>CM035844.1:306329046-307579046 GCA_020510985.1 Pholidichthys leucotaenia
TGTAAAGAACACTTTTAGTATATTACTTAAGGAACACATTTTTATATCAAGAACACACACTGTTTTGTTTTATTAAAGAACACTCGTTAGGTTAGGTTTCTTTTTTTTTTTTAGAACACACCAAAACATCCTAATGGCTAGGGTCCACGGGTAGACCACCGTGGGACACAAAGTGGCTGGGTGGGCTATTCTGCCACCGTGGCAGGCGTGCTTCTGCCTGAACGGTCTTTTTCTTTTTATAGACAGTCTTCCACAGGGAGAACAGCTCTGCCTGAGGGGCTTTGTGGTGGGCCCGTGGCGGCCGCCTTCCTGGAGCTGTCGGACCCCCGGGGCCAGGGCCAATCTTCATGATGCTGGGGCCCGGGTCCCACACTGCAGTAGAAGCCACCTGGACATGCCATAGTTGGTTTGCGTGGTGAACCAAACTGTCCATCAGCCGAAAGCATGCTGTTCCCAGCTTTGCCACAATCCTCAGTGGCACCCGCTGTTTCACTGGCTTCAGCCTGGTCAGTCACGGTCCCGGTCTCTCGCTGGCGCAAACCCGAACCCAGTCCATGACTTGGAGTGGCATCTTACTTGGTTTCATTCATTGTTGTTGTGCTCCTCGTGGCTCTGCGTGCTCGTTCGGCTTGGGACTTCCATTGTGCTGCGGCGGTTCCGTAGTCACCGTGTTCATTGCAGACCCTTCACCCATTGTCTCTGTTGTTGGTTGAGGCTTGTCATGGGTGCGGAAGGTGTCCAATGCCTCTCCGGTGTTGCTTGTTGAGGCGGACTCTTCACCCCGTCAGCTTGGTCTTAACCTCCGTAGCTTGTTGAGCGAGGCTCCGGAAGCAGTCCGGTTCCTCCTCTCTCCAGTCTAAAGTGCTCTACTGAGCCGTGTCGGGAGCTTTGTTTGTGCCCGGTTGTTGTTGCTGAGCTTCGGGGTTCTCTGCATGCTCAGGCTCCCTTTCCTCCAGCTCCGGTTCTGCTTGAGCGAGGGACATAGGTGAGTCTGGCTGCCCCGCTCCTGGGCAGCTCTCCTCCTGAGAGCGTGGGGTGGATGCTTTGCTGTCGGTGCCATTCTTAATTACCTTGTCCCACACCACGTCATCATCGTCGAGGTCCACCTTGCTCCAACTGCCACACCCAGACCATTTGAACCCAGCGCTGTCTCTGATAGTGAAGCCCAGTCTGTAGAAAAGGTCACATCCCATAATGTTTTCACCATGCGCTGCCACCTGGAACGTGAAGTCGTACACAATTTTGGACTTGTAGTAAACAGTCAGTTCCACTTTTCCGACATTGCACAGTCTGTGACCACCATATCCGTACAGCGGCATTGGGTTCGTTTTGATTTTGTTGTTGGGGAAAAACTTCTTCACCAAGGCCCAGTCAAACATCGAAAGTACCGCTACTGTGTCGAGCAGGAGTGGTACAGCTACTCCGTTTAATTCAACCGTGCTGTACGAATAACCATTGATGTTGGGGCTTACCGCATGAATGGTCATTGTTGACAGGCAGGCTGGCTTACTTGGTGGGCCCCACGGTGTCTGCAACCAGCACACTCTGGCAAAATGGTTTAGGCATCCACACTTGATACACTGTTGTCTTCTTGCCGGGCAACAACGTGCTCTGTCTTGGTGCATTGGGGACCCACAGCTCCCACAGACGGGGCCTCTTGGAGTGGACCTTCGGCTAACTGCATTCATCCCGTACTCTTATGCTGTATCCTCTTCTTCCTCCATGTCCACCGTGTTAGCTAGCATCGTCTGTCCGGGTAGCTTCTGTGTTTGGCGCCCATTTAACTCCAAGGCTATCTTCTCCACTGCCTCAGCTAAAACGCTAGCTCAACTGTATTAGTTAATGTCATGTTATTTGCCGCCATTAGCATCTTAGCTCGTAGCCTAGCGTTGCACATGTGTTCGTCTAACTGGTCCCGCACCATTTCATCTTCCAACAGACCAAAATGGCACATGCTAGCCAAATGTCTTAGGTCAGCGACAAATTACTGTACTGACTCACCGACTTTCTGTTGTCTCCTGCAAAAGCAAATCTGTCAAGCTATCACATTGTCAGATGCAGCAAAGTAGCTGGCAAGGAGCTCGACGGCATCCACATATGACTCCATCAGTCCTAACGTATGGAAAATTCTTTGACCTTCTTTGCCGAGGTTGTGGACAAGGAGTGCTCATTTCCTTACTTTATCGAGTTTACTGCTATTTGCTGTGCTGCGTCGAAGGCTGTCCCATTCCATGGGCTCCTTCACATGCGGCCAACAAATGCAGCCTTCAAAACCCTGAAAACCAAGGAAACATGAGAGCATCCTTGTGGCCCTAACATACCCCAGCATTCAGCGCATGGTTCAGCCTGGTGTCCACTTTTTTTTTTTTCTCGGTTCAGGCAGAAGCAGAATGAAGTCAGAAACAGTTCAAAGTAAGTTTTTTGCTTGAATTTTGCAGCAGTTTGAACATGAAAACAACAATAATCCAGAAAACAGCAACATCTGATTATTTAACCTTCCTCTTGTGTTAGGATCGGCACCAACCCGTTTTAGTTTTTACATGCATAAAAGAATCACTTAAAATTTGTTTATTGCATCAAGGCTTTTTGACTTTGTCAGGAACCTTGATTTCAACAAAATTAACCAAATTTTTTTTTTCACTACATTATAAAATACTCTGGTTGAAATTATGTCCTTTGTGGTGTTAGGGTCGGTTTCAACCCGGTTATAAAAATAAGATTATAAAGCAATAATTAAAGCCAAAATTGAAATCATAAGTGCACTGTCAGCCAACACACTGACAGCCACCTCCTCTCCCAATCATGTGAGCTTCAGGGGATGCTCATTTGTCCAGTATAGCTGCAAAAAAACAAAAACGGGCATGTCTGTTTGATTTGTTTGATTGGTTGTTGTTTGTTTGAACTTGCAAATCAATATTTTGTGTTATGACCTGTTCTGTGTTTCAATGTGTTTATATTAAAGTTCTATTGCTGACAAAATTTTTTTTTTTTTTTTTTTGCATTTTCTTGAAGAAAATATATATGGGTCGAAACTGACCCATAACACCACAGATGTTAGTATAGTTATTAATTTTAAAATGAAAAAATAAATCATGCAAATTCATTTCAGAGATGTGTTCTATACCCCTCAGTAATATTCAGGTAACACAACAACCTTTCATTTATTTATATGATTCTCTTGAGGTTAATTTTTCTTTTTTTTATTGAAATCGAGAGGTATACTGATAAAAAAGGCCCAGAGACCCACACCAAAAATATTAAACCTAATATCTTCATGGATAAGGAAGCCTAACAAGGTAACCAAGAGATGACAAAAAAATTGGATGATAGGTCATTGTTTTTAGTGTATTTTAAAGCTGATTTAAGACACGGGTCGAAACCGACCCGTTATCACCGGGGATGGTAACAGAAAGCTAACACAGGAGGAAGGTTAAGCTCATGCTACGTAACATAATTTTTTTTCTGATGTGCTGTATGCTTCGCTTAATGTATTAATTAAACATGTTGAACTGTTATTTTTTCTGAAGTGAAACCTTTTTTTCATTAATGTCAGTTTATTAACTAATGTCAGTAATATAAAAGTAAAGTATGACATGGTTGAAATAACTTTCTTTAAGATAACTTCTAAAGTCCCGTAGAGACATCAGGAAGATGATGTTATAAAGGTAAAGCCAACTTTATTGTCATTCAGTCCATACAGCCAATCATGTACAGTAGAACAAAATTACGTTTCTCTTATCTACAATGTTTATCACATCTAGAATCAGAGGGGTCGCTGCCATTCAAGGCGCCACCCCAAATTTCCCTCCTCCGTTCCATTATTGCTGAGCACCAAGCTGGATGGCAGGAAGTTCCACTTTTATTTGGTCTTCGGCTGGGATTTGAACCCCGGCCTCCCAGCTGTGGGGTGGATGCTCTACCAACTAGGCCACCACTTTGGTTTTATTTCATATTTATTATTCATTTATTTGCTTATGTGGTGCTGTAAAAAACAAACAAACAAACAAACAAACAAACAAACAAACATTTAATGTTATTTTTAGAGAAAACAGAACAGTTAATGAAGCTGAGGAAGGACAGGAAATCTGTAATAATTATATTATGCTGATCTTAAAAATGTCCATCACATCTTAAGTGATAATCAGATTTCTCTGATATTTTTTCCTTTTTTCTGGTTTATTTCTGAGGTCTACGGTGGAGATCCTGCAGGATCAGCTGTGGAGAGAACGGGCTGGACTCAAGATTTATAAAACTGACATTTGACTGAAATAGGGGCAGCACGGTGGCGGAGTGATTAGCACTGTGGCAGCACAGCAACTCACCCTTGGCAGGGGGATCCTGGGTTCGATCCCAGCCCCCGACCAACAGTGATCTGTGTGAAGTTTGCATGTTCTCCCCGTGTCTGTGTGGGTTTACTCCGGGATTTCTCCGGTTTCCTCCCACATGCCAAAAACTTGCAAGTTAGGTTAATTGGCATCAAACTGGGGATTCTAAATTGTCCTTAGGTATGACTGTGAGAGTGAATGGTTGTCTGTCTCTCTGTGTTAGCCCTGTGATGGACTGGCGATCTGTCCAGGGTGTACCCTGCCTCTCGCCCAAAAGATGCTGGGATAGGCTCCAGCCCCTCGGTGACCCGAAAAGGATTAAGCGGAAGAAGATGGATGGATGGATGGATATTTGACTGAAATAACCACAATAAGAGATTTTATGAATTGTTTTACTGATTGAGATTTTTTAGCACTTTACTTTGCAAACTGAAACAAGCTAAATAAAAGTATTTCATGTTTACGGTGCACCTGCTGCTTCCTCATCTGCCAGTGGTTAAAAGAGCCAGTCTGTGAATGCTTCTCTGCTGGACCATTGGGTATTGCTGCCTCAACTAAGGCTAAAATTACTTTCAATGTTTTTTCTATAATTGTTTGTTGACCTTGCTCTCCTCTCCCTCTCAGGTTGCTGCCATCGCTGTGGTGTGGCTTTCCAGGGCTGCGCACGCTCATCTGCCCTTGCACCATCTCATCTGGTCTACACCTGCACTTCCACCATCTTATCTGGTCAACTCCTACTTCACCTGGTCAGCCTACAGCTCCCATTTTCCTCTCGCCAACCTCATCCCCGCTGGCATCTCTGGTTCTTACTCCACCAGTAAATATTCCTCTGCACACTGGCTCACACTGCCGGCCCCTCTGCTCTGTTTGTAAGTCTCCTCTCTTCTCAATTAGCCAATTCAGATCCTTACCTTTCCTTGCTATTTTTTTCTCTTCCTTCTCTCTCTGTTAACAGGCTGTGTGCCCTTCCAGCGTGCCCTCTGAGTTTTTTGTGTTCAAATTATCTGTGGTGTTGTTTAGTTGTATGTTTTGTAATAAATTTGTCTTTAACTTTTACTCTGAGTCTGAGTGTTCTTTTGGAGTTGTATGCGTTGTTGCGTTTGAGCCTCTGGTTATTGAATCATGACAGATTTTTTGCAAGCTAATTCTAAAAAGACGTTCATATATTTATTACACACTGAGTGAAACATTTTAAACCTGACTTAATATCGATGATAATGATGATAGTTTTTAAAATTAAATGACAAATCATGATTTTCTAATTTACTGAGATGATACAGCTGAGATGAAGCTGAAGATGGAATCTGTTCTACTGCTGCTGTTCTACTACTGCTGCTTCTACTGAAAATCACTGAGGATCATCATCCAACAGTACACGACTGTGGTCTGCTTAGAACATTAAAAACTAAATGTCAGAGCTGATACAAGGCTGAACATCTAATTATTTAGTTACATAATGGTCATAAATGATAAAAGTAAACCATTATATTTTCTACTGGTCATGTAATTAAGAATATATTTTAGAGTTCAGTCTAATTGGTGTACATATTTAACCCCTTGCACTCTGGTCAATTTCCCTAAAAAACGCCAAAAAATAACATGCCCAAAGTAAATCAAAAGATGTTCTTCAACCCTTTGCAGCATCTTCATGGGGTTGGTCTCATTTAAAAGAAAACACTTTGAATTTTTTGGCAAAACAGTCATAATCTCTCTAAGTGCTCCAGCCACTGAGTAACAGTCATCTAAACATACTGAACTTGAAGAATTTCTCCTGGGTGTTTTTTTGGATACAAATGCTTGCAAATAACACACAGCTTCAGATCCGGGCTGGAAAATGCAACAGAAATGTAGAACCAAGTGTTATCCAGCTGAGGTCAAAATTTTGTAACAATACCACACAAAATGAATATATTACACAGCTTTGTTCTCAGGTTGTTCCCAGGCGTTTTTGAACTGTGCCAAATTGTGGCAAATGGCACAGTTTGGAAAAACGTCTGTAACTTTTGAATGATTCAATATAGAAGCTTCATCTTGGGCTCTAATGAAAGGTGACACTCAGGGCTGTGTGCCCCCCCCCCCGCTACAGAGGACGGACATCGGCCGTTGCGCCGCGGTCATGGTGTGCCACGGTCTACGACGCACAGCTGTAATTTACCAATCGGTCAAAAGTCACTTTTGATTACAATTTTCAGGGATAAAGCATAATTTAGCTTATAACACTTACCTGTTCACAACAGCAGCGTAGTTGGCGAACTTCTCTTCCTCATTGTCAGACGAACGTAACGCTGGTCCGCTTGTTACGGACTCATGGTTCTGGTCTCGCGACCCAGTCAAACCATAATTCCATTATTGTTGTTTTGCACTTCCACGATTGCGGTTTTGGCGAACGATTTTTCAAAACAAATAAGAACAGTAGTTAGAAAAAAAGACTGGCGAATGCCTGCGTGTCAGCCAGCCTTACACAAAACAACTTTCGAACTTCTGTGCTTCAATTGGCTGGCTGTACTGGCAGCAGTTGGTAGGCGGGTCCTTCTTGCTAGGTTTTCAGTCATTGGTTCTTCAAGGTTTCAGAAACCCAATTCAAGGCTCTTATTAGTCGAATGAGAGGTCAATCACATCTAAACCAATCAAAGCACTCCTTTGGCTTTCTGTTCGTGGCTGTGTCTGTAGTGGAAGAACGGAAATGCAGGTGGGGGTTTTTTTTTCAGTGCCTCCTAGGACGCACAGTGTGCATAATCTGATGCCCTCGTGCGTCCTAGGACGCAGAGACGTGCCCGCCCGCGGTACACTGAAGTGCAACAGATTAAAGTAAAAACAATTAATTTATCTATTTTGTGGTTTTAATTTACCTTAATTTCACCTGCTGACTTTAACATGAGTTAAAGTTTTATTTTATCTGGTCATCGTCCTCTCTGTCTGGTGAAGATTCTCAAGTACAAGGTGAAGAAAATACAGTAATAAAGATAAAAATTAAATTCTCTGTCAAAAATGTCAGCAAAAAGAAAAAACTCAACTGACGCTGTCGGCAACAGGGTAGTGCGTGGTCACGCAAACAGACATCCTCCAGAGACTAGACCGTCTTATTTAACAGCCATAAATCAGCCTTTAGATGCAGCCTGCTGACCTTTGAGCATTCTGGCCGCCAGGGCCACGGTCTACAAGGCTGCAACACCTGAACTGAGACACAGCAGCTGTGGAATTTTTCTCCATACTGTCATGGTCCGTGTGCTGACTTTGTCGGCACTCTGATTGTCTGGTTGTTCTCTGTTCCCTCCTCAGGCGCAGCACTAAGCCTCCGGGCTTTTATTCTCATGAGGCCCTTTTCCACTAGCGCCGCTTAGCCCAACATGGCACAGCTCAGCACTTGTTGTAGCTCTTTCCACTAGCCCCAGCACGGTTTAACAGGCACTATTTTCGTGCCTGATCGGGGGCAGGGTACAACCGTGCTGAGTCGTGCCGAGATGTGACGTCAACAGACTGGTCGCCGCTGATTGGTCAGGTCGTAACAGGTTCAGGTTCAGGTTCAGGTTACTTTATTTGTACCCATAGGTAGATTTGTTTTGCAGTCTGGTGACATCCATATTTACAAGCCACAAATTACATTCAACATAGACACAAACACAGGCACCCATGAAGCTGACTATAAACATGATAAAAATACTCAAGGCTCCATCAATCAGGGTATAAAAAGACAAAGAGATGGGAGAAAAACCAGTGGTAAGAGAGAAGGGTCATATTAAAAAGTTAAAAACTAGTCAAAGAGGTTAAAAACTCAAAGGTCTAAAACCCAAAAAAATATTTAGAACCCAAATAACATCCTACAAAAATAAGTAAATATAAAATGGAGTTAATAAATAGGTACCTAAATTGTGTGCAATATATTGTTACAACTTGTTCAACTCTTTGACAGCAGCAGGAACAAAGCTGTTTTTGTAGCGCTGGGTTTTACTTTTTGGGACAGCAAACCTCCGTCTTGAGGGAAGAAGCTGAAAGTTGCAGTGCAAAGGGTGGGAGTCATCATTTTTTTTTTTTTTTTTGTCCTGTCAGGCAGCTAGGCAAACAGAACAGGGATCTGTCACCCTACTGTGCCAAAACAGATTTACTTTGCCAAGAGGAGCCTATACAGTGCCTAACTTTGCACTGTATATTGTTGTAAACTCCTCCTGTAATAACTTTTAATACTTTATTTTAATTGTTTTACCCATGGAAGATCCAACAGGATGGGGAAGAGGGAAAGGAAGTGTGTGAAGGGGGGAAAGAAAAGGGAGGAGAACAGACAAAAAAAAAAAAAAGACAACTAAAACAAACAAAAGACAAACTGCTTCTTCCACCGGAGATGTCTCAACACGAGTCTGGTTTCTGCATCTGTTAAAGGAGAGACACTTGTACATGTATGTCTGTGTGCCTATATATGAGAACGCGTGCAAAATAAGTGTGTGCATGTGAGTGGTTTGTCAGGAAACATACGAGCGGAGGGCCGGTCGCAGCAGCCCTCCCCCCGAGGACCCCGAGCAGGCAAGGCAGTGCCACCAACCCCCAGCCCCGAGGTCAGCAAGCCCCAGGAAAGCCAAGCATCCACCCCCGGAGAGACGATCAAGGGAGGGCAGGCCGCCCGGTGGCCGGCGCGGTGAGCCCACACCCCTGGACCCGCCCGACCCCCACCCCCCCAGCGGGGCCAACATCCGCCCCCGGGCCCCAGGCACCAGGAGGCCAGCGACCCCACCCCACAGGACAGAGACCAGCCAGCGCCCCCCCGCGCGAGCCCCCCCAGGTACCCCAACAGCGGTCCCGCCCCAGCGCCTCGGCCACACACCCCGGCGACCCCCACGTCCAAAGAAGTCCCCTCGCCCAGGTGAGCCCACATTGCCGAGAGGCACTACCCCCCTAATCCAGCCCCTCCCGACTCGCAGGCACACCCCTCCCCATACCTTCACACCCACATGTTCCCATGCACACCCCTCTCACTCAGCCAGACCGACCCATTCTCTCTCACTCCAGTACCCACTTAAATTCACTCCTCATTCACCTTCATTTCAAAAGCCGGCTGCGAAGCAGATGCAGTGAGCCTGAACATGCACCAGTGCCCGGCAGTGACCAGGGAGGCCACAGAAGCAGACCCCCACCCCCCGGCGCCCATCTGAGTGAACAATCAGCAGACCACCGCAGGCGCCCCAAGATGCCACCCGGCATGCAAAGCGCCGGACAAAACCGACCCACCATCACCACCTCCATTCATCACCCTCTCACTCACACTTAAACTCATATTCAGCCCCCCGTCACTTCCTTGGTTGTATCTATATATTAGTAGCATCCAGGGATTTTTTCAACATGATAGGTCCCAGGCTCCCCACCAGGACCCCACGCCCCCAGCAAGACAGGGCAACAGGGGTGGGGGAAGACCCCCATCTCCTCCCCCCGCACAGAACATGGTGGGTGTGTGTCGGTTATATGATATAATTGTGTATAAATGTGTGGACTACTAAAGTGCAATTAAAATTGGGGGGATAGTAATTGAAGCATCGTTAGCCACTGTGATGGGCAGCAGAGCCCCCATCCCCCCAAGCCCTCAGTGTCTAAAATGCAATTAAAATTGAGGTGAGTGCAGCCCCACCACGCGGCAAAGGTATCCCCTTCACTGACACAGTGCGGCACACCCCCACCCCAAAGCCCTAAATGTAACAAAAAAGATCAGGGGGAGGAGGAGGGTGGGAAATAAGACTGGGAGGTAGGCGGTCCAAAAACAAGGCCACCCCCCCCCCCCCCCCCCCCAGAAGCCAGCTTGCAGACTGGCTTGTGAGGCCACCCACTGCCCCCAAATCCCAACCCAGGGCGAGGGCTGCCAGTGGAAACAACCCAGGACCCAGCCACCCAGGGGCTGGTGCCCGCATCCTGGGTTGCCCTCCCCGTTCACGGGGATCTGCGGGTGGAAGTGGGTGTGTGTTGAGTGGGCAGGTGGGGTTGTGTGTTTGTGTAGGTGGGTATGTGTGATGGTGGGTGGAGTTATGTGTGTGTATGGAAGCGGTTACTTGTGGGTAGATGTCTAGGGGGGGGAGGATGTGTGTATGGGTAGGAGAGCCTTGTTGGGTGGCAGGGGTTGGGCAGTCCATCCAGTGGCATGGGGGCTGGCATTTCGGGGCTTGCTTGTCCCGGCCGCCCTGTTGTTGTGTTGGGGGGTGAGGCACTTTGCTACATCGCCCCTGATGTCATTGGCAGCGGGTGTGCGTTGGTGCTTGGGGGTGGCTGGGGGGGTCATTGGTGCGGGTTGTTGGCTGTGTTTCCATTGGGTTGTTCCGGGGTGGCTGTGGTTGCAGGGCGGCCTGCAGCTGCTGGTGTGTGTCTGGGGTGGGTGGTCGTGGGCCTGCGTGAGCGCTCGGGTGTGTCGCCTGGCGTGTTGGGCGCTGTGTGGGTCCGGCCCATTGTTCACTATTGTGACTGTTGTTGTCCATGTTCGTGTGTGTAAGATGAGTGGTAGTATGTTTGGCTGCCCCGTCATGTTAGTGGTGCTGGAGCGCCGGGACATGATGCTGGTGGGTCCTGGGAGTCATCATTTAAAATGGAGGTAGCCATCCTCTGTACTTGTCTGGTGTACAGGGATGTCAGGCTCAGCTGTGACTCACCAAGCAAACGACTGGACCATCTAACTACCTGATCCAAGGATTTCCTCTGTTTCAGTTTTATCTGACCAAACCATGACACTAAAGAAAAGGATAAAACAGATTCAATAAAAGCCCGATAAAACATTGTCATTATGGTTCGGTCAATTTGGAAGTGTACAAGTTTTCTCAAGCAATGCAAATGTTGCTGACCCTTTTTGCACACCCTTTCACAGTTCTCTTCAAAGTTTAAATTACTATCAATAATCGTCCCAAGATATTTGTAGGATTGTACACATTTGGTGGTCTGGCCTTTTAGTACGGTGACTTTGTGCCTGGGAGTTTTCCTCCTAAAGTCAATAATCATGTCTTTAGTTTTTGTCGTATTCAGCTGCAGGTAGGAATCCTCACACCAGTGAACAAAATCAACCGTGGCCACTCTTACCATCCTGGAGGAGACTGACAATAACTGAGTCATCAGCATACTTTATAATGTGTTTGTTGTCATGTCTGCTCCGACACGTTTGTGTACAGGATGAAGAGTAGTGGTGACAACACACACCCCTGAGGAGAGCCAGTAGAAGAGCACTTTAGGTCAGACAATGTACCATTGACCCTTACTCTCTGTGTCCTGTTGGTTAAGAAATCCAGAATCCAACCCACCAGATTATTGCTCAAATCAAATTGTTGCAGGAGCCTTTCAACTAAGATATGAGGTTGGATTGTATTAAAGGCGGAGGAAAAGTCCACAAATAAAAGCCTGGCGTGTGTCACATTAAAATCCAGATGTTTAAAATGCATGTTAAACAGAGTGACAGTGGCGTCCTCCACTCCTCTGTGGGGCCTATAGGCAAACTGCAGAGGAGCCAATGCATGCTCAGTCTGCTTTAGGACCTCACATCTGACCAGTTTTTAAAAAATTTTCATTAAAATTGAAGTCAAAGCAACTGGTCTAAAGTCGTTTACCATTTTAGGACAGTTGGATTTTGGAACGGGAACAACCACGGCTTCTTTCCAGATCTTAGGCACATGTTGTGTCTGTAAGGACTTAATGAAAATGTAATGAAATATAGGACTCAGTTCATGTGCACAGGACTTTACCAAGCG
The DNA here is from genome assembly GCA_020510985.1 of Pholidichthys leucotaenia. NCBI lineage: Eukaryota > Metazoa > Chordata > Actinopteri > Cichliformes > Pholidichthyidae > Pholidichthys > Pholidichthys leucotaenia. The sequence continues at coordinate 306,341,072 of CM035844.1, forward strand.
CCCACATATATTATCAGAGCCCTGACTTTTGTTCACTTTTACAGTGCAGAACTCCCTTTTAACATCCTGCACCTCAATATTAAAATGCTGATTGTCTTTGAGTTTCTGTTTCAAATCTTGGGTTTCTGTGCTAAAATCAAAGGAGTCAAAACGACCATAAAAACAATTAAGAGCATTAGCCAGCTCTGTGTCTGAATTAAAACCATTGTGGGCGCATATGTTGGTTACATATGCTCCACAAATATATTGCTGTGTGTTTATTGTGTACTGCACGTCTCAGGGAACAAAAGGACTGAGCCTCCTAGAGGTAACGGGAGAGTGCGAGATTTGGCCTTTGTTTCTAGGAGATGAACAGGAGAGATTTCCTGACCACCGGAGACGAAAGGATGAATGGTGTGAAGATCAGAGGAGTTACATTGTGACTGGGATTAAGTATCATGTGACTGTATGTTTGATTAAACACCATGTGACTGTAGTTTTTATGTCCGGGGTATAAAGGACAGATGTGAGATGATTCATCCTCTTTTCTGCTTTGAAATTGTTGGAGTATGTGATTGTGAATAAAGCTGAACCTGAGGAATAAACTCAGTCTCATCCTTCAACACATTCTCCACACTGGTGACCTTACGACGAAGCATGAGCAGAGATAATTCTCCCGAGCGGGGCTCGGCAGAAGCCAGCCTGACGAATGCCACCACGTTACAGCTGCCGGACTTCTGGCAGGATAGACCGCGCTCCTGGTTTAGCGCGGTCGAGGGGCAGTTCAGCCTCCGGAGAATCTCGAGAGACGACACAAAGTTCTACCATGTGGTGGCGAAGCTGGACAGCCACACAGTCCAAAGGGTGGAGAATCTGGTTAATTACCCGCCGGACAGCGACAAGTACAGCGCATTGAAGGCTGCACTTATCAGCCACTTCACCCCCTTGGTGCAACAGCGAGCAGAAGGGCTCCTAACGTTGACGGAGTTTGAGAACGACAGACCCATAGACCTGATGGTGAAAATGCTGAGGCTGAGAGACTCCGAAGATGACAACTTTATCTTCGCCCACCTTTTCCTCAGGACCCTGCCGCCAGCAGTGAGAGTGACCCTGGCAGGCTCACCTCTGATGGCCTGGCGAGACTACCATGAGCTGAGCCAGGAGGCGCAACGACTCGTCGACGCCCACAAACGGAGTGCGGCTTCGGCCGCGGCAGCGGAACTAGGCGCAACTTCCGGAGAAGGCATGGTCCAGAGGCTGCAGCACCAGACTCACCGACGACGGCAGCAGCAAGGGCCAGGCGACACGGAGAGGACGACGTCCTTTGCTTCTACCATCACCGCTTTGCAGAGAGGGCGCGCAAGTGCATCCCACCGTGCCATTTCAAGCGCTCGGGAAACGCCAAGACCGGGGGTCGGTAGCAGCTGTGGCCCTCGGGGAGGACAACAAGCTGCTCTACCTGACGGATGCACGCTCGGGGAGGCATTTCCTCGTGGACACAGGCTCCCAGCTGAGCTTCATCACGCCTTTCTACGCGGACCAGCTGACGCCGTCCAAGGGTCCCCGGGTGTCAGCAGCGAACGGCTCAAAGAGTAAGACCTTCGGTGAGAGGACTCTGCTTCTGTCTTTGCAGGGCCGTGCATTTGAGTGGACTTTTGTTGTAGCGGCAGTCAATTTCAACATGTTAGGGGCTGATTTTTTGTGCTCACATAGTTTATTGGTTGATCTTGCTAACAGACGTCTGGTTAATGCACTCTCCTTTCACTCTATTCCCTGCACAGCTCCAGTGGTGCCGCCAACTGCACAAGCCAACGTCACAGCTGCGAGTGGTAAGTTCCACATACTACTCACTCAGTTCCCAGCACTCACAGTCCCAACGTTTTCGGCGACAGTGGCTAAACACGGGGTGGAGCATTTTATCACTACCACCGGCCCACCCGTTTTTGCAAAAGCTCGGCGCTTGGACTCAGCTAAACTGACCATAGCGCACGAGGAGTTCGCCAACCTGGAAAAACTGGGCATCATCAGGCGTTCGAAAAGCCCCTGGGCTTCACCACTGCACATGATCCCAAAGGCTGATGGCTCGTGGCGACCTTGCGGTGATTTCCGCAGGTTGAATAATGCCACAGCACACGACCACTACCCGATTCCGCATATCCAAGATTTTTCAGTTCATTTGGCGGGGGCGCGCATTTTTTCTAAAATAGACTTAGTACGCGGTTACCATCAGGTTCCAGTGCGCGCTCAGGATATACCCAAAACAGCGGTAATAACTCCTTTCAGGCTTTTTGAGTTTTTGCGCATGCCGTTTTGGCTCAAGGGAGCGGCACAGACGTTCCAACGCATGATGGATGCGGTCCTACGCGACCTCCCTTTCGTGTTCGTCTATTTGGATGACATTTTGGTAGCCAGCACGTCTGAAGACAAACACGAAAGCCACCTCACAGCAGTTTTCCGGAGGTTGGCAGAGCACGGGTTAATAATTAACCCAGCGAAGTGTCAGTTCAGGGTGGCGCAGATTGATTTTTTGGGGCATCGCGTTTTGCCAGAAGGAGCGGTCCCTCTGCCCGATAAAGTGCGCACAATAACAAATTTTCCCCAACCACAAACGGTCAAAGCGTTACAGGAGTTTTTGGGAATGGTTAATTTTTATAATCGTTTCCTCCCCCACGCAGCGCAGCTCATGCAACCATTGTACGCTGCACTAAAAAAACAAAACCCACGAATAAAATCGAATGGTCTCCTGAGCGGGAGCGCGCATTCTCTCAAGTCAAATCAGCCCTGGCAAACGCTGCTTTGTTGGCACACCCAGTCCCAACGGCCCGCATGGCGCTCACCACTGACGCGTCAGATGTAGCCATAGGGGAGGTCGTTGAGCAGTACGTGGCTGGGGCCTGGCAGCCGCTCGCGTTTTTCAGTAAAACCTTGCACAATAGCGAGCGAAAATACAGCGCATTCGACAGGGAGTTGTTGGCTCTACACTTGGCCATCCGCCACTTCCAGTTTTGGCTGGAAGGGCGCCGTTTCACCGCGTTTGTGGACCACAAACCGCTGACTTTCGTGATGGCCAAGATTTCGGATCCTTGGTCGGGCCGGCAGCAGAGACAGCTGGCCGCGATATCGGAGTTTACCACCGATATCCAGCATGTGGCAGGTAAATATAATGTAGTGGCAGACTGTCTCTCACGTGCTGTGGCGGCTCCAGGCCCCATGGGGGCAGGCTCTGCAGCTATGGCCGCGGACCAGGGTAGCGACGCGGAAGCGCGTGCAGCCCCGGTCCGCGTAGGGATAGATTATACATCCATGGTCGCGGAGCAGGTTAGCGATGCGGATGTGCGGGCGCTCCAGTCTGGACCAACAGGGTTAAGGCTGGAGGACAGGGTGCTGCAAGATGGTATGCCCCCCCAATCTGCGATATCTCCACTGGACGGCCGCGTCCGGTGGTACCAGCCGCGTGGCGCCGCCGCGTTTTTGACTCGATCCATTCTCTGGCACACCCGGGGGTGCGTGCATCGGTCAAAATGGTAGGAGAGAAATTTGTATGGCCGGGCCTGCGCAACCAGGTCAAGGAATGGGCGACAGCCTGCGTAGCTTGTCAGCGAGCCAAAATACACAAACACACTAGAGCTCCCTTGGAGCCTTTTCACATCCCGGCTAAGCGCTTTGATCATGTGCATGTCGACCTCGTAGGCCCCCTTCCGCCATTACAGGGGTGCACACACCTTTTGACAATGGTGGACCGCACCACGTGTTAGCCGGAAGCGGTCCCACTGGCATCAACCACAGCCGAAGAGGTGGCGCGTGCGTTTTTAACAGCTTGGGTAGCGCGCTTTGGAGTTCTGTCGGACATGACATCCGACAGAGGTCCTCAATTTGTGTCCGAGCTCTGGTCAACGATGGCCCGCAGCCTGGGGGTAACGATCCACTACACTAGCGCGTACAACCCCCAGGCTAATGGTTTATGTGAACATTTCCATAGGTCATTGAAAGCAGCCCTCAGAGCGTTGCTTACGGATACAAATTGGGTGGACAGGCTACCATGGGTTTTATTGGGTGTTACGTGTGGCTCTCGAGAGCCACACAATGAGAGCCAAGGGCGAGCCGGTGAGTTGCGATGTTTTATTAAGGTAAGGGAACAGGGGAAAAGGAACATGGCCTCGTGGGGCCAACAAGTACAAATAATCATACAAGAGGTACACTCACATTTACTCCAGAGCAAAGGGCAGGAGGCTAGAGCCAGGCGAAGGGGTTCCAGCCTATAGTGAGCGAAGTCGCAGCGCCGAATGATCGGTGCTGCTCCCTTTTAAACCCATGAGCAGCGCCTCAGCTGATGAGGGATAATTGGGCTCCAGCTGTCCCGCGACACTGACAGCTAGGAGCCCACTGAGACGCTGTCAAGGAGAGAACAGGTTAGAGAAGGGATATGGTCTGAGCACCGGATGATACGGCGTCTCATCCCATGGTGACAGAGCGTCCCCCTCATGGTCGGGCTCCGAACGACCCGAAACATCCGGGACCCCCCCACCACCCCACCACCTAGGGTGGGCGGATGGGAGGCAGGACCGGAGGGAGAGGACCAGAGAGGGAAAAAAAAAAAAACATTGACAATGAACAAATACAGAGTACCAGGGCAGAGAGAGAGGAAAAAAAAAGAAAAAAAAAAAAACAAATACAATACTCTATACAATACAGCGAGGGAGAAACCCATACAGGCAGAGGATCATTGCAGGAAAACAACCCAACACACAAGGAAGAAAAAAACCCCCACAATACTCCACAAACCCTGTACAGGCAAAATACAAAATAAGACAACCCCGGGGACCACAAAACGAGAGGGAAAACCCCCAAGGGCGAAAGGTAGACACTACAGCCATCCCTCAAACAGGAGGGGAAACCTAAAGGAGAAAATTACAACAAATGCGACAATTTTAGCTGTACCACCCAAACACAAGTACAGCAACAGACATGCAGTTCGGGGGGTCTCCCCGCCCCCAGCGTCCATACCGCTAACGAGGGCAAAGGGAAGAGTTCCGGCGGCCTACCCGAACCCCAGGCCAGAAAACACAGTTGCTCGGGCGGCTAAACCAGATCGCCGAACAAACAGTCTAACGGGTCGGGCGGCTGCACAAGCGGACCGAACGGGCACAACAGACCCTCTGGCGGCCGACCCGCATCACTCAACCACCAGGCCCATAGGGAAAAGGGAGAAGCCCAAACGGACCCCAATGGAAGAGGCTTGGGGGAGGGCTGAGGATGAGGTGGTCGAGGGTCAGATGACAAGAGATCCGCAGCTCCCTCACCGGACCCGGAAACCGCTGGAGCAAAACCCACGTCAGACCCCGATTGGGTCTCAGGCAAACCCACGTCGGATCCCGATTGGGTCTCAGGCGAACCCACGTCAGACCCCAATTGGGTCGCAGGCGAACCCTCGTCGGACCCTGACTGGGCCGGCGCCGCACCAGGACCGACCTCCGACGTCGAACCTGGACCCTCCAGCACCACGAGGGATGGCAGCTCCTCGCCGGCGACCCTGGGAGAAGGCTCAGGAGAAAAAAGAGAACCGGGATCAGGATCACCGGCAGCACCAGAACCCGGCGAGATAAGCTCGGATGCAGCGGGCAGCTGCGCCCAGCTCATCTCCCCTTGAGCCAGACAAAAATGCTCTAAGAGGTAAAAGAGAAAGACAAAGCAGAGCACTTGCCTGAACTCAGGTTCTGACGTCGTCCAGGACTGCGACGATCCGGGATCCAGCGTCAGGAGGTCATCCTCAGACTCCCACTCAGCTGCGTCGGGCCCCGCAGCTGGCATGATGGACAGCGCAGCTTGTGAGTCGTCCGGCCCCGGTGTCCACGCCAACAGCCCACCCGGCGTGGTGGCAGGAGAACCTCATCCCGCTGGACCGGACCGCTCCTCTGTGGAGAACCGGGGATGCTTGGTTGTCGGTGCCGTCTCCACGTAGCAATCCGCCATCCGCCTCCGTCCACGGCGTAGCTGCGGGACCGGAACTGGGCCGTCCAGAACCGCAGGCCCCCTCCTCATCCCACGATGTTGGCCTGGCACCGGGGGCCGCTCAGCAGAGGGAGACACAGAGGATGCAGGATTAGTGTTTACAGCTACAGCAGGTGGTGGGAGTTCGGGGAGCTGCGAACCCCGAACTCCACCTCCAGGAGTTTGACAGAGCAAATCATCAGAAGAATGAGAAAAAACCGAGACTTGCCTGTCACCTGGAGGCTGGATGGTGCCTGCTGTCATGGACTTTGCTCCTCCCTCTCCCCGCCGGGCGGTGACGGCGGACCCCCTGGGAGGACGTCGGGGAGCCGCTCGCGTGGATTCCGGGATGGAGATCGCCAGGTCTGGATTCAGGAAGCACACAGCAGTCGGAGGGCACACTGAGGAGGAGGGGGCGACAGCCGAGATGAGCCAAACATGAAGCACTGGCGTGACAGCTGAGGGAAGTGGCTCAGAAAAAGAGGCTGAGAAACCTCCTCTCTGGAGAGGCGCAGGGGAGACAGCTGCGTGGGAGGAAGAGACCTTGCGGCGACCCGGAACTGGATCCGGACAGGGTGTTTGCTGAGAGGACGAGGCAGTGTGGCAACGGCTGCTCACAGGGGGCAAAGCGAAGGAAAGATCAGGAAATCGCCGCTCCTGGGCAGAGACAGAGGCGAGGAGGGCGTCGAACTCTGGGAAGTCGCGGAGCCCCGGACTCCTCTCCACCAGTCTAACGGCCGCCGCCACATGTTCCATGATTATGGACGGGTGTACAGCGGAGCGAGCAGCAGCCACTCGGTCCCGGACCTTAATCGCCGTCAGCTGCAGATCCTCCGGGGGAATCCCGAGTGACGTATTGCAGGACGGGGAAAGCCCTCTGGGTGGCACGAACTCCCGGGCCGGAGTGGAGGCAGGAACGGGATTCCGAAGCAAAGGGTGACACTTCCTCCTCTTCGGCTTCCTGCCGGAGTTTCCCTCCAACCCACGGAGCTCCTCTCGCTGCGCAGCGATGACATTCCTCCTGGCACAGACCTCAGGATGGGTGGTGTGGCGAGGGTGACTGTCCAGGAGACTCTCAGCAACCTCTAAGTGCCAGCGTCTTTCCTTGGGGTCATCGTCCAGGGTAGCGGAGAACAGCGCCCCGTCGACTTCCTCCAAGATGGCCGTCAGCTCTCTGCCCTGGAGCCGAACGTGACTCCGGGGAGACGGCATGACCAAACGGCTGACACCCAGACAGGGAAGATACAAGTCCAACGGCAACTCACGGCCACCGGCAACTCGCCTGGCTGCCACTTACTGTTACGTGTGGCTCTCGAGAGCCACACAATGAGAGCCAAGGGCGAGCCGGTGAGTTGCGATATTTTATTAAGGTAAGGGAACAGGGGAAAAGGAACACGGCCTCGTGGGGCCAACAAGTACAAATAATCATACAAGAGGTACACTCACATTTACTGCAGAGCAAAGGGCAGGAGGCTAGCGCCAGGCGAAGGGGTTCCAGCCTATAGTGAGCAAAGTCACAGCGCCGAATGATCAGCGCTGCTCCCTTTTAAACCCATGAGCAGCGCCTCAGCTGATGAGGGATAATTGGGCTCCAGCCGTCCCGCGACACTGACAGCTGGGAGCCCGCTGAGACGCTGTCAAGGAGAGAACAGGGTAGAGAAGGGATATGGTCTGAGCGCCAGATGATACGGCATCTCATCCCATGGTGACATTGGGGTTGCGTTCTGCACCTAAGGAGGATTTACAAGCCGCCCCAGCTGAGTTAGTTTTTGCACAGCCACTCCGGTTGCCCGGGGAATTTCTCCCGGATAACCCTGCGCCAAATTGCCCCCCCGCTCAGCAGTTGCAGAGCGACACGGGATCAAACACGCTTCCTGGCCCAGTTCATCACAGCTTCCCATGCGTTTTTGTGCCGAAAGCTTTAAAAAATGCGGAGTTTGTTTTTGTCAGACATGATGCCCATCGCCCAAATTTGCGGCCACCGTACGATGGACCATTCAGGGTGCTGGAAACAGGAGAGAAGCATTTTTTGCTAGATTTGGGAGACAGAAATGAGGTAATTGGTATAAACAGACTCAAACCCGCTTTTGTTTTGGCGGATGAAGCTGTGCAGTTGGCGAGGGCCCCCCGTCGCGGCAGACCCCCTAGAGGGCATTCTCCAGAACACCCACAGAGATTGACTAACAGTTCTAATCCACAGGCAACAGTCCCACAGCAGGAGGACACTGCAGAGGTGGTAAAGCCGGCTTACAGCAAATACAGCAGAAGACTTAGGCCTAGACAACGGGTGGATTGATATGTAGTAATGTTATTATGTCATGCATCTCTAGTTATGATTGTTCCATCTTAGACGTTTGGGGGGGGTCATGTGGGCACATATGTTGGTTACATATGCTCCACAAATGTATTGCTGTGTGTTTATTGTGTGCTGCACGTCTCAGGGAACAAAAGGACTGAGCCTCCTAGAGGTAACGGGAGAGTGTGAGATTTGGCCTTTGTTTCTAGGAGATGACCTGGAGAGATTTCCTGACCACCGGAGACGAAAGGATGAATGGTGTGAAGATCAGAGGAGTTACATTGTGACTGGGATTAAGTACCATGTGAATGTATGTTTGATTAAACACCATGTGACTGTAGTTTTGATGTCCGGGGTATAAAGGACAGATGTGAGATGATTCATCCTCTTTTCTGCTTTGAAATTGTTGGAGTATGTGATTGTGAATAAAGCTGAACCTGAGGAATAAACTCAGTCTCATCCTTCAACACATTCTCCACACCATCTAAAAACACATGATTGCTGCGCTCTGTGCTCTGAAGACCTTCAATAGTTTTCATACTGGCCCAGGCTGAACCAAGTTTCTTTGTTGCCATCTTGCTTTCCAATTCTGATTTATAATTCTGTTTTGCTCTTAAAATTTCAGACTTCAGCTCTTTTGTGGCAACCTGCAGCTCAGAAACAGACCCCTGTTTAAAGGCAAGTGCTTTCCTCTGTAAGCAGGATTTAACTGATTTTGTAACTCATGGCTTGTTGTTGGGATATATTTTGACACGTTTACGTGGAACGATCTTATTTTTACAGAAAGCCATGTATGAGCATGTGACGTCCACCAAAGAGTCCAAATCATCCCCGCAGGACAGTGTGAACATCTCCCACTCCGTACAGTTAAAGCATTCCTGGAGGCTGTGCACTGAATCCTCTGTCCACACATCTATGTCTCTGGTCTCCACCTTGCCTCTTCTGAGAGCAGTTTTATATGTGGGCAGCAAATGTACACAGTTGTGATCTGAGGATTCTAAAGGAGGAAGGGGGAGTGATTTATAGGCCCTCTCTATGGATCCATAGCACAGGTCCAATGTCTTTTTCCGCCTGGTTGGGCAGGAGACATACTGATAAAAGATTTTAAGTGTCTTCTTTAAAGAAACATGGTTAAAATCCCCAAGAATGAAGTTTGGCGCCTCTGGAGAAATTGACTGCAGCCGCTGCATCACATCAAAGATGGTGCTGGAGGGGGAGTCAGCGTCCTCCCTCGGGTGACTGTACACAGTCGTGATGAAAAGTTTGGGGAACTCGCGAGGCAAATAAAAGGGGTGTAGCAATACGGACAGCAGCTCCACATCGGGTGTACAGATGTGCTCTCTGACCGTGACAGATGTGCAGTACTGCTTATTAATATAGAAACATACGCCGCCCCCCTGACGTTTCCCCGTTACCTCTTTCTGTTGATCCGAGCGCAGTGGGGCTCCAAAGCCGTGAATCCACAGGTCTGAATCTCGGCCATGCGCAGTAAGCCAAGACTCGGTTAAAGCCGTGACACAGCAGTTCTTAAAGTCCTTCTGGTAGCGTACATTCCCTTGAATTTCATCCACCTTGTTCCTCAGAGATTGTATGTTCTCAAAAATCATAGAAGGAAGAGGAATGTTACCAAACTGACGTCTTCTCAGGCGCAATTTCACGCCTCCATGCTTTCCGCGTTTCCTTCTCCTATCTCTCTTTTCACCGCTGTGTCCATGAACATCTCTCGAAATAAAGTCCGGCAGTTGTGGCTTAGACTCAATCACAGATGCTGCATCAACCGTGTTTAAATGCAGCAACATGTCCCTGGAATAATGTATTCTGCCCGCCATGATGCCGATCGCGTTTACCTCAGAGACAAAGAGCAGGAGGAAAAGTAGCAGCAGTGCAAAAAAGGGGAGGAAGTCCATATTGATGGAACCAGGGAGCTCTTCGCCATACAGTCCACAAACATTCCAGGACAGAAACGACACAGAGAATTTCGTAAAAACACATTAAAGTGCATAAAAACAGACCCAAAGACGACGGACTTTTTCACCAGCTACCGGTCGCTGCATGCGCATGCGCCCTTGTAACGTCACGAAAGCGACCGTCTTCTGATGAATCTACACGACCGCCATTTGCAATATTTCACAGACTAAGTTGGTCATCGAGTAAATACCATATTAATACAGACAGCGTTGTAGGTTTTGCGGAACTCTACACCGTGGCCCAATGAAGAGGTGTGGAGTTTTCTCTGCTTGGTGGCAGATCCACAGTGAGAGGAGCAACCCGCACCAATACAGATGCAGCCCAGCATAGAACCAGACTAGGGACAAGCTGAAGACGAACGTGAGAGAACCATCGATGGTGAGTGATTTGTAATTATGTGCATCTATTCACTTATTTATCCTGTTGGTGGTAAGCTCACTGTAAAGGTGGATAAAGCAAGGTTAGCTCTATTTAACATGTATAGTAATTATATTGCAAAGATATGCTTTTATTTTGATAACTTCCGCATGAGCGGAAGTTAGTTAACGGAAGTTGATTTGACCGACAAAGGAAAGACACAAACGAGCGAGAAAGGGTTAAAAGGAAAGACGAAGAAAAGACGACAGAAAAGGATAAAAAACGAGGATTTTCCCCAAGGATTTAGCTTCGGTCGATAAGGGAACAAGGTTGGTGATTTTATAGAAAGTTTTTATTTTCAAAAGTTGTAAATTAGTTATGTTAACACAAAGGATGCTAACGTACGAGCTAGGCGGTGATTCAGGAATATGTGGTGATTATCGTCTATTTGTTTTTGCCATAGCTCTTACGTTGGTTGATGACACGAAGGATGGCAATAAAGTAATTTAACCATCAGTTCTGGCCTTCTCTGTGTTGACTGGAAGCTACACTCACTTTTTTTGAGCCATACAGCGCCATCCTGTATTCACTTGTGAGAGCAAAACGATGAAATATGTTAATCCTGGTTAAAGTCCTGGTTTGTGTACGTATTGCACTTTGGTGCTGCGCATTAAATTGTGTGCAATTAAATGCTAGAATGTGTTTCCACATGCCAGGGTTTAGCCTCCCTCAGTGTTGATATTGTGGATACAGGTGAAATGGACCACAGGAGCCGAAATCTCGACATATTAAAAGTGCTTTATCAAACCAGTGATTTATAAAATCATTTATGTAATTTTCTAAAGTGTCAGAATAGACCCACACACCTATTCTGTGGATCCTGCAGTGCTTGTCAGGGAAACAAAGCATTTTTGTCACATCCCACCACTGACTTTCACAGGCGTATTTCCCTAATACAGGTACATCTCCAAAAATTAGAATGTCATGAAAAATTTCAATATTTTTTGTCACTCATTTCAGAAAGAGAAATCTGTATATTATATAGATTCATTACACAGACAGTGATATATTTCAAGCGTTTATTTTAATTTTGATGATTATGGCTTCTCGTCGGCCTCCGTCGGTCTATGATGACCATGGAAGAGAATCCTAAACGTCTACTCTGCTGGAACAGCACCGCCTGTGGCTGAACAGGCCGATGCGCGAATGACAGTCCCTGTCACACAGGTCACACTTGTGGGTGGTCTCCGTGCTGCTGGGTCTGTGGCGGTTCTTCCTGCGGGTCCTTTTTTCATCTGCTGCAGCAGTCAGTCTCTCTTCACCCGCCTTGAGCTGTCTGGTCAGGGTGCCTCTCCATTTGGAGCGGTCCGTTGCAAGGTCCTCCCAGCGCTCTGTGTTGATATCCAGGGCCTTCATGTCTCTCTTGCAGACATCTCTAAAGCGCAGCTGTGGGCGGCCAACGTCTCTCCTGCCAGTTGCCAGTTCTCCATAGAGGACGTCTTTGGGGATTCTGCCATCCTCCATACGGTGAACGTGGCCTAGCCAGCGGAGCCTGCGCTGCGATTATGGCTTACAGCCCCTGAAAACCCCAAATTCAATTTGGCCAAAAATGAGAATATTACATAAAATTAACTTTAAAAAATAGTTTTTAAATATAAATGTTGGCCGCTGAGGTGTTGGTTAATATGGGCTGTAGCTGTAATCATCAATATTAAAATAAACACTTGCAATATATCACTGTCCCTGTAATGAATCTATATATGGGTTTCACTTTCTGAAATGAGTGACAAAAATATTGAATTTTTTCATGGTATTCTAATTTTTGAGATGTGCCTGTATATGTGTTGAACTTGCTTGAAACTAACCACCATCCATTTCTGTTGTTCGTCTAGGCAAGAGGAAAGCAGCCGCCCCACAACGGACCTCGCCACTGTGGAAAGTACTGAAATCCTTTGCTTTTATAGGTGAAGTGTCAAAACCAAAGTAGCACAATTTCCACTTAATATAAAAGGGAGTGAACTGAGATTTATTTGATTTTGTGAATATTAATTACAGAATAATTGAAAATGACTGGCACATCAACTGTAAAATAAACCACTTGTTAATGTATTTTTTTTTTGTCAGATCACTTGTGTGATCCTTTGTGAGTTATGTTCATAACTGTATGTTTTGGCGAATGTGAGATGTTCAGTCATCAATATAATTTACTTTATATGTGTAGTTTATAGTCTATGATCAACAAACTCATGCAGTAACAGGACACATTACAAATATTTGAGACCCATTGTAGTGCTTCCTTTCATATTTTAGCAATGCTAGTACAAAACACCGCCCACACTTGAAGCCAGGGCAAGAAGAGACACTTTTACAGACAAGACAAACTTTTATTGATTAAAAACTTCATATTTTGACTGAGCGACTCCATACTTGGTGATGCACACCTTCAATTAAAGTACTATATTCCATTCAAGTGAATGTATTAATTCATTCTGATTGCTGAGGCCACAGTAAAAACAGATGATTTTAAATGTAACTCAGCCCTTGTAAAATCTACTGAAGCGCAGCTACATGAAAATTGTGGTTAAATACAACAACGAAGTACTTTATTGTCACATTCATAATGTAATCCCTCTTGTTTTGTTTTTCTTTTGAATCCTTGGATGGAATATGGTGGGCAATATAAGCTGCGGCTTCAGCCATCACCCATTTCAGATAACCTATGTTGAACCGTATAATCAGAGGAGTTATTGTTTAATTTGACCTTGTTAGATTTTTTTCCCCTTTGTTATATTATTCTATTTTCTTTTAATCTTTACTTTTAATCTATCTGAAATAAAGATTCATTCATTCATTCACATTCCACCACTGGCTTTTAGCAGCAAGTGTATTTCCCAAATATGTTTTAAACTTGCTTTAATTAACCACCACCCATTTCTGTCTTTTTTCTAGGCAAGAGGGAAACTGTCCACCCCAACTGGACCTTGCCTCACAATTTACAGAGATGCAGGCTGAAGATCTGCTGAACCAGGACCAGTACGAGGGGCCAATCCAGTTGCTTCTCAGTGAGGCAGCATGGCTGGCGTGTGTGACCCATTCCAGTTTCTTTTTTTTTTTTTTACAGTTTGAATTTTGCACATTCTGAATAATCTGGAATTTGCTGCTGATTGTAATAAACAATTTAGTGATTTACGTGTTTGCATCATGATTTTCTATTTTGTCTGTTAAGACACCAGTGGGAAAAGAGTCAACTGTACAAAGGATTTATCGTGACCTTGAAAATAATGGCTCATTTTTAAGAAAAAAGTAACCAAAACAATTATTTTATTAACTGAAGACTGTATTGTTGGATGTGCCACCGCAGAAGCCCCTGCATACTTTAGTGACAGTACCAGTAAATGGAGGAATTCTGGGTCATATTAGCATCTGCTCTTCATCATAATGGGTTTGGGCGGTGGTGTCTAATCATGTGCCATGGAGGGCCAAGACCTTGCAGGCTTTACTTCCAACCAGTATCTTCAACAGCAGATTCCACTGAACTTCTTCCACTGACTGCTGATCAGTGAGAACACCTGATGAAGAGACTGGGTAGAAGAGAGAACCTGCAGGGTCTTGGCCCCCCATGACACATGATTGGAAGCCCCCGGATTAGGGTTTAATGGGATTTAACATTTTAACACAAACTGCTTTATGGTTCATAATTCTGTTGACAGACTTACACCAAACCAAAAGTGATTTCTCAAACTGCTGGATTGTTCTTAGACAGCTTTTCCAGTCTTTTAGTATTTAATTTGTGCCACATGGTGGTAACCTTCACATATAAAAAAGAGACATCTGCCAAAAATTCAGAGGTTTATTGTCAGTGCAATTCCCAGTGCAATACTACATGAATGCATGTATAGTACATTGTTGATGCAGAGAATATATACAGTATATATTACAGTATACATATATATACAGTATACATATATATACAGAATATATACAGTATACATATATATATATATATATATATATATATAATATTCTACAGTACATGTATCTAGTAAATCAAGTATTTTCCATGTAACCTTGTGACTGCATTATTTTAATTGCTTTTAATCCTAGATCAAGTTTGTTTTGGCCTAAAATGCATCATAACTGTCAAATATATCTTATTATACATACTGTTTACTTTTTGAATATATATTTTGTGGCTAATATAGTTATTAACATGGCGATCAAGTTGTGTCAGCTGATCATTTTTTTGCTATGACACCACCTCAGACTCAGTGCTGCTGCAGCACGTACATCTATGATGTCTCAACAGTCTCTCCATGATTTTCACGCAGATCAGAGCAATTTTTTGCACAGGAAATAAACGTTTCTACAGACATTCTTAAGCTCTACAACCACTGATCGTTTGCGAAGCTGGGGTGACATCAGTGACAGGCTGTGTTGAACGCCCAGACCGACCGTTTGAAGCAGTAATTTCCCCACAACAGAGCCATCTGAAACTCACACACACACACACACAGCGTACATATTTTAGTACCTAACAGCGATAAGTTGCAGACATTACAGTGTAGTACGACGTACTTATAGCAAACTAGCATTAGCAACATTAGCTTACCGTCATATATGACCTAGTTTGTATCTTCATGTCTTTGGCTCTCCAAGGAGCTGCAGAACTATTCCAGAGTGTTTCGTCTCACTGCCTGTACCCGTGTCTGGCGGTCCTTTTTGGCATTTACAGTGAAAAAAGCCACAGACCGAGGAGTCGCCTTGTACAGCCACCATGATGCATGTGTTATGTTTTGCTTGGGTCGCGTGTTTTACGTCACGGGAGTGTGGCGCCGCCTTGCTGTAAAAAAAAATCCCGCCCACCCCAGCTTAACCTGGCTGTAATGGAGACACAACCGAGCCGAACCGTGTCGAAGTGAATCGAGACGTGGTGAGGTGAGCTGAGCTAGTGGAAAAGTGCCTATAGTGTCTCGGCGGGTTTTTTGGCTGCCGGAGCGGAGCTCCGCTGAACAGCGAGATTCTAATCAGCTGATGACCTTTCATCAGCTGATTAATCTGTCAAAGCCCTATTTAAGGGAGCAGTTCTGTTTGCTCGGGGCTGCGACCTCATACGTGAATGGATAACACTGGTCTCCCCAACGTTAGGCTGGAGTCCCTACGTCCCGGCTCCAGTCATCTTCTAATTAATCACAGTCCTCTGTAAGTTTATTCCTTAACCTGTGTTCATCATCAGTGTGTTCTTGCCTTTGTCCTTATTTGTGCTTTGCCCCTCGTGGCTCATTATTTTGTACCTTTTGTCCTGTGTTAATAAATATGCAAACTCAGTGGTCGCCTATAGCGTCTCATTTGTGGTCCGTGAGGGCCGCACCATAACAGTAGGTCGCAGCCAGTGACCATGAGTTTGCTTTTGGACTTGAGTTTTTTCCCTTCTCTGGGGAGCTCGTATCGCTCGGTATGTCCACTCTCGAGCGTAGGTATTGTCCCGAGTGGCTTCAGGAGGTAGATGGCCACCTGGCAGAAGCCCGTCTCCTCATGCCCACCTACACAGCATACAAGCCCCTGGGTCTCACTCAGAGAGTTTTATTAAAATATCATCTCACCTCCTTTCTGAGAAAGGAGCGAGTGGCGTGGATAGTATCACAACGTGGACAGATTGAGAGAGCGCTCGAGAGGGCAGCCAAGGAACCCTCACCTCCTTCCCCGAGAAAGGCGTCCCCGATGGGGAGGGAGATCCATGGACTGGAGGGAAATCCCGGCAGGAGGCCGATGGTAGGGCATCTCCATTCCTCGCCTCAGGAGTCAGCTCCTGTCGCCTGTCCAGCCCAGGTGCAGCGTTTCCTTGGATTCACCTCTGCCGGTAAACGTCATCACACAGCCACCGGTAAGCCTCTGCGAGAACCCCGTCCGAATCCAGTTCCGGGTCGTTGGAGGAACTCTGCCTCCCAGTCAGCTGCTTCTTCTGCGTCACATCAGGAGGGAATTCCCGCAGCCTCTCCCTCTGGGTCATCTGTCCCTGCTGTCCCGTCAGCTCCTCGTGCCCGGATCGCCTAGGCTGTAACCCCCACCTCCTCGACGCTTTCCCCAGCTGCTGTGAGTGCCACGAGTCCTGCTTTGGTGAGGCCCGTCTTCGATCCATCATGAGTGGCTCCTCCTCGTCTTCCCGGGGGGCCCTCTGTCACCATCCAGCGGAGGAAGGGAGGAGCCAAGTCCACTGCAGCAGGTTCTATCGGTCCTCAGCGAATCAGGCAAGTGTCTCTTCATTCTTTTCTTTCACGGGGTGAATTGCCTTGTTTGATTCCTGAGTATTGGAGTTCGGGGTTCACAGTCCCCTGAGCTCCCTCCACCTGCTGCAGAAACTAATTATGAACCTGCTACCTTTGTGTCTCCTTCCCCTGAGCATTCCACGGTGCCAGGCCTATGCCGCCAGATGAGGAGGGAGCCTGCGGGCCTGGAGAGCTTGGTTCCAGCCCCGCAGCCACGACACGGGCAGAGGAGGAGGGCGGACTGCAAGTTGGAGCCTGCGCCGACGATGAAGCATCCCCGGGTCTCCATGGAGGAGCGGTTCGACCCAGCAGGTCGAGGATCTCCTGCCACCACGCCGTGCGGGTCATCGGCGTGTTCGTCAGTGTTGGAGGGTCCTCAGACTGTGGTGACCATCATGCCGGCTGCAGAGCCCACCGTAGTCGAGTGGGAGCCGGAGGAGGTTCTTAATCGTCCTGAGCCCGGCTCGCTGAAGTCCTGGATGGAGACAGAACTCGAGATCAGGCAAGTGCTCTACTTTGTCTTCCTTCTTTCTACTCTGGAGCATTTTTGCCTGCCTCTCGGGGAGACAAGTCGGGTGCAGCTGTCCGCTGCATCTGAGCTTGTCTCGCCGGGTTCTGTCACTACCAGTGATCCTGATTCTGGTTCTGTTCCCTCTCCTGAGCCTTCTCCCAGGGTCGTCGGTGATGAGTTGGTCCTGGTCTCTGCTCTGGAGGTTCCTGGTTCAGGGTTGGAGGTCGTCCTTGGTGCTGTTCCTACCCAGTCAGGGTCCATCGTGGGTGCAGCTCGGGCTCACCTGGGGTCCGACAGGAGGACAGCGCCCGTTCTGGTGAAGTTCGGAGGTAGAGCTGCAGATCCTCTGCTAATCTTAGCTGGACTGGCCCCTCGTTCTGTCCCCGTTTCCCCTTTCCCTCCATCGGGTGCTGCAGGGATTTCCCATAATCGGCTGTTCTTGTTTGAGGTCTTGGAATGTATGGAACTATTTATCGCTGCTCTTCAGCATGTGGTTTTTTTTTTTCCTCCTCGATAGTCTGAGATATGCTCTGGTGTTGCCTCTGCCAGTTATTGTTTCTCATGGTACTGTATGTATTCGCCGCTAGTCAGTGTGGTTTTTTTCTCCTCTTCTTTCCTCTGTTTGAAGGATGATTATGTTGCTGTTTATTTCTTCTGTGCCTGTATATTTTGGGGTTTTTACCTGGTATTTCTGCTTGTGGCCTGTAGGCTTAATATTCTGTTATTTTTGAGAGGAGACTTAAACTTTACAAAACCCAAGATACGAACAACCAAGAAAAGTATGTGCATATCTGTCTGTGGGGTGGTTTTGTGGAACAGTCTGGAGCCGGAACTGAAACTATGTACAAACAGAAATCAATTCAAAATGAGGTATAAACATTATTTGCGGAAAGGATATATGTTAGAAGGGTAGTATTTATATGTACGATTCACTATGCTCACTCTGGGACATTATGGGACACTATGGAATGGTGGGTGGGACAGCACTGTGTATAACTGTGTATATCTGTTTTGTTTGAGGCTGGTTTTGATGTACGGACATCAATGTACGTTAGGATGGATGGGTGTTAATGTTGATTTGTAAAAAATACAGTAAATTGTTTACTTGGGGTCTTAAAGGTGGTAATTTGTATATAATTCACATGGGTGTATTTATGGAAAAGAGGAGATGGAATTAATAAGTGTTCACTTCTTCCTTCTCCCTTTCGAACAGTGTATACTGTTACTTTATTGCATTTGTCATTTGTTTTGTTTTTGTTATACTTTTTTGTTCGAAATAAAGTATCTATCTATCTATCTATCTATCTATCTATCTATCTATCTATCTATCTATCTATCTATCTATCTATCTATCTATTTGTATTTATTGTCCTGACTGGCTGCCATCTGTGCATTATGGAGTGTTTTGTGGGTTTTTTTCCCCCTATGCTCTGTAATTGCTCCATGGTTTATTTTCTGTGTTTGCCTTTGTCTCCTGGTTCTGACCCTCCTCGACCTTTTTCCTCCTCCTCCCTTCCTGGGGCGGTCATGTTGATCTTCCAAGTGTGTGTGTGTGTGTGTGGGGGGGGATGTTACACCGCATCTGGAATCCGCTTCGTGAACGGGGGCAACTGTCATGGTCCGTGTGCTGACTTTGTCGGCACTCGGATTGTCCGGTTGTTCTCCGTTCTCTCCTCAGGCGCATCACTAGGCCTCCGGGCTTTTATTCTGACAGCGTCTTGGCGGGGCCTCCAGCTGTCGGAGCGGAGCTCCGCTGAACGACGAGATTCCAATCAGCTGATGACCTTTCATCAGCTGATTAATCTGTCAAAGCCCTATTTAAGGGAGCAGCTCTGTTTGCTCGGGGCTGCAACCTCATACGTGAATGGATAACGCTGGTCTCCCCAACGTTAGGCTGGAGTCCCTACGTCCCGGTTCCAATCATCTTCTAATTCCTCGCAATCCTCTGTAAGTTTATTCCTTAACCTGTGTTTATCGTTAGTGTGTTCTTGCCTTTGTCCTTATTTGTGTTTTGCCCCTCGTGGCTCATTATTTTGTACCTTTTGTCCTGTGTTAATAAATATGCAAACTCACTGGTCGCCTATAGCGTCTCATTAGCGGTCCGTGAGGGCCGCACCATAACACATACAGCCCACACCTCTTCAGCCGAGGCATTCAAGATGGCGCTGGAAGTGGAGGCAGTTTTCAGTAGCTGAGGACAGCAAGAGATTATTATTTTTACATATGATTATTATTAGCCACATGATTTGTATTTTCGCAATTTTCACGACTAACTATAAAGAGTCAGCTCCTGGAAATATTTTTTCCACTAAATGAGGATGTTGGTGTTACTTTTCTCAGACGTTTGACAATGAAAACGGCAGATACGTGAGTCTCTGCATGGTCAAGTTGTTAGCGGCAAAAAACAACATGTCAGCTCCAAATATGGAAGATGCTTCAGAAGTAACGGAAATTACGAGGGCTAATGAGAAACGGGTGATTGATGAGACACACTCATATGCATGCAAGCTGAAGAATGGTGGAGAGTGTATCTTCAGCCCGAATACCCAGACAAAAAAAGCAACAACCGGCTAAAAAGCAGAAGTCCATGATAGAACCACCTGCAGAACCCACACTAGCTGAGATACAACGCAACATTATAAGAATCCTGAGAAAATAAATGAAAGGGCTGACCATTTGGAGGATATGGTGGAGAAAAATTCATCTAAAATTGAAGAAATGGGACAAGCACTAAACAATATCCACAACGATATAATAGTTCTGAAAAAAGATGGAGAAGATCTAAAAAAGAAAATGCTGTACTGAGGAAAAAAGTTGCAGACTTGGAGGTGAAACTGAATGACCAAGAAGGCTACAGCCGAAGGTGGTCTTTACGGCTCTACAGTGCTGCTGAGAACTCCAGTGAAAATCTGAAACAGAAAGTCCAAGCTGTTTGCATGGCCGTAATACCCGAAGATGGAAGAAACACTGGAGCAGTGGTGCTGGACGTCGGGCATCGTATTGGTAGGTTGAAAATCAGAGAAAAGACGAATGCAAAACCCAGGCCGATCATCATGAGAACTGTCCCGAGGACGGCGAGGAACATGGTGTGGAGGAGCGCAAAAAAGAGCGAGTACCTGAGGAGCCACAACTATTAGTTTAAAGAAAACTTCACCAGCAACAATAAGGTAGCAAGAAGTCAATTGTGGCCAGCAGTTGAAAGAGCAAGAAAAGAAGAAAAGGAAGCCTTTTTCAGCGGTGCCAGAGCATTTGTGGAGGGAAAAGAAGTTCACTGCTAATTGAATGCGCAGATAAACTGTATCTGTCCTATCTGGTGAGTTTAATTAAGAGATAAAGATATTACTGAAAAAACAGGACTGTGATGGACTACAGTGGGATTTATTGATGTTCATTTAAAGGTTAAAAAAAGGGCTAAGATTGCACCATTTAAGTCGTATTTCACCTTTAAGGTTTAAGTACAACTGAAAGACAGACTTTTAAGACCATGCAAATGACACGTCAATTTTACAGCTTTTGCAGAATTCTTTATATCAAAGGAAAAAAAAAACTTAGGTTAAGTTCGTGTTAAACTGTTTTTTTGTTCAATGTCTATTTTCTGTTAACACCAGGGGGATATGTCATCTCATTAAGAGAAAGGCAATCTTTCTTTACTGCAAGGATAAAATTGCAGACTTTTGTTTCATGCAGGAAACACATTCTTGTTTAGCTGATAAAAGTTTCTGGAAGAATCAGTGGGGTAATGATACAGATGTGGACAAAATTGTTGGTACCCCTCTGTTAATGAAAGAAAAACCCACAGTGGTCACAGAAATAACTTGAATCTGACAAAAATCAAATCAAATCAAAAATCAAATCAACCTTTATTGTCATATTGCTGTACATACAACTGTAGTGCAGGCAAGATGAAAATGCGTTTCTCTCGGCATCCATATACCGTGCGGCAAAAAAGTATTTAGTCAGCCATCAATTGTGCAAGTTCTCCCACTTAAAAGATGAGAGAGGTCTCCAATTTTCATCATGGGTATACCTCAACTATGAGAGACAAAATGAGAAAAAAAAAATCCAGAAAATCACATTGAAGGATTTTTAATGAATTAATTGGTAAATTCCTTGGTAAAATAAGTATTTGGTCACCTACAAACAAGAAAGATTTCTGGCTCTCACAGACCTGTAACTTCTTCTTTAAGACTCTCCTCTGTCCTCCACTCGTTACCTGTATTAATGGCATCTGTTTGAACTCATTATCAGTATAAAAGACACCTGTCCACAACCTCAAACAGTCAGACTCCAAACTCCACTATGGCCAAGACCAAAGAGCTGTCAAAGGACACCAGAAACAAAATTGTAGACCTGCACCAGGCTGGCAAGACTGAATCTGCAATAGGTAAGCAGCTTGGTGTGAAGAAATCAACTGTGGGAGCAATTAATAGAAAATGGAAGACATACAAGACCACTGATAATCTCCCTCCATCTGGGGCTCCACGCAAGATCTCACCCCGTGGGGTCAAAATGATCACGAGAACAGTGAGCAAAAATCCCAGAACCACACGGGGGGAACTAATGAATGACCTGCAGAGAGCTGGGACAAAAGTAACAAAGGCTACCAACAGTAACACACTACGCCGCCAGGAACTCAAATCCTGCAGTGCCAGACGTGTCCCCCTGCTTAAGCCAGTACATGTCCAGGCCCATCTGAAGTTTGCTAGAGAGCATTTGGATGATCCGGAAGAGGATTGGGAGAATGTCATATGGTCAGATGAAACCAAAATAGAACTTTTTGGTAAAAACTCAACTTGTCGTGTTTGGAGGAGAAAGAACACCATACCTACTGTGAAGCATGGGGGTGAAAACATTATACTTTGGGGCTGTTTTTCTGCAAAGGGACCAGGACGACTGATCCGTGTAAAGGAAAGAATGATTGGGGCCATGTATCGTGAGATTTTGAGTGGAAACCTTCTTCCATCAGCAAGAGCATTGAAGATGAAACGTGGCTGGGTCTTTCAGCGTGACAATGATCCCAAACACACCACCCGGGCAACGAAGAAGTGGCTTCATAAGAAGCATTTCAAAGTCCTGGAGTGGACTAGCCAGTCTCCAGATCTCAACCTCATAGAAAATCTTTGGAGGGAGTTGAAAGTCCATGTTGCCCAGCGACAGCCCCAAAACATCATTGCTCTAGAGGAGATCTGCATGGAGGAATGGGCCAAAATACCAGCAACAGTGTGTGAAAACCTTGTGAAGACTTACAGAAAACGTTTGACCTCTGTCATTGCCAACAAAGGGTATATAACAAAGTATTGAGATGAACTTTTGTTATTGACCAAATACTTATTTTACCAAGGAATTTACCAATTAATTCATTAAAAATCCTTCAATGTGATTTTCTGGATTTTTTTTTCTCATTTTGTCTCTCATAGTTGAGGTATACCTATGATGAAAATTGGAGACCTCTCTCATCTTTTAAGTGGGAGAACTTGCACAATTGGTGGCTAACTAAATACTTTTTTTCCCCACTGTAAGTAAAAGAACAAGATTTAAGACACACTCACACATATCTTCACCCCCCCCCCCACCCCATCACATCCATTCACACATCCCTGAGACATGCTTGAAAAACTAACTAACTATAATATACAAATAGTGTACATAATGTTCGTAGGTGCGGTAGTGTATATGAGAGATTCCGGACCAACTGTTCAGCATCCTAATAGCTTGTGGAAGGAAGCTGTTGATCAGTCTGGTGGTTCTGCCTCTGATGCTTCAGAATCATTTGCCAAATGGCAGAAGTTCAAAGTGTTTATGCAGAGGGTGAGAACAGTCCTTGGCAATGTTCAGTGCCCTGCTCCTGCAACGGTTCTAAAAAAGTTCTTGGACAGAGGGAAGGGAGACTCCAATTACCCTCTCAGCTCCCTTGACTATCCTCTGCAGGGCTTTTTTGTCTGACATACTGCAGCTGGAGTACCATGTAGCAATGCAGTACTTCAGAACACTCTCCACCACACCTCTGTAGAAGGTCCTGAGGATGCAGATGGGGAGAGAGGCCTGTTTGAATTTCCTCAAGAAGTGCAGTCTCTGCTGGGCCCGCTTCCTGATCCACAAGGAATTCTTGCTCCGGGTCAGGTCCTGCGAGATCTGCACTCCGAGGAATTTGATATTCTCCACTCTCTCCACCAAACGGCCACCGATGCTGAGGGGGACGTGTTCAGGCTGTGACCGCCAGAAGTCGATAATCAACTCCTTCGTTTTGTCCACGTTGAGCACCAGAAAATGGTAATAAATAAAAATTCTATGAAAATTAACCAATGAAAATCAGACAATGCTTTTGAATTGTGGTTCAACAGAATTATTTTAAAAAACAAACTCATGAAACAGGCCTGGACAAAAATGATGGTACCCTTAACTTAATATTTTATTGCACAACCTTTTGAGGCAATCATTGCAATCAAATGATTTCTGTAACTGTCAATGAGACTTCTGCACCTCTCAGCAGGTATTCTGGCCCACTCCTCATGAGCAAACTGCTCCAGTTGTCTCAGGTTTGAAGGGTGCCTTCTCCATATGGCATGTTTCAGCTCCTTCCACAGATCTTCAGTAGGATTTAGATCAGCGGCTCATAGGAGGCCACTTTAGAATAGTCCAATGTTTCGCCTTTAACCATTCTTCGGTGTTTTTAGCTGTGTTTTGGGTCATTATCCTGTTGCAAGACCCATGACCTGCGACTGAGACCAAGCTGTCTGACGCTGCCCAGTGTCATAGAATTTTTATTTATTACCACTTTTGTCAGATTCAAGTTATTTCTGTGACCATTGTGGGTTTTTCTTTCATTAACAGAAAGGTAACAACAATTTTGTCCACGTCTGTATGTCCAGTGCAAATGCTAGCTCAGCTGGAGTTGCCCTCCTAATTGACAAATTCAAAGGTTGTATACTAAGTAATGAGAAAGATGTGTCAGGAAGGTAGATTATTTTAATAGCTGATGTACATCAGGATGTTTTTTTTATATTAGTTAATGTATATGCCTTCAACAATAAAACCAGCAACAGAATCTTGTTCCAAGATATTGAAAGGAAAATAAATCATTATATGTCAACCTACCACTCAGTAAAAGCTGTGTGGGGCGATGACTTTAACTGTGTGTTTGATGAAACTAAAGACAGATGGCCCCCTAAAATAAGTGTGGGTCAGTGTGAATTAAATGATATTTGCTTAAGATTGGGACTTAAAGATGTCTGGCGGATTAAAAACCCAGAAAAACAGATGTATACATGGAATAATAAAGACCAAATATTACAATCAAGAATTGATTTTTGGTTGACAACTGATGACTTTATTAATCATGTTGAGGATGCTTCAATTGAACTTATGTTATCTTAACAGATCACACAGGCATTTCCACTAAACTCAAATTAAATAAAGATCTAAAAAACAACTCTCATGGGGGGTATTAGAAATTTAATAACTCATTACTACAAAGTGAGGATTTTAAGTTGCAATTAGTTGATATTATTGACAAATATTGGGAACAAGCTCACAGTTCAGACTCCTTTTGTTATTACTGGGAACTCATGAAACTGTTATGACCCGAGCGCCGGTTCTGATCGCATTCGGGCTAAAGTTATGTCTCGCTGCCGGCCTTGACAGCTGCGGGCTGTATTCTGGCCTCACCGGGCTCTTATTGTGAAAGTGTTCGGTGGGGCTTCCGCCTGTCAACGGCCGGTCAGCTGATTGTCATTACCGTCGTTAGTGCTTCGCCCATTTAAGCCCGGCACTGGCGACGGTAAGACGCAGGATTATCAGTCGACATTCGGTCAACGTTACGTGAGGATTGCTGGTGCGTCTTCATCCTGCCAAGCCCTGGGTCTGCGCCTCGTCATACTAGAGAGTGCCGTAGACCTTCATGTCAGGTCTGTCATAGTCAGGTCACAGTTAGCTCGTAGCGGCTGGGTTAGCCATACGAGCCCAAGTCTAGTCATGTGTGTGTTTAGCCCTAAGGGGTTCATAGTTTTGTCACAGTCATGTCATAGTTAGCTCGTAGCGGCTGGGTTAGCCCTACGAGCCCAAGTCTCAGTCATGTGTTTGTTTGCCCTTATGGGTTCATAGTTGTGTCTTGTCACGTCAGGAAATAAATAACATCTCTGCCAAACTCTCTGGTGAACTCTGTGGCGTCTCTTGGTGATCCGCGAGGATCACCACATGACAGTATAATCCTGCCAGGTCACCTAAACGGAGGCGCCGCATTGAGACGCCGTTTCACCGTGAGTTTGTGCCATTTTGGACAGTTCCTTGTCTGGATGCCTGCTGCTGGGAGAATGCCGTCATCCAGGGGTCGTGGTTGGCGCCTGGACAGAAGGCTAGCGGAGGTCCTGGAGTACGTGGACTGCAAGTTATTCTCCGCTACACTGTGGGACGCTCCCAGCGACGTGTGCAGACATTTGGACTACGCTGAGGAGCTTTTGGACAACCTTCCCCTCTATAGTTACGACCACCTGGAGGTGATCACGAGGTGGGAGGAACTCGCCATTCAGCGTGAGTTACTTCGCGGGCTGGAAGAGAAGAGCAGGAAGCAGGGGAGGAGGAATCCCTGCTCCCCGTGTTGGTGTCCCGTCCCGGAGCAGGTCCAGGAGTATGCGCCGTCTAGGGGCCGACGAGGACGTCGGCGTAACGACGCGGGCAACCCTCAGCGGAATCCCCGGCTGGACTCGCTGCCGGCGTATCCCGTCAGCGAATCTCGGAGAGCGGCCCCACCTCGTCTTCCCAGGGGGCCTTCTGTCGCCATCCAGCGGGGAGAGGGAGGAACGACGTCCCCCACAGCAGGAACCATCTCTGCCCCTGGAGGAAGGCAAGTGATCGTTTGTTTGTCACATCTTAACAATGATCTGCCTTGTCTGACAGGGTTCGCAGCCCCCCGAGCTCCCTCCACCTGCTGTGGATAAAATTATTAAACCTACTGCCTCTGTGTTCTCCCCCATGGAGCGGTCCGCGACGCCAGGCCAGCGTCGCCGGACGAAGAGGGCCGCTGCAGTGCTGGATAGCCTGCATCCAGCCCAGCAGTCGCGTCTTGGACGGAGGAGAGGAGCGGACTGCGGCCCGGAGCCTGAGCCGACGAGGAAGCGTCCCCGGGTCTCCTCGCAGGAGCGGTCCGAGTCAGTGGGTCAAGGATTCCCTGCCTCCACGCCATACGGGTCGTTGGCGTGGACAACAGCGTGGGAGGAACCTGAGGCTGCAGATATCATCGTGCCAGCTGCGGAGCCCGACGCAGCTGAGTCCAAGTCAGCTGACGAGAGTCGCCCTGAACCCGGATCGTCGGAGTCCTGGGTGGCAACGGAACCCGAGTGCAGGCAAGTGCTCCCTCTTATGTCTCTGTCCTCTTTTGTTGAGCATTTTTGTCTGCCTCTCGGGGAGACGAGTGAGGAGCAGCCGTCTGCTGCGCCCGAGCTCGTCTCGCTGGGTTCCGTTGCTACCGGTGATACTGATCCCAGTTTTCCTGTCCCCGAGCTTTCTTTTAGTGTCGCCGGCGGGGAACGGGTCGGAGTCACCGAGGTGGAGGTCCCAGGTTCGGGAATGGAGTTCGTCAGCGGAGCTGCACCGGAGGCCCAATCGGGTCCCACCGCAGGGGCGGGTTCGGCCCAATCGTGGTCCGACGTGGGTTCGTCGGAGGTCCAATCGGGGTACACCGTGGGTGCAGCTCTGGCCCAATTGGGGCCCAACGTGGGTGCAGCTGGGACCCAATCTGGGTCCAGCGGTGATGCAGTGCGAGCGTGGCCCATAGGCGGAGGAGGAGCTGCAGACCCTTCTTCGCGGAGCGGATTCTTGGCTCGCCCTGCTCATCGTTTCCCTGTGAGTCACCGCCCCTATTCATCATTGCCGGGGGCCATGGGGGTCCCTGTTTGCTCGCCCCGGTTCTCCCGAGTTTTGTTCTCATCAGGGAGGCCGCTGCGGGTTGTTGATGCCCTGGACTGGTGGCTGAGGGAAACGGGTCGGCCGCCGGAGGGACTGTTTCGCCGGTTCAGCGCCTCGGTTCGGCCACCCGACCTGTTATGTGTGCTACGGGGTGACCTGGTTCGGCCACCAGAGGACTTGTTTCTGGGGGCCTGGGACTGGACTAGGCCACCTGATCATGTACTGTGTTTGTGGGACTATCAGGGGGCCCATACGGTGCCTAGTCATGTCAAGTACGTTTAGCAATTTTTTTTTTTGTTGTTGTTGTTTCACGTAGTCAAGTCAAGTTAAAGCAATTTTAGATTGCCTCATGTTTTTTTTTTTTGAAAGCCATAGTTTAGTCATAGTTAAGTCAAGTCAGAGCAATTTTAGATTGCTCCATGTGTGTTTGCATGTATTTCTTGTTTTGTTTGTGCTTGGTTGCCTCATGTGTTTTTGAAAGTCACGGTCCAGTCATAGTCACGTTATGCCAAGCAATTTTAGATTGCTCCATGTGTGTTTCCATGTATTTCTTCTTCCATAGTTATCGTGTATTTCCATGTATTTCTTCTTCCATAGTTATCGTGCGTTTCCAAGTATTTCTTGTTCCATAGGTATCATGTATTGAGGTTGTTTGGGAGTATGATTTTGGCATGTTAAGTTTGGGTTTTTGAAGAGATCCTTACTTTGGGTTCTTTACCACGTGGGATTATGTACTTGGAGTTAGACGGGTTGTCTGTTGTCCCTGTGGGAAGACGTTCAGTGTCAGGTACTTATGCTCTTTATGGTTTTGTATCCCTTGTATTTTTAGTCATGTCTTGTTTTTTTTTTTCTGGTTTCGTCATTGTTCTGGGGGAAATTGATGTATTCTTTTTCCTTTTGGTTTAGGGTCTTGTTCATGGGTTGGTTTCTCTCCCACCGCACCTGTCCCCCAACCTCCCACCCTGGGGGGGGCGGGGGGGGCAGGGTGGTTCCTTGGGGCGTTCGGAGTCCGCCCGTGGAGGGAGGGTACTGTTATGACCCGAGCGCCGGTTCTGATCGCGCTCGGGCTAAAGTTATGTCTCGCTGCCGGCCTTGACAGCTGCGGGCTGTATTCTGGCCTCACCGGGCTCTTATTGTGAAAGTGCTCGGTGGGGCTTCCGCCTGTCAATGGCCGGTCAGCTGATTGTCATTACCGTCATTAGTGCTTCGCCCATTTAAGCCCGGCACTGGCGACGGTAAGACGCAGGATTATCAGTCGACATTTGGTCAACATTACGTGAGGATTGCTGATGCGTCTTCATCTTGCCAAGCCCTGGGTCTGCGCCTCGTCATACTAGAGAGTGCCGTAGACCTTCATGTCAGGTCTGTCATAGTCAGGTCACAGTTAGCTCGTAGCGGCTGGGTTAGCCATACGAGCCCAAGTCTAGTCATGTGTGTGTTTAGCCCTAAGGGGTTCATAGTTTTGTCACAGTCATGTCATAGTTAGCTCGTAGTGGCTGGGTTAGCCCTACGAGCCCAAGTCTCAGTCATGTGTTTGTTTGCCCTTATGGGTTCATAGTTGTGTCTTGTCTCGTCAGGAAATAAATAACATCTCTGCCAAACTCTCTGGTGAACTCTGTGGCGTCTCTTGGTGATCCACGAGGATCACCACATGACAGAAATATTAGATTATTTGTTTATTTGACAGGGACAGTGCAATAAACATAGACAATTAATCAATGACAATCAATCTGATGTGTTGCACAAAGAGTGTATAGCTATTAGCTAATTTGCAACTCTTGTCCCAGGATGGGCTTTAGGAGATGAGATTAGAACCGTTGCTATTGGTAAAGGAAACGCATTATCCAAAAAAAAAAAAAAAAAAAAAAAAACAGAACGAAGAAGAAATTATAATGCTACTTTCAGAATTATGTAGAAAAACCAGTGAAGAACTGTCTGGTGAGGAATTAATACAGCTTAAAACACTGCAGCACAAGGTAGATAAATTGTATGAAGACAAAACAGGAGTAGCATTTGTCAGATCAAGGAAGAAATGGTTTGAAAAGGGCAAACAAAATACAAAATATGTCTATGGTTTGGAAAGAAGAAATGCAGAAATAACCTCAAAGCTTTATCATTGTAGCATCATCTCACTTTGGCTCAGCAATAATTATTCTTCTGCTTAAAGACATTTTTCACCCAGGAGTAAGACGATCAAAAAACGGATTTTCTTCCTCCAGGCCACAGCTGAAATCCCATTCCTT
The DNA here is from genome assembly GCA_020510985.1 of Pholidichthys leucotaenia. Classification (NCBI taxonomy): domain Eukaryota; kingdom Metazoa; phylum Chordata; class Actinopteri; order Cichliformes; family Pholidichthyidae; genus Pholidichthys; species Pholidichthys leucotaenia. The sequence continues at coordinate 306,370,577 of CM035844.1, forward strand.
TTGTTAAAACCAGCCTAAGGAATTTCCCCAATGTCCAGCTTTGCTTTTATTGCCCCCATAAACATGCAGACCTAGTCACACACAGACCCACAACTCAACTAATTTCCTTAAACTCTGGACATGCTGGATTTAACCAGTGAATTTTAAAGTACATTATTACAAACTCAATTCTAAACCTTCTTCTTTTCAGAACTATGAAAAGCCAATGGACTCTGATGTTTTAATGTGGAAAATCAATAATATGTGTGAAATGCATTAATCTGTGATTTTATATATATGCATGTTAATGTTTAAATGAATGTTTATTCCTGCATGTTGATTTAGAAGCACTGCTTATAATTTATACTAATCACTAAAGTTATCTTAGTTTAATACATAAGGGGAAAAATTAACTTCCACTCGGCATGACAGCAATTCTTCATCCCAGAGCTCCAAACAATAGACTGTTTGTTCATTGGACTAAAAGTTCATCGAGCCCGCCCACGAAGGACGCTCATTGGCTGAGATCCCGGAAGCCCGCGAAGCTCAACAGAACTTGTATAAATAGCAGAGAGACCCCTGCTTCACCCTCTTCCCCGGCTCTCTTTTCGGCTGCTCTCTCTTTTGCTCCAGATCCTCTTTCCGACTCCCCCTTTCACTGATCATCTTCTCCATTGTCTACACACAGCAAGGAAGAACAAAGGACCGTCTGAACAAAGACTTCGACCACGTGTCGTTTTTCCAAACACAGAGCAGATAACTTGTAATTTGTTATGTAACGTTGTATTTTAATGTCTTTTTCCTTTTCTCTTAAATGCCTAGGAATTCCTATTTCTTTGAGCTCAATTCTTAATCAAAGTTAAACTCCAATTTTTATTCATCACTTTTTCTTTGTTAAACTTTCTGTAAAACCACCGTTTGTTTAATTTTAATGTAAACTTTAATCTTGACTTTATTTTTTTTTATATTTTTCTTGACCAACCACACACCAGAAGCTATAATTTTTATCTAAAGTCCGAAAGTTTTCTTTTCTAATTTGAAATCGGATTAGATATCTTCAATTATTCCCGAAGACCTCTGCAGCCGTTTGTCTACCAGGAAGAAAAACGCAGCTCCCACATCACGCAGCTGAGGAATCAGCGCGTTTCTGCAGGATTTCAACCATCGAGATCCAACATACGATCTCATGAATATCATTCATCGTCAAGAGAATATTTGCGGTACAAATATTCTGGGTTTTGCCCCTGAACAACACTTCAAAACTTCATGAGGACGACAACAGAACCATCATCAAACGAGAATCACGTGAGCTGCAAACTTTAATTCAACTGCTGAATTAACGTCTGAGGTTCGGTAATAATTTGTATATCTAATCAGATGCAAATTAAGAAGCCCTTAACATAACTCTTCTTTTCATTAAAATTCTGTTTTTTTTATTTTCTTAAGATTAATTTAGGACTTTTTCATATAATTAGTAAACTTTCTCCATAAATTTGCATTGTTTCCATAATATGTTAACACAAACTGATAGAAATTGGTTTCTCAGTTAACCCTGGTTCCGAAAATATTAATATTGTTAATCTATCATTTACAAGATTGATTTTATGATTAATGAAATTACTGCAATGTCTGTTAATCATTTCATTTAATAAATATTTAAAAATGAGAGAAGTTGTTGGGAATTTATTTCATTCTGAGTCTGTTTCAAGCCCAGGTATCGAATTCACGGAAAATTTTTGAGACTGATTATTGATTAATTTATTGAGTGATCAAACAGGTATAAAGTGAAATTAAAGATCAAATTGCTTCTTAAAGATAGAAGCTGGTGCCCCTTACGAGTGTTATTAACTTTTCTGATGTATATGAAATGAGATTTGAGCTCAGATCCCAATACATCAATATAAATTAAATAATTCATACCTGATCATATTTATTATTTATTAATATTTTTATTTTATGCTACAGATTTATTGGTGCCCCGTGTGAGGCCTGGTGGAACTTGACACGACTCAGAATAAAAAAAAATTAATACATAAGCTGTGTGGGATTTTGGTCAATTTTAACTCACAAAGGTGCTTCATTGTCTGCAGCCAGTCTATTGTCTCTGTCTCTGTGTCATGAGGGGGAGGGGGTGAATTCGCCCCCCTGATTACTGCTGTGTGTGTGTGTGTGTGTCTGCTGACCAAGAGAAGGTGGGGGGGAAGAGACCCCACTGCACCCTAGTCATTTTAGTTTTTTCAATGCATGCTTAAGCGTGACTACACGCTGAATAATTAAAATAGGCCTGGGAACAAAATAGCGAAGAAATCCTATTTGTTTTCCCCGTTATTTCAACACCCCGCAGGCGAAGCAAACCCTTGGGGGATTTAATTGAATTAACCATTGTATAAACTTGTTGAATAAAGTTTAGGGAGACCAAATTTTTCCCGCCTTTGGAAAGCAAGGCGTGGTTTTATGGACTGAAGCTTGAGCTGCATCCACGTGGCACGTGCACGCTCAGTCGCACACGCAGCCGTCAAGCTGTGCATGAAAAAACTGCGCATGTGTAGATTGGCTCAGCGACACCATCTTAAGTCTAGGTAGAGTTCCCTGTAGCCGCCATTTTGAGTAGAGATCCTTGACTCCTTGTGACGTCATTGGGTTTCCTCTTCTGGAAGTGCAGACGAAAACTGCCTCCATCTTGTGGTGAAACATAGGGACTGCAATTTTTATTTAAACCTCTAATCTTTAAAGATGATTTATAACCAAATTAAGTCTTCAAAGTAACTTCAAAGCAATTCATATTATTCGGAATAAACTAAATTTAACACTAATCCAAACTTTTCTGCCAAGAATAAAAGGAAAAGGACCTGTTGGCTTCTGAAAGTTTTTCTCAGTGGTGAAACCCCACTCATTGCATAGATACCTATAGCAGGAACATTTACAAACACCCCTATTGTATTTAATCACTTATGTAACCACATATTATAATCTTTTAAGCTAAAAGCAAACATATTTACACACTTTTAAGCAAAAAGTTGCAAACTTTGAAGCTATATGTGTGCTTATTTTGCTGTTTTTAAATGTGATATGGAGTGATTCCCTTCCCACAGAAACCCAGTTTTAGCTTAAGGATTCTAATGCTGATGTTTACTCAAGAGTAACATTAAAGTAGGATTAATCCTGTGCATTTTAACAAATTTACAGACTTATTGAATATTTATAATTTTTCCTCTTTCTCAAATTTAGGAAACCACATCAAGCAATTAACACTTAAGAGAAGCTCTAGGTGTTATTTAAACTCATTGTGTCATTTCTGATTTATGTTTTCTCTACAGGAAAAGAAAAACACTTAACCAACCAGCATAATTTTCAAATTTTTCCCAGGATTTAAGAAAAAGTCAAAAAGGTGCAAACATTGATTATTCTGTAAATAAGAAATTTATAGATAACAATCAAGAGAGATCACTATTGGCTTCAATCCTAAGAAATCCTAGGACACCCGAATACTCAAACAATTCACTTGTTTCTAATTTGTAAATATTTTAAACATTTAATGGTTCAAAGGAAAATAGGCTTTAACAAATAAAACCAAAGGAAAGCCTTAACTTTAAAAGAAAGTGGAAACTTGTAATCTTAAAACTTTAAAGCATTTAGCCTCTTCTCTTTTTGTATTTCTTTGTAAATAAAATCCTCACTTTCAAAGTGACATTTTGCAAAATCCCAAAGCTAGTTATTGATGACAAATTCCAATACTAGACTTGAAAATCAAAGGAAAGAAGTCAATCCACACAATTGAAATTCCTGTTTTGTTTTGTGAAACAAATTCAATCCAATTTCAATTCAACTTTATTTATCAACATACAATTTCAACGAACGAATCAAATGAAGCATCACTACATTTCTAAATAATTTCAAAATTCTATTTCCCATCCTGCAAGCCTACAAGTTGAAACAAATTTTAAAGGAACTTTCAACTATCACGGTTGTAACATAAAAATCTCAAGGTTAAACCTTGTTGAACAAATTTAAGAATAATCAACCAGTTGATTTTTTTTTTTTAAAAAAAGGGCTAAATAACAACAACGGTCAAACATGATGAGTCATCAGACAACTGACCAATTTACCAAACTGGATGACCTTCAAACAACATTGGAAGCATGGACTTCTAATTTAATTTCTAGCTTCACAACACGGGTCAAGGAAACACAGCCCGAAGAATTGGAGCAACTCACTGAAGAACTTTTGAATGGACACACTGAAAAACCACCAGAAGGCAAGGACCTCACCAGTGTGTTAGGTAAGTTTGCGCTAACATTAGTCGCAAGATTAAAGGTAGCCGAGAACGAGCTAGCAAATCAGCAAACAACGATCCTATCTCTCCAAGAAGAGAATGAAACACTGAAAGAAAATCTGGAACAATCTCAAGAGGAGAATGACAAAACTCAAAATCAACTGGATGAAGCGTTACAAGATTTGGACGGTGCAGAGTCAGAAAATAAACGGTTGATAGATAACAATGACGTGCTTCACCAAGACAACAATGAACTTGAAGATGCCCTTCAAGACACAAAGAAGGAACTCAGAAGAGTTGAAGGTCAACTGGAAAATGTGAAGGACTACAAGGAATGTCGACTGCTCCTAAAGGAAAGACATGAACACCGGGACATCCACCTCACTCCCTCGCCCGATTCCCGCTTCGAACACGGACGACCGCGTGGACAGCGTACGTGTGCCCCTTCAGACCGCGACCTTGACAAGATCGCGCAAAATATCACCAAATTTGATCCAGGACCTACGGGTTCACCTGATGCCAAAGTCTATTTACAGGACATTGATTACTACCTGCGCAAGTATCCTGATGCTACGACAGACGATCGCATCTATCTGATTAAACTAACATCTAACAGGTCAGTATCAAAATTCATAGAAAGACAGCCGACAAACATCAAAGCAGATTACACGCTGCTCCGCGAAGCCATCGAAAAGGAGTTCTCCGACGACTGCCTACAGGCAGGGCTAACCGCAGCCCTAGCCGTGAAGCAAGGACGCTCAGAGCCAACACAAGCCTACTACCAGAGACTCCTACTTGCATATTTTGGATCTCAAAATACACCAGGGATGGAAGAAGACCACAATTTCAAGACCCTCTTCATCCAAAACCTCCATCCCACTGTGAGTCATTACCTAGGAGTTACAGCTAATCCAAGGTCAAACTCAATAAGTCAGCTGAGAGAGTTTGCACACTATGCGTTCCAAAAACAGCAACAAAGTCGCAACAAGCACGCTGAGCTTGCCACTGTGCTGGCTATTAGCAATGCATCTAACACCTTGGAGTTGGAAGGAGTTCCTTGCTCTACTTCACCTCGTACACCGCGAGTACATCAACAGCCGAAGCATTTTTCCAACCGACCTCATCAAGGTCAAAACCACACTAGGTCGTCTGGATACCACTTTGGACCAACTTTGCGAAAACCCGACTACCGTCGTAGACCATATCCACGGGATAGGTCACGAGAACGCGATACGGACTACCATGATGACAGATACCGATACGAAGACACGCGTAACCGCGACAAATGGTCTCCATCCCATCACAGAAGCTCAGAAGCAGAGACCTATCACAAACCTTGGAAGGAAGAAGAAACTCCTACATTCAGTAGAGAAGCTATTGAAATTGTCCAACACCTCCTAGCAGAGATTCAAAGCAACAAAGAGAATAAAACTGCTAACATTCTAGCTATATCAGCTGTGCCAACTCAAAACAAGCGTTCCAAACAAAGGAAACGCAAGAAGAAAATCCCTCATGCAAATGAGGAAGGACCAAAGGACTCAACACAGTCCAGTGCTGTTATGGCAGCCCAACCACAGGTCACAGACCACTCCTCTAACGTGTCGCAACTCTGTGTCGAACCACCGGTTCCACAATTCCTATGCGATTTAAACGAGAGGGGGGTGGTACGGAAATTCTACCTTCCATTGACCCTTGAAGACATGGTGTGTCAGGACGCTGTTTTAGACACCGCTGCTGACATCACGCTCATGTCACACACCCTTTTTGACAAACTACGTGTAGCCGCTAACCGCGCTAACAAACATTTGAAACCGGAACCCTGTTCATTAGCTGTGCGACCATATGCGCTCACTAAAACAACCCCGTTGGGCGTATCACTACTAAACATGTCCATTGGACCCATGACCTTGACACATCCGGTCTATGTGTCCAAACTTGACGCCATTCCATTGCTTGTTGGCAAAGACCTACTGAACCGTTTTGAGCCACTGATTGATTTCAAGAACCTCAAACTATGGGCTCAAATGCAACACCCTCACCCATTTGACCCAACAAGGACAACTGAATCACAGTGCTTTGTTCTGAACACTTTGGACACCCCAAGTCTCACACAACTAGCACTGTTGGAACAACTGCAACCGAGTGAAAGCGACCGCCAAGACCAAGGTGAGTACTATCCTAAAGAAGTCAAAAGTCACCTTCAAATACAAGGTCAAGCCAAACACTCAAATGATCTTGAAAACTCAATGGCCTAGCAGAAAACCCCAAACGGCCCCCTTGAAACCCTTGATACCCATGATTCAATGGTGGTGTCACATTTTGAAAACCACCCACCCACCCATGAGGCCTGCATGGTCACAAGAGCCACACCAACCGGCTCTCTAGACCCTCTAAAACCTCAACTTTTTGCGACAACGAACCCAACTTTTGCAAACGCAAGGCGCACAGTCACTCAACCTTGCAACCAAATGATCCATGAAACCGTCAAACACCGGTCGGATAAAACGGTACATGTGCTACCCACATCTAAACCCTATGACATACCAAAACTGAAACCACTTCATGCGACACAATCTTCTCTGCAGCTATGCAATGGCACTCCTGATCATGCTTCCGACGAACCATCATCGCCACCGCTCAAAGTTCCTCGAAACCAGAGGGGGGTGATGACTGCCAATGCCCATAACACTCCAGCTGCAGAGCACAAAAGCGTCAAAACGACATACAAAGCTCCCAAGTCTGTATGTCAAAACCATTCGGACCAATTCGCCAAACGACACAAAGCGTATAGCAATCAAAAACTCTTGCATGACAAACTGCAAAGGGGGGGACAAGATCTTCCACCCCACATTTGTACCACAAACACCTGAAATAAATTTACAGGAAAGGAAAATCACTCCTAAATTCCTGCCCGAGTGGATGAACCCACACATTGTCAACAACAAACTTTGGCCACTCAAGTGCCAAACCCAGGACCCCATTTTCAAATGGGCTCACCAAAATCAGAGTAACCTTTACCAAAACCCCATGGGACTTGTCGGGTACAACACTGTCAAAGTAAGTCCATAAATAAGATTAAAATTAAACCTACGTCTGAGAAATAACTGTAGCTAACTACTAGCCTCAGGTACACTCAGTCAAATCTCTCCAAACAATTAGTTAACTGCATCAAACTTCCAGAAGGAAAGGGTATATTAAAACCAAATTAGCCCTTAAACTAATTTCAAAGACCTCTGTAAAATCTAATAAACTTCAATCAACTTACTATTACCAAATAGTATACACAAGACATTCAACACCATTAGCTTGAGCTAATAATCCTAAAACTCCCATCAAAGGTGAAAAACAAGCACAAGGTTTAGAGTTCAATCTCTTAATTTCTATTCTGTAATTTCCCAGTTTTGGGATCAATAAACTACATCCATCTAAAAGAAATCATTCCACCTCTAAGAGGAATTTTCATTTGCCAACCAGGTATCTAAAGAAAGATCAACAAGAAGATTAAGATCCAAAACCACTCACTTTTATGTTTGCCAAGATGATGGCCCTCCTGCTTATCAGTTTAGCCATCTGCCTAGCAATCACACCCACTGTTACCCAGTCAGAATTGGGCCAAGCCAAAACGAAAGGTCAAAGATCCTCGGGTGGATTCTTAATAACAGCCTCATTGTTAGAGCCTCTTGTTAACCTTAGCATGCCCACTGTTAACTCGGTCAACACCTCTAAACCGAAACGCCAGGTTGTCGAACCACAAATGGTTACCAAAATCTTACAAGACACTGTGTGGGTTTTGAATGCTTGCTCCGAAGCTTCAATCAAACTCAACAAGGTCTTGAACTCTTTGCTCTTTGTGTCAAAGGTTGACTATGCTCACACACAGCCAATGTCTATGTTACTCTCAGAAGTAGCTAGAAACATTAGCTTTTCAGTTAACGCTTTAGCAATGAATATGCTCTCTCATCATGTCCTTTTTGCAGTAAATCCAAATTTACTTCTCATTGCCATCCAAAGAATGATAACGACATCCTATGCCCACTCAGTTTTTCTGAACAAAAGCCTCAAACACCCTATGATTTGGACATCTGTGGAACCATGATTTAGTCTAACTAAACAAATTCAATTTGAACCTCCTTGAGTCACCTCAATATTGATTAGTCTGAATCTACCTCAAAGACGAAAGAATTTATTTTTGCTTTTGATTAAGATTTTTGGATACATGCTTGTGTATATACAAATAATCCTTTATACTTTATTTAGATTTTATGCACATTTAAACTGTTTTTGAAATCTTGAATAGATATTTTTCAGCAAACCCAAAACATTTATATCAAGTATGTCGAAACCCACATACTTCTAGTTCACTTTTTTTCACAGTCTTTACAGGCTTATACAGAACTTTAGTATATCCTAGACAATTATACAATGTTTATATTTGGTCATGCCAAAATTATTTTTGAAATTTCCTGAAGTTTTTCAGAAAACCAAATTTTAGGACCTACACTTTGGAATAGATACTGTTTACAAGCTTAAGACTTATCAACATCAGAACTTTAGTTCAGCATTTGGATCAAGCCTCGCCAAATTGGAATTTGATGCCTAGGATTGCTATCAACGCTGAATCAATGTCACCATTGATACCAGAGGGGGGACTGTAGCATCATCTCACTTTGGCTCAGCAATAATTATTCTTCTGCTTAAAGACATTTTTCACCCAGGAGTAAGACGATCAAAAAATGGATTTTCTTCCTCCAGGCCACAGCTGAAATCCCATTCCTTTTGTTAAAACCAGCCTAAGGAATTTCCTCAATGTCAGACTTTGCTTTTATTGCCCCCATAAACATGCAGACCTAGTCACACACAGATCCACAACTCAACTAATTTCCTTAAACTCTGGACATGCTGGATTTAACCAGTGAATTTTAAAGTACATTATTACAAACTCAATTCTAAACCTTCTTCTTTTCAGAACTATGAAAAGCCAATGGACTCTGATGTTTTAATGTGGAAAATCAATAATATGTGTGAAATGCATTAATCTGTGATTTTATATATATGCATGTTAATGTTTAAATGAATGTTTATTCCTGCATGTTGATTTAGAAGCACTGCTTATAATTTATACTAATCACTAAAGTTATCTTAGTTTAATACATAAGGGGAAAAATTAACTTCCAGTATGTATCAAAGTTTTGCCTCTAAAACCATGTGACTCCAGCAGCCAATCTCGGCATGACAGCAATTCTTCATCCCAGAGCTCCAGACAATAGACTGTTTGTTCATTGGACTAAAAGTTCATCGAGCCCGCCCACGAAGGACGCTCATTGGCTGAGATCCCGGAAGCCCGCGAAGCTCAACAGAACTTGTATAAATAGCAGAGAGACCCCTGCTTCACCCTCTTCCCCGGCTCTCTTTTTGGCTGCTCTCTCTTTTGCTCCAGATCCTCTTTCCGGCTCCCCCTTTCACTGATGATCTTCTCCATTGTCTACACACAGCAAGGAAGAACAAAGGACCGTCTGAACAAAGACTTCGACCACGTGTCGTTTTTCCGAACACAGAGCAGATAACTCGTAATTTGTTATGTAACGTTGCATTTTAATGTCTTTTTCCTTTTCTCTTAAATGCCTAGGAATTCCTATTTCTTTGAGCTCAATTCTTAATCGGAGTTAAACTCCAATTTTTATTCATCACTTTTTCTTTGTTAAACTTTCTGTAAAACCACCGTTTGTTTAATTTTAATGTAAACTTTAATCTTGACTTTATATATTTTTTTATATTTTTCTTGACCAACCACACACCAGAAGCTATAATTTTTATCTAAAGTCTGAAAGTTTTCTTTTCTAATTTGAAATCGGATTAGATATCTTCAATTATCTATCTTCCATCTAGCTACAATGCTCTGCACTGTGTGTTCACACTGGCTTTTCCCTGCACTGTGTGTTCATATACTCATATATTTATTCCATCCAGCTACAATGCTCTGCACTGTGTGTCTGTGTGTGTGTGTGTGTATATATTTATTTTATAGTAATATGTACATATGTATATTAGCCGCACTTGCTTGCTTGTTTTTTTCTTGCCTTCTGATTGTTGCTCTGAGTGTTGCTATCCCTGTGCTGTTGCAATCCTGGAATTTCCCCGTTGTGGGACTAATAAAGGCTTATCTTATTATTCCCGAAGACCTCTGCAGCCGTTTGTCTACCAGGAAGAAAAATGCAGCTCCCACATCGCGCAGCTGAGGAATCAGCGCGTTTCTGCAGGATTTCAACCATCGAGATCCAACTTACGATCTCATGAATATCATTCATCGTCAAGAGAATATTTGCGGGACAAATATTCTGGGTTTTGCCCCTGAACAACACTTCAAAACTTCATGAGGACGACGACAGAACCATCATCGAACGAGAATCACGTGAGCTGCAAACTTTAATTCAACTGCTGAATTAACGTCTGAGGTTCGGTAATAATTTGTATATCTAATCAGATGCAAATTAAGAAGCCCTTAACATAACTCTTCTTTTCATTAAAATTCCATTTTTTTATTTTCTTAAGATTAATTTAGGACTTTTTCATATAATTAGTAAACTTTCTCCATAAATTTGCATTGTTTCCATAATATGTTAACACAAACTGATAGAAATTGGTTTCTCAGTTAACCCTGATTCCGAAAATATTAATATTGTTAATCTATCATTTACAAGATTGATTTTATGATTAATGAAATTACTGCAATGCCTGTTAATCATTTCATTTAATAAATATTTAAAAATGAGAGAAGTTGTTGGGAATTTATTTCATTCTGAGTCTGTTTCAAGCCCAGGTATCAAATTCACGGAAAATTTTTGAGACTGATTATTGATTAATTTATTGAGTGATCAAACAGGTATAAAGTGAAATTAAAGATCAAATTGCTTCTTAAAGATAGAAGCTGGTGCCCCTTACGAGTGTTATTAACTTTTCTGATGTATATGAAATGAGATTTGAGCTCAGATCCCAATACATCAATATAAATTAAATAATTCATACCTGATCATATTTATTATTTATTAATATTTCTATTTTATGCTACATCATACTCAACAAATATTGATGAACTCTTGGCAAATATTTCTTGAGAAGGAAATAAAGTAGACAAAGAATTTCATGATACTTGTGAAGGAGAGATAGTAGTACAAGAAGTGACTGATTCCATCAAATGCCTTAGAAACAATAAATCCCTGGGTAATGACGGGTTGACTGGAGAGCTTTATAAATGTTTCTCTGCCAAAATTGCCCCATTTTTATTAGCCGTGATTAAAGAGTCTCTTTGTAAAGGTCAACTTCCTACTACACTGAAACAAGGCATTATAACACTAATCCCTAAACCTAGCAAATATAGATTATATATTAAAAATTGGAGACCCATCACTTTACTAAATAATGATTATAAAATATTTGTTCTTATTTTAACTAAACACCTAAAAAATGGTTTACATAAAATGATAGATGAAGAGTGACATAATGATGGGATCAGGGAACACACACACAGGCTCGGGAAAGATTTAAGGCTTTATTCAACGAGTGGTGTTTGAATGCGTGAGTGGAAGTGTGGATATGGTGTGGGTGAACAGGGTGCGTTGAGAGTGGAACAGTTCGCCGTGCAGCTAGGCAACCCTGAGGACGGAGCAGAGCAGGGAATTAGCTACAGTCAGACGCCCCGTGGGGAATAACCACAATATACTGCTTACGTGCAGATGAGATGGTGACTGGCGTTAGCGACGCTGATGCTGCCTGGAGGACAGCGCTGCTGCGCACTCCCGACGTGCTGGAAAGAGGTTTGACAGGGAGAGGCGAGGAGGAGGAAGTCCGCCGCCCTGGAGGTCCACCTGTGCACAGGGGAGAAGCTGGAGAGAAGGTAAGAGGAATTATGCAGCTTACGTGCTTGAAGAAAGGTGTGCTGGCCGGGACGAAACGGTCAAGCGCTGAAGGTTTGGGAGCGTAGACGAGCAGATGACTCCAGACCGAAGCAGAGGGCAGAGGGAGTGATATAGGTGGAGGCTGATGAGGCGCAGGTGTGCGCGCCACTGGCACTGATGACAGGCAAGAACGAGTTGTAACAGTACCCCCCCCCCCCCCGAGCAGCACCTCCCGGCTCTGGCTTACCTGGGTGCGCCCTGTGGAACTCCGTGATGAGACTCTTATCCAGCACGCAGGACAGGGGCACCCAGGATCTGCATTCAGGGCCATATCCTTCCTAGTCCACCAGATACTGGAGACCACGACCATGGCGACGGGAGTTCAGGATGGCCGTGACCCCCCATGCTGGATCACCATCGATCATCCTGGGTGGAGGAGGGGCTCTGGGAGGAGGACAGAGAGGGTCAGAAACAACAAGTTTGATATGGGAAACGTGAAATGTTGGACAGACCCGGAGGGTGGGGGGAAGAGCCAAACGCACAGCCACTGGATTGATTATTTTAGTAATGGGATAGGGACCGATGAAGCGCTGCACCAGCTTTCTCCTCTCAGCCTTCAACTTAATATCCCGGGTAGACAACCATACCTGCTGGCCCACCTGATAGTTGGGAGCGGTCCTCCTGTGGCGATTGGCAACTTGGGAATTGCTCTCCGCCGTGCGTAAAAGCGCCTGGTGCGTCTTGATCCAAATACGCTGGCAGCGCCTCAGATGTGCCTGGACAGAGGGGACCGTCACCTCACCCTCCTCTTCGGGGAACAAGGGCGGGTCATACCCCAGGGACGCCCGGAAAGGAGACATTCCGACGGCCGATGACAGGGTTGAATTTTGGGCGTATTCAACCCAGGGTAGGCAGGTGCTCCAGGAAGAGGGGTTAGAAGAGGTGACGCAGCGCAACGCTGCCTCCAGCTCCTGGTTAGTGCGCTCACACTGTCCATTCGATTGAGGGTGGTGACCGTAAGACAGACTCACCGTGGCCCCCAGTGCATTGCAGAAGGACTTCCAAACCCTGGACATAAACTGAGGCACCTGATCCGAGATCACGTCTGCAACCTAACCACATGTTGGATTAATAAGTAGGCTGTTTCTCGCGCCGAAGGGAGCCCGGAGAGAGACACAAAATGGGCCGCCTTGGAGAATCGGTCGACGGTGGTCAGGATGGTGTCATAGGAACCAGACTTGGGGAGACCGGTGACGAAGTCCAGAGCCACGTGAGACCAGGGCCTACCGGGGACTGGCAGTGGGTGGAGGAGACCAGCTGGGGGAGAAGTGGAGGTTTTACCCGTTGCGCACTGGGGACAGCCACGGACATAGTTGGTGACATCCCTCCTAAGACCAGGCCACCAAAAGGATCATTGGAGGAGCTCCACCAGCCGGGAGATGCCAGGGTGACAGGCGAACTTGGCCGTATGAGCCCAGTAGATGACGTCGCCCCGGACCGATGATGGAACGAACAGTCTCCTGACCGGACCGCCACCAGGATCCAGTTCTGCCTCCTGTGCCTTCCGGATCTTGGCCTTAATCCCCCACGAGACGGCCCCTACGACGCACGAGGTGGGCAGGATGGTGTGGTCCTGATCCTCTGGGTCTTCGGGGGCGAATTTTCTGGACAGCGCATCCAGTTTGCCATTCTTGGAACCGGGGCGATAGGTGATGGTAAACTTGAAGCGTCCGAAGAAGAGTGACCAACGCGCCTGGCGGGCATTCAGATGCTTGGCCGTCCTCAGGTACACCAAGTTCTTGTGATCGGTCCAGACCACAAATGGCTGAGCAGCTCCCTCCAACCAATGACGCCATTCCTGAAGTGCGAGCTTCATCGCCAGGAGCTCCCTGTCACCGATGTCATAATTTTGTTCAGCAGGGGAAAGGTGCCGGGAGAAGAAGGCGCAGGGACACACCTGCCCATCCACCGGTGAACGCTGGGACAGCACTGCCCCCACCCCCGTGTCGGATGCATTCACCTCGACCAGGCACTGGAGTGTCGTGTCAACCTGGGTGAGGACCCGGGAGGAGGCAAACTCCGTCTTCAGGGTCTCGAAGGCCTATGCTGCATCCTCGGTCCACTGGAACGGCACCTTGGGGGAGGTGAGGCAGGTCAGGGGAGCGGCGATGGAGCTGTACTTCGGCACAAAGCGGCAGTAGAAATTGGCGAACCCGAGAAATTGTTGCACCTGTTTCCTGGAGGAGGGGGCGGGCCATTCCACCACCACCTTGACCTTGGCCGGGTCGGGGAGAACCTGGTTGTGAGCAACGATGAACCCCAGGAAGGAGGTTTGGTTGGTGTAGAACTCACACTTCTCTGCTTTAACATACAGCCTGTTCTCCAGAAGACGCTGAAGGACCCGCCTCACGTGGGCCTGATGCTCCTCACGGGTCCGGGAGAAGATCAGGATGTTGTCCAGATAAACAAAGACGAAGATCCCTAGGAAGTCCCGAAGAATGTCGTTGATGAAGCGTTGGAAGACGGCCGGAGCGTTGGTGAGCCCAAACAGCATGACCAGATACTCAAAATCGCTTCCGGCCTTCAGAGAGAGCAGACGCTTTTCTCTTCTCTCCTCCTTCTCCCTCCTCCTCCCTCCCTAACTGACTGAATCCCAGCTTGCTACTGTCTGTGTCTGCGTCGCTCTTCTACTGGCTGATTCTTGATCCAAAAGGAAAATTATGGATTTAGTAAGCTGGGCCTTGAACACAATTGACACCGTCTTTTCAACTAGGAAATTGGGCCCAGGGGAGCCCACCTGTCCTGCAGGTACTGCTGCTGCGGGTTATGTGAGAGACACAAACAATTGGAAACTTATGTGTCTGTGTGACCTTTCAATTGAAGATGTGGAAGACATCTACCTATTCGGCTTTACGATCTCAGGACTTCTACTGATCGGCTTTGGGATTGTCCTGGTGTATCGAAAACTGAAGAAGATGGACAGAGCTTATCAAAATGCTGACCCAACGAAGCTCTTTCACCAATTTGACCAACTGGGGAGGACTCTGATAGCGGCTAATGGTGAACTGAATAGGAAGATTGGCAACATTGGGATGTCGCTGGGAGCTCTCCAGGAAATGATTTTAAAGCCTGGCAATGATGGAAATTATGGAGCACTGAACGCATAAGAGATGAAAATTCTTTCTCTGAGTTACTGTGCTTATTCAACCTTGTTTTCGGCGCCCCTCAGCTCTCACTCCTCCTGGATGAAGATAAGCAGTAGAAATGTTTTGGCTGATTTCTCTCCTTCGTAAACAATCTGGCGTACAGTAATCCAAACTCTCAAGGACAGCGCCATGTGACTGGCTCAGAAATTTCCATCTGCCATGCACTGAGAGTTGATCTCATAAGGACATGCTTTTCTAAGTTTCAGACACTAAGACATAACATCTGCTGAGAGAGGATTTTTGCTGTCCACCAGTAATTGATAAACACTCACTCTGCATTCAACATACACGACTGATTCACTTACACTGATGTACATATACACTCACTGCCTCTCTCTGCTGTCTTTGTTTTTGTGAGGTTGATTGTCTGCTCTGTGCCATAGAGAGGTTTTTTTTCATTGTAATCATAATCTGCTTACATAATTATAAGCTGTATTTTGATAACAAGGTTTTTTTCTCTCCGCCTATTGTGTCATTCCCCTTCCCTCTTCCCCCCCTTATCTTTCACTGTTTGATGAGGCGCCTTGTTATGGCTGCCGTGTCGTTGTGCTGCGCTTACACGCGTGCCAATGTCAAGTCAAATTCCTCGTGTGTTTTTTACATGCTTGGCAATAAAGCTTTTTCTGATTCTGATTCTGATTCTGAAAATGGCCGCTGGGCATCCGGAACCCTGTCTTCCATTCATCACCCTCCCGGATCCGAACGAGGTGGTACGCACTGCGCAGGTCCAGCTTGGTAAACCAGGAGGCCCCCTGGAGGGAGTTGAAGGCCGAGTCCATCAAGGGCCGCGTGTACTTGTCCCTTATCGTAATGTCATTGAGAGCTCGGAAGTTGATACACGGCCGCAGGGACCTGTCCTTCTTGCCACAAAGAAGAAACTGGCTCCAACCTGGGATGAAGGGGGCTGGATGATGCCTGTGCTGAGCGACTCCTTAATATAAGCTTCCATAGCCTCGCACTCCGGGGCTGACAGGCTGTAGAGGCGGCCAGATGGCACCCCCGGGCGGAGGTTAATGGCGCAGTTGTAGGGATGGTGGGGGGGAAGGGACAGTGCTTTGGACTTACTGAAAACCAGGCCCAGGTCGTGGAACTCCGGAGGCACCAGGGAGAGGTCCGGCGGTGGTGAGTCAGACGCAGGAAGCAGCACTGACGGGTCACAGGCAGTGGACTGGAGGCAGGTGCTCATGCAAAAGGTGCTCCAGGAGAGGACGCTGCCGGACTGCCAGTCGAATGTAGGGTTGTGAAGACGCAGCCAGGGATAACCCAGGATGACAGGTGAAGCCGAGGTGGGTAAAACGAATAGGCTGAGATCCTCCCTATGGTTGCCGGAGACGATGACTGGGACTGGTTTAGTCCTGTGAGTAACTCTCTCAAGAGGTGTACGGGCAAGAGTGACCGGGTTAATGGGAGCTGGCAGCGCTTGGCAGGGGATGCCCAAACGGGTTACCAGGCTTTGAGAAATGAAATTCTGTTCTGCCCCCAAGTCCACCAGTGCGTGTGTGGTGTGGCCCGTGGGGTTATGACAGAACCTAACCGGGATGAGGCATTTAGTGAGGGGATTAGAATGGGAAGCGTCCGCAAGGCTGCCTACAGTGACTCGTGGACATCCCCTTTTGGCCGAATCAGACAGTCTTCCACAGAGTGCTGGTCTCCCCCGCAATACATGCAGAGGCCCAACTCTCTGCGGCACTGTTTCTCCGCAGGTAGAAGCATAGCCATCCGATCAGCATTGCCTCGGTGTCGTCGGCGGACCCTGGAGCGGGTAACGCCAGGGGGCGAGACCGAGGGATGCAGGCCGAAACTCCACTAGCTCCCTTAGCCTGTTATCTAAATTAATTGCGAGGGAGATTAATTCTGATAACCAGGTCCGGTATATCCCGGGAGGCCAGCTCGTCCTGTAAGGATGAATTCAGGCTGCCGGTGAAGATGCTGCAGAGCGCAGCTTCACCCCACCTGACTTCCGTCACTACCACCCGGAAGTCGACAGCGTAGTCGGCGGCCGACCGGCTACCCTGACGAAGATTGAGTAGCCGGGTGGTTAGGATATTATCACGGTCCGAACGGTCAAAAACTTCCCTAAAATCATGCACGAATTGGGCGTAGGTCAGGTTTGCATAGCTGGGCCTCGCCATGACGGCGCAGGCCCAAGCTAGCGCTCGCCCTTCCAAGATATTAGCCACATACCCAATTCGGCTATGATCTGAAGGGAAGTCCCCGGGGACGCGCTGAAACACCGACTCGCATTGCAGGAGAAACCCACGTGCCTCACCGAGTTTCCCGCTGAAGCGCGCGGGGGTCGGAATGGGAATGAGTCGGGTTAACGGTCCCGAGCTAGCTGGGCTAGCCGGGGAAGGGACCGGAGCTGGCATGCTGACTGGAACCGGAGGGAAGGCCTGTGGAGGATCAAGGCAATCTAACCGTTGGATAATTTGGGTGAGTTGATTGAAAATCACTTGTTGCTGATGAGTGATTAAATCCACCCGAGCCTCAAGGGTGGAAAGTCGACGTGCGAGCCCGCTGTCCGCTGAGACACTTTGCTGGAGTCGTACTGACATAATGATGGGCTCAGGGAACACACACACAGGCTCGGGAAAGATTTAAGGCTTTATTCAACAATGAGTGGTGTTTGAATGCGTGAGTGGAAGTGTGGATATGGTGTGGGTGAACAGGGTGCGTTGAGAGCGGAACAGTTCGCCGTGCAGCTAGGCAACCCTGAGGACGGAGCAGAGCAGGGAATTAGCTACAGTCAGACGCCCCGTGGGGAATAACCACAGTATTCTGCTTACGTGCAGATGAGATGGTGACTGGCGTTGGCGACGGTGATGCTGTCTGGAGGACAGCACTGCTGCGCGCTCCCGACGTGCTGGAGAAAGGTTTGACAGGGAGAGGCGAGGAGGAGGAAGTCCGCTGCCCTGGAAGTCCACCTGTGCACAGGGGAGAAGCTGAAGAGAAGGTAAGAGGAATTATGCAGCTTACGTGCTTGAAGAAAGGTGTGCTGGCCGGGATGAAACGGTCGAGCGCTGGAGGTTTGGGAGCGTAGACGAGCAGACGACTCCAGGCCGAAGCAGAGGGCAGAGGGAGTTACTGTATATAGGTGGAGGCTGATGAGGCACTGATGACAGGCGAGAGCGAGTTGTAGCAAAGAGCAGTCTGGATTTATGCAAAAACAGACACAGAAGTAATAATATTTGCCTAATAATAGATATGATTGACTATTGTGATCTCCTTCCTGATGATAGCTTTATTTTTTTATTGACTTTTATAAAGCATTTGATACTATTGAGCACAAATTTATTTTCAAAGCTCTTAAATATTTTGGTTTTGGTCAGTATTTTTTAAATGATTTGCAGTCTCTCTAAATTAGTGTAATAGTTCTGTTAAATTACTTTATGGCAATTCTCAAAGATTTAGTCTTCACTGTGGCATTCCACAAGGATGTCCGGTCTCCCCATTTTTATTTTTGTTAGTTGCACAGTTAATGGCAGCACACATTTAAAAAAAACAGTTTCTAAGGAATCAGTGCAGTTGGAAGACATATCAAATTATGTCAGTTAGCAGATGATATGGCAATATTTTTGAAAAATAAGGAACAAATTCCAGATGTCTTGTCTTGCATAAATGCTTTTACCATTGTTTCTGGTTTGAAAATTAATATAACTAAATCAGTACTTTTCCCTTTAAAACCATGTAGTCTAACAGAGTATGGTGGAATTCCAATCAAAGAACAGTATACACAGTGATAAGATAAGATAAGATAAGATAAGATAAGATAAGATAAGATAAGATAAGATAAGCCTTTATTAGTCCCACAACGGGGAAATTCCAGGATTGCAACAGCACAGGGATAGCAACACTCAGAGCAACAATCAGAAGGCAAGAAAAAAACAAGCAAGCAAGAGCAGCTAATATACATATGTACATATTACTATAATATACTGTATATATATATACACACACACAGAGACACACAGTGCAGAGCATTGTAGCTGGATGGAATAAATGTATGAATATATAAACACACAGTGCGGAGCATTGTACCTAGATGGAATAAATATGTAAATATATAAACACCCACAGTACGGAGCACTGCAGCTAGGTGGAATAAATATGTAAATATATAAACACACACAGTGCGGAGCAATGTAGCTAGATGGAATAATATGTAGATATATAAACACACAGTGCGGAGCATTGTAGCTAGATGGAATAAATAAATAGATATATAAATATAAACACACCCAGTGCGGAGCATTGTAGCTAGATGGAATAAATATGTAAATATATAAACACTCACAGTGCAGAGCATTGTTGCTAGATGGGATGAAACAGCATAACCGTGTACTTAGTTATCCTACATGGTATGATTATGTGCCCATACATATTCTCACCCTCCATAGTGACCGGTATTTTCCTAGTTGTATGCCGGAGGGGACCATTGTGTAAGTCTATTGCATCTTTTGCATTCAAAAAACTATTAGTTTGTTACGTCTTTTTGCCATCTCTGCAAGCAGCCCTGCTTAGGTTGTACAGTCTGACAGCCGTTGGTAGGAAGGACCTACGAAACCTCTCGGTTGTGCACCTGGGATGATGTAGTCTGCTGCTAAATGAGCTCCTCAGTGCATTCAGTATGTCCTGCATAGGGTGGAACTCGGACTCCAGCAGAGATGACAGTTTAGCCACCGTCCTTCTCTCTCCTATCTCCTCCACCGGATCAAGGCGCTGCCCCAGGACAGAGCTAGCTTTCTTGATCAGTTTGTTCAGTCTCTTCCTATCGGCTGCAGTAATGCCACTGCCCCAGCAGACCACTCCAAAAGTGATGGCTGATGCCACCACCGTGTCATAGAATGTCTTCAGCAGCGCCCCTTGTACACCAAAAGACCTGAGTCTCCTCAGAACGAACAGCCTGCGCTGTCCCTTCTTGTAGAGTGCGTCAGTATTGTGTGACCAGTCTAGTTTATTGTTCAGATGAACACCCAGGTACTTATAGGATGTCACCATCTCGATGTCTGTTCCCTGTATATTTACTGGTGCTGTGAGGGGCTGCCCATGCCTGCGGCAGTCCACCACCAGCTCCTTAGTTTTCCTCGCGTTGATCTGGAGGCAGTTCCGAGGGCACCAGTCCACGAAGTCCTAGACAAGCCCTCTGTACTCAGCTTCATCTCCATTGGAGATGAAGCCAACGATCGCAGAGTCATCAGAGAACTTCTGTAGATGGCAGTGTGTTGTGTTGTGTGAGAAGTCCGCAGTATAAAGAGTGAACAGGAAGGGAGCCAGCACCGTTCCCTGGGGGGCCCCCGTGCTACCGATGATCGTGTCGGACACACAGTCCCGGGTTCTCACAAACTGAGGCCGGTTCGTGAGGTAGTCCAGGATCCATGATGACGGGTGCTGGTCCACCCCTGCGCGCAGCAGCTTGTCCTTCAGGATCATCGGTTGGATGGTGTTGAAAGCACTGGAGAAGTCAAAGAACATGATCCTCACCATATTCCCGGGCTTCTCCAGGTGGGACAGAGAACGGTGAAGGAGGAAGATCACCGCATCCTCAACCCCAATGCCATGCTGGTAGGCGAACTGGAGTGGATCCATCGCTGGTTCCACCAGGGGGCGGAGGTGAGCAAGGAGCAGTCTCTCCAGGGTCTTCATCAAGTGGGACGTCAAGGCCACCGGTCTGTAGCTGTTCAGGTCTTTGGGGTGGGAAGTTTTTGGTACAGGTACCACACAAGATGTTTTCCACAGCTGTGGTACCCTCCCCAGCTTCAGGCTCAGGTTGAAGATGTACGTCACAATCCCACACAGCTGGTCTGCACAGGACTTGAGGAGCTTTGCGCTGATGCCGTCCGGTCCCGACGCCTTCCTCGCCTTGATCATCCTCAGCTCCGTCCTCACCTGGGTCCGGGTCAGGGTCAGGATGGGGGGCTGTGTGTTGGGAGTGGGGGGGTGTTGGTGGAGTGGGGAGTGGGCAGCAGGACTTGATTTCTTTAGAGGCAGCAGTGGTTGCTGTGCAGTCAGGGGGGAGGGCGGTTGGTCAAACCTATTGAAAAACAGATTCAGGTTGTTCGCCCACTCCCTGCCCCCCGTGGCCTGGGGGGAGGTATTCTGGAGCCCAGAGATGGTTTTGAGGTTTCTCCAGACCCCGCTGATGTCGCTCTGTTGTAGCTTGTCCTCCATCTTCTTCCTGAAGCTGTCCTTGCCTTCTCTGATCTTTCTCCTCAGCTCCCTCTGTACGGACTTCAACATCTCCCTGTTCCCCGACCTGAAGATCCTCTTCTTCTCTCTCAGAAGTGTTTTAATCTCAGGGTTGATCCAGGGTTTGTTGTTTGAGCAACACCGTATGGTCTTGGTGGGAACGGATTTGTCCACACAGAAGCTGAGGTAGTCTGTGAAGGTGTGAGTGAGGCCATCGATGTCCTCACCATGTGGATCGCAGAGCTGCTTCCAGGCAGTGGCTTCAAAACAGCCCTTTAGAGTGTCCATTGTCTCCTCAGACCGTAACTCCACTGTGCGCATGGCCAGAGGTTGTCTGTGCACTAGGGGTTTGTACACCGGCCAGAGATGAACCAAGTTGTGATCTGATCTCCCGAGTGGGGGGAGTTGTGATGAGGTGTACGCCTCCTTAGTGTTTGCGTAGAATAAGTCCAGTGTTTTATTGTCTCTAGTGTGGCATGTGACATACTGGGTGAACGTGGGTAGAATGGGAGACAGTGAAACATGGTTGAAATCGCCTGAGATGAGGAGAAGAGCATCTGGGTGTTCTGTCTGCAGCCTGCTGGTTACTGAATGGATGACGTCACGCGCTGTCCCAGCGTTCGCCGTCGGATTTGCATAAACAACAATGCAGATCACGTGTGAGTGTTCTCTCGGGAGATATGTAGGCCGCATGCTAGCAGCTAGCAACTCAGTGTCTTTGCTGCAGTGTCGTTGTTTAACAGTGATATGTCCCGGTCTGCACCAGTTGTTGTTAACATACATTATCACTCCACCGCCCCTTGCTTTGCCACTGTCTGGTGTTCGGTCAGCCCGTATCATGTGGAAACCCTCCAGCTCAATGTTAGCATCTGCTGCTAGTTCAGTTAGCCACGTCTCAGAAAACAAAAGGAGAGAGCACTCCCGATATGTGCTATCGTAACGGCAGATAGCCGCTAGCTCATCTACCTTTCCCAGTAACGACCGTACATTTCCCATGACAACAGATGGAAGGGAGGGTCTGTACCTTATATTTTTTGTCCTCCGCCTTACTCCAGCCCGGCAGCCGCGGTGTTTTTGCCTCAGTTCTCTCGGTATGTCGAGTTTTTCCAATGGGACCGGGTGGCGGTTGAATGCTAGCAGCTCTTCCCTGCTGTATCGTATCCTGCTATAAACAGTGGCTCCGTCCACCGGCTCAGGAGACATTTGGGATGATCTGTGTGTCCGTGATATAAGTGGAGTGAAAAAAAGACGGATCAAAAAGAGAGAGGAAGGGAAAAAGACTCGGAATCGAGCCGCCGTTGCAAAGGGCAGCCGACTCATGTGGCGCCGAGAGAAAAAAAAAATGATGGGCAAGTTACTAAACAATAGTAAGTAGTTACAGTGACTAGTTACTACTTTTCAAAAGTAACTGACTTACTTTTGAGTTACTGCATGATTTAAGTAACTAGTTACTTGAAAAAGTAACTTTCACATTACTTTTAAATGCATACTTAAATCATCTTGCACACACAACAAGATCAAGGGCCCCTTGTTCTCATTAGAAAAAAGAAGAAAAAGAAAACTGATGAGAAAAAAGTCTCATCTTACAGAGAAGAAATGCCTCAGATTTACACAAACAACTGTGATTAGAATGTCATAAATTTACTAGAAATAAAGCTGTGAAATCACAGAGAAAATTTTGGACCTCCTGGTGGGCCGTATTTGCCCACGAGTCATATGTTCGACACCCATCGACCAGCCCATTAAAAAGGCATATTTAGAGGATTTACTTCCATGAAATAGTTGCAAAGTGTGTAGTTTGCTGTTCAGTTCAGCACAGCTCCTGTCTCATTATTCATACATAACATATTGGCGATGGGGATAATTATGGCAGCGTATGGGCTACCTCAACCCCTAGTGCCTTTTCTGGAGTACACGGGAGAGCCAGTGATCCTGTGGCCGAAGTGGACAGCCATGTTTGAGGGTTACATCGGGGCGCTGGGCCTAGGTGAACTCGACGGGAGAAGACGACAAGCACTCCTGGCCCATCATCTCGGCGCCGAGGGCCAAAGAATTCTCAGTATGTTGGGAGAGACGGAGCGCTATGAGGATGCTGTTGAGTAGCTGGTCGATTTTTTCCGCTGGGCAGACGAGGACCACGATGCTGTGGGTGGCGGGAGTGTTGGTACCAAACAAGGCTAAGCTAGTTAGCTGGGAGAAGCTAATGGTACAGTCAGGGTCTGTGGATGGGCTAGCCACGAAACTAACTGCGCGCCAAAAGAGGGCTCCAAGCTATCAGCTGGGCATCAAGGTGGGACCGGGGGAGTCCCTGGTCACTGAAGACGGTGGGCCAGCCATGAAGCGCAGGAAGGTGGAGGACCGGAGCGCTGATGAGTTGGACGGCGCGGTGTGCAACGACAGCGAAGAGGGAGAGCAGCAGGCGTCATCCCCGCAGCTAAAGGCTAGGCAGTGAGTGAGCGAGACCATGGATGCTGAGAGCTCTGGGGAAGAGTAGTGACAGTCGGGCGCAGAGATGATGTAGCGGAGCGCCTGGGACGAGGCACCTGGGTCAGAGAGTGGCGCCGACGAGAGTGACGCCGAGACCCCCGAGGGAGAGCAGCTGCAGCCGGACATGGAGTCGATACAGCAGAGCGCCTGGAACGAGGGTGCTGAGAGCAGCAACGAGGCACATGGGCGGAGAGTGACGCCGACCTGAGCGAAGCTGAGAGCCCCAGGAGAGAGCAGCTACGACCGGGCATGGAGACAGTGCAGCGGAGTGCCTTGAACAAGGGTGCTGGGAGCAGCAGCAAGGTGCCTGGGTCGGGAAATGACACAGGCGAAAGCGATGCTGTGAGCCCCGGGAGACAGCAGCTATGACTGGGCACCGAGACAGTTCAGCGGAGCGCCTGGGATGAGGGTGCTGAGAACAGTGGCGAGGTGCACAGGTCGGTGAGCGGTGCCGACGAGCAGGCTTCGGGTCTTCCAGGAGTTTGGCCACAGGGGGCTGGAGTGTTTAAGGCCACGACAGCGGTGTTGAGAGCAGTCAGGAGCTGACCAATGAGCATGGAGGGTCGATGTGTTGGACAGCAGCATGGCGGGTCCCGAGGAGTGATCCAGTGGGCGGTGAAGAGGGATGTTATGGCGAGAGAGATTGTTTTTGATCCCGGGGGTAGATGGTGGCCATGGATGCACACGTCGTGGGGCTGCCCGGGGCCTCCGAGCTGGTCTTATATTCAGCAGCCCGGGGCGTGTATGATTTGGGGCTGCCCTGGGCCCCCGGGCCGGTTTTACCGCTGGCTGCCAGTGGACAGAGGTATGACTTGAACACTATTAGTGTAAATATGTACATATACTGTATATTGCTATTGGCGGGACTGCCTGTTATGGATGAATAATGTTTTTGTTCAAAATAAAGTATCTATCTAATGAGACAGGATTCGTGCTGAATTGAACAGCGAATTACACACTTTATTATCAGAACACAGAATTCTATACACCATTGGCCATGCCCGCCTGACGTCACCTTGTGGGCAGGTACGGCATCACACACACACTACACTCAAAACACCACACTTCCCCTCCCCCTTACAAAATGCAAAACCACACACACAATCGAGACCCTCCCCAATTTCGGACCCGAATCATGCACCAAGAAAACAAGGAATCATGAACTGTAATAAAATATCCTACCACATTCACACAAAACAACTAAAATTGGACCAAAGTCTCTTAAAACATGTAAAAAAGTGATCCCATAACACACCACATTGCCACCGAAACTGTATATTCATCCCCAGTTGGCAGCTGATGAGGAGGGTGTCTCGCAACTGCAAGTTGTATGATCGTCTATTTGAGCTAAAATATCTATCCATATTAATAAAACAAGTAACGCGAGTAACACATCTGATCAAATTTCAGTAACTGTAACTCATTACTGAATTTTTAAAGAGTAATTTCGTGACACAGCATGTTGCTGCAAAAGTAGTGGCGTTACTCCCAACACTGAGTATACATACCTGGGCATTACAATTTGTACAGATACACAGCAATGATCTAATCTCAACTTCATACCAATTTATAGAAAAAACTAAAATGAAGTTAAACTCATGGCTCATGAGAGACATCTCTATCTACGGGCGGGTATTGTTATTCATATCCGAGGGCATCTCAAGATCTGTTTACCTTTCTTTAGTGCTTTTTGTTCCCAAAAAGACACAGTATCTCACAAAAGTGAGTACACCCTTCACATTTTTGTAAATATTTTATTACATCTTTTCATGGGACAACACTGAAGATATGACACTTTGATACAATGTCAAGTAGTCAGTGTACAACTTGTATAACAGTGTAAATTTGCTGTCCCTTCAAAATAACTCAACACACAGCCATTAATGTCTAAACCACTGGCAATAAAAGTGAGTACACCCCTAATTGAAAATATCCAAATTGTGCCCAGTTAGCCATTTTCAGTCCCTGGTGTCATGTGACTCATTAGTGTTACAAGGTCTCAGTTGTGAATGGGGAGCAGATGTGTTAAATTTGGTGTTATCACTCTCACACTTTCTCATACTGGTCGCTGGAAGTTCAACATGGCACCTCATGGCAAAGAACTCTCTGAGGATCTGAAAAAAAGAATTGTTGCTCTATATAAAGATGGCCTAGGCCAGGGTTGCTCAATACGTCGATCGTGATTGACTGGTAGATCGCAAAGGCACTGCGGGTAGATCGCATGACATTATTTTTTTTTTAAGTTTTTAATTCTATCACCTATCCTCCCTCCTGTCCTGTTATTGCATTTACCATTTGAATGATGTACAGGGCAGCCATTCAGGAGAAGTCCTGTCCTCTATGTGTTATAGGTCACCCTGCATGTGCAAATATGCTAGCTAGCTACTGCTAAACTCCAGCGAGCTGTGACCATGTTAGCGCTTCCAATTTCTATCAACTAAAAAAGGAATATTAAAAATGAATGGGGGAGCTGAACCCAGTAAGAAGACAAAAACTTACCACTTCCATGAGGAATGGGAAGAAGTTTTTTTTTCACAATGTCATTTTCGAAGTGTATTTGTCTGATCTGTCAATCTATTGTTGCGTTTCCAAAGAAGGGAAATGTGGAGATGCACTTCCAAACCATTCATAAAAACTACGACACTGACTTCCCTCCGAAAAGTGAGTTGAGAAAAAGAAAGGTGAAGGAACTGAAATCTCAGTTAATCAGACAGCAGTCATTTTTCACACAGGTGAATTAAAAGGCAACCACTGAAGCATCGTTCCGGGTGAGTCATTGCATTATTAAGCATAAGAAGTCCTTTCAAGATGGAGAGATGATAAAAATTCAATTCAATTCAATTCAATTCAACTTTATTTATATAGCGCCATTTCACAACAACAGTCATCTCATAGCACTATCAACTGTAGGGGGGACCCCCACAGTTGCAGAAAGACCCCAGCAATCAGGCGATCCCCTGTGAGCAAGCACTTGGCGACGGTGGAGAGGAAAAACTCCCTTTTAACAGGAAGAAACCTCCAGCAGAACCAGGCTCAGGGAGGGGCAGTCATCTGCTGCGACTGGCTGGGGGGTGAGGGGATAGAGAAGAAGAAAAGAGCAGACATGTAGAGAGCAAACAGCACGATGGGGACTCAATCTATGGGAGAGAACAAACAAATGTTAATGACCAGCAAAAAAAAAAAATATTTCATAGAGAGTGAGGAAAGGAGTGAGGCCCAGTGCATTACTGGAGGTCCCCCGGCTGACTAAACCTATTAGCAGCATAACTAAGGGAGGGTTCAGAAACACATGATCCCTCCCTAATTGTAGGCTATATCAAAAAGGTAGGTTTTAGCCCTATTCTTAAAAACAGAGATCGAGTCTGACTCCCGAATCCAGATTGGCAGGTGGTTCCACAGGAGAGGAGCTTGATAACTGAAGGCTCTGCCTCCCATTGTACTTTTGGAGATTCTAGGTATTACAAGTAATCCTGCATTTTGGGAGCGTAGTGCTCTGTTAGGATGATACGGTAGTATCAGATCTTTTAAATAAAAAGGAGCCTGATTGTTTAGAGCTTTGTAAGTAAGAAGAAGGATTTTAAACTTAATTCTAAACTCTATGGGAAGCCAATGAAGGGAGGCCAGAACCGGAGAGATATGATCTCTCTTTCTAGTACCTGTTAAAACTCTTGCTGCAGCATTTTGGATCAGCTGAAGACTTTTTAAAGATGTTTTAGGACAGCCTGATAATAAAGAATTACAATAATCTAATCTCGAGCTAACAAAAGCGTGGATCAGCTTCTCAGCATCACTCTGAGACAAGATGCTCCTAATCTTGGCAATATTACGCAAATGATAGAAGGCAGTCTTAGAAACAAATTTAATATGTGAATTGAAGGACAAATCCTGATCAAAAATAACTCCAAGGTTCCTCACAGAGCTATTAAGAGAAAGAGTAACTGCATCCAAACTGAAAGTTTGATTTGGAAAGGAATTTCTAAGGTTTTTTGGACCAACAAGAATGACTTCAGTCTTATCTGAATTTAATAGCAGGAAATTACAAGTCATCCAAGCTTTGATTTCCTTAAGACAGGCTTCTAACTTGGCTAATTGATTAGTATCATCTGGCTTCATTGACAGGTATAATTGTGTGTCATCTGCATAACAATGAAAATGTATACAGTGCTTTCTAATAATGTTGCCTAACGGAAGCATATATAAACTAAAAAGAGTAGGGCCTAGCACAGATCCCTGTGGAACTCCATGACTAAGCTTTGAGCTGAGAGAAAACTCGTCATTTACATGAACAAACTGGAACCTATCAGATAAATAAGATCTAAACCACTGCAACGAAGTTCCATTAAGTCCAACATAGTGTTCTAATCTATCAAGTAGAATATTATGATCAATAGTATCAAAAGCTGCACTAAGATCTAAAAGGACAAGTACAGAAACTAGTCCATTATCAGATGCAATGAGGAGGTCGTTAGTGACCTTCGCTAAGGCTGTTTCAGTACTATGATGGATTCTAAACCCAGATTGAAACTCCTCAAGTAAACCATTTCCCTGCAGGTGGTCAAATAATTGCGAAGCAACAACTCTTTCTAAGATTTTTGAAATGAAAGGGAGATTAGAGATTGGTCTATAGTTAGCTAAAGCTCCTGGATCTAGCGTTGGCTTTTTGAGTAAGGGTTTAATTACAGCCGTTTTAAAAGCCTGCGGTACATGGCCTAAAGTTAATGAAGAATTGATTATATGAAGAATAAAGCTACCAATAAGTGGGAAGACTTCTTTAAATAACCTGGTAGGAATAGGGTCTAAAAGACAAGTTGAAGGTTTGGATGAGGAAACTATTTTGTCTAACTCACAAAGGTCGATTGGAGTAAACTCATCAAGACAGACATCAATAGAAGGAGTTGTAGTAGTTACAGTATTTAAGTTAACTGTGGGAAGAATCTGATTGATTTTATCTCTGATGGATGAAATTTTATTATTGAAAAAGTTCATAAAGTCCTGACTAGTAAGCTCTAAGGGGATGCTAGGATTGACAGAGTCCTGACTCTTTGTCAACCTGGCTACAGTACTGAAAAGAAACCTGGGATTATTCTTGTTCTCTTCTATTAATGCAGAGTAATAACTCGTTCTAGCTTTTCTAAGAGATTTTTTATAAATTAAAAGATGATTTCTCCAAGCTAAATAGATTTCATCTAAATTAGTAGAGCGCCATTTTCTTTCTAATTGACGAGTCTTCTGTTTTAAGCTACGAGTTTCTGTGTTGAACCAAGGAGTTAAAAATCTCTGATTAGACTTTTTCTTTTTTAAGGGGGTCACCAAGTCTAGAGCCTGATGCAGAGAAGCTGAAACACTATCCACCATGTTATCAATTACAGAAGGAGCAAGCTGTCTATAGCTTATTTCCGTTGTGTTGACACGTGGCATAGAGGAAACAATCTGCATAAATTTGGAAACAGCATCATCTGAGAGGCATCTACTGTGATAATATTTTTCTTTAGGAGCCAAATAGTCAGAAATAGTAAAATCAAAGGTTAACAGACAATGGTCTGACAGTACAGGGTTATGAGGAGACACTACAAGATTTTCTATTTCTATGCCATATGTCAGAACAAGGTCCAATGTATGGTGGAGGTAATGAGTAGAATTTCCTACTTTCTGAGAAAACCCAATCGAGTCTAATATTGAATTAAAAGCCACATTAAGGCAGTCACTATCTACATCCACATGTATATTAAAGTCCCCTACTATAATTATTCTATCAGATTTCAGCACTAAATCAGCTAAGAAATCAGCAAATTCGGATAAAAATTCTGAATAGGTTGATGGGGGACGATAAACTATGGCAAATAAAATTGGGTTTAACCTGAAATTGCTAAAGTGCCCAACACTGAGGACCAGGCCCTCAAAGGAATTATAACATGTTTTTTGCTTTACATTAACTAGTAATTTGGAATGGTAAATTGTTGCTACTCCTCCTCCACGACCAGAACTTCTGGGATTTTGACAGTTTAAATAACCAGAGGGAGTTGATTCATTTAAACCAACATAATCCTCTTGCCCTAACCAAGTCTCTGTAAGGGAAATTAAATCAATCTGATGATCAATTAACAGATCATGGACTAACAGAGACTTGGGAGTTAGAGACCTAATATTTAATAAACCACATTTAATTTTTAAATTATGAGGAGGAACAGAGGCCAAATCATTGAATTTAGAGGCTTTATGTTTAATTTGAGTTTTACCAATATTTTGCTTTATCACTTTGGGATGCTTATACATTATATTTTTATTTACTTTGGAGGGAGCAGACAATGATTCTCTGATGGGGAAGTCAGGGGCTAAGCTGAGGGGTGGCGGATGAAGAGGAGCTTCAGAGAGGCGTGTAAGACTGCGACTCTGCTTCCTGGTCCCAACTCTGAGTAGTCATGGTTTTGGAAATTTGGATAAAAAAGATGCCAGATTGTTAGATAAATGAGAAGCACCATCCAAAGTGGGATGAATGCTGTCTCGTCTCATAAGACCAGGTTTTCCCCAAAAAGAGCTCCAATTGTCAATGTAGCCCACGTCATTTTTAGGACACCACACAGACAGCCAGCGGTTCAAGGATGACAAGCGACTAAACATGTCATCACTGGTCACATTGGGGAGGGGCCCAGAGAATACTACAGTGGCAGACATCGTTTTGGCAAACTCACACACCGATTCTATATTAAGTTTCATGACTTCCGACTGCCGGAGACGGATGTCATTAATGCCGGCGTGAATAACAATTGTGGAATATTTACAGTTACTTTTAGCCAGCATTTTCAAATTTGACTCGATGTCGCCTGCTCTGGCCCCAGGAATACATGTGACTATGGCCGCTGGAGTCTCTAGGTTCACGTTTCTGACTACAGAGTCGCCAATGATCAGAGTTTTTTCCTCAGCGGGTGTGTCGCTGAGCGGGGAAAAACGATTAGAAACGTGAACAGGTTGGTGGTGAACCGGGGCTTTGCGACTAGGCTTCCTTCTCACCGTCACCCATCCAGTCTCCTCGCTGCTGAGGAGAGCCGGGGAACCGCTGACAGGGGGACCTAAGCTAGCTAGCTCCGCTGCAGCTAATGGGCGTCCGTCGAGATTAACTGGCGCAGACGGTGTTTCAATGCAGCGGAGCCGGGATTCCAAATCAGACAACCTCGCCTCGAGCGCCTCAAAAAGACAACATTTATTACATTTACCGTTATCACTAAAAGAGGCAGAGGTGTAGCTAAACATCTGACAGAGACAGCACACCAGAGGAGGAGAGGAAAGAGATGTAGTAGCCATAGCTAGTGGCTGGAGAGCTGGAGAGCAAACCACACAGGCAGACAGCAAAACAGGAAGTGACGATACGTTACCACAAGGAAGTGACGATCTACCACAAGGAAGGGAGAGCGCACAGAGACTGGCTGAAACTGGTGAACCAGAGAGCCCTTCGTTAGGGCAGCGGAGTCGTTGTTTCGGGATTTTAAAAACAAACCAGAAATATTATCTTCAATCAAAGCTCTTCAGCTATCAAGAAGTACAGTTACACAGCACTGTGAAGTAATGGCCTATGATTTGACACAGCAGCTTTGAAAGGACATCGCAGAATGTGAGTGTTTCTCACTGCATTTCATCTGAACTCGTCTGCAGTGGAGGATGAGATTTTGACACTACAGGCTGACACTGAGCTTAAGTCCAGGGCTCATCGACAGTTTTGGAACTTACTCACAGAGGAAAAGTATCGAAACACGAGGAAATATGCTATCTCCTTGACTGCATTATTTGGCTCTACTTATTTGTGCGAATCAGCCTTTTCCCACATGAAGATTATTAAGTCCAAATACCATTCCACCATGACTGATAATCATTTAGAAGCCTGCTTGAAACTAGCTACTAGAAGCTGCTGTCCGGACTATGCAACCCTGGCTGACTCCATCCAGTGCAATTCATCAGAGTAAGGTAATGATTGCAAATGTATTGAATTGTATTGTGCCATAAGGGTTCACACAGTTATATAATGTACAACGTACATTGTACACCAACATATATTGCAATATTTGGCATTTTTTAAATGTAGGTAGATCATTTTAACCCAGTCATTTTAAAAGTAGCTCACAAGCCAAAAAAGTGTGGGCATCCCAGGCCAAGGCTATAAGAAAATTGCCAGTACCCTGAAACTGAGCAGCAGCATGGTGGCCAAGACCATACAGCCGTTTAACAGGACAGGTTCCACTCAGAATAGGCCTCGCCATGATCGACCAAAGAAGTTGACTCTATGTGCTCAGCGTCATATCCAGAGGTTGTCTTTTGAAAATAGGCGTATGAGTGCTGCCAGCATTGCTGCAGAGGTTGAAGGGGTGGGGGGTCAGCCTGTCAGTGCTCAGACCAGACACCACACACTGCATCAAATTAGTCTGCATGGCTGCCTTCCCACAAGGAAGCTCCTTTTAAAGATGATGCACAAGAAAGCCTGCAAACAGTTTGCTGAAGACAAGCGGACTAAGGACATAGATTACTGGAACCATGTCCTTTGGTCTGATGAGACTAAGATAAACTTATTTGGTTCAGATGCAAGTTAGGTTAATTGGCATCAAACTGGGGATTCTAAATTGTTCTTAGGTATGAATGTGAGAGTGAATGGTTGTCTGTCTCTCTGTGTTGGCCCTGCGATGGACTCGCAATCTGTCCAGGGTGTACCCTGCCTCTCGCCAAAAGATGCTGCGATAGGCTTCAGCAACCCCCCCCCCCGCGACCCGAAAAGGATTAAGCGAAAGAAGATGGATGGATGGATGGTTCAGATGGTGTCAAGCATGTGTGGTGGCAACCAGGTGAGGAGTACAAAGACAAGTGTGTCTTGCCTACAGTCAAACATGGTGGTGGGAGTGTCATGGTTTGGGACTGCGAGAGTGCTGCCGGCACTGGGGACCTACAGTTCATTGAGGGAACCATGAATGCCAACATGTACTGTGACATACTGAAGCAGAGCATGAGCCCCTCCCTTAGGAAACTGGGCCGCAGGGTAGTATTCCAACATGATAACGACCCCAAACACACCTCCAAGATGACCATTGCCTTGCTAAAGAAACTGAATGTAAAGGTGATGGACTGGCCAAGCGTCTCCAGACCTAAACCCTATTGAGCATCTGTGGGGCATCCTCAAACAGAAGGTGGAGGAGAGCAAGGTTTCTAACATCCACCAGCTCCATGATGTCATCATGGAGGTGTGGAAGAGAATTCCAGTGGCAACCTGTGAAGCTCTAGTGAACTCCATGCCCAAAAGAGTTAAGGCAGTGCTGGAAAATAATGGTGGCCACACAAAATATTGACACTTTGGGTACAATTTGGACATTTTCACTTAGGAGTGTACTCACTTTTGTTGCCAGTGGTTTAGACATTAATGGCTGTGTGTTGAGTTATTTTGAGGAGACAGCAAATTTACACTGTTATACAAGCTGTACACTGACTATTTTACATTGTATCAAAGTGTCATATCTTCAGTGTTGTCCCATGAAAAGATATAATTGTCATGTCTCGCCGCTCATCAGCGGTGCCAGCTGCGCGCACACCTGCTCCTCGTCAGCGGCGAGGTATTTAATCCACTCTGCCCTGGGCTTCGGCCTAAAGCCGTCTCTCAACTTCGGCATCGTTTGCTACTACGGTACTCAAGCCAGCTAGCAAGATTATCTGGGTAAGCTCCCCTTACCTCTTTCCTCCAGCCTTTTCCCCTGTGCACAGGTGGACTCTCCCGGCGGCGGACTTCCTCATCTCGCCGCTGTCTCTACGCTGCTGCCACAGGCACTGCAGGTCACTGTCTCCCGGGCTCCGTCCTTGTCGACGCCAGCCACCTGTCGTAACCAGGTAAGCCAGCATAACCATCATTATCCTCTGTATTGGTGTGGTGCCCGTTACCCTTCTTCCTCTGCTTCCTCCCATAGGGTTGTCCGGCTGTACGGTCTCCTGCCCCCGTGCCTGACGCAGACGCCACCACCAATACATTCTTATTCCACAGACACGCAGCCACACATCCCTGTTTGTCAATAAAGCTGTTAAATCCATCCTGAGCCTGCGTGTGTGTCTCCTGAGCCGTGCATTATGTCAGTACGGCTTCAGCAGAGCGGCTCGGCAGACAGCGGGCTTGCACACCGTCTTTCCACCCTCGAGGCTCGGGTGGATTTAATAGCCCATCAACAACAGGTGATATTAAACCAATTGACTATCATTACTAACCAATTAGACCGCTTGGACCCCCAGCAGCCATTCCCCTCAGCTCGTCCGGGTGGCGCAGCTCCCGCTGCTCCGGCGGCTGTCCAGCTTACTCCGGGTGCGCCGGCACGGCTCACACCAATCCCCACTCCTGCTCGCTTTAGCGGTAAGCTTGGTGGAGCTCGGGGTTTTATCATGCAGTGTGAGTCCGTGTTCCTTCGCATTCCCGGAGACTTCCCCTCAGACCACAGCAGGATTGGCTATATTGGTAATCTCCTGGAGGGTCGTGTACTTACCTGGGCTTACGCCATCATGGCAAAGTCCAGCTACGCCACCCTCACCTACGGCCAATTCGTGCGACAATTTCTGGAAGTGTTCGATCATTCGCGTTTGGACAGTGTCCAGGTCGACTGCCTTCTCGGCCTCCAACAGGGGAGCCGATCGGCGGCCGAATACGCGATCGACTTCCGGGTTACCGTGGAGGAAGTTGGCTGGGAAGAGCGTGCGCTCTGCGGCATCTTCCTCCGCAGCCTAAGTTCTGGTCTGAGAGATGAGCTGGCCGGCCGGGATATCCCGGAGACGCTGGCGGAGCTGATTTCCCTAGCCATCAGCTTGGATAACAGGCTGCGTGAGCGTGCCTCAGAGCGGAAGCTGTCTTCTCGCTCGCGGGGCACCTCTGCGCGCTTGTCCCAAGCTCGCCACCTGGCGTTGCCGCCGCCGGAGGTCTCCGAGGAGTCGGAGCCGATGGTGACGGGCCGGACAAAGCTCCCCCTGGTGGAGAAACAATGCCGTCGTGATCTGGGCCTTTGCATGTATTGCGGGGGTAGCCAGCACACGGTGGAGCATTGTCCGGAGAAGCCAAACGAGAAGGTCCGTGAGTCACTGTAGGGGGCCTCGCGGACGCTAATCGGTTAAATCCCCTCACACATTTGACGCTGCCCATCCGCTTCTGTCACAACCTCACAGGGCACCTCACACATGCACTGGTGGATTCAGGCGCGGAGGGTAGCTTTATTTCACAGAGCCTGGCAACCTGATTGGGCATCCGTTGTCACCCCCTCGACCCTCCTCTCGCCCTGGTTAATCTCTCCCGAGTCCCACTGGGAAAGGTGACCCACCGGACATCTCCCATACTGGTGATCATCTCAGGAAACCACTGGGAGGATATCTCCTTCTACGTCCTGCCCACCTCGGTCTCTCCTGTTATTCTCGGATACCCCTGGCTCCGCCTCCACAACCCCGCCTTGGACTGGAAGACCGGAAAGGTGTCAGCTTGGAGTACCTTCTGTATGGGCACCTGTCTCCAATCCGCTGCCAGCGCCCCGTCCTCGCCTCCCACAGCCAAGGACACCGCGCCTCCGGATCTCACCCTTGTGCCCTCAGAGTTCCACGACCTGGGTGCAGTCTTCAGCAAGTCCAAGGCGATGTCTCTGCCTCCTCACCGGCCCTACGACTGTGCCATCAACCTCTGTCAGGGGGCGCCCCTACCCTCAGGACGCCTCTATAGCCTGTCAGCGCCAGAGAAGGAGGCCATGAATACCTACTTGAAGGAGTCGCTCAGCGTTGGTATTATCCGACCATCTTCCTCACCAGTAGGCGCAGGGTTCTTCTTCGTGGGAAAGAAGGACGGCTCCCTTCGTCCTTGCATTGATTTTCGAGCTCTCAATGACATCACGGAGAAGGACCGGTACACCCTGCCCCTCATGGATACCGCCTTCCACTCCCTCCAGGGGGCGACCTGGTTTACCAAGCTGGATCTCCGCAGCGCTTACCACCTCGTCCGGATCCGGGAGGGAGATGAGTGGAAGACAGCCTTCCGCACCCCTAACGGTCATTTTGAATATCTAGTGATGCCGTTTGGGTTGACCAACGCTCCAGCCGTCTTCCAGCGTCTCATTAATGACGTCCTCCGGGATTTCATCGGCCTGTTTGTGTTCGTCTACCTGGACGACATCCTCATCTTCTCCAGGTCCAGAGATGAGCACCGGGTCCACGTGAGGCGGGTCCTGCAGAGGCTGTTGGAGAATCGCCTATATGTCAAGACGGAGAAGTGTGAGTTCTACGCCAAAACAACTTCCTTCCTGGGGTTCGTCATCTCCCATGACCAGGTGCTCCCGGACCCAGCGAAGATTAAAGCGGTGGTGGATTGGCCCACACCTACCTCTAGGAAACAGGTTCAGCAGTTTGTCGGGTTCGCCAATTTCTACCGCCACTTTGTCCCAAACTTTGGAGCCATTGCCGGGCCTCTGACCCGCCTCACCTCCCCTAAGACCCCGTTTCTGTGGACTGAAGAGGCCGCAACGGCCTTCCAGGCGCTGAAGACGGAGTTTTCCTCCTCCCGGGTCCTCAGCCAGGTCGATCCCGCGCTGCAGTGCATTGTGGAGGTGGACGCTTCGGACACGGGGGTGGGGGCGGTGCTGTCCCAGCGGTCTCCAGCCGACGGAGTCAAGCGACCCTGCGCCTTCTTCTCTCGACGCCTGTCCCCGGCGGAACGAAATTATGACGTGGGGGACAGAGAGCTTCTGGCCATCAAGCTTGCACTTCAGGAGTGGCATCATTGGCTGGAGGGGGCCGCCTTGCCTTTCGTGGTCCTAACTGACCACAAGAACTTGGAATACCTAAGATCTGCCAAGCGTCTGAACGCCCGCCAGGCGCGCTGGTCCCTGTTCTTCGCAAGGTTTAAATTTAACATCACCTACAGGCCTGGCTCCAAGAACGGCCTGCCTGACACCCTCTCCAGGCAATTTGCCCCGGAGGCCGCGGAAGACGCTGTTCACACCATCCTGCCCAGGTCGTGCGTCGTGGGGCCTGTTTCCTGGGACATAGAGGATAAGATCCGGAGGGCGCAGGAGTCGGAACCGGACCCTGGCGGCGGACCGGAGGGGAGGCTCTTCGTGCCATCTGCCATCCGGGGGGACGTTATTCACTGGCTCCACACCTCTAAGCTCACCTGCCATCCTGGAGCTTCATGGATGATCGACCTCCTCCAGCGATCTTTTTGGTGGCCAGGTCTGCGGAAGGATGCCGCCCGTTACGCCCGGGCCTGCCCCGTCTGTGCCACCAGTAAGTCAGGTAATGCTCCCCCTGTGGGCCTGCTCCAGCCCCTGCCCGTCCCTGGCAGGCCCTGGTCGCACATCGCCCTAGACTTCGTCACTGGGCTTCCTGTCTCCAACAACTTCGACACAGTTCTGACCATCGTAGACCGTTTTTCCAAGGCCGCCCACTTTGTGCCCCTACGTGGACTCCCCTCAGCCTTGGAGACGGCGGACCTCCTCATCCAACATGTGGTCAGACTGCACGGAATACCGGTCGACGTGGTCTCCGATCGTGGCCCCCAGTTCTCTTCGGACGTCTGGAGGTCTTTTTACAACGCCCTGGGAGCTAAAGTAAGCCTCACCTCCGGCCATCACCCCCAGTCTAACGGGCAGTGGGAACGGACCAATCAGGAGCTGGAGGCTGCGCTCCACTGTGTTACCACATCCAAGCCCACGTCCTGGAGTTCTCACCTCGCCTGGGTGGAATACGCCCACAACACCTCTCGCTCGTCTGCCATCGGGATGTCTCCTTTTAAGGCATCCCTGGGTTATGATCCACCTCTATTCCCCACGCAGGAGAGCGAGTTGGCTGTCCCCTCTGTCCAGGCGCACTTTAGGCGGTGTCGCTCCCTGTGGACTACGGCGCGCAATGCGCTTTTACGCACGGCGGAGCGCAATAAATCCACGGCGGACCGGCACAGGAGACCTGCCCCGGCCTACCAGGTGGGACAACAAGTCTGGGTATCCACACAGGACGTCAACCTAAAGGGTGAGAGGAGGAAGCTGGCCCAACGATTCATCGGCCCATTTCCCATAACTAGGATTATCAACCCGATGGCTGTGTGTGTGGCTAGTCCCTCCTCCCTCCACATCCATCCCACCTTCCACGTCTCCAGAGTCAAACCGGTGGTCTCTGGCCCCCTCTGCCCTCCACCTGCAGCGCACCCAGCTCCCCGGATGATTGGTGGCCATCCGGCCTGGACTGTCTCTGAGATCTTGGACACCCGGCGCCGGGGTCGCGGGTTGCAGTACCTGGTGGACTGGGAGGGCTATGGACCCGAGTGGAGACAATGGGTGCCTTCCTCGCTGGTGTTGGACCGGTCCCTCATCACTGAGTTCCATCGAGCGCACCCGGAGAAACCATCGTCAGGAGGCGCTGCTAGAGGGGGAAGTACTGTCATGCCTCGCCGCTCATCAGCGGCGCCAGCTGCACTCACACCTGCTCCTCGTCAGCGGCGAGGTATTTAATCCACTCTGCCCTGGGCTTCGGCCTGAAGCCGTCTCTCAACTTCGGCATCGTTTGCTACTACGGTACTCAAGCCAGCTAGCAAGATTATCTGGGTAAGCTCCCCTTACCTCTTTCCTCCAGCCTTTTCCCCTGTGCACAGGTGGACTCTCCCGGCGGCGGACTTCCTCATCTCGCCGCTGCCTCTACGCTGCTGCCACAGGCACTGCAGGTCGCTGTCTCCCGGGCTCCG
Organism: Pholidichthys leucotaenia; assembly: GCA_020510985.1. NCBI lineage: Eukaryota > Metazoa > Chordata > Actinopteri > Cichliformes > Pholidichthyidae > Pholidichthys > Pholidichthys leucotaenia. Next base: position 306,409,313 of record CM035844.1, read on the forward strand.
TCCTTGTCGACGCCAGCCACCTGTCGTAACCAAGTAAGCCAGCATAACCATCATTATCCTCTGTATTGGTGTGGTGCCCGTTACCCTTCTTCCTCTGCTTCCTCCCATAGGGTTGTCCAGCTGTACGGTCTCCTGCCCCCGTGCCTGACGCAGACGCCACCACCAATACATTCTTATTCCACAGACACGCAGCCACACATCCCTGTTTGTCAATAAAGCTGTTAAATCCATCCTGAGCCTGCGTGTGTGTCTCCTGAGCCGTGCATTATGTCAGTACGGCTTCAGCATTATGTCAATAATGAAATATTTACAAAAATGTGAGGGGTGTAGTCACTTTTGTCAGATACTGTAGAAAAAGATTTGGATAGAATTTTGATAGACTATATATGGAGAAAAAAGCCCCATTACCTCAGGAAAGAAATTATTAAGATAAGCAAAAACCTTGGTCTTGAAGTCTCGGACTACACCACCTTAAACAATGCCTTTAAAATAAAATGGATTATACAGTTTTTGACAAAACCCTGATAGTATGTGAAATGCATTCCCTGCATATTTATTTAATTCAGTAGGGGGTCTTTTTGTTAAAATGTTATTTTTCTGTTGGGAAAATCCCCGTTAAGATGGAATGTTTTCATAGACAAGCTCTGTTATCATGGCTTTTGGCATACAAGCATAATTTTAGTCCTCATAGAAACTCTATTTGGAATAATAAAGATATTGTGATGATGAGGCGAGCGTGCTCCCTCTCCCCTCTTGCTCCTGTCTTCTCGGCTCAGGAGTATCAGCTACACTTGTGTGATTACACACCTGCTGCATCCTAATGACCCAGCATATTTAAGAGCCAGAGTGTGGAGAACTCAGTGCTGGATCATTAGGTTTGCTACCATGAAGACATCTAAGCCTTTATCTTATTGTCTTTTGGTAGATCTGTGTTTTCACTCCCTTTTGTCCTCCTGTCTCTTAGGTTTGCTGCCACCTGTGCAGTGTGTACTCCAGAGTTGATCACACTCACCTGACCAAGAAGACACCGGACGTCCACCCAGATCACCGTCTTCTCCCTGTTCCCCTGGTCCATGCAGGAGTTCCCTGCTGGCCTCCTCTGCTCACAGAGTAGTGCTTTCCCATTATCATTCTCCTCTTTGGGAGATTCTGTCCCTAATAACCTCTTTCTGCTCTTTTCCCATAGGCTACGTGTGCTTTCATTAAATCCACAATGGTCACAGAAATAACTTGAATCTGACAAAAGTGGTAATAAATAAAAATTCTATGAAAATTAATCAATGAAAATCAGACAATGCTTTTGAATTGTGGTTCAACAGAATTACTTTAAAAAACAAACTCATGAAACAGGCCTGGACAAAAATGATGGTACCCCTAGAAAAGATGGAAACTAATGTGACCATAGGGACATGTTCAACCAAGATGTGTCCTCTAAGTCAGTCGGCCTATTTAAAGGGTGACAAGCATGTTAAAGGTAAAGGCTATAAGACCATCTCAAAGCAGCTTGATGTCCCTGTGACTACAAGTTGCACATATTATTCAGAAATTTAAGATCCACGGGACTGTAGCCAACCTCCCTGAACGTGGCCGCAGGAGGAGACAAATAATACGAATGGTAACAAAAGAGCCCAGAACAACCTCTAAACACATTCATGGTGAACTCCAAAGTCAAGGTATATCAGTGTCAGATCACACCATCTGTTGTTGTTTGAGCCAAGGTGGACTTCATGGGAGACGACCAAGGAGGGCACCACTGTTGAAAACAAATCCTAAAAAAGCCAGACTGGAATTTGCCAAACTGCATGTTGACAAGCCACAAAGCTTCTGGGAGAATGTCCTATGGACAGACGAGACAAAACTGGAACTTTTTGGCAAGGCACATCAGCTCTATGTTCACAGACGCAAAAACGTACCAAGAAAAGAACACTGTCCCTACTGTGAAACATGGAGGAGGTTCTGTTATGTTCTGGGGCTGCTTTGCTGCATCTGACACAAGGTGTGCAGGGTACAATGAAATCTCAAGACTATCAAGGTATTCTAGAGAGAAGTGTGCTGCCCAGTGTCAGACAGCTTGGTCTCAGTCGCAGGTCATGGGTCTTGCAACAGGATAATGACCCAAAACGCACAGCTAAAAACACCCAAGAATGGCTAAGAGCGAAACATTGGACTATTCTAAAGTGGCCTTCTATGAGCCCTGATCTAAATCCTATTGAACATTTGTGGAAGGAGCTGAAACATGCCGTTTGGAGAAGGCACCTTTCAAACCTGAGACAACCGGAGCAGTTTGCTCACGAGGAGTGGGCCAAAATACCGGCTGAGAGGTGCAGAAGTCTCATTGACAGTTACAGAAATCGTTTGATTGCAGTGATTGCCTCAAAAGGTTGTGCAACAAAATATTAAGTTAAGGGTACCATCATTTTTGTCCGGCCCGTTTCATGAGTTTGTTTTTTAAAATAATTCTGTTGAACCACAATTCAAAAGCATTGTCTGATTTTCATTGGTTAATTTTCATAGAATTTTTATTTATTACCACTTTTATCAGATTAAAGTTATTTCTGTGACCATTGTGGGTTTTTCTTTCATTAACAGAGGGGTACCAACAATTTTAAGATAAGATAAGATAAGATAAGATAAGCCTTTATTAGTCCCACAATGGGGAAATTCCAGGAAATTCCAGGATTGCAACAGCACAGGGATAGCAACACTCAGAGCAATAATTTAGAAGATAAGAAAATAAGAGCAGTGAATATACAAATGTACACATGAATATATAAATATACATTATATACACTGTGCGGAGCATTGTAGCTAGATGGAATAAACAGCATAACCGTCTATTTAGTTACCCTACATGGTATGAATATGTACCCATACATGTTGTCACCCTCCATAGTGACTGATATTGTCCTAGTTGTATACTGGAGGGGACCATTTGTGTAAGTCTGTTGCGTCTTTTGCATTCAATACTATTAGGTCGTCATGTTTTTTTTGCTATCTCTGTGAGCAGCTCTGCTTAGGTTATACAGTCTGACAGTCATAGGTAGGAAGGACCTGCAAAACCTCTCGGTTGCGCACCTAGGATGATGTAGTCTGCTGTTAAATGAGCTCCTCAGTGCGTTCAGTATGTCCTGCATAGGGTGGGACTCGGACTCCAGCAGAGATGACAGTTTAGCCACCATCCTTCTCTCTCCTATCTCCTCCACTGGGTTAAGGCATTGCCCCAGGACAGAGCTAGCTTTCTTGATTAGTTTGTTCAGTCTTTTCCTATTGGCTGCTGTAATGCCACTGCCCCAGCAGACCACTCCAAAAGTGATGGCTGATGCCACCACCGTGTCATAGAATGTCTTCAAGAGCACTCCTTGTACACCAAAAGACCTGAGCCTCCTCAGTACGAACAGCCTGCGCTGTCCCTTCTTGTAGAGTGCGTCGGTATTGTGTGACCAGTCTAGTTTATTGTTTAGATGAACACCCAGGCACTTGTAGGATGTCACCATCTCAATGTCTGTTCCCTGGATGTTTACTGGTGCCGTGAGGGGTTGTCCTTGCCTGCGGCAGTCCACCACCAGCTCCTTAGTTTTCCTCGCGTTGATCTGGAGGCAGTTCCGATGGCACCAGTCCACAAAGTCCTGGATAAGTCCTCTGTACTCAGCTTCATCTCCGTTGGAGATGAGGCCAATGATCACAGAGTCATCAGAGAACTTCTGTAGATGGCAGTGTGTTGTGTTGTGTGAGAAGTCCGCAGTATAAAGGGTGAACAGGAAGGGAGCCAAATCCGTTCCCTGGGGGGCCCCCATGCTACCGAAGATCGTGTCGGACACACAATCCCGGATTCTCACAAACTGTAGCCAGTTAGTGAGGTAGTCCAGGATCCAAGATGACAGGTGCTGGTCCACCCCTGCGCACAGCAGCTTGTCCTTCAGGATCATCGGTCGGATGGTGTTAAAAGCACTGGAGAAGTCAAAGAACATGATCCTCACCGCATTCCCGGGCTTCTCCAGGTGGGACAGGGAATGGTAAAGGAGTAAGATCACTGCATCCTCCACCCCAGTGCTATGCTGGTAGGCGAACTGGAGTTGATCCATCGCTGGTCCCACCAGGGGGCGGAGGTGAGCAAGGAGCAGTCTCTCCAGGGTCTTCATCATGTGAGATGTCAGGGCCACTGGTCTGTAGCTGTTCAGGTCTTTGGGGTGGAAAGTCTTTGGTACAGGTACCACACAAGATGATTTCCACAACTATGGTACCCTCCCCAGCTTCAGGCTCAGGTTGAAGATGTGCTCCACATTCTCACACAGCTGGTCTGCGCAGGACTTGAGGAGCTTTGCGCTGATGCCGTCCGGTCCCGACGCCTTCCTCGCCTTGATCTTCCTCAGCTCTGTCCTCACCTGGGTCTTAGTGAGGGTCATGTTGGGGGGCTGTGTGCTGGGAGTGGGGGGGGTGTTGGCGGAGTGGGGTGTGGGCAGCAGGTCTCGATGACTTTAGAGGCAGCAGCGGTTGGTGTGCAGTTGGGGGGGAGGGCGGTTGGTCAAACTTATTAAAAACAGGTTCAGATTGTTCGTTCACTCCCTGCTTCCCGTTGCCTGGGAGGAGGTATACTGGAGCCCAGAGATGGTTTTAAGGTTTCTCCAGACCCCGCTAATGTCGCTCTGTTGCAGCTTGTCCTCCATCTTCTTCCTGAAGCTGTCCTTGCCTTCTCCGATCTTCCTCCTCAGCTCCCTCTGTCCACGTTTTTATGTATTAATTTTGCTTTTGCAATAAACTGGTGACTTTTTAATTCTGAGTCTGAGTGTTCATTCTGGCAGCTCTGCGTTTGAGCCTCACTTGCCCTGAATCATGACAGAATGATCCAGGCATGATCGAGGCTCAGCGAGCGCTCAGCCAGGTGAACAATCAGCGCTCTTGCACTTGGAAGCCACGGAGCACCAGGTCATGTTTCTTTCTGAACAATTACAAACCATCACCTAGCGAATGGCGATCATTACCGAGCACCTGTGTCTGCTTCCTAGTGCGGCGCCTCCTTCTGCACCTGCTGCCCCAGCAGCGCATGCCACCCGTAAGAACATTTCCATTCCTACACCTGCCTCCTATGGGGGGGAGATGGGGGGATGCAAAGGGTTCCTGCTGCACTGCCGGTTGTATTTCCAGCAGATGGAGGGTGAATATAGGGAGGATTTGGCTAAGATCCATTTCATGACCTTGTTGTTATGGGACTGGGCGCTCAAGTGTGCTCAGTCTGTCTTCAGCAGCCTCGGACGGGCCCCTATATTAGTTCAGGCAATTTGTGCAAGAGTTCTCCGAGGCTTTTGACAATTCTGAGAGCGAGGGGAACATAGTTAGCCAGCTGATGGGGCTTCGGCAGGGAGACCGGTCTGTGGCCGATTTCTCTGTCGAGTTCCAGGTTGTTGCGGCGGACTCTGGATGGAATGACACTCTTCACAGCGCTTTCCTCTGGGGCCTGAATTCGCATCTCCGCGACAAGCTGAGATGCGAATCCGTGCGTCCCTCTCCTCTTTGGATAACCTTATCGTGCAGGCTGTGGCCCTTGACAACTGGTTTAGAGAGCAAGCGAGAGAGCAGAAAGCCACTGCCTCTCTGTTCACTCCCTGGCTGGCTGCACCACCCTCTGGCACAGCTACGCCAGCCTCCTCTGAGCCGATGGCCCTCAGTAGGTCTCATCTGACTCTGGAGGAGTGTCGGTGTTGAGAGAGGGCGGTAGCGTACATGTATTGCAAGGTCATAGGCCACACAGTCTCGAAATGCCCCATGAGAACAAAAGATCCTTCTCGTCAGTAATAGTGGGAAGTCTGGCAGGAGGGTCCTCGCAAAATCCTCCCAATCATTTTGAATTCCCGGTCCTCATTCAATTACCAGGGGCCGAGTTCAAAAACCTCTGCCCTGGTTGATTCTGGAGCGGAGCAAAATTTCATTCAACAGGCAATAGTGTAAAAATTACAGAATACCCACCAGGAATGTCCCGACACCCTTGACTGTTTCGGCGGTCTCAGGCAGCAACATCACTGCGATTACTGAACAGACTGAACCCATTTCGGTCATTCTGTCCGGTAACCACCGAGACATTATTCAGTTTTATGTCCTGCCTCAATCGACCACCACCATGATTCTGGGGTATCTGTGGCTCCGCATTCACAACCCAATTAATTCAATTCAATTCAATTCAATTCAACTTTATTTATATAGCGCCATTTCACAACAACAGTCATCTTATAGCACTATCAACTGTAGGGGGAACCCCCACAGTTGCAGAAAGACCCCAGCAATCAGGCGATCCCCTGTGAGCAAGCACTTGGCGACGGTTGAGAGGAAAAACTCCCTTTAAACAGGAAGAAACCTCCAGCAGAACCAGGCTCAGGGAGGGGCAGTCATCTGCTGCGACTGGCTGGGGGGTGAGGGGACAGAGAAGATGAAAAGAACAGACATGTAGAGAGCAAACAGCATGATGGGGACTCAATCTATGGGAGAGAACACGAAATACAGTGAAATGTACATTTCAATGTACAGTGAAATGCGTGCTGAATTTTGACTCGATTCATTCTTTGGCGCACCCGGGAGTGCGCGCGTTGGTCAAAATGGTAGGAGAAAAATTTGTGTGGCTGAGCCTCCGCAAGCAAGTGAAAGAGTGGGCAGCAGCCTGCATGGCGTGTCAACGAGCCAAAGTACACAGGCACACGAGAGCTCCTTTGGAGCCGTTTCACATTCCGTGCCTCCACCTAGGGTTCCCTTATTTCATCCGCCACTCTGGCGGAAATGTGGAAATGTGTGGAAATGTGAGAATGACGAGGCAGAGTTTATCTCTCGAGTCAGTTTTATTCACATCTTCCAACATCACGAAGCAGAAATAAAAGAGAACGACAAAGGGAACTCTTGTCCTTAAATACCAGGACTCTTACAGTTAAAAGGTCACATGTCTTACAAAACACATTGCATTATAAAGACAGCAACAATGCATCCTCTCTGCATGATATCACACCACTATCTACAATGCATCCCCTCATTAATCCCTTAATTATATCCCACAGTCTCAAGCTTTGCATACCAAAGCTAACTCTCCTGCAGCTTCCTGTAATAACCACAGAAACTCTGCCCTTGCTCTGGTCTAAAATGTGAGCCCAAAAGCAGGTCACAAATGTGTGTCCCCACACAAAGCCCCCCCAGCATTTTAGAACAAACAAGGGAAAAACAACATGCATGCCGTGATAGTATCAATACACATTAGTCCACAAGCTGTCTGGGCTTCCATCTCCTGCCATATCTGCTGTAGCTGGGGTTGGACGTCTCCGCGGCGCTGTCACGCTGGGGGTTTGCCGTCTGGGGGTGGAAACCTTTTGTCAGCACCTGTGGGAGTTCTGGGGAAACATTACTCTGTGAAGCCCTCCGCGGGGTCTGCCTTGCCGCGGGGCCCTCGCCAACAGCACTTGCTCATCTGCCACCACAAAAGCGGGTTTGAGTCTGTTTATGCCAACTTTCTCTTCCCTACCTCCCAAATCTAGCAAAAACTGCTTGTCCCCTGTTTCCAGCACTCTGAAGGGTCCGTCATAAGGCGGTCGCAGTGGGGTTCGGTGCGCATTGTGTCTGACAAAAACAAACTCTGCGTTCTTCAAAGTTTTAGGCACAAAACGCGCAGAAAACTGTGGTGCGCGGGGCCGGGTAGCGTGCTTGATTCTATGTTACTCCACAACAGCTGAGACGGGGAGGTGTCTGGCGCAGGGTTATCTGGGAAAAACTCCCCAGGGAGCCGGAGTGGCTGTGCAAACACGAGCTCTGCTGGGGAGGCTTCTAAGTCCTCTTTAGGCGCAGAACGCAACCCCAATAACAGTGAAATGTATGCGCCACACTACGAAATGTAGTGTGGAGCATGTAAAGTTCTGCTGAAAAAGGCAAGCGGCTGCCAAGCCCCGGCGACGCGCTGCTCCACGACAGCCCCTATGGCCACATCTGAGCCGTCAGTGGTGAGGGCTATGCGGGCCGTTGGGTCTGGATGTGCCAACAATGCGGCGTTTGCCAGGGCTGCTCTAACTTCTGAGAACGCCTGCTCTCGTTCCGGGGTCCATTCAACCTTATTCGCAGGTTTCTGTTATTTGAGCGCAGCGTACAATGGCTGCATGAGCTGCGCTGCGCGGGGAAGGAAACGGTTATAAAAGTTCACCATTCCCAAAAATTCTTGTAGCGCCCTGACCATTTGAGGTCGGGGAAAATCTGTCACTGCGCACACTTTGTCAGGCAGCGGAACCGCTCCTTTGGGAGAGACGCGGTGCCCTAAAAAATCAATCCCCGTCACCCCGAACTGACATTTTGCTGGGTTGATTATCAAACTGTGCTCTTCCAACCTACGGAAAACCGTCGTGAGGTGGGTTTCGTGTTGTGGGCTGCACGGTGGCGCAGTGGTTAGCACTGCGGCAGCACAGTTTACCCTTGGCCGGGGGATCGTGGGATCGTGGGTTCGATCCCAGCCCCCGACCAACAGTGATCTGTGTGGAGTTTGCATGTTCTCCCCGTGTATGCGTGGGTTTACCCCGGGATTTCTCCGGTTTCCTCCCACATGCCAAAAACATGCAGGTTAGGTTAATTGGAGACTCTAAAGTGGCCCTAGGTGTGAATGTGTGTGTGAATGGTTAAGGGATAGCGCCGTATCGTGGCTGCTTCATCCATCCAGGTGGTAGATGACCCTCAATTTCCCCTCTGGGGATCAATAAAGTATACTAAATCTAAAAAAAAAAGAACAAACAAATGTTAATGACCAGAAAAAAAAAAATATTTCATTGAGAGTGAAGAAAGGAGTGAGGCCCAGTGCATTATTGGAGGTCCCCCGGCTGACTAAACCTTATAGCAGCATAACTAAGGGAGGGTTCAGAAACACATGATCCCTCCCTAATTGTAGGCTATATCAAAAAGTTAGGTTTTAGCCCTATTCTTGAAAACAGAGATCGAGTCTGACTCCCGAATCCAGATTGGCAGGTCGTTCCACACGAGAGGAGCTTGATAACTGAAGGCTCTGCCTCCCATTGTACTTTTGGAGATTCTAGGTATTACAAGTAATACTGCATTTTGGGAGTGTAGTGCTCTGTTAGGATAATGCGGTAGTATCAGATCTTTTAAATAAAAAGGAGCCTGATTGTTTAGAGCTTTGTAAGTAAGAAGAAGGATTTTAAACTTAATTCTAAACTCTATGGGAAGCCAATGAAGGGAGGCCAGAACCGGAGAGATATGAGCTCTCTTTCTAGTACCTGTTAAAACTCTTGCTGCAGCATTTTGAATCAGCTGAAGACTTTTTAAAGATGTTTTCGGACAGGCTGATAATAAAGAATTACAGTAATCTAATCTTGAGCTAACAAAAGTGTGGATCAGTTTCTCAGCATCACTCTGAGACAAGATGCTCCTAATCTTGGCAATATTATGCAAATGATAGAAGGCAGTCTTAGAAACAAATTTAATATGTGAATTGAAGGACAAATCTTGATCAAAAATAATTCCAAGGTTCCTCACAGAGCTATTAAGAGAAAGAGTAACTGCATCCAAACTGAAAGTTTGATTTGGAAAGGTATTTCTAAGGTTTTTTGGACCAACAAGAATGACTTCAGTCTTATCTGAATTTAATAGCAGGAAATCACAAGCCATCCAAGCTTTGATTTCCTTAAGACAGGCTTCTAACTTGGCTAATTGATTACTATCATCTGGCTTCATTGACAGGTATAATTGTGTGTCATCTGCATAACAAAGAAAATGTATACAGTGCTTTCTAATAATGTTGCCTAACGGAAGCATATATAAACTAAAAAGAGTAGGGCCTAGCACAGATCCCTGTGGAACTCCATGACTAAGCTTTGTGTAACCCTTGCCTTATGTTAATTAGGTAAGGGGATGGATGGATGGAAATAATTAAGTGTAGACCAGGTAGGTTCGTAAGGGTTACAATAGGGAATTAAAGTGAGTGTGGAATGAAATAGCTGGAGGCAAGAAATGAGCAATAATGGTTGTTATTTATAGGGAAAAAGTGAGCAATATATACAGACAATTTACCACTATACAAATACACAACGGCCGGTATGAAATAAAACCCCAAAGATGTCCTACTGAGCTCAGTGTTTGTTTGTCCTTTCGGGTTAGTCGTTTGACCAGTCAAGATATCTTATATCTCCAGACTCAGGTTTCTTTTCCTCTTTTAAAGCGGCAACTTGGGTTGTTACCACTTTGAATCCTGGGCACTGGAGAGAGGAAGGGTGCTCTTCAATCGAGATCTTGGTTAGATCTCAGATCAATCTCGGTTCAGTCTTGGGTCAGTTCGCCATCTCCATTTGGATAGAATCCAGGATCCAGAAGGTTCTTGATCGGCAACCAAAAAAACCTAGCCTGCACGACAATAATGGTATTATTGTTTACAGCTAGAGTAATTCATCTTCCAATCCCTTCTTATATAACACCATAGCTTAGTGTTTAAATTCTTCTCTCATATTACTATTATCACAATCCAGCAATATAGTAATATCTTACATTTTACATGCATGTGTTCTTTTTTCTCACAATCTCTCTGGTAGCACATGAAATACCCTTTTTTTCATGTAACCAATTAAATGAATTCCTCTGTTTATCTCTACATCACTTAACCATGAAATTATGATTAATCCCTTTTAACCTTGTCTTTGTAAATCATGAAATGAAATACAATTAATCTATCACATAACCAGGGAATATACCATCCTATTACTTCCAATATTCCCTTTTAAAATCAGTAAAACCCGGTCTGAGCTACTGGGTTGAGCATAACCTATGCTTTTACATAGGGAAGCAACACCATGTGCTTTTAGCATCAACCTACACATTTCATTTGACAGAAATAGTGCATAAGAACTAAAAGTACTTTAGCATACTGTTGGGAACTGAAATCACATTTAGGAAAACCATACAGACACAAAGACAGCCTTTTCCATTGCTTTTAAACAGGAAAAAATCCACTCGCAATTAGCATTACCATAATGCTAACGTTAGCATGTATCTGACTCATCAAGATGAGGTATCAGTATGAACACAGCAAAGGACACAGCCACAATGCTCCTCACGCTCGTGCTCCCGTCAACTTAGAATAATAAAGGTTGCAAATTAGCATTTGGAGAGTGTTCAGATCCATTTATAGCATCTTTCTGAATGAAACTCACCAAGAAGAGGTATCTGTGTGAATCAGACCGCTTCACAACCTCTCTCTTGTCCGCTCTCATATCGTGAAAAGACCGAATTCCGAGTGCGCGCTTGCTGCCTCTGCTCGGAAGGCGGAGCTAATATCGCTCTTAATGAATGGAAAGACCCAGATCACCGAACGTGACCATGAACCGGAAATTCAAAAGTTGGATGACGAGGATCGCACTTCCTCTTCCCCAAGATAGTCGGTTTTCAAAATAAAATCACACCCTTTCATTAATACAAATGAAATCTGAGAAAAAGGGTCATTTTCTCAGCTGGGTTACATTTGAGTTGAAAGAAAGCTCATTATTTACATGAACCAACTGGAACCTATCAGATAAATAAGATCTAAACCACTGCAACGAAGTTCCATTAAGTCCAACATAGTGTTCTAATCTATCAAGTAGAATATTATGATCGATAGAATCAAAAGCTGCACTAAGGTCTGAAAGGACAAGTACAGAAACCAGTCCATTATCAGATGCGATGAGGAGGTCGTTAGTGACCTTTGCTAAGGCTGTTTCAGTACTATGATGGATTCTAAACCCAGATTGAAACTCTTCAAGTAAACCATTTCCCTGCAGGTGGTCAAATAATTGCGTAGCAACAACTCTTTCTAAGATTTTTGAAATGAAAGGGAGATTAGAGATTGGTCTATAGTTAGCTAAAGCTCCTGGATCTAGCGTTGGCTTTTTGAGTAAGGGTTTAATTACAGCCGTTTTAACCCCTTGCACTCTGGTCAATTTCCCTAAAAACACCTAAAAATAACATACCCAAAGTAAATCAAAAGCTGTTCTTCAACCCTTTGCAGCATCTTCATGGGGTTGGTCTCATTTAAAAGAAAACACTTTGAATTTTTTGGCAAAACAGTCATAATCTCTCTAAGTGCTCCTGCCTCTGAATAACAGTCATCTAAACGTGCTGAACTTGAAGAATATAAATTTCGCCTGGATGTTTTTTTGGATACAAATGCTTGCAAATAACACACAGCTGTCAGATCTGGGCTGGAAAATGAACAGAAATGTAGAACCAAGTGTTATCCAGCTGAGGTCAAAATTTTGTAACAATACCACAAAAAATGAATATATTACACAGCTTTCTTCTCAGGTTGTTCCCTGGTGTTTTTGAACTGTGCCAAATTGTGCCAAATGGCACAGTTTGGAAAAACGTCTGTAACTTTTGAATGATTCAATATAGAAGCTTGATTTTGGGCTCTAATGAAAGGTGACACTCAGGGCTGTGTGTGTGTGGGGGGGGGGTTGTTTATTCATTCATGAATGAATGAATGAACAAACAATCCCCCACACACAAAGAAGCATGCCATGTAAAAAATGTGTGGCCTTTTTTTTTTACAAGAAAAAATAACCTACAGTGCACTAAAAATTATACTAAAATATCTGTAATGTAGAAGATAACAACTCCCCCCCCATCCCCCCACCCTCGCTACAGAGGACGGACATCGCCCATCGCTACATGACAGACTGCGGGGACAGTGCTCCGCGGTCTACTACGCACAGTTGTACTAAAATATCTGCAATAATATCTGCAATCCGCTACAGAAGAGTAGTGGGGGGGAGGGGCGTTCATGGTCCCGACGTGGTGCATGGACCGTGTCCAGTCCGTGCGCCGTGGTCCGTCATATTGCGATGACGCACAGTTGTAATTTACCGATCGGTCAAAAGTCATTTGGATTACAATTTTTAGGGATAAAGAATAATTTAGCTTATAACACTTACCTGTCCACAACAGCACTGTCACTGGAGGACTTCTCTTCCTCATTGTCAGTCGAACATGACGCTGGTCCGCTTGTTACAGACTTGTGGTTCTGGTCACGCGATCTGGTCAAACCATGATTCCATTATTGCGGTTTTGCGCTTCCATGATTGCAGTTTTGGTGAACGGTTTTTCAAAACAAATAAGAACAGTAGTAAGAAAAAAAGACTGGCAAATGCGTGTGTGTCACCCAGCGGCTTACACAAAACAGATTTTACGCACGGGACGTACGCTTTCAGTTGTCGAAGTTCTCTGCTTCAATTGGCTTGCTGTATTCGCAGCCGTTGGTAGGCGGGTCCTTCTTGCTAGGTTTTCAGTCATTGGTTCATCAAGGTTTCAGAAACCCAATTCAAGGCTCTTATTAGTCGAATGAGAGGTCAATCAAATCTAAACCAATCAAAGCACTCCTTTGGCTTTCTGTTTGCGGCTGTGTCTGCAGCTTTTTTTTTTTTCAGTGCGCCCTAGGACACAGAGACGTGACCACCCGCGGTATCCCGGAGTGCAAGAGGTTAAAATCCTGTGGTACATGGACTAAAGTTAATGAAGAATTGATTATATGAAGAATAAAGCTACCAATAAGTGGGAAGACTTCTTTAAATAACCTGGTAGGAATAGGGTCTAAAAGACAAGTTGAAGGTTTGGATGAGGAAACTATTTTGTCTAACTCACAAAGGTCGATTGGAGTAAACTCATCAAGACAGACATCAATTGAAGGAGTTGTAGTAGTTACTGTATTTAAGTTAACTGTGGGAAGAATCTGATTGATTTTATCTCTGATGGATGAAATTTTATTATTGAAAAAGTTCATAAAGTCCTGACTAGTAAGCTCTAAGGGAATGCTAGGATTGACAGAGTCCTGACTCTTTGTCAACCTGGCTACAGTGCTGAAAAGAAACCTGGGATTATTCTTGTTCTCTTCTATTAATGCAGAATAATAACTCGTTCTAGCTTTTCTAAGAGATTTTTTATAAATTAAAAGATGATTTCTCCAAGCTAAATAGATTTCATCTAAATTAGTGGAGCACCATTTTCTTTCTAATTGACAAGTTTTCTGTTTTAAGCTACGAGTTTCTGTGTTGAACCAAGGAGTTAGAAATCTCTGATTGGACTTTTTCTTTTTTAAGGGGGCCACCAAGTCTAGAGTCTGATGCAGAGACGCAGTAACGCTATCTACCATGCTATCAATTACAGAAGGAGCAAGCTGTCTATAGCTTATTTCCGTTGTGTTGACACATGGCATAGAGGAAACAATCTGCATAAATTTGGTAACAGCATCATCTGAGAGGCATCTACTGTAATAATATTTTTCTTTAGGAGCCAAATAGTCAGAAATAGTAAAATCAAAGGTTAACAGACAATGGTCTGACAGTACAGGGTTATGAGGAGACACTACAAGATTTTCTATTTCTATGCCATATGTCAGAACAAGGTCCAACATATGGTGGAGATAATGAGTAGAATTTCCTACTTTCTGAGAAAACCCAATCGAGTCTAACATTGAATTAAATGCCACATTAAGGCAGTCACTATCTACATCCACATGTATATTAAAGTCCCCTACTATAATTATTCATAATTATTCTATCAGATTTCAGCACTAAATCAGCTAAGAAATCAGCAAATTTGGATAAAAATTCTGAGTAGGTTGATGGGGGATGATAAACTATGGCAAATAAAATTGGGTTTAACCTAAAATTGCTAAAGTGCCCAATACTGAGGACTAAGCCCTCAAAGGAATTATAACATGTTTTTTGCTTTACATTAACTAGTAATTTGGAATGGTAAATTGTTGCTACTCCTCCTCGACGACCAGAACTTCTGGGATTTTGACAGTTTAAATAACCAGAGGGAGTTGATTCATTTAAACCAACATAATCCTCTTGCCCTAACCAAGTCTGTGTAAGGGATATTAAATCAATCTGATGATCAATTAACAGATCATGGACTAACAGAGACTTGGGAGTTAGAGACCTAATATTTAATAAACCACATTTAATTTTTAATTTATGAGGAGGAACAGAGGCCAAATCATTCAATTTAGAGGCTTTATGTTTAATTTCAGTTTTACCAATTTTTTGCTTAATCACTTTGGGATGCTTATACAGTGGGGCAAAAAAGTATTTAGTCAGCCACCAATTGTGCAAGTTCTCCCACTTAAAAGATGAGAGAGGTCTCCAATTTTCATCATAGGTATAACCTCAACTATGAGAGACAAAATGAGGAAAAGAAAAATCCAGAAAATCATATTGTCTGATTTTTAAAGAATTTATTTGCATATTATGGTGGAAAATAAGTATTTGGTCAATAACAAAAGTTCATCTCAATACTTTGTTATATACCCTTTGTTGGCAATGACAGAGGTCAAACGTTTTCTGTAAGT
This sequence comes from Pholidichthys leucotaenia, assembly GCA_020510985.1. Classification (NCBI taxonomy): domain Eukaryota; kingdom Metazoa; phylum Chordata; class Actinopteri; order Cichliformes; family Pholidichthyidae; genus Pholidichthys; species Pholidichthys leucotaenia. Next base: position 306,424,653 of record CM035844.1, read on the forward strand.
CTTCACAAGGTTTTCACCCCATTCCTCCATGCAGAGCTCCTCTAGAGCAGTGATGTTTTGGGGCTGTCGCTGGGCAGCACGGACTCTCAACTCCCTCCAAAGATTTTCTATGGGGTTGAGATCTGGAGACTGGTTAGGCCACTCCAGGACCTTGAAATGCTTCTTACGAAGCCACTCCTTCGTTGCCCGGGCGGTGTGCTTGGGATCATTGTCATGCTGAAAGACCCAGCCACGTTTCATCTTCAATGCCCTTGCTGATGGAAGGAGGTTTTCACTCAAAATCTCACAATACATGGCCCCATTCTTTCTTTCCTTTACATGGATCAGTCGTCCTGGTCCCTTTGCAGAAAAACAGCCCCAAAGCATAATATTTCCCCCCCCATGCTTCACAGTAGGTATGGTGTCCTTTGGATGCAACTCAGCATTCTTTGTATTCCAAACACGACAAGTTGAGTTTTTACCAAAAAGTTCTATTTTGGTTTCATCTGACCATATGACATTCTCCCAATCCTCTTCTGGATCATCCAAATGCTCTCTAGCAAACTTCAGACGGGCCTGGACATGTACTGGCTTAAGCAGGGGGACACGTCTGGCACTGCAGGATTTGAGTCCCTGGCGGCGTAGTGTGTTACTGATGGTAGCCTTTGTTACTTTGGTCCCAGCTCTCTGCAGGTCATTCACTAGGTTCCCCCGTGTGATTCTGGGATTTTTGCTCACCGTTCTCATGATAATTTTGACCCCACGGGGTGAGATCTTGCGTGGAGCCCCCGATCGAGGGAGATTGTCTGTGGTCTTGTATGTCTTCCATTTTCTAATAATTGCTCCCACAGTTGATTTCTTCACACCAAGCTGCTTACCTATTGCAGATTCAGTCTTCCCAGCCTGGTGCAGGTCTACAATTTTGTTTCTGGTGTCCTTTGACAGCTCTTTGGTCTTGGCCATAGTGGAGTTTGGAGTCTGACTGTTTGAGGTTGTGGACAGGTGTCTTTTATACTGATAACGAGTTCAAACAGGTGCCATTAATACAGGTAACGAGTGGAAGACAGATGTAGGAAAAAGTTAATTTTGGACAACCTCTAGTAAAACCCTCAGAAAGCAGTAGCGTTTCTACGCCAGAGGTGGCGCTCAGTAGAGATAAGACACTGTGTAGTGTTAGAGCACAATAGAGGAAGAGTAGTGTGTGTTCCAGCGAATGTTCGAGACGAAGTGTTAGAAAAATGGTGTCTAGCGATGTGCTCTGTAAGTGTGTGGGCCGTGCCGTGTGTGCTGGGAAGTTAATAAAAAGCCGCTGCAAAGTCTAACAGCTTGGCTCCCTCATCCTTCCTCCCCTTCGACCCTCCTGGGTGTAACAAAACTTGGTAGCAGAGGATGGTTCAGTCGTTTCTGAGACGGTGAGTGAGTGCAAATTAAAAAAAAAAGAAAAAAAAAAGGCCGTAACGATGGAGCTGGAGCAGCTACAAGATAAGCTAAGCGAGGCCTTGGTGCCGTTACGGGCCGAACAGCTAAATGAGGTCTGTTTATTTGCAAAGATAAGCCCAGCCAAACCGTCTTAAGAAGTACACGCTGATACGACTGTTAATCGAGGAGGTGGAGAAAGCCATTGAACGCGAAGAGGAGGATGTAGTCCGCGAGTTTCTGCTAAAGCTAATAGCATGTGCTAACGAAGCTAAGCTAAGTGAACCGTTGACGCAGGCAGCGACAGCGGCCGGCACGAGCCGCGAGGTGGAGGCACTCGCCAGTTTACAGAGCCAGTATGCCGCTCTGCATGAAAGTATCATTGATTCAGCTAAAAGGGTTGAAGAGGAAATAATAAGGCTGACGGATGATGAGGCCGCTCCGCCACCGGGCCGCCATTTTGTGACACAGCCCGAGGCCGCTCCGCCACAGAGCCGCCATTTTGTGATACAGCCCGCGGTCCCCTCAGCGCCCCTACCTCCAGAAGTGATCATTAAACGGGAGTTTAAGATAAATGGGCAGATAGGAGAGAGGGGCCAAAAGGACAAGTTGTCTTATTCCAATCTCACTCACCAGATCGATATGGGCACAGAACAAGCACAGTGAGGCTGAGATAATTGAGGCTGTTGACAGAGCAGTGAGTCCTGGATTGAGTTTGCGCGCTATGCTGGAGATTAAGTCAGATCTCACCCTGCCACAGCTGCGCATCATCCTGCGAGGACATTATAAAGAAGATAGTTCCACTAACTTGTATCACCGTCTGATAAACCTCACACAAGACAGTAATGAGTCACCTCAGAACTTCCTGTTTCGTGCTATTGAGCTAAAGGAAAGACTTTTAGCAGCATCCAGAGAGCCTGGCACGGAAGAGCAGTTTAGTTCTGATCTCATTCAGAGGAAGTTTCTGAGGGCGGTGGAAACAGGACTGATCAGTGCTGATGTGAAATATCAACTGAAACGTTATTTGGAGGATCCTGCCATCACCGACGAGCTTCTGATTTCAAAGACGAATGCAGCAGCCAGTCTTGAATGGGAACGGCACCAAAAATTTAAAAGGCACACAAAAGAACCAAAAGTTCGAGAATGCCAAGTGGAAAATCTGACGGGTCAGTATGCAACCGAGAGAGAAGTGGATGGCCAAGAGCGCCCCCTACCATCGACAAAAGGAAAAACCCTTAAACCCCAAAGCACAGTGACCCATACGGAATCTGAGCTCCTGGACATAGTCACGCAGCTGAAGAGTGACATGGAGGAGATCAAAAAGGCCATACGTGAGTCTCCCAGAGCACCTCGCGCTCAAAGAGCCAGGAGGACACGTGGCTGCAAGAGATGTCAGTCCACCAGCAATGGCGATCAATGCAACCACTGCTTCAGGTGTGGAATCAGCGGCCACATGTCAAGGGAATGTTGGAAAGGGAGGAGACTTGGAAGAAGAACAGGGCAAGTAGACACGGCGGCCAATACTGTCGCAACCACATCAGAACAAGCTAACACACAAGAACTGTATGAGCTAGTTACTGACAGTATTCGGAGGTTGGAAGCAAGGCTGGTAGCTCAGGCCGAGGCACCTCCTGAAGAAACGGTCCATGTTAATCTACTGTCCCCTAATCGCCAATTACAGTTACTCAATTTGGTTGGAAAAAAATATGTCATCACCTGCTTCCTCGATGACAAGGAGACACAAGCATTGTGGGACACAGGGTCACAGGTTTGTTTAATGAATGACGCCTGGAGACAGGGGCACCTGCCACACAACACCATCAGAGACTTAGCCGAGTTGGTGGGTCCAAGTATCCTGAATGGGAGGGCAGTGAACCAGACACCGATTCCTTTCTCAGGGTGGGTCGAAGTCACATTTAAGCTGCCGACAGTTAGTCGCCCACCGGTGGAACTCTTAGTTCCTGTGCTAGTGGTGAAGGAGGACGGAGTGGCAGAGCCGCCTATCATTGGGTTCAACGTGATTGACCATGTCCCGAAGATGGGCATTAAACCCCCTTGTGCCATCAGTGAAGCTGTTAGTGCAGCCTTCTCATTTGACTGTAAGAAAACAGAAGTATTTCTGAAAGTGATGCAAAGTGAGGAGGATAAGCTGGGGGAAGGAATGGTAAAAGTTGGCAGTGAGTTGGTTACCATCCCTGCTGGCCAAACCAAAACAGTCAAAGGTTGTGTCAGAGCAGGCTCACTTCCAGACACACAAGACGTCTTATTTGAGCCGAGTCAGTACACCCAGTTGCCAGAGGGTTTGCAGATGCAAAGTGGGTTGGTGCAGTTATGGAAAGGGAGGCGATCTATGTTCAAAATACCTGTAACAAACAGTACGTCCCGTGATATCCAGCTGCCCGCTAAGACCATTTTGGGGGAAATGCAGAGAGTTAAAACTGCTTATCCGGCAGATATTAGACCCCCTGTTGTAAACCAAGCAACCGTCGACCTGACGACGAGTGAAACAGGAAGAAATAAAGAGACCAAGATGAACTGTGCTGTCAAAGAGACTATGGACATGTGGGACCCTCCAGTTCCCCTTGATCATCTCTCGCCCATACAGCAAGAGCAAGTAAAACAGCTACTACGGGAGGAACGGCAAGTGTTTTCCCGTGATGAGTATGATGTAGGGACAATTCCCTCTTTACAGTTGAAGATTCGACTCAAAGATCACGATCCTGTTAAAAAGACTTATGTTTCTGTTCCCAAACCACTTCATAAAGAAGTAAAGGAGTATTTAGAAGACCTGCTTAACAGGGGCTGGATCTCCAAATCCAAGTCACTGTATTCCAGTTCAATCGTCTGTGTGCGAAAGAAAGATGGAGGTCTGCGTTTGTGCTGCGACTTCAGAGAGTTGAACAAGAAGTCTATCCCTGACAGACACCCGATTCCCCGCATACAAGATATGCTAAACAGTCTAAGTGGGAGTGTGTGGTTTTCAGTCCTCGACCAAGGGAAGGCGTATCATCAGGGTTTCCTGGAAGAGTCGAGTAGGCCCCTCACTGCATTTATCACTCCCTGGGGTTTGTTCGAATGGGTAAGAATTCCATTTGGTTTGTCCTCAGCACCAGCAGCATTCCAAAGATCTATGGAGGAGTGCTTGTGGGGGTTGAGAGCTGATGTTTGTCTGCCTTACCTCGATGATAACCTTGTTCATTCATAGACTTTTGAAGATCACTTGCGAGACCTGAGAAGCGTCCTGCACCGCTATCAAAGCCATGGGGTGAAGCTGACTCTCCGGATATGTGAGTTATTCAAGCAGCAGGTACGTTTCCTTGGTAAAATGGTAACAGGACAGGGCTACACCATGGACCCTGCGGACATTGCCCCGGTGCAGACACTCAAACAGCAGCAACCTTCCACTGTTGGAGAGTTAAGGAAATTGCTAGGTTTTATTTCATATTACCGCAGCTATATTCCAAACTTCTCCCGTATAGCAAAGCCTCTTTACGACCTTCTGGCTAACGATCACACAGACAAAGCAAAGAAAAACTCAAAGAAACATGTCAAAAAGAATGATGGTGGCCACTTGCCCTCATCTCATGGGATCAGGTGGCGCCCTGAGCATCAAGCAGTAGTTTGTCAGCTTGTTGACCTTCTTACCCAACCCCCAGTGTTAGGTTACCTGAACTTTGAAGAACCCTTCATTTTACACTGTGACGCTTCACAGGAGGGGCTCGGGGCAGTGTTATACCAGCAACAACAAGACAAACTGGTGGTGATAGCGTATGGCTCCAGGACACTGTCAAATCCAGAGAAGAGCTACCACCTTCGTTCAGGGAAGCTGGAGTTTCTTGCCATGAAGTGGGCCATCTGTGAGAGGTTTCGGGATTATCTGTACTATTCTCCACCATTCACTGTCTACACGGACAATAATCCCCTAACGTATGTGCTCACCACCGCAAAGTTAAATGCAACCACACAGAGGTGGGTAGCAGAACTAGCTGATTTCCAGTTTGTGATTAAGTATTGCCCTGGAAAAGCAAACAGAGATGCAAACGGACTTTCACGTATGCCTCTGGATATGGAGCAGTACATGAACAAATGCACACAGAATGTTGATCCTGATGTGATGAATTGTGTGGCACAGGCAGTCAAGGTAAAGTCACAAGAAAATGAACCATGGCTCTGCCCAGTCACCATTTCTACTCTCATCAGTGAAGCAGATCAAGAAGCCAGCTCTATAGCTGAAATATCAAAGACTGATCTAAAAAGAGCTAAAGAAGAAGACTCCGTGATTAGAGAGGTGTTGCGCTATGTGTTGTCAAAACAATGGCCAAGAAGTGTAAAGCAGCAGAACAGTAAAATTGCAGCTTTAGTCAGGCAAAAACACAAGCTGTACTTGGAAGATGATGGACTGCTTTACAGGAGAACGGCAACACATGACCAGCTACTCCTACCCCAGAAGTTTCACAAGCTCGTGTTCAAAGAGCTCCACGAAAACATGGGCCATTTAGGGGTAGAGACAGTGATGAACTTGATAAGAGAGCGTTTTTATTGGGCCCACATGCAAAGAGATGTGGAGCACTACATCACGAGAGTTTGCAGTTGTTTGAAGAACAAACGTCCCAATAAGACAACAAGGGTACCACTGACTAACATTGTCACCACGTACCCATTTGAATTAGTGTCAGTGGATTTCCTGCATTTGGAGAAGGGCAAAGGAGGATATGAGTATATCCTGGTTGTAATGGACCATTTCATTTGTTTTGCCCAGGCTTACCTTTGTCGTAACAAAGCTGCCCACACCGCTGCTGAGAAGATCTTTGGAGATTTTGCCCTCAAGTTTGGCTTCCCCACACAACCCCATCATGATCAAGGAAGAGAGTTCCAAAGTAAACTTTTTGCAAAACTCCAAGAGTACAGTGAAGTGCAGGGGTCCCGAACAACGCCCTACCATCCCCAAGGGAATGGGCAGGTGGAACGATTCAATCGTACACTGTTGGCAATGCTCAGAAATTTGCCCGAAGCAGCCAAGGAAGACTGGAAGTCCTCTCTGGCAAAAGTGGTTCATGCTTATAATTGTACACGTAGTGAGGCTACGGGGTACGCACCATATTTTCTGTTGTTTGGCCGTAGTCCAAAGTTGCCTATTGATCTGATGTTTGGCCTCACAACAAGAGAGCAGAGTGTTTCTCAGCAGGACTATGCTGAAAAGTTGAGAGCTACAATGACTGAAGCTTACAAACTCGCTTCTAAAACAGCAAACAAAGAAGGGATGAGAAGTAAAGCACGTTATGATAAAAAGGTTCACGGTGCTGAGTTACTCCCTGGATTCAGAGTATTGGTCCGAAACTTGACCGAAAAAGGTGGGCCAGGAAAATTAAGATCATACTGGGAAGACAAGGTGTATGTCGTGACCCAAAAAAAGTACCCAGACAGTCCAGTATATGAAATCAGACCTGAAAATGGCAAGGGACGCACTCGGGTCATGCACAGAAACCTTTTGCTACCCTGTGACTTTCTTCCCATGGAAACAGTGGAGCATGCCTCTAAGAAAATAAGAGAAAGAGACTCTAAAAGACAAAGGCATGTGGACAGACAAAGCAACACGGATGATGAAGATGACAAGGATTGGAATGCCATAATCGGGTTACGAGTTGGGAAGGATCAAGATCAGTGTCCACTGAGAGCCGATGCACCGGAGTTCTACTCGCACAGTGAAACTACTCCGGAGGATGAGGACCAGGACCCAGATGACGTCACGCAGGTGCAGCTGGCACCAGAGGTCGACAATCCGGTGGTCCCAGATCCAGCTGAGGCAGACCAGGACCAGAGTGATGAGGTGTCGGAGTCCAGTTCCAGTGACCAGGAGGGACCTGACGAGATTCCTGCTAAAACGTATCCTTCAAGAATAAGAAAACAGCCATTGAGATTGACTTATGATAAGTTAGGCCAACCTTGCACTTCATCTGTCTAGAACAAAGATGTAGAAGCTAAAGATAACCATTGGTCAGACATGAATGTTTTGAAAAGTAACTTGGTAGTGACTGTGATGGTTGATAAAAAGGAAAAAAAGAAAAAAAAAAGAAAAAAACAAAAAAAGAGATTTTCAGTGTGTTACTAAGGCACAGGCATCGCACCAAGGTTTATTTGGTAGGCTATGATTAGATTGAGTACCCTTACTCTCAGGAAAGATGCAGATACCCACTATGATGGATGGAGCGGTTGAAGGTTATCGTGCACAAAGACCTCTTCTGCGAATGTATTGCATGGAATAGGAGATACATGCTGTACTATGGACAATTACCAGTTGCATCTTTATAGACTTTAATGAACTCTGACTCCTGTGTAGTGATACCCTACTTACATGTAATACATGATTACCAAATGTGGACTGAAAGAAGAAAAGAGAAAAAAACAGTAGTTTTAAGAAAGGTATAATGTCAGGGCGACATTAACTTTTTGAGGGGTGAGTGTAGGAAAAGTTAATTTTGGACAACCTCTAGTAAAACCCTCAGAAAGCAGTAGCGTTTCTACGCCAGAGGTGGCGCTCAGTAGAGATAAGACACTGTGTAGTGTTAGAGCACAATAGAGGAAGAGTAGTGTGTGTTCCAGCGAATGTTCGAGACGAAGTGTTAGAAAAATGGTGTGTAGCGATGTGCTCTGTAAGTGTGTGGGCCGTGCCGTGTGTGCTGGGAAGTTAATAAAAAGCCGCTGCAAAGTCTAACAGCTTGGCTCCCTCATCCTTCCTCCCCTTCGCCCCTCCTGGGTGTAACACAGAGGAGCCTCTTAAAGAAGAAGTTACAGGTCTGTGAGAGCCAGAAATCTTGCTTGTTTGTAGGTGACCAAATACTTATTTTCTACCATAATTTGCAAATAAATTCTTTAAAAATTAGACAATGTGATTTTCTGGATTTTTTTTTTCTCATTTTGTCTCTCATAGTTGAAGTATACCTATGATGAAAATTGGAGACCTCTCTCATCTTTTAAGTGGGAGAACTTGCACAATTGGTGGCTGACTAAATACTTTTTTGCCCCACTGTATATTATATTTTTATTTACTTTTTTTTTTTTTTTCACGATTATGAGATCGTGGGTTCGATCCCTGCCCCCGGCCAACAGTGATCTGTGTGGAGTTTGCATGTTCTCCCCGTGTTTGCGTGGGTTTACTCTGGGATTTCTCCGGTTTCCTCCCACATGCCAAAACATGCAGGTTAGGGAGTTAAGGGGCGCTTGCGCACGCAGCGACCGGCAGCTGGTGGCTTGTCACCGGACTGCAGAACAAATCTACCTACGAGTACAAAATAAGTAAAAAAAAAAAAAGATGCCAGATTGTTAGATAAATGAGAAGCACCATCCAAAGTGGGATGAATGCTGTCTCATAAGACCAGGTTTTCCCCAAAATGAGCTCCAATTGTCAATGTAGCCCACGTCATTTGCAGGACACACACAGACAGCCAGCGGTTCAAGGATGACGAGCAGCTAAACATGTCATCACTGGTCAGATTGGGGAGGGGCCCAGACTTACAAACTGGAGTCAGGGGTCCATTTCATCCTTGAGCCCTTTCTGCCTCTCATCGTGTCTCCGATCGGCCGCATGCTGGCTCTCTTTCCCAATCTCTTCCCCTTCAGCTGAGCCGGTGGATCTCAGCTCCATGCCCGAGGTCTACCATGACTTAGGGGAGGTCTTTAGCAAGTCCATGACCCTATCATTACCACCTCATCGGGGCTACGACTACGCTATCAACCTCCTCCCGGTCATGCGGCTGCCATCCAGCCAGCTCTACAGTTTATCTAGGCCAGAGAGGGAGGTGATGGAGACCTACATTAAAGACTCCCTCAGCGCCAGCACTATTCATCTGTCATCCACCCCTCTTGGTGCTGGGTTCTTTTATTGTAGGGGAAAAGGATAGGACGCTGCGGCTGTGCATTGATACCGAGAGCTTAACGCGATGACCCGTAAGGATAAATATCTACTGCCCCTTATCAACTCAGCATCTGAGCTACTCCAATGGGTGTGTTTTTTCACCAAGCTCAGCCTCCATAATGCGTACCACTTGGTCCACATTCGTGAGGGAGACAAATGGATGATGGCATTTAAAACATCGTTGGGCCATTTTGAGTATTTGGTCATGTTATTTGGGCTGACCAATGCCCCTGCCATCTTCCAATGGTTAATTAATGTCTTGCGAGATATGGTGGACCAGTTTGTTTTGTGTATCTGGACGATATTTTGATTTTTCCCTGCATGCTGGAGAAGCACATACTCCATGTTTGGTCCATCCTGCAGTGGCTGCTGGAGAATCATTTTTTTGTGAAAGCGGAGTACAAATTTTCCACTCGCTCAACTTTGTTTCTGGGGTTCATCATCACCGAGGGCACGGTAAAGGCCGATCCAGTGAAAATTAAGGCGGTAGTAGACTGGCCTGCCCCCCAGTCCAGGAAGGTCCTCCAATGCTTCTTGGGCTTTGCCAACTTCTACTGCGATTTATCCATGATTATAGTAAGGTGGCGCAACCACTTACACAGTTGACATCAACCAAAAGTCCATTCAAGTGGTCCGAGGCCACTTAATGAGCTTTTCTGACCCTGAAAGGCCTGTTCACCAATGCATGCGTCCTGGTGCAGGTGGATCCCACGGCGCAGTTCGTGGTCGAGGTGGATGCTTCCAGTTCAGGGGTGGGCACTGTCCTTTCCCAGCACTCTGCCTCCGACCAGAATCTCCATCCATGCACATATTTTTTCAGGTGTCTAACGCCAGCCGAGAGGAATTACAATGTTGGGGACTGTGGACTATTGGCCATTAAGCTGGCCTTGGAAGAGTGGATTCACTGGCTGGAGGGAGCTAGCTAACTGGTCATCATCTGGACCGATCATAAAAATTTAGAATACCTTCGATCGGCCAGACGGTTGAATTCACGGCAGGCTTGGTGGGCCCTGTTCTTTAATAGGTTTAATTTATCCATCTCGTACCAACCAGGGTCCCGTAATGCCAAGGCTGATGCTCTCTCACACCAGTTTTCTCCCGGTTCCTCGTCCTCCACCTCCTGCTCCGCAGCTGCTGCATCTTCCCCGGAGACTATTCTCCCTTCCTCCTGCTTTCTCAGGACACTCTCATGGGAGATTGAGCAGAAGGTCAAAGAGGCCCAGTCGTCAGAACCCATCCCGGAGGGAGGTCTGCCTGACCGACTGTATGTCCCCTCAGTGTTATGTGGAGAGGTGATTAAGTGGGGGCATACTAGCTTCTTTGCCTGTCATCCCGGCATCTTCTGGACAATTGTGCTGTTCAGGAGAGCGTTTTGGTGGCCCACACTCGGGAGGGATGTGCAGGAGTTTGTCAAGACCTGTCACATCTACGCCACAAATAAATCTGACTCTTTCCCCCCAGCTGGCCTCCTCCATCCCCTCCTGGTGCTGAGTCGTCCATGGTCACACATTGCTTTGGACTTTGTGACGGGCCTCCCTCCATCCCAAGGCAACACTGTGATCCTCACCATCATCAACCGGTTCTCCAAGGCCATCCACCTGGTCCCTCTCTGCAAATTACCATCTGCCACGGAGAAGGCCGACCTGGTGACGCAGCATGTCATCCGGCTGCATGGGTTACCAAAGGACATTGTCTCGGACTGGGGTCCACAATTTATATCCCAGGTGTAGAAGGCATTCTTCCGCATTTTGGGTTTTACAGCCAGCCTGATGTCTGGATACCATCTGCAAAGTAACCATCAGGCTGAGTGTGCCAATCAGTCTCTGGAGGCCACCCTAAGGTGTGTAGCTTCCTGAAATCCATCCTCCTGGAGTTCCCACCTGACCTGGGTGGAGTATTCCCACAATTCGGCTGTCTCCTCCTCTACTGGGCTCACACCGTTTGAGGCCTCGATGGGCTACACACCACCTCTGCTTCCTATGGTGGAGAGGGGCTTTGCCATCCCATCCGTGGAGGTCTACACGTGCCGGTGCCACCGTCTGTGGAGGGCCACAAGAGCTGCCCTCCTCCGCTCTGCAGAGTGCAACCAACAACATGCTAACCGCAGACGCATGCCGGCACCGAAGTACACAGTAGGACAAAAGGTTTGGCTTTCCACCAAACAGATCCCACTCAGGACAAAGTCTCAGAAGCCCTCTCCCCGCTATCTGGGCCCGTTCACCATCAAGTGGCTCATCAACGACGTCACTGTTCAGTTGAACCTGTCACCTTCAATGAAGATCTACCCAGCGTTTCATGTCTCCCGCATTAAGCCCCTCTCCGCCAGTCCTCTCTGCCCTCCTCCTGATCCCCAAGCTCCTCCGGACAGGTCCTGGATTCGATGGTGCTGGCATTCCTTTGGGCCCATCCACACAAGCCCAGTGGGATGCCAGGAGGCCCCCCTTGAGGAGGGGGTACTGTGATGATCAGGCGAGCGTGCACCCCCTTCCCTCCTGTTCCTGTCTTCTCGGCTCCGGAGTATCAGCTACACCTGTGTGATTATACGCCTGCTGTGTCCTAATGATCCATCATATTTAAGAACCAGCATGTGGAGAACTCAGTGCTGGATCGTTAGGTTTGCTACCACAAAGACGTCTAAGCCTTTATCTTATTATCTTTCAGTAGACCTGTGTTTTCACTCCCTTTTGTCCTCCTGTCTCTTGGGTTTGCTGCCACTTGTGTGGTGTGTATTCCATACCCCCCCGACCTGATCAAGCACTGCAAGACCGCCCTACTGCTGCCATTGCATGACTTCCTCTGCCAGTGCTGGAAGGAAGGTGTCGTACCACAGGACATGAGGGACGCCAAGATCATCACCCTCTACAAAAACAAAGGGGAGAAAAGTGACTGCAACAACTACAGAGGCATCTCCCTCCTCAGCGTTGTTGGCAAAGTCTACGCACAAGTTGTTCTCGTTCGTCTACAGAAGCTTGCCGAACGTGTCTACCCCGAGTCTCAGTGTGGCTTCCACGCTGAGCGATCAACGGTAGACATGATATTCTCCATCCGCCAACTCCAGGAGAAATGCAGAGAACAGAACATGCCCCTGTACGTCGCCTTCATCGACCTCACCAAAGCGTTCGATCTGGTCAGCAGAGAGGGCCTTTTCAAGATCCTGCCAAAGATAGGATGCCCATCAAAGTTGCAAAGCCTCATGGAATCGTTTCACACCAACACGCAGGGGATAGTGCAGCACGACGGCAACGTCTCAGAGCCATTCAACATACGCAGTGGAGTGAAACAGGGCTGTGTACTTGCGCCAACCCTCTTTGGGATTTTCTTTACTATGCTCCTGAGGCATGCCTTCAGCACAGCAACAGAGGGAATCTACCTGCATACAAGATCTGACAGCAGGATTTTCAACCTCGCCCGCCTGAAAGCCAGAACCAAAGTATGCAAGGCGCTAATCAGAGACATGCTGTTCGCAGACGACGCTGCAGTCGTGACCCACACACAGCAGGAGCTTCAGACCCCGATGGACCGCTTCTCCCAGGCATGCAAGGACTTCGGGCTTACCATCAGCCTGAAGAAGACTAACATCTTGGCGCAAGGCACGGAAGCACCACCAGCCATCACCATCGACGACTACGAGCTGGAGGTCGTGAATCAGTTCATGTACCTGGGGTCCACGATCAGCAGCAACCTCTCCCTTGTGACAGAGATTGACAAGAGGATTGGAAAATCAGCCTCCACACTCGCTCGCCTCACCACATGAGTGTGGGAGAATCCCAAAGTCTCTGTCAAGACGAAGATGGCAGTGTACAATGCCTGCGTCATCAGCACACTGCTCTATGGGAGTGAGACGTGGTTAACATATGCCCGGCAGGAAAAGAGACGGAACTCCTTCCACTTGAGCTGCATTCGCCACATCCTGGACATATCCTGGCAGGACAAAGTGCCCAACACAGAAGTTCTGTCCCGCGCCGGCCTTCCCTCCATGTTCACTCTACTCAGGCAGAGCAGGCTCCGCTGGCTAGGCCACGTTCACTGTATGGAGGATGGCAGAATCCCCAAAGACGTCCTCTACGGAGAACTGGCGACTGGCAGGAGAGACGTTGGCCGCCCACAGCTGCGCTTTAGAGACGTCTGCAAGAGAGACATGAAGGCCCTGGAGATCAACACAGAGCGCTGGGAGGACCTTGCAACGGACCGCTCCAAATGGAGAGGCACCCTGACCAGACAGCTCAAGGCGGGTGAAGAGAGACTGACTGCTGCAGCAGATGAAAAAAGGCAACCGCAGGAAGAACCGCCACAGCTCCAGCAGCACGGAGACCACCCACAAGTGCGACCTGTGTGACAGGGACTGCCATTCGCGCATCGGCCTGTTCAGCCACAGGTGGTGCTGTTCCAGCAGAGTAGACGTTTAGGATTCTCTTCCATGGTCATCATAGACCGACGGAGGCCGACTTGTCCTCCTGTCTCTTAGGTTTGCTGCCACTTGTGTGGTGTGTATTCCAGAGCTGATCACGCTTGCCTGACCAAGAAGACGCCAGATGCCCACCCAGGTCACTGTCTTCTCCCTGTTCCCCTGGTCCACGCAGGAGTTCCCTGCCGGCCTTCTATAGTAAGAGTGCTTTCCCATTATTTTTCTCTTCTTTGGGAGATTCCGTCCCAAATAACCTCTTTCTGCTCTTTTCCCGTAGACTATGTGCGCTCCAGCTGCCACTGGTTTTGCATAATTTAAGTGTGTGTTTTTGTGTTGTGCTCTTCCTTAGTCTTGCACCTTTATTTAGAGTTGTGTATTAGTTTTGCTTTTGTAATAAACTGGTGAATTTTTACATCTGAGTCTGAGTGTTCGTTCTGACAGCTCTGCGTTTGAGCCTCACTTGCCCTGAATCATGACAGATATAGTAATTAAAAACAATTCTACATATTATCACAGTTGGTTTGAGAATGGGATTCTGTTAGTAGGCCAACTTTTAAAACAAGAATGGTGTTCTGTTAAATTATTATGAATTCATAAACAAATTTGGTTTGTCTGTCACACCCTAAGAATTCACTACAGTTCAAAATGCAACTCCAGGGACCACTTTACAAAAAAAAAAATAAAAAAAAAATGTAATTTTCAACTTAGAGTTCAATGTAGCTCTGAGGTTTTTATTGGAGATGTTAACATTAAAAGCAAAAAGTACAATAACAGGCACGTCAGCAATACTTTAATTGATAAGGCAACTCCTGATGCAAAATTTTACTGGACGTCTAACTTTAGTGAATTAAACTGGAAAAAAAGCCTTTATGAAATCATACATAAGTTTTGCATCAGTAATGAAATCAAAGAGGTATCATTCAAAATCTTACACAGAATTTATCCAAAGAGGTCCAGGTCCGGGTGGAAATGTTTAAAATTGATAGAGACACTGTCTGTGAATTCTGTAAATTGGAAAAAGAAACTTTATTTCACTTATTTTTTCATTGCACACAAACAGATTTGTTTTGGATGAATATACAAACTTGTTTGAATAATAAATTGGGCACAAGCATTAAGTTTGAAGTTAAAGATGTCATGTTATATCTCTTGAGATCTCATGTCAACTCAAAATTGACATCTCTGATACAGTTGTTTATATTTCTAGGAAAAATTCACATTTATCAATCAAAATGGTTCCATTTCAAACCTTGCTTCAAACACTTTTTAATTGAAATAAACACTATATAGATTTTGTTATGTCCGCAAACCTGGCAGTAAAGAGACGGATAAGGGTGCCGCACTGAAACTGGCTTTATTACCAAATCTATATACACGGAATCACATACACCACACTGTACCAAGTCGCCTGGGCAAGAGAGCCCTGTAATGGCGGACTCTCCCATATGTATGCCGGCCTGATGACATCACAAGCTGGCTACATCATCACGCTACACATTGTATCAAATCCCCTCATAACAGACTTGATTAAGTATAGCAACAACCAAGAAGCCATGAAAACCCTGCAAATGTTTGAATATGTGAATTTTGAAGTTTGAAGGTTATAACAAGATCCCTTTGATTTATCTGGGTGCATATACTGTATATGTGTACATTTTTTGTGATATTTCATATAGATAATGGAGTACCTCGGTTTGATTCTTCCTAATAGATATTTTTTTTCTGTTTGTGAAAGAAAATGCCTTGACCAGTAACAGCCTTCACGAGTTGTTTATTTTTATTTATATATATTATGCCTCCCTCTGGTGGTTAGTGTTGTTAATGTTCTTTTTTTTTCAATAAAAAGAATTAAAAAAAAAAAACAAGAAAAAAAACGCCTCTTAAACCGGAAAAACGTAATACAAAAACAGTTTTACGACAGTCATCCAGGAAGTTGTTTCACCATAAAAGCATGATATTTACCATACCTACCGAGCACAAGTTGCAAACTCTATTTTATGTGAACACATAAAAACAAATAATATAATTCAACTTGGAAATAATTCAAGGTATATTCTGATGAGAGCACAAAACCTAACAAAGAAGTTACACAAAAAACTCACACAGCCTTGAACTTTAAGGATCATTTTCATTTATTTTTTTATTCAAACCCTGTTTGTATCTGATTTTAGTTTTGTCTGGAATATGTTTTTATTTTGCCCTCTGATTTTATTTTTGTGATCTCATATCCACCTTATTCCTAGGCCCCATGATGCCTTGCGTGAATTATGGTAGCAACTTCCAGGACTAGTTTAGAACATATGGTCGTCACTGAAACGGGACACTTTTCCTTGTTAAAAAACAATGATTTCAATTCAATTCAATTCAATTCAACTTTATTTATATAGCGCCATTTCACAACAACAGTCATCTCATAGCACTTTCAACTGTAGGGGGAACCCGCACAGTTGCAGAAAGACCCCAGCAATTAGGCGATCCCCTGTGAGCAAGCACTTGGCGACGGTGGAGAGGAAAAACTCCCTTTTAACAGGAAGAAACCTCCAGCAGAACCAGGCTCAGGGAGGGGCAGTCATCTGCTGTGACTGGCTGGGGGGTGAGGGGACAGAGAAGATGAAAAGAACAGACATGTAGAGAGCAAACAGCATGATGGGGACTCAGTCTATGGGAGAGAACAAACAGATGTTAATGACCAGCAAAAAAAAAAAAAAAAAAAAATTCATTGAGAGTGAAGACAGGAGTGAGACCCAGTGCAATATTGGAGGTCCCCCGGCTGACTCAACTTTTAGCAGCATAACTAAGGGAGGGTTCAGAAACACATGATCCCTCCCTAATTGTAGGCTATATCAAAAAGGAAAAGGCTGCACGGTGGCGCAGTGGTTAGCGCCGCGGCAGCACAGTTTACCCTCGGCCGGGGGATCGCGGGGATCATGAGATCGTGGGTTCGATCCCTGCCCCCGGCCAACAGTGATCTGTGTGGAGTTTGCATGTTCTCCCCGTGTTTGCGTGGGTTTACTCCGGGATTTCTCCGGTTTCCTCTCACATGCCAAAAACATGCAGGTTAGGGAATTAAGGGGCGCTTGCGCACGCAGCGACCGGCAGCTGGTGGCTTGTCACCGGACTGCAGAACAAATCTACCTACGGGTACAAAATAAGTCAAAAAAAAAAGGAAGGTTTTAACCCTACTCTTAAAAACAGAGATTGAGTCTGACTCCCGAATCCAGATTGGCAGCTGGTTCCACAGGAGAGGAGCTTGATAACTGAAGGCTCTGCCTTCCATTGTACTTTTGGAGATTGTAGGTATTACAAGTAATACTGCATTTTGGGAGCGTAGTGACTTAATTCTAAACTCTATGGGAAGCCAATGAAGAGAGGCCAGAACCGGAGAGATATGAGCTCTCTTTCTAGTACCTGTTAAAACTTGCTGCAGCATTTTGGATCAGCTGAAGACTTTTTAAAGATGTTTTAGGACAGCCTGATAATAAAGAATTACAATAATCTAATCTCGAGCTAACAAAGGCGTGAATCAGTTTCTCAGCATCACTCTGAGACAAGATGCTTCTAATCTTGGCAATACTACGCAAATGATAGAAGGCAATCTTAGAAACAAATTTAATATATGAATTGAAGGACAGATCTTGATCAAAAATAATTCCAAGGTTCCTCACAGAGCTATTAAGAGAAAGAGTAACCACATCCAAACTGAAAGTTTGATTTAGAAAGGTATTTCTAAGGTTTTTTGTACCAACAACAATGACTTCAGTCTTATCTGAATTTAATAGCAGGAAATTTCAGCATCAGAAATGCGGGAACACAGCCTCTCGCACCTCAAAACAGTAATGGTGTAGACGCTGGGATAATCATCTCAGACTGGATGCAGAGGGTAAACAGATGAGGAGAATAGGTATTGAGATGGGAGAGATTATGGTGATGTAGCAGGAAGGAGTAGCTGTGGGACAGTGGGGGGAGAATAGTTGAATGTATTGTGATGCGAGATTTCATGCAGATGGGAGATGGAGGGATGATATTAAAGGAGAGACCCTGGTGTATTGGAAAAATGCTTTTCTGTGTATGACTGAAGTGAGAGTGAATAAAGTCGTCTGCCGTGCAAGTTGGTTTCTTATTTGCACTCTCCACACTGGTGACCCTTGACGAATTATGGAACACGAGGCAAGAACCCCGGAGTCGGCCAGAACGGGAAGCCTCAGCAACGCGGCAAGCATCCCAGAGATGGCCTGGACAGAAAGCCCCAGCAACGCGTGCGCTGTTTCAGTCAAACTACCTTTTGACCGAAACAGACTTTTGGCTGCATGACTCGTGGTCTTGGTTCCACCACACCAAGGCTCAGTTCGCCCTCCGGGGAATAACGGCAGACGACACCAGATATTGCTATGTGGTCGCAGCGCTGGACGCTCGCACGTCTCAGCAAGTAGTGAGCCTGCTCCAACATCCTCCAGCCCACGATAAATATGGGGCTCTCAAGACCGCGCTGACCCGGCGCTACACGCTCTCGGACTGTGAGAGAGCAGAGAGGCTCCTGAGGTGCTCCGAGTTAGGAGATGGGTCGGTGGTCGAACTGATGGAGAAGATGTTGGCGTTGATGGGCACGGACGATTGGCATTTTGTGTTTGCCCACCTTTTCCTCCGGAACCTCCCAACAGAGGCAAGAGCGGTCCTGGCCAACTCACTGTTGCTGGCCGCGCGTAACTACCGTGCACTAGCCCAGGAGGCAGATCGGATCATCCTCACCACCAGAGCCCTCACAGTGAACGCGGCGGCATTGAAACTCAGCAAGACGACCAGCGGAGGTGAGGAGCCAGCGATGGTAGCGGCAGCAGGGGCCAGGAAGCGCAAGAGAGACACGCTCTGCTTCTACCACCGCCACTTTGGAGAGAACACACGCAGATGTGTGCCACCGTGCCAATTCAAGTGTTCGGGAAATGCCAAGGCCGGCAGTCAGTAGCAGCTGCAACCGCCGGTGAAGAGGACAAGCTGCTCTACGTGACAGACTTGCGCTCGGGGAAACGGTTCCTCGTAGACACCGGCTCCCAAAAGAGCCTCATCCTGCCATCCTACGCCAACCAGCTAGCGGGAGCTAGCGGCCCCGAGCTGGTAGTTGTAAACAGCTCGGACATTAGGACTTTTGGTGAGAGAACACTGACTTTATCCCTACATGGCCGTATGTACGAGTGGACTTTTGTCATAGAGGCATTGAGTTTCCCAATCTTGGGAGCTGATTTTCTGTGTGCACACAGGTTGCTAGTCGATGTTGCTAACAGACGCCTGGAAAATGCAATGTCTTTTGTTTCTCTCCCCTGTATAGCTCGAGGGGCCGGGCCAATAACACTAGCCAACGTCACAGCTCCAGGCGGTAAGTTCCACACACTGCTCACTCAGTTCTCAGCACTCACGATCTCGACGTTTTCGTTGGCCATCACTAAACACGGGGTGGAACACTTTATCACCACCACTGGGCCGCCCGTTTTCACACGACCTCAGCACCTGGACGCAGTTAAACTGGCCATAGCGCGCAAGGAGTTTGCCAACTTGGAAAGGTTGGGCATCATTAGGCGCTCAAACAGCCCATGGGCATCCCCGCTACACATGGTCCCTAAGGCCGAGGGATCGTGGTGACTGTGCGGAGATTTCCGCAGATTGAATAACGCCACAGCGCACGACCACTACCCAATTCCCCATATTCAGGATTTTTCCATTCACCTCGCCGGGGCACGCATTTTTTTTTAAATTAGACCTGGTCCATGGTTACCACCAGGTCCCGGTATGCACGGAGGACATACCAAAACAGCAGTAATAACTCCAGTTGGCTTGTTTGAGTTTTTACACATGCCCTACGGATTAAAAGGCGTGGCACAGAGATTCCAATGCATGATGGATGCGGTGTTGCGCGATCTGCCGGTTGTGTTTGTCTACCTGGATGATATCCTGGTGGCCAGCGTGTCCAAGGACGAACACGTAACCCACCTCAGGACGGTTTTCCGGAGGTTGGAAGAGCACGGGTTAATAATCAACCCAGTGAAATACCAGTTCGGCATGACGGGGATTGACTTTTTGGGGCACCGAGTCTCACCAGAGGGAGAAATACCCTTGCCCGACAACATGCGTCCCGTGGCAAATTTTCCCTGGCCTCAGACAGTCAGGGCGTTGCAAGAGATTTTGGGGATGGTTAACTTTTATAACCTGTTTCTCCCCCGTGCAGCTCAGCTCATGCAGTCATTGTACGCCGCGCTCAAGAAATGGAAACCGGCGGACAGAGTCGAATGGACTCCGGAGCTGGAGCAGGCATTCTCGGAGGTTAAAACAGCCGTGGCAAATGCAGCACTGCTGGCGCACCCGGACCCGGAGGCCCGGATAGCGCTCACTACCGACACCTCGGACATGGCCATAGGGGCCATAGGGGTCATGGAGCAACGTGTCGCCGGTTCTTGGCAGCCGCTCGCTTTTTTCAGCAGGGCTTTGCGCGACAGTGAGCGTAAATACAGCGCATTCGACAGAGAGTTGCTGGCCCTCCACCTGGCCATACTCCACTTCCAGTTATGGCTGGAAGGGCGCAGCTTCACTGCGTTCGTGGACCACAAGCTGCTAACGTTCGCGATGGCCAAGGTTTCGGAACCATGGTCAGGCCAGCAGCAGAGACAGCTGGAGTTTACGACCGATATTTAGCATGTGTCAGGTAAACTGAATGTGGTGGCGGACTGCCTCTTGCGTGCAGTAGTGGCCCCGGTCTGCGTAGAGATAGATTATACAGCCATCGCCGCAGAGCAGATTGGCGATGCGGACGTGTGTGCGCTCCACTCTGGACCAACAGGGTTAAGGCTGGAGAGCAGAGTACTGCAAGACGGCAGCCCCCCCCCCCCCCCAATCTGCGACGTCTCCATGGGACGCCCGTGCCCGGTGGTCCCAGTTGCTTGGCGCTGCCGAGTGTTTGAGTCAGTTCACGCTCTGGTACACCCAGGAGCACGCGCGCCAGTCAAAATGGTGGGAGCGGAGTTCGTTTGGCCAGGCCTGCACAAACAAGTGAAAGAGTGAGCTGCAGCCTGCGTAGCGTGCCAACAAGCCAAAGTACACAGACACATGAAGGCCCCTTTGGAGCTGTTTCGTATACCGGCTAAGAGGTTCGACCATGTTCACGTGGACCTCGTGGGCCCCCTCCCATCATTGCAGGGGTGCACGCACCTTCTGACAGTGGTGGACCGCACCACACGCTGGCCAGAAGCAGTCCCACTGGCGGCAACCGCATCCGCGGACGTGGCGCGTGCTTTTTTGACAACATAGGTGGCACGTTTTGGCATCCCGTCGGACATCACGTCTGATAGGGGCCCTCAGTTTGTTTCCGACCTCTGATCCTCGATGGCCCGTAGCCTGGGTGTCGCAATTCATCACACAACCGCGTACAACCCAAAGGCCAATGGGTTATGCGAGCGTTTCCATAGGTCACTGAAAGCAGCGCTCAGGGCTTCGCTGACGGATGCAAATTGGGTAGACCGGTTGCCGTGGGTTTTGTTAGGGTTGCGTTCCACACCAAAAGAGGATTTGGAGGCTTCCCCGGTGGAGCTTGTTTTTTCTCAGCCACTGCAGCTCCCCGGGGAATTTTTACCAGATAATCCCGCGCAGGACAACTGTCCGTCTCAGCGTTTGCAGCATAGCGCAGATACAGGCACGCTGCCGGGCCCGGCCCACCACTGTTTTCCACGCGCTTTTGTGCCAAAAACTTTGAAGAACACGGCGTTCGTGTTTGTCAGGCACAATGCCCGCCGCCCTCCATTGCACCCACCCTACAATGGCCCGTTCAGAGTGCTAGAACCAGGGGACAAACATTTTTTGTTAGACTTGGGGGGTCGTCGGGAGAAAATATGTATAGACAGACTTAAGCCTGCCTTTGTGGTGGCGGACGAGCAAGTGATGTTGGCTCGGGCCCCTCGGCGTGGAAGACCCCCACGGAGAACTCCCCAGGTAAACGATTCATCAGTGTAGCCACACGGGCAAGTTGAATTCCCCCTCCCCTCACCATTGCCCACCCGCAGACAGACACACCCCCAGGAGCCCCCCACCGGCACAGCAGCGCCGCGGAGGCGGAGAACCCCCATTACAGCAGATACGGGAGGAGACTGAAGCCAAAAGGACGTGAGGATTGAAACTCGGTCTGAGATTCTGGGGGGGGGGGGGGGGGGGCGGTGTAGATGCTGGGATAATCATCTCAGACTGGATGCAGAGGGTAAACAGATGAGGACAATAGGTATTGAGATGGGAGAGATTATGGTGATGTAGCAGGAAGGAGTAGCTGGGGGACAGTGGGGGGAGAATGGTTGAATGTATTGTGATGTGAGATTTCATGCAGATGGGAGATGGAGGGATGATTTAAAAGGAGAGACCCTGGTGTATTGGAAAAAGGCTTTTCTGTGTATGACTGAAGTGAGAGTGAATAAAGTCGTCTGCTGCGCAAGTCTGGTTTCTTATTTGCTCTCTCCACAATATAATCATACCACTTCCCACAACTATCGAGGGATGGGAAGATGTCTTTAAAAAGTGGCCTTGTAGACAGTAGCTCCATTAGTTAGTGTCGCTGCTATGATGCTAACGCTGTAAACAAATAACCCATGCTGGCAAAATGAGTCACTTTGAGGACATTTTCAAAACTGATGTAAGTTTATTTCTCTATTCTGTATTGAAAATCCTTCAAAATGATATTTAATTTGTAGGAAGTGTGCAAAAACTTACCCGGTAAAGATGATTTGTTTCCCCAAAAACATATGTATTTTTAGAAAGCATGATTTCAAAGTTTTCCAATGATACCAGGCGCTCACGGGTGTTTTCCCGGAACTTGCCGCTACCAAACAAAGAAGGAGTCATGATTTATGACTTCTCTACCTGTAGCTCGTAATGACACAGTGCCCATTCTGACTTATTTTGCCAGCACGTCTCCACCGCAAAGTCGGCTGCATTTTGTTAAAATATGTTGGACATAATCAAATTTACCTTAGAGCAGACGTACGCAACAACACTATGCTTGTATGTCGTCTGTCACTGTGTGGTGAGAAGCCTCCATTTATACAGTCTATGGCACAGCCACGAACACCAGCAACAAGTACCAGAACTACGCCAAAACATTCAAAAAATATAAAAACTAGAAGAGCTGAAAATAGCTGCCACTTGAGTGCAAAACACATATGTGCACTATACACTGAAATGAATTTGAAAAACTTTTAAAAACGCTATTTTAAATGCCCCTGCTACTCCACTCTTACTGATTTTGCACTGTCAGCCGAAACCGGAAGCTCCGCCCATAATCGTTCCTACAGCGGCACCCCCAGGAATAAGGTGGATACACTGTTTTTGTTTCCTAGTCCTTTTAATAAAGTAAATTAAAAAATGTTTTTAGTGTTGCCAAAGTAGCAAAGTGTATCCCATTTCTACCATTTTGAGCCACTTCACCCCCTCACAGACTCGCACATTCGAGCACTACTGATGGGACAGCCTGAGTCTACAAGGGCTCAGGGCTCGAGGGTTTAGGGAGGAAATTGAGATTCGGCCTCCGAAGCTCCGGTGCCGGAAGTCCCATCACTACTTCAGATTCTCTTTCCTTTATAAATATAATCTTGATGGACTTATATTCATAATAGTGTTGTATCTTGTACTCTGGGGAACGGGAGTTGTTCATTCACCATTATAAATATGTGGAAGTCTGACTACCTTCATTAGGTGGTGGGTCAAGTGTGTTTTTCGTGTCATTGATTGATCCGCATCGGGAGAGTATGCCATTTTTTAAATATAGTCCCTGTGGACAAAGGAAACAGGCGAGGCAGCGAGCTGAACAACGCACAAACTTGATTCTTTCTCCAATATCAAGTACAGTAAAAGAGCTCCCGGGTCTCTGTGCATTCCTCTTTCACACCTTTAATTCCATGCATTGAGACCCGGAACTTCCGACCATAATACATTGTTTGGATCAAAGACCTGTGTGGCACATTAACATGAGATAACGCCGGCACCGCTCTCACATCCTTTCCTCTTCCAGCAGCTCCGGTGGTTCCTCCTCTCCCCAGGGGGCTCATAGTCCTTACTGTCCCGTCTGAGGGCCACCCAGCGGCACTTTCTCCTTTGGTCCATTGTCCCCCCTCCTTCCACAACTGCCTTCTCTGGGTGGAGAATCCCCCACCTGTACCACCACACAGCCCCCCCTCCCGACACACACACACACACACACACACACACACACACACACACACCAAACACCCGGAAGGGGCACTAACCCCCCCCGTCCTTTCGGCTTGAGCCAGCGCCCATAGCAGCTGTAGTGGGGGGTCGCTGATCCAGTCGAAACACCCTGCTGGAGAGATGTACAGGAGGGCATGTCAGACTGTGGAGGGAAAAGGGGGGGGACACAGACACATCAGCTTCACGGGCGCAGGTCCCTACCAAGGGAACACCAACTTGCCGAGCCACCAACGGTGGGCGTCGGGCCGGGGAACTTGGGACAACACCACTTGCTCGTCTGCCAACACAAAAGCGGGCTTCAGCCTGTCAATGCAGATGGTCTCCCTATGCCCCCCCCCCCCAAGCTTAACACAAAATGTTTCACCCCAGGTTCCAACACTCTGAATGGTCCGTCGTACGGTGGGCACAGCAGGGTCTCTTGCGCATCATGCCTGACAAAAACAAAGCTGGCATTCTGAAAACTCATGGGGATGAAAGTGCAGGGGAAATTATGATGGGCCAGGTCTGGTACGTTAAAAGCCTCTGTGCTGTGTAAAAATTGCACGGGCAGATCAGCCTCGGGTGCGGGGTTTTCCGGTAAAAACTCTCCGGGGATCCGCAGCAGCTGAGAAAAAATGAGTTCTGCTGGGGAGGCTGCCAAATCCTTTTTAGGCGCGGCGCACAGTCCTAAAAGAACCCAGGGCAGGTGGTCAACCCAGTCTGTGTCCGTGAGCGAAGCTCTGAGCGGTGCTTTAAGTGACCTATGAAAACGCTCACATAACCCGTTAGCTTGGAGATTGTACGCAGTAGTGTGGTAAGTTTTGACCCCCAGGCTCTGGGCTATCGCGGACCAGAGTTCCTAAATGAATTGATGACCCCTGTCGGAAGTGATGTCCAACGGGAATCCGAACCGTGCAACTCAAGTCGACAAAAAAGCGCAAGCTACTTCCACGGACGTGGTAGAAGCCAGTGGAACCACTTCAGGCCAGCGCGTCGTGTGGTCCACGATTGTCAAAAGGTGCGTGAAACCTTGCAATGGCGGGAGAGGTCCCATTAAATCCACGTGGAAGTGGTCGAACCTCCTGGCCAGGATTTGGAAGGGATCGAGGGGGGCTCTGGTGTGCTTGTGCTCTTTGGCCTGCTGGCATGCAACGCAGGCTGCAGCCCATTCTTTCACGTCCTTACGCAAGCGCAGCAAGATGAATTTCGCACCCACTAGCTTCACCGAAGCGCACACTCCCGGATGCGAAAGGGAGTGGACTGAATCAAAAATGCAGCGGCGATGACTTCCGGGAAGATGGCGGAGAGACATAACGCTTAAACAGAGAGCTCTCCCTAGCCGGATTAAAAATCATCGGTAAATGGCCAACTCGACATAAGCGGATCAATAAACTAAGGGATGAAAACACGAAGGAGCCGGGCACAAGGACAAAAGCAGAGTAAAATTAAAGAATTCCTCTTCAACAACGCAGGAAAAACCGCTGAACACGGGGCTCAAAAAAACGAGGTGACCGCAGCAGAGAAAATGGAGGACACACTCGATACCATGAACACTGGCATCACCAGTTTGGGTAAAGAGTTGAGAGACTTCAAACGGCAGCTACAACAGGATTTAGCGGCTCTTAAGGAGGAGCTGAAAAAAGAGATTAAGGAGGAAATTATGGGCCTCCGAAGAGAAATGGAGCGCAAGCTAGCAGAAAACATGGAGGAGCTGCGCTCCCAGCGGGCGTGTATGACAGAAGCGCAGGCCCGAATATCAGAGCTGGAAGATTGGAATAGCGAGGCAAGCGAACAGCTGCAGACCCTGACGGCACAAATGCAGAGGATGCAGGAGAAAGTAACCGACTTGGAGAGCAGGTCCAGACGGGGCACTATACGCATCTTCGGGATCCCGGAGGGCATTGAAGGCAACTCGATGACGAAATTCATGGATCAGTTCTTAAAAAAAGAGCTGGAACTGCCCAGCGAAGCGGATCTGCAGATTCAACGAGCGCACAGAGCCTCGGCACAGAACCCGAACCCACGCTCTACACCCAGGTCAGTTGTGGTAAACTTTCTGAAATATGATGTAAAGGAAAGAATCCTGACACGAGCGTGGAAAAAAAAGATACGAATCGGCGACAAGCAGATATTCTTTGATCATGACTACCCGGCAGAAATTGTGCAGCAGCGGAAGAAATATGCCAACATTAAAAAAACGCTGAAAGAAAAAAAAATTAGATTCCAAACGCCGCTAACGAAGATGAGGATTCATTGGGAGAACGGCGTAAGAACCTACAACACAGCCAGAGAGGCAGCGCAGGACATGATGGAGCGGGGCCTTGAGGTGTACGTGCCGGAGGAAACGGTAGGAGCAGCGGAGGCCCTGAACGCATCACGACAGCCGGAGTGGAGGCGAGTGAGCGGCAAAAGACGGGGGGAGACGTGGCGCAGCGGGCCCAGGAAAGACTACAAGGCTTTCAACTGAAAGCCTAGATTATAACAAAGATTAAGAAAGACACAGAAGAAATGAAGGCCAAGAAGACAAGGTAAAAGAGAAACAGACGGCTAGGAGAGGTTTAAGTGATATTTGTTGGACATTTCTAGACTAATGACTATTTCTTGGATAGTAAATACAGGTCTAGGGAGGGCCCTACACTCGGTGAGGACAATCCCTCCACCCACCAACAGGGACCAGTGGGCAGAAGAAAGGCCCAAAGTACGGAGGTCGAGATTTTTTAATGTGTTTTTATATAAATATGTGTTATTTTTGTTGTTAAAGGGGCTAGGAGCACAGGTTAAAAAAATGGAAAAACATGATTATGGGTAAAAATCTTAAGATAATAACACTAAACGTGAATGGTCTGAACTCACCTGTTAAAAGGGAAAGAATAATAAGAAAATTCAAGAAAGAAAAAGCCGAAATTATATTTATGCAAGAGACACATTTGAGCAAGACAGAACATGTGAAACTAAAGAGATTTGGCTATAAGAACTCCTACTACAGTTCATTTAAGGGAGGAACTAAAAGGGGGGTCATGATACTAATCTCAAATAAAATACAATTTGAATGTGAACAGGAAATCCAGGATAAAGAAGGCAGGTATGTAATAATAAAGGGTAGCATAGATGGAATGCAGATCACGTTAGTGAACATCTATGCCCCACCAGAAAGTGACAAGGGTTTTTTTCAACATCTGTTTGATCTCATAGCAACACACAGTGAAGGAGTCCTGATTTGTGGAGGAGACTTAAATGCTGTCATGGATCATGAAGTTGACACAACAAGTGTTAAGAAGACAAAAAAACATGTAACAAAATTCATAAGAACCTCACTGGCAGAAATGGGTATGGTAGACATTTGGAGGGACCTGCACCCACTCGAAAAAGACTATACACATTATTCAGCAGTCCATAAAGTACACTCTAGAATAGATTACTTCCTTATGAATGAAGGTGACAGACACAGGGTGAGAAATTGTTGGATTGGAGGGGCAGAAATATCAGATCATAATCCTATATACATGGAAATAAATTTAAACAATAGAAAACGACAAACAACATGGAAACTTAATGTAGGACTGTTAAATGATGATAAAATGAAAGAAAGAATAAAAGTAAACATAAATGAATATATCCAAGAGAATGACAATGAAGAAGTAGACCCAACAATACTATGGGATGCACTAAAAGCCGTGTTAAGAGGTAAATTAATTGTTGAAACAGGAAAAGCAAATAAGACTAAACTGGAAGCATATGAACAAAGATGTGAGAGACTGAGGGAATTAGAACATAAACATCAAAGCACAAATGACCCAAAAATATATCAAGAAATTAAAGAAGAAAAAATAAAGATAAAAGAAACACAAATGGATGAAATTGAAAGGAAAAATAGATATCTAAAGCAAAAATATTATGAAACGGGACCAAAAGCCACAAAACTGCTGGCAAAACGGTTAAGAAAACAACAAACAATGAATAATGTATATAAGATTAAAGACCCCACCACAAATAAAACCACAGTTAACCCAGAAAACATCGAAGAAATATTCCATAATTTCTACCAAGAACTATACTCGCAACCTGAAGAAACAAATACTAAAGATATTAAAAAATTTCTATACACATTGGACTTGCCATCAATAGGAAATCAACAAAATGGAAAGCTAACAGCAGAAATAACAACACAAGAGATTAGAGATGTGATTAAGTCACTTAAAAATGGTAAATCACCAGGTAGTGATGGATACCCATCTGAGTTTTATAAACTGTTTATAGAAGAACTCACGCCACAACTCCTAAAGTCATTTAATTGGACGCTGAACAATAACAAAATACCTCCATCATGGAACGAAGCAATCATTTCAGTTATTTTAAAACCAGGGAAAGATAAAGAACAATGCGGAAACTATAGACCAATCTCTTTATTAAATGTAGATTATAAAATATATACAACAATTATATGTAAACGAATAAAGACATTCTTGACGGAATTGATAGAAGATGATCAAACTGGTTTCATAGAGGGACGCCAAACACATGACAATATCAGGAGAACAATACATATAATTAATCAAATACATAAAGAAAAGAAAAGCGCAGTAATAATGAGTTTAGACGCAGAAAAAGCATTTGACAGGGTTAACTGGAAATTCCTATATAGTGTACTGGAGCGCTTTGGATTTAACGAAAAATCAGTACAATGCATAAGGACGCTGTATCAAGAACCTGTGGCAAGAATCAAGATAAACGGTAGCTTAACAGACAAAGTAAATATACAAAGATCAACTAGGCAGGGATGCTGCTTATCGCCCACCTTGTTTGCTCTGTTCATAGAGCCACTGGCTCAAGCGATACGACAAAATAAGAAATTAAAAGGTGTAACAATAAAGGGGGCAGAACACAAGATTGGGCTATTTGCAGACGATATTATAGTTTACCTTGAACAACCAGATGAATCAATAATGGAAATGATGAACTTGATAGAAAATTTTGGAAAATTATCAGGATACAAGATAAACATAACAAAAACACAAATACTGACATTCCACTATAACCCTCTAAACCAGATAACTGATAAGATCAAACTAAACTGGAAACAAAAAGAAATAAAATACCTTGGAGTGAACATACCTAAAGATCTAAGCAAAATCTATAAAGCAAACTATGATAGGTTGGAACAAGAAATAAAAAAGATATTGATAGATGGTCAATCTTAAATATGGATCTGAATTCAAAAATTGAGACAGTCAAAATCAGCATACAACCTAGATTACTTTACCTCTTCCAGGCTCTACCAACAGAGATTCCAGATGCCCAATTCTCAAAGTGGGACAGGATGATATCGAGATTTGTTTGGGGAGGTAAAAAACCAAGAGTGAAATATAAAACTCTCCAATTACCAAAAGAGAAAGGAGGCATGGGCCTACCGAGTCTAAAGGAATATTACTACTCAGCACAAATAAGATATATCATATGTTGGTGCGACGAGGGATATGAGGCAAAATGGAAAGAAATGGAAAAGGAAATTGAGGGACTCCCAGTACAAAGCATAATAGGAGATAAAGATGCATATAAGCAAATCAAACAAATAGACCCAATCACTAAATTTACTTTAGAACTGTGGTATAAAATAGTACAAAAGTATAATATAAAGGAAGACATAAAACTATTGAAATGGGTAGCATTTGACAGTCAGTTTGAACCGGCAAAACAAGATAGGGGATACAAAAATCTGGTGAACAAGGGAATCACAGCATGGGGCAATATCGGAAAAAAAGATCTCGGGAGCTTTGTAAACATCAGGAGAAAATTTAAACTAGAAAGATCGGAATTCTTCAGATATCTGCAGATGAGAGACTATTATATGAAGAAGATTAGGCATAACCTCCAAACAGATGTGAGCGAGATTATACAATTCATTTTAAGCTCATATACAGGAAATAAAACAAGAATTATTTCAAAGCTATATCAGAAACTTATGGCAAACAATCATTCAAGTAACTATATAAAGGAGAAATGGGAGAAAGAGCTCAATTTAAACATAACAGAAGAAAGCTGGCAGGAAATATGGAAAACACAACACACGTCAACAAATTCAAGAACATGGAGGGAATTTGGATGGAAAAACCTGATTCGCTTTTTCATTACACCACAGATTCAAGGAAAGTATACAAATACCCAATCTTTATGCTGGAGGGGATGTGGGGCTCAAAATGCAGACCACTCGCATATGTTTTGGAAATGCTGCAAAATCTCATCATTCTGGAAATCTATACATGTGACAATACAGAGGATATTAGGATATAATATACCAATGAACTGTAACCTGATGTACCTATGTGATCTTAAAAGAGACAATGTTATACAGGCGGAGGACAGATATCTAGTTAAAATCTTGTTGATTGCATGTAAAAAAACAATCACAAAAAAATGGCGATCAGAAGTTCTTCCTGACCAAGAGCAATGGACTGACATTATTGAGGACATACGTATGATGGAAAAACTAACATATCGACAAAGAATGCAAGAAGGACTATGGGAAAAAAAATGGCGGAAATGGACACACTACAAAGTGCAACAACGAGACAGATATTGAAAGAATAACCAACGACGCTGGAAAAACCAGAAGAATTAAGAGATGGAAACTAAAAACTTGATGCTCCAACATTTGTCCCCCCCCCCTTTTTTTTTTTTTTTTTTTTTTTTCCTTTTTCTTTTTTACTCTAGCCCCTTTGTTTTTTTTTTTAAATGTAGACTGTGATCTGAATGCAATATATATAATGAAAAATGAATAAAAATCTTAAGTTACAAAAAAAAATGCAGCGGCACCAAGAGCTTGGAACCACTGGGCACGGGTGGCCGGTGAAGATGTCGCAGACCAAGGGAGGGCACCCTTCTTGCACCACCCTGCTCTCCAGCTTTAACCCAGTAGGCACCGACTGGAGCGCACAAATGTCCACATCCCCGGCTTGCTCTGCAGCCATAGCAGGGAAATCCATTCCCATGTAGACCGGGAAGACTAACACGCATTACAGACAATCGGCCACGACGTTGAGCTTACCGGCAATATATTGAATGTCGGTTGTAAACTACGAGATCACGGCCAAATGCCATTGCTGCTGAGCTGACCACGGTTCCGAGACCTTGGACATCACGTACTTCAGCAGCTTATGGTCTACAAATGTGGTGAACTCATGGTCTTCTAGCCAAAACTGGAAATGGCGTGTCGCCAGGTGTAGAGCCAACAACTCTCTGTCGAATGTGCTGTATTTGCGTTCATTGTCACGCAAAGTTCGACTAAAAAATGCGAGCGGCTGCCACGAACCACAGACATACTGCTCCACCACTGCTCCTATGGCAACATCAGATGCGTCCATAGTGAGCACTATCCGTGCCGATGGATCCAGATGGGCTAGCAATGCGGCATCCGCCAGCGCTGTTTTGGCATGGGTGAAAGCCTGGACTCACTCAGGAGTCCAGTTGATGTTTTCCGCGGGCTTCTTTTTTTCAGCGCGGCATACAACGGCTGCATCAGCTGGGCTGCCCGGGAAAAGAAATGGTTATAAAAATTGTCCATTCCCAAAAACTCCTACAGGGCTCTCATGGTCTGCGGACGTGGAAAGTCCGACACGGCGCACATCTTATCCGGTAGTGGAATCGTGCCCTTCAGCGAAATGAGGTGGCCTAATAAATCAATCAGTGACACACCAAACTGGAACTTCGCTGGGTTAACTATAAGTCCGTGTGCTTCCAACCTCTGGAAAACCGTCTTGAGATGGGCGATGTGCTCCCCCTCTGACGCGTTAGCTACCAGAATGAAAGTAGATAAAAACGAAGGACAAGTCACGAAGCACTGCGTCCATCATCCTGTGGAAAGTCTGTGCCACGCCCTTTAATCCGAACAGCATGAGTAAAAACTCGAAAAGGCCGAACGGAGTTATTACTGCTGTTTTTGGAGCATCTTCTGCGCGCAATGGGACCTGATGTTATCCGCAGACCAAATCCACTTTTGAAAAAACATACGCCCTGGCCAGGTGCACGAAAGAATCCTGGATGTGCGGAACAGGATCCTGTTCCGTGGCATTGTTCAAGCACCGGAAATCGCCACATGGTCATCACAACCCATCAGCTTTGGTCACCATGTGGAGTGGGGATGCCTACAGGATGTTGGAGCACCTGACGATGCCCAACTGCTCTAAATTGGTGAACTCCTTGCGTGCGCTGGCCAGTTCAGCCACGTCCAGGCGCCGAGGACGTGCCTGGACGTCCACCAGAGGGCCTTTTGTAGTTATGAAATGTTCAACCCCGTGTTTCGTTATTGTAGCTGAAAAAGTTGGGACTGTGAGTACTGGGAACTGTGCAAATAAATGTTGGTACTTACGCCCTGGAGCTAAAATGTTAGTGAGTGTTGTTGACCCAGCTCCCCGAGCTGTGCAGGAGAGTGAGGAAAAAGAGACAGTGTCCACTAATTGCCTATTAGCAACATCGACTAACAACCCAAAAGCACATAGAAAGTCTGCCCCTAAAATGGGGGCAGAACATGCAGCTATCATAAAGTCCCACTGGAAATTATGTCTGTGCAGGCATGTCGTCAGTGTCCGCTCGCCAAACATCCTGATGGTGGATCCGTTGGTGGCCGTGAGCTCGGGACCGCTGCCTCCTGCCAACCTTTTTGCATTGACCAGCAGGATGAGGCTCTTCTGGGAGCCGGAGTCCA
This sequence comes from Pholidichthys leucotaenia, assembly GCA_020510985.1. Taxonomy (NCBI): domain Eukaryota; kingdom Metazoa; phylum Chordata; class Actinopteri; order Cichliformes; family Pholidichthyidae; genus Pholidichthys; species Pholidichthys leucotaenia. The sequence continues at coordinate 306,457,272 of CM035844.1, forward strand.
TCAAAAACCTTCTTCCCGAACATGTGTCCGTGACATAAAGCAGTTTATTCCTGTCACCCGTGGTTGCAGCTGCAGCTGAATCCCGAATGTGCCGTCTTCCCGGCTTCTTGAATTGGCATGGCGACAGGTAGCACTGGGTGGGCATTCGAGCCAAAACAGCAATGATAAAAACAGATTACCCTGCTCCTTCATCTCCTGGTGTCTGTCCCGGCTACCCCCAACAGTTCCTCGACTTCGCTGGAGTCCCTCATGGATGCTGGTGCCACTGCCTATACGCTGAGAGTTCTGGTCGCTAAAATGATGCGGTACGCTTCCTGTGCCAGGGCGCAGTAGTCCTTGGCAACCAGCCACGATGAGTTGGCCAGGATTGCCCTTGCCGTAGCCGGTAGGTTCCTGAGGACCAAGTGGGCGAACAGGAAAGATTCATCGTCTTTCCCCCTCAGTGCCAACATGCTCTCCATGAGCCCCACTGCTGATCTGTCACCTAACTCCGAATGCGTTAGGAGTCTCTCTGCCCTCTCACTGTCAGAAAGGGTATAGCACTGGAGTAGCATCCTCTTGAGCGCTTCATATTTTCCCTGGGCCGGTGGCTCCTGGAGCAGACTCGTCACCTATTATGTAACATGCAAATCCAGCATGGCGACCACGTAGTAATACTTGGTATCGTCCGTCGTTATCCCACGGAGTGTGAACTGGGCTTCTATGTGCAAGAACCACGCAGTGAGGTTGTGAAGCCAGAAGTCTGGGAGGTTAACTGAGACAGCGCGCACGGCGCTGGTGCTCTCCCTCCAGATAGTCTCCAGGGCAGAGCTCAGCTCACTTTCCATGGCACGTCTTGGGGTCACCGATGTGGAGAAAGGAAACAGGTGAGGCAATGAGCTGGACGACACACGAGCTTTATTCTTTCTCCAACATCAAGTACAGTAAAAGAGCTCCTGGGTCTCTGTGCATTCCTCTTTTATATCTTTAATTCCATGCATTGAGACCCGGAACTTCGACCATAATACATTATTTGGAACAAAGACCTGTGTGGCACATTAACATGAGATAATGCCAGCACCGCTCTCACACCCTTTCCTCTTCCAGCAGCAACGGAGGTTCCTCCTCTTCCCGGGGGACGCATAGTCCTTACTGTCCTGTCTGAGGCCCCCCGGTGACACTTCCTCCTTCGGTCATTTGTTCCCCTCTTCCGCAGCTGCCTTTTCTGGGTGGAGAATCCCCCACCTGTACCACCACTGTCTTCTCTATTTTTGGTAAAGCTGAGAAAATTTGTTGGCAGCCTCGGTGTACTGTTATCCCCACGTGTTATATACACAGGGTATGTTAACGCAGATCAACAGCAAGCCAAACTCGTTTTTCTCGAGCCAGGAAACCGAGCGTCCTGCTCCTTTATTTCAGTCTCCTTAGACAACTTACAGTACCTTACAACTGTGGCTCGAAGCTCGTTGAAAAGCCCGAGTGAAACTGAAAAGAAATAAAAACAAAAAATAAATACATACAATTAAGCTAGCGGGCCCCCGGGATAGGACTAATTCCTGGAACAAACGGAAAACACAATACACTTGACAAGCTAGCGGGGCCCTGGGATAAGACTAATTTCTGAAACAATTACACTCTAAAAACGATACAAAGTTCACGTATAACAAAACTTATAAATCAACAAGACACTAATTGGACTTAGATCCAGTGCTTTCGAAGGTGTAGGAAAAGGGTTAAACACACAGGAGGAACGTTTCAGACATTCGCGGGCAGGTTATATTCTTCCGCCTTTTTTTTCTTTCTCCCTCACTAACGTTCGTTTCTTCTTCCCATAAACCATAGCGGCAACTGGCTGCGCTTTCAATATAAAATACAAGCAAATTGCTATTAACTACACAGAAATTATTTTTAGCACACAATGACTATTTCTAACATGACTTATTATAAATGAACTATGATATTTATTATAATCTTATGAACTATTTTTAACTTTATATGAATACACTCTACTGAGGGCAGAACACTCCCCGCCTGGCATTACTAATGCCACTACTTCCTCTTATCTATCATTTCGCTCTCTAAGAGCACTACAATGTCTGAGACAGGACGTAGGTAAGTTTTTGAAGCACCCTGGGATGATGTCCTCACTTCAACCTTTCTGACCTTCCCGTCGCTGCTTGGAAAGGTGGATGTGATGGTGGCCATTGTCCATTCGTTTCTGGGCGCTTGGTCCTGTTTCAACAGCACTATGTCACCTGTCTGGAGGTTGCGGTGTGTTGTATGCCACTTGCGCCTTGATTGGAGAGTGTTGAGATCTTCGTTTCTCCAGCGGCTCCAAAATTCGTTGGCGAGTGCTTGCACTTGTTTCCATTGGTTTTTGAGCAGGTCCTTTCCACAAAAGTCTCCTGGTGGAGGGGGAACATGCTGCTTTTGGGTCAAGATCATTGCGGGACAAAGTAGGAATGGTGAGGAAGGGTCTGTTGAGACGGGGACTAAGGGCCTTGCGTTGATTATAGACGTTACCTCAGCCATTAAACTACAAAGCACCTCATGCATCAAACGAGTGTGTTTGTTTTGCAAAAGCATGGAGTCCAGTATTCTGCGAGTGACCCCAATCAGTCTTTCCCAGACGCCTCCCATGTGAGAGGCATGTGGGGGATTGAACTCCCATGTGCAACCGTTGGCATGAAGATAGTTGACGATGTTGGGAGGGTTCTTGTTTGGTTGTGCCATGCCTAACTCCACGCTCGCTGCAATGAAGTTAGTACCTCTGTCAGATCGCATTTGCTTTGCTGGGCCTTGTATCACGAAGAATCTGCGTATTGCATTTATGCAGCTGCAAGCGTCCATAGACTCAATGACTTCAATATGCACGCCTCTTGTGGTCATACACGTGAAGAGTATTGCCCACCTTTTTCCTTGTGCAGCTCCACCTCGTGTGTGTCGAGTAACTACTGACCACGGACCGAATACGTCCAACTCAACATATGAAAATGGAGGGCATGTTTTGAGTCTCTCAGGTGGGAGATCTGCCATTTTCTGAGTCTCTAGTTTTCCCCTGAGTTTCCTGCACGTTACACAACGGTGGATAATGGACGAGACCAGTCTTTTGCAACCTACAATCCACAGTCTGGCTTGCCTAATTGCGCTTTCCGTGAACTGCCTTCCTTGAACTGCCTTCCTTGATGCACAACTTTGGCATGATAGTGACGGACGAGCAGTTGAGTTACGTGATGCTTGTTTGGGAGAATGGTTGGATTCTCGGATGCTGTGTTCAATGAAGCATGTTTGAGGCGACCTCCAACCTTGATGAGGCTTTCATTCATATAGGGATCAAGAGCCACGATGGGACTTGAACTGCGGACGGTTTGGTTGGCATGGAGAGCAGCATACTCGTCGGGAAAAGCGTCCCTTTGAACAGACTGGAGGATGAGGTTACTGGCAGCATCAAACTCCTCTGGAGTGCGTGGCTTGCTACATCGATGCCAGCCCCTGCATGAATGACCTGACAGGTTGCTTGATGAGTAAGAACGAGCTTGGTGAATTAGGAATGCAATGGCACGTACTAATGAGTTCCAACTTGAAAAGCGCTGGAAGCACGCTGGTAAGGGCCCGTTCTTCTGAATGTGAGTAGAAAAGGTAGCGACTTTTCTGATTTCAGAGTCTACTTCAGGCTCGATTAACTCAAAGGATTCAGATGTCCCGGATTCAGGTTGTTTGTAAAGGAAGTCTGGTCCCTTAAACCACATAGTGTCCATGAGCCGTGATGCAGGTATTGACCTGGTGGCTAGATCAGCTGGGTTTTGCTCTGATGTGACGTAGTGCCACTGTTCAGGGGATGTGGACTGACGTATACAATGAACGCGGTTATGCACATAGACATAGAAGCACTTTGAACCGTTGCAAATGTACCCAAGAACCACCTTGCTATCTGTTTTATGAAAATATTTAGACAGGTTCGTGAGGAGTCGGCACACAGGAAAGGAATTCACACTGAGACAGACTGCTAGAATAAACTGTATCTTTTATTCCCCACAGTATCTCCTTCACACACACAGGATCAATGCATTTCATGTAGCACATCACCTTCACACACAAAAGATTAATGCATTTCATGTCATTTCATCAGCCCTTACCAATGATACAGAAGAAGACTGGAGAGCCTTGGCAGTCTTTTGGCAAGCGCATGCATCAATCAGCTGGGCATCCGCGCGAAATCCACAGCAGACTCTAAAGTATCGGGAAAAACCCCTGCTTTTAAAGGAAAGGCTATGTGCAGGACAGAGTGGCCATCTCTGTTCTGAGTAAGCCTCCCTCCCATCATAGAATCGCGTGGGGAGCAGGAAGGGCCAATTCCTGCTCTCAGACGATTCCCTCTGCCCGGCTCCCAAAACATACTGTGAACACCTGCTCCATCACACACACACACATATGAGGAATAAAGGCGCCTTTGTTTTATAAGCATAGTTGGAAGGAGTAACAGCTGTAAGGAGTAACAGTTTCTTAGGTCATACTGCCCAGGTCATGGTGTGCCTTAAGATAAATCCACCATGAGAAGAGAACTGGATTGCTAAAACATATTAAAAACAACTGAGAAACAAATCAGGGCACACATTAAAAACACATTTATATTACATTCCACCCTTTGACCTTATTTGTGATCAGTTGGTAAAGATAATTGCTTTCTTCCCCAACTAAGTGCTTTCTTCCCCAACTGAAAAACAAATCAGGGCACACATTAAAAATATTTATATCACATTTTCCACCCTTTGACCTTATTTGTTCTATCAGTTGGTGAAGAACATTGGGTAATTACTGTCTTCTTGGGGAATACTTTCATCCTCATAAGGTATGCCGACATGATTATGGTGAGATAATTCCACCCAATTGATGTCCCAAATGCATGTTACAACATGCCACAATAGCTCATTTCTCGTATTGAAATGTCTATTGTAGTAATTCCATTCATTAGTCGTACCTACAGCATAATCATAACATATCCAGTGACCAGGAGGGTCAGCACTCACCTCTACTTTGCAAGATGTGGTACCATATCCTCCATCTCGAAAGATAACTTTGATTTTCATATTGCCAGAGAATTATATATTCTTTTACTTAAAACCTGTTTTACTCTTCTAATATAGCAGAAAGCACTGAAATTGCATATTGTTAAGACAGATAGAACAGCAATTAATATAGCTAGGGGAGGCACCAGTGTTTTGCGAGCAGTGACTGACATGCCTGAGAATATATCCCACCAGTGATGAGCAGAAACTTGCTCTATCTGATGAGCTGCATGCAATACCTTTCCTTGGGCCACCACAGTGGATATCACTGCAGCACGCACATTAGACATATGATCACCAATGAGCTTTTGTATCTCCGTGGATCCACTCAGTGCGCCTCTGAATCGATCCAGGGACACCTGCCATGGAACTTCCAGCACCCGCCATTGCAGGGCGGTCAGGTGAACCTCACTGGAAAAGTTGGTAAGACGATATGTCCGATTATGCCACTGCCACATGTGAACACCATGCAGACACCCAGTGAAAGGTACCCTAGGCAACATTGGATGGAAATTTAAGGTGGCTACACATAGAGTATGGGGCCCTATTTGCCACATCATGTCACGAGGTTTTTCTATTCTCCATTCACATAGTGCCTCTGTCATGGTTAAGCATGGTTCAGTATATATTTCTCGACTTAGGCATGCATATCCTTGGTCAGTCAAATCACATTCTGATAAATCATATGTATTATTTTGCCCTGGATCAAACCATCCCCCTTTTAATTGAATAAACCAAAATGCCGTGGCAGTAATTACTGGTAACACATGATATTTGCACACGTCAACAGCTCTTGTGACATTTAATTGAGTCCATTGCCCGCTACACATCGTGCTATTGCAGATGGTTTTTTTCAGGATGCGGAATTAACCACCATTCTTCAGTGATGTTCCACACTTCTCGCCATTGTCGAGCGTGATTGGTAGTGACAATGCGAGTGAAACGTTCCAACTGCGTGCGGATATCCAAAACTTGAATGTTGCACACAGTCCAATTGAAAGCGCGAGTGATGTTCGTCATCAATTCACTCGTAGCATTCCACATGGTCAAATCCCAATTCAGACGTTTTTGAAACAGATTGGCGGCCTCCATTTGAGGCCCCACCACCGTAGGCATCCAAAACCCAACTTGTTGAATGCCTAAAGACGTTTGATGTCCAGTATCTGCCAACATTGATCTGGTTATCTCGTTGTTAATGGTGTTGGAGATTCCCAAAACTGTGCCAAATCCTCCCAGCAATGTGTCATACCATGCTCTCTTCTTCTTAGTTGAACATTTGGGAATGGGTGGTATCCTTACCATCCAATTGATGGTGATATGGCTGGTTTGTGTGGCCACCGTTGTACAGGTCGACAGTATGGGTGCCAGGTTCGTTGGGGATATATGCTTCGGGTTTTTGTCGACCACTACAATAGGGTACACAAAGGGGATTTGTCGACCATTTATGACTGTTCCATTCATCAAATACACTTCCTTATCTCCTGTTATATTGATGGATAGCTTTGTACCATTTAAGGTAGTATCACATTTCAGTGAATCATTAGTCGCTTTGGCCACGCATATGGTTACATTGGCAGTTAAGTTCACCATGCACCCCTTCTCCACCGCAGGCACATTATATTGATTTTTGACACATTTGGGGCATATGTAGATAGGACAGTGGCTGGTTAAGTTCAGTATCTTGCACTTTTGGTTTGATAAACAATAGAAACCGTCTTGACTCCGATTGGCACCGATTCGACTTTCCCTCCACTCCAACGAAACAGATTGGTCCACCTCAAACATTTCTTGGCCTGGTGTGGCGTGGATCTGGATCCAGAACCGGCGATACTCATCCACAGGATCACAACGAGGGCAGGGCGGCACATGTCCCAGCAGACGACATAGCCATGTCCTCGGTGCTTGTGGGGGTGTTGAAGAAGACCCATGACGTGGCGGGTGTCCAATCACCAGTCTCCACCCGAACATTCCTGCAAAGCAAGCACATACTTAGGAGAAGAGAAAGCACAGAATTAGTTCTCCCTTAGATAACATTTTGATACTGGTACATTTATCCAGGTTTCCTCTCCTGGATACAAAATGGTCACCACCTGATCCGCCCCTTGAGCTATGATCTCAGCCGGGCGGGGAGGGCCATTTTCTTGCCTCACCCATACTTTGGCCCCAGATTTATCTGTGGAACCAAAGCCTTTGTCGCCCCTTTGCGTCATCACAGCCGGCTTAGCAATCTCTTCAGGGTCAGTCATTAGGCATGGTATAATGACCAATTGGGCCACTTCATCCCCCTTATTCAGGGTTATGGGCTCTGATCCCAGTACGTAGCACACCACTCCCAATTCCCCTTGATAATCACTGTCAATCACACCTGCCAGAGTCGTTAAACCTTTTAGGGATAATCCAGACTTTGGCAATATGTGACCATACATTCCATTCGGGCATTGCAACCCTAGCCCTGTTTTTACCACAGTAGGTGTTCCTGGTACCAAGGTAAGGGTTTCCATAGTTCTTAGATCTAATCCAGCCGAGCCTTTCGTCGCTCGCACTGGTAGTGTTGCTTCTGGGTTAATCTTCCACATTTTAATAGTTTGTCCTTCAGAATGTTCAAGATTGACAGTGATCATTCGGTTCAGTGGTGTTGTACCAGGTGCAATGGGTCTATTGTTTAGCTGTTTCAGCGCTTGTGGTAAGCGTTTTTTCCACCCTTCCAAACTATTGTTTATCCCTCCTTTTTTCAAGGTGGCTTTCAACAACCCATTCATTCTTTCAATTAAACCCGCAGCTTGGGGATGATATGGAACGTGATATATCCATTCCACATGATTGTGTTTGGCCCAATCTTTCACCAGGTTTCCGGTGAAATGGGTCCCGTTGTCAGTTTGAATCTGTACAGGTAGCCCATAGAACCTTTCAATTAGTTCCACACAGGCCAGCATGGCCTTCTGATTAGCCACTTTGGCTGGGTGTGCCACTACCACACCCGAAAATGTATCCACAGCCGTGCATACATATTTACATCGTTGTGACTCTGGAAGAGGACCAATAAAATCCATTTGCCAGATTTGTCCTGGACTCTTTCCCCTTTGTATATGTCCAGTGAGATGTTGTGGGACACCTCTTCTGTGATGCTGACAGGCCTCACACTGTTCAATGGCTGTCTTTACATCATCAGTTTTTAAATCAATGCCTCTATCCCTGGCCCATTGGGTGGTAGCTTGAATTCCCCAATGTCCACTCTTTTCATGGGCCCACCGGGCCAAATCCACAGTGGACTGCCTTTCCACTGACATTGCTCTGACCACTTCATCAATATAACGGTTGTGGAGGGCTTCTGAGTCCATATTTTGGGTATGGGCATCAACATGGGTGACATGGATAGTGACCCCTTGGACCTTTTGCCAGATTTCCTCCCACAACTCTTTACCCCACACCTCTTTCTTTTGAATCCGCCATTGATTGGACTGCCATGTAGGCATCCATGTGGTTAACCCATTAACCACTGACCAGGAGTCAGAGTAGATATACGCTCCTGACACACCCGCATGTTGTATCACCATGTGCACGGCCTTCAACTCGGCCCATTGGCTGCTTTTTCCCTCACCCATTTCTTCCAAAATTTGCCCCAGATGAGGGTTGAAAGCCCCGGCTTTCCACCTTCGTTTTCCCGCTACCCACTGAGAAGAACCATCTACAAACCACGCCCTACTCTTTTGCTCGTCTGTGAGTTCATCATAGCGGGGCCCTGTTAACACAGGAGATTCTTGCAGCTGCTCAACTTCAAAACAAGACTCATCTGCCTCTGGGACATCAGCAACTTGTTCATGCAAGACCGAAACTCCTTTTTGTCCAGATTTCACTCTTTCAGACACGTACCATTTCCACTTAATGATGCTACTCTCCTGGGCGGTACCTATCCGATGTGTGGTGGGGTTACTCATTACCCACGTCAGAATAGGTATCAATGGCCTCATGATCACCTCATGCCCTGCAGTTAATGCCTCCGTCTCCACCAAGCTCCAATAACACGCCAATAGTTGTTTTTCAAAAGGCGTGTAACGAATTCCTGCACTCGGCAGCTTCCTTGACCAGAAACCCAAAGGTTTCCGTTGCTTGCCTTGTTTTTGCCATAAGCTCCAATTTGCATAATCATTCCGAGCCGACACCTGCAACTCAACCGGACCAGATTGCAGTTTTCCTAATGATAGGGCTTGCTGTATGGCCTCTTTGGCCATGTCAAAAGCCACTTGCTGTTTTTCTGTCCATTCAAACTGCTCTTTTTTCCTTGTCACTTGATATAAAGGTTGCAAAATTTGCCCCAAATGAGGAATGTGACTCCTCCAATATCCAAACAACCCAATAAACCGCTGCACATCCTTTTTGGTGTGCGGGGTGGCAAAAGCCATTATCTTTTCTCGGGCTTTGTCTGTGATTTCCCTTTCTCCCTTATTCCAGCAGATCCCCAGAAATTTCACCCTCTGGGAGGGTCCCTGCACCTTTGCTGGATTAATCTCCCAACCGTGACTTTTCATGTGCTGGATCAGCCGATCCAGTACCTGCTGGACTTCTTTTTCAGAGGTCCCTTGTACCATGATGTCATCAATATAATGGGATATCAACACCTCAGGGGGTGTTGTTAGCCCGTCCAGATTCTCTGCCACCGTCCGGTGACAGATAGTAGGACTATGGAGATAGCCCTGTGGGAGTCTAGTAAACGTATACTGTCGTCCCTCCCAAGTAAACGCAAACTGCTCCTGCCTATCTTCTGGGATTGGAATCGTAAAGAAGGCATTAGCCAGATCAATCACCCCATACCATATTCCCGGATGATGCTGCACCCGGTCAATTATGGTGGGAGAATCAGGTACTGCCGCTGTCAATGGAGGAGTGTGTTTGTTTAGTTCCCGATAATCAACCGTCATTCGCCAGGAGCCGTCAGACTTTCGGACTGGCCAAATGGGGTTGTTCCACGCGGTGGTACATGTTCTCAACACTCCAGCCTCCACATAATCTTTTATGGTAGCAGTAATCTCATCATGTCCTCCAGGGATTCGATACTGCTTCATGTTCACCACCTTATTTGCCAATGGAATTGGAAAAGGTTCCATATGTACCTTCCCCACAGTGACTGCTTTGCAATCCACCGTCTGTGGAGAAGTTACTCCAAATTCAAACCGTCCTTGTTTCAAATGCAGGGTTAAACCTGCCAAAATGTCCATACCAATTATCCACTCTTTAACGGGTGTGATAATTACGGGGTAGCATTTTACGGGCATACTCCCAACTTTTAATGGGAGCTGCACGCTTTTTCCAATCACAACATTTCCTCCCAAGCCTGTGAGAGAAACTGTAGGACCAACAAATTTAGGCGGATTACCATGAATCAAAGTGGCCTCCGCCCCTGTGTCTACTAAAGCCACCACATTTTGGACAGACTTTTTCCAATAAATTTCTACTTTTACATGGGGCCGTATGTCTGTCATTGACCAATTTAAATTACCAATCTGTGGGGCTCGGCCTCCATCCTATAAATCCAGGAGGAGATCATGATGTTTATACTTGTTTCTCCCCTTTTTCTTTTTTCCTCCCCCCTTTTTCACCGCCCTCACATGCACTTCCTCCCCCTCTTCTTGGGACTCTGAATCAGCCGAATCCTCTGCTGGAGGAGAGCTAGGCAAAACCGTCGCTCCTAATACATGATCCTTGAGAGCTGACAACAGCGATGACAATTCATCAATCCGTCCAGCCCTCACCTTTAACCCTTTTTTAGCACACATGTCCCTTAGGACACTGGTGGGTTGACCATCAATGCTATTAGCAGGCACCCCAGCTGCAATCAGCGCGTTCCATAAATCTTTCCTAGAGGGCCCACTGGATCCCTTGGAATCCAGGGGCGGATCCCTCCTGGGAGGTCGTGGGGGCGCCTGGGGCTTAGCCGCCTGGGTTCCCCAGTCACCCAAATTTCTTAGCTCCGCCATTAGTGACTTAGTTTCTGACATAGACCGTTGAGTGTCACCCAAAAACATGGATAGCACCAATGCTTTATATTGGGGCGGAGCCGTTCTTATAACCGTATCCCTAACAGTCTTAGGAATAGGCATGTCAGTGTACGCATCAGCGGCACCGATGTAGAGCGCATCTCTCATACATAACTGAGTCAGCCGCTGTATTCCCTCTTTTAGAGTGTTCCATTGTTTATCCAACACAGGCCAATCAGTAGGTTGGCGGTAAACATGGCTTACTGCCTCAGCATATAATTCAAATAGGCTCTTCCCCTCTGGGTTGTTAATATCTGGGGCCTGTGCCCGATATGCTGAATTTACCCTAGACATTTTGGATAATCCTGAGAACCGCATTGCATCCTGTGGATCCACCATAGTCCATGCTGCCCCCTCCTCTAGTAACCTGGCGACCCACAGGTCCAACAGTTCACCGTCCCGTTGACGATGCCGGGCTGTCAAATTAGCCACTTCCTCGGCAGTGTAATCTTCAAGGATAGTCACCGCCAAGGGGGCCGGTTGGACCTGAGGCACAATGTTATACAGCCTCTGTCCCTGCTCATCATATACCGCCTGTCCGGCATCATCCACCACCGCCTCTCGGACGGGTGGAACAAACCGCTGCTCCTCCCGCCATCTCCGGACAGGGGCAGCCTGATAATTCCCCGGTAGTTCGGGGTACAACGGAGAGATCGGTGGAGGAGTTTCCTCCTCTTCACCCCATTCATCCCAGTTGTCGGGGTCCCAATCTTCATCCCCGTCCACCATCCCAGCTACATACGACCGCACTTTAACAGCGGAGGTAGCATGGGGTCTCTTTTTCTTTCTCTCCCTGTTTAACTGTGCAACCCGCGCTACACCCTGCTCTGCCATCACTGTCAACCGAGATGAACGGAGTTTCTCCTTTTCCAATTTTTGTTGCAATTTTAGGATTTGCTCTGTCAAATCCTCCTCTTTTTTCTGCCATCCTTCTAATCGCTGAACTAAATCAGCTATTTGTTTTTCCTGCTCCTGTTCTTTATCAAAACATCGGCGCCATGCTGCAGCGCAACACCACATCCGCCGCTGAATTCCACTCAGCGGAGCTTTCGGGGCAACCTCGATACCCCGTAGACACGCAGACACCACCGAAGGGGACCCGTCCCCCACCAGATCTCCCCATGGCTCTGAGCGTCCGCCTCCACTCGCTAAACATACACCATCTTGCTCCCATAAACCATCCCAGCCTGGGATGACAGCACAATCATCAGCACAATCACCAGCACAATAGCTGGGAGAGCCCCCAGCTACACTCTGTTTATTTTTTTTCTTAAACATGACTTTCCTATGCACAGCTCCCCTTTATCCCTTTTTTTAAATTTCAAATCCTGTTCGTGACGCCAAAATGTTTTATGAAAATATTTAGACAGGTTCGTGAGGAGTCGGCACACAGGAAAGGAATTCACACTGAGACAGACTGCTAGAATAAACTGTATCTTTTATTCCCCACAGTATCTCCTTCACACACACAGGATCAATGCATTTCATGTAGCACATCACCTTCACACACAAAAGATTAATGCATTTCATATCATTTCATCAGCCCTTACCAATGATACAGAAGAAGACTGGAGAGCCTTGGCAGTCTTTTGGCAAGCGCATGCATCAATCAGCTGGGCATCCGCGCGAAATCCACAGCAGACTCTAAAGTATCGGGAAAAACCCCTGCTTTTAAAGGAAAGGCTATGTGCAGGACAGAGTGGCCATCTCTGTTCCGAGTAAGCCTCCCTCCCATCATAGAATCGCGTGGGGAGCAGGAAGGGCCAATTCCTGCTCTCAGACGATTCCCTCTGCCCGGCTCCCAAAACATACTGTGAACACCTGCTCCATCACACACACACACACATATGAGGAATAAAGGCGCCTTTGTTTTATAAGCATAGTTGGAAGGAGTAACAGCTGTAAGGAGTAACAGTTTCTTAGGTCATACTGCCCAGGTCATGGTGTGCCTTAAGATAAATCCACCATGAGAAGAGAACTGGAACCCAAGAACACAAGAACCTCAAATAGTCTCTATGGTCTGGTCTGACTAAGAACCCATAAAACATTTGCTGGATATTGGCAGTGACTGCGATGAGCTCCTTCCTAAACCGAATCAGCACGCCGAGGAGGGTATTATTAAGATCTGGACCTGTTAACAGTACTGAGTTGAGTGACACACCAAATTGCTCGGCACTTGAATCAAAGACAGCCCGTATCTGATTGGGCTTCTGGGGATGATATACCCCAAAAATGGGCAGGTACCAGCATTCAGTGTTATCGGTGATGGGTGGAGCGATCTCTGCATGATTGTTCTCGAACAGCTTGTCCATAAACTCTGAGAACTGTTCTTTCATTTGAGGGTTTTTCGTTAAGTTGCGTCTTAGTGAGCCGAGTCTAGACAATGCTTGGTCCCTGTTATTTGGGAGCGGCAAGAGAGGAAACTTGAATGGCAGAGGAGCGATCCAGTTGTCGTCTCCATCCTGGCGGACTTCTTCCTCCATTATCTTCAGGAAGGTCTCATCTTCGAAGGACACGGCACACTTGTTATCGTTCTCTGTGCACTCAAAAACTTTGTCCCCAAGCTTTTCTTCCACTGCATTGGGTTTTGAGCTGCGTTTAGAGAGGCCGTCCTTGTGCTCCCCGCCGTAGCATGGTTTGTCTTTGATGTCGATGCTGTTGGGTCAAGGAGTGAAGAGAGATGGGCGTCCGTTGGAGAGCATGAACGTTTTATAAACGTTGACGGTTGGCTTATGAGCGTTAAGGCACACCTCCCCCACAATTACCCAGCCTAGGTCCAGGCATTGAGCAAAGGGAGCATTGTGGGGGCCGTTGACATGTTGCCTTACCTTGTGGACTCGTAGGATGTCTCTGCCCAGTAAAATTGCCATCTGAGCATCTAGGTCATACTTGGGGATGAGAGGAGCGAGGTGTTTTAAGTGGGCATGAGCAAGAGCGACTTCGGGCGTAGGTATTTCACCCCTACTAAACTTTATCTCGTCGCATTCAAGGAGAGGAGGGAGGTCTAAGCGTGGGCCTCCACCTACTGGCTCGATTTGGAACCTCACTGCTTCCCTGCCAAGCTTTTCAGTTAAACCAGCACATGTTCTCATGAGGTATGTCAGAGGGCTACCTTTGATCCCAAACAGCTCGAAGAATTCGGGACGGGCCAGCGATTTATTACTCTGATCGTCAAGGATTGCATACATCTTAACGGAGCATTCTGGTTGGCCTTTAGGGAAAACTCGAACTAGACATACCTTTGAGCAAGAACATGGAGGATTACCTTCGCCGCAGATCTCAGTGCACCGTGACGTTACCTCAGGTGGCGTGTTGTCTCGGGGCTGAGGCTCTGGTTCAGGTGTGTTTCCTGGCTGGGGTTGCTGACTTGAATCAGGATGCATGGCAGAGCAATGCCTCACACTTTGGCACTCCTTGCACTTGAGTTTTATGTCACAGTTCTTTATTGCATGCGTGGGAGAGCAGCAGCGAAAACATCGTTTGTGTTCTTTGAGTATGCTTCGCCTCTCCTGTAGCGGTTTATTCTGAAAAGCTCTACATTTGGCTAGAGGATGCATTTTCTTGTGGACTGGACAGTAGCGTGTTAAATCGTCCTCTTTAGTACTAGCCGGATCAGTTGTGTCGACCTCTGTTTTGTTTACAGTTAGAGGCGTTCTGTAGCTAGTTTGTTTGAATGGTGGTCTCTCACCTTTGCTGAAGGGTTGGCTGCTGCACGTCGTAAAACTTGGGTCATTTCTTGCTTTAGCCTCATCTTGGACAAACTTTACAAAATATGAGAAGGGAGCGAAGGTTACATCATATTTTTGTTTGTATTTTGAGCCCGCGTGCAGCCATTTTTCTTGTAAATTTGGAGGCAACTTTTCAACTATGGGCTTAACCCCACGGGGTGTGTCGAGGTAGGAGAGGCCTGGGAGATAAGCTTCATCTTTAGCGACCCGCAGCTCTAAGAGTAAATCTCCAAGTTCCCTGAGTTTTACATTGTCTCTGTTTGTAAAGCGAGGTAAGTTATCTAGTTTTTTAAACAAGGTGTTTTCTACTACTTCTGCCATAGCATAACATTCTTCCAACCTGTCCCATGACAACTGGAGAGCAGCTTTGGGGTTAGTGGCATAGACAGCTCTGATTCTTTTGACGTGCTCTGAGGACTCTTTACCGAGCCACTTGACTAGGAGATCTAACTCCTGGCTATATGTGAGACCAACGTCTTCAGTTGCATTTATAAATGACGACTGCCATGCTCTAAAGTTTTTGGGGGTGTCGTCAAACTTAAAGAGTCCGGTTGTGATTAGCTCTCTGCGCGTGAGGAACCTAGCAAAGTCTGCCATAGGTGGGTCACCATTGTGGGAAGCATGGTAGCTGTTTGGCCTGACATAGTCTCTCGGTATGTCAATGGATTCATTTTTCACGTACATTTTGAATGCTGGTGGAGAGAGAGTTTGTTCGGGTCTCCTCGGAGTGAATAATTGCGCCCTTTGTGCAGGTTCGACTTGAGATGTTTCTTCTTCAGCTGGTCGCGCCTGTGACTTTAGCTGGATTTGGTGGTGCACATACTCCATAGTTCTCTGTCTGACAACTTGTGATGGAATTGCGCTCCTTACACTCTCTCCTTCGTCTGGCTCGGCAGCTGCAGCAGCTTCTAGAACTTCTGCTTGTGCTGTGGCAGCCGCTGTTTCCTTCTCTATCTCCAGCATACCCAGATCCAGCTCCAGCTTTGCTTGTTGCTTTGCTTGTTCTTGTTCTAGCTTTGCTTGTTCTAGCTTTGCTCGTTGTTTAATTTCTAATTGTTTCTTACTGTACAAGACTCTAGCATTCGCAGCTTCAGCAGAGGCTCGTGCCATGATGGCTGCTTCCATTACGCTGGACTTTGAGGATAACTTGGAGCTAGAACGTCTGGAGCTGGAGCTAGCGTTGTGCGATGATTTGGCTTCAGAGTTCGCCTTCTCTTCTGCCCTCTTCTCTTGAGTGTTGTCCATCGCTGTGTCGTGGGCCTTATCTTCACCAACTGCTGACTTGGCTTTTCACTGTACTGTTATCCCTACGTGTTATATACACAGGGTATGTTAACGCAGATCAACAGCAAGCCAAACTCATTTTTCTCGAGCCAGGAAACCGAGCGTCCTGCTCCTTTATTTCAGTCTCCTTAGACAACTTACAGTACCTTACAACTGTGGCTCGAAGCTCGTTGAAAAGCCCGAGTGAAACTGAAAAGAAATAAAAACAAAAAATAAATACATACAATTAAGTTAGCGGGCCCCCGGGATAGGACTAATTCCTGGAACAAACGGAAAACACAATAGACTTGACAAGCTAGCGGGGCCCTGGGATAAGACTAATTTCTGAAACAATTACACTCTAAAAACGATACAAAGTTCACGTATAACAAAACTTATAAATCAACAAGACACTAATTGGACTTACAGCCATTGCTTTCGAAGGTGTAGGAAAAGGGTTAAACACACAGGAGGAACGTTTCAGACATTCGCGGGCAGGTTATATTCTTCCGCCTTTTTTTTCTTTCTCCCTCACTAACGTTCGTTTCTTCTTCCTATAAACCATAGCGGCAACTGGCTGCGCTTTCAATATAAAATACAAGCAAATTGCTATTAACTACACAGTTACGCCTGATTGCTGGGGTCTTTCTGCAACTGTGGGGGTCCCCCCTACAGTTGATAGTGCTATGAGATGACTGTTGTTGTGAAATGGCGCTATATAAATAAAGTTGAATAGAATTGAATTGAATTACACAGAAATTATTTTTAGCACACAATGACTATTTCTAACATGACTTATTATAAATGAACTATGACATTTATTATAATCTTATGAACTATTTTTAACTTTATATGAACACACTCTACTGAGGGTAGAACACTCGGTTTGCCTTCATTTTTTAATAAACTTACATTTTTATCATCAGTACTCTCCGGAACTTCTCAGAACAGCTTCAGCTGGCGAACCAATCAGGTTGCGGTATGTGACGGCATACACTAATCATGTTTGACTTAATCAGGACCCCCCCCCCCAGGGTAAAAAAAAAAAAATCAAAATTCAAAAACAACCAGACAAGTGCAAAATTATAGAACATAATACATTTATAAGCCTCAATTCGTTACTTCACAGATTATCATATACATTTTCAGGTTTATTCTGTCAACAAAATATACAATACCATTAAGAATAATGTATCAAAACATCCTTAGGAAATTTGATATTTATTCATAATATACTATTACACCAGCATCACTTCTCATATTTAGATCTGATCAGAATGTTAAAATAAACTAGTTTGTCCCACCCTTATGTCTGCTGCTCAATTTCTTGCTTTGGTATGGACTTATCTTTATTTATAACATGTCAATTAAGTCAAGTCAGACACGTGCTTTTCATTAGCAAGTATGAATATCAGGGACAGGTATGGAGTGCTGTATGCATGTTATAGCTCTTTAGAAAATATAATTCAATCTTCAGACAGGCGTTGGAAAAAAATTTGTGCAGTGTTCAATAGAGTGGGTAAATCTTGATACAAAGGAAAGAAAAATAGCTGAAAAAGCAATAGAAAAATATAATTTGCATAATACCCACCCTTCAGATGTGTCAGATAACATAGGCTATCGTAGACAATGTGACATGCAGTATGTGTTATGTCGGTGATAAGAGCCAAGGACAAGACCAAGTGTTGAACTGGACACAGGTTTATTAGTGACACTCTCACTATACATGCGCATCCGTCAAGTGGAGAGGAGGCCAAGAGACCCCCCCTCTCCCTCACAGCCCTCTTATACCCCGGGTGGTGGTGGAACCAGAAAGGTGGAGCCACCACCCATGTCACACAATAAAAGGTCCCCCAAAACCCTACACAACAGTATGCTAATACAAGAAATATTGAAAAAGCCCAAGAAAAGACACAAAAATCAGTACACGCAAGTGATGGTGAGTATTCATTTTTAATCTGATGAACTCCAGCTGAACTGATCATGTACATTAATGAGTGTAAACATAAATAGTCAAATTGAAAGGTGGCTTGAGCAAAAAAAATTTTAAAGTGAGAAGGAGTTAGCGCGAAACGTCAGTCTCATTGTCTCATCCAAACTCCTCCTGGATCTTGCACCAAGACATTGTCAAGATGGCTGGAAGAAGATACAGATGCAGTGGATGACCATGTCTTCTTGTGCCTCATCACGCTAGTGTCACAATGGGATGAGACGCAGTGTCATCCGGCGCTCAGACCATATTCCTCCTCAACTCGGTTCTCTTTGACAGCGTCTCAGCGGGCTCCCAGCTGTCATTTACGGGACAGCTGGAGTCCAATTAACCTTCATCAGCTGAGGCGCTGCTAATGAGCATAAAGAGGAGCAGCTCCGATCATTCGGGGCTGCGACATAGCACACTGAAGGCTGGAACCCCTACGCCCGGCGCCAGTCCTCTACTCGTCATGCTGCATTACTTGTGAGTGTACCCTGTATGAGTATTTGTGCGTTTTGGCCCCACGAGGCCGTGCTCCTTATCCCCTGTTCCCTGTTATAATAAAACATCGCAACTCACTGGCTCGCCCTCGGCTCTCTTTGTGTGGCTCGCGAGGGCCACACGTAACAGTAAGTCGCAGCCGAACGAGTTGCCGGAGGCCGTGAGTTTGCTATTGGACTTGTACCTTCCAGTCTGGGTGTCAGCTCTTCAAGCATGCCGTTTCCCAGGAGTCATGTTCGGCGCCAGGGCGACGAGCTGACGGCCATCTTGGAGGATGTCGACGGGACGCTCTTCACCGCCACCCTGTACGACACCTCCAACGAAAGATGCTGGCATCTGGACTATGCTGAGAATCTCCTGGACAGTCTCCCTCGCTATTCCAACCACCCTGAGGTCTGTGCCAGGAGGGACGCCATCGCTGCACAGCGAGAGTAGCTCCGTGGGTTGGAGGGAAATCCCGGCAGGAAGCCGAAGAGGAGGAGACGTCGCCCTTCGCTTCGGGATCCCGTTCCTGCCTCCACTCCAGCCCGGGAGTTCGCACCATCCAAGGGGCTTTCCCCATTCAGCACAACGTCACTCGGGATTCCCCCGGAGGATCTGCAGCTGACAGCTATTAAGGTCCGGGACCGAGTGGCTGCTGCTCGCTCCGCTGTGCACCTGTCTACCATCATGAGGCATGTGGCGGCGGCAGTAAGATTGGTGGAGAGGAGTCCAGGGCTGCGAGACTACCCCGAGTTCAACGCCCTCCTCGCCTCGGACTCTGCTCAGGAGTGGTGATTCCCGGGTCTCTCCTTCGCTTCGCCCCCTGGGAATAGCCATCATCACATTGCCGAACTGTCTCAGCATGAACCCCGTCTGGATCCAGTTCCGGGCTGCCGCAAGGTTTCATCCTCCCACGCAGCTGTCACTCCTACGCCTTGTCTGAGAGGAGATTCCGCAACCTCGTCTCCTGAGCCGCTCCCCTCCGCTGTCACGCCAGCACTTCAGGCCCGGCTCATCTCGGCTGTCACCCCCTCCTCCTTGACGCGCTCCCCGGCTGCTGTGTGTGCTCGGAATCCCGACCTGGCGAGCCCTCTCCTGGAATCAACACGAGCGGCTCCCCGACGTCCTCTCGGGGGGTCCTCCGTTACCGCCCGACAGGGAAAGGGAGGAGCAACGTCCACTGCAGCAGGCACCATCCAGCCTCCAGGAGACAGGCAAGTCCCAGTTTGTTTACATCCACCTAGTGATTTGCTCTGTCAAACTCCTGGAGGTGGAGTTCGGGGTTAGCAGCTCCCCGAGCTCCCACCACCTGCTGCAACTTTAGTCATTAATCCTGCACCCTCTGTTTCTCCCTCCGCTGAGCGGTCCCCGGCGCCAGGTCAACGTCGTGGGATGAGGAGGGGCCCTGCGGTTCTGGACAGTCTGGTTCCAGTTCCGCAGCTACGCCGTGAAAGGAGGAGGAAGGCGGATTGCTACGTGGAGTCAACGCCGACGACCAAACGTCCCTGGGTCTTCACGGAGGAGCGGTCCGGTCCAGCGGGATGAGGTTCTCCTGCCACCATGCCGTATGGGCTGTCGGCGTGGACACCGGTGCCGGAGGAATCACAAGCTGCGCTGTCCATCATGCCAGCTGCGGAGCCCGATGCAGCTGAGTGGGAGCCTGACGACGACCTCCTGATGTTGGATCCCGGATCTTTGCAGTCCTGGACGGCGTCAGAACCCGAGATCAGGCAAGTGCTCTATCTCATTTTTCTTCTCCTTACTTTAGAGCACTTTAGCCTGTCTCTAGGGGAGATGGGCCGGGGGCAGCCGTCCGCTGCGTCCGAGCTTATCTCGCCGGGTTCTGGCGCTGCCGGTGATCCTGATCCCGGTTCTGTTTTCTCCCCTGAGCCTTCTCCCAGGGTCGCTGGCGAGGAGCTGCCATCTCTCGTGGTGCTGGAGGGTCCAGGTTCGATGTCGGAGGTCGGTTCTGGTGCGGCGCCGGCCCAATCGGGGTCCGATGTGGGTTCGCCCGAGACCCAATCGGGGTCCGACGTGGGTTCACTCGAGACCCAATCAGGGTCCGACGTGGGTTCTGCACCAGTGGGGTCCAGGTCCGGTGAGGGGGTTGCTGATTCCCTGCCGTCTGTCGTTGGACCTCCTCGTCATCAGCTCTCCCCCGTGCCTCTTCCACCGGGGTCAGTGTGGGCCTCTCCCTCTCCCCTACGGGCCTGGTGGTTGAGCGATGCGGGTCGGCCGCCGGAGGGCCTGCCGTTCCCGTTCGGCTCGCTTGTGCGGCCGCCCGACCCGCTAGACTTTCTGTTCGGTGATCTGGTTTGGCCTCCCGAGGAACTGTGTTTTCTGGCCTGGGGTTCGGGTAGGCCCCCGGAACTGTTCCCTTCAGTCCATGATGTGATTATTTCTTTTGCAGTGGTCCGATATAGCTGATTTTAATGTTTCTCGTTCTGCTTTTTCTTTTTGTGATCTTGTGAGTCGTCCTTGCGTTTCCTTCTCACATTCCTTTTGGTGTTCTTTTTTTCTTGTGGTGAATAATCTTCCGGTTTCTCCAATGTAGGTTTTGTTACATGATCTGCATGATATTTCATATAATACATTGCATTTATTGTCTTGTTCTATTCTGTCCTTGGGGTGTACTAATAACTGTCTTAATTTTTTGTGTGGTTTGACTGCTGTGTTTATTTTGTATTTTTTCATGATCCTTTGAATTGGTTCCGTGATCCCTCGTATGTATGGTATTGTTATGGTTTCCTTGTTTTTGATTTCAGCTTTTGTTCTGTGTCTTGTGTCCTGTTTATTTTCTTTGTTTTTGACTTGCTGTTTCCCTTTGTTTATGGCCCATACTGGATATTGGCAGCGTATAAGTGCATGTTTTATGTGGTTTTCCTCTTCCTGTCTGTCTTCTTGTTCCGTGATGATGGTGGCTCGTTCATATAATGTCCTGACGACTGATAGCTTGTGTGCTGTGGGGTGTTCCGATGTCCAAAGTAGGTATTGATCTGTGTGGGTTGGTTTCCTGTAGACTGTGATTTTTATGCTGCCATCCTCGTTGTGGTGGATTTTCATGTCCAGAAAGGCTATGGTGCCATTTTCCTCCTCTTCGTGTGTGAATTTTATGTTCCCCGTACTGTCTGTACTGTTCAGATGGTCAGTGAGTTCTTGTGTATGTCCTTTCCTTATTTTTTCCAGAATGTCATCTACGTATCTCTTCCAAAGGGTGGGTTTGCATATTGTGGGTGCTGTGTTGATGGCTTTATTTTCCAGATCCTCCATAAAAAAACTGCTCATGATGGCTGATAGTGGGTCTCCCATTGCAAATCCTTCTTTTTGTTTGTAGATTTTTCCTCTGAATTGAAAATAAGTGGATTTTGCAACAAACTGTAGTAATTTGGATATGTCATGGACTGTGAGGTCGGTGCGTCTTTTTAGGGTACTGTCCTTGTTGAGGCGTTCTTGCACTATATGTAGTGTGACGTCAATAGGAGTCTTTGTGAATAAAGAGATGACATCATGTGAGATGAGGATCTCGTCTGATTCTATTTTTATGTCTTTGAGTTCTTGTGCCAGCTCTTTTGAATTTTTACAGTGAAAGTCTGATAGTCCAAGGAGGGGTTTGATGATTTCAGCTAGGGCTTTTGATAAGTTGTATGTGACTGATCCAATGCTGTCTATTATTGGCCGCAGTGGGATATCCTTTTTATGTATTTTCGGTGTTCCATAAATCCGAGGGGTGATACTGGCTGTGGGGATCAGGTGATCATATGCGTCCTTTGTGATTTTATTGCTTTCTAATAGAGGTTTTAGAAGGGCTTTGAGCATTTTTTTCTTTTCTTCTGTCGGGTTTGTTTTAATGATTTCGTATGTGTTACTGTCTGCCAACATGGTTTCCATTTGTTTTTCGTATGTTTCCGTGTCCAAAATTACTGTTGTTCTGCCTTTATCTGCTGGGAGTATTGTGATCGTTTTATCTGTCTTGAGTGAGTTTAATGCTTTTTCTTCTTTTCTTGTAACGTTGCTTTGTGGTAATTTGGCCGTTTTGAGGATTCCTGCGACTGCGTTCCGGAGTGCTGCTTTTTCTCCTTGGTCCTGGATTTTTTCACATGCCAGTTCTGTTGCGAGGATGTATTCTTCATGGGGGATTCTGGCTGGTGTGATGGCGAAGTTCAGTCCTCTGTTCAGCACTGTTTTCTCCGTGTCCGTGAGTGTGCGTTGTGATAGGTTTTTGACCCACTTATCGTTCTTTTCCGTGTGTGTTTGTCTTCGTCCGTTCTTTCTTTCTGTGAGTTTTTTTAATTTTTTCAATTGGCGGTTTTTCGTTGTGATGAATTCTTGTTCGTGTGCGTGTTTCAGTTGTGCTTTTATCTCTTCTTTAAGAGGCTCCTCTGTCCTCCACGCATTACCTGTATTAATGGCACCTGTTTGAACTCTTTATCAGTATAAAAGACACCTGTACATAGCCTCAAACAGTCAGACTTCATACTCCACTATGGCCAAGACCAAAGAGCTGTCAAAGGACGCCAGAAACAAAATTGTAGACCTGCACCAGGCTGGGAAGACTGAATCTGCAATAGGTAAGCAGCTTGGTGTGAAGAAATCAACTGTGGGAGCAATTATTAGAAAACGGAAGACATACAAGACCACTGATAATCTCCCTTGATCTGGGGCTCCACGCAAGATCTCACCTCGTGAGGTCAAAATGATCACGAGAACGGTGAGCAAAAATCCCAGAACCACACGGGGGGACCTAGTGAATGACCTGCAGAGAGCTGGGACCAAAGTAACAAAGGCTACATCAGTAACACACTACGCTGCCAGGGACTCAAATCCTGTAGTGCCAGACGTGTCCCCCTGCTTAAGCCAGTACATGTCCAGGCCCGTCTGAAGTTTGCTAGAGAGCATTTGGATGATCCAGAAGAGGGTTGGGAGAATGTCATATGGTCAGATGAAACCAAAATAGAACTTTTTGGTAAAAACTCAACTTGTCATGTTTGTAGGAGAAAGAACACCATACCTACTGTGAAGCATGGGGGTGAAAACATTATACTTTGGGGCTGTTTTTCTGCAAAGGGATCAGGACGACTGATCCGTGTAAAGTTAAGAATGAATGGGGCCACGTATCATGAGAGTTTGAGTGAAAACCTCCTTCCATCAGCAAGGGCATTGAAGATGAAATGTGGCTGGGTCTTTCAGCATGACAATGATCCCAAACACACTGCCCGGGCAACGAAGGAGTGGCTTCGTAAGAAGCATTTCAAGGTCCTGGAGTGGCCTAGCCAGTCTCCAGATCTCAACCCCATAGAAAATCTTTGGAAGGAGTTGAAAACATCACTGCTCTAGAGGAGATCTGCATGGAGGAATGGGCCAAAATACCAGCAACAGTGTGTGAAAACCTTGTGAAGACTTACAGAAAACGTTTGACCTCTGTCATTGCCAACAAAGGGTATATAACAAAGTATTGAGATGAACTTTTGTTATTGACCAAATACTTATTTTACCGAGGAATTTACCAATTAATTCATTAAAAATCCTTCAATGTGATTTTCTGGATTTTTTTTTTTCTCATTTTGTCTCTCATAGTTGAGGTATACCTATGATGAAAATTGGAGACCTCTCTCATCTTTTAAGTGGGAGAACGTGCCACAATTGGTGGCTGACTAAATACTTTTTTCCCCACTGTAGATAGATAGATAGATAGATAGATAGATAAATAGATAGATAGATACTTTATTTCGAACAAAAAAGGAAAACAAAAACAAAACAAATGACAAGTGCAATAAAGTAACAGTATACAGTGTTTGAAACGGAGAAGGAAGAAGTGAACACTTATTGATTCCAACTTCTCTTTTCCATAAATACAACCCATGTGAAATATATACAAATTACCCCATTTAAGACCCCAAGTAAACAATTAACTGTAGAGGATGTGCTCAAGGATGAGGCTGAGTTTATTTCTCAGGTTCAGCTTTATTAACAGAACACATGCTCTAACAATCTCTCAGCAAGAAAAGAGACAGATCAATATCACATCGCTCTTTTTATCCTGGAACATCAAAACTCAAGTCACATGGTGTCTAAGCAAGCATACAGTCACATGGTACTTAATCCCCAGTCTCAATGTAACCCTTTGATCTTCCACCATTGTTCCTTAGCCCTCGATGGTCCGGAAATCCTTCCATGGCACCTCTCTGAGACAAAGGCCAAATCTCACACCTTCTCGATATCTCCTGCAGACTCAGTCCTTTTTGTCCCTCGAGACGTGAAGCACACAATAAACATACAGCAATACATTTGTGGAAAATATGTACCCAACATATGTGCCACATGACCCCCCCAAACATCTAATATGGGACAAATATAATCAGAGATGCATGACATAAAAACATTACTGCATAACCAAATATCAATCCCCCAGATGCCGAGGTTTAAACCTCCTGCCGTATCTGCTGCAAGCCGGCCTTGCCACTCCTGCAGCGTCCTCCTGCACCTGGGGGTTAGAACTGTTAGCCAAACTCTGTGGGGGTTCTGGAGAATGCCTTCTCGGGGGTCTGCCGCGGCGGGGGGCCCTCGCCAACTGCACTTGTTCATCCGCCAACACAACAGCAGGTTTGAGTCTGTTTATACAAATCAACTCCTTTCTGTCACCCAAATCTAGCAAAAAATGCTTCTCCCCTGTTTCCAATACTCTGAAAGGTCCATCATACGGCAGCCGCAAGCTTGGACGATGAGCATTATGTCTAACAAAAACAAACTCCGCATTTTTTAAAGCCTTCGGCACAAAAACGCGTGGGAAACTGTGATGAACCGGGCCAGGAAGGGTGGTTGATCCTGTGCCCCTCTGCAACAGCTGAGCGGGGGGGCAATCTGGCGCAGGATTGTCGGGGAGAAATTCCCCAGGCAAACGGAGGGGTTGTGCAAAAACTAACTCAGCTGGGGAGGCCTGCAAATCCTCCTTAGGTGCAGAACGCAACCCCAATAAAACCCATGGAAGTTTGTCCACCCAATTTGTATCCGTAAGCGACGCTCTGAGGGCTGCTTTCAATGACCTATGAAAACGTTCGCATAAACCATTAGCCTGGGGGTTATATGCGGTAGTGCGGTGGAGTTTCACCCCTAGGCTGCGGGCCATCGATGACCAGAGTTCAGAAACAAATTGAGGACCTCTGTCGGATGTTATGTCCGACGGAACTCCCAAACGCGCAACCCAAGCTGTCAAAAATGCGCGCACAACTTCCTCCGCTATGGTTGATGCCAGAGGGACCGCTTCTGGCCAACGCGTGGTGCGGTCCACCATCATCAAAAGATGTGTGTACCCCTGTGATGATGGAAGGGGGCCCACCAAGTCGACATGCACGTGATCAAAACACTTAGCCGGAATGTGAAAAGGCTCCAAAGGAGCCCTAGTGTGCTTGTGTATTTTGGCTCGCTGACACGCTACGCAGGCCGCTGCCCATTCTTTGACCTGTTTGCGCAACCCCGGCCAAACAAATTTCTCCCCCACCATTTTGATCGATGTGCGCACCCCCGGGTGTGCCAGGGAATGGACCGAGTCGAAGACACGGCGGCGCCACGCTGCTGGTACCATGTGGAGACATCGCAGATTAGGGGGGGCATACCAGTTTGCTGCACCCTGTGCTCCAGCCTTAATCCTGTTGGTCCAGACTGGAGCGCGCGCACATCTGCATCGCTAACCTGCTCCGCGGCCATGGCTGCATAATCTAAACCTACGCGGACAGGGGCTGCGTGCGCTTCCGCGCTGCTACCCTGGCCCGCGGCCACGGCTGCAGAGTCTGCCCCAACGAGGCCTGGCGCCGCCACAGCACGTGAGAGGCAGTCTGCCACTACATTATATTTACCTGCGACATGCTGGATATCGGTGGTGAACTCCGATATCGCGGCCAGCTGTCTTTGCTGCCGGCCCAACCAAGGTTCTGAAATCTTGGCCATTGCAAAAGTTAGCGGTTTGTGGTCCACGAACGCGGTGAAACAGCGCCCTTCCAGCCAGAACTGGAAATGGCGGATGGCCAAGTGTAGGGCCAACAGCTCCCTGTCGAACGCGTTGTATTTTCGCTCGCTATCGTGCAAGGTTTTGCTGAAAAACGCGAGCGGCTGCCAGGTCCCCGCTACAAACTGTTCAACCACCGCCCCCACCGCTACAGCGGAAGCGTCGGTGGTGAGCGCCATGCGGGCCGCTGGGACTGGGTGTGCCAACAGAGCTGCGTTTGCCAGGGCTGATTTGACTTGGGAGAATGCGCGCTCCTGCTCAGGAGACCATTCGATTTTATTTGTGGGTTTTTGTTTTTTTAGTGCAGCGTACAATGGTTGCATGAGCCGCGCTGCGCCTGGGAGGAAACGGTTATAAAAATTATCCATTCCCAAAAACTCCTGTAACGCTTTGACCGTTTGAGGTTGAGGAAAGTCTGTTATTGCGCGTACTTTATTGGGCAGAGGGACCGCTCCTTCTGGCGAAACACGATGCCCCAAAAAATCAATTTGCACCACTCCAAACTGACACTTCGCTGGGTTAATTATTAACCCGTGCTCTGCCAGCCTCCGAAAAACCGCTGTGAGGTGGCTTTCATGCTCGTCTTCAGACAGGCTGGCTACCAAAATGTCATCCAAGTAGACGAACAAGAAAGGGAGGTCGCGTAGAACCGCGTCCATCATACGCTGGAACGTCTGCGCAGCACCCTTGAGTCCAAATGGCATGCACAAAAACTCAAAAAGCCCGAAAGGAGTTATTACCGCTGTTTTGGGTATATCCTGAGCGCGCACGGAGACCTGATGGTAACCAAGCACCAAGCCTATTTTAGAACAAATGCGCGCCCCCGCCAAATGAACTGAAAAATCCTGGATGTGCAGAATTGGGTAGCGGTCGTGTGCTGAGGCGTTATTCAACCTGCGGAAATCACCGCAAGGCCGCCATGAACCGTCAGCCTTTGGGACCATGTGTAGCGGTGAAGCCCAGGGGCTTTTAGAATGTCTAATGATGCCCAGTTTTTCCAAGTTGGCGAACTCCTCGCACGCTATGGCCAGTTTAGCTGAGTCCAAGCGTCGAGCTTTAGCAAAAACGGGTGGCCCGGTGGTAGTGATAAAATGCTCCACTCCATGTTTAGCGACTGTCGCCGAAAACGTTGGGACTGTGAGTGCTGGGAACTGAGTGAGTAGTGCGTGGAACTTACCACCCGCAGCTGTGACGTTGGCCTGTGCAGTCGGCGGGGCCACCCGGGCTGTGCAGGGAATAGAGTGAAAAGACAGTGCATTAACCAGACGTCTATTAGCAAGATCAACCAATAAACTATGTGAGCACAAAAAATCAGCACCTAACATGTTGAAATTGACTGCCGCTATGACGAAAGTCCATTCAAATGTACTGCCGTGGAAAGAGAGAGACAGGGTCCTCTCCCCGAAGGTCTTAATCGCCGAGCTGTTCGCTGCCGACACCCCGGGACCGCTGGAAGGCGCCAGCCGGTCAGCGTAGGAAGGTGTGATGAAACTCAGCTGGGAGCCTGTGTCCACGAGGAAGTGCCTCCTCGATCGCGCGTCCCACAGGTAGAGCAGCTTGTTCTCTTCACCGAGAGCCGCAGTTGCTACCGACTCCCGGTCTTGGCGTTTCCCGAGCTCTTGAACTGGCACGGTGGAATGCACTTGCGTGCTCTCTCGGCGAAACGGCGATGGTAAAAGCAAAGGACGTCACCCGCTCCGCGTCTCCTGGCCTCCGCGGCTGCTGTCGTCGGTGAGTCTGGTGCTGCAGCCTCTGGCCCCCTGCCATCTCCGGGTGTTGCGCCCAGCTCCGCTGCTGCGGTCGTGGCCGTGTGTCACCTATGCGCGTCGACGAGTCGCTGCGCCTCCTGGCCCAGCTCGTGGTAGTCTCGGCGGGCCAGCAGCTGTGAACTGGCCAGGGTAACTCTCACCGCTGAGGGTAGTGTCCTGAGGAAAAGGTGGGCGAAGATAAAACCATCATCTTCGGAGTCTCTCAAAGTCAGCATCTTCGCCATCAGGTCCGCAGGTCTCTCAACCTCGCCCTCAGTCTACGCCAGGAGCTTTTCTGCTCGCTCTTCTGGCGAGGGGGTGAAACATCGGATGAGAGCAGCCTTCAGTGCGCCATACTTGTCGTTGTCTGGCGGGTGGTTAATCAGACTGTCCACTCGCTGGGCTGTGTGGCTGTCCAGCTTTGCAACTACATGGTAGAATTTCATGGCGTCTGCCAAAACTCCCCGAAGATGGAACTGCGCCTCGACTGCGTTAAACCAGGAGCGCGGGCTATGCTGCCAGAAATCAGGTAGCTGGACTGTGGTAGCTGCATTAGCCTGGCTGGCTCCTGATGAGTCCGGTGCCGGAGAATCGTCACCGGCCATAATACGTCTTAGGGTCACCAGTGTAGAGGATGTGCTCAAGGATGAGGCTGAGTTTATTTCTCAGGTTCAGCTTTATTAACAGAGCACATGCTCTAACAATCTCTCAGCAAGAAAAGAGACAGATCAATATCACATCGCTCTTTTTATCCTGGAACATCGAAACTCAAGTCACATGGTGTCTAAGCAAACATACAGTCACATGGTACTTAATCCCCAGTCTCAATGTAACCCTCTGATCTTCCACCATTGTTCCTTAGCCCTCGATGGTCCGGAAATCCTTCCATGGCACCTCTCTGAGACAAAGGCCAAATCTCACACCTTCTCGATATCTCCTGCAGACTCAGTCCTTTTTGTCCCTCGAGACATGAAGCACACAATAAACATACAGCAATACATTTGTGGAAAATATGTACCCAACATATGTGCCACATAACTATATTTTGTACATATCAACATTAACACCCATCCATCCCAACATGCATACAGTCCATACATCAAAACCCAGCCCCAAACAACACAGATATACACAGTACTGTCCCACCCACCATTCCATAGTGTCCCAGAGTGAGCATAGTGAATTGAACATATAAATACTACCCTTCTAACATATATTCTTTCAGCAAATAATGTTTGGACCTCTTTTTGAATTGATTTCTGTTTGCACATAGTTTCAGTTCTGGCTCCAAACTGTTCCACAAATCCACCCCACAGACAGATATGCACATACTTTTCTTAGTTGTTCGTATCTTGGGTTTTGTAAAGTTTAAGTCTCCTCTCAAATTATAATCATTGTCTCTTTTTTATATATTTTTTGTATATTAGTTGGGAGTTGATTATTAATTGCCCTGTACATGACTTGTGCTGTCTTAAATTTAACTAAATCGATGAACTTTATGACATGTGACTTTAAAAACAACGAATTGGTATGGTCTCTATATCCTACATTATTTATTATCCTTATAGCTTTTTTTGTAATGTGCATATTGACTGTAGGTTGGTCTTGTAGGTGTTTCCCCAGACTTCTACACAGTAGTTAAGATAAGGTAGAAACAGTGAATTGTACAGTAAGAACAATGATTTATAGTCCAAGATGTGTCTTGTTTTCCCCAGTATCCCTATACATGTTGCCAACTTGGCCCGGATGTGATTGATGTGAGGTTTCCAGCAGATTTTATTGTCTAGTGCAGGGGTGGGCAGTGAGGGCCATTCCAGCGCAGATTTTTTGTTCCACCCAGTGTCTTCAGCAGGTGTTTTCAATTATTAGCGATCCTTGAAGCTGATCAGAGCAAACACCTGCTGAAGACACTGGGTGGAACAGAAAATCTGCAGTGGAATGGCCCTCCATGGCACATGATTGCCCACCCCTGGTCTAGTGTCACCCCCAGAAACTTATTTTCCTGTACTGTTTCTATTCTGGTATCATCTATCGTTACCATTATTTCATGATTTATTTTATAATTTCCAAACAACATAATCTTTGTTTTTGTTTTGTTTTTTCAGATTTAGAGATAATTTATTTTTGTTGAACCACTGCGTTAACCTTTTCATTTCAGTTGTGACCACCTCTAAAACCTACAGCAAATTCTCACCAGTGCAAAGGATATTTGTGACATCCACAAACAAAATAAATTTCAGAATTTTTGATACTTGGCATATGCCATTTATATACAAGAATGAGAGTCTGGGTCCCAAAACTGACCCCTGGGGCACACCACAAGTGATGTCCATGAAGGGTGATTTGTGCTCACCAATTTGTACAAAGTGTTGTCTGTTACTTAAATAACTTTCCACCCAACTCAGTCCGACCCCTCTTATCCCATACCTTTCCAGTTTCCTTAGTAGAATTCTGTGGTCAGTGGTGTCAAAAGCTTTCTTTAAATCTATAAATACTCCTACAGTAATCTTTTTTTTATCTATACAACTAGTAATTTCTTCAATAAGTTTGATCAGTGCAAAAGATGTAGATTTATCTGCTCTAAAACCATACTGGCTATCTGTAAGGAGGTTGTGTTTTTCAATAAAATCATCCAGTCTCTTAGTGAAGATTTTTTCAAGTATTTTGGAGAATTATAAGAGTAAAGAGACTGGCCTGTAATTTGTGAAATAATGACTGTCTCCTGTTTTGTATAGAGGTATTACTTTTGCTATTTTCATTTTGTTTGGAAATTTACCAGTTTGAAATGACAGGTTACAGATGTGGGTGAGTGGTTTAACAATTCCTTCAATTACTTTTTTCACTATTGGCATGTCAATTTCATTCCAGTCCGTTGATTTTTTGTTCTTAAATTTACTCACAGTCTCAATAATTTCCTTTTCAGTTACTGCACCCAAAAAGATTGTGTTTAGATTTCTAACTTCTATTTCATTTACAGAACCACTGTTGTTTGTTTCTGTTGTCACTATTGATTTTGCTAATTCAGGACCAACGTTTACAAAAAATTTATTGAAACCACTGACCGCATCCTCCATATTATTTATCAAATTGCCATTTTCAATAAAATATTCTGGATAATTAGCATTCTTAGGTCGATTACTAATAATCCCATTGAGTATTTGCTATATTCCTCTTAAGTTATTTTTATTATCTTCTAATATTCTGTTGTAATATTCTTTCTTACAGGTCCCCATTATATTAGTAAGCTTATTTTTATATCTTCTATATTTGATCTCAGCCTCCACCATTCTGCACTTAATGAACTGTTTATATAATGTATTCTTCTTTTTACATGCATTTATTAACCTCTTGGTGACCCAAGGAATATTTTTGTTTTGTTGTCTGTCACTGTATTGTTTTATACGACAGTTTTTATTGTACAATGATTGAAATATTTGTGAAAATTTATCATATGCTTTATTTATATCATTTTCATCATAAACTATCTTCCAGTCTTGTATTAATAGTTCCTTTGCCAGTAATTACATAGATTCTTCAGTTCTTATTCTTTTATATTTAATATTTTTGGTATACTTTTTCTTCCTATAATCACATTGATAGACAACAAAAATTGGCAGGTGGTCACTGATATCATTCAATAAAAGCCCACTCATGATGTTATTTTCCATAATGTTTGTGAATATGTTATCTATCTTCAAGACCGACCTGCGCTTCCAGAGCTCCGCCGTCATGGCTCTGCAGGAGGCCAGCGAGGCCTACCTGGTGGGTCTCTTCATGGACACCAACCTGTGCGCCATCCACGCCAAGAGGGTCACCACAATCATGCCCAAAGACATCCAGCTGGCCCGCCGCACCTGTGGAGGGAGAGAGAGCTTAGACTTTCTGCTACACATTCACCAACCACAATGCTCCGCACTGTGTGTCTATATATACAGTATATTGTAGCGAACTCAATATGAGCACCCTACTTGGCTTGCCAAGTGGGTTGACCCTATTGGCGACACAGGTAGAGTGCGGGACTCCGGAGCAGGAGGCGTGAGTTCGAACCTCCCGGTCGGACGTCGTCAGTTGGGCGCGCACGTTACACTGGTGTCAGAAGTGGGATCTCCTGTCCAAAGCAGTAATGGGGCGCTGACATCGGGACGATGTCGAGAACCAGAGGGGAGTAGTGTAGCGAACTCAATATGAGCACCCTACTTGGCTTGCCAAGTGGGTTGACCCTATTGGCGACACAGGTAGAGTGCGGGACTCCGGAGCAGGAGGCGTGAGTTCGAACCTCCCGGTCGGACGTCGTCAGTTGGGCGCGCACGTTACAATATATATATTTATAGTAATATGTACATATGTATACTAGCTGTTCTTGTTCTTTTCTTGCCTTCTGATTGTTGCTCTGTGTGTTGCTATCCCTGTGCTGTTGCAATCCTGGAATTTCCCCATTGTGGGACTAATAAAGGCTAATCTTATCTTATCTTATTAGTGTGGCACTGTGTGACGTGATTCTGCTAGGTCCGGTAATTGTTGGATGTAAGCCCATACTGTACATTGTGTTGATATATTCTTCTGACAAACTATATTGTTTAGAATTCATCAGATCTATATTGAAATCCCCACAGATGAACATAACTTTATGAGTTAGTTTTGCATACATATTTTCCATCCAGTCCTTAAATAAGTCAACGTTTGATCCAGGTGTTCTATATACACAGCTCACTACCATATTCTTCACATTGTCCAGACAGATTTCTATTGTAATACATTCAAATAAATCATCCACAGTTACTGACAGATTTTCTACAACCTTGTATTGCAAGCTCTTGTCAACATAAATTGCAACTTCTCTGTTATGACCCGAGTGCTAATGTTATTTGCGCTCAGGCTATTCCTGTCAGGTCTTGACAGCGGCGTTATTATTCCGGCTGTCCGAGCTCTTATTATGACAGCGCTCGGGGAGCCTTCCGCTCACCTGTCAAGACCTGAACAGCTTTTCTGCATTTGCGGTCGTTAGCAGCCGGCTTCTTAAGCTGACGCCAGTGGCTGCATTCTTGCAGCAGTGTCCGTCGCTGATCGTTGGAGCGATCGTGCTATATGGATTATACTACATTGCCCGTCTGTGGTGTGACCGTCTTATCCTGTGGACCCGTGAGTGAGCTTGTTAGCCTTATGCCTCCCTGTGTGTAGACTTGTTTGTGTCATAGCCTCAGCGGCTTGTATTATTGTGATTTCACCGTGAAAAAAAGACACTAACACAACTCTCTGGTGTCGGTGTGGCGTCTTAAGGTGGCTTGCGAGGGCCACCGCATCACATCCTCCTCCTTTTTTCACTTTTCTATTTATATAATTTAATTCATAGCCATCCATGGTAAAATCCACTCCTTTCTCTTCACTGAGCCACGTCTCCGATATTGCCACAATATTGAATGGCTCTTTAAACTGATGTAAATAATCTTTAATGTTATTAAAGTTGGCATAGAGACTTCTGCTGTTGAAGTGGATCATAGAAATATTGAAATCAGATGTGACCATTGTGTTAAACTGTTCATCCGTGTAGTAACTACAGTTATTATTGATGGAGCTAAATAAATTATCAGGGTCTATGTTATATTCTACGTCCTGTGGGTTGTGATCCGTATATTCAAAAACTTACAGTTCCTGTTGTTCCTGTTTGTTGATCTTTTGTTTCATGTAATTAAATGTCCTGATGCAGATGAGTATATCCCTTCAGTGTCGTACAGTTGTCTCTTGTTGCTGTCGACTCCAGTTCAAAATGTTCATTGATATTTGTCCAGTTCCATACATAATATTACGGATGTTAATGACCTTGGCTTCTTCAGGTGATCCATTTAATTTGATGTATATTTTACAGTTTAATGTTCAGGTGTTTTGAGTCTTTTTCTGCTTTCTCATGTAACTTGCTTTTCTGGCTATTTCTGTGTTTTCTTTTGTGAGGTGCTCATTTATGTAAATGTTCATTCCTTTCAGTTTCCTCCCTTGTTTTAGCAGCGCAGTCTTGTGTTTTCTATTGACAAACCTCATGATCACAGCCAGTTTGTCGCTGTTTTTCCTAGGCAGAGGGTGGCAGGCCTCAATGGTGTTACAGTCCAGCTGGATTCCTTTGGACTGCAGGAAGGCCGCCACTTGTTGTTCCATAGATTTGTCTTCCAGCGCATCGAGCCTCCCTCCGCTGTCCACGGCCACCGCCCGAGCATATGATCGGGGTTTAATGTGGAGCCCTGTGATGATCATGTCGTTCACCCGGGTGTACTGCTCCAGGTCTGACACTCTGCTCTCCAGATACGCCAGCCTCTTGTCCTTCTCAGCGTTATGGATCCGCAGCGCTTTCACCTCCCCCAGCAGGCCCAGGATGTTTTTTTGCTTCAGCTTAACAGCAGAAATCTCTTCAGCCAAGAAGTTGAGCAATCTTTTAATATCGTCTACCTCCTCAGTCTGCTGAGCTTTCTTAGGACCCATGATCCCGGCCGATGTATGTTGACTAAACAGCTAATGAACAGCTGTTTAGCTAGCTGAATGGCGAGCCACTCCGCTCTTGTTTCCCAGTCCGTAGATGCCGCTATTAGCGTCTTAAGTCAAGTAGGGGTCGAAACTAGGATGTCCAGTCCGTAATCCAAATTCAGGTCTCAAAAGCCAAAAAAAGTAGTCAAAAACCGAGCACCAAAACACAGAAATCCACCAAAATCCACCGACTGACAGGATCTGACAGCAGGTTGACAGTGAACCGGAAGTCCAATTTTGATTTTTTTTCTAGCATAACCTAGTGCATGACAAGCAACTTGTAGAATTTAAGCCCTTGATTTCCATCCATCCATCCATCCATTAATCCTCTATCGCTTATCCAGTCACAGGGCCAGCAGTCTAAGCAGAGAAGACAGACTGCTGCCCGGTTAAAATAGCACCATGATCACCATGATCTCTTCTGCAGATAATTGGGAAGCGTTCAAACCCTTTACTTTGAGGAAAAAAAAGATCTCTCCCATTCCAGCAAAAACATTATCAAATAAGTTTGGCTCATTTTCTAGATGTACAGAAGAAGGGAAAAAAAAACTGAACCATGACTTAGAATAAAAATTTCACTAGCATTACAATGAGCAGTACTAAACTTAAAAGACAAAAGTTGAAGGATTACAAGAGTAATACTCAGAACATTTATGACAGAAAAATTCAATTCCTGTTTGTGTTATTGCTGACACAAAGGGGGGAAGGTGAGATCTTCCCCAATTCAATTTTTCAGGGTGGCACCAAAAGTGGACACTTGTGGTGGAGGGGGGACAGAGGGAGGTGTGGGACAAGCTGGCCGTGGCAAGGGGCCCATGATGCTTGTCATCAATCTGGACATCAGGGCCATTGACAGAGGCAATATTCTGGATACCGGCAGCGGCGGAGAGTGGGGGAGGAGGACCTCATGGGCTAACCACAACATGTGACAAGCAGACCCGAAGCTAAGTAGAACAAATGGCACTAACACTGACTTTACAAATACCCATTTACCTGACTTTGACTTGAGTTAACAATGCAGTGTTTACCTGGAGTGACATTGCACATTCAAAATATCTCAGTAAGGTTTTCCAAAGCAGAACGGTATGAGAGCATCACATTTCATACATGTTACAGGAATAAGGAATAAATGTGTTGTGTGATTTCGGTGTACTAAGGCAGTGCTGCTCATGGCATTTGGTTTTCGGCCGAGCCAGATGAGATGACTGCATTCCTGCACACGAAGGATTCCGAAGGATTCCGAAGAATTCCGACTCCGGCAGTCGGAAGTCTCAACACTTAACATGGAATCGGTGTGTGGCATTGCAAAAACAATGTCTGCCTATGTAGTATTCTCTGGGTACCTCCCCAGTCTGACCATGATGACATGTTTAGCTGCTTGTCATCCTTCAACCGCTGGCTGTCTGTGTGGTGTCCTGCAAACAATGTGGGCTGCATAGACAATTGGAGCTCATTTTGGGGAAAACCTGGTCTTATTAGATGAGACGGTGTCCATCCCACTTTGGAGTGCGTGTCTCATTTATCTAACAACCCGGCATCATTTTTATCCAAATTTCCAAAACCTTGACAACTCAGAGTTGGGACCAGGAAGCAGAGTTGCAGTCTTACACGCCTCTCTACAGCTCCTCTTCATCCGCCACCCCTCAACTTAGCCCCTGTCTTCCCCTTCAGAGAATCATTGTCTGCTCCCTCCAAAGTAAATAAAAATATAATGTATAAGCATCCAAAAATGATGAAACAAAAAGTTGGTAAAACTCAAATTAAACATTAAGCCTCTAAATTGAATGATCTGGCCTCCGTTCCTCCTCATAATTTAAAAATTAAATGTGGTTTGTTAAAAATTAGGTCTCTAACTCCCAAGTCTCTGCTAGTCCATAATCTGTCAATTGATCATCAGATTGATTTAATATCCCTGACAGAGACTTGGTTAGGGCAAGAGGATTATGTTGGTTTGAATGAATCAACTCCCTCTGGTTATTAAAACTGTCAAAATTCCAGACGTTCTGGCCATGGAAGAGGAGGAGCAACAATTTATCATTCCAAATTACTAGTTAAGCACTTGCACTCTGGTCAATTTCCCTAAAAACGCCAAAAAATAACGTACCCAAAGCAAATCAAAAGCTGTTCTTCAACCCTTTGCAGCATCTTCATGGGGTTGGTCTCATTTAAAAGAAAACACTGAATTTTTTGGCAAAACAGTCATAATCTCTCTAAGTGCCCCTGCCATCTCATCTCATCTCTCTCATCTCACTGAGTTATAGTCATCTAAACATACTGAACTTGAAGGAAAATAAATTTCGCCTGGGTGTTTTTTTTTGGATACAAATGCTTGCAAATAACACACAGCTTCAGATACTGGCTGGAAAATGCAACAGAAATGTAGAACCAAGTGTTATCCAGCTGAGGTCAAAATTTTGTAAGAATACCACAAAAAATGAATATATTACACAGCTTTTTTCTTAGGTTGTTCCCAGGCGTTTCTGAACTGTGCCAAATTGTGCCAAATGGCACAGTTTGGAAAAACATCTGTAACTTTTGAATGATTCAATATAGAAGCTTCATCTTGGGCTCTAATGAAAGGTGAAGGGCTGTGGGTGTGGGGGGGAGGGTTGTTTATTCATTCATTCATGAATGAATGAATGAACAAACAAGCCCCCCCACACAAAGAAGCATGCCACGTAAAAAATGTGTGGCTTTTTTTTACAAGAAAAAATAACCTACAGTGCACTAAAAATTATACTAGAATATCTGAAATGCAGAAGATACCCCCCGCTACAGAGGACGGACATCGCCCATCGCTACATGACGGAAAGCGGTGACGGTGCGTCGCGATCTAATACACACAGTTGCACTAAAATATCTGCAATATATCTGCAATCCGCTACAGAAGAGTAGCGGGGGGGGGGGGGGGCGTTCACAACATGAGGGGGGGCCGTTCGCAACATGACGGACCCAGCATGTTGTGATAACGCACAGTTGTAATTTACCGATCGGTCAAAAGTCATTTGGATTACAATTTTCAGGGATAAAGAATAATTTAGCTTATAACACTTACCTGTTCACAACAGCAATGTCGCTGGCGAACTTCTCTTCCTCATTGTCAGACAAACATGACGCTGGTCCGCTTGTTACGGACTTGTGGTTCTGGTCAAGCGACCCGGTCAAACCATAATTCCATTATTGCGGTTTTGTGCTTCCATGATTGCGGTTTTGGCGAACGATTTTTCAAAACAAATAAGAACAGTAGTTAGAAAAAAAGACTGGCGAACGCCTGTGTGTCACCCAGCCTTACACAAAACAGCTTTCGAACTTCTGTGCTTCAAATGGCTGGCTGTATTCACAGCCGTTGGTAGGCGGGTCCTTCTTGTTAGGTTTTCAGTCATTGGTTCTTCAAGGTTTCAGAAACCCAATTCAAGGCTCTTATTAGTCGAATGAGAGGTCAGTCACATATAAACCAATCAAAGCACTCCTTTGGCTTTCTGTTCGCGGCTGTGTCTGTAGTGGAAGAACGGAAATGCAGCTTTTTTTTTTCAGTGCGCTCTAGGACGCAGCTCCCTCGTGCGCTCTAGGACGCAGAGACGTGTCCGCCCGCGGTACACCGGAGTGCAACAGGTTAATGTAAAGCAAAAGACACGTTATAATTCCTTTGAGGGCCTGGTCCTCAGTATTGAGCATTTTAGCAACTTTAGGCTAAACCCAATTTTATTTGCCGTAGTTTATTGTCCTCCATCAACCTACTCAGAGTTTTTATCCAAATTTACCAAATTCTTAGCTGATTTAGTGCTGAAATCAGATAATAATTATAGTAGGGGACTTTAATATACGGGTGGCGCAGTGGCAGAGTGGTCAGCACTGCAGCAGCACAGCAACTCACCCTTGGCCGGGGGATCCTGGTTTCGATCCCAGCCCTCGACCAACAGTGATCTGTGTGGGTTTACTCCGGGATTTCTCCGGTTTCCTCCCACATGCCAAAAACATGCAAGTTAGGTTAATTGGCATCAAAACTGGGGATTCTAAATTGTCCTTAGGTATGACTGTGAGAGTGAATGTTTGTCTGTCTCTCTGTGTTGGCCCTGCGATGGACTGGTGATCTGTCCAGGGTGTGCCCTGCCTCTCACGTGGGCTCCAGCCCCCCCGTGACCAGAAAAGTATTAAGCAGAAGAAGATGAATGAATGACTTTAATATACACTACCGTTCAAAAGTTTGGAGTCACTTAGAAATTTCCTTATTTTTGAAAGAAAACCACTGTTTTTTTCAATGACGATAACTTTAATCTAATCAGAAATACACTCTAATATCTAATATACAGTTAGGCCCAGAAATATTTGGACAGTGACCCAATCTTCATGATTTGGGCTCTGCATGCCACCACATTGGATTTGAAATGAAACAACTACAACGGAATTGAAGTGCAGACTTTAAGGTTTAATTCAAGGGGTTGAACAAAAATATATGATTAAACATGTAGGAATTGTAGCTATTTTTATACAAACACTCCTCATTTCAGGGGCTCAAAAGTAATTGGACAAATAAACATAACCCTAAGTAAAATGTTACTTTTCAATATTTTGTTGAGAATCCTTTGCAGACAATGACTGCCTGAAGTCTGGAACCCATGGACATCACCAAACGCTGGGTTTCCTCCTTTGTGATGCTTTGCCAGGCCTTTACTGCAGCTGTCTTTAGTTGTTGCTTGTTTGTGGGTCTTTCTGCCTTAAGTTTTGTCTTGAGCAAGTGAAATGCATGCTTGATTGGGTTGAGATCTGGTGATTAACTCGGCCATTGCAGAATATTCCACTTTGTTGCTTTAAAAAACTCCTGGGTTGCTTCTGCAGTATGTTTTGGATCATTGGTGACGTGTCGTCCAATCAACTTTGCTGCATTTGGCTGAATCTGAGCAGAAAGTATATCCCTATACACTTCAGAATTCATCTGGCTGCTTCTGTCTTTTGTCACATCATCAATAAACACAAGTGACCCAGTGCCATTGGAATCCATGCATGCCCATGCCATCACACTGCCTCCACCATGTTTTACAGAAGATGTAGTGCTTTGGATCATGAGCTGTTCCAATTCTTCTCCAAACTTTCTTCTTCCCATCATTCTGGTACAGGTTGATCTTCGTCTCATCTGTCCAAAGAATGCTGTTCCAGAACTGGGCTGGCTTCTTTACCTTCTTCACCTTGTGGTGAATCCTTTGTATTTACTCTCATGAAGTCTTCTCTTTATGGTAGACTTAGATACTGATACATCTACTTCCTGGAGAGTGTTCTTCACTTGAGTGGATATTGTGAAGTAGCTGTTCTTCACCATGGAAAGGATTCTGTGATCATCCACCACTGTTGTCTTCCGTGGACGTCCAGGCCTTTTTGAGTTCCCAAGCTCACCAGTGCACTCTTTTTTTCTCAGAATGTACCAAACTGTTGATTTGGCCACTCCTAACATTTCTGCCATCTCTCTGATGGATTTCTTCTTTTTTATCAGCCTCAGGATGGTCTGTTTCACCTCCGTTGAGAGCTCCTTTGACCGCATGTTGTGTGTTCACAGCAACAGCTTCCAAATGCAAACGCCACACCTGGAATCAACTCCAGACCTTTTAACTGCTTAATTGATGACAGGTTAACGAGGGAAGAGCCCATGCAGCCTGATTTTTTTTTTTTTTTTTTTTTTTTTTTTTTTTTTTGCAGCCTTCTGAGTCAATTGTCCAATTACTTTTGGTCCCTTGAAAAAGAGGCGGCTACGTATTAGAGCTGTAATTCCTAAACCCTTGCGCCAATTTGGATGTGAATACTCTCAAATTACAGCTGAGAGTCTACACTTTAAGCCCACAGTGATTATATAATTGTATCCTGAATATGTTTTCGTAAACGGCTAAAATAACAAAATTTGTGTCACTGTCCAAATATTTTTGGGCCTAACTGTACATTGCTAATGTGGTAAATGACTATTCTAGCTGCAAATGTCTGGTTTTTGGTGCAATATCTACATAGGTGTATAGAGGCCCATTTCCAGCAACTATCACTCCAGTGTTCTAATGGTACAATGTGTTTGCTCATTGCGTCAGAAGGCTAATGGATGATTAGAAAACCCTTGTGCAATCATGTTAGCACAGCTGAAAACAGTTTAGCTGGTTAGAGAAGCTATAAAACTGACCTTCCTTTGAGCAGGTTGAGTATCTGGAAAAAAATATTATTTCAAATACAAATCATTATTTCTAACCTTGTCAGTGTCTTGACCTGGGTGACCCCAAACTTTTGAACGGTAGTGCACATGTGGATGTAGAGAATGATTGCCTTAATTTGACATTTAATTCAATATTAGACTCGATGGGGTTCTCAGAAGGTAGGAAATTCTACTCATTATCTCCACCATACATTGGACCTTGTTCTGACATATGGCATAGAAACAGAAAATCTGGTAGTGTCTCCTCATAACCCTGTACTGTCAGACCATTGTCTGTTAATGTTTGATTTTACTATTTCTGACTATTTGGCACCTAAGGAAAAATATTACTACAGCCCTGGTGAAAAAAAAAAATATACTAAATATATTTAATTTAGGTATATTTTAGTGTATTTTAATATATTTTGGTAAAGTAAATTTTAAGTGTGCTATTTTGGAACAACTTTTTTTGTATTCAATACATTTTAGTTAAATTTAAATTGAAATAAAGTTCAACTTTAAGTATGCTTAATGTATTTTTATGTACTAAAGTGGAACAATTTTAAGTACACTTATTGCATTTTTAATATATTATGATCTGTGACGATTTACTCATTCACTAATACACTATGATTACACTACTTTCATATTTTAAGTGCATTTATTGTGTATTAGCAATAGTCTTATAATTGATTTATAGTTTATTTAAAACCTATTTAAAATGACTGCAATACATAGAAATGTCATTTAAAATACTCTTTAAATATACAATGTTTCTATTGTAAATACACTTTTCGTATAATGAAAATACTTCCAAGTATACACTTAACAAATATATTTTATTTGTATTTCAAAACAAACCAAAAATACATTCAATTACAATGTAGTGCAAAAATTGTAACTAAAGGTTTCGAACCTCGAGAAGTGAATTATGCAAAAAGTAGAATAATCTCAAATGAGTTAGTGCTGTCACTTCACATGACTCTGGTCTGAAGTGTCCCCTTAACGTCATTGTCTGCAAGTTGAAATAAATTTAATAGAATGCATATTACTGACCCCTTGGACCGACATTTTGATGTAAAGAAATTAATTTCATTTTTTTTTTTCAAAGTTCTTCCCTTTGCTGATTTCAGCCTCAAATCCATAGGCAAAAATTCAATATTTCTCTCCCACACACCTAATTTTCCAAACTTGTAGACAATAACATCAAGCATATCCTCAGAGTGAGCAGCATCTGAAAAGAGCAGCCCTCTCGGAGCTTAGAAGCACATTAAGAACTGCTAGACAAGAGATAAACTGAACACATTCATCACCACTTTTTGTCAAAACTTATGTGGTGTTGCTTGGTACCTGATA
Source organism: Pholidichthys leucotaenia (assembly GCA_020510985.1). NCBI lineage: Eukaryota > Metazoa > Chordata > Actinopteri > Cichliformes > Pholidichthyidae > Pholidichthys > Pholidichthys leucotaenia. Next base: position 306,499,571 of record CM035844.1, read on the forward strand.
GCATGAAAACAAATGTACAAATAACAAAACTTGTTTTTACACTTTTTGGCAAACAGCCCTTAACAATGGGTAGAAAAAGAAACAATCAGACCCTACACAAAACATTTATGGCCTCTTATGTGAAAAATGTTCATTGTTGCACTTGCTGCGTAGTGCAGCTCACACCTCAGACACTGTGGTTCCGGGAAACTCCTCAATCACCGCGTCTGCAAAAGAAAACTTACTTAATACAGATTTTAAGTATATCTATAAACCACGTTTTTGTACTGCTATGTACTAAAATGTATAAGGAGATCGTTTCAAATGACAAATCACCTAAGACAAGGAAAGAATTAGTTTTATTCACTCCACATGCTCTATAGTTTAAAGGTATGTCTGGTTACACAGTTGAAATTACCTGTAATGGCCAGCACCTTGGCTACATCAAGCTGGCCTTTGGTCATATCTCCTCTTCCATTTCTCCTGGTTAGTGTGGAATTTGCCAGAGTGTCCTTTGAAAAAATCAGAACGGCCAGTTCTTGTGCGAAAACAGTCATCCTTGTGCGGTTTAAACGTAGGAAAGACCTTTTGGAAACAGCCACCGACTTCCCAGGTAAGAAGTGCTGTACAGATAAAGATAATAAAAGTGACATTGTGTGTTACACATTTTTGATTCAAACACATCAATTTGAAGCAAACATATTGTATACAATTTGATATGAAATGAAACTTACCATCTCCCCTTCACTCTCTGATGAAGACATTGCCGATGACATAGAAATTGACATTGAATTGTCTGAGACATGTGTCATTGAAGCATTAACTTTTGCAATGCAATCCTTCATCAATTTCAATGTCTCTGGGAGTTCTTCAAAAGCAGAATAAAGAAGGTAACAGCAGGATTACATAAGCCACATTTACAAATAAGAATACAAATATATTTCCATAAGAGCCTTTATACATACCACGAAGACAGTCAATTATCTCAGCCATAGTTGGCACAGCATGTTGAACCTCAATCAAAGACTACAAACAGAGAAAACATTTTTAAATAATTCTAATTAAGTCCACCAAATTATAAGTACTTACCTCTGAATTGGCATCTTCAATGTCTTCAGCCTAGAAATTGACACATTAGTCATGACAGAATTTAATGTAAATACCAAGTCAAACATGGTTTTACAAAACTTACAATGTGCAAAGGGCGAGGACTGCCGATGTCAGTTTCATCACCACTATGATCAGGTGAAATCTGCTGTATGCGTCTTTTCTTTAAGAAAATAAAAATCTCATAAATATATACAAAATGATGACTGGGATTCTTTACAGTCAAAAACACCAAGCCAACCTTGCGAATAGGGGTCTGACAATCATCTGAGCTGCTGAAAAGCTCTTCAGATGCCTCCAGCAAACGCTTTTGTGAGAGTCTGTCTTTTAGGTTTGCCAGTACTTTGTCCCTTGCGTCTTGTTGGACAGGTTTTCTTGACTTTTTCTTTGCCTAGAAAAATAAAGTACAACAGTGGTCAGTATTTAAAGGGGAATTCCAGTCAATTTTTCTCATCTGTATCTTTGCACCCCCTCATGGATCGTCACCTTATCGTGGTGGGGGGGTTTGCGTGCCCCAGTGATCCCAGGAGCTATGTTGTCCGGGGCAATTTGCCTCTGATAGGGTCTCCCAAGACAAACTGGTCCTGGGTGAAGGGCCAGACGAAGAACGATCCAACAGACTCTCATGATAAATTGTATATCAAGGATTCAGTGTACCCCGCCCGGTATGGGGTTACCGGGGCCCCACCCTGGAGCCAGGCCTGGGGGAGGGGCTCGAAGGCTAGCGTCTGGTGGCCGGGTTTCCACCCATGGGACCCGGCCGGGCTCAGCCCGAAGGAGTTACATGGGTCCGCCCTCCAGTAGGTTCACCACCTGCAGGAGGGATCATGGAAGTCCGGTGCTATGTGGATTAGGTGGCAGTCAAAGGCGGAGACCTTGGCGGACTGATCCCAAGCTTTCCAGCTAGTCTGGGAACGCCTTGGTATCCCCTCTGAAGAGCTGGAGCAGGTGGCTGGGGAGAGGGAAGTCTGGGCTTCTCTGCTTGAACTGCTGCCTCCGCGACCCGGACCTCCGGAAAGGCGGTAGAAGATGGATGGATGGATGGATGGATGGATGGATGGTATCTTTGCAAGGAAAGCTACCGAGAAAACCCCGAGAAAAAACATGCCAGTAACAAGTAGTTTGGGTCAGGCGCAGATTTTCCTTATAGTGGCTCAAACGGGGAAACATTATAACGTTATTTTACCCTCTTAACTAGTCTAAAAAAAAATGTTTAATTGAATGGCCGTGGTGGCCGGGCCCTACAAATTTCACACAGTTCACGATGACAGCAGTAGCAAGTACAGAGTTGCACTTTATAAGCCAGCGAACAGACCTCTGTTCTCTTCCGGATTCCAGTTCGGAATCATTTTTCATTTGAATCTGTCACACTGTACTCTCACAAGCTCTTTATATTTTTATTTTTTAATATCTTATTTCACAGTTTAATTTTTATCAGTGGCTTATTTTTTCGGTTGCTACATCAGTGACACTTCACTGCAGGCGTTTAATTGTTTCTAAAGTAAGGATTGTGAGACCATTACCATCATATTCATTTATCTCTCAGCTGTTAAACTTCCACCATGTATTTCCCATAATACATAATATGATGTAGCAACCTCAAAATTAAGCCACTGATAAAAATAAAACTGTGAAATAAGATATTATCAAAATAAAGAGCTTGTGAGAGTAGTCTGACATGCATTATGTTCATGCAAACGGGTGGCTCCCTCTGCTGTTCACTGTGTGTGATACCACAGGATACAAAATAACACATTGTGAGGGAGTCAGTCACGTGATTTTCCCAAACCAACACACTCGCTGACGCAAGTCGGCTGAGGCAGAGTTTTCTGCGCTGTGCGAGTTGTTTTTGGGTGGACAAAAAGCACACTTTGGATTATGGGACTGGATGATTTCGACGATTGATTTGTGTGGACTCGACTAGAAACCAGACGAGTACAGAGGTATGTTTTCTGGCTTATAAAGTTAAACTTTTATGTACTAGCTACTGCTGTCATCGTGAACTGTGCTGACTTAGTAGGGCCCAGACACCCGGGCGATACAATTGAAAACATTTTTTAAGACTAGTTAAGAGGGTAAAAGAACATTATAAGGTTTCCCGATTTGAGCCACTATGAGGAAAATCTGCGCCTGACCCAAACTACGTGTTACCAGCATGTTTTTTCTTGGGGTTTTGGCTTTAAGTAGCTTTCCTTGTAAAGACGCAGATGAGATGCCTGAAAAAAAATGACCGGAATTCCCTTTAAATTTATAACATCTATCATTGCCATACATGTGAACCTAGTATATTATGTATGAGTGGGGAGCGTGAAAACACAAGGCTGAATTCAGGTTTTAATCTTGCAATCACATCCCCAGCTATCTCTCAAGAACAGAAGAGAGAGAGCTGAGTCAAAACCTCCTCATTTATACATACAAGATCAAAAGGAGAATCACATATTACCGTCAAAACCCCTTATTGACAATAACTCTCCCCCCAAGTCCTTCAGTCCTCCGCCTGGCCCCCAGGAGGTCGGCAAGTCCTTTCAGCTCCTTATCGCCGTACCTCCGTCTTCCAGCTGTTATCCACAGGCGGTCCAGACATACTGTCCCATCCAGGACGTGAGGTCAAACCACACATGTAATCCCAAGCATCCCATTGTGCTTAAACATATGTAGGTAAAAATACATGAGCTACATAACCCTCCCAAACGTCGAAGAATGGACAATATAAGGAGCTATGGACTGATAACAATATGTAGATGTGCCTTGTAACCTCTTTTGTCCTACAGCTCCGGAGCAGAGGCGAATTCCGGCCAGTAATCTTCCTATTATGTATGACTTCCTGCTCTGTACTCAAATGCAAATGTCCCATGCCTTCCTGCAGTTTCTTTGATGATAACATGCCTTTCATGTATTGTCTGTAGTGGGTTATAAAAACTGCATTGCTCTCCGACCACCACTTCTGACTACACGCATTGCCTGTATCTGCTGAGGAGAGCCTCCGGGCTCGCTCCGGCGCGCATGCACGGCACTGGAGTGAGTTCTCGTGATGGCGGTATGATTAATAAACTCCCTCAAAAACTCTTAGTTGGCTCCTTATTATTTCATGCCGCCGCATTGGTATTGCATCCACTATTGCATCCAATACAATAATGGCTGCACAGTGGCGCAGTGGTTTAGCACTGTGGCAGCACAGTTTTACCCTCGGCCGGGGGATCGCAGGGATCATGAGATCGTGGGTTCGATCCCAGCCCCCGACCAACAGTGAGCTGTGTGGAGTTTGCATGTTCTCCCCGTGTTGCGCGGGTTTACTCCGGGATTTCTCCGGTTTCCTCCCGCACACCAAAAACATGTAGGTTTAGGGCACTCGCGCACGCAGCGACCAGCAGCCGGTGGCTTGTCACCAGACTGCAAACCAAGTCTACCTACGGGTACAAATAAGTAACAAAAAAAAAATATATCAAAGTTCCCAAAACATGCTAACCTCGATAGCATAGTCTATACAACATGATCATATCAAAAATCAGTGATAACATCAATAGCATAGTCTATACAACATGATCACATTAAAAATCAGTCCGTACGCCGTCTGGGCTTCAACCGTCTTCCGAATCTGCTGTAAGCAGGCCTCGCCGTCCCTGCGGCACCGTCCTGCAAAGAATCTGCTGACTGAGGAAGACAGTGGTTATTTGATCCCTGCGGGGGCTCCGGGACATGTTCCCTGGGGGGTCTGCCACATTGAGGTGCCCTTGCCACCCGTACAGAGTCGTCGTTCATCACAAAAGCAGGCTTTAGTCTGTCAATACTAACTGTCTTTTTTCTGTCTCCCAAATCTAGCACAAAATGCTTATCACCTGCTTCCAGCACTCTATATGGACCATCATATGGCGGTCGGAGGGTCGGTCTTAGAGCCTCGTGCCTGACAAAATCGAACTCAGCATTTTTTAAAGCTTTGGTAACAAAAACGCGCGGAAAAGTGTGATGAACGGGGCCCGGGAGCATGTCCGCTCCCAAGCCAATCAGTGGCCCCAGAGCCGGGAGGCACCCCGGCTCCGGATACTCTGGTAGGAACTCACCGGGCAGCCTGAGAGGTTGTGCAAAAACTAACTCCGCTGGGGAGGCATTTAAATCCTCCTTGGGCGCAGAACGCAACCCCAATAAAATCCATGGTAGTTTGTTTACCCAATCTGCATCCGTAAGCGACGCTCTGAGGGCTGCCTTCAAAGACCTATGAAAACCCTCGCATAAACCATTAGCCTGGGGGTGATAAGTGGTAGTGCGGTGAATTTTCACTCCTCAGCTGCTGGCCATCGCTGACCAAAGCTCAGAGACAAATTGCGGCCCCCTGTCGGACGTGATATCCGACGGAACCCCGAAACGCGCTACCCAGGCCGTCAAAAAAACGCGAGCCACCTCTGCAGCCGTGGTCGATGCCAGTGGAACCACTTCCGGCCAACGTGCGGTTCGGTCCACCACTGTCAAAAGGTGTGTGAACCCCTGCAACGACGGTAGGGGGCCCACGAGGTCGACATGCACATGATCGAATCTCTTGGCCGGAATGTGGAACGATTCTAAAGGAGCTTTTGTGTGCTTGTGAATTTTGGCCAGCTGGCAAGCCATGCAGGTTCTTGCCCACTCTTTCACGTGCTTGCGCAGGCTTGGCCAAACAAACTTCTCCGCTACCATTTTCACAGAAGCGCGCACCCCTGGGTGCTCCAGGGAGTGAACCGAGTCAAAAACGCGGCTGCGCCACGCGGCCGGGACTACCGGGCGCAGTCGCCCAGTCGATACATCGCAGATTAGGAGGGGCATACCGGTTTGCAAACACCTGCTCTCCAGCCTTAACCCTGTTGGTCCAGACTGGAGCGCGCGCACGTCCGCATCACTACCCTGTTCCGCTGCCATGGCTGCGTAATCTATCCCCACGTGAACTGGGGCCGCGTGCGCTTCCGCACTGCTATTTTGCCCTGCGGCTGCGGTAGTATAATCTGCCTCCGCGCGCTCCGGTGCTGTGACCGCGCGAGAGAGGCAATCTGCCACCACGTTGAGTTTACCCGCTACGTGCTGAATATCAGTGGTAAATTCCGAAATTGTGGCCAGCTGCCTCTGTTGTTGGCCCGACCAAGGCTCTGAAATTTTGGACATCGCAAAAGTGAGCGGCTTATGTTCGACAAACGCGGTGAAACGCCGACCTTCCAGCCAGAACTGGAAATGGCGAACGGCCAAATGGAGCGCTAATGGCTCCCTGTCAAGCGTGCTGTATTTCCGCTCGGCTTCGTTCAAGGGTCTGCTGAAAAATGCCAGCGGCTGCCAAACCCCGGCAACGTGCTGTTCCACGACCGCCCCTATGGCCAAATCTGATGCGTCAGTGGTGAGCGCTATGCGGGCCGATGGATCTGGATGAGCTAGAAGTGCAGCGTCAGCCAGGGCTTTTTTTTACCTCCGCGAATGCCCGCTCCGGGGACCACTCGATCGTATTGGAGGGGTTTTGTTTTTTGAGCGCGGCGTATAATGGTTGCATGAGTTGCGCTGCGTGGGGTGGGAAACGGTTATAAAAATGTACCATTCCTAAAAACTCCTGCAATGATTTGACCGTTTGTGGTCGGGGAAATTCTGCCACTGCACGCACACCTGCCCCTTCTGGGGAAACGCGGTGCCCCAAAAAATCGATCTGTGCCACGTCAAACTGGCACTTGGCTGGATTAATTATTAATCCGTGCTCTCCCAACCTCTGAAAAACCGCAGTGAGGTGTTTTTCGTGCTCCTCCTCAGAAGTACTGGCGACTAAAATGTCGTCGAGGTAGACGAACACAAAAGGGAGATTGCGTAACACAGCATCCATCATACGTTGTAATGTTTGTGCAGCGCCTTTAAGACCAAACAGCATGCGCATAAAGTCCAAAAGGGGTTATTACCGCTGTTTTAGGAATGTCCTCAGGCCGGACTTGAACTTGATGGTAGCCGCGAACCAGGTCTATTTTAGGAAAAAATGCGCGCTCCCGCTAGATGCACCAAAAAATCCTGAATGTGTGGAATTGGGTAGCGGTCATGCGCTGTGGCGTTGTTTAGTCTGTGATAATCGCCGCAAGGTCTCCACGAGCCGTCAGCTTTAGGGACCATATGCAGCGGCGAGGCCCATGGGCTCTTCGAACGGCGAATAATGCCCAGCCTTTCCAGGCTGGCGAACTCCTCGCGCACTTTGGAGAGCTTAGCAGCATCCAAGCGCCGAGCTTTCACGAAGACGGGGGGGCCTGCTGTAGGGATAAAAATGCTCCACCCCGTGTTTCGCAACTGTTGCCGAAAATGTGGGAACCGTGAGCGCTGGAAACTGGGTGAGGAGTGTGTTAAACTTACCGCCTGCTGTGGCGACGTTCGTCTGCACCGGTGGCGGGGACACTCAAGCTGCACAAGGAATAGAATAAAAAGAGTGCATTAACCAAGCGCCTGTTGGCAAGATCAACTAACAAACCATGTGAGCACAGAAAATCGGCACCTAACATGTTGAAACTCACCGCCGCTATGATAAAAGTCCATTCATAAGTGCGGCCGTGCAAGGACAGAAACAAAGTCCTTTCTCCGTAGGTGTTGATGCTCGAGCCGTTTGCCGCCGTTGCCCCGTCACCACGGGGGCCAGCCAACCGGTCAGCATAGGTCGGGGTGATGAAACTCACTTGGGCTCCGGTGTCTACGAGGAACTGCCGCCCGGAGCTCGTATCTGTGATGTAGAGCAGCTTATTTCTTTCGCCGAGAGCCGAAGCTGCTAACGATTCCCGGTCCTGGCGTTTCCCGAGCTCTTGAAGCTGCACGGCGGCACACACCTGTGTGCCTTCTCCGCGAAACGCCGATGATAAAAGCAGAGGCCATCTCCTCTGCTGCGTCGGGGCTGCGCCGCTGCCATTGTTGGTGGGATTGGCTCCGCTGTCTCTGGCTCCTCGTTGCCTCGGGTCGCCGCACCTAGGTCTGCCGCTGTGGCCATCTGCTTGCCGCAGGAGTCGAGGAGCAGCTGCGCCTCTCGGGCCAGCGCGCGGAAGTCCCGCTGGGTCGCACAACGCATGCTGGACAGGGTCCCTCTCATGTGCATCGGGAGGTTACATAGGAAGATGTGCTTAAACAGGAAATCATCGTTGTCTGATTTCCTCAGCTGCAGCATGTCTTCCATCAGGGCGGCTGGCCTGCGCCCTCCTTGGTTGTACATAGCCAGGAGTCTCCTAGCCCTCTCTTCGGCTGAGGGCGTGAAACACTCGGTGAGGGCAGCCTTCAACTCGCCGTATTTGTTGTCAGCGGGTGGCTGTTGTACCAAGCTCCGCACGCATCGAGCTGTGCGGTTGTCGAGCCTTGCGATGACGTGGTAGAATTTAGTGTCATCCGCCGTTATTCCCGCGAGCGTGAACTGTGCCTCCGCCTGGAGGAACCACAAATCCGGGTTGTCCTGCCAGAATTCCGGCAGTTTGACAGAGACGGCGCTCGCTTGGGCCGACTCCGACGAGTCTGCATCAGGAGAATCCCTTCTATGCATTCTCACGTCTCTGGTCACCAATGTAGGGAGCGTGAAAAGATGAGGCTGAATTATTTCTTAATTCAGGTTTTAATCTTGCAATCACATCCCCAGCTATCTCTCAAGAACAGAAGAGAGAGAGCTGAGTCAAAACCTCCTCATTTATACATACAAGATCAAAGGGAGAATCACACATCACCGTCAAAACCCCTTATTGACAATAACTCTCCCCCCAAGTCCTTCAGTCCTCCGCCTGGCCCCCAGGAGGTCGGCAAGTCCTTTCAGCTCCTTATCGCCGTACCTCCGTCTTCCAGCTGTTATCCACAGGCGGTCCAGACATACTGTCCCATCCAAGACGTGAGGTCAAACCACACATGTAATCCCAAGCATCCCATTGTGCTTAAACATATGTAGGTAAAAATACATGAGCTACATATGTAACATTAGTATGTTATTACTATGTGTGTAGTCAGTACAGTGCCTCCTCAGTGAGTTTAGGCTGCATTGGGAGTTACAGTTACAAATATTTGATTTGTTCAAAAACGTCACATTACTGCTCCATTACTATTACGTTTAATACATTTTTACAAATCCCTAGAGAACAGTTTTGTAAGAATGGCAAAACAGTATTCTACATTAGAGACTTACCTGCCTAGCACTTCCCTGTCCTTTGTGTGCAATGACTGGTGTGGCCCAAATGTCTTGTCCCTCTCTAATATACAAAATAATATTTTGCAGGGAACTTACCTCCAAAAAGTAAAACTTTAACTGCCTCCATTTTGCTAGGCTCCTTCCTTGAAGGACATTTCAGTTCTAACCAATTTTCATCATCCAAATCTGGTCGTGATTTTATTTGAATAAAGTTTCCATTACTACCAACTATCAAAGATGTACTTTCGACCTTCACAACCTCCTTGTGAAAGTAGAACAACGCAAATTTGTAAGCCATCGTCATTTGAGCAAATTGTTGTTTTTCGAATAAAAAGTAAAATGGCAGCGGCTACGTACTGTGCGCGCAACCCACGTATGCATGTGCTCAAGCCCAAGGGTTCTCATTGGCTGTGGCGAAAATTCCTCAAGACCAGCTGTTTTCATTGGCTGTAGAGAGAACGATGAAGATGCACAGTTAAAGATACATTCTACGTTTATTACTGAAGTGTCAAAGACCAATAATGTATTTGCTGTGGACCCCCTGTCACTAAAGCATAAATGTGTAATGTTAAGTTGTCTTAACAAGTTCTTTGTTGTCCCCCTTCCAAACAATATTGAACGAGATTGAAGTATCTTAAAAATAAAATATTAATCTTTCAATTATACATTGTAATTATTTGTATATTTTTGAAAAATGCTTAGTGTTTTAAGCGAACCAAAAATATGTACTGATTAATACATTTTCATTTATGTTCATGCATGCAATTAAAACTGTAACTACTCACTTATGTACTTTGAAATAAGTCAGAGAATAGTGTAATGTATTAAATGTATTGAAAGTATGCAACAAAATACAATTTTAGCTAAATATTACTTTAATATATTTATTGTATTATATAAAAATATATACTCAAAGTATGCATAAAATATACTTTAAATGTATAATGAAATAATTGAGTAGAAGTATATTTCCAATTAGACATATATATTTTATTTGAAATATATTTTTGGTAAAATATATTTCCCCCCTCATGGATCGTCACCTTATCGTGGTGGGGGGGTTTGCGTGCCCCAGTGATCCCAGGAGCTATGTTGTCCGGGGCAATTTGCCTCTGATAGGGTCTCCCAAGACAAACTGGTCCTGGGTGAAGGGCCAGACGAAGAACGATCCAACAGACTCTCATGATAAATTGTATATCAAGGATTCAGTGTACCCCGCCCGGTATGGGGTTACCGGGGCCCCACCCTGGAGCCAGGCCTGGGGGAGGGGCTCGAAGGCTAGCGTCTGGTGGCCGGGTTTCCACCCATGGGACCCGGCCGGGCTCAGCCCGAAGGAGTTACATGGGTCCGCCCTCCAGTAGGTTCACCACCTGCAGGAGGGATCATGGAAGTCCGGTGCTATGTGGATTAGGTGGCAGTCAAAGGCGGAGACCTTGGCGGACTGATCCCAAGCTTTCTAAACTGGCTTTTGGTACGTGGAATGTCACCTCTCTGGTGGGGAAGGAGCCTGAGCTGGTGTACGAGATTGAGCGATACCGGCTAGATATAGTCGGCCTCACCTCAACACACAGCTCCGGTTCCGGAACCAGTCTCCTGGAGAGGGGCTGGAGCTTGGCCTTTTCTGGAGTTGCCCCGGGCGAGAGGCGACGAGCAGGGGTAGGTATTCTTGTATCGCCCCACCTTGCTGCCTCTATATTGGAGTTTTCCCCGGTGGACGAAAGGGTTGCTTCCCTGCGCCTTCGGGTTGGGAAACGGGTCCTGACCATCATTTGTGCCTATGCACCAAATGATGTTTCAGAGTACCCACCCTTTTTGGAGTCTGTGACTGGGGTGCTGGAGGGTGCTCCTCCTGGAGACTCCATTGTCCTACTGGGGGACTTCAATGCGCACGTGGGCAACGACAGTGAAACCTGGAGGGGGGTGATTGGGAGGAACGGCCTGCCCGATCTGAACCCGAGTGGTGTTCAGTTATTGGACTTCTGTGCTAACCACAGTCTGTCTATAACGAACACCATGTTCAAGCATAAGGGTGTCCATATGTGCACCTGGCACCAGGACACCCTAGGCCGCAGGTCGATGATCGATTTTGTTATCGTGTCATCAGACCTGCGACCGTATGTCTTGGACACCCGAGTAAAGAGAGGTGCAGAGCTGTCAACTGATCACCACCTGGTGGTGAGTTGGATCCGATGGCAGGGGAGGAAGCCATTCAGACCTGGTAGACCCAAACGTATAGTGAGGGTGTGCTGGGAGCGTCTGGCTGAGGCCCCTGTCCGGGAGGTCTTCAACTCCCACCTCCGGAAGAACTTCAACCACATTCCGAGGGAGTCTGGAGACATGGAGTCTGAATGGGCCATGTTCTCCACCTCTGTTGTTGAAGCGGCAGCCCAGAGCTGCGGCCGCAAGGTGGTCGGTGCATCTCGTGGTGGCAACCCCCGAACCAAGTGGTGGACACCAGTGGTGAGGGGGGCCATTAAGCTGAAGAAGGAGTCCTATCAAGCTTGGTTGGCTTGTGGGACTCCCGAAGCAGCTGAGGTGTACCGGCAGGCCAAGCGGAGTGCAGCTCGGGTGGTTGCTGAAGCAAAAACCCGGGTATGGGAGGAGTTCGGTGAGGCCATGGAACAAGACTTTCGGTCGGCTTCAAAGAGATTCTGGCAAACTGTTCGGCGGCTCAGGAGGGGAAAGCAGCTCCCCGTCCACACTGTGTATGGTGCGGATGGGACACTGTTGACTTCAACTGGGGATATCGTCGGGCGGTGGAAGGAATACTTCGAGGATCTCCTCAATCCCACTGATACGCCTTCCACAGAGGAAGCAGGGTTTGGGGACGAGGGGGATGACTCGCCTATCACAGGGGCTGAGGTCGCCAAGGTGGTTAAAAATCTCCTTGGTGGCCGGGCCCCGGGGGTGGACGAGATTCGCCCCGAGTACCTCAAGGCCCTGGATGTTGTTGGGTTGTCATGGTTGACACGCCTCTGCAACATTGCGTGGAGGTCGGGGGCAGTGCCTTTGGCATGGCAAACCGGGGTGGTGGTTCCTCTCTTCAAAAAAGGGGACCGGAGGGTGTGCTCCAACTTTAGAGGGATCACACTCCTCAGCCTCCCTGGGAAGGTCTATGCCAAGGTACTGGAGAGGAGAGTCCGGCCGTTGGTCGAACCTCGGATTCAGGAGGAGCAATGTGGTTTTCGTCCTGGCCGTGGCACATCGGACCAGCTCTTTACCCTCTCGAGAATTCTTGAGGGTTCGTGGGAGTTTGCCCAACCAGTTTACATGTGTTTTGTGGACTTGGAGAAGGCATTTGACCGCGTCCCTCGTGGATTTTTGTGGGGGGTGCTTCGGGAGTATGGGGTATCGGGCTTGTTGTTACGAGCTATTCGGTCTCTGTACGACCGTTGTGAGAGTTTAGTTCGCATTGCCAACACTCGGTCGGAGTCATTCCCAGTGAGAGTTGGACTCCGCCAGGGCTGCCCTTTGTCACCGGTCCTGTTCATAATTTTTATGGACAGGATTTCTAGGCGCAGCCAGGGAATGGAGGGTGTCATGCTTGGTGACCACAGGATCTCATCTCTGTTGTTTGCAGATGATGTTGTCCTGTTGGCTTCATCCAGCAATGACCTACAGCTCTTGCTGGGACGGTTTGCCGCTGAGTGTGAAGCGGCTGGGATTAGAATCAGCACCTCCAAGTCCGAGTCCATGGTCCTCAGCCGGAAAAAGGTGGATTGTCCTCTCCGGGTTGGGGACAGGCTCCTGCCCCAAGTGGAGGAGTTTAAGTATCTTGGGGTCTTGTTCACGAGTGAGGGGAAAATGGAGCGAGAGATCGACAGACGGATTGGAGCAGCATCTGCAGTGATGCGGACGTTGTACCGGTCTGTTGTGGTGAAGAGGGAGCTTAGTTCTAAGGCAAAGCTGTCGATTTACCAGTCAATCTACGTTCCTACTCTCACCTATGGTCACGAGCTTTGGGTAATGACCGAAAGAACGAGATCGCGGATACAAGCGGCTGAAATGAGCTTTCTCCGTAGGATTGCTGGACTCACCCTCAGAGATAGGGTGAGGAGCTCAGTCATCCGGGAGAGGCTCAGAGTAGAACCGCTGCTCCTCCACATTGAAAGGAGTCAGTTGAGGTGGTATGGGCATCTGATTAGGATGCCTCCTGGACGCCTCCCACTTGAGGTGTTTCAGGCACGTCCCACTGGGAGGAGACCCCGGGGCAGACCCAGGACTCGGTGGAGAGACTATGTCTCCCAGCTAGTCTGGGAACGCCTTGGTATCCCCTCTGAAGAGCTGGAGCAGGTGGCTGGGGAGAGGGAAGTCTGGGCTTCTCTGCTTGAACTGCTGCCTCCGCGACCCGGACCTCCGGAAAAGCGGTAGAAGATGGATGGATGGATGGATGGTAAAATATATTTCAGTATAGTGTATTAAAAAAATACTTATTACAAAGTATGTTTTAAGTACAGTTACATAAATATATTTACGTTATACTTGAAAGCGATTCCTAGAAAGTACAAGTATATTCTAATATATTTAACTTGTATTTTTGAAAAAAAGAATATAGTAATAATACACTTCAATATTTTTTTTTTCACCAGGGAGTAGATGCCTCTCAGATGATATTGTTACCAAATTTATGCACATTGTTTCCTCTATGTCATGTGTCAACACAACGGAAATAAGCTATAGACAGCTTCTTCCTTCTGTAATTGATAGCATGGTAGATAGTGTTACAGCTTCTCTGCATTAGACTCTTGACATGATGGCCCCTTTAAAAAAGAAAAAGTCTAATCAGAGGTTTCTAACTCCTTGGCTCAACACAGAAACTCGTCGCTTAATCCTTATCCCACACTTTGGCTCACCAGCGGTGCCCACCAAAGAACTCTTGTTGATCACCTGATGAGGGATCAAAGAAGTGGGCATGAAAGAACTTTGGAAAACACACACACACACACACACACACACACACACACACACACACACGGGGATTCTCCATAAGTGACTGCTTCACTGGTTGACTTCATTATTATCATCATTTTTATTTATTCTGTGTTTAACTTTTGTTTGTTTGTCATGGAGAGACAAAATGCAAGACAAAGAAGGTTGGCAACTGAAGAATGTGAATGGCATGGCTGCCTTTTCATCATCATCATTCTTGTGGTTACACTTTTACTTTGGTTATTCTTAAACATACCACTATCCATTCATCATAGAGCAAGATATGCTATACACACACACCATGAATGGCTGGAAGGTCCAGGTCATCATGATCATGTTTATGCTGGCAATGTCTGGTGGAGGTATGCTAATTACACAGCTAAATCAGCTAATCGTTCCAACCGTTATGTTTGCTCCTTAATGCCACGATCAGCTGGTCAAATATCTGTTATGGCTAAAATAATGGAATTACCACAGGCTGTTTCCTACAAGAGGCTATGTACAGAAATAACACAGCAAACTTTACTCTGAGTTACACCTGTCACACCACTTATCACTCCACTGATCGGAAACACGATGACACTCCTTTCTGTGAAGGCAAGGTTAATTTCACCAGGGAATTTCTCCTTTTGTTTAAAGGGAAGTGGTGATGTGTCTCTGGGCAGCTTACCACTCTCTAAAGCCTGTTTTCCACTAGCCCAGCACACCTCGGTACGGCTCGAATCACTTCAGTACGGCTCGGAATGCTTCTGTCTCCATTAGCACAGTGTTGCGGGGCAGCAGCAGATTCTCAGCAAGGCGGGGCCACACTCCCGTGATGTTATGCACCGGACTGAGTCCTTATTTACACGAGACAAAAAATGGAGGATCCAAGGATTATTGCCTTGCTCGCTCTGTGGTTTTATCTCACAATTAATTTTATCTCATAATTAAGCTGCAACAACACAAGTCACTTTTGTTTTGAATTAACTGCCAAATGACCTAGAAATAATGAGCTGAAACTTGTTTTTATTCGTATTAAATAATGAGACGGTGGCACACTGTCCAACACCACATCCTAGGGCATTTTGGATGTACTGAATTAAAAAAATTCATGTTTTTCACCTTCAGGTCAACGTTTGGAACAACAGTATTATTTTCTATTTAGATGATGCTACACTCCTTCTAAAGTATTGTAAATCTCTGAATTTGGAATGCCGATAGAACATTCAATTTACATATACTTGTACCTTTGACTTGGTGCTAATTTTTTATGATATTTCAATAAAAAGAACAGAAAGCTTACAAAAATTTCTCTTTTGGTCTAGTTAAAAATTACATTACCTTTACAATGGTTGACCCTCAGCATCATTTTGATCAGACTAGGCAATGGAATTTCTATGTAATTATACTGTTTTATAATTCAGTGTTATAACAGACAAACCACACTTTCCAAAACAATTCCATTTTATTATATACAAAATATTAAAATAAAAAAAACTTTGCAACACAACATGAAGGTTAATCGACATTTTATACACGCCGACCACTGAGTGCTGAGGCTCGGTAGAATTAATCCGTCTCTGCCAGCTGTGGGTCAGGAAGGCTCGGTTGAATAATCCGTGCGGGCTGTCGCGGCGGACGCGTGGGATGATTCTACAAGGAAAATGCACACAATAAAATACAGCACGAAAGTGCAAGATATACAGAAAAGACAATAGTTTTTAACAAGAATACATAAGCTTATTTCAGCGTATTGTTCACATGAATAATTACAATAAAAGCTTTAGTCCGCAGTGTGCTGCAATAAAGCAGCGATCCATCCACAAATGAACAGCTTTTTTATTGCATAAATAAACTGAGCGTCTTACCGAATATATATATGCGAAAAAACGCACAATAAAAAAAAAATTAAAACTCACCGTTAAAGGACTCCAATGTCGAGACCTCCCGGTATATTTTTTCATTCCGGGCGGCTCCGTCTAACTCGCGCTGAATACGTTCGTCTGACAATGCAGTGAGCAGACACTGCAGCTCCTTACTGGTCCATGGAACACCCTTATTACGCGAAGCCATTTTTGATAGAGAATAAATGAAAATAGCACAGCAATACACTGAAAAGGAACCGCCAACAGTGGTTGCGTGCTGAGTAAAGGCGGTCGTGAAGATTCTTTTTTTTTTTTTTTTTTTTTCAAAAACTTTATTGAGAAGGTCGTGAAGATTTGGTAGATGATGAGGAGGAGAGGGGCGGTTACAACCTGACCAATCAGCGCCGGTTACGACCTGACCAATCAGCGGCGACCAGTCTGTTAACGTCACAACACGGCACAGCTCAGCACTGCTGTACCCTGCCCTTCAGCGGGGCTGGGAATCGCGGCTGTTAAACCGTGTTGGGGCTTGTGGAAAAGCGTACAAAGCGTGCTGAGCCGTCCTGTGTCGCGCTAAAGCGTGCTAGTGGAAAAGGCCCTTAAGTGTGCAACGGTCCACAGTGCGTCTCACCCCTGTACTGCTACCTGCTTGACCAACGAAGTGGGCAAATGTTGTCCTGAAGATCCTCTTTGTCATTCTGGAACTGTCACCTTGCAAGAGCTCTGTAGTGCTGCCATTCACAACTCTCACAAATATGGCGCACACATGGTGACCGGGGGATGGTGGTTATGTGGTCATCGGGTGTACTCACATTTGCCCATGAAATGGGCGGGGGTGTGTGCCCCTGTTTTTGCGAGTGACCATACCCTCATTTTATCAGCAAGCCAGGTGGGCAGGGTGAAGAGAGATGCTTTTTCACCACAGGATGTCACCTTTGCACCACATGATGCCATTTGAGGCACAGATGTGCCGGAGCAATTTAAGATAAAGAGTACAGGATCAACCATTCACCATGATGCAATCACCGGGGATGATGAGAATGATGAAAAAGCAGTACCAGCCCAAGGTGTCTCGCCATGACTCAAAGTAAAGAGTAAAAGTATGACTGACATGCAGAAAACTGAGATGAGATGCATGATCATGATGTGAAGTTGAAATGTACTATTTGCAAACACATTCATGACGCTTTGAAACATTGCTTTTATTTTCTACTTTTGTTTTGACTTTATTTTGTTTTTATGTTACACTCATTTTGTTTTTATTAATTTTTACACTTATTACATCATTACAGTTATTCACTTTTATTGTTTTGTTTAACACATTTTATTTTGGTTTTGTTTTTAAAATACCTTTTAAATTGCTGCTAACACTCATACATTTAAGCTGCTAACACACATACTAACACAGATATCCTCACGTACAGTATGTCCGTATTATAGCCATATTATCTTTTTATCATTGTTCATTATTAACATTTTACTTTTCTTTACTATAATTTTGTTTTAATTATTTGTTTTTAATGATTTCTTTTCTTTATTGGGGGCAGACAGGGCCGGTGGCTGACTTTCCCTATCGATCTCTAGTTAGGGTCTGTTGCATAAAAATGCAATTGCATAAGAGTGCATTGGAGCTTAGCGAGGCTGCCTGATGGGGTTTTAGATGCCATAACAGTTCATCTCTGATGCTTTTAAACCATCAAAGGGGGGAATTTACCTCCGCCAAGGAGGTAATGTTTTTACCGGGGTCTGTCTGTCTGTTACCAACAATACTCCAAAAGTTATAAATGGATTTTGACAAAATTTTCAGGAAAGGTGTGTAATGGCACAGGGAACAGATGATTAGATTTTGGTGATGATCTGAGAGTGCATACCTCCACCAAGGGCTTTGTTTGTATTTGTGCAGCAGAATTACAAAAAAATTACTGGATGGATTTTGATGAGATTTTCACCTGAGGTGGTTCTTGGGCTACAGAGGAACCCATTATATTTTGGTGATGATCTGAGAATGCATACCTCAGCCCCGGCTCTTATCTTCTCACAGTGTGTTAGCAACAATACTCCAAAACTGATGGACAGACTTTGATGCAATTTTCACCACAAGTGGCTATAGGCCTACACACAAACCCATTACATTTTGGAGGTGATCCATGGGAAACGGAAGGAGCCTTGGCGGAGGTATGCGCTCTATGAGTGCTTTTCTAGTTTGTTTTGGGCTCATCATGCATGGTTCCTGTGTGACTGAGAAATGTGTTGGCCCCTAGAGTAGACAATCTAGACACCCTGTTTTTTCCTCCAGATGTACTGAGCTGAACTGTCAAGGACGTTCTCTCCTGCTTCTCACCAACAAAGAGAGCTACAAGGGACTGGATAATGGGTGAGCAAGTAAGAATAGTGAGCGAATGAATTCTGGGGCCGTTTCTGTCATTCTCCTGGCCAGTGTGATCATTAAATCTACTCAAAACTGCTGATCCTGCCTAGTTTTTTGACAGAGCTTTATCACAGGATTTTTCCAACACTAGCTAAAGCAGTTGAGCTAGCACTCCAATTAGAGGCTGTAGAGGAGTTAACCATGGAGCTAAATAGGCACCAAACACAGAGACTACCCAGTCAATGTTAGCTAATGTGGTGGACTCGGAGGATGACGAGAGCATGGCAGGAAAATACGAGGCTAATGCGATAAGCTGGAAGTCTGCTTCAAGATGCCCAGTTTGCGGCGGTTGTGGGTCCCCGATGCACCAGAGCAAAGCACGAGTGTGCCCGGCAAGAGGAAAGCAGTGCAGCAAGTGTGGGCCCATGAACCATTTCAACAGGGTATGCCAGTCTTCAACGCCGTGGGGCCCACCCACCCGCCAACAATGACCATTCATTCGGTAAGATAAGATAAGCCTTTATTAGTCCCACAATGGGGAAATTCCAGGATTGCAACAGCACAGGGATAGCAACACTCGGAGCAACAATCAGAAGGCAAGAAAAAACAAGAACAGCTAGTAAACATATGTACATATTACTATAAATATATATATATATATATATATATATATATATATATATATATATATATATATAGAGACACACAGTGCGGAGCATTATGGTTGGTGAATGTGCAGCAGAAAGTCCAAGCTCTCTCTCCACGGATGCGGCGGGCCAGCTGGAAGTCTTTGGGCATGATGGCGACCCCCTAAGTCACGGCATCAGTGGTTGTTCTTACAGCATGGTTGAATTAGACGGAGTAGCTTTACCACTTCTACTCAACACCGTGGCGGTACAGTCGATGTTAAACTGGGCCATGGTAAAGTTTTTCCCCAACCACAAAATCAAGGAGAACCCATTCCTGCTGTATGGTTATGGTGGTCACAGACTGTGCAATGTCGGAACAGTGGAAATGACTGTTTGCTGTAAACCCAAAATTGTGTACGACTTCACATTCCAGATGACTGCGTGCGGTGACAACGTAATGGGATATGACCTTTTCTACGGACTGGGTTTTGCTATCAGAGACAGCGCTGGGTTCAAATGGTCTGGATGCGGCAGTTGGGGCAAAACAAACCTGGATGATGACGTTGAGGTGTGGGATTAGGTAATACGGTATAGTACCGACAACGCTCCATCCACCTCATGCGCTCAGGAGGAGAGGGAGCCCGTGTCCATCGGGAACGTCACTGATGAGGTAATTATGAATGGCACGGACACCAAAATGTCCCCTTTGTGCTCTCAGGAGGAGAGCCGCCCGGTAGGGGAACCAGAGCATGCAGAGAGCCCCGACTCACAGCAGCAGCAACCAGACACAAACACAACACATGATGCGGCACAGGTGAGCGCTTCAGATGGCAGAGAGGAAGAACAGGACTGCTCCCGTACCCGTGCTTAACAAGTTATGGAAGTTTCGACCGAGTTAATGGGTCAAGAGTCCGCTTCAATGAGCAACACCGGAGAGGCACCGGACACCTTCTATACCCACAATGAGCCTCGACCGACGGCGGAGACAGCGGGTGAAGGGTCTGCAATGCACACGGTGACTATGGAACCGCCGCAGAACAATGGAGATTCCAAGCCGAATGAGTACGCAGAGCTGCTGGGGGCGCAACAACTACAGATAAAACCAAGTATGCTGCCGCTCCAGGACATGGACTGGGTTTGGGTTTGCCAACTATGGCTTGTCCAGGTGGTGGTTCCAGATGGAGAGGCTCCATGGGAGTCGGCTGCTGCAGTGTGGGACCCGGCCCCCGGTGTCATGAAGATTGGTCCCGGGGGTCCGAGAGCTCCAGGGGGGCGGCCACCACGAACATGCTTCAAAGCTCCAGGGGCGCATCCGCCATGGGGATGCCACAAGGCCTCCCCGGTTGACCCACCCTTACCATGGGAGACTGTTAAAAAGAGAAGGAGGACTGTGTGTAGGAGAATGGCAGGACCACCACTAAGTTGCAGACTACTCCACTTAGCCGTGCTGGGCTTTGTAGTAGGCCACCCACAGGCCTTAGTTCTAGTTGTTGTTTGGTGTGTTTACTGTTATTTTTATTAGAGTATTTTCTGTTTTATTATTTAGTGTGTTTCTTGGGGTTGTTTGGCCATATGGGGAGAGTTTTATTTGGATGCGTTTGATGATGTCTCCTTCTGGCTGTGTCATCCAACCAGCATACAGAAGAGAGTGTCCACCATGAAGAGCCCCAGTTCCAGTGCAACATCCTCGTCCGTCTCATTTCATGCCAGGTCTGTGGACATAACACCTGGTCTATTATTTTTTTTGTGACTTCAAAGTGTTCCACATTTTACAAAGCTTTTGATAAGTATTACAGCCAAAAAGACCCATTTTTGGACTAGACTTTGCACACATTTTGTACAGTGTTTTCCACAACTTAAGTTATGCTCAGAATTTTGCCCCTTATAAATAAAGAGCTGGAGTTTGTAAGCCATTGTGTACTTTATTTTCAAATTGTTACAAAGCAGTTAAAGACATTATGTCTGAAGGGGTAAACCATACCAAAACTATGTCAGTGTCTACATTCTAAAACTATGGCCTTATAACGACACTCAGACACACATATGCTGGAGTGGTGGCTCAGTTGGTAGAGCATCCACCCCACACCCGGGAGGCTGGGGTTCAAATCCTGGCCAGGTCATGCTAATAACCATATAAAAGTGGAACTTCTTGGTGCTTTGCAATAATGGAACAGAGGAGGGAAATTTGTGGTGGCACCTTGAATGGCAGCAACCCCCTTATTCTATATGTGTGTGATCAACATTGTAGATAAGAGAAACATAATTTCATTCTACTGTACATGATTGGCTGTATGGATTTGAATGACAATAAAGATGTCTTATTATACTGGTCAAAGCACAGGTTACAGCAACAATCTTATCCAGTAAAGTCATGTCCTCGCCTTCATACGGTACCACAAAGGCCAGACGTATAGTATCATTCAGTATTGTACAGTGGGGCAAAAACGTATTTAGTCAGCCACCAATTGTGCACGTTCTCCCACTTAAAAGATTAGAGAGGCCTCCAGTTTTCATCATAGGTATACCTCAACTATGAGAGACAAAATGAGAAAAAAAAAAAAATCCAGAAAATCACATTGAAGGATTTTTAATGAATTAATTGCTAAATTCCTTGGTAAAATAAGTATTTGGTCACCTACAAACAAGCAAGATTTCTGGCTCTCACAGACCTGTAACTTCTTCTTTAAGAGGCTCCTCTGTCCTCCACTCATTACCTGTATTAATGGCACCTGTTTGAACTCATTATCAGTATAAAAGACACCTGTACACAACCTCAGTCAGACTTCAAACTCCACTATGGCCAAGACCAAAGAGCTGTCAAAGGACACCAGAAACAAAATTGTAGACCTGCACCAGGCTGGGAAGACTGAATCTGCAATAGGTAAGCAGCTTGGTGTGAAGAAATAAACTGTGGGAGCAATTATTAGAAAATGGAAGACATACAAGACCACTGATAATCTCCCTCCATCTGGGGCTCCACGCAAGATCCCACCTCGTGAGGTCAAAATGATCACGAGAACGGTGAGCAAAAATCCCAGAACCACACGGGGGGACCTAGTGAATGACCTGCAGAGAGCTGGGACCAAAGTAACAAAGGCTACATCAGTAACACACTACGCTGCCAGGGACTCAAATCCTGCAGTGCCAGACGTGTCCCCCTGCTTAAGCCAGTACATGTCCAGGCCCGTCTGAAGTTTGCTAGAGAGCATTTGGATGATCCAGAAGAGGACTGGGAGAATGTCATATGGTCAGATGAAACCAAAATAGAACTTTTTGGTAAAAACTCAACTTGTCGTGTTTGGAGGAGAAAGAACACCATACCTACTGTGAAGCATGGGGGTGAAAACATTATACTTTGGGGCTGTTTTTCTGCGAAGGGACCAGGGCGACTGATCCGTGTAAAGGAAAGAATGAATGGGGCCACGTATCATGAGAGTTTGAGTGAAAACCTCCTTCCATCAGCAAGGGCATTGAAGATGAAACGTGGCTGGGTCTTTCAGCATGACAATGATCCCAAACACACTGCCTGGGCAACGAAGGAGTGGCTTCGTAAGAAGCATTTCAAGGTCCTGGAGTGGCCTAGCCAGTCTCCAGATCTCAACCCCATAGAAAATCTTTGGAGGGAGTTGAAAGTCCGTGTTGCCCAGCGACAGCCCCAAAACATCACTGCTCTAGAGGAGATCTGCATGGAGGAATGGGCCAAAATACCAGCAACAGTGTGTGAAAACCTTGTGAAGACTTACAGAAAACGTTTGACCTCTGTCATTGCCAACAAAGGGTATAGAACAAAGTACTGAGAGGAACTTTTGTTATTGACCAAATACTTATTTTACCGAGGAATTTACCAATTAATTCATTAAAAATCCTTCAATGTGATTTCCTGGATTTTTTTTTTCTCATTTTGTCTCTCATAGTTGAGGTATACCTATGGTGAAAATTGGAGACCTCTCTCATCTTTTAAGTGGGAGAACGTGCACAATTGGTGGCTGACTAAATACTTTTTTCCCCCACTGTATATTTGGAGCGCATGCACCCTGTTAGTCTCTCCACATGGATTCTGACATGAGCTGGTTTCCTTGCCTCCTCTACGTCTCTGGTATCAAGCTGGCTGCGGCCCCTGGTGAATGCAGGTATTTTCAGTGTGGCACCTACAAAGGCAATGTTTTCCTTAATATCAAATCCACGGTCTGCCAATACTATGTCTCCTGTGACAGCTTCTGAAGAAAGCTACAGTTTTCCTCTTGCAAGAGTAAAATTTGGTTAAGCCTAATGTGACACGTGCTACAGTTCTGCTGTTCTCGCACAGTTTCCATGGGAGCATCATCAGCCTGACAGATCTGTGCTGCTTCGTCTGATGTTTGTTCCTCTATTTCAGCCAGAAGTGTGGTGTTATCGGTTGGTGATAAGAACAATATACTACTTTAGTTAATGTATTTTGTAATCAGTAGCAGACTCACATACTGTATGTGCAATGTGGGCGGGCACCCAGAGCGCCATTCTTTTGAGGGTGCTATGAGAATCAAAAGAACAAAATAATAATAAAAGATTCATAATTGTGTGCTGAGTGTGTATTTGTGGCAAATGGGTGTCATCTACTGGCAAGATGTCGGCACCCTCTTCCTGCGGCTGGCAGACTCCACAGAATGGCCGACATTCAAAGCAGAGCAAAGGAAGAAAAAAAAATGTTAAAAGTAAGTTTGTTTTTTTTTCTTAAATTATGTAGCGGTTTGAACTTTAAAACACTAAACCCAAAAACGGCAAAATTTGGTCATCACAGCTTATGTTATGGAACATAATTTTTTCTCCAATGTGTTGTAGTTGGCTTCAGGATAGAGGCCAAATGAATTAATTTCAGGGCTGTGCAGAGACCATTTGAGAGGCAGAGGTGCAAATTAATTTAAAAAAAAAAAAAAAAGGGCACAGGGAATGAGAGTTGTTAAAAAATATATGTCAACATTTTCCAAGATGGCTGAATCCAAGATGGCAGCATGTGTATTGTCTGCTCAGTGTCTCTCTGGATTAAGTTGTTTTTAATGGATTTTATTGCATTTATATCTCTTTTTATAAGTTGCAGTTGATATTTTTATTGAAATCCCTTTATATGTTTTAAGTAAATTGTGGACTTTTAATGAGTTTAATGACTTTTAACAAGTTTAAAGAATACTGCTATCACCCTTGAGTGTGGCTAACAGGTCTGGGCCTGTGCCCAGGACGAGCTGGTTGTCTGGGCTTGTGGCATTCCCCTGTAGAGGTGGCTGGGAGGCTTGTGCTCCTCCTGGGGGCTGAACTGGCTAGCTTAGGACTGCAACACCTCCCTGGAGACTCGGCTGGGAGGCTGATACTTCTCCTGGAGCTGAGCTAACTAGCTTGGGCCCACAACATCCCCCTGGAGATTGGGCTGGGAGGCCTATACTCCTCCTGGAGCTGAGCTTACTAGCTTGAGCCTGCAACATCCCCCTGGAGACTGGACTGGGTGGCTGATACCCCTCCTGGAACTGAGCTAACTAGCTTGGGCCTGCAACACCTCTCTGGAGACTGGGCTGGGAGGCCTACATCTCTCCTGGAGCTGAGCTAACTAGCTTGGGTCTGCATCATCTCCCTGGATACTGGGTTGAAAAGCCTGTATTCCTCCTGGAGCTGAGCTAGCCAGCTTGGGTCTGCAACATCTCCCTGGATACTGGGCTGGAAGGCTTATATTCCTCCTGGAGTTGAGTTAACTAGCTTGGGCTTGCAACATCCCCCTGGAGACTGGGCTGGGAGGCCTACATCTCTCCTGGAGCTGAGCTTACTAGCTTGAGCCTGTAATATTTTCCTGGATATTGGGTTGGAAGACCTATATTACTCCTGGAGCTGAGATATCTAGCTTGGGCCTGCAACATCTCCTTGCAGTATTTATTTCTTTTAGTATTTCTTTTAGTTTAAGAACTTTTAAGCTGCTGATGTGCAGAAAGTGGAGGACAATGGCATTTTTTATTACTTTAATATGCTTGTTGGCAGCCTGGAACACGAGATCAAATAATGTTCCCTGGGTGAGTACCCATGCCAATGTGTTGTGTTTTTGGGACACTTATTATAGTGGTACTGATTTTAATGTTGTTTATGAGCAATCGCAGACTCATTTGGTCTGGGTCATAGATTCCTGGACAGAGGTACCAAGGGAATTACTTAAACTTCAAAATGTTCTTACTTTATATGACCTTACATTTTTGCTCAATGAAAAGAATCGCTTGGCGTCAATACACAAAAATTCTGCTTCAAAATGTGATGTGAAGCAAAGATTGGTGATTGTCCTACTTTTATTATTATCTGGAAATGTGCAACCAAACCCTGGACCTGATCTGCAATGTATCCAGACTCCTGCTGATTTTAAATCAATGTCTGGTCTCAAAATTATTCATCTTAATGTGCGCAGTTTACTTCCTAAAATGGACATGGTCAAAATTTGGATTAGATCAACTGATCCGGATGTTGTGATCATCTCTGAAAGGTGGCTGACAAAAGCTGTCACAGATGATGATATTAGTATAAATGGATACAATGTCTTCCGTACTGACAGGCCCAAAAAAGGTGGTGGTGTAGCCGCCTATGTTAAATCAAGATTTGATGCTTCAATTGTCTTGTCTAAGTCCATTTCTAAGCAGATGGAGTTTCTGGCCTTGAATATGGAAATAGCCAAATCCCTTTCCATAACTGTTGTTGGTTGTTATAGACCTCCATCTGCCACCAAGGAGGCATTATCATCCTTAAAGCATCTTTTGTCCAAATTAAACTACAATGAGCTTTTAATAGCAGGAGACTTCAATTGGGAGTGGTTAAACGTAGCTTCTGAAGAATTTAAATCTTTCTGTGACTCTGTAAATTTTAGCCAGTTGATTAACTATCCAACTAGGCCAAATATTAAAAGTCCTGAAAAGTCCACTTTGACTTAATTTTAACAAATGCTCCACATAAATTTTCATCTGTGGGTGTTTTCTGCAATGATTTGAGTGATCATTGTGTTGTTGCAGTGTGCAGAGATACAAAAATCCCCAAATGTAAACCGCGCATTATTTTCAAGCGGAATTTGAAGAAATTTAATGAACAAGCTTATCATCATGATTTGTCCTTGGTTAATTGGGAACATATAGACCTGTTGCCAGACGTTGAGTTAGCGTGGACTTTCTTTACAGAAAACTTTGAGAAAATTGTAAATTAAACATGCTCCTAGAGGGAAATTCAGAGTAAAGGGGCGTGAAAACCCCTAGTTCTCTCCAGAACTGTCTGATGCCATTTATCAGCGTAATGTGGCTTGGGCCAAAGCCAGGAAAACTGATACTGCCAGTGATTGGTCCATTTTTAGACAACTGAGAAATAAATGCACTTTTTTTATTAAAAAGGCTAAATCTGAAAATTATTTATCTGTCATAACTGAGAGTCTTAATAATCCACAGAAATTTTGGAAAGTGATCAAAGGTTTATCTGTGAACAAAAGCTCTCAGGTTCTTCCTACTTTTGTTTTAAATGGCTCAGTCCCAGTTTATGATAGAACTGAGGTTTTAAATAAGATAAGATAAGCCTTTATTAGTCCCACAATGGGGAAATTCCAGGATTGCAACAGCACAGGGATAGCAACACTCAGAGCAACAATCAGAAGGCAAGAAAAAACATCTAGTAAACATATGTCCATATTACTATAAATGTACAGTGTATATATACTGTATATAGACACACAGTGCAGAGCATTATGGTTGGTTGGTGAATGTGCAGCAGAAAGTCTAAGCTCTCTCTCCGCGGATGCGGCGGGCCAGCTGGAAGTCTTTGGGCATGATGGTGACCCCCTTAGCGAAGAAGAGACCACCAGGTGGGCCTCGCTGGTCTCCTGCAGAGCCATGACGGCGAAGCTCAGGAAACGCAGGACGGTCTTGAAGTCCTGAGCGATCTCCCTCACCAGGCGCTGGACGGGCAGCTTACGGATGAGCAGCTCCGTGGATTTCTGGCAGCGACGGATCTCTCTCAGAGCCACGGGCCTGTGACGGCGAGGCCTCTTCACTCTGCCGGTGGCCGGAGCACCTCTCCGGGCAGCCCTGGTGGCTAGCTGTCTCCTGGGGGGCTTCTTCCTCCAGTAGATTTTACGGGTGGTCTGCTTGGTTCTTGCCATCGCTCTTTATTATTCTGTCTTATATTTCTTGCACGCCGCCTAAACTCCAGCCCGGCACCCGCGTCGTTTTCGCTACAGCTCCCAGTATGTCGAGTTTCCCATTAGCACCGGGCGGCGGCCAAGTGCTAGCTAGCACTAGCTTCTCCCCGCTGTAGCGTCTCCCGCTGCAAACCGTGGCTCCGTCTGCCGACCCGGGAGACCCCCGGGGCGATCCGTGCGTCCGTGATATATATACAGAGTGAAAGGTGTAGAAAGAAGAAGGAAGATTAAAAAAAAGGCTGTTGCAACGAGCAGCCTACTCGTGTGGCGCCACCGGTCCGGCAGAACCGGAACCGGAAAAAAAACAAAAAAACAAATTGCTTCAGTAAGCATTTTGTGTCATCTGGTTTTCTGTTTAACTCTACAGGAGCTACATCTGTGCCTCACTGTACTAATTCCCAAATGTTTTTTGGAGAACCTTTTAGAGAACCTTTTAGACTTGTACCTTTTACTGTACAGCAAGTTCATAAGGCTCTCAAAACTTTGAATCACAGAAAACCTCCTGGACCAGACTTTTTACTTCCGCCCTCCCAAGAGAGCAGACGCTTTTTTCTTCTCTCCTGCTGACTTTTTCCTCCCCTCCTACTACTGGATCCCAGCTTGCTGTTGTCTGTCTGCGTCTAACTGCGACCGCCGAAAAGAAATTATGGAGTTAATAAGCTGGGCTTTGAACACAATTGACACTATTTTTTCAACAAGGAAAAGTGCTCCGGGGGAAGCTGTCTGCCCCGCTGGAATGGCTCCAGTGGGCTATCTATGTGACACAGGTAATTGGAAAATGCTGTGTCTCTCTAATCTCTCTATCGAAGATATTGAAGATTTGTTTATCTTCGTAATCTTGGTGATTGGGATAATTCTGATTGGGACGGGAATTGTCTTGGTTTACCGCAAATTGCTGAAGATGGATTCAACCTATCAAAATGCTGGCCAGGCGAGGTGCATCCAACAAATTGAGAAACTGGAGAAGACCCTGATAGCGACTACTGGAGAACTGTCTCGTAAGGTGGATTACATCATGGGTTCGCTCAGGTCTTTCCACGACGAATTCAAAGCTGCGCAATGAAGGATTTATGTACTGAATCTACAGAAGAAATACAAGTCCTCTCTGTGATCAGTCCTATTTGGCATTATTATTCCCCATGAAAATTCCTCCTGGCTGTCTGCAGACTGTGAGCACAAGGCCTTGGACAGCCAGCTGCAGCGCCAGATAAGACTGGGCGCCAGACAGACAAAACATCTTCTGCCAAGGGTCCTTGGGTCTCTCTTATTATCATCAACACTGCTCAACACCGCACACACATTGATTCATGAACTGATTAAAGATATACTGTACACTGCTCTCTTGTGTCTTGTGAAATTCTGAGTTGTTGCTCTGTGCTATTGAGAGATTTTTTTTCATTGTAATCATAATCTGCTTAAAAAATAAGCTGTATTCTGATAACGAAGTTTTTTTTCTCCTCCCCTCTTGTGTCGTTCCCTCCCTTCCCCTCCCTTTCTTATCTATCTCTGTTTGATGAGGCGCCTATTATGGCTGCCGTGTCGTTGTGTCGCGCGCATGCGCACCAATGTCAAGTCAAGTTCCTCGTGTGTTTTTTACATGCTTGGCAATAAAGTTTATTCTGATTCTGATTCTGATAGAGCCTTACTTTTTAAAAATGGCTGCCGATTTTATTGCACAGCCTCTTACAGTACTTTTTAATTTATCAATTGAAAACAAAGAGATTCCTGTAGTATGGAAGTCAGCTTTTGTGGTTCCTCTCTTAAAAGGCGGTGACCCAGCAGTTTTAACTAACTACAGACCAATATCAAATTTGTGTGTCTTGTCCAAGATTCTTGAATCTCTCGTGTGTGATCAACTTAAAGAGTTTTTATACTCAAATGAACTTCTTTCAAAACTGCAGTCGGGCTTTAGAAAAAAGCACAGCACTATTACTGCTGCTACAAAAGTGGTCAATGATATACCTGTTGCTCTTGATAAAAAGCAGCACTGTGCTGCACTTTTCATTGATCTGTCAAAGGCTTTTGACACTGTGGACCACACAGTTTTAAAGCAAAGACTCATCAGTTTTGGACTGTCGGAACATGTAGTCTCCTGGTTCGCAAATTATTTGAGTGACAGGACCCAATGTATTAAATATGATGGTTTGTGTTCTGAAATTGTCAGTGTCCACAAGGGGGTGCCACAGGGTTCTGTATTAGGACCCCTCCTATTCATTATGTACATTAATGATTTAGGACAAAATGTGTCTGATGCTAGTTTGCATTTTTATGCTGATGACACAATTATTTACTGCTTTGGCTCTTCCCCTGCTAATGCTATTGCTTCTCTGCAGAAAGCTTTTAATGTGGTGCAGCACACACTTCTGCAGCTAAAACTAGTCCTTAATGCTAACAAAACTAAACTGATGTGGTTTTCAAATTCTAGGAAGAGTCCACAAATTTTTCCCACAGTGTCCACTTTTGAGGGAAATGAAATTGAGGTGGTTCACTCGTACAAGTATCTTGGTATCTTGCTTGATGACGCTCTGACTTTTAAGCCCCATGTTGAAAATCTTGTGAAGAAACTTAAACTGAAACTGGGTTTTTTATTTCGAAATAAATGTTGTTTTTCTTTTGAGGTTAAAAAGCGTCTTGTTACTGCAACTTTATCTATTTTAGATTATGGAGACCTCTTGTATATGAACGCTTCAGCTCAGTGTCTGAATAAGATTGACTCTGTATATCATGCTGTTTTGAGGTTTGTTACAAATTGTAGAGCCTTGACCCATCACTGTGAACTGTATTCTAGAGTGGGTTGGCCCTCTTTGTTCACCAGGAGGTTGACTCACTGGTACATTTTTATTTACAAGGCCATGCTTGGACTGCTGCCCCCTGTAATGGCAGCAGCTGTGTTTGTTTGATCCATGTGAGAAACATGGCAATTCTTGTGACTGTTGCAATTTCCCTGCTATATATGTCAACAGTGACATCCTTTCCAGTATTTGACTTCTGGTTGTACAGCAATGCCTCCCAAAGATTTGTTTTGGCAGGTATATATATTCACAGCCTGGCTCTGTGTGCCAGGCAAAAGTTGTTTACTTTGTGTCTGGGGGAACCCCCAACCCGGAAATGACCTTTGACCTCTGGGGAATCCCTTGTGAATTCCCTACCTTTTTTTTTTTATTTTATTCCCTCCATATTTTCTTTTAAAAACCTAGGTTTGGAAATTTGTCCTTTGAGATTTAAAAATTATTGAAATAATTTGTCATCAAAAATACATGAGGTATAAGATTATTCACAACAGGAAGTAGACGATTTGAGACTTCCTGTCCAGCAGCATATGGCAACGGACACATTGAGCATGGCTGGCTAAGAACAAAATCCAAGCCATCCAGCGGTTTACCTCAGCCCAGGTAGGGTGAAACTGTCATAATGATGAAATAATCCCTCATTGCCAATTATCTACCCGATATTTTGTGGATTGTTTGAGAGATGATGATATTTTTGAAGTTTGTTGAAGTGTGACTAGACCATGTGACTGTCAGGGGTAATCCATTGCCTATGTAACTTTTCACCTAGTCTCCATGCATGTGCAAAAAACTGTAATAGTTGTGAAAAAGTAATTTTTGAAGCTTCATTTTGTGAATAGGGATGTATTTTTGACTTGAAGTAAATGCAGTATTATTCTGGTCGATCACTGCTGCAATTCCCGGCCTGCATGGCCTTTGGTAGTTTAGAAGTGCAAATCTGGCAATCCATTATTTACTGGATGCCTAGTTCTAGTCAATTTTATTGTTATGTTTTTGAATTGACATCTTGACTTTAAATTAGCTGAAATACCAATTTACAAGGTATTTATTCCGGGCTATTAATTGCAGACAAATGTGAGAGCCTGCAAGGAATTTCTGCCCTCGGAAGGCTGCAACCCGGCAAAGTGGTTAGTGAAATGTTTAACTCTGTTGAAGTTTAATGATGGTTGTTTGAATATGCACATGTTCAAAGAATAGAAACTTTTTGTGTGTTTCTAATATGAAAATCTGTTGTGCACAAACCATACAATTTTAAATGTGGATTTGATAATCTGTTGTATTTGTTTACAGTAAATGCTGCATAATTTTTGCTGGTAGCTTTCTTGCAACAACTCAGTAAACCTAAAAAATCTACCAATTGAGATCATAAATGTTTACATTTGTGTGTATGCAGTATGATTTAATTTCTGTAATACTAGAATTTTGTGTCCACAGCTGAAATAATGTTTCTTGTGTTTGATATGTTTCAGTCTTTACGGTGTTTAATGCAATAAAGTCAAAAGCAAGGACATTAAAGATGTGTCAAACATCAGTTATTGCACACCAAAATGCAGCTCATAACCCGGGGCCGGAACAGTAAAGACACTACCTCATACTCGTCTGTACCAAGTCATCGTGGACGAGCGTGGGTGTGCAAGCAAGGAACGCTGCAGATTCAAGAGGTTGGGTCGTGCCGTGTCATCGAGATCGTGATGGTGACATCCTGTCGGTACCACTCACCAGTGTGCTAGTATATGACAATTAAGTAAGAGACATTCACTTTTCTGCTACAGCCTGTAAGTGAAGGACATGTATCCAGTGATTGAACCTTGAGGACACATTTTAAGTCAAGTCAAGTTTGTGTTTCTCATGTGCAAAGTCAAGTTTATTAGTCACTGAATACTGTGTTTATTTTGTGCTGATGTTGAGAGAAGTGTTTGCATTATTCTGTTTTCATTGTACATGTACTGCTTGTGCACATCCTGTTGCTAGCGTATTTCAATCAGTATTTTTGAACATCAATTTAAATCAGGCTAGTAAGATCAAGTAAGATCAAGGGCTGAGGTAAGGGCTGGTTGAGCTTCAATTCAATGATATAAGTATATTTCAAGATTCCTCAAATTTAATTCAATTTTGAATTAATCAAATCAAGTACAAGTTCAAAGTATTTAGGGAATCATATACCCCAAAGATAAGAATTCCCTAATTCAAGTATAGTTTCCATTCAGTTATTTTGAGTGGAAATTTCGAGGTAAACATAAAAAACACATTGTGTTTCAGGTTTGCATAATATTTTTTATCTCCAGGTTTTCACTCAAGAAATCTGGTTTGTGAATTATTCAAAGAGGTAATATAAATTACCATTTCATTTTTTGTCCCATTTCCTCACTATTTTCCATAAACACTGTACTGCAACAAAATGGCTGCAGCTACCAAAAATGCAACTGAGCAAGAATTGCGAGAGCAGATCACAGCTGCCAAAGAGCAATTACAAGCCATAAATGCTGACTTGGCAGTTGAAACCTTGTCTGAGGAAGAGCGAGCTCAACTCAACACTGATGCAGAAACAGTACATGATGCAATAGAAACTCTTGAAATTGAGTTGGCTACAATCAGTGAACAAGAAAAGAATAATGGTGACAAGAAGCAACCAGAAGGAGAGAATGCAGTGGCTGGAATCCAAGAAAAAGATGCAAGTGATCCAGAAGATGGCGCCACTGGCAAGACTAACCAGAACACTGCACAAACAAAACTCAGGCATGTCCCACTTCATGAGCTGAAACAAAGACGAGAGACATGCATGAAGAGACTGAAAGAAGTCAGGCGGTTAGTGAAAGCAGAGGGAGAGGATAAGTCTGTCTCACCAGAGATTTCTGCTGAATACGACAGCCTCAATGACAAAGTTGCGACTTTAGATGCTGTCATCAGTAAAAAGGAAGAACAAGAAGCACAGGTAGACAGAGCAAACAAAAAGTTTATGCGAACATACAGTAAAGTAAAGAAGGCTGTGTTCGCTCTTTTTTATGCATACAAGGATGAGGTCTTGGACACAACTGAAGATGACTTGGAAGACCTGATTCGCCTGGACAAAGAAATGACAGCTACATATGAAGCCTGTCGAGATTTGTGCCCGCCAGACAAAGAGATGCGGCGCAAAGTCGACAGTGCTAAGCAAATGTGCTCAGGCATGGCGAAAGCCCTGAAACAAATTGGAGAGAATCCAATGATGGCAGACAAGGAGAGAAAAAGCCTTCTCAAGACTACTTGGGGAATGAATTATTCCAGGTCTCTCTTTGGAAGCAAGTTAGACTGAGTCTGATATTTCTGCCAAGTCTAAAGTCTCCATTCAGTCAAAGGTATCTGTAAGTGCACAGATTTCAGAATCTTCAACAGGCTCTTCAACAGGATCAAGTAATGCCTCAGAAAAGGCCAGGAAGCTGGCTGAATTGAGCGCTAAGCGAAAGTGTGCAGAACTTCACGCAAAGATAAGGAAATACAAGGTGGCCTTGGAAAGTTGTCATGAACAATTAGAAATAGCAGAAGAAGAGGAAAGAGTCCAAAGATCAGATGACATCTCTTGTTGCAGTGACAAGCCTAGTAAAGGTTATCTGAATCCAGAGGCACCTGCTTTTTCTCCTGAGGCCAGATCACCAAAAGCTGAAGATTGCGCGAGCCAAGTAGAGTCACAGTTGGCCTTCATCGCCCAAACATTCTCAGATAGCGTCAGCAGATCAAGGCTGCCTGTCCCCACACCTCCTGTGTTTGGTGACCCACTCAAGTTCATCAACTTTCGCAAAAGTTTTGTGACACTTGTTGAGAACAAGGGAATTCCACCATCAGACAAGCTGTATTATCTGCAGCAGTACCTTGCAGGAGAAGCCAGAGCGGCAGTAGAAGGTTGTTTTTTCGGAAGTGATGAAGCTGCCTACAACCGTGCATGGACCACGTTGGAAGAGCGGTTCGGACACCCCTTCACCATTCAACTCTCCTTGAGAAACAAGTTGAGAGACTGGCCCAAAGTAACAGGCAAAGATAAGAAAGGTCTTCAAAATTTCAGCGATTTCCTGAGCACCCTCAAAGAAGCTATCCCCTACGTGAAAGGTCTTGAAGTTTTGAACGATTGCGTCCAAATCCAGGAAACGGCAACCAAGTTACCCGAGTATTGCAACACTAGGTGGACACAGCGTGTTACAGAAGACATAGATGTTGGAAAGGGCTACCCTTCGTTTCAAGAATTTGTTGACTTCGTAGCCAGAGAAGCCAGAGTGGCTAACAACCCTATATGCGTGGTCGCTCAAAACCAAGACAAGTTGCCAACCGCGAATAGAGGAAACGAGTCTAGGGCAAAGACAAAACGAGCACCTGGCATTACTCATGCCACCAACACCAACACCAGTGCTGAAAAAGAAACCCCTAAAAGTGGAGCCAAGAATTCTCCAGTTTCCACCTACTGCGACAAAGATCACCTCATCTACAAGTGCAATGCTTTCAAAGAGTTGCCTTATGATGACAAAATACAAAGCATTCAAAGCAAGGCCCTTTGCTTCAAATGTCTCAGATGTGGCCACACATCAAAGAAGTGTCTAGTTAAAGTGTCCTGCAACACGTGCAAAGGCAAACACCAAACTCTGCTGCACTTAGACAAGAAGAAAGCAGACACAAAGCTTACAGAGTCAGAAGCCGACAAAGATGAAAACACATTTGAATCTATTTCAAACAAAACCAACCAAGATTACATGAAGAGATATACTTCAATGATCGTACCTGTTTGGGTCAAGACAGGCCAAGCTGGCTCGCAAGAAGTATTGGTTTATGCACTGATTGATTCCCAGAGCGACAGCTCCTATATCACAGAGGATCTGGCAGCCAAGCTGTGCATGCCACATGAAATAACAAGAATGAAGATAACAACTATGACATCTTCATCGGTGGTCTATTGTAAGAAGTTCTCAGACATCAAACTGAGGATACGACTCGACTGTCGAAGTCCGAGTCAAGTCGTGCTACACAAGAGACCACATCCCTCACAACAGGGAGCACATTCCTTCAAAGGTAGCGGCAAGCATGATGCCTCATTTGGCTCGAATAGCCCCCTTCATTCCTCCTATTCAAGACTGTGAAGTGGGACTGCTCATTGGATACTCCTGCCCACAAGCACTCAGACCGGTGGAGATAGTCTCCGGGAATCCCGAAGAAGCCTTTGCTGTGAAAACAGACTTGGGATGGAGCATTATTGGAGGCCCTTGTTATGAACAAGGCAACAATGGTGTATGCTATAGGATTGTCGCCAAAGAATTGATAGTGCCACCACCCTGTGAGATCCTGAAGGTTCTCGACCAAGATTTCAGCGACACCAAAGATGAAGCATGCCATTCCCAGGATGATCTCGCGTTTCTGCAAATCATGAAAGAAAACATCCAAATCAATGAAAATGGAAGAATCTCCATGCCATTGCCGATCAAGTCTACCACGAAGTTGCCCAACAACTACGGGATGGCCATGTCTAGGCTAAATTCTCTGAAAAGGAAATTGAGCAAGGATGACAAGTTTAGAAACCACTACTGCGACTTCATGGACCAGATGATTCAAAAGGGCTATGTAGAGCGTGTTGAACCTCCTTCACCAAATCAAGCCATCAATTACATACCACATCAAGGTGTATACCACCCACAAAAACCAGACAAGATAAGAGTGGTTTTCGACGGTTCGGCCAAGTACCAAGGTTTGTGCCTGAACGACATGCTGCTGAAGGGTCCGGACTTGATGAATAGCTTGCTTGGCGTGCTATTGAGGTTTCGTCAGGACAAAATTGCAGTGACCTGTGACATCGAACAGATGTTTTACAACTTCGATGTTCTGCCACAGTACAGAAATCTACTGAGATACTTATGGTGGCCCGATGGGGACTTGACACTCCCGCCAGCGGAGTACAGGCTCACTGTACACTTATTCGGGGCCGCATCATCACCAGGATGTGCCAACTATGGCATAAAGTACTTGGCAAAGACGCACAAAGAGAGCTTTCCTGAAGGAGCAAAATTCCTCACAAGGAACCTTTACATGGACGATGGTTTGAGCAGCCTGTCTACTGTGGGTGAAGCGAAGGAGCTAATCTGCCAGGCCACTGAAATATGCAAAAAGGGCAAAGTTAGACTCCATAAGTTCCTGTCGAACAGCATAGACGTCCTGGAATCTATACCACCTTCAGAAAGAGCCACTACCATCTCCGAAACAAACTTGGAACTGGAACCTCTCCCGGTTGAGCGCACACTTGGAACAAGATGGGATGTTCAAAATGACTGCTTCAGGTTCAAGATAACACTACAGGATAAACCCAACACAAGAAGAGGCATCCTCTCTACAGTCATGTCCGTCTATGACCCAAATGGATTTGTTAGCCCTGTGGTGTTGCAAGGGAAAAAGATCCTGCAAGAACTGTGCAAGCAAAAGAAATCCTGGGACGAACCCGTCGAGCCTGTCATAATTGAACGGTGGGAGAACTGGAAAGACCAGTGCAAAAGGTTGTGCTCTTGCTGCCGGTTAAAGATTAGGTGACATTGTGAAAATCTTTATGTTGGCATGACTTTATAGTCTTCCATCATAAAGATTTTGGTGGGAGTGTAACGGCAGCAGCTGTGTTTGTTTGATCCATGTGAGAAACATGGCAATTCTTGTGACTGTTGCAATTTCCCCGCTATATATGTCAACAGTGACATCTTTTCTAGTATTTGACCTCTGGTTGTACAGCAATGCCTCCCAAAGATTTGTTTTGGCAGGTATATATATTCACAGCCTGGCTCTGTGTGCCAGGCAAAAGTTGTTTACTTTGTGTCTGGGGGAACCCCCAACCCGGAAATGACCTTTGACCTCTGGGGAATCCCTTGTGAATTCCCTACCTTTTTTTTTTTTTATTTTATTCCCTCCATATTTTCTTTTAAAAACCTAGGTTTGGAAATTTGTCCTTTGAGATTTAAAAATTATTGAAATAATTTGTCATCAAAAATACATGAGGTATAAGATTATTCACAACAGGAAGTAGACGATTTGAGACTTCCTGTCCAGCAGCATATGGCAACGGACACATTGAGCATGGCTGGCTAAGAACAAAATCCAAGCCATCCAGCGGTTTACCTCAGCCCAGGTAGGGTGAAACTGTCATAATGATGAAATAATCCCTCATTGCCAATTATCTACCCGATATTTTGTGGATTGTTTGAGAGATGATGATATTTTTGAAGTTTGTTGAAGTGTGACTAGACCATGTGACTGTCAGGGGTAATCCATTGCCTATGTAACTTTTCACCTAGTCTCCATGCATGTGCAAAAAACTGTAATAGTTGTGAAAAAGTAATTTTTGAAGCTTCATTTTGTGAATAGGGATGTATTTTTGACTTGAAGTAAATGCAGTATTATTCAGGTCGATCACTGCTGCAATCCCCGGCCTGCATGGCCTTTGGTAGTTTAGAAGTGCAAATCTGGCAATCCATTATTTACTGGATGCCTAGTTCTAGTCAATTTTATTGTTATGTTTTTGAATTGACATCTTGACTTTAAATTAGCTGAAATACCAATTTACAAGGTATTTATTCCGGGCTATTAATTGCAGACAAATGTGAGAGCCTGCAAGGAATTTCTGCCCTCGGAAGGCTGCAACCCGGCAAAGTGGTTAGTGAAATGTTTAACTCTGTTGAAGTTTAATGATGGTTGTTTGAATATGCACATGTTCAAAGAATAGAAACTTTTTGTGTGTTTCTAATATGAAAATCTGATGTGCACAAACCATACAATTTTAAATGTGGATTTGATAATCTGTTGTATTTGTTTACAGTAAATGCTGCATAATTTTTGCTGGTAGCTTTCTTGCAACAACTCAGTAAACCTAAAAAATCTACCAATTGAGATCATAAATGTTTACATTTGTGTGTATGCAGTATGATTTAATTTCTGTAATACTAGAATTTTGTGTCCACAGCTGAAATAATGTTTCTTGTGTTTGATATGTTTCAGTCTTTACGGTGTTTGATGCAATAAAGTCAAAAGCAAGGACATTAAAGATGTGTCAAACATCAGTTATTGCACACCAAAATGCAGCTCATAACCCGGGGCCGGAACACCCCCTTACATTTGTAATTTGATCACACTGAGAAGTGTTGATTGTTATGGTTTGCGTTCTAATGATTTTGTTGCTTTCTGTTCCATTTGCCCGTACTGAGCTGGGAAAAAGAGCTTTCATGTTCTCAGCCCCCTCTACATGGAACATGTTGCAAAAAGACTGGAAATTAACGGAACTTGTTTCATTGAACGACTTTAAATCCAGTTTGAGAACACTTGAGATGGCCTCACTAATTTGTAACTGTTTTATATGATTTGTATGTCATTTTAAGTGTATTTGTGATTTTTTTTTTTTTTTTTTTTTTTTTTTTGCTGCCTCTTGGCCAGGACTCCCTTGAAAAAGAGGTTTTTAATCTCAACGGGTTTTTTTCCTGGTTAAATAAAGGTAAAAATAAAAAATGTTAGTTACAATGATGTGAAAAAGTGTTTGCCCCCTTCCTGATTTCTCTTTTTTTTTTTTGTATGTTTGACACGCTTAAATGTTTCAGATCACTAAACAAATTTAAATATCAGAAATAGATCCATCCATCCATCTATCTTCTACCGCTTTTCCGGAGGTCCGGGTTGCGGAGGCAGCAGTTCAAGCAGAGAAGCCCAGACTTCCCTCTCCCCAGCCGCCTGTTCCAGCTCTTCAAAGGGGATACCAAGGCGTTCCCAGACCAGCTGGGAGACATAGTCTCTCCAGTGGGTCCTGGGTCTGCCCCGGAGTCTCCTCCCAGTGGGACGTGCCTGAAACACCTCAAGTGGGAAGTGTCCAGGAGGCATCCGGATCAGATGCCCATACCACCTCAACTGGCTCCTTTCAATGTGGAGGAGCACCGGTTCTACTCTGCCCCTCTCCCGGATGGCTAAGCTCCTCACCCCATCTCTGAGGGTGAGTCCAGCAATCCTACGGAGAATGCTCATTTCATCCGCTTGTATCCGCAATCCCGTTCTTTCGGTCATTACCCAAAGCTCGTGAACATTGGTGAGAGTAGGAACGTAGATTAACTGGTAAATCGACAGCTTTGCCTTAGAACTCAGATCCCTCTTCACTACAACAGACCGGTACAACATCTGCATCACTGGAGATTCTGCTCTGACCCGTCCGTCAATCTTTCGCTCCATTCTCCCCTCATTCGTGAATAAGACCCCAAGATACTTAAACTCCTTCACTTGGGGAAGGAGCCTGTCCCCAACCCGGAGAGGACAATCTGCCTTTTTCCGGCTGAGGACCATGGACTCGGACTTGGAGGTGCTGATTCTCATCCCAGCCGCTTCACACTCAGCAGCAAACCGTCCCAGCAAAAACTGTAGGTCATTGCTGGATGAAACCAGCAGGACAACATCATCTGCAAACTGTCATGATGGCTGCTAGGCCGTCATCATCATCATCATCATCATCATCATCATCATCAGCTGCGCTCACTCCAGCAGGTGGCAATCAGCGGGCTTTAAAAGCCCGACCCACGGACTCTTCGACACAGAGTCGTCTGTCATCTTTGCCAAGTAATGCGCCGAGATCTCGACCTCAAGTCAAAAAGCGCACGTCAAGCCAAGCCAAGCAAAGTAAGCAATCCCAGCACTCATCCTCTCCTAGTTCTCTCCCCTGTGCACAGGTGGACCTCCCTGGCGGCGGACAATCCTCATCAGCTGACGGGACGCCATCTCCTCCACCTCGGAGTTCCTCCTCACCCCCGATATGCTGGGCACCACGAGCACCACACCTCACGGGCACAAGGAGCCAGCAAGACTTACTCTGTGGCACCTGCAAGTAAGCATCACCAGCATAAACCCTCTAACTCTAATGAGCAGCAGTAATCGTTTGTGCTTGTGTGTTCCAGGGTTACCAGGTCACCACAAGACGCGCTCAGCTCCAGTGACCAGACAATCACACACTCATCCACTCACACATTACACTCACACTTTATCAATAAAGAATAATTGTCTGCTATCAACTCGTGTCAGCGTCTGTCTCCTGGGTCTCTAACCATGTCACAAACAACAGAGATGAGATCCTGTGGTCACCAAGCATGACACCCTCCATTCCCTGGCTGCGCCTAGAAATCCTGTCCATAAAAATTATGAACAGGATCGGTGACAAAGGGCAGCCCTGGCAGAGTCCAACTCTCACTGGGAATGAGTCCGATTGAGTGTTGGGAATACAAACCAAACTCTCACAATGGTCGTACAGAGACCGAATAGTTCGTAACAACAAGCCTGATACCCCATACTCCCGAAGCACCCCCCACACAAAAAAAAACAAAAACACAAGGGACGCGGTTGAATGCCTTCTCCAAGTCTACAAAACACATGTAAATTGGTTGGGAAAACTCCCACAAACGCTTGAGGATTCTCGAGAGGGTAAAGAGCTGGTCCGATGTGCCACGGCCAGGACGAAAACCACATTGCTCCTCCTGAATCCGAGGTTTGACCAACGGCCAAAAAAGATAACACAAGTAAAGACAAAATGCAGTTTTTAAAAGAAGGTGATTATTATGAAGGGGGAAAAAAAATCCAAGCCTACATGGCCCTGTGTACAAAAGTGATTACCCCTAAACCTAATAACTGGTTGGGCCACCCTTAGAAGCAACAACTGCTATCAAGTGTTTGCGATAACTGGCAATGAGTCTTTTACAGCACTGTGGAGGAATTTTGGCACACTCATCTTTGCAGAATTATTGTAACTAAGCCACATGGGAGAGTTTTCAAGCATGAACTGCCTTTTTAAGGTCATGCCACAGCATCTCAATTGGATTCAGGTCAGGAGCATGTCTTCCCGGTCCTGAAGCAGCAAAAAGCCTCAGAACATCACACTACCACCACCATATTTTATTGTTAGTATGATGTTCCTTTTCTGAAATTCTGTGATACTTATATGCCGAATGTAATGGGACACACACCTTCCAAAAAGTTCAACTTTTGTCTTGTCAGTACAGAGAGTATTTTCCCAAATGTCTTGGGGATCATCAAGATGTTTTCTGGCAAAGCTGAGACAAGCTCGCTTTGTTATGGTGGAGTCATGAACACTGACTTTAACTGAGGCAAGTGAGGCCTGCAGTTCTTTGGCTGTTGTGGGGTCTTTTGTGACCTCTTGGAAGAGTTGTGGCTGCACTCTCGGGGTAATTTGGGTCAGCCGGCCACTCCTGGGAAGGTTCACTCCTGTTCCAAGTTTTTACCATTTGTGGATAATGGCTCTCACTGTGGTTCGCTGGCATCTCAAAGCTTTAGAAATGGCTTTATAACCTTTTCCAGACTAATAGATCTCAATTACTTCGTTTCTCATTTGTTCCTGAATTTAATTAGCCTTTGAGGATCTTTTGGTTTACTTCAATTTGTCAGAGAGGTCCTATCTAAGTGATTTCATGATTGAGAACAGGTGTGGCAGTAATAAGGCCTGGGTGTGGCTAGAGAAATTAAACTCAGCTTTCAAAAGGTGATGAACCACAGTTAATTTATGTTTTAATGGGGGTGGTCACTTTTTGACGCAGGGCCATGTAGGTTTGGATATTTTTACCCTTAATAATAAACACCTTCATTAAAAAAAACTGCATTTTGTGTTTACTTGTGTTATCTTTGCCTAATTAAATATGTTTGATGATCTGAAACATTTAAGCATGACAGACA
The DNA here is from genome assembly GCA_020510985.1 of Pholidichthys leucotaenia. Taxonomy (NCBI): domain Eukaryota; kingdom Metazoa; phylum Chordata; class Actinopteri; order Cichliformes; family Pholidichthyidae; genus Pholidichthys; species Pholidichthys leucotaenia. Next base: position 306,541,220 of record CM035844.1, read on the forward strand.
TAGAAAAAATGAGAAATCAGGAAGGGGAAAACACTTTTTCACACCATTGTAGTTGGTATCGGTTTTACTTTAATAACTAAACACTCATGGACATATTTAATACACCACAGATTTTTAAAAATTATCAGCTCATACAGAGACCATAGTCTTCATCATTAATTATGGAAAGGTCAATGACAAAAGAAATTTTTTAAAAATGGGCAGCTTTCTGTCATGATTGACAATAATAAACAGCTCACGTGCAGGGAACAACACCAGAGAAAACACACAAAGAACACAGAGAAGCTGAGTAACCACAATTTATTGATTTAAAAAGAGGCTTAGTTTATGAAAGAGGAGCCCGGCAGTAGAACCCAGCATGAAACAGTGAACCAGGAGAGGATGCTGGTAGGCGGGAGTAGAGCTAGGTGAGGTGTCTGACCGGGTGGAATAGGCAGCTGAAGTGCTGTTGAGGGTGATGGGGCAGGTGACTGCACAACGAATACCAGAGATGCACTATGAAGATGGCAGCAATCTGGAAAAGGAAGATAAGAGAAGAGGAATTTATCATAGTTCCTCAAAGAGTGAATTATACACTTACTTGCTTGTTAAAGGCAGTATACCCAACAAGCCAGAGCTGGAGCATTCACAGACTGGTCCTCTTCCCTGCTGGCAGGGAAGAGGTAGCAGGTGTGTCTAATTGTGCAGGTGTGGTGATTGCCTGCGGAGCCGGGGCAAGTCTTGCAGGAAGGGAGGGGGAGTTTGCGCTCACCTGATCATGACAGTGCCCCCCCCCCCAAGGGGTGCCTCCTGATGGTCCACTGGGCTTGTTGGGGTGTGCCTCATGAAAGGCCCGGTCCATCCCCTTATCATGGAGGTTGGAACCAGGGATCTAAGACCTTTCTTCTTGTCCGTAGCCCTTCCAGTGGACTAGATACTGTAGCCCCTGGCCCCGACGGCAGAAATCCAAAATCCTCTGGACCATGTAGATGGTCTGGCCATCGAGGACCCGAGGGGGAGGAGACAACTTCAGGGGGACAGAGAGGGCTGGCGGAGAGGGGCTTGACTTTGGAGACATAAAAGGGGGGGGTGACTCTGAAGCGCCGGTGGAAGCTTCAGGTGGACCGTGACATCATTAATGACCTGGGAGATGGGGAACGGGCCCATACCCCATGGAAGCCTCGGAGTCAGTCCAGTAGCCGCTGAGACTGCGGAATTGTGTGAATATTCCACCCAGGTGAGATGGGTGCTCCAAGTACTTGGGTTGCAGGCTGCTACGCACCTAAGGGTGGCCTCCAGGGATTGGTTGCCGTGCTCAGCCTACCCATTACTTTGAGAGTGGTATCCAGATGTAAGACTGACGGTGGTGTCTAAGGAGCGGCAAAAGGATCTCCAGACTTGGGAGGTGAATTGTGGGCCCTGGTCAGACACAATGTCAAATGGGATGCCATGCAGACAGATGACATGGGTGTTTAGGAGGTTTGTGGTTTCAGAAGCGGAAAATAATTTGGGGAGGGCACCAGATGGATCACCTTAGAAAAGCGATCCATGAAGGTGAAGCTGACAGAATTGCCTTGTGAGGAGGGAAGTCCAGGGCAATGTGGAACTAAGGTCAGCTGGGGATGGGTAGTGGGTGGAGGAGGTTAGCAGGGCGTGAGAGTCAGACTTATTGCGGGTGCAGACTTGGCAGGCCTTAACGTAGTCCTGGACATCCATCCGCATGGTGGGCCACCAGAACACCTGCCGGATAAGGTTGATAGTCTGGGAGACTCTAGGGTGGCAGGCGAAATGGCTGGTGTTGCCCTACCTGATGATGTCACTGCGTAGAGCAGCTGGGACAAACAGATGGTTGTTCAGGCCCCCTTCTGGCTTGGGTTCAGAATATTGAGCCCGCCGGACCTTCTGCTCAATGTCCCACGTAAGAGCTCCAAGGATGCAAGAGGGAGGGACAGTGGGTTGGGGAAGGGAATGAGGGGTAGGGGGGTTGGGACTGAAGTGGCGGGAGAGAGCGTCCGGTTTAACATTATGGGAGCCAGGCCTGTAAGTGATGGTGAGATTAAATCTGGCAAAGAATAAGGCTCCGGAGATTTTCTAAATTTTTGTGGCCAGTACACACTATGACGGGATGGACCGCTCCCTCCAGCCAGTGTCTCCATTCCTCGTAGGCCAATTTAATGGCCAAGAGCTCTTGGTCCGCTATGTTGTAATTCCTCTTGGCTGGCGTGAGCCGCAGAGAGAAATACGCACATGGGTTGAGCCTCTGATCGGAGGCCAAGTGCTGCGATAGGACAGCACCCACCCCCGAGTCAGAAGCATCCACCTCCAAAATAAACTGGAGCTGGGGTCCACCTGGGCCAAGATGGTGGTATCAGAGAACATTCCCTTTAATTTGGAAAAGGCCTGTTCAGCTGCCTCGGACCAAATAAAAGGCACTTTAACTGAAGTCAGCTTGGTAAGAGGCTGTGCTACCCCATTATAGTTTCTAATGAAACAACAATAAAAATTTGTGAACCCCAAGAAGCACTGGAGCTCCTTGCAGGAGTGGGATGTAGGCCAATCTAGCACAGCCTTTACCTTGGCTGGGTCGGTCTTCAGTTCCCCCTCAGCAACCATAAAACCGAGGAACAAAGTGGAGCGGGTGGAAAACTTGCACTTCTCACCTTTAACGTAGAGCTGGTTCTCCAGGAGCCATTGTAGAATGACATGACATGGACTGCGTGCTCCTCTGGCGTGTGGGAAAAACTCAAAATGTCATCAAGGTAGACAAAAACAAATTGATTTACTATGTCTCTAAGGACGTCATTGATCATACACTGGAAGATGCTGGGGATATTGGTGAGCCCAAACGGCATTACCAGATATTCAAATTCCCCCAAGTGTGTTTTAAAGGCCATCTTCCATTTGTCCCCATCACGAATGCAAACCAGATGGTAGGTGTTACGGAAATCCAATTTAATAAATACTCACACGCGCTTAAGGAGCTCAAATCTGGAGTTGATCGGGGCAGAGGACATTTGTCTTAGACAGTTATAACATTTAATTCATGGTACTCTATGCACAGATGCAAGGATCCGTCCTCCTTCCCAACAAAAAAGAATCCTGCCCCAAGAGGGGCCGATTAGGGCCGAATGAGGCAGGCGTTAAGAGAATCTTTAATATAGCTCTTCATCGCCTCCTCTCTGGCCCAGAAATACTGTAGAGTCAGCGGGACGGCAACCGTGCACCTGGGAGAAGGTCTATGGCACAGTCGTAAGAGTGATGGGGAGGCAAAGAAAGTACTCTTGACTTGCTAAAGACCTCTCCAAGGTCATGACAGACCTCGGGTACAAAACTGAGGTCTGGCGGCTCTACTGGAGCGGAGGAGATAGGTAGCGATGGTGAACACTCAGCCGAGCTGAGACAGGATGCCAAACGGTAAGGGTTCCAGGAAGAGATGGAATTATGTACCCAATTAATAATGGGGTTATGCTTCCAGAGCCACAGGAACCCTAGAACCACCGGGTGTGACGATTTAAGGAGAATGATGAACGAAAGTGTCTCCTGGTGGTTCCCGGGAAGAAGGACGGAGACCGATGTCGTGCTTTCGTTAATGGAAGCTACATTACCACCTGACAGAGTGGTGACGTTAAGGGGCATAAGCAATTTGAAAGTGGGGATGTCTACTTCTCGCACGAGCCGTGAAGAAGCAAAATTTTGCTCTGCCCCTGAATCTATCAAAGCCATGACTCTCCTCTCGACCCCTGACAACTGGATGAGGGCCGAAATGGAGAAGTTACCATGGGGATGAAAAGATTTCCTGCCCGTCAGACCCCCCGCGGCTACTGACCGGCCGTGTCATTTTGGCTTCAGGTGGCACTTAGACAGTGTGTGCTTTTTAGAGCCACAGTACAGGCATGTGCTGGCTCTCCTCCACCACTGGTGCTCTTCCTGAGTCAGACAGGCTTGGCCAAGCACCATGGGTTTGGAGGGAGAGTTGGCTCCACCTGAGTCAGTAGCTGAAGTGGGCGTACGTGCACTGGGTGGGGCAGAGGAGGTCTTGCGCTCCCTCACGTGCATGTGGTATCAGTTGTCTAAACTGACGGCCTTATCAATTAGACCGTCCAGAGAGGAGGGAACTGCATGAACCGCTAGGTCGTCACGGAGGTTTTGTTTAAACCCTGGAGGAAGACGCTACATAACGCAACATCATTCCAACCAGTGTCCACTGCAGCGACCCGAAACTCCACAGAGTAGCTGGCAGCAGACTGACTCCCCTGACGGAGTGACATCACCCAGCTCATGATGTTTTCCTCGCTCTCTGTCCAGTCGAACGCTCGGGCAAATTCATTAACAAACCTATCAAAGGAATAGCTAAGACCCTCCGGACTGTCGAGAATGGACTGGGCCCAGCTGAAGGCCCAGTCCCACAGCAGGAGGGTCATGAAATGAATTTTAGAAGTATCATCAGGGCCCCACCCACCTGGCCCAAATAAAGCCAAACATGGTAGATGAATCCCTTAAATTTCCCCACCTCCCCCGCGTACGGGGCAGATGAGGGAAGGGAGGTGATTCGGCGCACGGTGGATGAAGATGGGCAACAGGTGGAGGGGTAGAACCCGGACGAGACATGTGGGCCAAATGCTCGGCGACCATGCCCAGCTGCTGTGTAATTGTCTGCAGCTGCTGCATAAGCATGGCCACCTGCCTCTCTGTGGCATCGAGATGGTCTAAAGTGGAGTGTTCCGCAGATGTCGCTCCCGCTGAGCTTGCACTCGGGCTGGCTCGTTCTCTCATGATCGACAATAATAAACAGCTCACATGCAGGGAACGACACCAGAGAAAACAAACAAAGAACACAGAGAAGCTGAGTAACCACAATTTATTGATTTAAAAAGAGGCTTAGTTAATGAAAGACACCACTCGCCAGAGGACGACCCAGCCTGTTAGGGGAGACGAGAGTGGATTAGAATAGGAGGGAGACTGGTAAAGGGAAAATAGGACAGCACTCACGTGGGATGAGCAGGGACCCCGGCAGTAGAACCCAGCATGAAACAGCGAACCAGGAGAGGATGCTGGTAGGCAGGAGTAGAGCTGGGTGAAGTGTCTGACCGGGTGGAATAGGCAGCTGAAGTGGTGATGAGGATGATGGGGAAGGGGAGCGCACAACTAATACCAGAGACGCACCATGAAGATGGCAGCAACCTGGAAGAGGAAGAGAAGAGAAGAGGAATTAATCATAGTTCCTCAGAGAGCGAATAATACACTTACTTGCTTGTTAAAGGCAGTATACCCATCAAGCCAGCGCTGGAGCATTCACAGACTGGTCCTTTTCAGCACTGGCAGGGAAGAGGTAGCAGGTGCGTCTAATCACTTAGGTGTGGTGATTGCCTGTGGAGCCAGGGAAAGTCTTGCAGGAAGGGAGGGGGAGTGTGCACTCACCTGATCATGATACTTTAATTGAAAAATGATTATCTTCTCCAAATAAAAAACATCTTTGCAAAAATTTCAAAAAGCTTCTCTTTCAATAAATAAATAATTAAAACTTCATTCAAATGACTAAATTGTTGCAAAAAAAAGTTAAACGGCCATTCGCCTAGTCAGCAAATTGAGCCCAAACCATCCCCTCTTGTTAAACTGCCCCCCTCCATCCCCACAAAGACTGCAAGGATAGTTTATACAGGACAACGTAGTGCAGGTGCATCTCAATAAACTAGAATGTAATCAAAAAGTTGATTTATTTCAATAATTAAGTTAAAAAATAAAACGCATACATTATATACTGTAGTGTGAAAAAGTGTTTGTCCCTTCCTGATTTCTCATTTTTTTCTATGTTTGTCACACTTAAATGTTTCAGATCTTCAAACAAATTTACATATTAGACAAATATAACACAAGAAAACACAAAATGCAGTTTTTAAATGAAGGAGTTTACTCTTAAGAGTAAAAAACAATCCAAACCTACATGGCCCTTGGTGAAAAAAAATAACTGACCCCTGTGAAAACAAATTAACTTTGGTTCATCACATCTTTGGAAAGCTGAGTTCAATTTCTCTAGCTCAGGGGTGTCCAATCATGTGCCATGGAGGGCCAAGGCCCTGCAACCTTTACCTCCAACCAGTGTCTTCACCAGCAGATTTCAATGAACTTCTTCCCACTGATTGCTGATCAGTGAAAACACCTGCTGAAGAGACCCGGTAGAAGAGAAAACCTGCAGGGCCTTGGCTCTCCATGGCACATGATTGGACACCCCTGATCTAGTCACACCCAGGCCTTATTACTGCCATACCTGTTCTCAATCATGAAATCACTTAGACAGGACCTGTCTGACAAAGTGAAGTAGACCAAAAGTTCCTCAAAAGCTAGCTAAATTCAGGAACAAATGAGAAATGAAGTAATTGAGATCTATCAGTCTGGAAAAGGTTAAAGCCATTTCTAAAGCTTTGAGATGCCAGTGAACCACAGTGAGAGCCATTATCTACAAATGGTAAAAACATCGAACAGTAGTGAACCTTCCCAGGAGTGGCCAGCCGACTAAAATTACCCCGAGAGTGCAGCCACGACTCTTCCAAGAGGTCACAAAAGACCCCACAACAACAATCAAAGAACTGCAGGCCTCACTTGCCTCAGTTAAAGTCAGTGTTCATGACTCCACCATAAGAAAGATACTGGGCAACAATGGCCTGCATGGCAGAGTTCCAAGACGAAAATCACTGCTGTTAAAAAAAGAACATAAAGGCTCATCTCAGTTTTGCCAGAAAACATCTTGATGATCCCCAAGACATTTGGGAAAAGACCCTGTAGACTGACGAGACAAAAGTTGAACTTTTTGGAAGGTGTGTGTCTCATTACATCCGGTGTAAAAGTAATACAGAATTTCAGAAAAGGAACATCATACCAACAGTAAAATATGGTGGTGGTAGTGTGATGGTCTGGGGCTGTTTTGCTGCTTCAGGACCTGGAAGACTTGCTGTGGTAAATGGAACCATGAATTCTACTGTCTACACAGAAATCCAGAAGGAGAATGTCCAGTTATCTGTTTGTGACATCCAGCTGAAGCGCACTTGAGTTCTGCAGCAGGACAATGATCCAAAACACACCGGCAAGTCCACCTCTGAATGGATTAAGAAAAACAAAATGAAGACTTTGGAGTCGCCTAGTCAAAGTCTTGACCTAAATCCGATTGGGATGCTGTGGCATGACCTTCAAAAGGCGGTTCATGCTCGAAAACCCTCCAATGTGGCTGAATTACAACAATTCTGCAAAGATGAGTGGGCCAAAATTCCTCCACAGCACTGTAAAAGACTCATTGCCAGTTATCACAAATGCTTGATTGCAGTTGTTGCTGCTAAGGGTGGCCCAACCAGTTATTAGGTTTAAGGGGCAATCACTTTTTCACACAGGGCCATGTAGGTTTGGATTTTTCCCCTTAACAATAAACACCTTCATTTAAAAAACAGCATTTTGTGTTTAATTGTGTTATCTTTGTCTAATATTTAAATTTGTTTGATGATCTGAAACATTTAAATGTGACAAACAGGAAAAAAATGAGAAATCAGGAAGGGGGCAAACACTTTTTTCACACCACTGTAGATTCATTACACACAGGGTAATATATTTCAAGAGTTTATGTCTTTTAATGTTGATGGCTATGGTTTACAGCTCATGAAAACCCCAAATTCAGTTTCTCAAAAAATTAGAAGATTACATATAATTAATTTAAAAACAAATGGATTTTTAATAGAAATGTTGGCTGGCTGAAAAGTATGTCCATGTACACACTCAATGTTTGGTCAGGGCTCCTTTTGCATGAATTACTGCATCAGTGCAGAATGTCATGGAGGTGATCAGCCTGTGGTTCTGCTGAGGTGTTATGAAGGCCTGGGATGCTTTGATAGTGGCCTTCAGCTCATCTGCATTGTTGGGTCTGGTGTCTCTCATCTTCCTCTTGACAAGGTCAAGAAGGTTTGCTGGCCAGTCAATCATAGTGATACCATGGTCATTAAACCAGGTTTTGTTACTTGGGGAGGTGTCATGTCCTGCTGGACAATGAAATCAGCATCTCCATAAAGCTTGTCACTAAATGTAAGCATGAAGTGCTCTAAAATTTCCCGGAAGATGGCTCCACTATCTTTGAATTAAAAAAAAAAAAAAATTTAAAAAAAATCAATTTTTTAAAATTAATTTTATGTAATTCCTTTTTTTTTTTTTTTTTTTAGAAATTGAATTTGGGGTTTCATTAGCTGTAAGCATATAATCATCAAAATTAAAAGAAATAACACCTGAAATATTGTAATCCATGGACAACTAATGTAAATTAGCCACTGGCTACAATCTGGCAAGTTTACATTGAATGATATCAATGTTCATCAATTTGCACTGTCCTTAAAATGACTTGAAATATTTCACTCTGTGTGTAATGAATCTATATAATATAGAAGTTCATTTTTTGTTGTTGTTTTTTTTTTTTAAATGAAATTACTGAAATAAATAAACTTTTTGATGGCATTCCAATTTATTGAGATGCACCTATCAATGAGAGGATCGGTGCAAATGTACAAGAAAATCATGAAAATATGAGAAGAAAAGGTGAAACATGGCAAAAGTTTAAAAAGTAATAAACTTAACAGTAAAAAGTTGCAAGAAAAACCTCATTAATTGTTGAGAAAATTGAACATTTGGAGAAATAAAAGGTTTTAAAAAAACAAGTGTGTGTGTGTGTGGGGGGGGGGGGGGGGTGCTGGGGAGGCAGTCCACCCAGCGCGTCATACAAACCAGGACCGCCCGTTTGTAACCAAAAGGAATCCCAAGATACATTTTAGAAGGAAAAACATATAGGCCAAAAAGAAAAACTACCTGAATATAAAGGAGCTACATTATCCATCTCAGTCACGGGGCCAGTGTTGGTGGTTCACTTGCATGCCCTGCCGATTCTTTTTGTCATGATCTTCTCACCCTTCTGTATAAGTGGTTTCACCTATCAGGAGTTGTAGCTTGAACCTCTGCATGTCCAAGGTTTAGAGAAAGTGCCCAGTCAGGATCACACTCTAGCATTTCATAAGCTGGTCTGCCTGTAAAAGCAAAGAAAACAGGAAGAAAATACTTATTATGTGTAGAACAAATTCAACTACTTACACATGCACAACTATGTAGTGATATACTTTTTCTAGCTACTCGGATATCGGAATATTTGTTTAGCTTAGCAATGCTGAAGCAGGCAAAACGCTATGACCAAACAAGTTTTAACCACACAACAACAGCAGTAATATACAGTAAATCATTACTTACCTTTATGAAAATGCTTTGAACACACCACCATCGATAAAGGAATGTGGTTGAACGTTATGTTGGGTCTTTTCATGGCTAAAATCCAGGCCATGCGTCGCCGCTTTGTTATATCCGAAACATGGCCTTTGCTTTTTTCTTTCACGTTGGAAAACGATGAAAGCCTATTCCAATGCTTATCTTTTTTCTCACGGTGGTTGTGAGAATGACTATTGCAGTTTACAACACAGCAATACTTACCCATGTCTGCTTTTTGTGATGCGAGGTGTAGACATAATCTCAGTGAACTTCTGGTGGCCAACAATGCACTTGGTCACTTCTGTAAACACGACTTCACACTGGCAAGCCCTATAGATGAACCACACCCTGGTGGTATGCTCCACTGAGCAGAACTTCTATTCCCAAGAGCAAACCAAACAACACAGGAAGACAAACTAGTTTTAGTAAGAGCAGCTTTAATAGGATCCCATGACTGATACAGTAATTACAGGGTCATTTCATCTGTTTAACATAACAGACTATTATTATTGAAGCAGATGTTCTTGTGTTGGACTGCCATGGTTTCTATGTTGGACTTTGATCTGCAGACAGGCAACCATTCATCCTGACAGTTTGGAATCCTCAGTCTGTTAACAAGACGAGTTTTTGGATGTTGGAAAAATGCTGCAGTTTCTGGAGTAACCCTTACAATCTTTGAGCGAACATGCAACATCTCTACGTCTGATTTTAGACAGACTCTGGCTCTGGAGTTTCAGAACCTTGGTGGCCATTCATCTCAGTTTATACATAGCTAGCACCACCTTCTGTCTTCATGAGTGCTCATCACATAGAGACAACAGCAGCAAAATGGTGAATCATGATGTCTGTAAGATGTAAAATGTGTCGATATCATGCAAACTAAACAGCAAAAAGTGTTTCTGAAAACATCTCAGAGAAGCTGCTTGGTTACTGAATCTAGTTTTATTTGATATGCTGACCTCTAGAAGATGTACTCCCGATGCAAACTTTGGGACTTTTTTCTCCTAAATTTTGAACTTTTTTATTTAAATTTTCAACTTTTTTTCATTAAATTTGTAACGTTGTTCTCCTAAATTTTCAACTTTTTTCCTGTAAATTTTGATCTTTTTTTGTCTAAATTTGGAACGTTTTTCTTTAAATTTCAAACTTTTTTCTGATGAATTAAAAAAAATAATTGTGTAAATTTTCAACTTTTTTTATTTGCATTTTTTTCCTTTTAAATATTCAGGTTTTTTCTCACAAATTTGTAACTTTTTTCCTTTAAGTTTTTAATCTTTTCTCCTAAATTTTTACATTATTCCTGTAAATTTTCAACTTTTTGTTATGGCCTGAGCGCCGATTCTGTCCGCGCTCGGGTTGTCCAGTATTTTCCCCTTTGTTATCTGTTATGGCCATCCAAAGCTCTTATTTTGATAGCATCACAGCAGGACTTTCGGCTGTCAAAGCCGAGTTGCGTGGTGACAGCTGATTGTCATTCCACTGATTATTTCCTCATTACTGATTGTGCTGTGGCACATATGTTGGTTACATATCCTCCACAAATATATTGCTATGTGTTTATTGTGTGCTGCACGTCTCATGGAACAAAAGGACTGAGCCTCTGAGAGACAACGGAAGAGTGTGAGATTTGTCCTTTGTTTCAGGGAGACGACCTGGAGAGATTTCCGGACCACCGGAGACTAAAGGACAATGGTGAAGATCAAAGGGGTTACATTGGGACTGGGATTAAGTACTATGTGACTGTATGTTTGCTTAAACACCATGTGACTTCAGTTTCGATGTCCGGGTATAAAAAGTGTGATGTGAGAAGATAAGATAAGATAAGATAAGATAAGCCTTTATTAGTCCCACAACTGGGAAATTCCAGGATTGCAACAGCACAGGGATAGCAACACTCAGAGCAACAATCAGAAGGCAAGAAAAAAAACAAGCAAGCAAGAGCAGCTAATATACATATGTACATATTACTATAAGATATATATATACACACACACACACAGACACACAGTGCAGAGCATTGTAGCTGGATGGAATAAATATATGAATATATGAACACACAGTGCAGAGCATTGTAGCTAGATGGAATAAATATGTAAATATATAAACACCCACAGTACGGAGCATTGCAGCTAGGTGGAATAAATATGCAAGTATATAAACACACACAGTGCGGAGCAATGTAGCTAGATGGAATAATATGTAGATATACTGTATAAAAACACAGTGCGGAGCATTGTAGCTAGATGGAATAAATATATAGATATATAAATATAAACACACCCAGTGCTGAGCATTGTAGCTAGATGGAATAAATATGTAAATATATAAACACACACAGTGCAGAGCATTGTTGCTAGATGGGATGAAACAGCATAACCGACTATTTAGTTATCCTACATGGTATGATTATGTGCCCATACATATTCTCACCCTCCATAGCGACCGGTATGTTCCTAGTTGTATGCCGGAGAGGACCATTGTGTAAGTCTATTGCATCTTTTGCATTCAAAAAACTATTAGTTTGTTACGTCTTTTTGCTATCTCTGCGAGCAGCCCTGCTTAGGTTGTACAGTCTGACAGCCGTTGGTAGGAAGTATATTCTTCCTCTTTTCCTGCTTTGAGATTGTTGGAGTATGTGATTGTCAATAAAGCTGAATCTGAGGAATAACTCAGTCTCATCCTTCCGCACATTCTCCACACTGGTGACTTAACGACGAAGCATGAGCAGAAACAATTCTCCCGAGCGGGGTTCGGTAGAAGCCAGCCTGATGGCTGCCACCACATTCCAGCTGCCCGACTTCTGGCAACATAGTCCGCGCTCCTGGTTTAGCGCAGTCGAGGTGCAGTTCAACCTCCGGAGAATCTCAAGAGATGACACGAAATTCTACCATGTGGTGGTGAAGCTGGACAGCCACACAGTCCAGAGGGTGGAAGATCTGGTCAATCACCCACCGGACAGCGACAAATACAGCGCATTGAAGGCTGCGTTTATCAGCCATTTCACCCCCTCGGTGCAACAGCGAGCAGAGGGGCTCCTAGCGTTGACGGAGTTGGAGAACGACAGACCCGTAGACCTGATGGTGAAAATGCTGAGGCTGAAAGACTCCGAGGATTGCGAATTTATCTTCGCCCACCTTTTCCTCCGGACCCTGCCGCCAGCGGTGAGAGTAACCCTGGCAGACTCACCTCGGTTGGCCCGGCGAGACTACCATGGGCTGAGCAAGGAGGCGCAGCGACTCGTCAACGCCCACAAACGGAGCGCGGTTTCGGCCGCAGCAGCGGAGCTAGGAGCAACTTCCGGAGACGGCATGGGGCCAGTGGTTGCAGCACCAGACTCACCGGCGACAGCAGCAGTCAGGACCAAGCGGCACGGAGCGGACGACGTCCTTTGCTTCTATCATCGCTGCTTTGCAGAGAGGGCACACAAGTGCCTCCCACCGTGCCACTTCAAGCGTTCGAGAAACGCCAAGACTGGGGGTCGGTAGCGGCTGCGACCCTCGGGGAAGAGAACAAGCTGCTCTACCTGACGGATGCACGTTCGGGGAGGCATTTCCTGGTGGACACAGGCTCCTAGCTGAGCTTCATCACGCCTTCCTACGCGAACCGGCTGACGCCGTCTAAGGTTCCCCGGGTGTCAGTGTCAGCAGCGAACGGCTCAGCGATTAAGACCTTCGGTGAGAGGACTCTGCTTCTGTCTTTGCAGGGACGTGCATTTGAGTGGACTTTTGTTGTAGCTGCAGTCAATTTCAACATGTTAGGGGCTGATTTTTTGTGCTCACATAGTTTATTGGTTGATCTTGCTAATAGACGTCTGGTTAATGCACTGTCTTCTCACTCTATTCCCTGCACAGCACGAGTGGCGCCGCCAACTGCACAAGCCAACGTCACAGCTGCGGGTGGTAAGTTCCACTCACTCCTCACTCAGTTCCCAGCACTCACAGTCCCAACGTTTTCGGCGACAGTGTCTAAACATGGGGTGGAGCATTATATCACTACCACCGGCCCACCCGTTTTTGCAAAAGCTCGGCGCCTGGACTCAGCTAAACTGACCATAGCGCGCGAGGAGTTTGCCAACCTGGAAAAGCTGGGCATCATCAGACGTTCAAAAAGCCCCTGGGCTTCACCACTGCATATGGTCCCAAAGGCTGATGGCTCGTGGCGACCCTGCGGTGATTTCCGCAGGTTGAATAACGCCACTGCACACCACCGCTACCCAGTCCCACACATCCAAGATTTTTCGGTTCATTTGGCGGGGGCGCGCATTTTTTCTAAAATAGATTTAGTACGCGGTTACCATCAGGTTCCAGTGCGCGCTCAGGACATACCCAAAACAGCGGTAATAACTCCTTTCGGGCTTTTTGAGTTTTTGCGCATGCCTTTTGGACTCAAGGGTGCCGCGCAGACGTTCCAGCGCATGATGGACGTGGTTCTACGAGACCTCCCTTTCGTGTTCCTCTACTTGGATGACATTTTAGTAACCAGCACGTCCGAGGACGAACACGAAAGCCACCTCACTGCAGTTTTCCGGAGGCTGGCAGAGCACGGGTTAATAATTAACCCAGCGAAGTGTCAGTTTGGGGTGGCGCAGACTGATTTTTTGGGGCATCGCGTTTTGCCAGAAGGAGCGGTCCCTCTGCCCGATAAAGTGCACGCAATAACAAATTTTCCCCAACCTCAAACTGTCAAAGCATTACAGGAGTTTTTGGGAATGGTTAATTTTTATAACTGTTTCCTCCCAAGCGCAGCGCAGCTCATGCAACCATTGTATGCTGCACTAAAAAAACAAAAACCCATGAATAAGATAGAATGGTCTCCTGAGCAGGAGCGCGCATTCTCTCAAGTCAAATCAGCCCTGGCAAACGCGGTTTTGTTGGCACACCCAGTCTCAATGGCCCGCATGGCGCTCACCACTGACGCGTCCGATTTAGCGGTAGGGGCGGTCGTTGAACAGTTTATAGCGGGTACCTGGCAACCACTCGCATTTTTCAGCAAAACCTTGCGCGATAGCGAGCAAAAATACAGCGCGTTCGACAGGGAGTTGTTGGCCCTACACTTGGCCATCCGCTATTTCCAGTTCTGGCTGGAAGGGCACCGTTTCACCGCGTTCGTGGACCACAAACCGCTGACGTTTGCGATGGCCAAGATTTCGGAGCCTTGGTTGGGCCGGCAGCAAAGACAGCTGGCCGCGATATCGGAGTTCACCACCGATATCCAGCATGTCGCAGGTAAACATAATTTAGTGGCAGACTGCCTCTCGCGTGTGGTGGCGGCGCCAGGCCCCATGGGGCCAGACTCTGCAGCCATGGCCGTGGGCCAGGGTAGCGATGTGGACGTGCGCGCGCTCCAGTCTGGACCAACAGGGTTAAGGCTGGAGGACAGGGTGCTGCGAGATGGTATGCCCCCCCTAATCTGCGATGTCTCCACAGGACGGCCACGTCCCGTAGTACCAGCTGCGTGGCGCCGCCGCGTTTTTGACTCGATCCATTCTCTGGCGCACCCGGGGGTGCGCGCATCTGTCAAAATGGTGGGAGAGAAATTTGTATGGCTGGGGTTGCGCAAACAGGTCAAGGAATGGGCGACAGCCTGCGTAGCATGTCAGCGAGCCAAAATACACAAACACACTAGAGCTCCGTTGGAGCGTTTTCACATTCCGGCTAAGCGCTTTGATCATGTGCATGTCGACTTGGTAGGCCCCCTTCCGTCGTCACAGGGGTACACACACCTTTTGACGATGGTGGACCGCACCTCTCGTTGGCCGGAAGCGGTCCCTCTGGCGTCAACCACAGCGGAGGAAGTGGCGCGCGCGTTTTTAACAGCTTGGGTAGCGCGTTTTGGAGTTCCGTCGGACATAACGTCCGACAGAAGTCCTCAATTTGTTTCCGAACTCTGGTCATCGATGGCCCGCAGCCTAGGGGTAACAATCCACCGTACTACCGCGTACAACCCCCAGGCTAACGGTTTATGCGAACGTTTTCATAGGTCATTGAAAACAGCCCTCAGAGCGTCGCTTACGGATACAAATTGGGTTGACAAACTTCCATGGGTTTTATTGGGGTTGCGTTCTGCACCTAAGGAGGATTTGCAAGCCTCCCCAGCTGTTAGTTTTTGCACAGCCTCTCCGTCTGCCCGGGGAATTTCTCCCCGATAATCCTGCGCCAAATTGCCCCCCCGCTCAGCTGTTGCAGAGCGACACAGGATCAAACACGCTTCCTGGCCCGGTTCATCACAGTTCCCCACGCGTTTTTGTGCCGAAGGGTTTAAAAAATGCAGAATTTGTTTTTGTCGGACATGATGCACATCGCCCAAACTTGCGGCCGCCTTACGATTGACCGTTCAGGGTGCTGGAAACAGGAGAGAAGCATTTTTTGCTAGATTTGGGAGACAGAAAGGAGTTGATTTGTATAAACCGACTCAAACCCGCTTTTGTTTTGGCGGATGAAACAGTGCAGTTGGCGAGGGCCCCCCGTTGCGGCAGACCCCCTAGAGGGCATTCTCCAGAACACCCACAGAGATTGACTAACAGTTCTAATCCACAGGAGCAGGAGGACACTGCAGAAGCAGCAAAGCCGGCTTACAGCAGATACGGCAGGAGACTTAGAACTAGGCAACTGGTGGATTGATATGTAGTAATGTTATTATGTCATGTATCTCTGGTTATGTTTGTCCCATCTTAGATGTTTGGAGGGGGTCATGTGGCACATATGTTGGTTACATATCCTCCACAAATATATTGCTATGTGTTTATTGTGTGCTGCACGTCTCATGGAACAAAAGGACTGAGCCTCTGAGAGACAACGGAAGAGTGTGAGATTTGTCCTTTGTTTCAGGGAGATGACCTGGAGAGATTTCCGGACCACCGGAGACTAAAGGACAATGGTGAAGATCAAAGGGATTACATTGCGACTGGGATTAAGTACTATGTGACTGTATGTTTGCTTAAACACCATGTGACTTCAGTTTCGATGTCCGGGGTATAAAAAGTGTGATGTGAGAATATTCTTCCTCTTTTCCTGCTTTGAGATTGCTGGAGTATGTGATTGTCAATAAAGCTGAATCTGAGGAATAACTCAGTCTCATCCTTCCGCACATTCTCCACATTGCCCTTTTTAAGGGATAGCTGAGGTTACTCCTGGCTGCGACCTCACACAACGTTGGTTCCTCACAACTTTCGGCTGGAGTCCCTCACCCCGGCTCCAGTCACCCTCTCGTTCCTTCCTGTTCTCAGTAAGTTTACTCCTTAGCCTGAGTGTATGATTACTGTGCCTTGGCTGTAATTCTTGTATGTGTTTTTGCCCCAAATGGCTTATTATCACTTCTGTGTGGACAACACCGTACTCACCAAGACCATATGGTGTTGCTCGAACAACAAACCCTGGATCAACCCTGAGATAAAAACACTTCTGAGAGAGAAGAAGAGGATCTTCAAGTCGGGAAACAGGGAGATGCTGAAGTCCGTACAGAGGGAGCTGAGGAGGAAGATCAGAGAAGGCAAGGACAGCTTCAGGAAGAAGATGGAGGACAAGCTGCAATGGAGTGACATCGGCAGGGTCTGGAGAAACCTCAAAACCATCTCTGGGCGCCAGAATACCTCCTCCCAGGCCACGGGGGGCAGGGAGTGGGCAAACAATCTGAACCTGTTTTTTAATAGGTTTGACCAACCACCCTCCCTCTTGCCTGCACAACAACCACTGCTGCCTCTAAAGTCATCGAGACCTGCTGTTCACACCCCACTCCACCAACACCCGCCCCACTCCCAGCACACAGCCCCCCAACCTGACCCTCACTAAGACCCAGGTGAGGACGGAGCTGAGGAAGATCAAGGCGAGGAAGGCATAGGGACCGGACTGCATCAACGCAAAGCTCCTCATGTCCTACACAGA
The DNA here is from genome assembly GCA_020510985.1 of Pholidichthys leucotaenia. Lineage (NCBI taxonomy): Eukaryota > Metazoa > Chordata > Actinopteri > Cichliformes > Pholidichthyidae > Pholidichthys > Pholidichthys leucotaenia. Next base: position 306,558,358 of record CM035844.1, read on the forward strand.
CCAACTGTGTGGGATTGTGGAGCACATCTTCAACCTGAGCCTGAAGCTGGGGAGGGTACCACGGTTGTGGAAAACATCTTGTGTGGTACCGGTACCAAAGACTTCCCACCCCAGAGACCTAACAGCTACAGATCAGTGGCCCTGACGTCTCACAGGATGAAGACCCTGGAGAGACTGCTCCTTGCTCACCTCCGCTCCCTGGTGGGACCAGCGATGGATCCACTCCAGTTTGCCTACCAGCATGGCATCGGGGTGGAGGATGCAGTGATCTTCCTCCTTCACCGTTCCCTGTCCCACCTGGAGAAGCCCGGGAATGCAGTGAGGATCATGTACTTTGACTTCTCCAGTGCTTTCAACACCATCCAACCAATGATCCTGAAGGACAAGCTGCTGTGCGCAGGGATGGACCAGCACCTGTCATCATGGATCCTGGACTACCTCACAAACCGGCCACAGTTTGTGAGAACCCGGGATTGTGTGTCAGACACGATCATCGGCAGCACGGGGGCCCCCCAGGGAACGGTTTTAGCTCCCTTCCTGTTCACCCTTTATACTGCGGACTTCTCACACAACACAACACACTGCCATCTACAGAAGTTCTCTGATGACTCTGCGATCGTCGGCCTCATCTTCAACAGAGATGAAGCTGAGTACAGAGGACTTATCCAGGACTTTGTGGACTGGTGCCATCGGAACTGCCTCCAAATCAACGTGTGGAAAACTAAGGAGCTGGTGGTGGACTGCCGCAGGCAAGGACAACCCCTCACAGCACTAGTAAACATCCAGGGAACAGACATTGAGATGGTGACATCCTACAAATACCTGGGTATTCATCTGAACAATAAACTAGAGTGGTCACACAATACTGACGCACTCTACAAGAAGGGACAGCGCAGGCTGTTCCTACTGAGGAGGCTCAGATTTTTTGGTGTACAAGGGGTGCTCTGGAAGACATTCTATGACACAATGGTGGCCTCAGCCATCACTTTTGGAGTGGTCTGCTGGGGCAGTGGCATTACAGCAGCCGATAGGAAGAGATTGAACAAACTGATCAAGAAAGCTAGCTCTGTCCTGGGTCAACACCTTGACCCAGTGGAGGAGATAGGAGAGAGAAGGATGGTGGCTAAACTGTCATCTCTGCTGGAGTCCGAGTCCCACCCTGTGCAGGACATACTGAAACCACTGAGGAGCTCATTTAGCAGTAGACTACATCATCCTAGGTGCGCAACCGAGAGGTTTCACAGGTCCTTCCTACCTACGATTGTCAGACTTTATAACCTAAGCAGGGCTGCTCGCAGAGATAGCAAAAAAAAAAAGAATGTGACGACCTAATAGTACTGAATGCAAAAGACGCAACAGACTTACACAAATTGTCCCCTCCAGTATACAACTAGGACAATATCAGTCGCTACGGGGGTGACAATATGTATGGGTACATATTCATGCTATGTAGGATAACTAAGTAGACGGTTATGCTGTTTATTGCATCTAGCTACAATGCTCCACACTGTGTATATACATATATTTACATATTTATGTGTACATACACTACCGTTCAAAAGTTTGGGGTCACCCAGACAATTATTTTGTGTTTTCCATGAAAAGTCACACTTATTTACCACCATGAGTTGTAAAATGAATAGAAAATATAGTCAAGACATTGACAAGGTTAGAAATAATGATTTATATTTGAAATAATAATTTTTTCCTTCAAACTTTGCTTTCGTCAAAGAATCCTCTATTTGCAGCAGTTACAGCATTGCAGACCTAACATGATTGCACAAGGGTTTTCTAATCATCCATTAGCCTTCTGACGCAATGAGCAAACACATTGTACCATTAGAACACTGGAGTGATAGTTGCTGGAAATGGGCCTCTATACACCTATGTAGATATTGCACCAAAAACCAGACATTTGCAGCTAGAATAGTCATTTACTACATTAGCCATGTATAGAGTGTATTTCTGATTAGTTTAAAGTTATCATCATTGAAAAAAAGTGCTTTTCTTTCAAAAATAAGGAAATTTCTAAGTGACCCCAAACTTTTGAAGGGTAGTGTACGTATGTACTGTATATTCACTGCTCTTATTTTCTTATCTTCTAAATTATTGCTCTGAGTGTTGCTGTACCTATGCTGTTGCAATCCTGGAATTTCCCCACTGCGGGACTAAAAAAGGCTTATCTTATCTTATCTTATTATTTTGTCACTTTTATCCTATGTTAATAAATATGCAGACTCATCGGCTGTCATTAATGGCCCGCGAGGAGCATCCCATGACACTTTTTTCCTCATGATTTCTTTTTCTAAAGCTGTAACTTTTTTTCCTCAGAAATTTGCAACTTCTTTCTGAAAATGTTAAACTTTTTTCCAGTAAATTTTATTTTTTGCAATTAAATTTTAATTTGTGACTTTTTTCATTTTTGACTTGGCAAATTTTATCATATCCTTGCACCTTTATTTATCTATAAAATCGAGGTATGTCTGTCTGTGTGTCTGTCTGTGTGTGTTCCTCAGATATCTCTCAAACCGGTCGTCACACTGACCTAAGATTTTAAACATGTTTTGCTGAAACTTCTAGGGTGTGCATCCCCAAATATGGAGTCACTCGGTCTTTTTTAATCAATAAAAGTTTAGCCACTGCTGTGTTTTTTTTTTGTTACTTATTTGTACCCGTAGGAAGACATGGTTTGCAGTCTGGTGACAAGCCACTGGCTGCTGGTCGCTGCGTGCGCGAGCGCCCTAAACCTACATGTTTTTGGTGTGACAGTTCTATCTTCACCCCCCTGGCTTCAAGAAGTGTGGGCGGGGTTTCGGATTGACTCCGTGCCTCATTGGACAATACGCCACACCACGACCATGCTGATTGGCTAATACAGCATCACGACCTGTCAGTCACCACAATGCTTCGCAAACAAATATTTTAGAAGTGCTTTGCTGCTGAGGTGTGCAGGTGAGCCGCTCAGTCAAAATATATACCATAAAGTTGCTGTAATTGCGTACGTCTAATGGATATATTTGCCATACAGAACATGATGTGTATGTGTGTGTGTGTGGGGGGGGGGGGGTGCTGCCGGGGACCCATGGTTCCGTAAACCTGTCAGTCACCACAGTATTCCCTGGACAAAACAAGGAAGTGGAAAATGACATATTTGACTAGAAAAAGATAATACTGAAGTTGACATGATTGCATCGGCCTAAAGGATAATTCAGCATATTTGGAGAACATGAGGTGCACGAGCAGACTGAGTGGAGCATCATTGGGGACCTGGGTCTGACAAAGAATACCGGTGTATCAACACAGAGCATGCCGGGAGAAGCAGTAGCCTAACTGGGTGGACCAGGGTCCTTCGCGGGGAGGCACGCCCATCCTGCCCAGTCAGTAGTAGATTGGAGTCCCTACTTCTGCTTCACCTGTGTGGTATCACTGTACTTTGCAGGACTGCAAGTACCCCCTCCCGCGCGAGAATCTAAAAATTAAAAACTTAATACCACCATGATTGTGGAGCAGAATAACCAGAAAGACTTAACGACCAAATACAGGACACAAAAACACCCAAATAATGAAATAAATCATTTTTAGTTAAATATTTACTGACAAATGGGCAACACTGATGGAATGGTTGCAGTCAAACGGGTCCTTCTGCTGTGAATAATAATAGATAGACGTACTTTATTGATGTTGGGTGTTTTGTAGTTAATTTAATTGATTTGCTGATCTGTTCACACTCCGACAGGCAGCGAAAAGTAAGCTAGGAGCAGGAAGACAAAAGAAGAGGAAAACAGCAACCTTGTGTGTAGCAGAATGGAATGTACGCACTCTGTTGGACAGAACAACATCACAGCGCCCAGAAAGACAGACCGCGCTTGTGGCCCTGGAAATGAACAGGTACAATGTAGACATTGCTGCACTTAAGGCACTTTTCCACAAGTATCACCTTAGCTTTACTTACTTTTACTTTATTCACTTTCTCGCTCTTTCCACAGTACCCTACTCGCTTTAACCAATACGATTTTCGTGCCAGTTAAGGGGCAGGGGACAAGCGAGAAAAATCGAGGTGTGATTTGACGTCAATCGACTGCTAGCTGCTGATTGGTCAGCGCGTAACGTCACAAAGCATCCGTTTTCTGTTGAAGCTACACGACCGCCATTTGTAATTTCAGCGAGTAACCACAGTGAGCGGCTTCACAATTGTGTTAACGATGTCCAAAAGAAAAAAAATGAAGAACGATTATCGGGCCATAAAGGACCATAACGGACGCAGTGGTGCGAGTAGATAGGAGTGGAAATGGTACGAGCAGATGGACGCCATGTTGGCCTGCTAGCAATGGCAGAGACAATGTGCTCGACATGGCCACGCAATTGGAAAACGTTGACGGTGAGTGTTGTTTTAATATTGTCTGTCTTTTCGCCAATTGGTCCTTTCGGTCAAAAGCTCACTTCTTTTAAGCAATAAAGACATTTTTTCGATTGTGGGCAATGGTTAGTGATGGTGGTTAGCCAGCTAATATCTGGCTACCTCCGCAGCTTGCTGTGAGGTAGCAGCTTCACGCTTTTATTTCAGTATTCACTTAAACCAAACGCTGAAAGAAGCTTATTATTGTATTCTGGTTAAAAAGTTTGGTGTTTTCTGTACATGTTGCACTTTGTTGGTGAGCTGCATTGTGTGCATTTTCCTTCTAGAATCACTCCGGCGTCTGTCTGGGGGCCAGAATCGATGTCGAGACCATTGTCCACAATATCGGCCGCTCCATCAGTAACCGTCATGTCCCGGGCAAGTTCTGATGCAGGGGTGTTTTCATAACAACCTGAGATGCTGGCCCATGATAGGATGCTCGAACAGCACGAACGGCTCCACGAACAGCGCGAAAGACACCATCAGGAGCTACGAATGCTTGCAGCAAACCTGCAGTCAGCCCAGGAGAAGGAAGAAGCATTCAGAAGGGATAAGCTGACCGAGACGGCTTCTTTCAACAGAGTTTTCCTAAACCATTTTGGCAGTCTGGTCGAAGTACTGAAAAATCGCCGTTTTTAAACATGTTTTGGGAATATTTCTAATGTTATTAAACTGTTACTTTTTTGGATAAAAGTGTGGTTTGTCTGTTATAACTAAATGAGAAAGGCGAATAATTACATACATATTCCATCGCCTCATATTAGCCAAATGCCGCTGTTCATCCATAAAGGTGTCACGATTTTTAAAGGTAATGTAATTGTTATTGTTAAAGTTAATAAAAATTATCACGGCTGTATACATTTCTCTAAATTGTGTACAGTGTTCAAGTTAAATTGTAAGCAGAGGCACAGGTGTACTTTACATTCAGCAGTAGACACTGATGAAGGTAAAAGTCGAAGTTGGTAAAAGGTAAGTACATGTAAATTAAATGTTCTATCGTCATTCCAAATTCAGAGAATTTCAATACATTATAAGGAGTCTAGTATAATATAAAGGGAAAATACCCATACATGTAAACCCAAATATAACAGTTTTGTAGTTGTAAACGTTGACATGAATATGATAAACCTATGATTTTCTGATTCAATACATCCAAAGTGTCATAGGTTTGAAAAATAAAATTCTAATTTGGTGTTGGCCAGTCTGACAATGTCACAGTATTTAATAGGAATAACAAAAGTTTCATCAGAAAATTTCGTGGTCCATTGACAATTCCATCAAACCCAAAGTGAGTTGTCTAGCTGCTGCCTTTTTTGTAGTAGTCATTTTTCTAAGGTGTTTTAACGTGTAATTACCCATCCCTGAACACATATGCCTTATAAATATCAATAGATGGGAAAATGATACTCAAATGACACTCAACATGCAAAATGGTGCTACAGTTGGATTGCCTTTCTTTAAAATTTTTAAAATTATTTTGTAAGTAAAAGTGGGCTAGGATTAACTGGAAATATAACAAGTGTCCACATATAATTCCAAGGTCAATTGGCAATTCAATCAAACCAAAAGGGAGTTGTTCAGCTGCTGCATTTTTCTGCAGTCATTTTCTACGGTGTTTTAGCATGTAATTTTCCATCCCTGAACACATATCCCTTAAAAATAACTATCAATGGGAAAATGATACACAAAAACAAGAATTTTACTACAGTTGAATTGGCTTTTTTTTTAAAGTAATTTAAATTATTTTGTAAGTAAAATAGGGCTATGATTCATTGGAAATATAACGAGTATCCACATATAATTCCAAGGTCAATTACAAGGTTTTAGCATTTAATTAGTTGTCCCTTAACAGTTAAGCGTTATGAACAACAGAGGAGACATAGATGAAAAGTGCACCAAATTTTATTTAAAAAACAAACGTTCGACATATGTATGCACATGAATGAGGCTCCATGCATGGACGCAATTTGTGGCACAAGTAGGTGAAAGTGTCCTCGGACATCCGGAAGTTCTGCAACCACTGTGTGCTTGAGAAGCTGGGGACAATATTCTCCCACCACTGCGAGCTACGGTTTACTGCCCAGGTCCATGGTCTGCAGCATTGATTTTGCAACAACGCAGCCAACTAGAACACACACACAGCATACATATTAATACTGATAACCTGGCGACATCAAAATGCTGTACACAACAATGACATGACGACAAAATGACAATAGAAAGCATTAAATTACCAAAAACTGTTTCCTCGTGTGCTTGATGTGCCTGATGTGCTGGGTAATTAAGCTCTCTGCTTCATATTCCGCTTCATATTCCGCTGCTTGATATTCCCCAATGGCAACATCGAGTCTCTGGTACTGCCCCAACGTGTGTTCTCTCAATGCACGTTGTCTTCTCCTGTAAAACTCTCTTCTCCGGTTAAAAACATTCATTTATTGTGTTCAAAAGCCAGAGAAGAAGCAACGGGGAAATCCTCCGCTCCTAATCCGCCATTTTCTTTGTTGTGAAGGATTAGGTCGCGTGCTTGACGTCAGCAGAGTGTGGCGCCGCTTCAATCCCGCCCACTACCGAGTTTACGTGGCTTTACAGGGTTGTAATGGATCAACAACCCAGGGAGAAAGAAGTAGTGGAGAATCGAAACAAGTAAAAAAGAACTGTGACTATGGAAAAAAGCCATTAGTGAAACAATATTTCCTGGATATGACAGCTTGGAAGACCATGGGTACATCTTCTTTTGGAGTGGGAAATCAACTCAAGAAAGGAGAGAAGCAGGAGTGGACTTTGCAGTTAGAAAGGAGATAGCAGCAATGCTTGATGAGGAACCGGTGCCAATCAACGACAGGGTAATGACTATGAGACTCCCACTACAGCGGAATATGTTTGCCACACTCATCAGTGTATATGCCCCAACAATGACCAACACAGAGGAGGTGAAGGAAGAGTTCTACAGTGATTTACGTGAGACTATCAGGCGTGTACTCGTTGGAGATTTTAATGTCAGAGTTGGTTCAGACACCGAGAAATGGAAAGGAGTGCTAGGCAGTCATGGAGTAGGCAAGTGCAATGCTATTGGAGAACTTCTACTTGCACTATGTTCAGAGTACAACCTTGTGATAACCAACACTCTATTTAAGCACAAGGACACACACAAGAAGACATGGATGCACCCAAGATCCAAGCACTGGCACTTATTAGACTACATCATAGTCAGGCAGAGAGACAGAAGGGATGTATTGGACACCAGAGCAATGAGAGGCGCGGACTGTGGCACTGATCATGTTATGCTGAAATCTAGATTAAGGATTTGGAGATGAAAACAGCACTGCAGGACGGGTGCGAAGCCACCACGGAAGCTAAACGCTAGTGCACTGAAAGGCCAAAAGAAGCAGGAAGAACTTACACAGGAAATGGATGAAAACTTGAAAGACTGGGACAGCAACAACTCAGAGAATGACATAGAAGAGAAATGGGCAACACTGAAGGATACGATGTATCAGACTGCAAGTGATGTATTAGGCTACCCTGAGAGGAAACATCAAGATTGGTTTGATGAGCATGATGAACACCTGAAGAAACTACTAGAAGCGAGGAATACAGCTAGGCAGGAAAACCTACAGTGTAACACAAGGTTGAAGAAGAAGAAATACTCAAAGGCTCAGAGTGAGCTACAGAAGTACACCAGAGAGATGAAGTCCAACTGGTAGGATGAAAAAGCGGAGAAACTTCAAACTGCAGCAGACAGGAAGGATATGAAAACATTCTTCACAGGTTTGAGAGAAATCTACGGCCCTAAACAAAGAGGATTGATCCAACTAAAGGCTATGGACGGTGAAACAGTTTTGCAGGAGAAAGACAAGATCCTGGACAGATTTGCAGACCACTTTGACCAACTACTAAACAACCCTGGATATCTCACTGAAGAGGTTAAAGAAGCTCTAGTGCAGTGACCAGCTGTATCAAGCCTGGATGAACCATCAAATTTTGATGAACTAATGGCAGCTATCAGGACAACACAGGATGGTAAAGCTCCAGGAAGGGATGGAATTCCAGCAGAAGTGTGGAAATTTGGTGGTGTTCAGCTGACCAACTGCCTGCACAAGCTCATCCAAGAGATATGGGATGCCCAGGAAGTACCTCAAGACTGGAAGGATGCAAGTATTGTGCCTTTGTTCAAGAAAGGTGACAGGAAGGATTGTAGAAATTACTGAGGTATATCACTGCTAGCCACTGTTGGTAAGATTCTCTCACGTGTACTACTTAACAGACTCAGTGAACACATCTCGCAGAATGTACTACCGGAAACCCAGTGCGGCTTTAGAAGTGGAAGAAGCACAATGGACATGATTTTCTGCTTGAAACGGGTTCAAGAAAAGTGTATCGAACAGAACATGTCGCTTTATGTAGTCTTCATAGACTTCAGTAAAGCCTTCGATACTCTTTCACGACAAGGACTTTGGCAGGTACTCAAGAAATATGGCTGTACAGAGAAGTTTGTCAGCCTGATCGAGGCACTCCATACAGGTATGCAAGCAAACGTGGCAATGAGTTGTTCAGTATCAAAAGACTTTTCAGTAAGCAACGGGGTGAAACAAGGGTGTGTGCTGGCACCTGCACTCTTCTCGCTATATCTGGCAGCCATGCTTGAGGTGGCCTTCAAAGACACTTCAGAAGGAGTATACATTCAAACAAGGAAAGAAGCAGACTTGTTCAATGTGGCACAGTTTAAAGCCAAGAGTAAGACATCTTTAAAGGTAGTAAGAGAAATGCTTTTTGCTGACGACAGTGCTCTAGTTGCACACAGCATGGAAGATATGCAATCTTTAGTGGAGACATTTGCAAGAGCAGCTAGCCAATTCAGCCTCCAAATCAACATCAAGAAGACAGAGTGCCTTTACCAACCACCAAAGTTCCAATTATCAACATCACAACCAGAAGAGATCAGCATTGGTACAGAGCCACTAGTCAAGTGCAAGACTTTCAAGTACCTAGGGAGTACTGTTTCAGAGAATGCTAGGCTGGAGGATGACCTATCTCTCAGAATGGGAAGAGCGAGCGCTGTTTTTGGAAACTTGAGGGAGAGACTGTGGAACAATCGACATGTGTCTATCCGTGTAAAATGCCAAGTGTACAGAGCGACAGTACTGGCTACTCTATTGTACGGTGCTGAAACTTGGACTGTCTACAGAATGCAGGTGCAGACGTGATGAGACACCTTCGAGCCATAATGAACATCTCATGGAAAGACAAGATAACCAACATAGAAGTGTTGAAACGAGCTGGTCTACCATCAATGGAGGACATGCTAATACAGATGAACCTGAGATGGCTCGGACATGTTGAGAGGATAGACCACCAGCGTCTCCTTCGGTAGTTACTCTACTCACAGTTATGTGAGGGCAAATGCAATCAGGGTAGACCAAGGCTCAGATTTAAAGACACTGTAAAAAGAAACTTGAAGAAGTTGGACATAGACAGAAGTTCCTGGCAGCGGAAGGCTCAGGACAGAGCTGTGTGGAGGAATCTGATCAGACCTAAATGAAACAGTCATTGTCGCCCACAACAGACTGCTATGATGATGATGATGATAGTTGATTAGCTTTAAAAAAATCTTTTAATAACAAAATGTTGCTAAAATATAAAATGATGCACCACAATGGGTCTCAAATATTTGTAAACATGTCCTGTTATAGTACTGCATGGGTTTACTGATGATACACAGAAGAAATTCAATATTACACTGAACTCCATCACTGAACAATGATATAAACTAAAATAATTATAATGGTGACTGAACAACTCCCATTCCCCAAAGTGCAAGATACACTATTATGAATATAAGTGATAAAGTGTACAAGGTGTACAAGGGGGGCTGCTGAAGACATTCTACGACACGGTGGTGGCATCAGCCATCACTTTTGGAGTGGTCTGCTCGGGCAGTGGCATTACAGCAGCCGATAGGAAGAGACTGAACAAACTGATCAAGAAAGCTAGCTCTGTCCTGGGGCAACATCTTGACCCAGTGGAGGAGATAGGAGAGAGAAGGATGGTGGCTAAACTGTCATCTCTGCTGGAGTCCAAGTCCCACCCTATGCAAGACATACTGAAACCACTGAGGAGCTCATTTAGCAGCAGACTACATCATCCTAGGTGCGCAACCGAGAGGTTTCGCAGGTCCTTCCTACCTACGGTTGTCAGACTTTATAACCTAAGCAGGGCTGCTCACAGAGATAGCAAAAAAACGTGACGACCTAATAGTATTGAATGCAAAAGACGCAATAGACTTACACAATGGTCCCCTCCAGTATACAACTAGGACAATATCTGTCGCTACGGAGGGTGACAATATGTATGGGTACATATTCATACTATGTAGGATAACTAAGTAGACGGTTATGCTGTTTATTCCATCTAGCTACAATGCTCCGCACTGTGTGTATACATATATATTTATATATTTATATGTGCATATGTATATTCGCTGCTCTTGTTTTTCTTGTCTTCTTGATTGTTGCTCTGAGTGTTGCTATCCCTGTGCTGTTGCAATCCTGGAATTCCCCCATTGTGGGACTAATAAAGGCTTATCTTATCTTATCTTATCTTAAAGGATTAGACAAATAAGTGATCTGACAAGCAAATAAACAAGGGATCTGAAACAGTCGCTAATATTGGATTTCCCATTCATTTTCAATAATTAGGTATTCTGTAATTAATATTCATACAGTCAAATAAATCTTAGTGCCATTTAGTCCCTTTTATATTTGTCAAAGTCTAGCATGTGATTGCCTACATATAAGCTACACCTCTGCATTCCACTTTCAAACACAGCCTACATTTGGGCGTTTAACGCCTGATTGGGATCCCTGTTTCAGACAGGAATACTTGGTTCTGTGGGCAATGCACTAGGTCTTGCAAATTTGTAACTAATTTACATTTATCTGTATGTACTTCATGCTAAATTATGCTAACCTCATGCTAAATTGTGAACACCCTCATCCTCCTTGTTCAAAAATAACAAACCGCAAACTGATCTTGGTGCTGTGTGAACTGGCAACAGTCTGGGTTTCTCTGGTTAAGCGGCTGCCCCACAGCCTAGAACCCTGGATAAATAGCCTAAAGATGGATGGACGGCATTTGAATGTTGGAGTTCTATCAGAGAAAAGTTGTAAGTTTACATGAAAGAAAGCACAAATTCATCAGAAATATTCAAAATTTACAAAAGTCACACATTTTAAATGAAAAAACTGCTAATATACAAAAAAGTAGTATATTTATGAGGAAAAAAGTTGTAATTTTGGAAGAAAAAAAATCACAAATTTCAAAAAAAAAAAAGCTCCATATTCATGAGGAAATGGTAGCATGTTAATAAGAAGTCAAAAAATTAAAAGAAAAAGTTTGAAATTTGTGACTCAAATTTATAAGAAAAAGTATGAAATTTATGAGAAAATCAGCCATAAATCTATGAGATAACATTGTGAATTTGCAAGAAAACAAATGCAAATTTACATTAAAAAACACAAACTTTCAAGAAAAAGTAGCAGATTATTTATAAAAAGTTGCAAATTTATGAGGACAAAAAGCTTAAAATAATTTAAATTATCTTAAATTTGAATTCTCTGATATCCTGCTGCCCCAGTTGTGACTGGGGGTGGGGTGGAGGGTAGTATTTGCGCAGTCTTCTTTATAGATAGAAATTGTCATGAATTGCCCTTCAGGGCAGAGAGGCGAGACCCACGCACTGAACTGTGAGTTTGTGAAATTTATTGAAAAAACAACAAACATAAAGTCCCACACAGTGCGCTAAACACAAAAAAACACAAACAACAGAGCAGACTTACTGACACAGCACAACAGAGCAAAGCAGGGCTCTGGTGGAGATGAGGAAAACTCAATCGAGACTGCGGCAACAAGAAATGAATATAACTGCCCTTAAATAGGGTCAAACACAATTTACATAATCAATGACAGGTGTGGGTCACATGAACGGGCATGAGGAAACAATGACACATAATCAGGACCAGCTGGGAACAGTGAGAGGGAAGCGAAGACAAAGCTGACAGCTGACAGGGCAACGCCCACACGGAGCATCACGCCACTGACAGCTGTCAACCAGCAACAGAACAACAATAAAGATATAAAGAATAAAATATCAACCATCCATCCATCCATCCATCCATCTTCTACCGCTTAATCCTTTCGGGTCGCGGGGGGGCTGGAGCCTATCCCAGCATCTTTTTGGGCGAGAGGCAGGGTACACCCTGGACAGATTGCCAGTCCATCGCAGGGCCAACACAGAGAGACAGACAACCATTCACTCTCCCAGACCATCGGTGACCCTTCTGTGTGGAGTTTGCATGTTCTCCCTGTGTCTGCATGGGTTTACTCCGGGCACTCCGGTTTCCTCCCACATGCCAAAAACATGCAAGTTAGGTTAATTGGCATCAAAACTGGGGATTCTAAATTGTCCTTAGGTATGGAAAATATCAACCAAAGGAGACTAAAATATAGATGTAAATACAAAATAAAAGTGTAACAAAACTAGAACATAAACAGGAAAATAGCAAACAGTACAGGAATAACAGAAACCCAAAAAGCACAAAATACAACAAATATATAAAAATAAGGAAAAAGCCATGAGACTGAGCCTGACTGAAACCTCCAGTGCTCGGCTCATGACAGAGCCCCTCTCTCAAGGGGTGGATACCAAACACCCAAGGGTAACGTCAAAAGAAAAAGAAAGACCCACACACACACACAGTAGGAGCACAACAATAACCCACCCTTGGTGGGTGGTGGGGGGAACAGGCTAGGAGGGAATGAAACAAAACCCCGCTCAGGACCCACACCAGGAAACTCCAACCATCGAAGCCCCCTGGACCAAAGAGTTGGACAGTTCAAGTAGGCGACCAAAGTCCCAGGCCCGGCAGGTGGCATGATGGAAAGATTCGGGTGGCCTACCAGGGAATGTGGGCCACCCAACCTTGTGATACAGTCTGTCGGGTGGTCTACCAGAGTTTTTTTTAGCCACCTGAACAGCAAGGGTGGTCTAGGGGGCAGCTGCCCAATGGGAAGAATCAATGGCGGGCAGGATGGAGGACTTGGGGAAACCACAACAATGTCAGGGTGAGGAGAGGGAACCACAACTGCCTTGGGCAGAGGAGAGGGAACCGTGACGGTCTCGGGCAGAGTAGGGGGAACCACGATGGTCTTGGACAGAGGAGAGGGAGCCACAACGGTCTTGGGCAGAGGAGGGGGAGCCACGACGGCATCAGGCAGAAGAGGGGGAACCACGATGGTGTCAGGCAGAGGAGAGGGAACCACAATGGCCTCGGACAGAGGAGAGGAAACCACAACAGCATCTGGCAGAGGAGAGGGAACCACGACGGCATCTGGCAGAGGAGGGGGGACAACAATGACGTCAGGCAGACCTGTAGCACCCTCGGTGGTCCCGGACTGGGACATTGCAGCACACACGGTGGCTCTGGGCTGGAGCGGAGCTGCACCTGTAGAGGGCCCGTGCTGGACCATAGCTGCACCCACGGTGGCCCCCGGGTTGGAGCATAACGCCCACTGTGGGGGCACACTGGAGCGCAGCACCCAAGTTGGTTTTGAGGCCGGGCACAGCATTCACGATGGTCCCTGACTAGAAACACGGCACCCACAGAGACCCGGACTGAGGAGGAGCTGCAACCAACAGAGGTCCCTGGCTGAGATGGAGTTCTCACGACGACCTCAGCAAATGGGGAAGCAGCAGCTCTGTCCAGAGGGTAAAGTATTAGTGTAGTGGTTTATTAGTTAATGTATTACCCCATCTAAAGGGAAAAGTTAATATTCGTTCTAAAAATCTATTTGTTTTAGCACTAATAAATTGCTATCTGTGTGATTTTAATCATTACCCTTGGGCAAACTAGAGGTTTGCTTTTATGGTGGGGGTGGGGGTGTTACGGCCTGGAACATGAGTGTTCCTTTTTACGGCCCTGTTGTGTAGGTGTGTGAGTGTGTATAGGTGCGTATTCTCCTCTTCCCTCTCTCCAGACATCTGAATCCAGCAGGTGTGACATCAGTAATCGCACAGGTGTCCCGCCTTACCAATCAGACTGAAGGTCCTTCAATACTGGAGGAGAGCTGAAGAGGTGTGCTGCACCCCTCCTGTGTCTGGCTTGCCAGGGGTGTGTCTGTTTCTGTGCTGACCAGCTCTTCCGTTTAAAGATGCCCACTCTTTGTTTGGGAGTTTTATTTTTCTTTGTTGCAATCTTTGTGTTAATTTAATCAATAAACATTTTTATTGCAATATTGAAGTTAGCTTCCCCTATTTTTACGTTGCTTTCCTAACCCCCTAGACTTAGGGGTGAAACATTAGCAGATATACAAAAAAATCATATCATTTTCAACTTTTTTTCATCAATTTGCAACTTTTTCCATGAGAAATCTGAAACGTTTTTCTTATAAATTTGTGACTTTGTTCTCAAAAACTTGTAAACTTCTTTCTTGCAAATTTCCTTTTTTTCCTCTAAATGTTCAAGTTTTGTCTTTTATATCTGGAACTTTTTTCTCATAAATTTACAAATTTTTCTTGTAAGTTTGCATTTTTTCTCATAAATTTGGAACTTTTTCTCATAAATTTTCAACTTTTTTTCTTATAAATTTGTGACTTTTTTGTAAATTTGCAGTTTTTTCTTTATAGTTTAGCTTTTGTTCTTATAAAAGACAAAAATAAAATAGAAAGGAGATGTCTTTACCTTCTTAACATGTTTTGACTGTACGCTGCAGCCTTCGTCAGAAGGCGAGTGTGACGAAGAAGTCGTCAGAAGAGTCCATCAAAAAAGAGGTTTTTTTTTTTCTTTATAGGTTTGCAACTTTTTTTCTGGAAAATGTGCATTTTTTCCGGTAAATTTTCATCTTTTTTCTCATGAATTTTACAACTTTTTTCTAAAAAAAAAAAAAAAATGAATATTTTTCCTCCTAGATTTGTGACTTATCTCCAAAATGTGACTTTTTCGTCATTTTTTAAAAACTTTTTCTCATAGATTTTCAACTTTTTCCTCATAAATTTACAACTTTTGTTCTTTTCCCCCCTTGTAAAGTTTTTTTTTTCCTCATATTTGTAACTTTTTTATTGTAAATTTGCAACGGTCTGTTTGTCTGTTTGACTGTTAGCAGGATTACACAAAAACTACTGTACAAACTTTGAGGACATTTTCACCAGAGGTAGCCCTTGGGCCAAGGATGAACCCATTAAATTTTAGTGATGATCCAAGAATGCATCCCTCCACCAAGGCTCTAATCTTCTCACAGAATTTTTGCAACAATACCTCAAAACTAATGGACAGACTTTGATACAGTTTTCACCAGAAGTGGCTCTAGGCTTAAACACAAACCCATTACATTTTGCAGGTGATCCATGAGGGACGGAAGGAGCCTTGGTGGAGGTATGCACTCTCTGAGTGCTTTTCTAGTTGTAGTTTTGTGATCAGATCCAGCAGGAGGAGCAGGAGTTGCTGTTTTTGTGCGGGGGGGGGGGGGGGGGGGAGGAGCCATGATCAGAGGGAGGAGACTGTGTCAGGTTGGGACTCTGCTGACATGTGAAGGAGACATTCAGCTGCAGGACATCAGCAGAGACAAAGGCCTCACTGACTGTCTGACACTGACAAACATGGAGTCTGGAGACACCAGCAAACATGACGAGGAGGGCGGCTTCTGTGTGGTGGGTGAGTATCTTCATAATTACTAGTTAATTAACTTATCCACTAATATAGTGATAATCATGATATTAGTGTTGTTTGTGTGAAAGTTTTCTGCAATGTCATCTTATGCTGCAAATATGGATTTAAACATTTTTATGGAGATAAATTATTTTATTATCAATGTACAGATTTTTATACACTTACTTTACTGGCACAGATGAGTTTGAACTGAATTTCTGTTTAAGCTTGTAATCTCTGCATATTAAAAACAGACCACAGACTGTGTTTTAGAGTTAAACAACCATGAAGGAAATGCAGTAATAACATGGTCATTTGACAAGATTCTATAAATACATAAAAACATTACAGTCATGCAGCCTGTAGTCTGGTAGCTCTCTGCTAAACTCTTATTCCAGTCACCTAAGTTACAGAAGGACTGAAGAACTTTGATCACGTCCACTCTTTTAAATATCGAACAAGCTCTAAACTGCTAATGTGAGGAAAATGTGAGCAAACATTTACATTCATGGGAGGATATTTCATGTCTCTGTTGGGAAGAGCAATAACCAGAACATTTTCTCCAGAGTAGAGACTGAGAGGACACTATAGGTAGTCTGGGAGGTTTCAGGTTGTGTTCCTTCACCTATTTCTGTAATAGACAAGAGTTCAAACCCTTTAAAACAAAAACTTTATAGAAACAAACTTGAGTCATTGTCTAGATGAAGAGAGAAAATTAAAGGCACACAGAATAAAAACTTAACCAGCAACCAGATGAATGTTGTGAACTTTACAGGAAAAAGTCACAAAATTACAACAAAAAAGTTTGAGACTCATGACGAAAAAGTAGTGAATTTATGAGAGAAAAAATAGCAAATTTACATTAAAAAAAAAACCTAGAAAATTTACAAGAAGAAAGTCACAATTTGAGTCAAAAAGGTACAACTTGACAACAAAAACATTTATGACAAAAGTTGCAAATTTATGAGGTTTAAAAGAAAAAACTTTCAGATTCAAAAGAAAAAAGTTGTAGGTAAATGTTGCAAATTTATTAAAAAAAATTACAGATTCAAATAAAAAATGGGTTCAAATTTATGAGAAAAAAACTTTCCTACTTACTTAAGCCCATAGCTCGCCATGGAGCAGAGGCCGTCGACGGTCCCTCGCCATCGCACTCGGTTCTGGGCCGCTCTCTCTAGTCCCCTCCAGTTGGTTCCCTGCTGTTTCAGCTCCGCCTCAGTGTCTCGTCTCCAGCTGTTTCAAGGCCGGCCTCTCTTTCTCTTCCCCTGCGGGTTCCAGGTCAGGACTTGGTGTGTGATGCTGGTTTCCTGAGGGTGTGTCCAATGCAGTCCCACTTCCTCCACAGAATCTGTTCTGCCACTGGTTATGAGAAAAAAATTACAGATTTAAAAGAAGAAAATTGCAAATTTATGAAAAAAGTTGCAAATTTATCCATCCATCCATCTTCTACCACTTTTCCAGAGGTCCTGGTCACGGAGGCAGCTGCTCGAGCAGAGAAGCCCAGACTTCCCTCTCCTCAGCCACCTGCTTCAGCTCCTCAAGAGAGGATACCAAGATGTTTCCAGACCAGCTGGGAGACATAGTCTCGACAGCGTGTCCTGGGTCTGCCCTGGGGTCTTCTCCCAGTGGGATGTGCTCGAAACACCTCAAGTGGGAGGCATCCAGGAGGCATCCTGATCAGATGCCCAAACCACCTCAACTGGCTCCTTTTGATGAGGAGGATCAGCGGTTCTACTCTGAGCTCTGACCTCTCCAGAATGACTGAGCTCCTCACCCTATATCTGAGGGTGAGTCCAGCAATCCTACGGAGAAAGCTCATTTTAGCTGCTTGTATCCATGATCTCATTCTTTTGGTCATTACCCAAAGCTCATGACCATAGGTGAGGGTAGGAACATAGATTTACCGGAAAATAAACAGCTTTGCTTTAGAGCTCAGCGCCCTCTTCGCCATAACCAACCGGTACAACGTGTGCATCACTGCAGATGCTGCCCTGATCTGTCTGTCAATCTCTTGCTCTATTCTCCCCTCACTTGTGAGTAAGACCCCAAGATACTTAAACTCTTCCACTTGGGGCAGGAGCTTGTCCCCAACCAGAAGAAGACAATCCACCCTTTTCTGGCTGAGGACCATGGACTCAGACTTGAAGATGCTGATTCTCATCCCAGCTGTTTCACCCTCAGCAGCAAACCATCCCAGCAAGAGCAGTAGGTCATTACTGGATGAAGCCAACAGAACAACATCATCTGGAAACAGCAGAGATGAGATCCTGTGGTCACTGAACATGACACCCTCCATTCCTTGGCTATGCCTAGAAATCCTGTCCATAAAAATTATGAACAGGATTGGTGATAAAGGGCAGCCCTGGCAGAGTCCAACTCTCACAGGAAATGAGCTCGACTGAGTGTTGGCAATACAAACCAAACTCTGCACCAGTCATATAGGGACTGGATAGCTCATAACAACATGCCCAATACCCCATACTCCCAAAGCACCCCTCACAAGAAGCCATGTGGGACAAGGTCAAATGTTTTCTCCAAGTCCACAAAACACATGTGGACTGGTTGGACAAACTCCCACGCACCCTTGAGGATTCTTGAGAGGGTAAAGAGTAGGTCCGATGTGCCACGGCCAGGATGAAAATGACATTGCTCCTCTTGAATCCGAGGTTCAACCAACAATCAGACTCTCTTCTCCAGTACTCTGGCATAGACCTTCCCAGGGAGGCTGAGGAGTGTGATCCCCCTCAAGGTGGAACACACCCTCCGGTCCCCTCTTTTTAAAAAGAGGAACCACCACCCCAGTTTGCCATGCCAAAGGCACTGTGCCCGACTTCCACGCAATGCTGCAGAGGCATGTCAACCATGACAGCCCTACAACATCCAGAGCCTTGAGGTACTCAGGGCAAATCTCATCCACTCCCGGGGCCCGGCCACCGAGAGTTTTTATCCACTTCAGTGACCTCAGTCCCTGTGATGGGTGAGTTGCTCCCCTTGTCCACAAGCTCTGCTTCCTCTGTGGAAGGTGTGTCAGTGGGATTGAGGAGATCCTCAGAGAATTCCTTCCACTGCCTGACAATATCCCCAGCTGAAGTCAGCAGCACCTCAGCTGCACCATACACAGTATGAACAGGGAGCTGCTTCCCCCACCTGAGCCACTGGACAGGTTGCCAGAATCTCTTTAAGGCCAACCGAAAGTCTTGTTCCATGGCCTCACCAAACTCCTCCCACACCCGAGTTTTTGCTTCAGCAACCACCCAAGCTGCACTCCGCTTGGCCTGTCGGTACACCTCAGCTGCTTCAGGAGTCCCACAAGCCAACCAAGCTTGATAGGACTCCTTCAGCTTGATGGGCCCCTCTCACCACTGGTGTCCACCACTTGGTCTTGGGGTTGCCACCACGAGATGCACCGACGACCTTGCGGCTGCAGTTCTCAGCAGCCACTTCTACAATAGAGGGGGAGAACATGGCCCATTCAGACTCCATGTCGCCAGACACCCTTGGTATGTGGCCAAAGTCCTTCTGGAGGTGGGAGTTGAAGACCTCCCAGACAGGGGCCTCAGCCAGATGTTCCCAGCACACCCTCACTATGCATTTGGGTCTACCAGGTCTGACTGGCATCCTCCACAGCCATCAG
Organism: Pholidichthys leucotaenia; assembly: GCA_020510985.1. Classification (NCBI taxonomy): domain Eukaryota; kingdom Metazoa; phylum Chordata; class Actinopteri; order Cichliformes; family Pholidichthyidae; genus Pholidichthys; species Pholidichthys leucotaenia. The sequence continues at coordinate 306,578,087 of CM035844.1, forward strand.
ATCCAACTCACCACCAGGTGGTGATCACTTGACAGCTCTGCTCCTCTCTTTACCTGAGTGTCCAAGACATATTGTTGTGGGTCTGTTGACATGACAACAAAATCCACCACTGACCTGCGACCTAGGATGTCCTGGTGCCAGGTCCACATATGGACATCCTTTTGCTTTAACATGGTGTTCGTTATGGACAAACTGTGGTTTTCACAGAAGTCCAATAACTGAACACCACTCGGCTTCAGATCAGGAAGGCCGTTCCTCCCAATCACTCTCCTCGAGGTGTCACTGTTGTTGCCCATGTGTGGATTGAAGTCCCGCAGTAGGACAATGGAGTTTGCAAGAGGAGCACTCTCCAGCACCTCAGTCAGGAACTCCAAAAAGGGTGGCCCCTCTGAAATGTCATTTGGTGCATAAATGATGGTCAGGACCTGTTTCCCAGACCAAAGGTGCAGGGTGACAACCCTTTCGTCCACTGGGGCAAACTCCAATGTAGATGCAGCAGGCAGGGGGGATATAAGAATACCCACTCCTGCTCGCCGCCACTCACCCGGGGCAACTCCAGAGTAGGCCAAGCTCCAGCCCCTCTCCAGGAGACTGGTTCCATAACCAGAGCTGTGCATTGAGGTGAGCCCAACTATATCTAGATGGTATCTCTCAACCTCATGCACCAGCTCAGGCTTCTTCCCACCAGAGAGGTGACATTCCACATCCTGAAAGCCAGTTTAGGAAGACAGAGATCAGACCAACAAGGTCTCTGCCTTTGACCGCCACCTGATCCACATAGCACTGGACTCCCATGGTCTCTCCTGCAGGTGGTGAGTCCACTGGAGGGTGGACCTATGTAGCTCCTTCGGGCTGAGCCCGGTCAGGTTCCATGGGCAGAAACCCAGCCACCAGACACTGGCCAATGAGCCCCTCCCCCAGGCCTGGCTCAAGGGCGGTGCCCCGGTAACCCAGTACCGGGTGGGGTACACTGAATCCTTGTTCTAATATTTGTCATGAGTCCATTGGAACGTTCTTAGTCTGGCCCTTCACCCAGGACCAGTTTATCTTGGATGACCCTACCAGAGGCAAATTGCCCCAGACAACATAGCTCCTGCGATCACTATGGCACGCAAACCCCCCTCCCGCTATAAGGTGACGATCCATGAGGGGAGATGCAGAGTTGAAGATTCTTTTAAATTGTAGATTTTTAAAAAATGCAAATTTATGGAAAAGTTGCAGATTTTAAAGAAAAAAAGGTTGCAAATTTATAATTTAAAAAAAAAATATATTAGAAAAAGTTTTAGATTTAAAAGTAAAAAGTTGGATATTTAAGGGGAAAAGTTGCAAATTTACAAGAAAAAAAGCAAAAGATTTAAAAGAAAAAAAGCAAATTTAAAAGAAATGTTCCAAATTTGCCAGTTATTTTTTTCAGTAATCATTGGTGCTTCAAAGTCTTCTGTAACATGATATTAAAGGTTTATGATGACATGGGGGGCACAACCCCTTTGTCTCCCTTTATTTCTGCCTATATTTATGTACACATTTAATAAAAGACTGATATGTGGTTTTTAGGAACCTTCTTCTTCTTCTTCTTCTTCTCCAACATCATCACCATCTGTGTGAATCTCCTCAACAGAAACAGAAGCAGCAGAGTCACCAGAACTCAGGATTGTTCTGCTGGGTAAAATTGGAGCAGGAAAGAGTTCGGCAGGAAACACCATGTTAGGACGAAGAGTTTTCCAGTCTCACCTGTCCTCTGTGTCAATATGTCTGAAGGAAACAGGACAGTGTGATGGTCAACCCGTGACTGTAGTTGATACTCCAGGTCTGTTCAGCAACATGAAGGTTGAAGAGGAGGTGATCAGAGAGATCAGTGCATGTGTCTCATTAGCTGATCCTGGTCCTCAGGTGTTCCTGGTCGTGCTCCAGGCTGGCAGATTCACAGAAGAGGAACAAACGACAGTGAAAATTATTCAGACGCTGTTTGGAGAAAAGGCAGCAGATCACTTTATGGTTTTATTTACACATGGAGATGATATAGAAGCAGATGGAGACTCCATAGAAGAAATAATCAGTGAAAATCCAGACCTCCGTCACTTCATCAGTCAGTGTCATGGACGATATCACGTGCTCAACAACAGAGACAAGGATCCCAGTCAGGCCAGAGAGCTGCTGAGGAAGATCAACCAGTTGGTTTGGAAGAATGGAGGAAGGTGCTACACCCAAAAGATGTTTGATCAGGCTGAGGGAGGAAGAAGAGATGGCTTAGAAACACTTTACAGGCAGAACAGCAGTAGAAGAAGCAGCCCAGTCAGTCAGCATAAAACAGCTGCTATTGGTGCCGTCATAGCTGGAGGGATCGGAGCTGGGGTGGGTCTGGCTGTGGGGGGTTTACTGGGGATCGCTTTGGGAACGGCAGTGGGTGTCCCAGTGGGAGCCATCGTGGGTCACAGGGTGAAGCCTAAAGTAGAGCGAGAGAGCTGCATCACACAGTGATGTTGATGTGGCGCCTGGAGAGTCATGGAGACAAACAACGTTTTAGAGGATCAGTTTTATAGTCCTGATCGTCTCACATAACGGGTCTGTTGATTAAAGCAAAGATCACAATCATGTCGTCAAAAATTTGCAACTTTTTCATGTAAAATTTCAACTTTTTCTCATTAATTTGCAAATTTTTCATGTAAATTTGCAAATTTTTTCTTATTTTGCAACTTTTTCCATGTAAATTTGTAACTTTTTCTCATTAATTTTCAGCTTTTATCTTGTTAATTTGCATCTTTTCATATAAATTTGCAACTTTTTTCTTATTAATTTGGAACTTTTTTCAAGCAAATTTGCAGCTTTTTTCTCATTAATTTTCAGCTTTTATCTTGTTAATTTGAATCTTTTTCATATAAATTTCTACTTTTTTCCTCATTAATTTGACAATTTGTCATGTAAATTTGTGACTTTTATTTATTAATGTGCGTCTTTTTCATGCAAATTTGCAACTTTTTCCATTAATTTGCAACTTTTTTTATTCATTTGCATTTTTCTTATTAATTTACAACTTTTTACTCATTAATTTGCAACTTTTTTTTTAGATAATTTGCAACTTTTTGCTTTAGTTTGCAACTTCTTTTATGTAAATTTGCAGTTTTTTCTTATTTTGCAACTTTTGTCTCACTAATTTGCCACAATTTTTGACTTTTTTTTTGTAAATTTCCAACTTCTTTCCTCACTTTTTTTTACAGAAGTTTGTAACTTTTTCATGTAAATTTGCAATTAAATTTCACAACGTTCATATGGATGCTGATTACATTTTTATTGTATGTAATGGGTAATTTCTTTTGTTTGTTTAGACAATGGCTGCATTTTATTTAAGTTATATATATATATATATATATATATATATATATATATATATATATATATATATATATATATATATATACTGTACATATATACAGATGTTTAAGTACACATTTTATAGGGTTTGAAATCTTCCCCGTTTCAAAACCAGGAATTGACCTGACTACAGTAATACTGATTGTGTCCCCCTCAATATTTACTCTGGAGAAAATGTTCTGTTTATTGCCCGCCCCCCTCCCCGATATGAAATGTCCACCCATGACTAGGAACATTATGGATGTATCTATGGAAACAAAGACTATAATACACTAAGATGTTTCTGCTAATAAAACACTAACATCTGATTAATTTTTTTTCTGTCATTTATCTGACAATATTATATGGGCTGCACGGTGGCACAGTGGTTAGCACTGTGGCAACACAGTTTTACCCTCGGCCGGGGGAGCGCGGGGATCGTGGGTTCGATCCCTGCCCCCGACCAACAGTGATCTGTGTGGAATTTGCATGTTCTCCCCGTGTTGCGTGGGTTTACTCCGGGATTTCTCCGGTTTCCTCCCACATGCCAAAACCATGCAGGTTAGGGAGTTAAGGGGCGCTTGCGCACGCAGCGACCAGCAGCTGGTGGCTTGTCACCAGACTGCAAAACAAATCTACCTACGGGTACAAATAAGTAACAAAAAAAAATATATCATGATGATAATAAATGAAATTGCTCTTTGTGTGTTGGTTCATCATTAAAAAAAAACCCACCTTTTTTCAACTGTTTATTGTATTGTATAATATTTACAGAAGTACTTTTTTCCCACATGCTGAAAAAGTTCCCAGTAGTGTTAATGAAACCTTTGTGACATGTTAGTCAGAACACCTCAGGGTTTAATTATTGCAGGACCAGTTTACATCTGGATGAAGGAGACTTCCTCAGGATGACTGTTTTCTTTTCTCAAGTTTGCTCTACCTAGAGCACGCTCTAACCCCACCCTCAATCTTTTGTTATGGCTGATCTTTCACTGTCAACACCATTATGCAGCTAATGCTAGCTGGTTAGCTATAGATTCAGTAGTGAATACAGCCTGAGCTAGCTAATATATTGGCTGAGTGTAAAAGCACAAAATAAAGCATTATCCGAACCGAGTGTGTGGCTTGAGTGATTGGTAGCCTATAATTAGTCCATGAGGCGTAATAAGTACAGAAACACCCTAAAAAACTGAAAGACCAGGCCTGCTAACAGAAGCTAGCTGAGGTCAGTCCTATATGTTGTGTTGTTAATGGGACATATTATTGTGTGACACGGGTGATGACTCCACCGTTCCGGATCCATTGCCACCCGGGGTATAAGCGAGCAGTGAGGAAGAGGAGTGGTGTCTTTTGTCTCCTCTCAGCCTGACGGCGACGCTTGTATTGTGAGAGGGAGTCACAAATAAAGCTGTGTCCAGTTCAACGCTTGGTCTCGTCCTTGACTCCTTTTACCTACATAACACTGTCCAGTGTGTAATAATCTATTAACATTCAGCATTGTTTCTCCTATATCATCATAAACCTTCTATATCAAATCATTTGTGAATTTTTACAGATAAATTTGTGACTTCTCAAAATTGTTTTTGATTTTTTCCGGTAAATTGGTTACTTTTTTACCAGGAATTTTCTTTTTTTTTTTTTTTTTTGTAAATGTGCAATTTTACTCCCTGCAGACTTTTTTCTCAATTTATTTAACTCTTTCATCATAAATTTACAAATCTTTTTCTCAAAAATTTGTAAGTTTTTTTCATCTAAATTTGCAACTTTTTTCTCATAAATTTGTAACTTTTTCAAAAATTTGCAACTTTGGTCATAAATTTACATTTCTTTGTAAATTTGCATTTTTTTCCTGTAAGCTTTCAACTTTTTTCCCAAAATTTGCAACTTTTTTGTACAGTTGTGACTTTTTTCTCATAAATGTGCAATTTTTGTCTTGAACAATTAGCAATTTTTTCCTGTAATTTTTCCACATTTTTTCTCATAAATTTGGTAACTTTTTCAACTGGAAGTTGGTCAGGTTTTTTATTCTTTGTAATTAAACTGTAATTTGAAATTTTTTACATTTTATATTGGATTCTTTTGTCATATTTTTGCACCTTTATTCTTGCAAATGTGTGTAATTTACCTTTATACATTTCTACATGATGCTGAATTGGTGAATCCCCCCTCCCCCCCCTTGTTAAAACATAATAAATCCCACAAATTTATGGAAGTGCACTTCCTGGAAAATATGACCAAATAAATAAATCAGAAACTAAATCATCATAGTTGCAAGTCTCACAAAAAAAGTCTTGCAAACGTGAGTAAACGAGACTTGGGCAAAAGAAGTTTATTTCTAATAGAGGCTCTCTTCCTGTTACCATTACACCTGTGTGAGTACATGACAGTGTTCAGTGGGTGGAGACTACTGAGGTTGAAGCAGGACGCTTCAGACAGATGGAACCATTCATTATCGGGACACAAAGACACCTGACTCACAGGCTGCCTGAACCTGACAAACATGGGCAGCTCCCTTCCACGACCTGGTAGGAACATTTACAACTCATTCAACATATAGAAACGTACATGTCTATTAAAAATGCTGTTATCATGTGTGGATCATGACTATTTTTAATGTTGAAGGTAGTGTTAAATTGGATAATACTGTGTAGCTTATACAAGCCAAAATGTGCTCAACTACAATCGTGAAAATGTCTACTGATTCAAAAGCAAATTTACATAACAAATACACAGGCTAAAGGTAGAACTGGTTTATTAAGTCACTTAAATGTAAAGGGCCACATTGTGACAGCCTAATCCAGGGCCATTCAATTACAAAATCAGTTGGGCCACAATTTGAAATCAAGACATGTAACATGACATGTAAACCAACACAGATCAATATGATGAAAAATGTGCACTTTTTATTCATTGTCTTGGATTTAAACATGCACTTGGCACATGCCAAAGGCACATCACACATGCATAAAAACACAATAACAGTGCTGGGGTTGAGCAGAACTTGAAGTAGCAGAAATATTTTTCCTCTTGAACAACAAATAAATAGAATGAAAAAATAAAACTGTAAATAACCATGTTGGTCACATCTTACTCAGGCATATCTCAAAGTGCATAAAAACTCAATATGCACTGTTAGTAGCATTAACATTTGTTTCCCTTTTGAAATAAAATATACCACATCCTGCTCATAACTGACCTTGGCACATCACAAAGTGCATTTAAGATAAGATAAGATAAGATAAGCCTTTATTAGTCCCACAACGGGGAAATTCCAGGATTGCAACAGCACAGGGATAGCAACACTCAGAGCAACAATCAGAAGGCAAGAAAAAAAAAAAAACAAGCAAGCAAGAGCAGCTAATAAACATATGTACGTATTACTATAAAATATATATATATACACACACACACAGACACACAGTGCAGAGCATTGTAGCTGGATGGAATAAATATATGAATATATGAACACACAGTGCAGAGCATTGTAGCTAGATGGAATAAATATGTAAATATATAAACACCCACAGTACGGAGCATTGCAGCTAGGTGGAATAAATATGCAAGTATATAAACACACACAGTGCGGAGCAATGTAGCTAGATGGAATAATATGTAGATATATAAATATATAAACACCCACAGTACGGAGCATTGTAGCTAGATGGAATAAATATGCAAATATATAAACACACACAGTGCAGAGCATTGTTGCTAGATGGAATGAAACAGCATAACCGTCTACTTAGTTATCCTACATGGTATGATTATGTGCCCATACATATTCTCACCCTCCATAGCGACCGGTATGTTCCTAGTTGTATGCCGGAGAGGACCATTGTGTAAGTCTATTGCATCTTTTGCATTCAAAAAACTATTAGTTTGTTACGTCTTTTTGCTATCTCTGCGAGCAGCCCTGCTTAGGTTGTACAGTCTGACAGCCGTTGGTAGGAAGGACCTACGAAACCTCTCGGTTGTGCACCTGGGATGCTGTAGTCTGCTGCTAAATGAGCTCCTCAGTGCATTCAGTATGTCCTGCATAGGGTGGAACTCGGACTCCAGCAGAGATGACAGTTTAGCCACCGTCCTTCTCTCTCCTATCTCCTCCATCGGATCAAGGCGCTGCCCCAGGACAGAGCTAGCTTTCTTAATCAGTTTGTTCAGTCTCTTCCTATCGGCTGCAGTAATGCCACTGCCCCAGCAGACCACTCCAAAAGTGATGGCTGATGCCACCACCGTGTCATAGAATGACTTCAGCAGCGCCCCTTGTACACCAAAAGACCTGAGTCTCCTCAGCAGGAACAGCCTGCGCTGTCCCTTCTTGTAGAGTGCATCAGTATTGTGTGACCAGTCTAGTTTATTGTTCAGATGAATACCCAGGTACTTATAGGATGTCACCATCTCGATGTCTGTTCCCTGTATATTTACTGGTACTGTGAGGGGCTGCCCATGCCTGCGGCAGTCCACCACCAGCTCCTTAGTTTTCCTCGCGTTGATCTGGAGGCAGTTCCGATGGCACCAGTCCACGAAGTCCTGGATAAGCCCTCTGTACTCAGCTTCATCTCCATTGGAGATGAGGCCAACGATCGCAGAGTCATCAGAGAACTTCTGTAGATGGCAGTGTGTTGTGTTGTGTGAGAAGTCCGCAGTATAAAGAGTGAACAGGAAGGGAGCCAGCACCGTTCCCTGGGGGGCCCCCGTGCTACTGATGATCGTGTCGGACACACAGTCCCGGGTTCTCACAAACTGAGGCCGGTTCGTGAGGTAGTCCAGGATCCATGATGACAGGTGCTGGTCCACCCCTGCGCGCAGCAGCTTGTCCTTCAGGATCATCGGTTGGATGGTGTTGAAAGCACTGGAGAAGTCAAAGAACATGATCCTCACCATATTCCCGGGCTTCTCCAGGTGGGACAGAGAACGGTGAAGGAGGAAGATCACCGCATCCTCCACCCCAATGCCATGCTGGTAGGCGAACTGGAGTGGATCCATCGCTGGTTCCACCAGGGGGCGGAGGTGAGCAAGGAGCAGTCTCTCCAGGGTCTTCATCAAGTGGGACGTCAAGGCCACCGGTCTGTAGCTGTTCAGGTCTTTGGGGTGGGAAGTTTTTGGTACAGGTACCACACAAGATGTTTTCCACAGCTGTGGTACCCTCCCCAGTTTCAGGCTCATGTTTAGCTGAATAAAAAATGAACTGTGAAACAAGTCAGTGCACAAACCCTCCATGAAAAGACTGATAACATTAACAAGCATTGCACATCCACTGTTGTGGTTTGTTTTGTTTTAAATCACCACATGTGAGTAGGAATCTCTTTTTATAACTACACATTTCATTACACACATATCAGTCAACCAAAAATTTCTAGCAGTGTTAAGGATGCAAAAAGCACCCATTTAAAAACTTGAGTAAAGACTTCAGTCTTTAAGGTTTCAGGTTTTTCTCCAAAATTTGTAACAGTTTTCTTACAGTTTTCTAATTTTTTTCTGTAAATTTATTTAAATTTGAAACCCTTTTCTTCAAAATTGTAATTTCCTCTTGTAAAATTGACTTTTCTTGTACATTTGAGACTTTATTATACATTTGTGGATTACTTAATGTTTAATTTTTTGTCTTTTTTTTAAATAAAATTACTGTTTTATTTTTATATATATATAAATTTGAAACAGATTGTGGTAAAAATTTCACTTTTTTTCCTTATACAATTTACACTTTTGACCATAATTTTGCAGAGCCAGAACAGAACAATAATTTAACTCTTATTCATTCATTCATTCATTCATTCATTCATCTTCTTCCGCTTAATCCTTTTCGGGTCGCGGGGGGTGGGGGGTGGGTGGGGCTGGAGACTATCCCAGCATCTTTGTGCGAGAGGCAGGGTACACCCTGGACAGATCGACAGTCCATCACAGGGCCAACACAGAGAGACAGACAACCATTGACTCTCACAGTCATACCTAAGGACAATTTAGAATCCCCAGTTTGATGCCAATTAACCTAACTTGCATGTTTTTGGCATGTGGGAGGAAACCGGAGAAATCCCGGAGAAAACCCACGCAGACACGGGGAGAACATGCAAACTCCACACAGATCATTGTTGGTTGGGGGCTGGGATCGAACCCAGGATCCCCCGGCCAAGGGTGAGTTGCTGTGCTGTCCCAGTGCTAACCACTCTTCCACCACGCCACCCAATTTAACTCTTACTTCAAAGAAAAAAAGATTATAAAATTACATTTAATAAAGTAAATTGATTTAAATTACCAAAGATGCAGTTATTTCTGTTAAAATATTTCTATATTTATAGTTTTTTAGAACTCTCCTCACCCCTCCAGACAGCAGGAAAAACCTCCCTTATTTTGAAATCCAAATGTTGGCATGTTTAGTCAGTCTGAAGGCTGCTGAGGGATTAAAGTCATTGACTTTGTGAATTTTGGCCATCTTAACTTGCCAGGTACATAATAATGAACATAAATTATTGTAATGGCTGGTGAGGTAAATCCTAAGCAATTCAGTCACTCTTGCCTCTTTCCCTCCATATAAGACAAGATAAGATAAGATAAGATAAGCCTTTATTAGTCCCACAATGGGGAAATTCCAGGATTGCAACAGCACAGGGATAGCAGCACTTAGAGCAACAAGCAGAAGGCAAGAAAAAACAAGAGCAGCGAGTGTACATATGTACATATAAACATAAATATATAGACACACGGTGTGGAGCATTGTAGCTAGATGGAATAAATATATAGATATATAAACACACAGTGCGGAGCATTGTAGCGAGATGGAATAAATATATGAATATATAAACACACAGTGCGGAGCATTGTAGCTAGATGGAATAAGTATGTAAATATATAAACACACACACAGTGCGGAGCATTAGCTTATATTTAACTGACCTAATATAAAGCTATGGTCACAAATACGCTTACGAATGGTTGTAAACACTGTACGAATGATTTTTGGACCATTTGGTACGGCCTTCTTTAGGCAGCCACAGGAGAATCCAGCATTCATAGACTGTTCATAAATTTGTGGCCAGGTTGATGGTCTTGTCCAAGATTTCGATGAATGCCCCCCAAAAAAACCACCATTGTAAGGTGGCCATACAAATCCCACAGGAACAACATGAGCACTACACAAGATGTTGGCTATATTTATACCCCAAGAATACCTTAAGTTGTTCTTGAGAGCCCCTTACAGAGGTTGTAGGAAATGCAGTACCAATTCCTGTTTCTTACAGAGATTTGTACAGCGTGCGAAAGGTGGTAGTGAGGCACTCTAAAGGTGGAAGTACGTCATTTGTGCAACATTTGTGCCGACAAAATGTGCCGAAAGCTGTAAGATTCTGCTACCAACTACTTGAGAGTGCTGTGAGCTGCACAAAAATTTTCATAAAATGGCAGTACAGCTATGGACAAAATTGTTGGTACCCCTCTGTTAATGAAAGAAAAACCCACAATGATCACAGAAATAATTTGAAGCTGGCAAAAGTGGTAATTAAAAAAAATTCTATAAAAATTAACCAATGAAAATCAGACAATGCTTTTGAATTGTGGTTCAACAGAATTACTTTAAAAAACAAACTCATGAAACAGGCCTGGACAAAAATGATGGTACCCTTAGAAAAGATTGAAAATAATGTGACCATTGGGACATGTTCAACCAAGATGTGTCCTCTAATTAACATCACAGGTGTCTACATGCTTGTAATCAGTCAGTCGGCCTATTTAAAGGGTGACAAGTAGTCACTGTGCTGTTTGGTGACATGGTGTGGACCACACTAAACATAGACCAGAAGAAGCAAAGGAAAGAGTTGTCTCAGGAGATTAGAAAGAAAATTATAGACAAGCATGTTAAAGGTAAAGGCTATAAGACCATCTCCAAGCAGCTTGATGTTCCTGTGACTACAATTGCACATATTATTCAGAAATTTAAGATCCACGGGACTGGAGCCAACCTCCCTGGATGTGGCCGCAGTAGGAGACGGATAATACGAATGGTAACAAAAGAGCCCAGAACAACCTCTAAATACATTCATGGTAAACTCCAAGGTCAAGGTACTTCAGTGTCAGATCGCACAATCCATCGTTGATTGAGCCAAAGTGGACTTCATGGGAGACGACCGAGGAGGACACCACTGTTGAAAACAAATCATAAAAAAGCCAGACTGGAATTTGCCAAGCTGCATGTTGACAAGCCACAAAGCTTCTGGGAGAATGTTCTATGGACAGACGAGACAAAACTGGAACTTTCTGGCAAGGCACATCAGCTCTTATGTTCACAGGCGCAAAAAGCATACCAAGAAAAGAACACTGTCCCTACTGTGAAACATGGAGGAGGTTCTGTTATGTTCTGGGGCTGCTTTGCTGCATCTGGCACAGGGTGTGTTGAATCTGTACAGGGTACAATGAAATCTCAAGACTATCAAGGTATTCTAGAGAGAAATGTGCTGCCCAGTGTCAGACAGCTTGGTCTCAGTCGCAGGTCATGGGTCTTGCAACAGGATAATGACCCAAAACACACAGCTAAAAACACTCAAGAACGTCTAAGAACGAAACATTGGACTATTCTAAAGTGGCCTTCTATGAGCCCTGATCTAAATCCTATTGAACATCTGTGAAAGGAGCTGAAACATGCCGTTTGGAGAAGGCACCCTTCAAACCTGAGACAACTGGAGCAGTTTGCTCATGAGGAGTGGGCCAAAATACCTGCTGAGAGGTGCAGAAGTCTCACTGACAGTTACAGAAATCGTTTGATTGCAGTGATTGCCTCAAAAGGTTCTGCAACAAAATATTAAGTTAAGGGTACCATCATTTTTGTCCAGGCCTGTTTCATGAGTTTGTTTTTTAAAATAATTCTGTTGAACCACAATTCAAAAGCATTGTCTGATTTTCATTGGTTAATTTTCATAGAATTTTTATTTATTACCACTTTTGTCAGATTCAAGGTATTTCTGTGACCATCGTGGGTTTTTCTTTCATTAACAGAGGGCTACCAATGATTTTGTCCACGTGTGTATTTCATAGAAAGATCCCAAGGCACCCATATGAAGAAATTAAGAACTCTCGGGCCATTGTAAGAAAGAAAAGCACCTCATTTCTCAAGAATATCTCAAGTTGCTCTTACAAATTGAACAGCAACAGTGAGAAATTATTCCCCTCTCCATGAATTTCTGTGAACTCCAGAATTCCTGGGAACTGCGAGATTCTTACAAACCCATCGTTTGTAAGAATCTTTGCAACCGTAGCTTTACAGAAAACGGTGACTGGATGTGTGTTTTTCATTACTAGGGACAGGACACACACGGTCATGAAAAAGACACGAGATATGGTGATGAGGTGGGCTTTACAGCAAATCCACCAAGAGAGGGGGCCATAAACTTAGCACCCAGTTCTATGAAAACTCAGTTCTGTTCATCCAAAGCCTGGCCCCTGGATCCTGTTAGGGGATAAGATAAGATAAGATAAGATAAGATAAGATAAGCCTTTATTAGTCCCACAATGGGGAAATTCCAGGATTGCAACAGCACAGGGATAGCAACACTCAGAGCAACAATCAGAAGGCAAGAGAAAAACAAGAGCAGCGAGTATACATATGTACATATAAATATATATATATATATATATATATATATATATATATATATATATATATATATATAGACACAGTGCGGAGCATTGTAGCTAGATGGAATAGATATATAAATATATAAACACAGTGCGGAGCATTGTAGCTAGATGGAATAAATATATGAGTATATAAACACACAGTGTGGAGTATTGTAGCTAGATGGAATGAATATGTGAATATATAAACACACACAGTGGGGAGCATTGTAGCTAGATGGAATAAATGGAGCATTGTAGCTAGATGGAATGAATATGTGAATATATAAACACAGTGCGGAGCATTGTAGCTAGATGGAATAAATATATGAATATATAAACAGTGCGGAGCATTGTAGCTAGATGGAATAAATATGTAAATATATAAACACACAGTGTGGAGCATTGTTGCTAGATGGAATAAATATATAAATATATAAACACACAGTGCGGAGCATTGTAGCTAGATGGAATAAATATGTAAATATATAAACACAGTGCGGAGCATTGTAGCTAGATGGAATAAATTTGTAAATATATAAACACACACAGTGCGGAGCATTGTTGCTAGATGGAATAAATATATAAATATATAAACACACACAGTGCGGAGCATGATATGGTTGGGGACCCAGGAGACAGACACTGACACGAGTAGATTGTTTTGACAATTATTTATTGATTAAGGTGAAGAGTGTTGCGTGTGTGAATGAGTGAGTGAGTGCGAAGCTGTCTGGTCACTGGAGCTGAGCGATTCCTGCTGCGACCTGGCAACCCTGAAACACACAAGCACAGGGGATTATTACAGTTCATACGAATGGGAAGCTGAAGCTTGTGCTGCTTACTTGCAGGCGCCGCTGGGAGAATCTTGCTGGCTCCGTGTCCCGGTGCAGCGTGGTGCGCGTGGTGCTCGACGCTGAGGTGGTGAGGAAGAGCTCTGAGGAGGAGGAGATGGCGTCCCGTTGACAGGGAAGGTAAGTCTGCCGCCAGGGAGGTCCACCTGTGCACAGGGGAGAACACTAGGACAGGATGAGTGATGAGGTATCTTACGTGACATGGCTTGGCGTGGCGACTTGGTTCTGACTCTGGCTTGAGGTCGTATCCTCGACACGTTGCGAGGCAAAGGCGACAGACGACTCCGTGCAGAGCAGTCTGAGATACTGGCTTTTTTAAAGCCCGTTGATTACCAACAGCAGGTGTGTGCGCAGCTGAGGATGATGACGGTCCAGCGGCCACCATGACAGTACTCCCCCCTCTAGAGGTGCCTCTAGGCACCTGCCCAATCCTACCTGGATTCGCCCAATGAAAATCGCGGATCAGCTGCTTGTCAAGGATCAACGCTGGGCGAATCCAGGAGCAATGCTCAGGGCCAAAGCCCTCCCAGTCCACCAAATACTGAAGACCCCGACCCCGCCGGCGGACATCCAAGATGGCATTCACCTCCCAAGATGGATGGCCGTTGATCATCCTCGGGTGGGAAGGAGCCGCGGGGGGGGCGGGCACAGAGGATCGGAGATGTGGGGCTTGACCTGGGAGACGTGAAAGGTAGGGCAGATGCGCATAGAAGAGGGAAGAGCAAGGCGCACAGACACAGGGTTGATAATATGTGAAATCACAAACGGACCGATGAAGCGCTTAGTCAGTTTGCGCTTCTCGGCCGGCACATTGATATTCTTAATGGACAACCAGACCTTCTGACCCACCTTATAGTCCGGGGCGGGCCTCCTGTGACGGTTGGCCTCCTGGATATTACGTTCTGTGGTCCTAAGGAGGGCTCTGCGGGTGATGGTCCAGATTCGCCGACAACGCCTAGCATGAGCCTGCACCGAAGGGACCGCCACCTCCTTCTCCTCCTCCGGGAACAGTGGTGGATCATAACCCAGAGACGCTTTAAAAGGGGACATCCCAGTAGCATAGGACACCGTGGTGTTGTGTGTGTACTCGATCCAGGGTAGAAATGTGCTCCAAGAAGAGGAGCAGGAAGAGATGACACAGCGAAGTGCAGCCCCCAGCTCCTGATTGGCCCGCTCGCACTGACCGTTGCTCTGCGGGTGGTACCCAGAAGAGAGACTAGCCATGGCCCCTAGCACCGTGCAGAATGCCTTCCAGACCTGGGACACAAACTGTGGACCTCGATCCGATACGATATCAGCCGGGATACACAGATGCACAAAATGAGCTGCCTTGGAGAAACGGTCAACTATCGTTAGGACTGACGTGAAGTGACCAGAGGGGGGCAGACCCATCACGAAGTCCAGAGTTACGTAGGACCAGGGGCGAGAAGGAACTGGTAGAGGGTGAAGAAGACCCGCCGGGGAGGAAGATGATGATTTCCCGGTGGCGCACTGGGCGCAGGCCCGGACATAGTTGTTAACATCCCTCCTCAATCCTGGCCACCAGAAGGCTCTCTGGAGAAGATCGATGGTGCGGGCAACACCTGGATGACACGCCAGCTTGGACGCGTGACCCCATTGAATAACCTCTCTCCTGACAGAAAGGGGAACGAACAAACGGCCCAGGGGACCCCCACCCGGGTCGGGCTCCATCTCCTGCGCTCTCCTGACCTTGTCTCAGATCTCCCATGACAGGGCGCCCACCACACAAGACGACGGCAGGATAGTCTCCTCCTGCTCCCCGGTGGACTGCGCGTCAAACTGCCTCGAGAGAGTGTCAGGTTTGCCATTCTTGCTCCCCAGCTGGTAGGTGATGGTAAAATCGAACTGGCCGAAAAAAAGAGACCAGCGGGTCTGGTGAGCGTTCAACTGTTTGGCCGTCCGGAGATACTCAAGGTTCCTATGATCCGTCCAGACGACAAACGGCTGGGCAGCCCCCTCCAGCCAGTGCCTCCACTCCTCCAGGGCGAGCTTCACGGCCAGCAGCTCCCTGTCACCGATACAGTAGTTCCTCTCAGGGGGCGTCAGGCGATGGGAGAAGAAAGCACACAGCCGGATCCTTCCGTCCACTGGAGAACGTTGGGACAGAACCACCCCAACTCCCGAATCCGAGGCATCCACCTCCACAAGGCACTGCAACGCCGGATCCACCTGGGTCAGGATACGGGCCAAAGCGAACTCCTCCTTCAGCCTCCCAAATGCCGTGGCAGCTTCCTCGCTCCAACGAAAAGGGATCTTGGGAGACATGAGGGCGGTCAGGGGGCAGGCGATGATCCCAAAGTTTGGCGTGAACCGGCGGTAGAAATTGGCAAAACCCAGGAACCCCTGTAACTGTTTCCTGGACATGGCCGTAGGCCACTCCACCACCGCCTTGACATTGGCCGGGTCGGGAAGCACCTGATTGCGGGCAATAATGAAACCAAGAAAAGAGGTCTTGTCAGTGTGAAATTCACACTTCTCAGCTTTGACAAACAGCTGGTTCTCCAGGAGGCGCTGCAGGACCCGTCGCACATGCACCTGGTGCTCCTCCAACGTGCATGAGAAGATGAGGATGTCATCAAGGTAGACAAACACGAAGGAGTTAAGGAAATCCCGGAGGACGTCGTTAATCAAACGCTGGAAGACGGCCGGAGCGTTGGTTAACCCAAACGGCATCACCAGGAACTCAAAATGGCCGCTTGGGGTCCGGAACGCCGTCTTCCACTCATCGCCCTCCCTGATGTGATGAGGTGGTACGCGTTACGCAGGTCCAGCTTCGTAAACCAAGATGCCCCCTGGAGAGAGTCAAAAGCCGTGTTCATCAACGGCAGCGTGTACTTGTCCTTGATGGTGATCTCGTTGAGCTCTCGGAAGTCAATGCAGGGACGCAGCGAACCATCCTTCTTGCCAACAAAGAAGAAACCTGCACCCACCGCCGAAGACAAAGGACAAATAATCCCAGAGCTAAGAGACTCCTTAATATAAGTGTCCATAGCCTCGCGCTCAGGGGCAGACAGGCTGTAAAGACGACTTACCGGGAGAGGGGCCCCCGCCCTGAGGTTAATCGCGCAGTCGTAAGGACGGTGGGGGGGAGAGACAGCGCCCGTGACTTGCTGAACACCGCTCCTAGATTGTGGTAGACTTCTGGTACCATGGACAGGTCCGGGGGTGGCGTCGAAGGTGAAGGCACCAATACTGAGGGCGCACACGCTGCAGACTGGAGGCAGGCACTCAAACAAAAGGAACTCCACGCGATTATACTTCCAGCTAGCCAATCAAAAGTGGGGTTGTGGAGCCATAGCCATGGGTACCCCAGGATCACGGGTGAAGAGGAGATGGGTAATACCAAGAAACAAATCTCCTCCCGGTGGTTTCCGGAGACTATCACTGACACGGGAACCGTCTGGTGGGAAACAGAAGTCAGTGACGTCTTGGATAATGTGACGAGATTGACAGGTGGGCAAAGGGGTTGACAGCTGAGGCCCATCTGGGTTGCCAGGTCTCTGGAGATGAAGTTCTGCTCAGCTCCAGAATCAACTAGGGCAAGTGTAGTATGTTCCTTGTGTTTATAAAGTAGCCTAATGGGGACACGGCAACTAGTGAGGGGCTTTTTCTGTTTAATGTCCGTGAATCCCCCTACTGTGATCCACGGACCTCCCCTTTTAACCGATTTGGACATTCGGCAACCCCGTGAGACTCATTGCCACAATAAAAACACAGGCCCAGATCCCTCCGGCGCTGTCTCTCAGCCACTGAAACTCCTGATTGTCCGATAACCATATCCTCTTGCTCCGGAAGTTCCTCTGACGAGGGCAGAGCAAGGAGAGGCAACCTAGCGGAGCGAGGGCGGGGTTTACTCGAACGGCTAACAGCCCTCCGTTCAGCCGCTCGCTCCTTCAGCCTACTGTCCAAACTAATGGTGAGAGAAATTAACTCCCCTAACCTGTCTGGTTTATCCCGTGCCGCTAGTTCATCCTTCAGCTCCGAACTAAGGCTGCGGAGGAAAATACCGCAAAGCGCTGGCTCCCCCCACCCAACCTCGGCAGCTAATACCCGGAAATCTACGGCGTAATCGACGGCAGATCTACTGCCCTGCCGAAGGCTAAGCAGCCGATCAGTTAACACCGCGCCCCGGTCTGTATGATCAAACACCTCCAAAAATTCTGCCACGAACTGCTGGCAAGTCAAAAGGGAGTAGTTGGGTTTAGCCATAATAGTGTAGGCCCAATCTAATGCCCTCCCCCCGAGCAGATTGGTGATGTACCCAACTTTGCTGTGATCGGTGGTGAAATCTCCCGGAATGCGGTGAAAGACTGATTCACATTGGAGCAAAAAGCCCCGTGCTTCCCCGAGTTTTCCGCTAAAGCGGGCGGGAGTAGGCACAGGAGTGAGACGAGGTAATGATGGCTGGGATGTTTGGCTAGTTGGCGGGGCTACAGGGGCTGGTGAAGCCCCGGCGGCCGGGGGGAACGCCTGGCGTCCTTCCAGGCGATCCAGCCGGCTGTTAACCTGAGTTAACTGGTTCAAAATAACTGTCTGTTGGTGAACAATCAAATCTACTCGAGCGCTAAGAGTGTTAATACGGCGCGCCGTCAGCTGGGTCATCTTGACTGAGTCGTACTGACATGGTTGGGGACCCAGGAGACAGACACTGACACGAGTAGATTGTTTTGACAATTATTTATTGATTAAGGTGAAGAGTGTTGCGTGTGTGAATGAGTGAGTGAGTGCGAAGCTGTCTGGTCACTGGAGCTGAGCGATTCCTGCTGCGACCTGGCAACCCTGAAACACACAAGCACAGGGGATTATTACAGTTCATACGAATGGGAAGCTGAAGCTTGTGCTGCTTACTTGCAGGCGCCGCTGGGAGAATCTTGCTGGCTCCGTGTCCCGGTGCAGCGTGGTGCGCGTGGTGCTCGACGCTGAGGTGGTGAGGAAGAGCTCCGAGGAGGAGGAGATGGCATCCCGTTGACAGGGAAGGTAAGTCCGCCGCCAGGGAGGTCCACCTGTGCACAGGGGAGAACACTAGGACAGGATGAGTGATGAGGTATCTTACGTGACGTGGCTTGGCGTGGCGACTTGGTTCTGACTCTGGCTTGAGGTCGTATCCTTGACGCGTTGCGAGGCAAAGGCGACAGACGACTCCGTGCAGAGCAGTCCGAGATACTGGCTTTTAAAGCCAGTTGATTACCAGCAGCAGGTGTGTGCGCAGCTGAGGATGATGACGGCCCAGCGGCCGCCATGACAGAGCATTGTAGCTAGATGGAATAAATATGTAAATATATAAACACACACAGTGCAGAGCATTGTAGCTAGATGGAATAAATATGTAAATATATAAACACACACAGCGTGGAGCATTGTTGCTAGATGGAATGAAACAGTACAACCGCCTACTTAGTTATCCTACATGGTATGATTATGTACCCATACATATTCTCACCCTCCATAGCGACCAGTGTTTCCTAGTTGTATACCGGAGGGGACCATTGTGTAAGTCTATTGCGTCTTTTGCAATAGACTTGGATCATCTGGATCCAAGATGAAACTTGGATCCAGTTTCAGCAGTCTTAATACAGTTCATGGATCAAAGTAATTAAAATTAAAGCTGGCTTGTATCTTCTAGATATAAGTAGAATGGAGCAGCTGAAACATCTTTGTTAACAAACTCTGTGTGATTCTCCACCAGAATCAGCCCTCAGGATTGCTCTTGTTGGAAGAACTGGAGTTGGAAAGAGTTCAGCAGGAAGCACCATATTAGGAAGAAAAGCTTTTAAAGCATCATCAGCGGCATCGTCTGAGACAAAAGAGTGTCAGAAGGAAACAGGAGAGCTAGATGGTCAAACACTGATCGTGGTCGATACTCCAGGTCTGTTTGATACCGCGCTACCGCAAAAGAAGGTGATGGAGGAGATCAGTAAATGCATCTGCTATTCTGCTCCAGGTCCTCACGTGTTCCTGGTTGTGATTCAGGTGGGCAGATTCACTGAACAAGAAGAAAAAACAGTGAAAATCATCCAGAAGATGTTTGGCGAAAAGGCAGCAGATTACACCATGGTGCTGTTCACCCGTGGAGATGATCTGATAGAAGATGGCATCACTATAGACGCGTCAATCCATGGAAACAGTGCTCTACAGAAATTCATCAGGGAGTGTCAGGGAAGACTTCAGGTGTTCAACAACAGAAACAAGGATCGAGCTCAGGTCAAAGAGTTACTGAAGAAGATAGAGGAGATGGTTCGGAAAAATGGAGGGCAATACTATACACATGAGTTATTCACAGAAGCCGAGGAAGCCATAAGAGAAGAGATGGGGAAAATCGAGGAAGAAAATCCTAATATGGACAAAAAAGAAGTGAGAAAAAAGGCAGAAAATAACAACTCCTTCACCAGGAAACTGGCTGCTGTGATTTCAGCTTCTGCTGTTGGAGGTGCTGCCACAGGAGCAGCAGCAGGGGTTCCTCTGGGTCCAGTGGGGGCAGCAGTGGGAGGTGGGGTGGGAGCGGTGTTGGGAGGTATAGCAGGAGCGGTGACTGTGGCCAAAACGGACTGTGTCATACAGTGACCCTGTTTACATGCTCATGAGTAAACCAATTATAATCAGCTTTCTGGAGTTACCTGATTATTCAAATTGTCATATAAACAGTAATCCAATTTCCTTTATCAGTTAAAGGCGATTATTGGTTTATGAGAAAACGGATTAACAAACCTAGTTTATTTGCCCAATAAACCGTTTACTCGGTGCATGTAAACACCTTAAGTTGTTTATTACCTTTATCGGTTTACTCCAGTAATCAGTTTACTAGAGACCATGTAAACAGGGTCAATGATACCCAGAGTTGATTCTTAAGTACCAAGTTACTTTAAAATTAAGGGAAGTGAATGACCACATCGTAATCATCAGTAAGTTGTAAGATTGTAAGATTTTCATGGTGATCGATAGAGATTTTTGAAAGATCCTTGAGAGATCACTGAGAGACAAGGAAAATATGCTGAAGGATCATTGAAAGTTTGTTGGGTGACTAAAAATGTGCACATATATTTGAGAAGTTTCTAGTTTTCTTCTACCGCCTTTACACAGTGGTGGAGATCAATGAGAGATCACTGAAAGATGAAAAAATGGCCAGATTTCTCAACAATCTTTCAACAATCACCAAGATTGCTCAGTGATCTTCCTGTGATCTCCATGGTCTCCATAGTTGAGAGATTGTTTTGGCTTAGTCCAAAACAATCTGTGAGTCATCTCCAAAGGAAAGTGATTTTGCAAAATCTTTCAATGACTGATCTTACCGCTCTCTCAGCAATCTTTCAATGAACTCTACTGGTCTTTCATCAAATGCTCACCAATTCATCGCTGATCTCTCAGCAATCTTTACATTCTAGGTGGAAAAATTTTGCATTCATAGAAAGAGGGCAGCTAGGTGGAACAGTGGTTAGCACTGTGGCAGCACAGTAAGAAGGTCATGGGTTTGATCCCACCCCCTGACCATCGGTGACTCTTCTGTGTGGAGTTTGCATGTTCACCCCATGTCTGCGTGAGTTTACTCCGGGTGCTCCAGTTTCCTCCCACAGGCCAAAAACATGCAGGTTAAGTTAACTGGCGTCAACTGGGGATTCTAAATTGTCCTTAGGTGTGAATGGGACAGTGAATGGTTGTCTGTCTCTCTATGTTGGCCCTGTGATGGACTGCCGATCTGTCCAGGGTGAACCCTGCCTCTCACCCAAAGATGCTGGGATAGGCTCCAGCCCCCCATGACCCGAAAATGATTAAGCAGGAGAAGATGGATGAATGGAGAAAGATCAGAGAGAGATCACTGGGAGATCAGTGAGATTGTTTAACAGTTAAGGAGAGCTTAAGAAGCACTCAACAATCTCATTGATATTTTTTTGATCATTCAATGATCTCTCAGCGACCTTTCAATGAGTGCCAAATTTTTCTACCACAGAGACAGAGATGGCTGAGAGATCAGTGAAGGATCACTGAGTGTTTCATCAAAGACCAAGAGAGTTCATTGAAAGATTGCTGGGAGATCAGTGAGGTCATTGAGCAGTCGATGAGAGATTGCTGAATGATTTTTGAGAGATCACTTCCCTTTGGAGATGATTAACAGATTGTTTTGAAGTGAATCAAAACTTTGAGGACCGTAGATATCATTGAAGACCCCTGAGAGATTGTTAAAAAATCATTTGGAGATTTGGCCATTTTGTCAAAACTCAGCAATCTCCAACCCTGTGTAGAAAATGGATGGATGATAGAAGTGACAATATTATACTTAATCTTGACATATATTCATTCCTCATCTAGAGATCATGTTTATAAATGGGTCATTTTAATCTAAATTAAGTTTGAATTTTGCTGCAGTTGTAGTGAAAGACTTCTAGAGAGTTTATCCACAGATAAAAGTTCAGAAACTTTTTCATGTGGACAGTCAAAGTACATCTGTATATTTCCAGGTAGTCTCTTATGTTTTGCCTTGTAAATTTACATAATTGATGCAGTTTGGTATTTATTAAGATTCATGTATTTTAATGTTTGTAACATCAAAAATAAAATGTTACATTGATCTCTGATTCCTGCATGTTCAACTGTCCTGGTTGCTCTTGTTTTGAAGTGGATGTTCTACTGAGTATCATGCTGGGTTTTGGATATACTGTTTAATCTTGTGTATATGTTGATTGTGATACTTTTGCATGTTTATATCTTTTGTTGCTGTTAACAGTTATAATTGTTTGGAGTGTTTTCTTGTTTCTTTTTACATGCATCTATCTATAAATTTTTGAAGTCTCTGTCTGTTCCACACATATCTCTTGAACCGTTCATCAGACTGACTAAAGGTTTTACACGTGCGTTGCTGAGGTTTTGAGGGTGTGCATCCCAGAGTATGGAGTTGCTCAGAAAAATATGTAATTTTTATCGATAAAAGTTTAGCCACCACTCTGTCTCTTCATACCCTGGTTTCAAGAAGTGTGGGTGGGGTTTCGGATTGACTCCGTGCTGATTGGATAATACGTGGCATCAGGACTTATCAGTCACCACAGTGTTCCTAGACAAAACAAGGAAATGAAAAACGACAAATTTGACTAGAAAAAGATAATACTGAAGATTCAATGCTTAAAAAAATATACCATAAAGTTGCCGTGATTGCGTAGGTCTAAAGGATAATTTGTCGTATGTGGAGAATGCGGTGCAGACTGGGCAGAACATCAGTGTGGACCGGGTCTGACAAATCAACACAGAACATGCCGAGAGAAGCAGCGTCTAGACACATCCTGGCTCAAAGGCACGCTGACTGATGGCAATAAAAAAAATATATATATATATTTTCATTAAAGAGAAAAAAGATAATGCATGGAGTGTGCTTTTGCCCTGAGGCTGATTGATCATGGAAAGCAGCTGAGCTCTGTGGTTCAAGTGTTCAGCTGATTGGATCCACGTGTTCTGACATCTTAACATACAGCATCTATCAGAACAGCTGATATACGTACAGGATATACAGGAGAACTGAAATGGCGTTTCTCTCTCTCTTCAGTGGCTGGAAAAACAACAACAGTCCATGTACAGAAATGCTACCTGTAGTGCAAATAGTGACAAAAGATAGACTTAATAGAACAGAAAAGGCTTTATTGTCATTGCACAGTTGTACAGCACAACAAAATTGTGGGTGCTCCACCAGGCTACTGCACAATAAAGGAAGTGAGAAGAATTTGAAATAAAACAGTTACAGAACACACGATTAATTACACAACTGAAGTAAAGGTAAAAGTAAAAATAATAAGTAGCCCATTGGTATATACACAGGTACGGTAGTGGCTTCGCGAGTGGAACTATGTACATAAGAGTGCAGAGTGCAGAACACATAATAGAGTAGAATGGCCCAAGGATTATAGAACATATGTACAGTAGTGATTTCACAGATGGGTCAAAATACATGAAAGTGAGGAGTGCAAAGACAGGTGAGTTGTTATGGTAATTAAAAGGTCCTCAGTTCTATGCATGCGAGCGTTCGGAGGGAGGTGGGTGGGGCCTCTGACTGTTGGCAGATCGGATGGAACAGGGGAAGAAAGCGTTTGTCAGTCTGGAGGTGTGGGACCTGATCGATCTGAACCGTCGTCCAGAGGGAAGCAGGCCAAACAGGTGGTGGGTGGGATTTAAGGGGTCTCCTGTGATGGCTTTGATCCTCCTGAGACAGGAGGATCAGGAAGTGTCCTCCAGGGAGGACAGAGGGCCGCCGATAATTTTTTGGGCGTTGTTGATGATCCTCTGCACAGCCTTCCTGTTCTCGGCCGTGAAGCCGGTGTACCACACACCCAGAGAGTAGGTGAGCAGCACGCTCTCCACTGAGAAGCGGTAGAAGGCCAGCAGCAGCTTCTGGTCCAGGTTGTTCTTCCTCAGGATACGGAGGAAGTCTAGCCACTGATGGACTTTCTTCACCAGGACCTTGGTGCTGACGGTCCAGGAGAGGTCAGACAAGGTGCGCATGCGGCGGGGGGGGGGGGGGGGGGGGGCTGGCGGGAAAGCAGCAGCTGAACCGGTGGATTGCAGTCCTTTGCAGGCACATTTGTAAAGCAGCAGCCGAGACTCCCATTAACCAGGCAGGCTGGGCTTGGCTCTCTGTGAAGGATTGTGATCCTCCTGTTCAGCTGCTCCTTCTCCAACACCGGTGTCTGACCGGGCGCTCCACGATCGTTCACGGGGAGGCACGTCCAGCCTTCCCGGTCTGTGGTAGACAGCAGTCCCAACTGCTGCTTCATTGTGGAGCGGAATAGCCAGATCAACTGCATATCAAATGTGGACACATATGAACGCTTTGACTAAATGGCAACAAGATGCAAAAATACCCAAATAATGAAATAAATCATTTTTATTTAAATATTTAAAGACAAATGGGCAACACTGATGTAACAGTTGAAGCCAAACAAGTTATTCTGGTGGTGGTGGGGGGGGGGGGTGCGTGCGTGCGTGCGTGCGTGCGTGTGTGTGAATGGTGAAGGAACTGGCGCCATACCGTGGATGCCCTGAATTTCCCTCTGGAGATCAATAAAGTATCCAAGATACAAATACAAAAAAAATAATAATAATGTTCGGTGTTTTGTACTTATAATCAGTGTTGGGAGTAACGCGTTACAGTAACACATTCCAAAGTAACGTCACTACTTTTGCTGTAATGTGCCGTGTAATAAAATTACTGTTTAAAAATTCTGTAATGCGTTACAGTTACTGAAATTTGATCAGACACGTTACTCGCGTTACTCGTTTTATTAATATGGATCGATATTTTAGCACAAATAAATACAAATTGACCGTACCTAGCTAAGGAGCGCTGTCAGTCAAGCCGTCAGTTACTTTTGAAAAGAAGTAACTAGTAACTGTAATTAGTTACTATTTTTTAGCAACTTGCCCAACACTGCGTATAATATTGCTAAAATATAAAAGGATGCACTACAATGGGCCTCAAATATTTGTACACATATATACGTATATATGTGTAGTTTATACAGTGGGGCAAAAAAGTATTTAGTCAGCCACCAATCGTGCAAGTTCTCCCACTTAAAAGATGAGAGAGGTCTCCAATTTTCATCATTGGTATATCTCAACTATGAGAGACAAAATGAGAAAAAAAAAATCCAGAAAATCACATTGAAGGATTCTTAATGAATTATTTGGTAAATTCCTCAGTAAAATAAGTATTTGGTCACCTACAAACAAGCAAGATTTCTGGCTCTCACAGACACGTAACTTCTTCTTTAAGAGGCTCCTCTTTCCTCCACTCGTTACCTGTATTAATGGCACCTGTTTGTACTCGTTATCAGTATAAAAGACACCTGTCCACAACCTCAAGCATCAGACTCCAAACTGCACTATGGCCAAAACCAAAGAGCTGTCAAAGGACACCAGAAACAAAATTGTAGACCTGCATGCACCAGGCTGGGAAGACTGAATCTGCAATAGGTAAGCAGCTTGGTGTGAAGAAATCAACTATGGGAGCAATTATTAGAAAATGGAAGACATACAAGACCACTGATAATCTCCCTCCATCTGGGGCTCCACACAAGATCTCACCCCGTGGGGTCAAAATGATCACCAGAACGGTGAGCAAAAATCCCAGAACCACATGGGGGGACCTAGTGAATGACCTGCAGAGAGCTGGGACCAAAGTAATAAAGGCTACATCAGAAACACACTACGCCACCAGGGACTCAAATCCTGTAGTGCCAGACGTGTCCCCCTGCTTAAGCCAGTACATGTCCAGGCCCGTCTGAAGTTTGCTAGAGAGCTTTTGGATGATCCAGAAGAGGATTGGGAGAATTTCATATGGTCAGATGAAACCAAAATAGAACTTTTTTCTTAAAAACTCAACTTGTCGTGTTTGGAGGAGAAAGAACACCATACCTACTGTGAAGCATGGGGGTAGAAACATCATACTTTAGGGCTGTTTTTCTGCAAAGGGACCAGGACGACTGATCCGTGTAAAGGAAAGAAAGAATGAATGGGGCCATGTATCGACAGATTTTGAGTGAAAACCTCCTTCCACTAGCAAGGGCATTGAAGATGAAATGTGGCTGGGTCTTTCAGCATGACAATGATCCCAAACACACCACCTGGGCAACGAAGGAGTGGTTTCGTAAGAAGCATTTCAAGGTCCTGGAGTGGCCTAGCCAGTCTCCAGGTCTCAACCCCATAGAAAATCTTTGGAGAGAGTTGAAAGTCTGTGTTGCCCAGCGACAGCCCCAAAACATCATTGCTCTAGAGGAGATCTGCATGGAGGAATGGGCCAAAATACCAGCAACAGTGTGTGAAAACCTTGTGAAAACTTACAGAAAACATTTGACCTCTGTCATTGCCAACAAAGGGTATATAACAAAGTATTGAGATGAACTTTTGTTATTGACCAAATACTTATTTTACCGAGGAATTTACCAATTAATTCATTAAAAATCCTTCAATGTGATTTTCTGGATTTTTTTTTTCTTATTTTGTCTCTCATAGTTGAGGTATACCTATGATGAAAATTGGAGACCTCTCTCATCTTTTAAGTGGGAGAACTTGTACAATTGGTGGCTGACTAAATACTTTTTTACCTCACTGTTAATTATAATGATGACTGAACAACTCCAATTCCCAAAAGTGCAAGATACACTATTATGAATAACTCATAAAAGATCACATAAATAAGTGATCTGACAAAAAAATAGACAAGCGGTTCTTTAACAGTGGCTAATACTGGATGTCCCATTCATTTAAATTATTCTGAAATTAATATTCACACAATCAAATTAATCTCAGTTCAGTCCCTTTTATATTTGTCAAAGTCCAACATGTGTGACTGCCTACATATAAGCTACACCTCTGTATTCCACTTTCAAACACAGCCAACATTTGGGCCTGTAAAGCCTGACTGAGCTACCTGTTTCAGACAGGAATACTTGCTTTCTACAGGCATGCACTAGTTATTTTGAATGACTGAACACAGTGGGGAACTCAGGAATTGACTGGCAGCCTGAACCAGCCAATTGACTGCTACAGGCTGCCCACATAGCCCAATGGGAACACAGGGGCGGGTTTTCCCATCTCCTATAGAAGCAGGGAGAGACCTGCATGGAGAGTCCTTGTTCTCCTGAACTGAGGCCTACAATCCTCCCATGCAGCTAAAGAGTCTGCAGCAGCTTCCATGAAGTCCCAGTGTGATGGGGTTGGAAGTGTATTGGAGGCTTTGGGTGCGAGTGGCAGAAACAGGAGCTTCTGCCCAAAGCTGTGAGTTCCTTTAATCCAATACACTAAAAGCCCTTTTTCCACTAGTACCTATATAGCCCAACTCGCCTCGACATGCCTTTACTCATCTCAGCTTGCTTTTGTTTCCATTACAGCTGAGTACCGCCTGAGGTGGGTGGGATTTTTTTTGCAGCAAGGCAGCGCAACACTCCCGTGACATAAAGCACGCGACACAAGCAAAACACAAGATGGTGGATTATAAGGCGACTGCTCGGTCTCTGGCTTTTTTTCAGAATAAAGGCAAAAAAGGAGAGCCAGAGAAGGCTACAGGTGGCGAGACGAAACACTCTGGAAAAGCACTGGAGCATTTAGGAAGCCATAGAGCAGTATAAAGCCAAAGACAAGAGCATATGAACAAGATCACATATGAAGGTAAACTAATGATTGCTAGTTTGCTTTAAGTCCGCCATACTACATTGTAATGTCAGCAAGTTATTGCTATTAGGTACTAAATTATATATGTGTGTGTGTGTTTCAGATAGCTCTCTTGCAGCAAAATTATTGCTTCAAACCGTGGGTCTGGGTGTTCAACAGAGCCTCCCAGTGATGACATGTCACCCCAGCTTCACAAACATGCAGTGGTTACAGAACTTCAGAGCGTCTGTAGAAACATTTAGCTTTCTGTGCAAGAAATTGCTCTGATCTGTGTGAAAATCACAGAGAGACTGCTGAGACATCATTGGATGTACCTTCTCCAGCCGGTGGTGTTGTGGTAAAAAGTGATCCGCTGCCAAAACTTGATCGCCAGGTGCCATATTGTAGTTATGGGGTTATATTAGCCGTAAAATATATATTTCAACAGGTAAACAGTGCTGAGATAGGTTAAATAAGATATATTTAAATGTCTGTGTAATTTAAAGTGTACCTGTGGTGGTCGTGAAAAAAAAGATATTATATTGAGCCCCTGTCTCACGTTCTAGTTCAAGTTTAAGTTGAAATTCACGTTCAAAGCAATTTGATATAAATCCATTGCTGATGTACTGGTTCAGCTATGTCAGCAAAAGAAGGGTACAGCCATACTAGCGGCTACATGGCCTTCCAGGACGCTTCCTGTGACGTAATTTCGTGGCTACCGCGATCTGGATCAGTATTGGCTGAGCCTCGAGTACCCGGATGTGCAGCGGCTTTGGGGATATTCAAATTCAAATTCAAACGTTTATTTCAAACTCAGGGTTCATATTAAATGCAGAACTGAAACGAGTAGAAAATAAATAAATAAATGCTTAAATTCGGCGGGTCCTATTGTCTGATCTGAGGTCGTTAACAGCCGCAACACGGCAGATTAATTCGGCTCCTTCCTCGCCGCTATAAAGAGCAGCAGACAGCGCGTTGCGTTGTGTGAGGACCAAAATTCAAACGTTTATTTCAAACTCAGGGTTCGTATTAAATGCAGAACTGAAACGAGTAGAAAATAAATAAATAAATGCTTAAATTCGGCGGGTCCTATTGTCTGATCTGAGGTCGTTAACAGCCGCAACACGGCAGATTAATTCGGCTCCTCCCTCACCGCTATAAAGAGCGGCAGACAGCGCGTTGCATTGTGTGAGGACCAAAATTCAAACGTTTATTTCAAATTCAGGGTTCATATTAAATGCTGAACTGAAACGAGTAGAAAATAAATAAATGCTTAAATTCAGCTGCTTGTCTCAGCTGATCTCGTAACTGCCGCAACACGGAAGATGATTCTACAACTACATACAGAGCAGCAGACACTCGGTGCTCTTGTAAAAACAAAAACATACAATGCGATATGGATATCGCAACATGGCGGAATGTAAAGCCTTTGGATGTCTGAATAATAAGCGAAAAAAACAAAGAAACACTTTTTTTGTGTACCCAAACCCAGCTCACCTTGTCAGAAGATCGGAGCGGAAACAGGGCACAGACGAATAATTTCAGATGAAATTGCGTTGTGTGTGAGGACCACTTCGTCACTTTAACCCTCAGAAGACCTTTCTGGCTCAAACCTGTAGCCATGTTGGACAAATTCTTCCTCAGAGTCCGACAATTCAGCCATAATAGAATAAAAACACTCACAACAGCACCCTAGTCTCTCATACAGGCGGAGCATTGACTGTTGAGTATCAACGAAGTGACGTCACATCCGCATGTGTCATGGCTGCGCCCACAGTTTTCATTGGCTGCCCATGCTTCTCTGCTTGAACTGCTACCTCCATGACCCGGACCTCCGGAAATGCAGTAGAAGATGGATGGATGGAAATTGCGCTACTTTGGTTTGGGCACAGGATTTGAGTACTTTCTCCACCACTGCTAACAACAACGCTCTGTGTGTAACTTGTTTCTTACCAGTCATCACACATTGTGCTAAACGTTGCCAGTGTCCGAGCAGATGCTGGTCGGACTCTAGAACAGAAATACACACAACTTAAGTGCATGTACAGCACGAAAGTGCAACATGTAAAAAAAAACCCCACCTTTTTAACCAGGATTAACACTGGCTTATTTCGTTAGATGTTGTCGACACAAGCGCCAAATACAAGCAGAGCACAGAGTTAGCATTGATGGCTAACTGGCTAGCTCATTGTCTGCATACAGGAGACAATGGTGTTGTTTATTCGAAGTGAACTTTCCACCGCTGGGAAAAATAACATGAAAGATGCATAATATCACATCATATCACAGCACTCATCATCCTCTATATCCTCTAATATCATGGTTTTCAACTGCTGTGGTATGGTCCTTCAGTTATTTGCCGGTTGGTGGCCGTACATTCATTTCGGGTGCTCCGTCTAGTTCTCTCTGGATCCTCTAATTAGCCAAAAGGCACAGAAAAATCTGTTGCACCACAGTGTTGATTGGAAGCCATTTCTGTCGTTGTTGTTTATACTGACGCTTTCTTGGTCGCTCTCAGACAAATCTTTGCAAATGGCAGCTGGAGATTCTGTAGAAGATGTCACTCTCTTGACATTATGCCCTGACCAATCAGTGGCCTGCAGTCTGTTGACGTCACATTTTCAGCTCGACTCAGCTCACTTGGAACCCCAGTCTGATGGATCCAAAAACAGTACCGGCTACCAGGGGTAGGTACTAATGGAAAAGCCTACATAGCACGCCGAGCTGAGGTGAGTAGGGCTATATACAGTGGGGTAAAAAGTATTTAGTCAGCTACCAATTGTGCAACTTCTCCCACTTAAAAGATGAGAGGTCTCCAATTTTCATCATAGGTATATTTCAACTATGAGAGACAAAATGAGGAAAAAAAATTGTGATTTGTGAGTTGTGATTTTATTTTATTTTGCCTTGTGTAATAAATATTTGTTGTTATATCTATATAATATATGTTGTTTATATCTCTTGCTTTGTTTTTTCTTTTGAATTCTTGGATGGCACATGGGTGGGCAATATAAGCTGCGGCTTCAGCCATCACCCATTTCGGATAACTTATGTTGAGCTGTATAATCAGAGGAGTTATTGTCTAATTTGACCTTGTTGGATTTTCTTTCCCCCTTTGTTATATTATTCAGTTTCTTTTAACCTGTACTTTTAATCTATCTGAAATAAAGATTCATTCATTCATTCAAATATTTGCGCTTGCAACTTTGGTGTCTGATAGTCACTAAGTACTGCTCACCCTCATGGCAGGAGCCTAAAAAAAAATCTGTTTTACTGGAGGTTATTAAGAGAATTAATTAACTCTGTTCCGCTAATCAGGTAACCTCCATACTTCACATATACGTACATCATGGGTTGAGCAAACTTTTACATTGTGGATAGTCTTCATCAATGATAGGCTACAGGGGCGGTTCTAGGATCAGAGCATTAGGGGTGCTGAGCACCAACTGAGCTCCACCACACACACACACACACACACACACACACACACACACACACACACTGTAGCATCATTCCTTTGGCTCATCAGTAAAATTACTCTCCCCTCCAAGAAACCGTTTCACCCAAAAGCCTGGACAAGAATTGTTTCCTTCATCTCAGGACCCCCGTGGAAACAACATTCCTTTGTCAATAAGTACGATAAGGATCCCTTTTACCGGATTAATTTGACCATAAATAACTGAAACTTCCTTCCTCTCAAGACTGTTTTATTGGTTAATAACCATTTTGACATCTTCTAGACTGACTGTCTTTCATAAGACTCTAGGAATTATCCACAGCTCAACAGTACTCCCTGTGGATGACTCTGGAATATATTTACTTGTGCCTCTACAGCTGAAATCAGTGAATGGAATGAGTACCTTTTTACAAAACTCTCAATTCTCGGATTTTCTCTTTTTTTCAGGACACCCTGGAAAATCAAGTGGGACTCTAACA
Source organism: Pholidichthys leucotaenia (assembly GCA_020510985.1). Classification (NCBI taxonomy): domain Eukaryota; kingdom Metazoa; phylum Chordata; class Actinopteri; order Cichliformes; family Pholidichthyidae; genus Pholidichthys; species Pholidichthys leucotaenia. The sequence goes on from CM035844.1 coordinate 306,609,967, forward strand.
TACAATTCTGTTTTGGACAATCAATAATGGGTTTGAAATATTTCATAAAGCTTTGAGTTAAATGTGTGCATTAATGTTTAAATATATCTTATTTTAATGCATGTCAATTATATAATTAAAAGTTTATAAGAGTGCATGAATCACTGAAGTAGCTTAGATTTTATATTAAGTATATTAATGAACTTCACCCGTTAAAATGTGTTTCATTCTGTTGTGGAAAAGTTTCCTCAATTCATCTGACTGGTATCAGCCAATCACCAGGCCGTCTCTGTTTAGCAACAGCTCTTTCATTTTTATTGGTTGGTTACAAACAAAGAACTGGTTTCTTATTGGCCTAGAGTTGACAAAACCCACCCATGACATAAGACTATTGGTTCCTGGTCATGTCAGTCAGAGGAACAGCACAAAATTCTGGTTAGTCTTTGGAGGGGAGACGCCCTCATTCAGATCAGAACGGTAATTGGTTGAAACAATCAGAAATTGGTTGTCTGTCTTTGTGTAAAGTCTGTGTCCTACTTTTAATGGTTTCCTTTTAACATCTGGGAATTAATTCTTCCTTTTGAGCTCAATCAAATCTTTTATATGGAGTCAAACTCCTGTCCACAGACGTTTTCTATCTGTATTCTGCTAAATTTTGGTAGACTTTTTCTTTAAATCCACTGTGTTTTAGAAGGAGGCGGATCATCCTCGCACTGGCAGCTGTTGTGTCATCTGTCAGAAGAACTTGCATTTCATGGCTGGAATTTTATTAATCTTTTCTCTTTGATTGTTCATGTCAATAATGAGTTTTCTTTCAACTCAAAGCTCATTATATATGCATATACTGTATAGGTTTATATATGCTTCCATTAGGCAACATTATTAGGAAGCACTTTATACATTTTCATTGTTATGCAGATGACACACAATTATACTTGTCAATGAAGCCAGATGATAGTAATCAATTAGCCAAGTTAGAAGCCTGCCTTAAGGAAATCAAAGCTTGGATGAACTTGTAATTTCCTGCTATTAAATTCGGATAAGACTGAAGTCATTCTTGTTGGTCCAAAAAGCCTTAGAAATACCATTCCAAATCAAACTCTTAGTTTGGATGCAGTTACTCTTTCTCTTAATAGCTTTGTGAGGAACCTTGGAGTTATTTTTGATCAAGATCTGTTTTTTAATTCACATATTAAATTCGTTTCTAAGACTGCCTTCTATCATTTGCATAATATTGCCAGGATTAGGAGCATCTTGTCTCAGAGTGATGCTGAGAAACTGATCCACACTTTTGTTAGCTTTAGATTAGATTTTTGTAACTATTATCAGGTTGTCCTAAAACATCTCTAAAAAGTCTTCAGTTGATCCAAAATGCTGCAGCAAGAGTTTCAACAGATACTAGAAAGAGAAATCATATCTCTCCGGTTCTGGCCTCCCTTCATTAGCTTCCCACAGAGTTTAAAATTAAGTTTAAAATCCTTCTTCTCACTTTCAAAGCTCTAAAAAATCAGCCCCCTTTTTATTTAAAAGATCTGATATTACCCTATTATCCTAACAGAGCACTATGTAACACCACTGTAACACCTCTTTGTAGCACTTTAGGTGTGTAATATTACTTTAGGTGCAGTCTTGTACCCTTTTGTAGTGCTGAGTATGGCAGTGTAGTTACTTTTAACCTTACTACATGGATAGAAGGGACAATTGGGCCAGGTCAGGTAGACCCTGGGTTCGTAGGAGCTTGGAGGGCATAACAACAGATGACACAACACAGATATATGGGAACTTGCAACTATGTGTATTTTTACAGATATGTACACTTAAACAACACAACACTTGTAACAATAATAATAATAAAAAAAATAAAAATATAATACCCCAAAATATATTTACAATACTTTCAGTCCTTTTGTATCAGTTCCAGGTGGCCGGTTGAATCACCTCTATTAGTTAATAGGGTTCGGGCTACGGCTCACCATCCAGATCTGGAGAATCCACGTTCTACTCAAACCAGTCCAAAGGAAAAAAAAAAAAAAAAAAAAAAAAAAAACTGATCTACAAAATAGGTCAGAACACAAAATTTAAGCTAGGCTCTATAGCTTATCACATAGGTTTCACATAGTTCCAAATTATACAACAATAATATTTTTTAAACACCTTTAAACCATAGATGTAACATTCATTCTTAAATAACAGTCCATAGCAGTGAAATGAAACCTTTTGCTAACCATTACAGCTTTATAAACAACCTCCTCCTATGTAACTATCATGCACGAGTTCTTTGGGACACCAAGGCTAAACCAAAGGGGATCCTCGGCGGTCATTTAAACATACGGAGCATAATCCCCAAAAGAGATGAGATTTCGGTGTTGCTGTTGGACTCAAATCTGGACTACCTTTGTCTCTCAGAAAGCTGGCTACACAGGAGCATAGACACTAATATGATCGATATTGTGGGCTACCAGTGTTTTAGAAAAGACAGGCAGGTAGGGAGGGGAGGAGGTGTTTTAATTTACATCAAAGAGAAATATAAATGTCAACTGGTTGATTTGAATACTTCACTTGAATGTTTAGCTGTTAATGTATGTCTCTCTCCGGTAATGAATTTCAACATTGCAGTAGTGTACAACCCACCGTCACACAACTCTTCCTTTTATAATGAATTAAGTGATCTGGTTAAACAACTTGAGAAGAACAGAGAAACGATAATTCATGGTGACTTTAATATCAACTGGTCTGATAAAAAAGACAAACAAAAACTGAAAAGCCTCATGACTAAATTTAATTACCAGCAAATCATCAAAGGACCCACCAGGATAACCAAACAATCCAGAAACACTTATTGACATGGTATTTACTAATAAACCAGAACGAATAACCAGAACCTATAATCTTGTAACTGGTCTCTCAGATCATAACATGGTTCTTGCTGTCAGGAAACTTACTAAAAAGCGACTACAGTATTTTGGGGGAGTCGATATTGACAAATCAAATTTTATTATCCCCAAATCAAAAAATGAGGAGTTTGAACATTACTTAGAGAATCAAAATTGGGAGCAGCTCATGTCAACATGTGAAGTAGATAATTGTTGTAATTTTATAACTGCAACAATCACAAAGTCTATAGAAAAATTTTCAAAGCAAATTAAAGTAGACAACAGAAGATTAGCCTACCATGGTTAAATAATGAAATAAGAAAACTTATGAAGAGGCGAGACTATGCACTGAAAACATCTCTAACCTCCAAACTACAAAATGATCACCTTGTGTACAAAAGTTTAAGAAATAAAAGTGGTACATGAGCTGCGAAAATCAAAAATATCTTATTACAATAAACTGATAGATCATGCAAAGGGTAACAACAGTTCCCTATGGAGGCATTAAATAACTTAACTAATAAAAAAAACGATCAGAAGGGGGTAAAGGAACTTAGAATCAATGGCAAGACCGTCAGTGACAAGGCAACTTTGGCAAATGAATTTAATTCACACTTTGTGGGCTCTGTGGAAGACTTAACAAAAAATTTTGTGCTGCCAAATGTGCTCAACAACACAAATTCCATACTTCCAACAGATACTTTTCACATCGATGAGGTAAATGAGAAGTTAATTGCTGGTATTGTTAAAACACTGTCAAACTCAAAAACTAATGATATCTACAATATGAGCACCTCCTTTCTCAAAATGCACAGCAAAATATTAATCAAACCACTGACTCATCTCATTAATCTCTCCATTAGGTCTAGTACATTTCCATCTGGCTGGAAAAAAGCTGTCGTCATACCAGTTCATAAATCAGGCAGTAAAGACGATATATGCAATTACCGCCCAATCTCTATTTTACCAGTCCTATCTAAGGTTCTTGAAAAAGTTGTAGCTACACAGCTGATAGACTACTTACAAGACAGTCAACTTCTTCATCCACATCAATTTGGTTTTAGACCAGGATACTCAACAGAAACAGCAAATTGTTGCCTTATTGAAAACGTCAAACAGTCCTTGGACAGGGGTAATGTGGTAGGAGCTGTTTTTCTAGATCTCAAAAAGGCTTTCGATACTGTAAACCACAGTTTGCTTTTATCCAAAATGGTATCTTTTAACTTCTCCCCAAATACATTAGAATGGTTTGCATCTTATCTCCAGAATAGAGAACAGTGTGTAAAAGTTCACCAGGATAAATCCTCATTTTTAAACAACCGCATGGGTATCCCACAAGGGTCCATTCTTGGTCCTTTACTTTTCAGCATTTTTATTAATGACTTGCCGTTACACTGCTCAGCTGCAACATGCCAACTTTATGCAGATGATGCAGTTATTTACACAGCTGCCAAGACTCCAGCACAGGCTGCAGATGTACTGTCTACAAGTATGGTTGATGTCCAAGAGTGGCTCCTCAAGAACCATCTATTGCTGAACCTTCAGAAAACAGTCTCAATGTGCTTTTCAATCAAAAAATGTAACCTGCAACATTTTAAAGTTAATATACATGATCATGACATCAGTTTAGCTACAGAATTCAAATACCTTGGCATTGTACTAGATCCTCAACTCAAATTTAATCTTCATATAAAGAAAATTTCAAAAACAGTAAAAAAAATCTGAACTGCTTTAAATTAATTAGATATTACATACCTTACGAAGCAGCTGCACTGTATATGCATTCTATGGTTTTTTCTCATATATCATACTGTTTGACAGTCTGGGCTCAAGCAGCCCCTTCCACAATAAGACATATAGGTTCATTATATAATCAAACCCTAAAAATCTTGGACAAAAAGCCCATTAGGTGGCATCACTGTAATGTTTTAAAAAAAATACAACCTATTGAGTTTTGAGAGCTTCATTGACCTCGGTCTTCTGAAATTAACGTTCAAATGTTTCCATAAATCAGCACCCGAGCCACTTGCTGGTTTCGTCCAAAGACAGGACAGCAGCAGAGCCACCAGGAGTTCTGTTAACAATAACTGTAAAATATTCCACCGCAGAACCACATTTGGACAAACAGCTTTCTCTATAAAGGGCAGTCACATCTGGAACACAATGCCAAATGAAATTAAAATAATAACTGACTTTAAAACATTCACTAAAAATGTTAAAAACTGGCTGAAAAATAAACAAGAATGTACTCATGTATGAATTAATTGTCTGCAAAGTGAGAGTGAATGAAGGGAAGGAATAAATGTGTTTGTTTATAGTGAGTGACGGAGGGAGGAAGGCCTGAAATAGGCAAATGTGAGCTATGTTATATGTGTTAAATGTGAGTCAGGCTGTTATATTTGTTTATTTATAATATTTATAATATTTATGTTAAATGTGAGTCAGGCTGTTATATTTGTGTATTTATAATATTTATAATATTTATAATTGTGTATTTATAATTTTTCTGCATTGATGTATGTGGTTATTGTGTATATTTTTTATCTTGATTCTTTTTTCTAAAGCCCATCCAGGGACAAGAGTTGCAAATTAGCTAATAGCTATACACTCTATGTGCAACACATCAGATTGATTGTCTTTGATTAATTGTCTATGTTTATTGCACTGTCCCTGTCAAATAAACTAATCTACTACTACTAAAACCTAGCCAGATTTAGCATTGGAGGTTTAGCATGTTAAGCTAGCGATTAGCATATCCACACACACACTGAATGGCACTCACCATGCTAAGCAACACGTGCTCCAACAGGTTCCCGCGCTCACGTGAGTTCACAGCCTTTGGGTTCAAATCTTAAAATTCAACGAAAGAGGTATTAGAATTTGGCAATACCGCAATGTCTCATTCCTCATGTTGGTTGTTGCCTCTTTTAAGATTACATCTCCTGCCAGTTGCAGCAAGAAGTTGCTTGAAAAAAATGTGTGGCCATCTGGTTTATACCTTCAACAGTTTTTTGAGAGGAAATGATCTACATGTGATTGTCATTATTGTGTTTGTCATCATATTCATTCAGTAGTAGGACCAACCTTAGAATATGTTCATTCAACTGCCAGAATGTAAAAACTTCATCCAATGAGATCTCCAGTTTATGTGATAACCATGACATTGTGTTGTTGCAGGAACACTGGTTGTTCGAACACAAATTGTCTATTCTGAGCAGATTACATGGTGACTTTATAGGACAAGGTGTTTCTTTTATGGATACGGAAGAACGTGTTATCTTAGGTCGCCCCTATGGCGGCGTTGGTATCCTATGGCGGAAGTCACTTGCGAACAGTTGTGTTGTGAAAACTTACGAGTGCGTAAGAGTTACAGGTATTGAAGTCAACCTGGGTGACTTTCACTGTCTTATATTGTGTGTATATGTCCCCTGTGACAGTGTTGAAAACTTGGATGAATACTTGCACTGCCTGAGTCTTGTTAAACGTATCACTGAGGATTTTCCAACTCCATATGTGTATACAGTTGGTGACTTCAACGCTAATACAGCACGTTCAAGTTGTTTTGGAAATGAACTGGTGTCTTTTTGTGAGAGTTACTCTTTACACATCTCGGACAGGATTATCTTACCAGGTGATACCTTTACTTATGTTAGCATGGCTCATGGCTCTACATCATGGCTTGATCACTGTGTGACTACATCCTCAGGCCATGATAACGTGTCCAATATCAAAGTTCTGTATGATTATGTGAGTTCCGATCATGTACCTTTATCTATGGATATTGAGGTATCTAGTGCTGTAAGTGGCCCCCGGGGAGCTCCCTCAGCCACAACGGGCAGTAGGACATACAAATGGCGTGATGCCACAGCATCAGACCTGTCCAGATATAAGAAACTTACTCGTAGGAAACTCTGTAACATCCGTGCTCCTACGGATACCATCAGGTGTCACGACCATAATTGTGCAGCACACAGGGATGATATCGACAGGTTTTACAGTGATATTGTTGATGGTTTAAATTATTGTGTGAGTGAATGCATTCCTAGTCACAGTGTGGCCACCCAATATAACATCCCAGGCTGCTCGGGTTGCTTTTTTGCGGTGGAGGAGTAATAGCAAACCGCGTTCTGGTCCAATATTTGATAACATGAAAAGTTGTACGGCTAGGTTCAAATATGCTCTACGAGCATGTAGGCGCAATGAAGAAAGTATCAAATGTGACCAGTTAGCTAGTCACATGAGTGAACTGAACATGGTAGAATTCTGGAAACAAATGAAGGCTATGAGCTCCCACCGGTCTGTTAGATCAAACACTATTGATGGTGTGACTGGTGATGTTAATATTGCTGAAAAGTGGAAATGTCAATATGAAGCTATTTTCAACTCAGTCAAGAATGTTTCAATGAAGGATTCTGTTATGCACGATATTCGCCTGTATAACGACATGTTTGATGCCTCCGATATTTCTGCTGTTACTCCTGTTGAAGTTGCTTCACTGATCAAAGTTCTCAAGAAAGGCAAATCATCTGGCCCTGACTGTCTCACCAGTGAATGCCTCATCAATGCTGACTTCAATTTGTGTATTCTGTTGTCATTGTGTTTTAACTGTATGTTTGTTCATGGTTACATGCCAGATATAGGTTTAGTCAGCCGGGGGACCTCCAGTAATGCACTGGGCCTCACTCCTTTCCTCACTCTCTATGAAATATTTTTTTTTTTTGCTGGTCATTAACATCTGTTTGTTCTCTCCCATAGATTGAGTCCCCATCGTGCTGTTTGCTCTCTACATGTCTGTTCTTTTCTTCTTCTCTATCCCCTCACCCCCCAGCCAGTCGCAGCAGATGACTGCCCCTCCCTGAGCCTGGTTCTGCTGGAGGTTTCTTCCTGTTAAAAGGGAGTTTTTCCTCTCCACCGTCGCCAAGTGCTTGCTCACAGGGGATTGCCTGATTGCTGGGGTCTTTCTGCAACTGTGGGGGTTCCCCCCTACAGTTGATAGTGCTATGAGATGACTATTGTTGTGAAATGGCGCTATATAAATAAAGTTGAATTGAATTGAACTGAATTGAACTGAATTGAATATGTTGATGGACTCTGTTATTATTCCTTTGGTGAAAAACAAGGGTGCCAGTCTGTCTGATATGAACAACTACAGACCTATAACTATTGCAAATGTTATATCTAAATTGTTAGAGGGTTTAATCCTGAACAGAACTGAGGATTATCTGTGGACAAACGACAATCAGTTTGGTTTCAAGTCAGCTCTTTCAACTGACAAGGCTGTTTACCTACTCCATGAATTTGTTGACTACTTCAGAAGCCAATCCACTAGTGTCTATGCTACGTTCCTAGACGCTAGCAAAGCTTTTGACAGGATTAACCACTGGTGTTTGTTTAGAAAACTGATCGATCAAGGTATTCTTATTTACATTGTTAGCATCCTGTTATACTGGTACAGAAGGCAGTCTATGGTTGTTAGGTGGGGCAATGTCACCTCATCCAAATTTCATGTGACCAACGGTGTTAAACAAGGTGGTATACTGTCACCGTTGTTGTTTAATGTCTGTGTTGATGATCTCAGTGTACTGTTGAACAATACTAATGTGGGCGGCTCCTTTAATGGTGCACTGTTAAATCACATTTTCTATGCTGATGACCTCTGTTTGTTAAGTTCGTCTACTGCAGCGATGCAACATTTCCTTTCGGTATGTGAAAAATTTGGTGAAAAAAATGACATCTTGTTCAACTGTACTAAATCTATGTGTATGGCTTTCAAACCGAAGGGTGTCAATACGTCGAATCCTGTTATGCCACTTTGTGGTAATAGCTTGAACTTTGTTGAAAAAGTCAAATACCTAGGTGTGTGGATTGAATCTGATAAGACCAATGTTGATTGTAACAGGCAACTCAGGAAACTATATGCTCAAACAAATTTACTGTTGCAAAATTTCCATAGATGTTCTCCTGATGTCAAATGTATGTTGTTCAAGACCTTCTGTACCTCACTGTACTGCTCGCCTTTATGGTTTAATAGCAATGTTGCTGTTAGGAACAAAATCTGCATTGCATATAATAACTCCCTAAGAAGGTTGTTAGATGTACCACGAAGGTCGAGTGCAAGCAAGATGTTTGTGTCCGTGAACATTCCGTCTTTTGGCGAGTTGATACGTAAGAATGTTTACAGTTTTATGAGAAGGTTGCTGGCATGTAACAATCATCTTATATCAGCAATTGTCAACTCGTCACTCACACTTCACTCCAGCATTTGGAAGTGGTGGCGTTCCATTTTATACTGAGTCCAATATTGTATGTTATTGTTGTTACAAGAGCGCCGAGTGTCTGCTGATCTGTATATACTTTTATTTATTTATTTATTTATTTTCTACTCGTTTTAGTTCTGCATTTAATATGAACCCTGAGTTTGAAATAAATGTTTGAATTTGAATTTGAATTTGAATTTAGGCTTACCAATCCCAAAGTTTTATCCAGGCAAAGGCTGCTACTGGCACGTTAGCTCATCGTCTCAGTGAGGAATCGCATTCTCTCGGTCGTGTCTCGGCATTGTCTGAAAGCGTTCTACATATTACACCAAGACCGAGCGAAGGAGCGCGTGACCCCATTGGCTGGCGTGGCCCCACTGGCTGATACTGCCAAGCAAACGATGCAGCCATTAGTTGCTCAGTATACCAAATAAAACACTGGGAACTCTAGCAGAGCTTTCCAGAAAATGTTCCTAACTATTTATGAACATATTTTATGAACTTATATTGTATTTATATACCCATCTTCAAAATATCTATTCCCATTGTGAAATGAGTGTCCCCTTCTTCTTAAAGCGTTATCAATATTTATAATTCTATTCACGTTTTTAACACTGGGTTACACTATCCCCCTTTAAAGAATCATGCAAGTCCCTTTGCATGGGATTAGCTAGATAGTAATGACGGAATGACCAGTGTTCATGGGAATAATCTTATATCTGCTCTGTTAAAGCTCTGGTAAAAGCCAGGTTTGAATAATCTTAGGATCTGTCTCTGTTAAGGCTCTGGTAAAAGCCAGGTTTAGTCCTTGAAACAGGGACTGGGCAACAGTTATGAGGGGATTTCCCAACTGACTATACTGTAGTCTTTCTGGCTGGGAGGTTGTCCACTTGGAGCGTCTCACAGTCTTTGGGATTTCCTTTTCAGATTCTTTTCTTCCACAGGTTCATCACAGGTACTTTTATCAGGTAAGTTGGTTTCACTTTCAGTTCCATTCTCATTGTTTGATTGTTCCACATTTGTTTCAGTTTCCTCCAGGTTTCCATCATTTGGTAAGTTGTCACATCCAGGTGAATTGTCATTTTCTATTTGATTGTCATTCTCAGGTAAGTGAGTTTTAGCAGGAATGTCTTTTTTAAAGAATGTCTTTGGATGGGGAATTTCATAAACTTGAGTGAGCTTTAAGGGCGTTTGGAATGGTTCTTCTCTGTACCAATAGATATCCTCATTTTCCGGTTCTGAATCCTCACATTCCTCACTTTGTTCAGGAGATTGTCTTGTCTTAGGTTTTCGGACACATTTTGGTTGGACAGGTTCTTCTTCAACAGGGCCAAGAAAACCACAGGGAAGCAAGAGGTCGTGGTGAACGGTGCGAACAGGACCATCTTTTGTCTAAGGTTTTATAGTGTAAACAGGCAAGTCACCTGCTTGGCTCACCACAATGTGGATTTCAGCTTCCCACCTGTCTGCTAGTTTGTGCTTTCCTCTGAGGCCGGACTGCACATACCAAAACTCTGTCACCCTGGTTCTAGTTTTGAAGGTTTCACTCGCATATCAAAATCTTGTTTTGTTTCTTTTAGCCATCTTGTTAGCATTTTCTGTTGCTAGTTTGTAGCTTTCTTGTAGAGTTGTCTTCAGGTTTTTCAATGTACTGGGAATGTGACTTGAACTTTTGTTGTGAAACTGGAGCCCAAATGCAAGATCGATGGGCAATCTCGGGTGACGACCGAACATTAACTCACACGGGACAAAACCAGTAGTGTCATTCTTTGTACAATTGTACGCATGTACAAGTGGTTTTACATAGTTGTGCCAATGAGATTTGTATTTGATTTTTTCCGTCCAGAGCTACCCAGCATGCCCAATAACGTTCTATTGAAAACGTTCTACCAGGTTACCTCTCGGGGTGATAGGGTGTCGTCCGGATTTTGCAAATGCCCATGATTTTGCAAAGTTCTTTTATAAATAGGGACTCAAAATCGGGACCCCTGATCACTATGTAACTGTTCGGGTATCCCGTAGTGGACTATAAAGTTGTCCCAAGTGCCTTTGCAACGGTCCGAGCTTTCTGATTGCTGGTAGGGATGGCTATAGCTTATTTTCGTGTGAAATGATCAGTTAAACACGAGCACATCCTTAGTGTTACTTTGATCGGGCTCAATGGACAGGAAAATCCATACAGACGAGTTTGAGCGGTCGGGTGGACTTGATACTGACAAGCAAAGCAGCTCGTTCTGGAGCGGTTTTACGTCTTCCTCAGCGATTACACGTCTTGATCTTCTTTTCAATATCTGCCGCCATACGAGGCCAATAGAACCTTGTTCTGGCGAGATCCAAAGTACGCTCTGTGCCTAAATGGCCCATGTCACAGTGGAGGGTTTGAAAGACTGAATCGCGGAGCTGATCAGGTAAGACGAGCTGGTAAGTAACATTTCCTCCATCTTGGCGAGTGCGGTAGAGGATGCTATTGCACATTTCAAGTCGACTGAGCTCTCGGAGTAACAAGTTGATGTCAGGAAGTTCAGTTCGAACAGTTGGTGGAACTTCTTGCCCAGTTTCAATTTGTGCAATCACTTCTCTTAAACGGGTCAGTTCTTTGTTCGTTTTTGATCTGTTCAAGAGTCATGTGGAGTACAACTGGAAGACCACCACAGTCATCTTCATTGGCATAGCCATCTGGAAAGGTGGCTACAGAAAGGGCTAACGAGTGAACCAAAGGGAAGGTGTTGTCTGGAGAGCTACAGACAAGGTGTTTTTCACATATAGCTGACACTACCTCGGAACTTAAACTGCTTTCAGGAAGAGACAAGTGAGTTTGAGTGAACTGCTGTATGCGGTCGAGCTCCTTTTGGGACACTGCATCATTAAGTAACTCGCCATGTGGCCGTCTAGAGAGGCCGTCTGCATCTGAGTTAAGCTTGCCTGCTCTGTATTGGAGCTTAAAGTTAAACGTCGACAGAGCAGCTAGCCACCTATAACTCATGGCATCCATCTTAGCAGTAGTTAAAATATACGTCAGGGGGTTACTATCTGTCCCGACAGTAAAATGATTGCCATATAAATAGTCTGTGAACTTCTCCGTTACTGCCCACTTTAGAGTTAAAAATTCTAATTTATGGGCGGGGTAACGGGACTCACTTCTAGACAACCCCTGGCTTGCATAAGCTATGACCCTAGTCTGGCCCTCCTGCTCTTGATAGAGGGCGGCACCAAGCTCTGTAATGCTGGCATCAGTATGGAGTGTATATGGCAACTGAGGGTCAGCGAAACCCAGGACAGGCGCAGTACTGAACTTTTCAATGATGGTTTTGAATGCAAGGTCACAGGAAGAAGTCCATCGCTCGCCAAATGGTGTCTTTGGGTCGTGGTACTGGGCAGGCTTAGCTTTGGGCTTTGGGCTTTTTCACAAAGGAGGGTAGCCTGCTGTTAAGTCAGTGAGGGTCTTAACAATGCTGGAATAGTTCTTAATGAACTGCCTATAGTACCCTGAAAAGCCTAAGAACGAGCGAGCTGTTTGAGATCACGGGGCACAGGCCAGGTACTTAGGGCTTTCACTTTTTCGGGGTCGGTCTCAACTCCTTTACTGGACACAATGTGACCGAGGTATCTGACAGAAGTTTAAAAAAAAATCTGCATTTCTCAGGGGAGTGTTTAAGCTCGTACTCTTTTAGGCGATTAAGAACTTTCATTAAGCGAGCCTCATGTTCTTCGGGCGTCTTGGAGAATACATTGTTGTCATCGAGGAACACAATCACCTCATGCAGATTCACGTCGCCCATAGATTTCTCCATGAGGTGCTGGAACGTGCTGGGGGCGTTTGCAATGCCTTGGGGCATTCTATTGAATTCCCAAAAGCCCATGGGACATACGAACGCCATCTTTGGTTGTCCAGCTCCTCTACCTCAATTTGGTAGTACCCCGACTTTAAATCGAGGACGGAGAACCACTGCGAACCAGTCAAGGTGGAAAACGTGTCCTCCAAGTTGGGAAGGGCGTAAGCATCTTTTACAGTCTGCATGTTAAGCTTCCTGTAATCAATACAAAGGCGGGGACATCACCATTTTTTCTTTCGCACCCACTACCAATAGGCGAAGAAAATGGGAAGTGGACTCTCTTATCACACCTGCTTGTTGAAGTTCTTTGAGATGCTTACGGACCGGCTTCCAGGTCATTTGGATGTATGGGACGTGCTTTTGTGTTTTTGAACGGTGTTTCATCTGATAATTTGATTGTGTGTTTCACTTGTCTGTTTTGCCAAAGTCAAGATCATTTTGTGCAAATACTTCAGGCATTTGACTGAGTTTTTTCTGTTAGGCACTCTTTTCCATTCAAGCGGCTAATGGGGGAATAGTCAAATTGAACTTCAGAGTGGACTTTTGTTCAGTTTTGGACTTTGTAACTTTCACCGAGTGTTCTTGCAATAGGTCTCGTTGATATGCACAGATTTCTCCAATGACACACTTCTGAGGATTGTCACGTCATGTTCCGATTCATTGGTAAGTAAACTGGAACAAGGTAAGGTGCTCTTTCAGGTAAGTCCTATGAGACATGGTTTACTAGGATACCACCAGGTAAGGCTGACATTAGCGGGTGTTCTCACAAGACAGATTTTTCACTGTTGCCGGCTGACACAGCTACAGCACCATCTTAACAACTGTTTGGCCTGCAGGAACTAACTGTGGCTCTGTCAGAAAAAATGTACACACATGTTATCATTTTTTCATGTCTAAGCCTTATACAAGTGTAGAAGTGTGGAAAAGTACCGAGACTACATGCAGAAGCGTGTTCCTCTGGAAAAACACTAAGTCTGAATGCAGGGAGCCAGTTCTGCCGGAAAGGTACAGGAAGCCCCCTGTAGAGCAAGAGGACAAAAAGAGCCCCCTGCGGAGCGAGAAAGGGAGCAGGGCCCCCTTTGTTCTTTTAAAAGGAACTCCGATTATATTGGCATGTTAGCTCTATATGCTTTATTTTTATGTTAGTAACATAACTATAATATAATTTTTTTGAAAATAATTCCCAGTTTTATATATTTTTAAAAAACTTTATTACGATGTAAATCGCCATTTTTGTTTACGTCGCAATGCATTCTGGGTAGTGACGTAGAATGGTTGCAGCCGTTTTTTTCTGTCTTATACAAGCCAAGAAGCGAAGCTACGAACTACTGCCATTTGTCAGTGAAAATGCCACATTGCGCGACTTTTGGATGTAATTTCCAATCAAAGGGAAATAAAGAGAGCGGGGTAAGCCTCCATAGCTTTCCTAAAGAGGGAAAGTTGAGGAAAAAGTGAGGGCGGCAGCGGCTCAGCAGGGTAGAGAAGGTCGTTTAATAACCCGATGGTTGGCGGTTCGCATCACGCTCTCCCCAGATATCCTGCCGTTGTGTCCCTGGGCAAGACACTTCACCCGCATTGCCTCCAGTGCCCATAACACTGGGTATGAATGTGTAAAAATGTTTAAATACTCGGTGGTGGCCAGAGAGGCCGTTTCCGTGGATTGGCAGCCACATTTCCGTCACTCTGAGTGTCTGTGATCACGCGCTATAGCGCATGCCTGATAAAGCTGACATATGTATTAATCACGCTGTGATAAAGCACAATATCGCTCAAAGCGCTTTGCGCACGCTCAAGAAAATCACGGTTCGAGTTTTGTCACGGTTCGAATTTTTATCAAGCACACGCTTGATAAAGCTGATATATATATATATATATATATATATATATATATATATATTTATCACACTATGATAAAGCTCTATTTCGCTCAAATGAGCGATATAGCGTGCACTCGAATGTCTCTCCGCTCCGCGAGTGTCTCTCCACTTTGAGTGTCTCAAGCGTGCGCTTGAGGAAGCATTATTTTAAGATAAGATAAGATGAGATAAGATAAGCCTTTATTAGTCCCACAATGGGGAAATTCCAGGATTGCAACAGCACAGGGATAGCAACACTCAGAGCAACAATCAGAAGGCAAGAAAAAAAAAGCAAGCAAGCAAGAGCAGTTAATATACATATGTACATATTACTATAAATATATATATATATATATGTATATATATATATACACACAGACACACAGTGCAGAGCATTTTAGCTGGATGGGATAAATATATGAGTATATAAACACACAGTGCGAAGCATTGTAGCTAGATGGAATAAATATGTAGATATATAAACACCCACAGTACGGAGCATTGCAGCTAGGTGGAATAAATATGTAAATATATAAACACACACAGTGCGGAGCAATGTAGCTAGATGGAATGAATATGTAGATATATAAATATAAACATAAACATAAACACACCCAGTGCGGAGCATTGTAGCTAGATGGAATAAATATGTAGATGTATAAACACACACAGTGCACAGCATTATTGCTAGATGGGATGAAACAGCACAACCGTCTACTTAGTTATCCTACATGGTATGATTATGTGCCCATACATATTCTCACCCTCCATAACAACCTAGTTGTATGCCGGAGGGGACCATTGTGTAAGTCTATTGCATCTTTTGCATTCAAAAAAACTATTAGGTTGTTACGTCCTTTTGCTACCTCTGCGAGCAGCCCTGCTTAGGTTGTACAGTCTGACAGCCGTTGGTAGGAAGGACCTGCGAAACCTCTCGGTTGTGCACCTGGGATGATGTCGTCTGCTGCTAAATGAGCTCCTCAGTGCATTCAGTATGTCCTGCATAGGGTGGAACTCGGACTCCAGCAGAGATGACAGTTTAGCCACCGTCCTTCTCTCTCCTATCTCCTCCACCGGATCAAGGCGCTGCCCCAGGACGGAGCTAGCTTTCTTGATCAGTTTGTTCAGTCTCTTCCTATCGGCTGCTGTAATGCCACTGCCCCAGCAGACCACTCCAAAAGTGATGGCTGATGCCACCACCGTGTCATAGAATGTTTTCAGCAGCGCCCCTTGTACACCAAAAGACCTGAGTCTCCTCAGTAGGAACAGCCTGCGCTGTCCCTTCTTGTAGAGTGCGTCAGTATTGCGTGACCAGTCTAGTTTATTGTTCAGATGAACACCCAGGTACTTGTAGGATGTCACCATCTCAATGTCTGTTCCCTGTATATTACTGGTGCTGTGAGGGGTTGTCCTTGCCTGCGGCAGTCCACCACCAGCTCCTTAGTTTTCCTCGCGTTGATCTGGAGGCAGTTCCGATGGCACCAGTCCACGAAGTCCTGGATAAGCCCTCTGTACTCAGCTTCATCTCCATTGGAGATGAGGCCAACGATCGCAGAGTCATCAGAGAACTTCTGTAGATGGCAGTGTGTTGTGTTGTGTGAGAAGTCCGCAGTATAAAGAGTGAACAGGAAGGGAGTCAACACCGTTCCCTGGGGGGCCCCCGTGCTACCGATGATCGTGTCGGACACACAGTCCCGGGTTCTCACAAACTGAGGCCAGTTCGTGAAGTAGTCCAGGATCCATCATGACAGGTACTGGTCCACCCCTCCGCGCAGCAGCTTGTCCTTCAGGATCATCGGTTGGATGGTGTTGAAAGCACTGGAGAAGTCAAAGAACGTGATCCTCACCACATTCCCGGGCTTCTCCAGGTGGGACAGAGAACGATGAAGGAGGAAGATCACCGCATCCTCCACCCCAATGCCATGCTGGTAGGCGAACTGGAGTGGATCCATCGCTGGTTCCACCAGGGGGCAGAGGTGAGCAAGGAGCAGTCTCTCCAGGGTCTTCATCAAGTGGGACGTCAAGGCCACCGGTCTGTAGCTGTTCAGGTCTTTGGGGTGGGAAGTTTTTGGTACAGGTACCACACAAGATGTTTTCCACAGCTGTGGTACCCTCCCCAGCTTCAGGCTCAGGTTGAAGATGTATGTCACAATTCCACACAGCTGGTCTGCACAGGACTTGAGGAGCTTTGCGCTGATGCCGTTCGGTCCCGACGCCTTCCTCGCCTTGATCTTCCTCAGCTCCGTCCTCACCTGGGTCCTGGTCAGGGTCAGGATGGGGGGCTGTGTGTTGGGAGTGGGGGGGTGTTGGTGGAGTGGGGAGTGGGCAGCAGGACTTGATGTCTTTAGAGGCAGCAGTGGTTGTTGTGCAGTCAGGGGGGAGGGCGTTTGGTCAAACCTATTGAAAAACAGATTCAGATTGTTCGCCCACTCCCTGACCCCTGTGGCCTGGGGGGAGGTATTCTGGAGCCCAGAGATGGTTTTGAGGTTTCTCCAGACCCCGCTGATGTTGCTCTGTTGCAGCTTGTCCTCCATCTTCCTCCTGAAGTTGTCCTTGCTTTCTCTGATCTTTCTCCTCAGCTCCCTCTGTACGGACTTCAGCATCTCCCTGTTCCCCGACCTGAAGATCCTCTTCTTCTCTCTCAGAAGTGGTTTTATCTCAGGGTTGATCCAGGGTTTGTTGTTTGAGCAACACCGTATGGTCTTGGTGGGAACGGATTTGTCCACACAGAAGCTGAGGTAGCCCATGAAGGTGTGAGTGAGGCCATCAATGTCCTCACCATGTGGATCACAGAGCTGCTTCCAGGCGGTGGCTTCAAAACAGCCCTTTAGAGTGTCCATTGCCTCCTCAGACCATAACATCACTGTGCGCATGGCTGGAGGTTGTCTGTGCACTAGGGGTTTGTACACCGGCCGGAGATGAACCAAGTTGTGATCCGATCTCCCGAGTTGGGGGAGTTGTGATGAGGTGTACGCCTCCTTAGTATTTGCATAGAATAAGTCCAGTGTTTTATTGTCTCTAGTGTGGCATGTGACATACTGGGTAAACGTTGGTAGAATGGGAGATAGTGAAACATGGTTGAAATCGCCTGAGATGAGGAGAAGAGCATCTGGGTGTTCTGTCTGCAGCCTGCTGGTTACTGAATGGATGACGTCACGCGCTGTCCCAGCGTTCGCCGTCGGCTTTGCATAAACAACAATGCAGATCACGTGTGAGTGTTCTCTCGGGAGATATGTAGGCTGCATGCTAACAGCTAGCAACTCAATGTCTTTGCTGCAGTGACGTTGTTTAACAGTGATATGTCCCAGTCTGCACCAGTTGTTGTTAACATACATTATCACTCCACCGCCCCTTGCTTTGCCACTGTCTGGTGTTCGGTCTGCCCGTATCGTGTGGAAACCCTCCAGCTCAATGTTAGCATCTGTTGCTAGTTCAGTTAGCCACGTCTCAGAAAACAAAAGGAGAGAGCACTCCCGGTATGTGCTATCGTAACGGCAGATAGCCGCTAGCTCATCTACCTTTCCCAATATAGAGCGTACATTCCCCATAATAACGGATGGGAAGGTGGGTCTGTACCTTATACTCCTTGTCCGCCGTCTAACACCAGCCCGGCAACCACATCGTTTTCGCCTTATTTCTCTCGGTACGTCGAGTTTTTCCATCAGCACCGAGTGGCGATTAAGTGCAAGCAGCTGTTCTCTGCTGTACCGTCTCCTGCTGTAAACAGTGGCTCCGTCCGCCGCCTCGGGAGGCATTTTGGGGCATTCTGTGTGTCCGTGATGTATAAAGTGTGTAAAGAAAGAAAGAAAAAAACTCAGAATTGAGCCGCTGTTGCAAAAGGCAGCCGACTGGTGAAACTTATATATTGTTGATTTACTTACAATAGAATGCTCAAACACAAAAAATTGCCTACAAGCATGATGGGCACTGAACCGATAAACATGGACTCTCAGCAACATAAAGCAATTTCTCTGTTGCTTTCTCAGACTGCGGGTTGAAGGTCCATAAGCAGTGCTCCACAGTCGTTCCAAATGACTGCCAGCCAGATCTTCGACATGTCAAGCCAAGCGTGCGCTTTGAGCAATATCATGCTTTATCATAGCGTGATTAATACATATGTCAGCTTTATCAGGCATGCGCTATAGCGTGTGATCACAGACATGTCTCATGCGCGCGCTTTGAGCGATATTGTGCTATTATCACAGCGTGATTAATACATATGTCAGCTTTATCAGGCATGCGCTATAGCGCGTGATCACAGACACTCAGAGTGATAGAAATGTGGCTGCCAATCCACGCCAACGGCCTCTCCGGCCACCACCGAGCATTTAAACATTTTTACACATTCATACCCAGTGTTATGGGCACTGGAGGCAATGCGGGTGAAGTGTCTTGCCCAGGGACACAACGGCAGGATATCTGGGGAGAGTGTGATGCGAACTGCCAACCATCGGGTTATTAGACGACCTGCTCTACCTGCTGAGCCGCTGCCGCCTCACTTTTTCCTCAACTTTCCCTCTTTAGGAAAGCTATGGAGGCTTACCCCGCTCTCTTTATTTCCCTTTGATTGGAAATTACATCCAAAAGCCGCGCAATGTGGCATTTTCACTGACAAATGGCAGTAGTTCGTAGCTTCGCTTCTTGGCTTGTATAAGACAGAAAAAACGGCTGCAGCCATTCTACGTCACTACCCAGAATGCATTGCGACGTAAACAAAAATGGCGATTTACATCATAATAAAGTTTTTTAAAAATATATAAAACTGGGAATTATTTTCAAAAAAATTATATTATAGTTATGTTACTAACATAAAAATAAAGCATATAGAGCTAACATGCCAATATAATCGGAGTCAACTCTGCTAATAATGTGCCAGACCTGTTTCACCCCTTTCTGTCTGTGATGTATTCAGCTGAAACTGTTTGTGTATTGCAACTGTCTCTCACATATAAGCCTGCTCGCTGAAGCCAGTCTTCAGTACTGACCTCCTGCAACCTGAGGTTTGTACTCCTTGTATATAATTTATACAAGTAAAAACTCTTAAAAGAATATTCTTGTGTCTCGAATCTTTATTGAGGTAATGAACTAATATACGATCACATTCTGAGTGTTTTCAGAGGTTCCTGACATACGTGATGCTGTGATCCGGATGACCAATACCCTAGACAAGCCAGGACAACCAAGCCTTCCCCGGTTTGCAAAACCCATGCATGGTCTGACCAACGGTCAGTTTTGGAAACCTGCCTTCAGGGAACGCCAGGGAGGAAACTGGCTCCTGACTCTGTCTAGTGATGGTCATCCTCACTAGTAGGGTCATAAAGTAAGTGACGTCTTTTATTATTAAAGAAAAAGGATATAGTATATACTATATGCGTTAGAAGATCCTCCCAAATCCAGCCTTGAGTCAGTAATGTAAAATAGGCCGCTCCAATATGTTACTAATGTAAAATGGGATGCGCTCCTAAATATGTTACTAATGTAAAATAGGCCGCTCCAATATGTAAAATTGGATGTGCTCCTAAAAATGTTACTAATGTAAAATAGGCCGCTCCAACATGTTACTAATGTAAAATAGGATGCGCTCCTAAATATGTTACAAGATCCTCCTAAATCCAACCACGAGTGACTAACGTGATAAGAGAGTGAAGCGCGCGGACGAGTAGTTGCAATGAGGAAAAAAAAGGTTTTGTTCGGGTTAAAGTCCCGATTGTGTTGTTTTCCGGCCGAAGAGTTAGGTTTCAAAATGTGAAAGAAAAGTAAAAGGTGCTGCATATTGACTGATAGGTCAAGCTTTAGCTAGTAATGGTAATATAAGGTGGCGTCCTATATATTTTTCCTATCTGATCATACCAGGTAATGATCCTGTAAGAAATTACAGGAGCCATAATACAGGTTGCGTGAGCATCGAGTTCCATTGACAGGTGAGCGCATCCTAGAAGAGTGAGCATCTAGTTCCATTGACAGGTGAGCGCATTCTAAAAAAAGAAAAAAAGCGTGAGCATCTAGTTCCTTCGACAGGTGAGCGCATTCTAAAAGCTGCATGAGCATTTAGTTCCATTGAAAGGTGAGCACACCTATTGGGCAGTAATAGTGTTGCGGCGGGCGGACCGACGACGTTCCTGACTATATAAACAAAAAAAATGGGTAACTGTACAGGAAAAACAAATAAAGCGAAAAATAAGCAAAAGAAAAAAGAGGAAACTGCGCGCCGAACGGTAAAAAATTACAATAACCGGTTAAAAGAAAAAGATCAGATAAAGGATCCTGAAAAATATTTAAACAAATGGGGAAAAAGATTATTCCCTTAAACCCACACTGGATGTGGATGAATGCACAGTCTGACGTCGACGGAAAAACTTACAACAAAAAAAGATAAATATCAAAACCAACTGAGCATCGGACCATTATTAAATGAAAAAGATAATCCTCCCCCAGCTTACCAATGCCGTGATCCTAAGGAGGGTCCATACGGCAAATTATTAAAAGAAGCCCAAGAGGTTGGGAAAAGGAGGAAGTAAATAAAATCATAATAATTAGACCATAATATTTAAAGACGTACGGATTAAATGGCAACAAAACCGGATAACGTTAAAATGGACAATGAGAAACAGTTATTTTATCTATTCTTTGTGTGTGAGCCTTAGATAGAGGCAGCGGCAGTGCAGAGAGAACAAAACTCCTCTGTTTGTGTGTGTATGGTTGATCTGTGTGAAAAAAGTGGTCTAAATATGGGTACTTTTACAAGGTTTTGGGTTTTTATTTTTTCAATTTAACTCTGTGGGGTTAGACCCAAGACAGGCAGGTCAATGCAAGTGAATGATGGAAATTGGGATGTTTGTTTTAACTGTGGCAAGCCTGGTCACTGGGCCCGTGATTGCAGGTTTGGCCAAAGAGGTGGATTTGGAGGCAGGGTACCAAGTAGAGGTAGAAGAAGATTTCAGCATGATCAGAGAGGCGAGCGACAGGCTTGCTCTTTAAAAAATAGAAGCATGAACAGTAAATGTGAAAGGAGGGGCTGCTGAACGAGCAGGTTTTGAAGCGCTGTAACTGACCTTTTTCTTTGACTGAAGCATGACAGTGCACTTTATAGGAAGGACTGACGTGTGACAATGTGAGATTTAGAGCACAGAGGTTCAAAAGAGATTGATAATTAATGTGTCTGTGCATATGATCTGCCAGAGGCTATGGATTATCAGACAAAGGCCCCAGTCATAGATCAAAAGAAAGGAAGGGAGAGATTTGCCAGATGGGTCAAACAAATGCAGGACAGAGGAATGTTTGCAGGATGTGAAAACAGCCCCCCCACAACCAGGGGGACCTGGCTATGCAATCAACACCCACAATAATGGCCCCCCTGATGGTGATTAAAAACGGGCCATCACAAACAGCTAAGGGGGAGCCTGAAGGTAGTGAGAAAATTAAGAATTTCTAGAAAGTGCTACTGTACTCTTCTCACCAGGTTATAGTTTTGTAGGCATGGTGTTAGCTCATATGGAGTTATCTGTTCAGGAGAAAAAGACAAGACTCCACCACACCAAGATACAGATGACTTTGTTAACTTTAATTTTCAGAGCAACCAGCAGATGTCTTATTTTAATACATTCCTTGAAAGGCAGATGTTCAGACCCAGAGGCATTTTTTAATTCTAAAACAAATTCAAAAAGTCAGTAATGAAAAGGCACCCAATGCCAGGGTAGAAATCAAGAGATGAGTTTTGTCACAAAACAGAATTTTGAATTGAGCCATGTTGGTTTGGTATAAAGCTGACTTTCCAGAATGAAACCGATCACTTTAATGTTCAGGATCTTGCATGGAGCATTAGCTGTGGACAGTAGTCAGTAGTATGAACGACGGGACAGTGAATCATGAATAAGACAAGCAGGTGGTAACAGAATGTTGATGAAGGCTGAAGAGAACGGAGACCAGATGGATGAAGGAAGTTTTAATACTGAAAGAGATTATAGATGTGAGATGTTTCATCAGCTAGTCCAGGGAAAGGTGAAGTGTTGTACACAGATGGATAGTGGATGGAAACGAATTGAGTGAGTGTTTCTGATGGAAAAAGTACGTAGGGGAAGAGAAGAAGAACGGTGGGTTTAGAAGTGTAGAAAATATTTCTGATGTTGAGATGGAAATGGAAAAAGAAATGAAAGCAGAGCATGTGTAATCAAAGAAAAATAAAGATCCACGTAAGATTTGAAGCTGTAACTTTAAAAACCAAACAAACAGAAAACCAACAATAAATAAATTAAATTTTTGGCTAAGAGTGCCAGGAAGAAGGCACAAATGCAGGCAGCCATCTTAAATGTTTCCAAGTACTTAAAGCAGCAATGAGGCATTAGGTGTCCATTCTTTCAGTGCATTTCCTTAATTGTGAATATTAACATTTATTTAGTAATGAGCAAACACTCACAGCAAAGATTATAGCCTTACTATATACTCGGTTATTTAAAGTCAATCTAACACCCCAGTTATGTTCCTCCCCAACAGAGGGTATGCATTTGATGTTACTCACCACATAATGGTGTGACAATGTCATATTTCAGGAATATGACAGTAATGAGGAATGTGTTTTTCCTGATTCAGCGGTGGCCAAGCTGGGTCAGGGTAAACTACATTCACTCCACAATTTACCAAGGAATATATAAAATGAGGCATTCAAGGAAAAAAATTGAATCAAATTCTAATTAGGCAAAACGTCCACCTTTCCGTTGACTGAAAGAGTGTGACACAACTTTTATTCATTTATTCAAATTCAACCCATCTGTGTTCAACTGGACAAACTGATTTTATTTATCAATGCTGACGCATATCAAAAATGCACAGATGGTTATTTTGTTTTTCTTAAATGGAATTTGTAAGTGAGTTCAAGAGATGTCACAAATGGAGCTATGATTATTGAAAACTTATTTTTGAAGGAACTGGGCTACCCGCAAATTTTATCTAAAAATAAAAATGGTAGCACACTTCCTTTCAGCAGAAGAATCAAGCAAATACCCTGAAACTTTGCTGCATGTGTGTCTCCATGTATCAAAACAGGGGGTATCAGGGGAATTAATTAGCAAATAATTAGCAATCCTCAGAAAAATAGGTAATATAGATAGATAGATAGATAGATAGATAGATAGATAGATAGATACTTTATTTCGAACAAAAAAAGTATAACAAAAACAAACAAATGACAGATGCAATAAAGTAACAGTATACACTGTTCGAAAGGGAGAAGGAAGAAGTGAACACTTATTAATTCCATCTCCTCTTTTCCATAAATACACCCATGTGAGTTTTATACAAATTACCACCTTTAAGACCCCAAGTAAACAATTTACTGTATTTTTTACAAATCAACATTAACACCCATCCATCCTAACATACATTGATGTCCATACATCAAAACCAGCCTCAAACAACACAGATATACACAGTGCTGTCCCACCCACCATTCCATAGTGTCCCATAATGTCCCAGAGTGAACATAATGAATCGTACATATAAATACTACCCTATCCTTTCAGCAAATAGTGTTTATACCTCTTTTTGAATTGATTTCTGTTTGTACATAGTTTCAGTTCCGGCTCCAGACTGTTCCACAAATCCACCCTACAGACAGATATGCACATACTTTTCTTGGTTGTTCGTATCTTGGGTTTTGTAAAGTTTAAGTCTCCTCTCAAATTATGATCATTGTCTCTTTTTTTAAATATTTTTTGTATATTAGTTGGGAGTTGATTATTAATTGCCCTGTACATTACTTGTGCTGTCTTAAATTTAACTAAATCGATGAACTTTATGACATGTGACTTTAAAAACAACGAATTGGTATGGTCTCTATATCCTACATTGTTTATTATCCTTATAGCTCTTTTTTGTAATGTGCATACTGACTGTAGGTTGGTCTTGTAGGTGTTTCCCCAGACTTCTACACAATAGTTAAGATAAGGTAAAAACAGTGAATTGTACAATAAGACCAATGATTTATAGTCCAAGATGTGTCTTGTCTTCCCCAGTATGCCTATACATTTTGCTAACTTGGCCCGGATGTGAATGATGTAAGGTTTCCAGCAGATTTTATTGTCTAGCGTCACCCCCAGAAACTTATTTTCCTGTACTGTTTCTATTCTGGTATCATCTATCGTTACCATTATTTCATGATTTATTTTATAATTTCCAAACAACATAATCTTTGGGGGGTTTTTTAGATTTAGAGATAATTTATTTTTGTTGAATCACTGCGTTAACTTTTTCATTTCAGTTGTGACCACCTCTAAAACCTGCTGCAAATTCTCACCAGTGCAAAGGATATTTGTGTCATCCGCAAACAAAATAAATTTCAGAATTTTTGATACTTGGCATATGTCATTTATATACAAAATAAAGAGTTTGGGTCCCAAAACTGACCCCTGGGGCACACCACAAGTGATGTCCATGAAGGGTGATTTGTGCATAAAAAATATCAATAACTGATAATGACTTGTTTTATCCTTTCTAAAAGATTTTCTATATAAATTAAAAGATGATTATACAGTTTTAAGAACAGAGCAGACACTTCTGGCAAACAATGACAAACCCAATGATCAACGGTGAGGCACATTGTTTGGCTATGACTTAAAAGAAGACAGTGCAGCAGTCACGACATCGTGTAAAAAAGCACCGCCCTCATGGCTGCTGTACTGCCAGGTCATATCCTTGAAGGACTAGGAAGTCCACAGCCACTGCACGTTACTATGAAATATATCAGATGTTTTGAACTTTTTGATTGTTTTTGATTGGTTGACAAATTGTATGACAAAGATGTCATCACAGTGCAGATGGACAATTTGATTTTCAATGAGCAAGGAGCAGCTGCACTGTCGGTGAAACTGCTCGAAGATGTTACCTCCTTGCATGATGTTAACACTCCCTATGGGGACCAGACAATTACTTTTGGGCTGCTTGTGGACAAATGGTTGAGAAGACAAATCATGTAACCGATTGGGTGAAAACTCCTAAGCAAAATGTGCAATAATCACAATCCACAGGACTATTTATGGCACCTTTACAAGTGGTCATGACCCTTTGGGTCACGATTCATCCATTTTCTCTGTGGTAGATTTGAGCAATGCATTTTTTACTATCCCTGTGCATAAAGAAAGCCAGATTTAGTTTGCATTTACGTTTGAGGGAAAAAGATACGCATACACCAAATTACCTCAAGGTTATTGTGAAAGTCCGACCATTTTCTCACAGGAAATGACTGCTCTAGTGGCCAAATTTAGCCCACCAGCCGGTTCAAAAATTATGTTGTATGTGGATGACATTTTGGTTGCCTCCCCCACTGAGGAACAATGTCGACAGGACTCTTTGGCCCTGCTGCACTTCCTGTGTGAACATGGACTAAAATGTGGCAAGAAAAAAGTGCAGTTTTGTCAACCTGAGGTTAAATTCCTTGGCCATATGCTTATTGCAGACGGGAAAACATTGGAACCAGATAGAATAAAGACCATTCAAAACTTACCTTTGCCACAGACAAAAAAGCAAACTTAATCAGCAAATTTAAAAGAAAAAAGTCATAAATTTACAACAAAAAGTTGTAGATTTATGATGAAAAAATGTGTGAATTTATGAGGAGAAAAGTTACATGTTTACAAGACAAAATAAAATTTATGAGAAAAAAGTTGCAGATTTATGAAAATAAGTAGCAAATTCATGTGAAAAAGTGGCAACTTTACAACAAAAAAGGCACTATTAGGTACCCTGAACTACTGGCGCCAGTAGTTGCCAAACCTCTCACAACACACGGCTCCACTGTACGCACTGCTTCAGGGCCCACAAGGAAATGTGCATGCTAAGTATGAGCAGAAAAACATGACTATGCCACCCCAACAGTGTTCATGTGATTAAGCGTCTTTCTGGTATATTTAATTGTTAAGCAAACTTATTGAAACAATTCAAGATATATTTTCCTTCAGCAAGAAATACAAACAAATTAGTGTAAAGGTCATAACAGCAGTTCAAAAAGAAGAAAAAAAAATGTTTACCTTAGAGTCGCAATTATATGAAAGAAAGCATCTATGTTGTTCACTTATGGAACGCAGATCCTGCAAATAATATAAAAAAACACTTTACACATAAGCAAAAAAATAAATTATTTTAAAAAATGCAATTACACGGTACACAGAAATAATTTTCTAACTAATAAAACACTAATAATTTCAACGGCCATGCTACCAAATATTCACACATACTTAAAGTCCAAATGTCAAGTAATAGGGTCCTTAAAATGTCTTGAAACTAGATATAAAAGGGAACCGATCCGGTCGGATCTTGGTGCATATGCTTCAGTAACGCCGGAACATTCGTTAATTTAAAACTGCCGCGCTTGGCCTGACGTTCCTACTCACGGCCCCCAGAATCGCCTGGGGAAGAAGGCGGAAGTGACGAAACAGATTGTACCTTAGTTTGATGCTTGGGGTATCCTGATTGATTGTTTATATGGAGACTGGAAGAGGCACCGCATATTTTTAATATATAGACAGTTTTTTTTCCTTTGTTTGTGGAAGGCAATCACTATTTTTGTTCTTAGTTACCCCTCATTACCAACGTAACAACGACCAACAATTTTATCCTTAGAAATAAATCATCTATCGTATTGCTGGATGGCACCGTAAAACGGGGCTATAAGGGACGGCTGGGTAATAAGGGACACTTTTCTGGGAAATGTTTTAGATGTAATTCATGTTGTTATTGTCGAATATTTTAAGGATTCATGGATATTTGACAATAACAACACAACTCAGCGTCCTGCTCAAAATAAAAAAAGCAGAATTCTGGATTTGGAAGGTGATTCCTCTCTGTTCCGGAGCCGCAGGACAGTAGAAAGTGTGAGGCCATCAGCCTAATGATTGAGTCCACACTTCTAACTGCAGTGATAATAGCTCACGCTGAGCGCTCTGCCCGCCCCGGCCATCAGCCTAATGATTGAGTCCACACTTCTCACTGTTGTGAGAATAGCTCATGCTGAGCGCTCTGCCAGCCCCCTAGCTGTGGGGGTCACACACACACGACGTGTTCCTCAACACACTCAATAATTTTTTTTTCCCGTATATTTTTCTTTTGGGCGTACAGAAATGGCAATACGCCCGTATTTGCTAAAATTGCATTTTCCCCGTATTAAAATACGGCGAAAACGTATCACTTGACAGGTATGCGCCTCCATTCTCATTCTGATCTGGTCAATTTCTTGACAGCAGCGGCTCTCCTCCACTGTTGGCATTGCTTGGCAACACTCACAGGTGCACCTATTGAAAAATTCAAGTACAAGAATTTGCAAATATTTTCTGAATGCATGCATACATAAATATGCTTGTTTGTTGATATTGTAAGTACAGGTTTGTTGATATTGCAATTGTGGCTTTTATAAATTTTGTAACAATATAATATATATAATATTCAATAATGTGTTCACATCCTGTCCATATTATTTACACCATATCCACCTCATAAATGCCTTGCAGAACTCATGTAAAATAAAGTGAAAAGATCCATTGCATTATTCATGTTGTCTTTGTTTATTAATAGAACTTTCAAGCCCTCCCCATGAAGTGCCATGTGCTAGAGACATAGTTTTTTCCCAATTATTTCTAGTTATCAAACCTTGAAGTTGGGGAACAAAACAACAAGCTAGATTTCTAATTCGTCTACAGTGAGAAAGGAACATTCCTGGTTATGGCCCTATACACACGATCCTGGGGATTTTAATACAAGTCATTTTCCACAATTACTTCCATTTCATCCTTGATTTTGTTGCTACAACTGAATGATGAAAGAAAGGGTTCTACTGTAAGCTAGCGCCCCACTGTATCATCATAATAATGGCTTCCGAAAAATCGATATTTATGGGGCGCCCTCGACAGACCCCCTTCGGCTTCCCAATTTTGCCGGTGGCTATAGTTAATTTATTAAACATCACAGGTTTCTTTTGGCTTACCATTCAACATTCTGGAGGCGATTAATGTCCAATTCAATGACATTTTCCACTGGTTCTGCTCTCTGGTCATCGTCGGAACTGTTGTCATCAGACAAAGCATCTGATTCCATCTCGGACGGCTCGAACCTGTAAGGTTCTATGCCTCTGTCACTGTCTGAACCACTGTCATCAGTATCTGGGGTGTCGTCTTCCCTGAATTCCAAGTCCGATTCACCAGAGGACAAAACTAAACTAATTTCTTCACAATCGCTGTCAGTTTCCGTCATGATTGTCCAATGTTGATAAGTGTGAATGTGGATACGGCAGGGCAGCCAGGGTTAAATTTGTGACGTCAAAAACATGGCCGCGGTCTGGATTGGCTGTCACAAGCCAGCTAGCAAGGCAGGGCCTTCGCCTGGTGTATTTTGTGCAATTATGTAAAAATGGGTGGGTGATATGGTCTCCGGTATGAATAGTTGGTTTAAGCTATGTGTATTTTATCAAAATTCATTGGCATTTGGGGAAAAAAATTATGTGACATTTGGACTTTAAATGCCAACAAACTTTACTGCACTGCCAATGACAAAATTGTTCTCCCTCCCTCACTGCACCGCTGGATGGCACGATGTGCCAACAGGAGGGATATGCTTAAGATAGCTGACGAAGTATACGATTAAGATAGCTGAAAAACACTTCTTCTGTCCAGGAATTCTAAAATAAATGAAAAAGTTTGCAGTCAAAATAATGCCCAAGGTGCAATGAGAACTAGACAGAGGAGTTTTCCACTACCAAAAGCACTCTTTTCTCAATGGTGCATGGATTTTATAGAATTATCAAAAGTGGGTCAACTCCAATACTGCCTTGTTCTCATTGACACATTTACAAAATGGACAGAAATACATCCTACTGCTAAGGCAGATGCAAATGTTTTTCTGTAAGGTTTTTGCAAAATAGTATATTCCCAACTTTTGGAATACCAGAGATCATTTATGCAGACAATCAGACAAATGCTGGCAAAAACCATGCATGGTAAGGCCATTACGTGGCCTGAAGCTCTTAAGATAGTGAAACTAAACAATTAATACCATCCCAGATAAGAAAACGGGACTGTGCTTTTCACTGCCCTTATGGACTGCCGGGTCTGTCATTACTAATACCACACAATTACATTGATTCTGTTAGAGCTCTCTCCACTCCACAGGAGGAAGTGATCAACCCACTACGGTCTGGTGACTTTATCTTCATGAAAAATCATCACCAGCAGCATTGGGACTCAGTAAGGGTCGCTGAACGACCATCCTGGATCCACCTTTCACACGTGAAGAGACTAAAAGTGCCTGCAAGTGAACTAACCTGCTTCCCTGTGTAAGTCCAGTTACAAAGGGGGGTGTGTCCTTTTAAGGACATGGCCATCTCAAACCTGGTGAAGACAGAGGCCGGGAGGGGTACTCTCTCAGGTGGAAGTAAAAATGAAGGCACTGCTACTTGCCGCTGGTGTGACAGGTGTATTTGCAGGAATAATATGGATCACTTCCCCCGACGCCAACTTGATAACCAAGAGGGAGACGACAGCCTATGACAGCATCCCCCTCATTTGGAGTGGCCTATTTGAGTCACAGAATGAATGAAGAATTTTGGGCTTTGGAGGACCTCACTGAGAGAAAGGAGGCGTAATCGATTGGCTGAGAAGACTGCAACAACACTTGAATGGCTTGAAGGATGTGCCACAAAATTGGGACCTGTCCTCTTGGTTCCTTTCTGGTCAATGGTGGCAAGTTCTATGAAGTGGTTAACTCCAGTAACAGTTGCATTGATTCTATCTTCTGTACTATTCATGTGCGTCATTCCCTGCATTAGGCCCATGATAAATAGAGCTCTTGCTCAACACACTTTCATGTTACAATCTGTTATGCTCCAAAGGGAAGTTTCTGTACAATATACTACCTTGAGACAACGAAGTGATGGTGATTGTGATGACAGAACTACTGTTTAGATTTGGAAGTGATACTCAATGATGACAATGTAGAAAATCATGAGAAGATACATTGTACTGATGTTTGCATGTGAATACAACAGTGATAAAATGATAAACAGGAGGGAATTGTCAGAAAAATGCTCACATGTTATCATTTTTCAGGTCTAAGCCTTATACAAGTGTAGAAGTGTGGAAAAGTACCGAGACTACATGCAGAAGTGTGTTCCTCTGGAAAAATACTAAGTCTGAATGCAGGGAGCCAGTTCTGCCGGAAAGGTACAGGAAGCCCCCTGTGTCACGACCTGAACGCTATCCTTCTCCGCGTTCAGGTTGTCCAGTGTCGCTCCTGCTCCATGCTATTCCGTGCCGGGTCTTACTAGGCCCATAGTTTGACAGCGCCCAGCTGATCAGCTGTCTAGCCCAGTTGCTCCGGGACAGCTGTCTCCTATTATTGTTAATTATCTTCCCCGCTTCTGATTGGGTTCCCTTTTAAGCAAGCAGCTGAGAGTTACTCCTTGCTGCGACCTCACTACGGAAGGACGTGTACCGTGTTTCCACGACTGGAGTTCCCATGTCCAGCTCCAGTTCCCCGCTACCTCTGCGCTTCACCCTTAGTAAGTGCTGCGGCTCGGCGAGTGTTTTCCCTTCGCCGCCTCTCTAGCCCTTCTCTCTGGGTTATATGTTGTCCTTAGTTCTGTGCGTATTTTTGCCCCATGTGGCTCTTTACTTTACTGTTCATTATCTAGTGATGTGTGTGTTTTAGCCCCACGTGGCTCTTTACTTTATTAGTTGTACTCTGTGTGTTTATGTTAATAAATTACGCAAACTCACTGGTCGCCCTAGCGTCTCCTTTCTGGCTCGTGAGAGCCAGGCATGACAGTAGGTCGCAGCCAGACTGAGACGTCTGCGACCGTGAGTTTGCAGTGGGACTTGTTGTTTTTCCCTTCCTCTGGGAGCAGGCAAGCTGGTATCATGTCTCCCTCCAGGAGGCGTATGCGGCACCCAGGCCACGATCTCTCGGAGGCTCTGGACCTTGTGGATGGGACGCTTTTCACCACGGACCTCTACGATACTCCCAGCGAGATACGCTGGCATCTGGAGCTCGCCGAGAACATGATTAACAACCTCCCTCACTACTTCCATCTCCCCGAGGTTAAGGCGAGGAGGGCAGACATCTCTGTGGCCTGGGAGAGACTCCGTAGGCTGGAGGAGAACCCCGGCAGGAAGCCGAAGACAGGACACCATCGCTCCTCGCTTCGGAATCCCGCTCCTGCCGCCGATCCAGTTCAGGAGCTCGCCTCACCCAGGGGTAATCCCCAAGGTAGAGTGACGTCAACCGGGGTTCCCCCGGAGAAGATAAGGTTGACAGCGATTCGCATTGCGGACCGAGTGGCTGCCACTTGTTCCGCCGCCTATCCCCCCGTAGCCATGAAGCACGTGATAGCGGCGGTCAGGCTGGTAGAAAAGAACCCTGAGCTGTATGATTATCCGGGATACGCTGACCTGTTGGCTTCGGTCTCCGTGCAGGAGCGGCGTTTCCCTGACTTCACATTCAGAAGACGTCGCTCCCAAAGCCCCCGAACTTCTCAACGAGAGCCCCGTCCAGATCCCGCTCCAGGAAGCCATATGAATTTCGCCTCCCAGCCTGCTGTAGCTCCCGTGTCTCGCCAAAGAAGCGAATCAGCTGCGCTCGCTCCTGGGCCCTCTCTTCCCACTGTCTCGTCAGCTCTGGGCCCCCGGTTCTCCTCAGCTGTTTCTCCCCCCTCTTCGTCATTCACTCCGGCTGCTGAGAACGGCGCAAATTCATCTTTAGGTGTTCCCGGTCCTGATCTGGTGCGAGGGGCATCACCTCGTCTGTCCGGAGGGTCCTCCACTTCCATCCAGCTGGGAGAGGAAAGACTCAAGTCCCTTGCAGCGGGCTCCACCGACTCTCCGGGAATCAGGCAAGTGTCTTTTCATTCTCCTCCCGTTATGAGTGAATTGCTTTGTTTGATTCCTGGGGGAGGAGTTCAGGGTTCACAGTCCCCTGAGCTCTCTCCTCCCGCTGCAGAAGTAAAATATGAACCTGCATCCTCTGTGTCTCTCCCCCCCGAGTGTGCCCCGGTGCCAGGTCTGCACCGCCGAGCGAGGAGGAGGCCTGCGGCCCTGGAAGTTTCGCCCCAGCCCCGCAGCCACGTCATGGGCAGAGGAGAAGGTCGAACTGCCTGTTGGAGCCTGCGCCGACGATTAAGCGTCCCCGGGTCTCCACGGAGGAATGGTTCGGCCCAGCAGAGCCCAGATCTCCTACCTCCATGCCATGCGGGCTGTCGACGTGGTCTTCGGCGCTTGGAGGTCGTCTGACTGTGGGTACCATCATGCCGGCTGCAGAGCCATTCGCAGTTGAGTGGGAGCCGGAAGACGGAGTTCTACACGCTGAACCCGGAGCATCGAAGTCCTGGATGGCGGTAGAACCCGAGATCAGGCGAGTGCTCTATTTTCTCTCTCTCATCTATTTTCTGGAGCATTATTGCCTGTCTCTCGGGGGGGCGAGCCGGATGCAGCCGTCTGCTGCGCTCGAGCCTGTCTCGCCGGGCTCTGCCGCTGCCGGTGATCCTGATCCCGGTTCCTTTTGTCCCTCTGAGCCTCTCCCCAGGGTCACTGGAGACGAACCTGCTCTGGGTGCCACCTCGGAGGTTCCGGTTCTCTGCACAGTGTTCGCCTCAGATGCTGCGCCCGGAAGTGCTTTACCGGCCCAATCGGGGTCCACCGGGGGTGCTTCGCCGGTCCAGTTGGGGTCCACCGGGAGTGCTTCGCCGGCCCGATCGGGGTCCACCGGGAGTGCTTCGCCGGTCCAGTTAGGGTCCACCGGGAGTGCTTCGCCGGTCCAGTTGGGGTCCACCGGGAGTGCTTCGCCGGCCCAATCGGGGTCCACCGGGGGTGCTTCGCCGGTCCAGTTGGGGTCCACCGGGGGTGCTTTGCTAGTCCAGTTGGGGTCCACCGGGAGTGCTTCGCCGGTCCAGTTGGGGTCCACCGGGAGTGCTGTACGGGCCCGATCGGGGTCCACCGGGAGTGTTTCGCCGGCCCGATCAGGGACCACCAGGGTTGCTGCGCTGGTCCGGTTAAAGGTCAGTGAGGGAGGTGGAGGATTGGGTTTGTCTGATGTCTGGCTGACTTCGTCCCTTGCCTCCATCTTCTCTCCTCCTGCCACTGTTGGGGTTCCTCTCATCAGGGCCAGTTTCCCCCTGCCCATGTGTTCATCAGATGTCAGGCTGACTTTGCCCCTTGCCTCCATCTCCTGTCCCCCTGCCATTGTTGGGGTTTCTCTCACCCGGGTCAGTTTCCTCCTGCCTTTTCCCTCAGGGAGGAAGCTGCACCAAAACTTCTCCCTCAGCTCTCGGTGGTCTGAGGTCACGGGACGACCGCCTGGGGAGCCATCTGGCTGGTTCGGTGATCTGGGTCGGCCTCCGGAGAAACTGTGTCTCCTAGCCTGGGACTCTGGTAGGCCGCCCGAACTGGTATTGTGGTTTCTGGCCTGGTGGAGTTCGGGTCGCCCACCAGACAAGCTGTCACCGCCTGCCCCGCTCCACCTGCTGACGTTCCTGGAAGAATTGACTGACTGTTCGTTGCCTTGTGTTTGATTGTCCTCCCTTATTTAATCCTATTCAGGACATCAAAGAACTTTCTGCCCTAGAGTCCTTATTGTGGTGTCATTCCTGCTAAAATTTCCTTAGACTATTTTCTATATTTTATAATCCCAATATGATCTCTTATTCAAATTAGCCCTTTAAGTAGCCTTTGCTTCACATTGCCTGGCCTCATTCAGAGTAGTCTTGTTTATCTGCATTTATGTCCTCCTCCTGACTGTTTTGTGACTTCTGTTGTGTTAATACATGATTGAGGAGTTGATTTTTCGTATCTTTATGCCAGTTTGCGGCCTCAGTCTCTATTTTTAGGTCTTATGCCCGAATTGCTTCCTTTATATATTCTGTTTTGGTCGGGGTTTACATGTGTAAGAGTCTACTTCAACCAGATGTTCATCAGAGTTTTGTAGTTTTCTGACCTTCGGGACATGAGTTTTGTCTTGTCCTCGCCCTAAGTTATTGTGAGCTTTTTTTTTTCCATGACTATGTTGCTGTGCCTTTGTATCTTGGTTCTTGTCGTTTTTCCCCACCTCCTGTGGTTACCTGCATTGACCATCTGGCCTCTGCAGGGGAGGGGGGGGGGTGATAGTTATTTTCTGTTTGAAATTGTTATGGTGTCAGATTCTATACTGTTACCTGTTTTTTTTTTTTCTTCTCTCCCTCCTTCTCCTTGTCCCTTGTTTCCCCCCTGATCTGGCCCCCACCGCCCTCCCTGGTCCTTCCCTCCGGGGGGGGGGGGGGGTTAAGCCTGCGCCAGGAGGCGCGGCTCGGGGGACGAGTACTGTCACAACCTGAATGCTATCCTTCTCCGCGTTCAGGTTGTCCAGTGTCGCTCCTGCTCCATGCTATTCCGTGCCGGGTCTTACTAGGCCCATAGTTTGACAGCGCCCAGTTGATCAGCTGTCTAGCCCAGCTGCTCCGGGACAGCTGTCTCCTATTATTGTTAATTATCTTCCCCGCTTCTGATTGGGTTCCCTTTTAAGCAAGCAGCTGAGAGTTACTCCTCGCTGCGACCTCACTACGGAAGGACGTGTACCGTGTTTCCACGACTGGAGTTCCCATGTCCAGCTCCAGTTCCCCGCTACCTCTGCGCTTCACCCTTAGTAAGTGCTGCGGCTCGGCGAGTGTTTTCCCTTCGCCGCCTCTCTAGCCCTTCTCTCTGGGTTATATGTTGTCCTTAGTTCTGTGCGTATTTTTGCCCCATGTGGCTCTTTACTTTACTGTTCGTTATCTAGTGATGTGTGTGTTTTAGCCCCACGTGGCTCTTTACTTTATTAGTTGTACTCTGTGTGTTTATGTTAATAAATTACGCAAACTCACTGGTCGCCCTAGCGTCTCCTTTCTGGCTCGTGAGAGCCAGGCATGACACCCTGTAGAACAAGAGGACACAAAGAGCCCCCTGCAGAGCAAGAAAGGGAGCAGGGCCCCCTTTGTTCTTTTAAGAAAGTCAATACACCTGATTCCGGATTAACGAACTCTGTCAACTCTGCTAATAATGTGCCAGACCTGTTTCACCCCTTTCTGTCTGTGATGTATTCAGCTGAAACTGTTTGTGTATTGCAACTGTCTCTCACATATAAGCCTGCTCACTGAAGCCAGTCTTCAGTACTGACCTCCTGCAACCTGAGGTTCGTACTCCTTGTATATAATTTATACAAGTAAAAACTCTTAAAAGAATATTCTTGTGTCTCGAATCTTTATTGAGGTAACGAACTAATATATGATCACATTCTGAGTGTTTTCAGAGATTCCTGACAGGCTCTTTGTTGCGCATGGTCACTAAACCAAGGCTAGTGTCTTTGGACTGTCTGTGCCGTAGCTCAAGGACTTTTAACACTGCCTTATAACAAGTGACATGGTTAGCTGCAGTTCAGAACATGCATCATAGTACAGCTCGTAAAGTACATCTAATGTGTTTGTCCCTATTAACACTAAGGACTGATCAGCTGCACGTACATCGGGAACCACTAAGGCAAGTGTTGGCACTTCAACTTCAATACCGAGAAAGTCTTTTAGGAAAGTGACATGCATTTCAATGTAGCCTAAGTAAGGTACACTCTGACCGTTAGCTCCCTCCACTTCTAACAGCTCAAAAAGTGGCTTAATCTCATGGTTGGATAAGTACTGTCTGTAACTGTGACTCAGGGACAGTAGTCACCTGGGAGCCTGTATCTAACAAACAGCTCACAGTACAGCCATTCACTTTCACTTGTGCTGTACTTTTTGTACCAATTAGACCATTAGGAAAGTTAAAGGTGTCTGTTTTATAGTGTGACTTCAGTTTAGCACGTGTCTTGAATGGAGCTTTTGGTTTGGGACAGGTCATCTCTTAACTAGCCTCTGTTTGTCCTGCAACAGGGGCAGACTTCAGTTGTAAAGAAGATTGGGGGTTCTGACTGTCCCAAATCTGTCTTTTTACTCTTAATTCTTTGCGTTTGCAGCTACAAGTGCAGGGTTTGGCTCTGACTCACAAGTGGCTACAATCTTCGCCACAGCAGAAGCAATACCATGGTCTGGGCCTAGTATTGGGACGGCTGGACGAAGGTAAGTTTTCAGGTTTGGCATGGTCAGGTTTTTTATTTCCAGATTTCTTAGTTGGGTCTTTCTTCGGTGGTGCTTGTTTCTTTTGTTTCACAACAGCAGCTAATTGGCTTTTTAGATCAGCCACTTGCTTTTTCAGCTTTTCCAGACTGTCAGACTCTACTTCACTATTTGTACTTGTTTTGGTGACTGTTTGTTCGTAGGAGGCTGCTTTTGGTTTTGTGGTGACCAAGTGTTTTTTCATGCGTGTGTTTTTAACTTCTTGTCTGTTTTCAGCAGTGCGAAGGTGAAGCAATAACTCTGCATATGCAGGTGGATGTTTATCTTTTAGCTCCAGCTGTAGCTCTTTTAGCAGATTATCATCCCAACAGCCTCTGTTAAACTGCTTGAGAAGCTGTTTGTCCACTTCCTGTTCCTCTAGACTGCCTCTACGCACTGTGAGATTGAGCACCACCTGCAAACGATGCAGATATACAGAGGGTTTTTCTCCATAATCTTGAAAAGTGTTCATGAATCATACAAGCAGTTCCTCACCGTCTTCAACAGTCCCAAAAGCTGAATCCAAAAGCTTAAGATAGTTGGCAGAGGTAGCTTCAGGCCCAAGAGGATGAATAACATCGTTGTTATTCGCCCAAAGTTATTGCATTGTTATTTATGCAAATCCGACGGCGAACGCTGGGACAGCGCGTGACGCCATCCACTCAGTAACTGGCAGGCTGCAGACAGAACGCCCAGGTGCTCTTCTCCTCATCTCAGGCGACTTCAACCATGTTTCACTGTCTCCCATTCTACCCACGTTCACCCAGTATGTCACATGCCACGCTAGAGATAATAAAACCCTGGACTTATTCTACGCAAACACTAATGAGGCGTACACCTCATCACCACTCCCCCCTCTCGGGAGATCGGCTCACAACTTGGTTCATCTCCGGCCGGTGTACAAACCCCTAGTGCACAGACAACCTCAGGCCATGCGCACAGTAAAGTTATGGTCTGAGGAGGAAATGGACGCTCTAAAGGACTGTTTTGAAACCACTGCCTGGGAGCAGCTCTGTGATCCACATGGTGAGGACATTGATGGCCTCACTCACACCATCACGGACTACATCAGCTTCTGTGTGGACAACACTGTACCTACCAAGACCATACGGTGTTGCTCAAACAACAAACCCTGGATCAACCCTGAGATAAAAACACTTCTGAGAGAGAAGAAGAGGATCTTCAGGTCGGGGAACAGGGAGATGCTGAAGTCCGTACAGAGGGAGCTGAGGAGGAAGATCAGAGAAGGCAAGGACAGCTTCAGGAAGAAGATGGAGGACAACCTGCAACAGAGCGACATCGGTGGGGTCTGGAGAAACCTTAAAACCATCTCTGGGCTCCAGAATACCTCCCCCCAGGCCACAGGGGGCAGGGAGTGGGCGAACAATCTGAATCTGTTTTTCAATAGGTTTGACCAACCGCCCTCCCCCCCGACTGCACAACAACCACTGCTGCCTCTGAAGACATCGAGTCCTGCTGCCCATACCCCACTCCACCATCACCCCCCCACTCCCAACACACAGCCCCCCAACCTGACCCTCACTAAGACCCAGGTGAGGACGGAGCTGAGGAAGATCAAGGCGAGGACGTCGGGACCGGACGGCATCAGTGCAAAGCTCCTCAAGTCCTGTGCAGACCAGCTGTGTGGGATTGTGGAGTACATCTTCAACCTGAGCCTGAAGCTGGGGAGGGTACCACAGTTGTGGAAAACATCTTGTGTGGTACCTGTACCAAAAACTTCCCACCCCAAAGATCTGAACAACTACAGACCAGTGGCCCTGACGTCCCACATGATGAAGACCCTGGAGAGACTGCTCCTTGCTCACCTCCGCCCCCTGGTGGGACCAGCGATGGATCCACTCCAGTTCGCCTACCAGCATGGTATTGGGGTGGAGGATGCGGTCATCTTCCTCCTGCACCGTTCTCTGTTCCACCTGGAGAAGCCCTGGAATGCGGTGAGGATCATGTTCTTTGACTTCTCCAGTTCTTTCAACACCATCCAACCGATGATCCTGAAGGACAAGCTGCTGTGCGCAGGGGTGGACCAGCACCTATCATCATGGATCCTGGACTACCTCACAAACCGACCACAGTTTGTGAGAACCCGGGACTGTGTGTCCGACATGATCATCGGTAGCACGGGGGCCCCCCATGGAACGGTTTTGGCTTTCTTCCTGTTCACCCTTTATACTGCAGACTTCACACACAACACAACACACTGCCATCTACAGAAGTTCTCTGATGACTCTGCGATCGTCAGCCTCATCTCCAACGGAGATGAAGCTGAGTACAGAGGACTTATCCAGGACTTTGTGGACTGGTGCCATCGGAACTGCCTCCAGATCAACACGAGGAAAACTAAGGAGCTGGTGGTGGACTGCCGCAGGCAAGGACAACCCCTCACAGCACCAGTAAATATACAGGGAACAGACATCGAGATGGTGACATCCTACAAGTACCTGGGTGTTCATCTGAACAATAAACTAGACTGGTCACACAATACTGACACACTCCACAAGAAGGGACAGCATAGGCTGTTCCTACTGAGGAGACTCAGGTCTTTTGGTGTACAAGGGGCACTGCTGAAGACATTCTACGACACGGTGGTGGCATCAGCCATCACTTTTGGAGTGGTCTGCTGGGGCAGTGGCATTACAGCTGCCGATAGGAAGAGACTGAACAAACTGATCAAGAAAGCTAGCTCTGTCCTGGGGCAGTGCCTTGACCCAGTGGAGGAGATGGGAGAGAGAAGGATGGTGGCTAAACTGTCATCTCTGCTGGAGTCCGAGTTCCACCCTATGCAGGACACACTGAATGCACTAAGGAGCTCATTTAGCAGCAGACTACATCATCCTAGGTGCACAACCGAGAGGTTTCGCAGGTCCTTCCTACCTATGGCTGTCAGACTGTACAACCTAAGCAAGGCCGCTCACAGAGATAGCAAAAAGACATGACAACCTAATAGTATTGAATGCAAAGACGCAATAGACTTACACAATGGTCCCCTCCGGTATACAACTAGGAAAATACCGGTAGCTACAGAGGGTGACAATATGTATGGGTACATAATCATACCATGTAGGATAACTAAGTAGACAGTTATGCTGTTTCATTTCATCTAGCTACAATGCTCCGCACTGTGTGTTTATATATTTACATATTTATTCCATCTAGCTACAATGCTCCGCACTGTGTGTGTTTATATATTTACATATTTATTCCATCTAGCTACAATGCTCCACACTGTGTGTTTATATATTTACATATCTGTTCCATCTAGCTACAATGCTCTGCACTGTGTGTGTTTATATATTTACATATTTATTCCATCTACCTACAACGCTCCACACTGTGTGTTTATATATTCACATATTTATTCCATCTAGCTACAATGCTCCGCACTGTGTGTTTATATATTTACACATTTATTCCATCTAGCTACAATGCTCCGCACTGTGTGTTTATATATTCATATATTTATTCCATCTAGCTACAATGCTCCACACTGTGTGTCTATATATTTATGTTTATTTGTTCATATGTATACTCGCTGCTCTTGTTTCTTCTTGCCTTCTGATTGTTGCTCTGAGTGTTGCTATCCCTGTGCTGTTGCAATCCTGGAATTTCCCCATTGTGGGACTAATAAAGGCTTATCTTATCTTATCAGATGCAGGAGCAGGAAGACTTTCAAGGATCCTGCGAAATTTTTCCAAGTCAGACAAAGAAGTATCTTCCATCATCAGGTCAACATGTGAACGCCATGTTTCATAATCAGCTTCAGTATACGGTCTTGGCGTTTTGCCAGCGAAAGCTCTGATTCTCAAGGAGGAAATGGGCGTTTGACGGCTTTTCTGCATTTTTAATGACATGCTCGACTACGATTTTCTGAACCTTGGGTGGGTTAAAATCAGCAGGACTCAACATTTGAGGTGTCAAGTTTGGTCTAAGAGGGCTTTGGAAGAGTGCTTGAGTGGTTTTAAGGGTGCGAGGCACTTCAACTTGGAGTTGAAAACCTGACCTACAAAATAGGTCAGAACACAAAATTTAAGCTAGGCTCTATAGCTTATCACATGGGTTTCACATAGTTCCAAATTATACAACAGTAATATTTTTAAACACCTTTAAACCAAAGATGTAACATTCATTCTTAAATAACAGTCCATAGCAGTGAAATGAAACCTTTTGCTAACCATTACAGCTTTAAAAACAACCTCCTCCTATGTAAAACTTAGCCAGGTTTAGCATCAGAGGTTTAGCATGTTAAGCTAGCGATTAGCATACCCACACACACAGTGAATGGCACTCACCATGCTAAGCAACACGTGCTCCAACGGGTTCCCGCACTCACGTGAGTTCACAGCCTTTGGGTTCAAATCTTAAAATTTAACGAAAGAGGTATTAGAATTTGGCAATACCGCAATGTCTCATTCCTCATGTTGGTTTAGGCTTACCAATTCCAAAGTTTTATCCAGGCAAAGGCTGCTACTGGCACGTTAGCTCATCGTCTCAGTGAGGAATCGCGTTCTCTCGGTCGTGTCTTGGCACTGTCTGAAAGCGTTCTGCATATTACACCAAGACCTTGCGAGGGAGCGCGTGACCCACTGGCTGATACTGCCAAACAAACGACGCAGCCATTGGTTGCTCAGTATACCAAATAAAACACTGGGAACTCTAACAGAGCTTTCCAGAAAATGTTTGTAACTATTTATGAACATATTTTATGAACTTATATTGTATTTATATACCCATCTTCAAAATATCTATTCCCATTGTGAAATGAGTGTCCCCTTCTTCTTAAAGCGGTATCAATATTCATAATTCTATTCACGTTTTTAACACTGGGTTACAACTATGCTCCCAAAATGCTGGATTACTTGTAATACCTAGAATCTCCAAAAGTACAATGGGGGGCAGAGCCTTCAGTTATCAAGCTCCTCTATTGTGGAATCAGCTGCCAATCTGGATTTGAGAGTCAGACTCAATCTCTGTTTTTAAGAATAAGGTTAAAACCTTCCTTTTAGATATAGCCTACAATTAGGGAGGGATCATGTGTTTCTGAACCCTCCCTTAGTTATGCTGCTATTAGGTTTAGACAGCCGGGGGACCTCCAATAATTGCACTGGGCTTCACTCCTTTCTTCACTCTCAATGAAATATTTTTTTTGCTGGTCATTTACATCTGTTTGTTCTCTCCCATGGATTGAGTCCCCATCATGCTGTTTGCTCTCTGCATGTCTGTTCTTTTCTTCTTCTCTATCCCATCACCCCCCAGCCAGTCGCAGCAGATGACTGCCCCTCCCTGAGCGTGGTTCTGCTGGAGTTTTCTTCCTGTTAAAAGGGAGTTTTTCCTCTCCACCATCGCCAAGCACTTGCTCATAGGGGATCGCCTGATTGCTGGGGTCTTTCTGCAATTGTGGGGGTTTCCCCTACAGTTGAAAGTGCTATGAGATGACTGTTGTTGTGAAATGGCAATGGATGAATTGAATTTGATCCTGTAATTCCGATCATACTGAACTATATTCCATTTACATTGGCCACGGGAAAAGAAGTCGCTGCATCAAAAGAAGACCCTCTCTTGTTGTCCCGCATGGCATACTATTTCACGCGGCCAACGAAGTAGCAGCCTCACGTCGCCTGATCTCAGCTTCCACTGTTTGTCACAATCAAATCTCAGCTTGTGACTACTGGACTTTGAGCTATTATCTGCTGGCAGATATTATCGGGATCATCTCAATAAAGTTTCAGAAGGAGCCTCAACAACAGAACCGCAGATGGATTCACGTGAGCCCTCTTCCTTTGCTTCATCTACTGATTAATGGTGTCCAACACAATGTATGTAGCCTTAAAAGTATGCCATAATTTGTTTCATGTTTAGAAAATCAGTTCATAATTCTGATCAGAGCTACAAAATTAAAAAGAAATTAATATTCCCTTCTTATTAAACTTCTCTTTTTACTTTCTCAGAGTAAACTCAGAATTTTTCCAAATTTAGGTATCATTTTGTGCATAAATTTGCGCCCTGTGGCAACCTGGGGAGTGCATAATGGTTTACCACCTTAGACAGGAACAAAGGACACGGAGTTAACCTTTTGTGTGCGAGATGTTTCTAGATGCCCTAGTAAGATAACAGGGAAGGTGTCAAGGATGAATGGACTGACTGCAGTCGGACGGGGAGATTATCTTTTGTGTTTGGGAAGAGTCTAGACGGGGATTATCTTTTGTGTGTGAGAAGAGTCTAGAAGGATGTCATGTTATTTAAGGGAAGAGTTCCTACTTGTATGCCATTCTGTCTATGCTCCTTGTGTGAGTCGTGTAATAAACCGCCTGAACCAAATCCGCCTCATTATTTACACGCTCCACACTGGTGACCCAAGACGAATCATGGAATACGACGGAAGATCCTTGGAGCCAACCTCGACTGGAACCCCCAGCTTCGCGTGCGCTGTAGCAATCAAACTACCTGATTTTTGGCAGCACAACCCGCGCTCCTGGTTCCACCTAACCGAGGCACAGTTCGCCCTCTGAGGGATATCGGCGGATGATACGAAGTTCTACTATGTGGTCACAGCGTTCAATGCCAGCACGGCTCAGCACATTGAGAGCCTGCTCGATCAGCCACCAGCCGATGGCAAATATGACGCGCTGAAGGCTGCCCTCATCCAGCACTACACACTCTTGGATGGTGAGAGAGCAGAGAGGCTTCTGACGCGGACCGAGTTGGGAGACGGTTCGGCCGTGGACATGATGGAGAAGATGCTGAGGTTAAAGGGCACGGACGACGACCACTTCGTCTTCACCCACATTTTCCTCAGGAACCTTCCGACAGCGGCGAGAGCGGCCCTGGCCAATTCGTCGTTGCTGGCCAAACGGGACTATCGTGCGCTAGCCCGAGAGGCAGACCGGA
The DNA here is from genome assembly GCA_020510985.1 of Pholidichthys leucotaenia. NCBI lineage: Eukaryota > Metazoa > Chordata > Actinopteri > Cichliformes > Pholidichthyidae > Pholidichthys > Pholidichthys leucotaenia. Next base: position 306,653,788 of record CM035844.1, read on the forward strand.
TCATCGTCGCCACCAAGGCTTTCGTGACCATTGCGGCAGCGACGGAGCCCAGCACGTCGACACGAGGAGGCGAGGAGCCGCCGACGGCAGCAGCAGAACCACCGACGGCAGCAGCAGCGGGGGCCAAGGAACATGGAGGTGACACGCTTTGCTTCTACCACCGCCGCTTTGCAGAGAGGGCACGCAAATGTATACCACCATGCCAGTTCAAGCGCTCGGGAAACGCTAAGCCCGGGGGTCGGTAGCAGCCGCGACCCTCGGGGAGGAGAACAAGCTGCTCTATTTGACGGACACACGCTCAGGGAGGCATTTCCTCGTGGACACCGGTGCACAGAGGAGTTTCATCCGGCCAACCTACGCTGACCGTCTGGCAGGAACCAGCGGCCCCGAGATGGCAGCAGCAAACGACTCAGACATTAAGACCTTTGGTGAGAGGACTCTACTCTTGTCTCTACACGGTCGTACATTTGAATGGACTTTTGTTGTAGCAGCATTGGATTACCATATACTGGGGGCTGATTTTCTATGTGCACATGGGTTGTTGGTAGATAACGCTAACAGGCGCCTGGTTAATGCACTGTCTTTTGACTCTCTCCCCTGTATAGCTTGAGTGACCCGGCCAACAGCTCAAGCCAGCGTCACAGCAGCATGCGGTAAGTTCCACAACACTGCTCGCTCAGTTCCCAGCACTCACAGTCCCCGATGTTTTCCAGCAGCTATCGCTAAACCTGGGGGTGAGCATGTTATCACCACCACCGGGCGCCTGTTTTTTGCAAGACCTCGGCGCTTGACGCAGCTAAACTGCCATAGCGCGCGAGGAGTTCCCTAACCTAGAGAGGTTAGGCATCATCAGGCGCTCAAACAGCCCATGGGCTTCCCCGCTACACATGGTCCTTAAAGCTGAAGGTTCGTGGCGACCTTGCGGCGATTTCCGCAGGTTAAACAACGCTACAGCGCACGACCCCTACCCAATTCCCCACATTCAGGATTTATCTGCTCACCTCGCGGGAGCGCGCATTTTTTCTAAGATAGATTTGGTCCGTGGTTACCACCAAGTCCCAGTGCGCGCTGAGGACATACCCAAAACAGCGGTAATAACTCAGTTTGGTTTATTTGAGTTCTTGCGCATGCCGTTTGGGCTTAAATGGGCAGCACAGACATTCCAACGCATGATGGATGCAGTGCTGTGCGATCTCCCTTTCGTGTTCGTCTACCTGGACGATATCTTGGTAGGCAGCGCGTCCGAAGACGAACATGAAACCCACCTCACGACGGTTTTCCGAAGGTTGGAAGAGCACGATTTAATAATCAACACCAAGCGAATGTCAGTTCGGGGGTGACGGGGATTGATTTTTTAGGGCACCGCATCTCTCCCGAAGGAGCGTTTCCGCTGCCTGACAAAGTGCGCGCGAGTGACAGAATTTCCCCAGACCGCAAACGGTCCAGGGCGCTACAAGAATTTTTGGTAATGTGAACTTTTATAACCGTTTCCTTCCCCGCGCAGCACAGCTCATGCAGCCATTGTACGCTGCGCTCAAAAAAACAGAAACCCGCGAATAGGGTCGAATGGACCCCAGAACGAGAGCAGGGCGTTCTCGGAAGTTAAAGCAGCCCTGGCAAACGCCGCATTGTTGGCACATCCAGACCCACGGCCCGCATAGCCCTCACCACTGACGCCTCAGATGTGGCCATAGAGGGCGGTCGGGGAGCAGCGCGTCGCCGGGGCTTGGCAGCAGCTTGCCTTTTTCAGCAGAACCTTGCGCGACAATGAACGTAAATACAGCGCGTTCGACAGAGAGTTGCTGGCTCTCCACCTGGCCATTCGGCCATTTCCAGTTCTGGCTGAAGGGTGCAATTTACTTGCGTTCATTGACCATAAGCCACTAACATTCGCGATGGCCAAAGTTTCAGAACCTTAGTCGGAGCCGGCAGCAGAGTCTGCTAGCCGCGATCTCAGAGTTTTACTACCGATATTCAGCATGTGTCGGGCAAACTGAATGTAGTGGGCAGACCTGCCTCTCCTGCGCCGATGTGTCCCCCGTCTGTGTAGGATGGATTACGCAGCCTTGCCGCGAGCATGGCTAGTGACGCGGATAGTGCGCGCGTTCCAGTCTGGAACAACCGGGTTAAGGCTGGAGAAGAGAATGCTGCTTAACGGCATTCCCCCTCTTAATCTTGGGCCCGATGTCACTCAAGGGTCGCCCACGGGCCTGTGGTTCTGGCCGTGTGGCGCCACCACTTGTTTGAGTAAGTTCACTCTTGGCACACCCAGGGGTGCGCGCGTCGGTCAAAATGGTAGGAGAGAAATATGTGTGGCCGGGCCTGCGCAAACAAGTTAAAGAGTGGGCGGCAGCCTGCGTTGCGTGCCAACGAGCCAAGATTCACAGACACACGAAGGCTCCTTTGGAGCCGTTTCGCATCCCGGCTAAGAGGTTCGACCATGTCCACGTGGACCTCGTAGGCCCCCTTCCGCCATCACAGGGGTACACGCACCTCCTGACAATGGTGGACTGTACCACGCGCTGGCCAGAAGCGGTTCCGCTGGCGGCAACCACGGCTGAAGAGGTGGCGCGCGCGTTTTTAACAGCATGGGTGGTGCGTTTTGGAGTTCCGTCGGACATTACGTCCGACAGAGGCTCTCAATTTGTTTCTGAACTCTGGTCAACCATGGCACGCAGCCTCGGTGTCTCAATTCACTGCACAACCGCTTACAACCCGCAGGCTAATGGGTTATGCGAACGTTTTCATAGGTCGTTAAAAGCGGCTCTGAGGGCTTCACTGACGGATGCAAATTGGGTAGACAGGCTACCATGGGTTTTATTGGGGTTACGTTCTGCGCCTAAAGAGGATCTGGAAGCTTCCCCGGCAGAACTCGTTTTTGCACAACCACTCCGGCTGCCTGGGGAGTTTCTGCCAGATAATCCTGCGCCGGGCAACTCCCCATCTCAGCTGCTGCAGCGTTGCATAGACTCAAGCACGCTGCCGGGCCCTGCCCACCACAGTTTTCCGCGCGTTTTTGTGCCTAAAGCTTTGAAAAATGCGGAGTTCGTGTTTGTTAGACACGACGCCCACCACCCCCCGCTTCACCCACCTTATTCCGTCACCCACCCATATTTGTCACTTCCTTGTGGTAACGTATCGTCACTTCCTGTTTTGCTGTCTGCCTGTGTGGTTTGCTTTGTGGTTTGCTCTCTAGCCACTAGCTATGGCTACTAGCTCTCTTTCCTCTCCTCCTCTGGTGTGCTCTCTCTGTCAGATGTTTAGCTACACCTCTGCCTCTTTTAGCGATAACGGTAAATGTAATAAATGTTGTCTTTTTGAGGCGCTCGAGGCGAGGTTGTCTGATTTGGAATCCCGGCTCCGCTGCATTGAAACACCGTCTGCGCCAGTTAATCTTGACGGACGCCCATTAGCTGCAGCGGAGCTAGCTAGCTTAGGTCCCACTGTCAGCGGTCCCTCGGCTCTCCTCAGCAGCGAGGAGACTGGGTGGGTGACGGTGAGAAGGAAGCCTAGTCGCAAAGCCCCGGTACACCACCAACCTGTTCACGTTTCTAATCGTTTTTCCCCGCTTAGCGACACACCCGCTGAGGAAAAAACTCTGATCATTGGCGACTCTGTAGTCAGAAACGTGAACCTAGAGACTCCAGCGGCCATAGTCAAATGCATTCCTGGGGCCAGAGCAGGCGACATCGAGTCAAATTTGAAAATGCTGGCTAAAAGTAACTGTAAATATTCCACAATTGTTATTCACGCCGGCATTAATGACATCCGTCTCCGGCAGTCGGAAGTCACGAAACTTAATATAGAATTGGTGTGTGACTTTGCAAAAACGATGTCAGTCACTGTAGTATTCTCTGGGCCCCTCCCCAATCTGACCAGTGATGACATGTTTAGCCGCTCGTCATCCTTGAACCGCTGGCTGTCTGTGTGGTGTCCTAAAAATGACGTGGGCTACATTGACAATTGGAGCTCTTTTTGGGGAAAACCTGGTCTTATGAGACGAGATAGCATTCATCCCACTTTGGATGGTGCTTCTCATTTATCTAACAATCTGGCATCTTTTTTATCCAAATTTCCAAAACCATGACTACTCAGAGTTGGGACCAGGAAGCAGAGTCGCAGTCTTACACGCCTCTCTGCAGCTCCTCTTCATCCGCCACCCCTCAACTTAGCCCCTGTCTTCCCCATCAGAGAATCGTTGTCTGCTCCCTCCAAAGTGAATAAAAATATAATGTATAAGCATCCCAAAGTGATAAAGCAAAATATTGGTAAAACTCAAATTAAACATAAAGCCTCTAAATTGAATGATTTGTCCTCTGTTCCTCCTCATAATTTAAAAATTAAATGTGGTTTATTAAATATTAGGTCTCTAACTCCCAAGTCTCTGTTAGTCCATGATTTGTTAATTGATCATCAGATTGATTTAATTTCCCTTACAGAGACTTGGTTAGGACAAGGGGATTATGTTGGTTTAAATGAATCAACTCCCTCTGGTTATTTAAACTGTCAAAATCCCAGAAGTTATGGTCGTGGAGGAGGAGTAGCAACAATTTCCATTCAAATTACTAGTTAATGTAAAGCAAAAAACATGTTATAATTCCTTGAGGGCCTGGTCCTCAGTATTGGCACTTTAGCAATTTTAGGTTAAACCCAATTTTATTTGCCATAGTTTTATCGTCCCCCCATCAACCTACTCAGAATTTGTATCTGAATTTGCTGATTTCTTAGCTGATTTAGTGCTGAAATCTGATAGAATAATTATAGTAGGGGACTTTAATATACTTGTGATGTAGATAGTGACTGGCCTTAATGTGGGCATTCAATTCAATATTAGATTCGTTTGGGTTTTCTCAGAAAGTAGGAAATTCTACTCATTACCTCCACCATACATTGGACCTTGTTTTGACATATGGCATAGAAATAGAAAATCTTGTAGTGTCTCCTCATAACCCTGTACTGTCAGACCATTGTCTATTAACCTTTGATTTTACTATTTCTGACTATTTGGCTCCTAAAGAAAAATATTATTACAGTAGATGCCTCTCAGATGATGCTGTTTCCAAATTTATGCAGATTGTTTCCTCTATGCCATGTGTCAACACAACGGAAATAAGCTATAGACAGCTTGCTCCTTCTGTAATTGATAACATGGTGGATAGTGTTTCAGCTTCTCTGCATCAGACTCTAGACTTGGTGGCCCCCTTAAAAAAGAAAAAGTCTAATCAGAGATTTCTAACTCCTTGGTTCAACACAGAAACTCGTACCTTAAAACAGAAGACTCGTCAATTAGAAAGAAAATGGCGCTCTACTAATTTAGATGAAATCTATTTAGCTTGGAGAAATCATCTTTTAATTTATAAAAAAATCTCTTAGAAAAGCTAGAACGAGTTATTACTCTGCATTAGTAGAAGAGAACAAGAATAATCCCAGGTTTCTTTTCAGTACTGTAGCCAGGTTGACAAAGAGTCAGGACTCTGTCAATCCTAGCATTCCCTTAGAGCTTACTAGTCAGGACTTTATGAACTTTTTCAATGATAAAATTTCATCCATCAGAGATAAAATCAATCAGATTCTTCCCACAGTTAACTTAAATACTGTAACTACTACAACTCCTTCTATTGATGTCTGTCTTGATGAGTTTACTCCAATCGACCTTTGTGAGTTAGACAAAATAGTTTCCTCATCCAAACCTTCAACTTGTCTTTTAGACCCTATTCCTACCAGGTTATTTAAAGAAGTCTTCCCACTTATTGGTAGCTTTATTCTTCATATAATCAATTCTTCATTAACTTTAGGCCATGTACCGCAGGCTTTTAAAACGGCTGTAATTAAACCCTTACTCAAAAAGCCAACGCTAGATCCAGGAGCTTTAGCTAACTATAGACCAATCTCTAATCTCCCTTTCATTTCAAAAATCTTAGAAAGAGTTGTTGCTACGCAATTATTTGACCACCTGCAGGGAAATGGTTTACTTGAAGAGTTTCAATCTGGGTTTAGAATCCATCATAGTACTGAAACAGCCTTAGCGAAGGTCACTAACAACCTCCTCATTGCATCTGATAATGGACTAGTTTCTGTACTTGTCCTTTTAGACCTTAGTGCAGCTTTTGATACTATCGATCATAATATTCTACTTGATAGATTAGAACACTATGTTGGACTTAATGGAACTTCGTTGCAATGGTTTAGATCTTATTTATCTGATAGGTTCCAGTTTGTTCATGTAAATAATGAGTTTTCTTTCAACTCAAAGCTTAGTCATGGAGTTCCACAGGGATCTGTGCTAGGCCCTACTCTTTTTAGTTTATATATGCTTCCGTTAGGCAACATTATTAGAAAGCACTGTATACATTTTCATTGTTATGCAGATGACACACAATTATACCTGTCAATGAAGCCAGATGATAGTAATCAATTAGCCAAGTTAGAATCCTGTCTTAAGGAAATCAAAGCTTGGATGACTTGTAATTTCCTGCTATTAAATTCAGATAAGACTGAAGTCATTCTTGTTGGTCCAAAAAACCTTAGAAATTCCTTTCCAAATCAAACTTTCAGTTTGGATGCGGTTACTCTTTCTCTTAATAGCTCTGTGAGGAACCTTGGAGTTATTTTTGATCAGGATTTGTCCTTCAATTCACATATTAAATTTGTTTCTAAGACTGCCTTCTATCATTTGCATAATATTGCCAAGATTAGGAGCATCTTGTCTCAGAGTGATGCTGAGAAACTGATCCACGCTTTTGTTAGCTCGAGATTAGATTATTGTAATTCTTTATTATCAGGCTGTCCTAAAACATCTTTAAAAAGTCTTCAGCTGATCCAAAATGCTGCAGCAAGAGTTTTAACAGGTACTAGAAAGAGAGATCATATCTCTCCGGTTCTGGCCTCCCTTCATTGGCTTCCCATAGAGTTTAGAATTAAGTTTAAAATCCTTCTTCTTACTTACAAAGCTCTAAACAATCAGGCTCCTTTTTATTTAAAAGATCTGATACTACCGTATTATCCTAACAGAGCACTACGCTCCCAAAATGCAGGATTACTTGTAATACCTAGAATCTCCAAAAGTACAATGGGAGGCAGAGCCTTCAGTTATCAAGCTCCTCTCCGTTGGAATCAGCTGCCAATCTGGATTCGGGAGTCAGACTCGATCTCTGTTTTTAAGAATAGGGCTAAAACCTACCTTTTTGATATAGCCTACAATTAGGGAGGGATCATGTGTTTCTGAACCCTCCCTTAGTTATGCTGCTAATAGGTTTAGTCAGCCGGGGGACCTCCAGTAATGCACTGGGCCTCACTCCTTTCCACACTCTCTATGAAATATTTTTTTTTGCTGGTCATTAACATCTGTTTGTTCTCTCCCATAGATTGAGTCCCCATCGTGCTGTTTGCTCTCTGCATGTCTGTTCTTTTCTTCTTCTCTATCCCCTCACCCCCCAGCCAGTCGCAGCAGATGACTGCCCCTCCCTGAGCCTGGTTCTGCTGGAGGTTTCTTCCTGTTAAAAGGGAGTTTTCCGCTTCCACCGTCGCCAAGTGGCTTGCTTCACTAGGGATTCGCCTGATGTGCGGGGTCTGGCTGCAACTGTGGGGGTGTCCCGCACCTACAGCTGATTAGTGCTATGAGATGACTGTTTGTTGGTGTAATGGGTGCGCTTATAAATATGAATTGAATTGAAGTGAATGATGGACCGTTTAGAGTGCTGGAAACAGGGATAAGCATTTTTGCTAGACTGAGGGGTAGGAGGGAGAAAATTGGCATAGACTGACTCTATCAACCCGCTGTCGTTGTGGCCGGACGACAAAATGCTGTTGGCGAGGAGCCCCCTCGGCGTGGAAGTCCCCCACGGGCGCTTCCCCAGAGAAAAGATGCTCCAGAGCACCCATCACGGACAGTCAAAAAGTTTATCACCCTCAACTATCAGACCCCCCAGCATGACAGCGCCACGGAGGGCAGCGAACCTGGCTACAGGCAGATACGGCAGAAGACTGAAGCCCAAGCAGCATGCGGACTGATGCTGATTGTTCTACAGCATGTGGACTGATGTTAATGGTTCTATCACAGCATGTGGACTGTTACCCTTTTGTTCTATCTAAGTTGCTGGTGGGGGGGGGGGGGTAACCTGGGGAGTGCATAATGGTTTACCACCTTAGACAGGAACAAAGGACGCGGAGTTAACCTTTTGTGTGTGAGATGTTTCTAGATGCCCTAGTAAGATAACAGGGAAGGTGTCAAGGATGAATGGACTGACTGCAGTCGGACGCGGAGATTATCTTTTGTGTGTGGGAAGAGTCTAGACGGGGATTATCTTTTGTGTGTGAGAAGAGTCTAGAAGGATGTCATGTTATTTAAGGGATATCCTACTTGTATGCCATTCTGTCTATGCTCCTTGAGTGAGTCGTGTAATAAACCGCATGAACCAAATCCGCCTCATTATTTACACGCTCCACAGCCCAACTTTATTCATATTTTGATACAATTAATCTCAGTCTTCCATTTCCATCACAGTTACACATGCATACCAAAGTTTCCATGGTTCTACAAATGTGATTACACTCTGTTGCTCAATAATCAGTTACTCGTTTAGTGTGATTGCTGGACACTTAATCATTTCACCTGCTTGCAAATCCTTTGAATGTAATGTCAGTTAACTTGAGTCAGATTAATAAACTGTTAATGGTAATGAGAGAAGTAGTTGTGATTTCTTTTCTGTGTCATGTTCTAAGTCACCCAGTATAGAATTCCCAAATATTGAGACTGACTGATTGAGAGTATAAAGATTAATTATTAATAAATTGTTCACAATAGTGAACTGGTGCCCTTAAACGAGTGCTTTACTCTCTTATTTAGTGAGTGGTGTGGTGACTGTGTATAATCTGTCCCCACACATACACACATCTCGAAATGATTTAAATAATCTTTGTACCTTACTACACTTACAATTAATTAATTAATTAATTAACGCTACACACATACGTATATGTAATTTTATTATCATCTTTCATATGTATCATCCCTGGCTTCTAGTTAGTGAACATGGTATGTGATGACATAAAAACAGTGACAGCTTAGATCTAACAGCTTCTTTCTCAAACAGCACGCAGTGGTTGATTGACAATGCAACCATTAAAGAAAAACGTCTGCTGCTAACTGTCCTAGCCAGGGCTGGACTGAAAAAAAAAAATCAGCCCTGGCATTTTTGGTCCAATTTGTTAAGTAGCAACATTCAACCATCACACTTAATGGTCTAACAGAGGTCAGAATTATCCCACTTTTGCCCTTAACAAGTGAATGTAATTTTGAAGAAAGAAAGTTACTTTATCTATTTTTTATAAATATTTTGTCATAATTATAAATTCTAAAAATTTTCCAAAGGTGCAAAACTTTGAGAAAAAGCCACACAATTACAAAGAAAAAAAATCACAAACATATATATATATATAAAGCTTCAAATTTACTAGAATAACAAATTTATAGGGACGACAGCCCATTTATTTAAAATATGTACTCAATTCATGAGAAAAAAATGCAAAATTACAAGAAAAACAAACTTAAATTTAAAAGATAAATTTTACAAATTTATGTGAAAAGTTGCAAATATATGAGGAAAAATTCACAAATGTACAGTTACAGTCATTGAGATGTAAACACAGGGTTATTGAAATATTTAATAAATTAATTAAGATAAAGCAGATTAAATTGTTGAGGCAATAGGTCAGAAAATCACAAGAGAAATGTACTCATTTGCAATTAAAAATTAAGGGAAAAAATTCAAATGAAAGATGATGGAAAATTATTGAGGCAAAAATGGAAAGATGGAAGAAAAACAGATGTGTCTTGAATGCCCCTCGGGGGCAGAGAGGAGAGACTCATGTGCTGGACTGTAGTTTGTGAGATTTATTGAAAACAACAAACACAAAATCCAAAACAGTGCTCTAACACAAAATCCAAACAAGCAAGCAAACTTACCGATAAAGCGCACCAGAGCAAGGGCTGGGCTCTGGTGGAGATGAAGGAAGGAAAACTTAAGTCTCCGGCAAAGGAAAATGAAAATAACAGCCCTAAAATAGGATCACAACCATTAACACAAAGAGTAACCAGTGCAAATCACATCAGTGGGATGGGGAGAAAATGACAATCATCTGTGAGCAATGAGAGGGAAGAGAATGGGCTGACAGTTTACAGGACACTGCCCACACGGAGCAGAGACCCAGAAGTGCTACTGACAGCTGTCAACCAGAGGGAGAATACAAAAGAAGGAAAATATAATAAGATGGCACGGACAACAAAACCCATTTCTGAAAATAACAAAATTACACTGAACGTAACCAGGAAAAATAAATCATGCAAAGAAACAATTCCAAACATGTTAAAACAAACTAGAAATAACACCAAAGGCGAATAACTCAAAAATGCAGTATTATACAAATAAGGAAAAACAAAAAAGCAAAGAAACAAAGCATGGTGAAATCCCCCCCCCCCCCCGTGCTCAGATCGTGGGACAGAGCCAACCGCCCCCTCAGGGGGTGGAGACCAGGACACCCCGGGCAACATGAAAAAAAAAAACAAAGACCCACCCACACTAAGACCCCACCCCACCAAAAAACAAGAAAACAACCTCACTCCAGGAGGGAGGAGGGGGACCCAGGCATGGAGGAACAGGAACAAACCAGAGAAAATAAAAAGAACTCCCATGCCCCACAGTCCAGCTAAACCAAGCTAGGAGAAAACAAACAAACAAACAAAAAACTCAAAATTCGCACCAGGCCAAACCAGAGATCTAGGCCCCCTGGACCAAGGAGCTAGACTGTTACGGTGGCCGGCCAAAGTCCCAGGCCTGGCAGACGGCGAGGTGGTAAGAGTCAGGTGGCCTGCCTGAGAATATGGGCCACCCAACCCAACGGTAGTGTCCGTCAGGCAGTCGACCAGAGTTTTTAAGCCACCTAAACAGAAGGGGTGGCCCAGGCGGCGGCTCCCCCACGGGAGGCCCAATGAAGGGAAGAACAGTGGAGTAGGAAGAACCAAGACAATGTTGGGCTGAAGAGGGGAAACCACTCTTCACTCTCCATCTGGCAGAGGAAGGGGAATTACAATTGCATCTGACAGAGGAGGGGGGAATCACGATGGCATCTGGCAGAGGGTTTGGAACCATGAAGGCGTCTGGCAAAGGAGGGGGAACCACGACACCCTTGGACTGGCCTGCAGCACCCATGGTGGCTCCGGCCTGGAGCGAGGTAGCACCCACAGTGGCTCCGGGCTGGAGCAAAGCAGCACCCACGGTGGCTCCGGGCTGGAGCAAAGCAGCACCCATGGTGGCTCTGGGCTGGAGCAAAGCAGCACCCGTGGTGGCTCCAGGCTGGAGCAAAGCTGCACCCATGGTGGACCCTGACTGGGACATAGCTGCACCCTCAGTGGACCTGGACTGGGACAAAGCTGCACCGTCGGAGGTCCCGGGCTGGAAAAAAGCACCCACGATGGCCACAGCAGAAGGGGGAGCAGCACCCATGAAGGACCCAGACTGGGCCAAAGCTTCACCCACGGAAGACCTGGGCTGGGACAGAACACCCACGATAACCTCAACTGATGGGGAAGCAGCACCCTCGGAGGCCCCGGGCTGGAATGGAGCACCCACAAAGACCTCAACCGGAGGGGAAGCAGCACCCACAGAGGTCCTGGGCTGGGACGGCGCACACGCGAAGACCTTCCCAGAAGGGGAGCAGCACCCACGGAGGTCCCGGGCTGGGATGGAGAACCAGTGAAGATTTCAGCCGGAGGAGAAATAGCACCCACAGAGGTCCCGCCCAGGGACGGAGCACTCATGAAGACCTCTACCAGAGGGGGAGCTGCACCCACAATGACCTCAACTGATGGGGAAGCAGCACTCTAAGAGGCCCCGGGCTGGAATGGAGCACCCGCAAAGAACTCAACCGGAGGGGAAGCAGCACCCACGGAGGTCCCAGGCTGGGACGGAGCACCCGCGATGACCTCAGCAGGAGAAGCTGGACCCACGGTGATCTTGGATGGTGAGGCTGGACCCATGGAGACTTCTGGAAAAGCTAGATGATCCTCAGTGACCCTGGAGAAAAGCTCAGACAGGAGATGCAGAGAAACAGGGTCAGGGTCACCGGTGGAAGTGGAGCCTGGCAAGGTGAGCTCAGGTGCAGCTGACGACTGCACCTGGCTCTCCCCACCAAGAGCCATACAAGATCTCTCCGATAGAAACAACGGAAACCAAGGAAAGCACTTGCCTGATCTCAAGCTCCACCATCGTCCAGGACTCCCTCGATGCAGATGACGACTCCTCTGGCCCGGCTCGCTGGAGGTCCAGCTTGAGCTCTGTTGTGGCGGGGACACTCCAGCGATGTGACTCACGCAGGTGGATCACCCGACATGGACACAGGAGGTTGGCTTCCCGCTGGCGCTGGACCCTGTCTGCCAAGGCCAGGGGATGCTCCATCGTCGGCACAGGCTTCGGCTGAGTCACAGCATTCTCCCTCTGTCCAAACTGTGGCTGTGGTACTGGAACCAGGTCTTCCAGAGCCACAGGCTCCTCCATAGCCTGGTGGCTCAGTCCTGAGGCTGGCAGCTACTCAAGGGAGAAAGGAAGAGACATGGAGAGAACAGGTGAACAGTCTAAAGCTGCAGCACCTGGAAAGAACTCAGAGGACTGCCTCGTCTGAGCCTCAACACCGGGAATCAGGCTAGATAATTCATGTGTAGGTGAATGAGAGTGAAAAAACACTTGCCTGGGTTCCCAGGATGTGATGTCATCTGCTGCAGCTGGTTGGAAATCATCCCTCTCCATGACTTCAATAATTGTAGGCCCCTCAGAGAAAAGTGGAGGAGCCGCCCCTGCCGACACTGTCACGGGCGGAGCTGGGGAGAAAACAGCCAGACTCTCAGCAGCGGGAGGAGACGTTGAGGAGACAGGAGTTGCAGCAGCAAAAGAAGATGAGTGGGCTGACGGGACAGCCGGCGAGGAGAAACATGAGGTGGAAACTGCTGCGGGAGTTGTTTGACTTGGTGTGGGAGAAACTGCCAACTGAGAGGTGGAGGTGTCCCTTCAGCGGGATTTCCTTAAGCGATGGTGGGTGACGGGGGGGCGGAGAAATTGGCTCCTGGAGAGGTGGAAGAGGTCCCAGTGGAACCTCCTTCAGCTGTTGGGTAAGATCCAGGAGAAGCCATGTCTTATATTCTAGAAGAAGCTCTGTCTCCACTAATATGGTCCACCTGCGCTCCTCCAGCACCTCGGCTGATGGTGCAGGCCAGTGTTCGGGAGGAGAAGGCGGAGCAGCCGCCAGAGAGCGGCGAGAGGCTGGAGGCTTCCGTGCCCACGGGCACTTGCTCTTCGTTGGGGCAGACATGGACAAAAGAACGGATTCCCCCAGCCCGTTTCTCATAGGTTGTAGAGTGACAATGGGACAGAGTAGGTCTGAGCTCTGGGTGGTCCCACGGGCTGGGGCATGCCTCGACTATCTGCGCCGCGCCCTCCAGACATTCTCGGGCTGCCTCAGGAGTACGGGAGGCATGAGCCTGTGAAAGAATGTCTTCCAAGACACACACACACCACCACTCCGCTTCGCTCAGACCCAGGGTTGAAAAATCTGGGGAGACTGACATGGTAAACCCCAGATGAAAAAACAAAACTGGGTAGAAATAGGGATAACCTGCAAGCCTCCGCTGCCGCTGGAGTAAAACAAAGCAAAATTACCACAAACTGCAGCCGCTGGGTCTCAAACTGGCTGGAGTCTTCTGTCATGAATTCTCCTAGGGGCAGATAGGAAAGACCCGCGAGCTGGACTGCAGTTTGTGAGATTTATTGAAAACAACAAACATAAAATCCAAAACAGTGTTCTAACACAAAATACAAACAAGCGAGTAAACTTATGGATAAAGCGCAGCAGAGCAAGGGCTGGGCTCTGGTGGAGACAAACAAAGGGAAACTTAAGACTCTGGCAAAGGAAAATGAAAATAACAGCCCTTAAATAGGATCACAACCATCAACACAAAGAGTAACTGGTGCAAATCACATCAGCGGGCTGGGGAAAAAATGACAATCAGCTGTGAGCAATGAGAGGGAAGAGAATGGGCTGAAAGCTTACAGGACACCGCCCACAAGGAGAAGAGACATGGAAATGCTACTGACAGCTGTCAACCAGAGGGAGAATACAACAGAATGAAAATATAATAAGATGGCAAAAATAAAGTGGAAACAAATACAGACAACAAAACCCAAATGTGAAAATAACAAAATTACACTGAACGTAACCAGGAAAAATAAATCATACAAAGAAACAATACCAAACATGTGAAAACAAACTAGAAATAACACCAAGGGCAAAGAACTATACAATATTATACAAATAAGGAAAAACGAAAAGCAAAGAAACAAAGCATGGTGAAATCCCCCTGTGCTCAGATTGTGACATGGTGCCAGTTTATGATGCAAAAGTCACAAATTCAAGAAAAAAATGTTAATCCATGAGCAAAAATTTTTCATGAAGTTTGAAGTTTCATGAAGTTTCTTAAAAAGTCTATCATTTTAAAAGAATAAAAATAATCATAAGAAAAAGTAGGTAATTTATGAGCACTCTCCTGCAATGAACCCCCCTGTGCGCTTTTCCACACCTCACAGCAAGGGGTGAAATAATGAGGATTTACGCACAGGGATCTACCAACACACATTTATTAACATAAAGACTCGTGACAAAAAGTTTCAAAAGGTGAAGACTTGCAAAAACATACAAAAATACACTTACAGTGGGTGTCCGGAAGCCGGCATCGCCCCACGAACGCATGAGGAGAGACGTGTATCCACGCTGGCGTCCCACAGCCGGAATCACTATGAGAGCACAGCGGAACCACTGACTGGACGGAGTGGATACACATCGTAGTGGAGCTGACAGTTCACTGATTCCAACACACAAAAAGGCAGTCGATCAGTTAGACAAAAGACCCAGCAGTGCGTGACTGGCAAAGGCGCTTAAGTACATGCACTGCTGGTTATGGTGTAATGAGGAGCACCTGGGCGAGGACCGGGAAAGATGAGTAATGGGGCTGGGAACAGCTGATGGTAAATAAGTGAGGGGGTGTGTGGTCGGACCGGTAGACTGTCAGCAGTACTCACAGCTGCCGGCCCGAGAGCAGTGGCTATGGATACGGAAGCACACTGAAATACATAACACACATCACATCAGCACCTAAACCCACAGAGAGGTCAGGACCGAGCCGGGGAAACCAAGCCGGTTCGGCTCCTGACAGAGCCCCCCCCCCCACTTAAGGAGTGGAATCTAAGTCTCTGGGCCATCTAGCCCCTCTGGTGGCCAGCCAGCGTTGTTAAGCCACCAGGACAGAAGGGATGAAAAAGGAGGTGGCCTGCCCACCGGGGAGACTCACTGGTGGGTGGCCAAACCGTGGAGAGAGAACCCCACAGCCTCGGGCAGGGAGGAGAAGACGGCCACGGCATCCTCAGACTAACCCATAGCACTCTCAGTGGTCCGGGCTTGGGACACAGCTGCACCCACGGTGGACCCCAACTGGGCTAACGCTGCACCCACGGTGGACTCCAGTTGAAGCTCTGCAGCACCCACGGTGGCTCCTGTCTAAAGCTCTGTAGCACCCATGGTGGACCCCAACCGGGCCAATGCTGCACCCACGGTGACTCCCGACTGGTGCTCAGCAGCGCCGGCAGTGGCTCCTGGCTGGAGCGACGCAGCCCCTGCAATGAACTCCGACTGGTTCGGCGTAGCCCCCCTGGTGGATCCTGTTCTGGAGCATGGCGGCCATGATGGGTCCGGACAGGAGCGCAGCACCCACGTCTGGCTGATTCTGGGGCGCAGCCCCCACAAGAGTCCAAAGCCAGCGTGTCGCATCCACGGAGACTCAACCTGCAGAGGGACGCATACGACGGCCTCAGGCAGCAGGGAAGCTGGACTCATGATGTCGTCAGGCAGCGAGACCAATTCCGTGGAGACCCTTGGAGATGGTGGTTCCTCTCCAGCGACCCTAGAAGGACTCTCACGAAGGGGAGAAGAAACAGAGTGGTTCGGGTCACTGGCAGCGGCGGAGTCCGGCAAAGGGAGTTCAGATGCATCTGCGTGCCACACCTTACTCTCCTCACCTAGAGCTAGACAAGCTCTCTCTAAAATTGACATTAGATACACTAGAGAGAGCACTTGCCTGAGCTCGAACACCACCGCCATCCAGGACTTCGTCGATCCTGGTGATGTGGTCCCGGGCCTGGCCTCCAGGAGGTCCAGCTCTGGCTCCCACTCCGCTGCTGTCACTTCCACAGCTGGCGAGATGGTCATTGCAGTCTCTTTAAACTCCTTCAGCGGCTCCAACGCTGGGGATTCCACCAGCGTGGTTGTAGAAAAACACCTCTGTGCAGGCCCCTGGGCAGGATCATCCAGGGCCCCAAACTCCTCCACCGTCTGGCGGCCCGGTTCTAGGACCCACAGGCACTCAGGGATAATTGAAGGAAACATGGAGACGATAGAAAAAGGTCAACATTGGCAGCTGGAATTGAGCCTCTCCCTCAGGAGACAGACAAGGTTTAAAATAATTAAGTTCAGTTAGATGAAAACCTTGCCTGTCATCCCAGCATGTGATGTTCACAGCTGCAGCTGGCTGGCAGTCACCCCTGTCCATGTCCACGACCATACCGGCCCTTTCCAAGGGTGACGGAGAAGCCAGATCTGATGCCGATGACTCCTCCCGCATGACTGCAGGGAACCAGCTCCTTGCTGGCTCCGGAGCGGAATCCTCCGGGGCCCCCAGCTCCTCCACCGTCCGGTGACTCTGCTCACACTCAAGGATTGATGGGGGAGACACGGAAAGGACAAGAGAAGGGTTAACCTCCACAGCTGGAGGAGAGAGCCCAGCGGACTGCTGGAACTGGGCCTCTCTTCCTGGAGACAGGCAATGTTTATCATTATTACAATGAATTAAATGAAAAATACTTGTATGTTCTCCCAGTGGCTCGATGGTGACAGCTGCAGGCAGTTGGCCGTCACCCCCCCCACCCCCCATGTCACTGGCTGTTTTGGCCCCTTCACAGGATAGTAGAGGAGCCGGCTCCGATGATGTGGAGGTGGGCATAGCCTTGACAACCCTAGAGGACCTCTCAGCGGTGGAAGAGATGACGGCGGCCGAGGATGAGGAGATCTTCTCCCAGTGTTTCCTCATGGGGCGACGCTGTCCCTTGCTTGCTAGACCCGGCTTGGTGATAGTGGGGGCAGAGACCTGGTGGGGGACAGTTTCAGCGGCGTCCCGGGAGCACCTTCCCCTTGGCGTGAGCCCAGTCTTCTTCGGAGACTTCCTCTCCCTCTTGCCGTACTTGCGTCAAAGCGCCAGCTGGGATATTGTCTCAACTCCCTCGGGATGCTCGAACAGCTGAGGGCATGGCCGAACCTCTGCCTCTGCCAGCTTGACATACCACATGACGTCCTCCACGGTGGAATAGCAGCCCGCTGAGAAAATCAGGCCGTCAATGTTCATGAGAGCTTGGCAGCGGTCCCAGCCGAGGCTCATTGAGTAACTCCGGCCCATAGACATCCCTTGACCAGGTCAGTTCCTACAAGTGACACACAAAAAGGAAAAAGGGATGTGTGGGTGAACCCGCTAAATCCTCCAATTTGGCTGGGTCTTTCTGTCATGAACCCTCCTGTGCGCTTTTCCACAGCGCACGGCAAGGGGTGAAATAATGAGGATTTATGCACAAGGATCCACCAACACACATGTATTAACATAAAGACTTGTGACAAACAGTTTCAAAAGGGGAAGACTTACAAAAAGGCACGAAAATACAGTTACAGTGGACGTTCGGGGGTCAGCATCGACCCCCAGACGCATGAGGAGAGACGTGTATCCATGCTGGCGTCCCACAGCCGAAATCGCTATGAGAGCGCAGCAGAACCACGGACTGCGCAGGGTGGATACACATCGCAGTGGAGCTGACAGTTCACTGATTCAACACACAAACAGGCAGTCGATCAGTTAGACGAAGACACAGCAGTGCGTGACTGGCAAAAGGCACTTAAGTACACACACTGCTGGTTATGGTGTAATGAGGAGCACCTGTGTGAGGATCGGGAAAGATGATTAATGGGGCTGGGAACAGCTGCTGGTAATAAGTGAGGGGGTGTGGTCGGACCCGCAGACTGTCAGCAGTACTCACAGCTGCCGGCCCGAGAGCAGTGGCTATGGATACGGAAGCACACTGAAATACATAAACATACATAAACAGCGGCACCTAAACCCACAGAGAGGTCAGGACCGAGCCGGGAAAACCAAGCCAGCTCGGCTCCTGGCACTCTCCAAATTCACATAAAAATTTCCACATTTTCAGTTAAAACAAATCTGTAATTTAGGTGGTAGAGTAGTCCTCAAACTGTACACAAGTAAACCTAGGTTATCTTTATATATTATCACTAAAATATACAGTCATGAAAAATTTAGGACAGTCTGTATAAGCCTGTGTGTTCTTTTTTAACATATTTGGACATATGGATATCTAATATCAATGATAAAAATACTGGGAGATTCATGTAATACAACTAAACAATTAAAAATGAATTAAAGACTTTTCACAAATTTTCTGTAAATGTAATTCTAAACAAATAATGAGGAATAAATTAGGACATCCCCATCTTTTTTAGGACATCCCCACATTCATTCCCACTTAAAATGGTTAAAATAAATGTTAAAAAAAATGCAAATAAAAACAACAACAACAAAAAAAAAATAGACATAGATATGTAAGCATTTCTTAATAAAGAACTGAATAATTAATGGGGTGTCCTAATTTTTTCACATGACTGTACATAAGAGTAGTTACCCCGTAATAGTTAAGAAGTTACTGAGATGTGACTTTAGTCTGAACAGTTTGAGGATTTGCTCCTGAATTTATGGGAGTTTTTAACCTTTTGATAGCCAACACTCTATTTAAGCACAAGGACACACACAAGAAGATAAGAGAAGATAAGCCTTTATTAGTCCCACAATGGGGAAATTCCAGGATTGCAACAGCACAGGGACAGCAACACTCAGAGCAATAATTAAGAAGATACGGAAGATATAAATAAGAGCAGTGGATATACATACATACACATAAATATATAATTATATATACAAAGTGCAGAGCATTGTAGCAAGATGGAATAAACAGCATAACCGTCTACTTAGTGATCCTACATAGTATGAATATGTACCCATACATATTGTCACCCTCCGTAGCGACCGATATTGTCCTAGTTGTATATACTGGAGGGGACCATTGTGTAAGTCTGTTGCATCTTTTGCATTCAATACTAGTAGGTTGTCACGTTTTTTTGCCATCTCTGCGAGCATCCCTGCTTAGGTTACAAAGTCTGACAGCCGTAGGTAGGAAGGACCTGCGAAAACTCTCGGTTGTGCACCTAGGATGATGTAATCTGCTCCTAAATGAGCTCCTCAGTGCGTTCAGTATATCCTGCATAGGGTGGGACTCGGACTCCAGCAGAGATGACAGTTTAGCCACCATCCTTCTCTCTCCTATCTCCTCCACTGGGTCAGGGCGCTGCCCCAGGACAGTGCTAGCTTTCTTGATCAGTTTGTTCACTCTCTTCTTATCGGCTGCTGTAATGCCACTGCCCCAGCAGACCACTCCAAAAGTGATGGCTGATGCCACCACCATGTCGTAGAATGTCTTCAGCAGCGCCCCTTGTACACCAAAAGACCTGAGTCTCCTCAGTAGGAACAGCCTGCGCTGTCCCTTCTTGTAGAGTGCGTCGGTATTGTGTGACCAGTCTAGTTTATTGTTCAAATGAACACCCAGGTACTTGTAGGATGTCACCATCTCATTGTCTGTTCCCTGTATGTTTACTGGTGCTGTGAGGGGTTGTCCTTGCCTGCGGCAGTCCACCACCAGCTCCTTAGTTTTCCTCGCGTTGATCTGGAGGCAGTTCCGATAGCACCAGTCCACGAAGTTCTGGATAAGTCCTCTGTACTCAGCTTCATCTCCATTGCAGATGAAGCCAACGATCGCAGAGTCGTCAGAGAACTTCTGTAGATGGCAGTGTGTTGTGTTGTGTGAGAAGTCTGCAGTATAAAGGGTGAACAGGAAGGGAGCCAAAACCGTTCCCTGGGGGGCCCCTGTGCTACCGATGATCGTGTCGGACACACAGTCCCGGGTTCTCACAAACTGTGGCCGGTTAGTGAGGTAGTCAAGGATCCATGATGACAGGTGCTGGTCCACCCCTGCGCACAGCAGCTTGTCCTTCAGGATCATCGGTTGGATGGTGTTGAAAGCACTGGAGAATTCAAAGAACATGATCCTTATCGCATTCCCGGGCTTCTCCAGGTGGGACAGAGAACGGTGAAGGAGGAGATCACTGCATCCTCCACCCCAATGCCATGCTGGTAGGCGAACTGGAGTGGATCCATCGCTGGTCTAACCAGGGGGCGGAGGTGAGAAAGAAGCAGTCTCTCCAGGGTCTTCATCATGTGGGACATCAGGGCCACTGGGCTGTAGCTGTTCAGGTCTTTTGGGTGGGAAGTCTTTGGTACAGGTACCACACAAGATGTTTTCCACAACTGTGGTACCCTCCCCAGCTTTAGTCTCAGGTTGAAGATGAGCTCCACAATCCCACACAACTGATCTGCACAGGACTTGAGGAGCTTTGCGCTGATGCCGTCCGGTCTCTACGCCTTCCTCACCTTGATCTTCCTCAGCTCCGTCCTCACCTGGGTCTTAGTGAGGGTCAAGTTGGGGGGCTGTTTGTTGGGAGTGGGGGGGGTGATGGTGGAGTGGGGTGTGGGCAGCAGGACTCGATGTCTTCAGAGGCAGTAGTGGTTGTGCAGTCGGGGGGGAGGGCGGTTGGTCAAACCTATTAAAAACAGGTTCAGATTGTTCGCCCACTCCCTGCCCCCCGTGGCCTGGGGGGAGGTATTCTGGAGCCCAGAGATAGTTTTAAGGTTTCTCCAGACCCCACCGATGTCGCTCTGTTGCAGCTTGTCCTTCATCTTCTTCCTGAAGCTGTCCTTGCCTTCTCTGATCTTCCTCCTCAGTTCCCTCTGTACGAACTTCAGCATCTCCCTGTTCCCCGACCTGAAGATCCTCTTCTTCTCTCTCAGAAGTGTTTTTATCTCAGGGTTGATCCAGGGTTTGTTGTTCGAGCAACACCGTATGGTCTTGGTGGGTACGATGTTGTCCACACAGAAGCTGATGTAGTCCGTGATGGTGTGAATGAGGCCATCGATGTCCTCACCATGGGGATCGCAGAGCTGCTCCCAGGCAGTGGTTTCAAAGCAGTCCTTTAGAGTGTCCATTGCCTCCTCAGACCATAACTTCACTGTGTGCCTGACCGGAGGTTGTCTATGCACTAGGGGTTTGTACACCGGCAGGAGATGAACCAAGTTGTGATCCGATCTCCCGAGTGGAGGGAGTTGTGATGAGGTGTACGCCTCCTTAGTGTTTGCGTAGAATAAGTCCAGTGTTTTATTGTCTCTAGTGTGGCATGTGACATACTGGGTGAATGTGGGTAGAATGGGAGACAGTGAAATGTGGTTGAAATCGCCTGAGATGAGGAGAAGAGCATCTGGGTGTTCTGTCTGCAGCCTGCCAGTTACTGAGTGGATGACATCATACACTGTCCCAGCGTTCGCCGTCGGATTTGTATAAATAACAATGCAGATCACGTGTGCGTATTCCCTTGGGAGGTAGGTAGGCCGCATGCTAACAGCTAGCAACTCAATGTCTTTGTTGCAGTGTTGTTGTTTAACCATGATATGTCCCCGTCTGCACCAGTTGTTATTGACATACATCATCACTCCACTACCCCTTGCCTTCCCACTGTCTAGTGTTCGGTCTGCCCGTATTGCGTGGAAACCCTCCAGTTCAGTGTTAGCATCTTTTGCTAGTTCTGTTAGCCACGTCTCTGTGAATAGCATCAGACTACACTCCCTGTATAAGCTATCGTAGCGGGAGATAGCCGCTAGCTCATCTGTTTTTCCGAGTAACGATCGTACATTCCCCATAATGACAGATGGGAGGGCGGGTCTGTACCTTATATTCCTTGCCTGCCGTCTTACTCCAGCACGACACCCACGTCATTTTTGTCTTAATTCTCCCGGTATGTCGAGTACTTGTGTTAGCATCATGGGCCGGTTAAGTGCTAACAGCTGGTCCCTTTTGTACTGCCTCCTGCCAGAAACAGTCCACTGACTCAGAGTCAGAGACAATTTTTTTTCTTGTTCTCACAGCCGCTGTGGATCTCCGCCACGTTTAACGGGAAAGTCCCTCCCCATCGTGGATCCACATGCAATTTTTGCGCGGCACCGACAACTTTGCCGTCCCGGGCCGGCACTCGCCTACCCCCACCCCCCCCTCCACCTCCTCCTGCACAGAGCTTTTCCCGCACCTCGCTTCCAAAGCCGGCCGATCGCCGTCTCGTTCCCCTGCTGAGTGCTCTGGGGCCGAGCAGTGTGGGTTATCCACCACATCTACTGGGACAGTCAGAGCACTCAGCTCAAGCAGGAAACAGAACAATGGTACTGTATGTATGGACTGATATCAATATGTAAAGTTGCCTTGCATTCTCTTTTGTCTTACAGTCCCGGAGCAAAGAGAAGAATTCCGGCGCCAGTAAGCAAGCAAGTGATATGTGTGACTGTTATGTAAATGTACCATTCATTCTCGCTTGATTGATATGCTAATGTGCTATGCATTCTCTGTCTGTATCACTGTATAAAAGAGCTGACTGTACATGCCTCACTATCGCACTTAGAGATCGCTCTTAGACAACAACTCAGGGCTCACTCACAGCGCACAGCCTGAGAATTTTTCCTCCACACTCAGCCACGTTTAACGGGAAAGTCCCTCACCATCACGGATCCACATGCAATTTTTGCGCGGCCCGGACTACTTTGCCGTCCCGGGCCGGCTCTCGCTTACCCCCACCCCCTCCACCTCCTCCTGCACAGAGCTTTTCAAAGGCCGGCCGAGCGCTGTCTTGCTCCCCTGCTGAGCGCTCTGGTGGGGGAGCGGTGTGGGGTGACCCACCATAATCAGCTTGGACAGTCAGAGCACTCAGCTTGAGCAGGAAACAGAACAATGATATGTATGGACTGATATCAATATGTAAATGTGCCTGCATTTTCTTTTGTCCTACAGCCTCGGAGCAAAGAGAAGAATTCTGGCGCCATTAATCAGGCAATTGATATGTGTGACTCTTATGTAAAGTTGCCATGCATTCTCTCTTGACTGTTATGTAAGTCTGCCATGCATTCTTTCTTGACTGTTATGTAAATGTCCCATGCATTCTCTCCTGCCGGTATAAATGTGCTCACTCAAAGCTCACAGTATCACTCTTAGACAACGACTCAGGGCTCACTCACAGTGGGCAGCCAGAGCACTGGGTGAGCTTCGTGATGGAGGAATAAAACACCTTTAACCTTCGGCTTGCTGTGTCCGCCTGCACTTATTTTTTTCCTCCACACAAGAACATGGATGCACCCAAGATCCAAGCACTGGCACTTGTTAGACTACATCAGAGTAAGGCACAGAGACACAAGGGATGTATTGGATGCCAGAGCAATGAGAGGTGTGGGCTATGGTACTGGTCATGTTATGCTGAGATCTAGATTAGGGATTTGCAGACGAAAACAGCACTGCAGGATGGGTGCGAAGGCATCACGGAAGCTGAACACTAGTGCACTGAAAGGCCAAAAGAAGCAGGAAGAACTTACACAGGAAATGGATGAAAACTTGAAAGACTGGGACAACAACAACTCAAAGACTGGCATAGAAGAGAAATGGGCAACACTGAAGGATATGGTGTATCAGACTGAGGGATGTATTAGGCCACCCTGAGAGGAAACATCAAGAATGGTTTGATGAGCACAATGAACATCTGAAGAAACTACTAGAAGCGAGGAATACAGCTAGGCGGGAAAACCTACAGTTTAACACAAGGTCGAAGAAGAAGAAATACTCAAAGGCTCAGAATGAGCTACAGAAGTACACCAGAGAGATGAAGTCGAATTGGTGGGATGAAAAAGCGGAGAAACTTCAAACTGCAGCAGACAGGAAGGACATGAAAACATTCTTCACAGGTTGAGGGAAATCTACGGCCCTAAACCAAGAGGATTGATCCAACTAAAGGCTATGGATGGTGAAACGGTTTTGCAGGAGAAAGACAAGATCCTGGACAGATTTGCAGACTACTTTGACCAACTACTAAACAACCCTGGAGATCTCACTGAAGAGGCTAAAGAAGCTCTAGTGCAGTGACCAGCTGTATCAAGTCTGGATGAACCACCAAATCTTGATGAACTAATGGCAGCTATCAGGACAACACAGGATGGTAAAGCTCCACGAAGGGATGGAATTCCAGCAGAAGTGTGGAAATTTGGTGGTGTTCAGCTGACCAACTGCCTGCACAAGCTCATCCAAGAGATATGGGATGTCTAGAAAGTACCTCAAGACTGGAAGGATGCAAATATTGTGCCTTTGTTCAAGAAAGGTGACAGGAAAGATTGTGGAAATTACCGAGGTATATCACTGCTAGCCACTGTTGGTAAGATTCTCTCATGTGTTCTACTGAACAGACTCAATGAACACATCTCGCAGAATGTACTACCGGAAACCCAGTGCGGCTTTAGAAGTGGAAGAAGCACAATGGACATGATTTTCTGCTTGAAACAGGTTCAAGAAAAGTGTATTGAACAGAACATGCCGCTTTATGTAGTCTTCATAGACTTCAGTAAAGCCTTCGATACTGTTTCGCAACAAGGATTTTGGCAGGTACTCAAGAAATATGGCTGTACAGAGAAGTTTGTCAGCCTGATCGAGGCACTCCATATAGGTATGCAAGTGTAACCCTTGCCTTATGTTAATTAGGTAAGGGAAATAATTAAGTGTAGACCAGTTGCTAGGTTCGTAAGGGTTACAATAGGGAATTAGAGTGAGTGTGGAATGAAATAGCTGGAGACAAGAAATGAGCAATTCATGTCTGTTATTAATAAATATAGAAGGAGCAAAATATACAAACAATGTACAAATATAACAACGGCCGGCATGAAATAAAACCCCAAAAGTGTCCTACTGAGCTCAGTGTTTGTTTGTCCTTTCGGGTTACTCGTTTGACCAGTCAAGATGTCTTGTAACTCCAGACTCAGGTTTGTTTTCCTCTTTTAAAGCGGCGACTTGGGTTGTTACCACTTTAAATCCTCGGCACTTGAGAGAGGAGGGATGTCCTTCAATTGAAACCTTGGTCAGACCTCTGTTCAATCTCGGTTCAATCTCGGGTCAGGCTCGCCATCTCCATTCGGAGAAAATCCAGGATCCAGAAGGTTTTTGGTCGGCAACCAAAAAAACCTAGCCTGCATGACAATAATGGTATTATTGTTTACAGCTAGAGTAATTCGTCTTCCAATCTCTTCTTATATAACACCATAGCTAAGTGTTTAAATTCTTCTCTCAGATTACTATTATCACAATCCAGCAATATAGTAATATCTTACATTTCACATCTTACATCTTACATGCGTGTGTTCTTTTTTCTCACAATCTCTCTGGTAGCACATGAAATACCCTTTTTTTCATGTAACCAATTAAATGAATTCCTCTGTTCATCTCTATATCATTTAACCATGAAATTATGATTAATCCTCTCTAACCTTGTCTCTGTAAATCATGAAATGAAATACAATTAATTTATCACATAACCAGGGAATATACTGTCCCATCACTTCCAATATTCCCTTTTAAAATCAGTAAAACCCTGTCTGAGCTACTGGGTTTAGCATAACCTATGGATTTACATAGTAGACCAACACCATGTGCTTTTAGCATCAAACTACACATTGCATTCGACAGAAATAGTGCATAAGAACTAAAAATACTTCAGCATACTGTTGGGAACTGAAATCACATTTAGGAAAACCATACAGACACAAAGGCAGCCTTTTCCATTGCTTTTAAACAGGAAACAATCCACTCGTGACTAGCATTAGCATAGCGCTAACATTAGCATAACATTAGCATGTATCTGACTCACCAAGATGAGGTTTCAGTGTGAATACAGCAAAGGACACAGCCACAATGCCCCTCACGCTCGTGCTCCCGTCAACTTAGGATAATAAAGGTTGCAAATTAGCGTTTGGAGAGTGTTTAGATCCATTTATAGCATCTTTCTGAATGAAACTCACCAAGAAGAGGTATCTGTGTGAATCAGACCGCTTCACAACCTCCCTCGTCCGCGCTCGTATCGTGAAAGACTGAATTCCGAGTGCGCGCTGGCTGCCTCTACTCGGAAGGCGAGGCTAATATCGCTCTCAACGAATGGAAAGACCCAGATCACCCAACGTGACCATGAACCGGAAATTCAAAAGTTGGATGACAAGGATCACACTTCCTCTTCCCCAAGATAGTCAGTTTTCAAAATAAAATCACACACTTTCATTAATACAAATGAAATCTGAGAAAAAGGGTCATTTTCTCAGCTGGGTTACACACTCCCCCGCTAAATATCATGCACGTCCCGTTGCATGTGTTACCAAGACTGTACGTCGTCAGTATTTAGAAACTCTGAGAAAGCTGTATTCAAACCTTGAAAAAGGGACTTAACAACAGTCACTAGAGGATTTCCTAATTCAGGATACTCCAGTCTTTTTGGAAGCTGTCTGATTCTTTCAGATCATCATATTGGTTGAATTGCAATGTGATCATTTTTGTCCATTTCATCAGGCAAATCATTCGATTGGTGTTCTTGCCCCTGGACTGAATTGTCAGAAGGTTCATCTAGTATTGTTGCTGTTCCATTTTCCACAGGTTTGTCATTCTCAGTATTGTCTCCTTCCAGTATCATTTCCACAGGCAAATTACAGGAAGGTTCAATCTCACTTGCATTATGCTCCCTATCCGGTTCTGTATTGGCAGTGGTCTCAGGTAAATCACAACCAGGTGGGTAGTCATTTCCGGTGTTTGCAAAGGGTTTGGATAATCATGTACAGTAGTAAATCTGGTTATCTCTCCACATGGGGAATCCTCAACCCACGGAATCAAAAATTCATTTTCAATTTCGGTTAACTCTTCGTGATCATTGTTCTCTGCAACAGTTGTTTGGCGTGTCAAGATGTCTTGTAACTCCAGACTCAGGTTTGTTTTCCTCTTTTAAAGCGGCAATGGATCAGCGGGGGGCAATGGATCAGCGTTCTTGTCACGCCCTCCGCCAGTACCCGGGCTTGCCTGGGGAAGCTAATGATCCTACCAGCAGACTAAATTCAAAGAGACGACGCCTTTGTGCCAAGTCAAAGAAGAATCCTAGTCACAGTCCTAAAGCCGAAAGCAAACAGCCCCAAGAGCACTTTGTGGTAGGATCTGCCCTTCGCATATTACAACTAAACGTTGAAGGCCTATCTGCAGCCAAGCGAAGCCTTATCGAAGTCCTCGCCTTCCAACATTCGATTGATGTAATCTGCCTCCAAGAGACTCATATTGGCACAGAGGAAGCTGGCCGTTTCACCATCAAAGGCTTTGACCTCCTGTGCTATGTTCTACATGCTAAACATGGACGTGCCACCTATGTGCGTTCTGACATAGTTGAAGCAAATCACCTGATAACAACACATTTCTCAGACACCATAATCATTGGTGGCTTCCATATTGTCAATGTGTACAAGCCCCCTAATGCCAACTGGGATCTGCAGGTCTTACCCACCCTACCCCACCCTGCCATCTACGTGGGGGACTTTAACAGCCATCACCCTGACTGTGGGTACCCAGCAGTGGACAGTGATGGGGAGGCACTTTCAGACTGGGCATCCAGAAATGACCTCGCTTTGATATACGACCCCAAACAAAGAGGAACCTTCCACTCTGCTAGGTGGAAGAAGGACTATTCTCCTGACCTGTGTTGGGTCAGCTCTTTGAATGGGGAGCCATATCCTACACAGATCCTCATTCTTGATGATTTTCCACACAGCCAACACCGGCCCCTGCTTGTACACATTGGCCTACAACTTCCAGTCATATACAGCCCAAGGAAGATGCGCTGGAACTTCCGCAAAGCCAACTGGAAGAAATTCAGTGAAACTCTGGACCGGAGCATTGTTACCATCCCACTCCACACCATCACTGTAGATGAAGCATACAACCGCTTCTGCAGCGCAATCTTCAAGGCTGCCCATACTGCAATCCCACGAGGCTACCGACCCCTCTATGTCCCATGTTTGGACGGAGAAAGTGCTGCCCTCCTACAATCCTATCAAACATCAGGGGACCCAGAGATAGCAGACCATCTCATTGAATCGCTAAATACAGCCCGGCGAAAGAAATGGGAGGAGACAGTTGCTGACCGGAGCTTTACCCACTCTAGCAGGAAATGTTGGAGCCTCATCCGTCGCCTAGGAGCTGCACAGAAGCCCCCTAGCCAAAGCCCGAGCATCCGTCACACCCAACCAAGTTGCATCCCACCTACTGACTATCGCCAAAGCACCCCAAGACAAAGACACCAGAAGAGCAGTTACAACTGAGCTAAAAAAAAACACCAAAAAATGCCTGTAGAGGAAACGAACCCTGAACCCTTCGAGGCTGCTGAACTGGAGAAAGTCCTACAGGGCCTGAAATGTGGAAAGGCAGCAGGATACGATAACATCTTCCCAGAATTCATGAAGAATCTTGGCCCCCGAGCCCTAACCTGGTTGACACAATTCTACACAAGGATCACACAAACGAACTCGATCCCAAAGAATGGCGGACAGCAAAGGTCATTGCCATCCCAAAACCTGGCAAAGACCACAAACTACCAGCAAGCTACCGCCCAATCTCCCTACTCAGCGTTCCTTACAAAATCATGGAGCGCCTAATACTGCAACGCATTCCCCAGAAATAGAGGATATTCTAAGTGTGGATCAAGCAGGTTTCCGCAAGGACATAGAGGCTTGCCCGCTCCAAAGACTGGAAGGAGGATTACACACCCTCCATACAGCAAACCAGGAGGCAACTGCTTGGCTTAAGGACTTTGCATTCGCTAAATAAATAAATAAATAAAAGCGGCAACTTGGGTTGTTACCACTTTAAATCCTGGGCACTGGAGAGAGGAGGGATGTCCTTCAATTGAGACCTTGGTCAGACCTCTGTTCAATCTCGGTTCAATCTCGGGTCAGGCTCGCCATCTCCATTCAGAGAAAATCCAGGATCCAGAAGGTTTTTGGTCGGCAACCAAAAAAACCTAGCCTGCATGACAATAATGGTATTATTGTTTACAGCTAGAATAATTCATCTTCCAATCCCTTCTTATATAACACCATAGCTTAGTGTTTAAGTTCTTCTCTCAGATTACTATTATCACAATCCAGCAATATAGTAATATCTTACATTTCACATCTTACATCTTACATGCATGTGTTCTTTTTTTTCTCACAATCTCTCTGGTAGCACATGAAATACCCTTTTTTTCATGTAACCAATTAAATGAATTCCTCTGTTCATCTCTATATCATTTAACCATGAAATTATGATTAATCCTCTCTAAACTTGTCTCTGTGAATAATGAAATGAAATACAATTAATTTATCACATAACCAGGGTGTCAGAAAAATGCACACGTTATCATTTTGAATGTCTAAGCCTTATACAAGTGTAGAAGTGTGGAAAAGTACCCGAGAAGCGTGTTCCTCTGAATTAACACTAAGAAGCCAGTTCTGCCGGAAAGGTACAGGAAGGCCCCTGGAGAGCAAGAGGACACAAAGAGCCCCCCTGCGGAGCGAGAAAGGGAGCAGGGCCCCCTTTGTTCTTTAAGAAGGTCAATAACACCCG
The DNA here is from genome assembly GCA_020510985.1 of Pholidichthys leucotaenia. NCBI lineage: Eukaryota > Metazoa > Chordata > Actinopteri > Cichliformes > Pholidichthyidae > Pholidichthys > Pholidichthys leucotaenia. The sequence goes on from CM035844.1 coordinate 306,683,583, forward strand.
GTTCCGGATTAATGAACTCTGTCTGTGATGTATTCAGCTGAATCCATCTGTGTATTACAACTGTCTCTCATATATAAGCCTGCTTGCTGAAGCCAGCCTTCAGCATTGACTTCCTGTATTCAGGTTTGGTGCTCCTTGTATACCATATATACAAGTAAAGACTCTTAAAAGAATATTCTTGTGTCTTGAATCTTTATTGAGGTAATGAACTAATATACAATCATTTTCTAAGTGTTTTCAGAGATTCCTGACATACGTGGTGCTGTGACCCGGATGACCAATACCTAGGTGCGAGCCAGGACAACCAAGCCTTCCCCGGTCTTCAAACCCATGCATGGTCTGACCAACGGTCAGTTTTGGAAAAAAACGCCTCCAGGGAATGCCAGGGAGGAGACTGGCTCCTGACTCTTGTCTAGTCTCTTGACTCTTGTCTAGTCATCCTCACTAGTCATCCTCACTAGTAGGGTCATAAAGTAAGTGACGTCTTTTATTATTAAAGAAAAAGGATATAGTATATACTATAAGCGTTAGAAGATCCTCCCAAATCCAGCCTTGAGTGAGTAATGTAAAATAGGATGCGTTCCTAAATATGTTACAAGATCCTCCTAAATCCAACCGCGAGTGACTAACGTGATAAGGAAGTAATTAGATGCAACAAAGTAAAAAGTTTGGGTTAAAGTCCCGATTGTATTGTTTCAAAGTAAAAAGCTTTGTCCGGGTTAAAGTCCCGATTGTATTGTTTTCCGGCCGGAGTCAGGTTTCAAAAAGTAAAAGGTGCTGCGTATTGACTGATAGGTCAAGCTTTAGCTAAGTAATGGTAATATAAGGCGGCGTCCTATATATTTTTCCTATCTGATCATACCAGGTAATGATTCTGTAGGAAACTACAGAAGTCCTAATGCGTGGGCACCTAGTCCTATCGACAGGTGAGCGCATTTTATAGGTTACGTAAGATCTAGTCCCATCAACAAGTGAGCGTATCCTGAAGGCGTAAGATCTAGTCCCAAGCAACAAGTGAGCGCACTTCAAAAAAAATTGGGCAGTAATAAGTGTTGCAGTGGGCGTACTGACAACCTTCCTGACTATATAAACAAAAAAAAAAAATGGGTAACTGTACAGGAAAAACGAATAAAGCAAAAAATAAGCAAAAGAAAAAAGAGGAAACTGCGCGCCGAACGGTAAAAAAATTACAATAACCGGTTAAAAGAAAAAGATCAGATAAAGGATCCTGAAAAATATTTAAACAAATGGGGAAAAAAGATTATTCCTTTAAACCCACACCGGATGTGGATGAATGCACAGTCTTAGCATTGACAGAAAAACTTACAACAAAAAGAGATAAATATCAAAACCAATCGAGCGTTGAACCATTATTAAATAAAAAAGATAATCCTCCCCCAACTTATCAATGCCGCGATCCTAAGGAGGGTCCATACAGCAAATTATTAAAAGAAGCCCAAGAGGTTGGGAAAAGGAGGAAGCAAATAAAATCCTAATAATTAGACCATAATATTTAAAGACGGACGGATTAAATGGCAACAAAACCGGATAATGTTAAAATGGACAATGAGAAACAGTTATTTTATCTATTCTTTGTGTGTGAGCCTTAGATAGAGGCAGCGGCAGTGCAGAGAGAACAAAACTCCTCTGCTCTGTGCGTTTGTGTGTGTGGTTGATCTGTGAAGAAAGTGGTCTAATATGGGTACTTTTACAAGGTTTTGGGTTTTTGTTTTTTCAAAAACTCTGTGGGGTTAGACCCAAGACAGGCAGGTCAATGCAAGTGAATGATGGAAATTGGGATGTTTGTTTTAACTGTGGCAAGCCTGGTCACTGGGCCCGTGATTGCAGGTTTGGTCAAAGAGGTAGATTTGGAGGCAGGATACCAAGTAGAGGTAGAAGATTTCAGAATGATCAGAGAGGCGATTTGAAGTGCTGTAACTGACCTTTTTTTTTTTGACTGAAGCATGACAGTGCACTTTATAGGAAGGACTGACGTGTGACAACGTGAGATTTAGAGCACAGAGGTTTAAAAGAGATTGATAATTAATGTGGCTGTGCATATTATCTGCCAGAGGCTATGGATTATCAGACAAAGGTCCCAGTCATAGATCAAAAGAAAGGAAGGGAGAGATTTGCCAGATGGGTCAAACAAATGCAGGACAGAGGAATGTTTGCAGGATGTGAATACAGCCCCCCCTTCCCCCAACCAGGGGGACCCCACAATAATGCCCCCCACCCCCGATGGTGATTAAAAACACCACAAACAGCCGTCACAAACAGCTAAGGGGGAGCCTGAAGGTAGTGAGAAAATTAAGGAATTTGTACTCTTCTCACCAGGTTATAGTCTTGTAGGCATGGAGTTAGCTCATATGGAGTTATCTGTTCAGGAGAAAAAGACAAGACTCCACCACACCAAGATACAGATGACTCTGTTAACTTTAATTTTCAGACCAACCAGCAGATGTCTTATTTTAATACATTCCTTGAAAGGCAGGTGTTCAGACCCAGAGGCATTATTTAATTCCACAACAAATTCAAAAGGCACCCAAAGCCAGGGTAGAAATCAAGAGATGAATTTTTGTCACAAAACAGAATTTTGAATTGAGCCACGTTGGTTTGGTATAAAGCTGACTTTATGTTCAGGATCTTGCATGGAGCATTAGCTGTGGACAATAGTCAGTAGTATGAACGACAGGACAGTGAATTATGAATAAGACAAGCAGGTGGTAACAGAATGTTGATGAAGGCTGAAGAGAACGGAGACCAGATGGATGAAGGAAGTTTTAATACTGAAAGAGATTATAGATGTGAGATGTTTCATCAGCTAGTCCAGGGAAAGGTGAAGTCTTGTACACAGATGGACAGTGGATGGAAACGAATTGAGTGAGTGTTTCTGATGGAAAAAGTACGTAGGGGAAGAGAAGAACGGTGGGTTTAGCATGTGTAGAAAATATTTCTGATGTTGAGGTGGTAATGGAAAAAGAAATGAAAGCAGAGCATGTGTAACCAAAGAAAAATAAAGATCCACGTAAGATTTGAAGCTGTAGCTTTAAAAACCAAACAAACAGAAAACCAACAATAAATAAATTAAATTTTTGGCTAAAAGTGCCAGGAAGAAGGCACAAATGCAGGCAGCCGTCTTAAATGTTTCCAAATACTTAAAGCAGCAATGAGGCATTAGGTGTCCATTCTTTCAGTGCATTTCCTTAATTGTGAATATTAACATTTATTTAGTAATGAGCAAACACTCACAGCGAAGATTATAGCCTTACAATATACTCGGTTATTTAAAATCAATCTAACACCCCAGTTATGTTCCTCCCCAACAGAGGGTATGCATTTGATGTTACTCACCACATAATGGTGTGATATGTGATATATGTGATATATGATACGTCATATTTCAGGAGTATGACAGTAATGAGGAATGTGTTTTTTCCTGATTCGGCAGTGGCCAAGCTGGGTCAGGGTAAACTACATTCACTCCACAATTTACCAAGGAATATATAAAATGAGGCATTCAAGGAAAAATTTGAATCAAATTCTAATTAGGCAAAACGTCCACCTTTCCGTTGACTGAAAGTGTGCCTTGGCTGATAAATTGTATGACAAAGATGTCATCACAGTGCAGATGGACAATTTGATTTTCAATGAGCAAGGAGCAGCTGCATTGTCGGTGAAATTGCCCGAAGATGTTACCTCCTTGCATGATGTTAACACTCCACCTCACATGTCCCTATGGGGACCAGACAATTACTTTTGGGCTGCTTGTGGACAAATGGTTGAGAAGGCAAATCATGTAACCGATTGGGTGAAAACTCCTAAGCAAAATGTGCAATACTCACAATCCACAGGACTATTTATGACGCCTTTACAGGTGGTCATGACCCTTTGGGTCACAATTCACCCATTTTCTCTGTGGTAGATTTGAGTAATGCATTTTTTTACTATCCCTGTGCATGAAGAAAGCCAGTTTTAGTTTGCATTTATGTTTAAGGGAACAAAGATACGCATACACCAGATTACCTCAAGGTTATTGTGAAAGTCCGACCATTTTCACACAGGAAATGACTGCTCTAATAGCCAAACTTAGCCCACCAGCCGGTTCAAAAATTATGTTATATGTGGATGACATTTTGGTTGCCTCCCCCACTGAGGAACAATGTCAACAGGACTCTTTGGCCCTGCTGCTGTCATCACCCGCAGCTCACGGGCTTCCACCTCAGCTGCGCGCACACCTGCTCCTCGTTAGGTTCAGCTATTTATTCCATCCTGCCCTGAGCTGCGGCTTGGAGCACCTTCTGCCTGGATACCTGCCTCCAGTCGGCAGCCTGCGCTCCATCTGCCCCTCTGCCGGCCCCAGTCTCTTAGCCCCTGGACCTGACCCTGGTGCCGCAGGAGTTCCACAACTTGGGGGCTGCATTCAGTAAGTCCAGAGTCTTGTCCCTTCCACCACATCGACCCTATGACTGTGCAATCAACACCCGCCCTGGGGCGCCCCTGCCATCTGGCCACCTCTACAGTCTCTCTGCACCGGAACGCGAGGCGATGGACACATACAGTGGGGCAAAAAAGTATTTAGTCAGCCACCAATTGTGCAAGTTCTCCCACTTAAAAGATGAGAGAGGTCTCCAATTTTCATCATAGGTATACCTCAACTATGAGAGACAAAATGAGAAAAAAAAATCCAGAAAATCACATTGAAGGATTTTTAATGAATTAATTGGTAAATTCCTCGGTAAAATAAGTATTTGGTCAATAACAAAAGTTCGTCTCAATACTTTGTTATATACCCTTTGTTGGCAATGACAGAGGTCAAACGTTTGCTGGTATTTTGGCCCATTCCTCCATGCAGATCTCCTCTAGAGCAGTGATGTTTTGGGGCTGTCGCTGGGCAACACGGACTTTCAACTCCTTCCAAAGATTTTCTATGGGGTTGAGATTTGGAGACTGGCTAGGCCACTCCAGGACCTTGAAATGCTTCTTATGAAGCCACTCCTTTGTTGCCCAGGCGGTGTGTTTGGGATCATTGTCATGCTGAAAGACCCAGCCACGTTTCATCTTCAATGCCCTTGTTGATGGAAGGAGGTTTTCACTCAAAATCTCATGATACATAGCCCCATTCATTCTTTCCTTTACACGGATCAGTCGTCCTGGTCCCTTTGCAGAAAAACAGCCCCAAAGTATGATGTTTCCACCCCCATGCTTCACAGTAGGTATGGTGTTCTTTCTCCTCCAAACACAACAAGTTGAGTTTTTACAATAAAGTTCTATTTTGGTTTCATCTGACCATATGACATTCTCCCAATCCTCTTCTGGATCATCCAAATGCTCTCTAGCAAACTTCAGACGGGCCTGGACATGTACTGGCTTTAAGCAGGGGGACACGTCTGGCACTGCAGAATTTGAGTCCCTGGTGGCGTAGTGTGTAACTGATAGTAGCCTTTGTTACTTTGGTCCCAGCTCTCTGCAGGTCATTCACTAGGTCCCCCCGTGTGGTTCTGGGATTTTTGCTCACCGTTCTCGTGATCATTTTGACCCCATGGGGTGAGATCTTGCGTGGAGCCCCAGATCGAGGGAGATTATCAGTGGTCTTGTATGTTTTCCATTTTCTAATAATTGCTCCCACAGTTGATTTCTTCACACCAAGCTGCTTACCTATTGCAGATTCAGTCTTCCCAGCCTGGTGCAGGTCTACAATTTTGTTTCTGGTGTCCTTTGACAGCTCTTTGGTCTTGGCCATAGTGGAGTTTGGAGTCTGACTGTTTGAGGTTGTGGACAGGTGTCTTTTATACTGATAACAAGTTCAAACAGGTGTCATTAATACAGGTAACGAGTGGAGGACAGAGGAGCCTCTTAAAGAAGAAGTTACAGGTCTGTGAGAGCCAGAAATCTTGCTTGTTTGTAGGTGACCAAATATTTATTTGATTGAGGAATTTACCAATTAATTCATTAAAAATCCTTCAATGTGATCTTCTAGATTTTTTTTTTCTCATTTTGTCTCTCATAGTTGAGGTATACCTATGATGAAAACTGGAGACCTCTCTCATCTTTTAAGTGGGAGAACTTGCACAATTGGTGGCTGACTAAATACTTTTTTGCCCTACTGTACATAAAGGAGTCACTCAGCGCTGGGATCATCCGCCCCTCCTCGTCCCCGCTCGGCGCGGATTTCTTTTTCGTGGGCAAGAAGGATGGGTCCTTACATCCCTGTATTGACTTCAGAGCTTTGAATGACATCACGATTAAGGACCGCTACACCGTGCCGCTTATGGACACCGCTTTCCACTCCCTCCAGGGGGCGACCTGGTTCACCAAGCTTGATCTCCGCAGTGCCTACCATCTCGTTAGGATCCGGGAGGGAGACGAGTGGAAGACGGCCTTTAGGACACCCAGCAGCCACTTCGAGTATCTCGTGATGCCGTTCGGGCACACCAACGCACCTGCCGTCTTCCAGCGCCTTATAAATGACGTTCTGCGGGATTTCCTGGGAGTTTTTGTCTTTGTCTATCTTGACGATATACTCATCTTCTCCAGATCACGCGAGGAGCACCAGGCCCATGTGAGGCGGGTCCTGCAACGTCTGCTGGAGAATCGCTTGTTCATTAAGGTAGAGAAGTGCGAGTTCTACGCCCAGACCACCTCCTTCCTGGGGTTCGTGATCTCCCACAATCAGATCCTCCCCGACCCCGCTAAGGTTAAAGCGGTGGTCGAGTTGCCCACGCTGACCTCAAGGAAGCAGGTGCAGCAATTCATCGGGTTCGCTAATTTCTACCGGTGCTTTGTTCCCAACTACAGCGCCATCGTATCTCCCCTGACCTGCCTCACGTCATCGAAGGTGCCTTTTAAGTGGTCTAAGGAAGCGGCTACCGCCTTTAAGACTCTCCAGGAGGAGTTCTCATCCTCCCGGGTCCTGACCCAGGTTGATCCCGCTCTTCAGTGTCTGGTGGAGGTCGACGCGTCCGACACGGGGGTGGGAGCGGTGCTGTCCCAGCGATCACCGGTGGATGGTGTTAATCGGCCCTGCGCCTTCTTCTCCAGAAAGCTATCGGCGGCAGAGCGGAATTACGACGTCGGCGACAGGGAGCTCCTCGCCGTCAAGCTCGCGCTACAGGAGTGGCGTCACTGGTTAGAGGGGGCAGCCCAGCCTTTTGTGTTCTGGATGGACCATAAGAACCTTGAGTACCTGAGGTCAGCGAGGCGCCTGAATGCCCGCCAGGCGCGCTGGTCTCTATTCTTTACTCGTTTCAATTTTACCATCACGTACCGTCCAGGCTCGAAGAATGTGTTGCCCGACGCCCTGTCCAGACAATTCGTCCCAGAGGGTCCAGAAGAGTCCGAGCATACCATCCTGCCCGATTCGTGCGTCGTGGGGGCGATTGCATTGGCCATCAAGGACAAGATTCGGAAGGCTCAGGAGGTGGAGTCGGATCCCGGCGGGGGGCCAGAGAAGAGACTGTATATTCCTTCGGCGGTTCAGGGTGAAGTTATCCACTGGGCCCACACCTCCAAGCTCTCCTGTCACCCAGGCATCACCCGCTTGGTGAGTTGGCTGCAACGCTCGTTTTGGTGGCTGGGTCTTCAGAAGGACGTTACCAACTATGTCCGGGCCTGTCCCCAGTGCGCCACCGGCAAGTCTCCGAACTCTCCACCTGCGGGCCTACTCCAGCCCCTGCCGGTTCCAGGCAGGCCCTGGTCACACATCGCCCTTGACTTTGTCACCGGACTCCCTGTCTCTAACACCTATGACACGGTTCTGACCATCGTGGACAGGTTCTCCAAGGCCACCCATTTTGTGCCCCTTCAGGGTCTTCCTTCGGCACATGAGACGGCCGATCTCCTGGTCCAGCATGTCGTCAGGCTGCATGGGATTCCACTGGACGTGGTCTCGGACCGTGGTCCGCAGTTTGTCTCCCAGGTTTGGAGGAGCTTCTGCAGCACCTTGGGGGCCACAGTCAGTCTCTCTTCTGGTTATCACCCCCAGTCCAACGGGCAGTGTGAGCGCACGAACCAGGAGTTGGAGGCCGCCCTGCGCTGCGTAACATCGTCCAACCCTTCGTCTTGGAGCTCTTACCTGACCTGGGTGGAGTACGCCCATAACTCGGCCAGGTCCACTGCTACTGGGGTGTCACCTTTTCGAGCGTCCTTGGGGTACGACCCCCCTGTTTTCCCGGAGCAGGAGGGTGAACTGGCCGTTCCTTCAATCCAGGCGCACATCAGGCGCTTCCGGAGCGTGTGGACCAAGACCAGAGACGCGCTTTTACGCACAGCAGCGCGCAACAGCTCCACCGCCAATCGCCACAGAAGGCCGGCCCCTGTATACCAGGTGGGTCAGCGGGTTTGGCTCTCCTCCCAGGACATCAGCCTAAAGGGCGAGAAGAAGAAGCTGGCACCAAGGTTCCTCGGCCCCTTCACCATATCCAAGATTATCAACCTGGTGACTGTGCGTTTGGCCCTCCCCCCACCTTCCACGTCTCTAAAATCAAACCTGTGCTTTCCAATTCACTCTGCCCTCCTCCTAGGTCTCCTCCTGTGCCTACGATGATCAACAGTGACCCGGCGTGGGGTGTTTCCGCCATCCTGGACTCCCGGCGTCGAGGTCGTGGGCTACAATACCTGGTGGATTGGGAAGGTTATGGTCCGGAGTGGAGATCCTGGGTGCGCTCTTCGTGGGTGTTGGATCCTGACCTCATCGCCGAGTTCCACCGGACACACCCAGGTAAGCCAGCGCCAGGAGGTGCTGGTAGGTGGGGGGAGTACTGTCATCACCCGCAGCTCACAGGCTTCCACCTCAGCTGCGCGTACACCTGCTCCTCGTTAGGTTCAGCTATTTATTCCATCCTGCCCTGAGCTGCGGCTTGGAGCCGTCTGTCTCCCTGCGTAATCTACACAGCAACTTCCCTCTCATCGGGCCAGCTGTCTACTCGTCTGACACGTAAGCTGTCATCATTGCCTTACCTTTCCTGTTCAGACTTCCCCTGTGCACAGGTGGATCCCTTGGCGGTGGACTCACTCTCCCTCGTCACGCTGCTCCTCCACTTGCTGTATCATCCCAGACGCACAGCAGGACGCTGTTTCCCAGGCTTGGGACTTGCCATGCCAGCCACCGTGCCGCTACAAGTAAGCACAGTAACATCCTCACTCTCCCGTGTGGTTGCCCAGCTAATCCCTGCTCTCCTCTCTTTTAGGGTTGCCTGGCCGAACGGCGAACTGCTCTGTCCTGACTACATCTTCCACCACATTACACTCATATCTTACATACACGCATCCACACACAAACACTGCTGTTCAATAAAGCCTTCAAATCTGTCTGAGCCTGCGTGTGCGTTTCCTGGGCCGAATAATATGTCAGCTGCACTTCCTGTGTGAACATGGGGACTAAAATGTGGCAAGAAAAAAACTGCAGTTTTGTCAACCTGAGGTTAAATTAAATTCCCTGACCATATGCTCATTGCCGACGGGAAAACATTGGAACCAGATAGAATAAAGACCATTTAAAACTTACCTTTGCCACAGACAAAAAAAAGCAAATTTAATCAGCAAATTTAAAAGAAAGTCATAAATTTAGAACAAAAAGTTATAGATTTATGATGAAAAAATGTGTGAATTTATGAGGAGAAAAGTTACATGTTTACAAGACAAAATAAAATGTATGAGAAAAAAAAAGTTGCAGATTTATGAAAATAAGTAGCAGATTCATGTGAAAAAGTGGCAACTTTACAACAAAAAAGGCACTATTAGGTACCCTGAACTACTGCTGCCTGTGGTTGCCAAACCTCTCACAACACACGGCTCCACTGTACGCACTATTTCAGGGCCCACAAGGAAATTCGCATGCTAGTATGAGCTGAAAAACATGACTATGCCACCCCACACATACTTAAATGCCAACAAACTTTACTGCACTGCCAATGACAAAATTGTTCTCCCTCCCTCACTGTACCGCTGGATGGCACGATGTGCCAACAGGAGGGATATGATTAAGATAGCTGAAAAACACTTCTTCTGTCCAGGAATTCTAAAAGAAATGAAAAAGTTTGCAGTCAAAATAATGCCCAAGGTGCAATGAGAACTAGACAGAGGAGTTTTCCACTACCAAAAGCATCCTTTTCTCAAATGATGCATGGATTTTATAGTGGGTCAACTCCAACACTGCCTTGTTCTCATTGACACATTCACAAAATGGACAGAAATACATCCTACTGCTAAGGCAGATGCAAAAGTTTTTCTGTAAGTTTGTTGCAAAATAGTATATTCCCAACTTTTGGAATACCAGAGATCATTTATGCAGACAATCAGACAAATGCTGGCAAAAACCACGCATGGTAAGGCCATTACATGGCCAGAAGCTCTTAAGATAGTGAAACTAAACAATACCATCCCAGATAAGAAAACAGGACTGTGCCTTTCACTGCCCTTATGGACTGCCGGGTCTGTCACTACTAATACATTGATTCTGTTAGAGCTCTCTCCACTCCACAGGAGGAAGTGATCAACCCACTGCGGCCTGGTGACTTTATCTTCATGAAAAATCATCACCAGCAGCATTGAGGCTCAGTGAGGGTCGCTGAACGACCATCCTTGATCCACCTGACACACGTGAAGAGACTAAAAGTGCCTGCAAGTGAACTAACCTGCTTCCCTGAGTAAGTCCAATTACAAAGGGGGACGTGTCCTTTTAAGGACATGGCCGTCTCAAACCTGGTGAAGACAGAGGCCCAGAGGGGTACTCTCTCAGGTGGAAGTAAAAATGAAGGCACTGCTACTTGCCGCTGGTGTGACAGGTGTATTTGCAGGAGTAATATGGATCACTTCCCCCGACGAACCAAGAGGGAGACGACAGCCTATGACAGCATTCCCCTCATTTGGAGTGGACTATTTGAGTCACAGAATGAATGATGTATTTTGGGTTTTGGAGGACCTCACTGAGAGGAAGGAGGCGTAATCGATTGGCTGAGAGGACTGCAACAACACTTGAATGGCTTGAAGGATGTGCCACAAAATTGGGACCTGTCCTCTTGGTTCCTTTCTGGTCAATGGTGGCAAGTTCTGTTGAAGTAGTTAACCCCAGGAGCAGTTGCATTGATTCTATCTTGTGTACTATTTATGTGTGTCATTCCATGATAAGTAGAGCTCTTGCTCAACACACTTTCATGCTACAATCTGTTACGCTCCAAAGGGAAGTTCCTGTACAATATACTGCCTTGAGACAACGAAGTGATGGTGATTGTGATGACAGAACCACTGTTTAGATTTGGAAGTGATGCTCAATGATGACAATGTAGAAAATCATGAGAAGATACATTGTACTGATGTTTGCATGTGAATACAACAATGATAAAAATGATAAAACAGGAGGGAATTGTCAGAAAAATGCACACGTTATCATTTTGAATGTCTAAGCCTTATACAAGTGTAGAAGTGTGGAAAAGTACCGGAGAAGCGTGTTCCTCTGAATTAACACTAAGAAGCCAGTTCTACCGGAAAGGTACAGGAAGGCCCCTGGAGAGCAAGAGGACACAAAGAGCCCCCTGCGGAGCGAGAAAGGGAGCAGGGTCCCCTTTGTTCTTTAAGAAGGTCAATAACACCCGGTTTCGGATTAACAAACTCTGTCTGTGATGTATTCAGCTGAATCCGTCTGTGTATTACAGCTGTCTCTCATATATAAGCCTGCTTGCTGAAGCCAGCCTTCAGCATTGACTTCCTGTATTCAGGTTCGGTGCTCCTTGTATACCATATATACAAGTAAAGACTCTTAAAAGAATATTCTTGTGTCTTGAATCTTTATTGAGGTAATGAACTAATATGCGATCATTTTCTAAGTGTTTTCAGAGATTCCTGACACAGGGAATATACTGTCCCATCACTTCTAATATTCCCTTTTAAAATCAGTAAAACCCTGTCTGAGCTACTGGGTTTAGCATAACCTATGGATTTACATAGTAGACCAACACCATGTGCTTTTAGCATCAAACTACACATTGCATTCGACAGAAATAGTGCATAAGAACTAAAAGTACTTCAGCATACTGTTGGGAACTGAAATCACATTTAGGAAAACCATACAGACACAAAGGCAGCCTTTTCCATTGCTTTTAAATAGGAAACAATCCACTCGCGACTAGCATTAGCATAGTGCTAACATTAGTATAACATTAGCATGTATCTGACTCATCAAGATGAGGTTTCAGTGTGAATACAGCAAAGGACACAGCCACAATGCCCCTCACGCTCGTGCTCCCGTCAACTTAAAATAATAAAGGTTGCAAATTAGCGTTTGGAGAGTGTTTAGATCCATTTATAGCATCTTTCTGAATGAAACTCACCAAGAAGAGGAATCTGTGTGAATCAGACCGCTTCACAACCTCCCTCGTCCGTGCTCGTATCGTGAAAGACTGAATTCCGAGTGTGCGCTGGCTGCCTCTACTCGGAAGGCAGGGCTAATATCGCTCTCAACGAATGGAAAGACCCAGATCACCCAACGTGTCCATGAACCGGAAATTCAAAAGTTGGATGACGAGGATCGCACTTCCTCTTCCCCAAGATAGTCGGTTTTCAAAATAAAATCACACACTTCCATTAATACAAATGAAATCTGAGAAAAAGGGTCATTTTCTCAGCTGGGTTACACAAGCAAACGTGGCAATGACTGGTTCAGTATCTAAAGACTTTTCAGTAAGCAACGAGGTGAAACAAGGGTGTGTGCTGGTGCCTACACTCTTCTCGCTATATCTGGCAGCCATGTTTGAGGTGGTCTTCAAAGACACTTCAGAAGGAGTATACATTCAAACAAGGAAAGAAGCAGACTTGTTCAATGTGGCACAGTTTAAAGCCAAGCGTAAGACATCGATAAAGGTAGTAAGAGAAATGCTCTTTGCAGACGACAGCGCTCTAGTTGCACACAGTGCGGAACATGGGCAATCTTTAGTGGTGAAATTTGCATGAGCAGCTAGCCAATTCAGCCTCAAAATCAACATCAAGAAGACAGAGTGCCTATATCAACCACCAAAGTTCCAGTTATCAACATCACTACCAGAAGAGATCAGCATTGGTACAGAGCCACTAGTCAAGTGCAAGACTATGTAGGGAGTACTGTTTCAGAGAATGCTAGGCTGGAGGATGACCTATCTCTCAAAATGGGAAGAGCAAGCACTGTGTTTGGAAACTTGAGGGAGAGCCTGTGGAACAATTGACATGTCTCTATTCGTGTGAAATGCAAAGTGTACAGAGCGATAGTACTGACTACTCCATTGTACGGTGCTGAAACGTAGTCTGTCTACAGAGTGCAGGTAAAGAAACTCCGTGCGTACATGATGAGACACCTTCAAGCCATAATGAACATCTCATGGAAAGACAAGAAAACCAACATAGAAGTATTGAATCAAGCTGGTCTACCATCAGTGGAGGACATGCTAATAGAGACGAACCTGAGATGGCTCGGACATGTTGAGAGGATGGACCACAAGTGTCTCCCTCGGCAGTTACTGTACTCACAGTTATGTGAGAGCAAACACAATAAGGGTAGACCAAGGCTCAGATTTAAAGACACTGTAAAAAGAAACTTGAAGAAGCTGGATATAGACAGGAGTTCCTGGCAGCGGAAGGCTCAGGACAGAGCTGTGTGGAGGAATCTTATCAGACCTAAATGAAACAGTCATTGTTGCCCACAACAGACTGCTATGATGATGATCTTCTAAATTTACAACTTTTTCCTTGTAAATTTGAAAGACATTTTTCCCACTTAAATCAACGTTTTTCTTATAATTTAGGTTTACACCGTGTTGTGGAAGATGTGAAAATGACGAGGCAGTGTTCTTTCTCAGAGTCAGCTTTATTCACATCTCCATCATTGCAAAGCAGAAAAAAGAGAAAGAAACAGTAAACTCTCATCCTTAAATATCAGGGACTTCACACCTCATAAATCACATGTCACACAGACCACCTTGCATAATAAAGACAGTCACAATGCATTTCACCACCTTGCATAATAAAGACAGTCACAATGCATTTCTCCCCATGATATCACTTCCACTGTCTCCCATGCATCCTTTAATCGACCCCCCAGTCTCCAGCCTTGCATACCAAGGCTAAGATTCCTGCCTTTGTTCTAACCTAAAATGCGAGTCACAGAACCGGTCCAACAGGTCCTTTGAGTGCTCCCCACAGTGTTCCAAATTATTATGCAAATGATATTTGTCTCTGATTTTCCTAAATAGTCAATGTAAATGACAGTCAGTATAATTTTCAAGTCATCAACTGTGAAAGCATAATTCAGATTTTACTGAACAAACCTCCAAATGATAACTATTTTTTTTGCAAAAATAAAAACTCAAAATGCACTGTTCCAAATTATTATGCACAACCGAAGTTCAAAACATTTTATTGGTTGTAAAGAACTGAAAATGGTCATTTGTTGAATTTGCAACATTTAGAGGCCCTGTTTACTGAAATCAAAAGCCATTTCAATCAAAAACATCTTAACAGGACAAGTTACATGTTATCATAAGACCCCTTCTTTGATATAGCCTTCACTATTCTTGCATCCATTGAACTTTTAAGTTTTTGGAGAGTTTCTGCTTGAATTTCTTTGCAAGATATCAAAATAGCCTTCCACAGCTGCTGTTTTGATGTGAACTGCCTCCCACCCTCATAGATCTTTTGCTTGAGGATTCTTCTCAGGTTCTCAATAGGGTTTAGGTCGGGGAGGATGGGGGTCGCACCATGAGTTTCTCTACTTTTATACCCATTGCAGCCAATGACAGAGGTATTCCTTAGAGCATGAGATGGTGCATTGTCATGCATGAAGATAATTTTGCTACAAAAGGGACAGTTTGTCATGATGCAGTCCTGACGGACCACCAATGTGACACTATAGGCAACCAGTAAGTTTGCGTATTTATTAGAGGAAGGAACAAGGTACAAAATAATGAGCCACGTGGGGCAAAACACAAATAAAGACTGACTAGTACACACCAACGATAAACAGAGAACTAGGGAGACTGACGGGAGATGAGGATACAACACTTACTTATGGATATCAAGGGCGGAACCTAACATTGAAAGGAACTGGCTTCGGGCGAAGGGAAACCAGTCTGGAAAAGGTAAGGTCGCAGCCCGGAGTAACCTAAGCTGCTCCCTAAAAAATCAGCTGATGAGGATGTCATCAGCTGAAATGGCAAACAGCTGTCACAAAGGAACTCTGCTCTGACAGCCGGAAGCCTCACCGAGACGCTGTCAAAATAAGAGCCCGGAAAGGCCATAAGGAAAACGGCTACAAAACGGGAGGAAAATACTGCATGACCCAAGCGCAGACGAAAATGGCGCTCAGACCATGACAGTACTCCTCCTCCGAACGACAAGGGCCAATACTGAACGAATAACATGGTGCAACAGAGCATGGAAAAAAAAACAGAACCACAAACATACTCCATAAAACACAGGTGAAAATACAGAAACAGAACAATGGATGCAAATAACAGATACTATGCCCAAAGGCCGTGATACACAAGCACTAGAAAAAAGGCAACCATAGAGCGTCTCCCAACAGAGGAAGGAAAAAAAAACACGCTACACAGTGGCAAAATACAGATAGTTCAATAAAAACAGGCATAAGCAACAAAAAGAGCCTCTCAAACAACAGAGGAGGGAGAAACTGAAATACAGGCACATATCAAAATACAACGTACCCTAATAATACCAGACACAGGGGAAAAGAAAAACACGCTAAAGAGCGGCGAAATACACAGTCTAAGATAGTTCACAGAAACAAACACAAGGTCATCCCAGAACTACAGGGGAGGAAAAAAACAACAACAAGGATGCCAGCAGGCAGAGCACAAAGAAATCAAGAAATAACAATTATTTCTGGTGGTCTACCTGCGTCCAGGGTCCAGATCGCTAGCAGGGGAAGAAGAATGAGTTTGGGCGGTCTACCCCAGTCCCAGGCCCAGAGAACCAGCACCTCTGGTGGCCGAACCAGGTCACTGAACAAAAAGTCCAGTTTCCCAGGCTGCCGACCCGCATCATCCAGCCACCAGGCCCGCAGGGGAGAACTAGGAGGCGGCCTCCCTATCGAGAGGGATAGTGAGGGAGAGCCACGTCAGATAAGGGAAATCCCAGCGGCACCAGGTGGAGGGGAAAAGGGATCGGGGAAACGATGAGGGACCAGTCCGGCGTTGCTCAGCGAAGGATCTGCAGCTCCACCTCCGAACTCCATAAGAACCGGCACTGTCCTCCAGTCAGATCCCAAACGAGACCGTGCTGCACCCTTGGCGGACCCAGATTGGATCACAGCTGCACCCACGACGGACCCCGATTGGGTCGCGGCTGCACCCACGACGGACCCCAACTGAACTGGGGCAGCACCAGAGATGAGCTCCCAACCCAAACCCGGAACCTCCAGAATGGCAACCGGAATCGACTCCACACCGGTGACCCTGGGAGAAGGCTTGGGAGAAGAAAGAGAACCGGGATCAGGATCACCTGCAGCGACAGAGCTCAGCGAGACAAGCTCAGATGCAGCGGACGGCTGCACCCAGCTCATCTCCCCGAGAGACAGGTAAAAATGCTCTACAATTGATAGGAGAAAGATAAAATAGAGCGTGATCTCGAGTTCTGTCGCTGTCCAGGACTTTGACGATTCGGGTTCAGTAGGAAGAAGGACATCCTCTAGCTCCCACTCGGCTACGGCAGCCTCCGCAACCAGCATGATGGTTTCCACAGTCTGGGGATTCCCTGACGCTGACGTCCACGCTGAGGGCCCACACGGCGTGATGGCAGGGGATCTGTGACCTGCTAGGTCGGACTGTCGCTCTGTGGAGACCCGGGGACGCTTACTCGTCGGTGCAGGCTCCAAATGACAGTCTGCCCTCCTCCTTTGCCCATGACGTGGCTGCGGGGGCGGAACCAGGTACTCCAGGGCCGCAGGCCCCTTCCTTGTCCGACGATGTAGACCTGGCACCGAAGAACGCTCGGGGAAAGGGGACACCAAGGAAGCAGGTTCATGATTTATCACTGCAGCAGATGGAGGTAGCTCAGGGGACTGTGAGCCCCGAACTCCACCCCCAGCGGTCAGACAAGGCAATTCGCTCAGTGAAGGGAAAGAATGAAAACGCACTTGCCTGCTCCACTGATGACTGATGGAGGCTGCTGCAGAGGGCTTGGTTCTTCCCTTTCCCTGCTGGATGGTGACGGAGGGCAACCCAGGAAGACGAGGAGGAGCCGTTCGACCAGGATCGATGACAGGCTTCTTCGGAGCAAGACTCATGGAGCTCACAGCAGCTGGGACAAAGAAGTTACAGCCAAGGCGATCCGGGAACGAGGAGCTGATGGGACAGCACGGACAGATGCCAGACGCTGGCACCTGGACCTTGCTGAGGATATTAATCACCTTCCCTGCTATTCCAACCACCCGGAAGTCATGGCAAGGAAGGCTGAAATCGCTATGCAGCGGGAGAGACTCCGTGGGCTGGAGGGAAACCCTGGCAGGAAGCCGAAGAGGAGGTATCCTCGCTCCTCGCTTCAGGATACCATTCCTGTCCCCTTTCCAGGCCAGGAGTTCGCACCGCCCAGGGGTGATCCCAGAGAGAGTGTGTCGTCAGTCAGAATTCCTCTGGAGATGCTACGTCTGACAGCTGTTTCCATCCGGGACCGAATGGCAGCTGCTCGCTCCGCCGTTCATCCTACGCAGGTGATAAAGCATGTGACAGCGGCAGTCAGGCTGGTGGAGAGGAATCCAGCGTTAAAGGACCATCCAGAGTTTGCTGACCTGCTCACTTCTGTTTCCGCACAGAAGCGGCATTTCCTGAACCTCTCCTTCACCTCGCCCTCTTCCTGTAACCGTCGTCACACAGCTAACTTGAAGCCTCAGCAAGAACCCCATCCAGATCCTGTTCTGGGGCGTCACCAAGACTCTACCTCTCTGACAGCTGCCGCTCCTACGTCTCGTCAGGAGGGAATTCCCACAGCCTCTCTCCCCGGGTCACCTCCTTCCACTGTTCCGTCAGCTCCTGGTGCCCGGATCGCTTCGGCTGTCATCCCCTCCTCCTCGACGTCTTCTTTGGCTCCTGCGAAGGTTATGAGTCCTGCTTCGGTGACGCCCATCATGGATCCACCGCGAGCGGCTCCTCCTCATCCTCCCAGGGGGCCCTCCATCACCATCCAGCTGATCAAGGGAGAAACAAAGTCCACTGCAGCGGGTTCCATCGGGCCTCTACGGATCAGGCAAGTAACTTTTCATTCTGTTCCCACATTGGATGAATTGCCTTTCTTGATTCCTGGGGGCGGAGTTCGGGGTTCACAGTCCCCTGAACTCCCTCCACCTGCTGCAGTAATTAGTAATTGACCTGCTACCTTTGTGTCTCCTTCCCCTGAGCATTGTTCGGCGCCAGGCTTACGCCCCCGGACAAGGAGGGAGCCTGTGGCCCTGGATAGCGTGGTTCAGGCCCGCAGCCACGTCATGGGCAGAGGAGGAGAGCAGACTGCAGTTTGGAGCCTGCGCCAATGATAAAGCGTCCCCGGGTCTCCACAGAAGAGCGGTCCAACCCAGCAGGTCGAGGAACCCCTGCCACCACGCCGTGCGGGTCCGTTAGCGTGGACGTCAGCGTTGAAGGTTCCTCAGGCTGTGAGGAACATCATGCCGGCTGCAGAGCCTGCCACAGCCGAGTGGGAGCCAGACGACGACCTTCTTCGTCCTGAGCCCGGATTGACGAAGTCCTGGATGGCGACAGAACTCGAGTGCAGGCAAGTGCTCTATTTTGTCTTCCTTCTATCAGTTCTGGAGCATTTTTGCCTGCCTCCCGGGGAGACGAGCCAGGTGCAGCCGTCTGCTGCATCCAAGCCTGTCTCACTGGGCTCTGTTGCTACTGGTGATCCTGATCCCAGTTCTTTTCCTTCTCCTGATCCTTCTCCCCGGGTCACCGGTGCGGAGTCATTCCCAGTCGCTGTGCGGGAGGTTCCGGGTCCAGGGTTGGAGGTCATTTCTGGTGCTGCACCGACCCAGTCAGGGTCCATCGTGGGTGTGGCACTGATCCAATCGGGGTCCATCGTGGGTGCTGCTCCGATCCAATCGGGGTCCGACGTGGGTTCAGACGAGACCCAATCGGGGTCCATCGTAGTTGTTGCTCAGGCTCAATCGGGGTCCGTCGTGGGTGCCACACTGACCCGATCAGGGTCCAACAGGGGTGCAGCACCAGTTCGGTCCAAGGTCGGTGAGGGAGCTGCAGATCCTCTGCCGCCTGACACTAGACTGGCTCATCATCTTCATCATCATCCTTCCCCCTATTCATCTTCACCGGGGGCCGTTGGGGTTCTCCATGATCGGCTTGGCTCTCCTTCACTCTTCCCCTTTCCAGGGAGGCCGTCTTCAATTTCTCCCCTGCGGTCCTGAGGGTTGGGTGATGCGGGTCGGCCGTCTGGAGGACTGCCCCGCCTGTTTGGCGTTCTTGGTCGGCCACCCGACAAACTTTCATGTCCGTTCGGCGATCTGGCCTGGCTGCCAGAGGAATTGTGTTTCCTGGCATGGGACTGGGGTAGGCCACCTGAACTGTTCCTTTTCCCCCTGCCAGCGACATGGATGCTAGACTTTCACGGCTTTCATGCCGTGGTGTTTCATGCCGTGGTGTTTAGACTGCCGTCATCCCTGGTGTTCTGTTTCTGTTCTCCTGTAACCTTTTGGGATGTGCGAGGGTCTTATGTACAAAGTTGTAAAAGTATGAAATGTATATATGTATATGTATATGTATATGTCACCGCTTCCTAGCAAGTGTTTTTCGTTTTTCCTCTGTTTGAATATCCATTCGTTGCCTGTACAGTTTGTGTGTGTGGATTTACAACTGCAGGGTTTCAACGTTTGTAGTGGGTTTTTTTTCCTCTCCCCCCTTTCCTTTGTGGGGGATGATGTGTTTTTTCCTTGAAACTATGTATCTTGGTCATTTGACCCGAGTTTCTGTTTATTGCCGATGGGCTTAGTGTTCCTTATTTGGGTGTATTATCCCGCCTGTGGGTACATTATGGAGTATTTGTGTGTTGTTTTTTTTTTCTTAATCTGTAATTGCCTCATTTGTTCCCTGTATCCGTCTTGTTTTTTTTTCCTCTCTTGCTGGCTCTCACCCTCCTGGCCTGTTCCCCCATCCGCCCACCTGTGTGTGTGTGGGGGGGAGGGGCTTGGGAGTCATAGGGCGCTCGTAGTTTGCCCTTGGGGGAAGGTACTGTTATGGTTCGAGCGCCGATCTCGTCCGCACTCGAGCCATGCACCATTTCCGGCCATCTGACGGCTGTGCGCTCCTTTTGCTCTCCGAGCTTTTATTGTGACAGCGCTCGGAGGGGCTTCCGGCTGTCAGAGCTGTCAGCTGAGGCCACATTTCGTCTCATCAGCTGCTCCTTACTTAAGAGGGCAGTTGGGAGCGAAATGTGCAGCAGTCTCATCAAGAACTACCCCTTGTCGGACGTTAGCGATCATTCCTCTGTTCGTGCGTTTACCACTCATCTTCTGTGATTGTAAGTGTGCCTCCTTATGTGTCCGTTATTCCCTGTCAGTGACTATTTCATGGTAGTGTGTTTTAGCCCCCCGTGACTTGTTATTTTGTCCCTTTTCTGTTCCTTTAATAAACCGTGCAAACTCACTGGCGATTTGTGACGTCTTATGATGGCTCGCAAAGGGCCATCCGTGACACTCACGCGATATGGCCAATTTAGCTGCGTCCAGGCACCGAGGTCGTGCGAAAACGGGCGGCCCGGTGGTGGTGATAAAGTGTTCCATAATTCGTCAAGGGGTCACCAGTGTGGAGAGTGCAAATAACGGAGGCAGACTCATGCAGCAGACAACTTTATTCACTCTCACATCAGTCATGCACAGAAAAAGCATTCCCTCAATACACCAGGGTCTCTTCTTTTATATCATCCGCCCATCTCACATCTGCATGACATCTCGCATCACAATATATTCAACCCTTCTCCCCCACTGTCACCCAACTACTTCTTCCTGCTACCTCACCATAATCTCTCTCATCTCAATACCTATTGTCCTTCTCTGTTTACCCTCTGCATCCAGTCTGAGATGATTAACCCAGCATCTACAATGCATATATTGTGAAGGAATGAAAGGATGAGACATGAGAAGCCCAAATTGTGCACCAGGCCTTGCATTTGGCCTTGCAAGCTATCATACTTGTCTTTGTGACGGGATTCATAGTGTCGGCGCAGATTGTATTCTTTGAATACCGCCACAGCCTCTTGACAGATGAGACAAACAGCCTTTTCTTTGCATTGAACAAAAAAATAATCGTTCGTCCACTGCAGGTTAAATACCCTGCATTCTGAATCAATTTTTCTCTTACCTAACCTTTTTGCCATTATTCCGTTTTATTTGACAGGGGTGAGTCTAGGATTTTTTTTTTCTGAGGAGGAAGGGGTTCAGATAGAGGCACAGACTGCAGAAGGGTGGAATAGAATGTCATGTTCTTTGCATGTATTAGTCTCGATCACGTGGCCAGACTGAAAACAAAAAAAATCATAATGCGCCTCTAGTATTGTTCAGGGGGCCGGGCCAAATGTGGAGGCGGGTCCCCAAACTATGGCCCGCGGGCCCACTGATTTACACGGTAAAAACGCTGAAATCAGGAGCAAATATATACAAACTCGCTGCTCCTTTCGCCTCCGTTCTTGAAGCAAATAAAAATAAAAGCCCTCCAAAAATCTCACAGTCACTACTAAAACTACTGTTTACTATTCTGAACTATTATTTACACCGTAAAAACGCTGAAATCAAATCAAAAAGAGACAAACACACTCACTTGATGATGAAGAACCTGGGTGAAGAAATAACACAGCTAAGCCAGTCAGTAGATTTTGACATACCTTCTGATATAGCTGCGTTGCAGAAAACTGACCCATATCAAACCCTGGTTTGATAAAGTCTCTGAAATTGAGGGTGTGAAACAGGGCAGAGAAGACTGCTTGGCTGAGGCCTCTTATGTGATCAAAAATGGCATTTTGTATCAGCAGCGGGGGAAGTTATGGTTATAGCTTTGCCACAAGGCCTCACACAGAATGTTATGGAGCAAGGACATGCTATTCCTCAGGCAGCTCATCTGGCATTCCAAAAAACACTTCAAAGAATTGCTAAAAGGTTTGTGTGGCCGGGAATGTACACTCAGCTCAAGTAGGTTCATTTTGTCTTCTTTTAATTATTTATCTTTTGTTCTTATTAAAGACAAGAATAGAAAGGAGAATAGAATATTAAAGACGAGAATTAAAGACGAGAATAGAAAGGACATCTCCTTTCTATTCTTGCCTTTAATAAGAACAAAAGATAAATAAAAAAATGTACACTCAGGTTAAGGAGTTCCATGCTTCATGTGAAACATGTCAATTTACATCACCTAGGGGAGTAGTCCGTGCCCAACTTCAGCCATTACCGGTCATTGGAACACCTTTTGACAGAATAGGGATGGATATAGTTTGCCCCTCTAGAGAGAAGCTCCTCTGGTAGTAGGTACATTTTAGTCATTTGTGACTATGCCACTCGTTACCCAGAAGCCTTCCCATTGAGATCTATTAAGGCTAGGCAGGTTGCCAACTGTCTTATACAATTATTTTCAAGGGTAGGCATACCTAGAGAGGTCCTTACAGACTGTGGAACAAATTTCCTGTCCAAGCTGTTGCAGCAAGTATATAAGCTGTTGGGTATAAAGGGCATTAAGACCACCCCATATCACCCTCAGACAGACAGACTGGTTGAGAGATTTAATCAAACTCTGAAGAACATGCTGCGGAAGTTTGTTTCCAGTACAGGCTCTGATTGGGATCAATGGGTGCCATATTTGTTGTTTGCGTATCGGGAAGTGCCCCAGGTTTCAACAGGATTCTCCTCCTTTGAGCTACTTTATGGTCGTCAGATGAGGGGTCCACTGGACTTGTTAAAGGAGCACTGGGAGAGTCCACCTTATGCTCAGGACAATGTGGTGTCTTATGTTATAAAAATGAGAGAGGCTGGACCAGCTGACTGCTTTGGCTCAGGAGCACATGAGGACGGCACAGACTAATCAGAAGACTTGGTATGATAAGAAGGCCAGAAAGAGTTTTTCATCCAGGCCAGCAGGTGTTGCTGCTTCTTCCTACTAGTGACCGTAAGCTGCTGGCTCGATGGCAGGGCCCGTATCAGATCACTAAGAAATTAAGTGCAGTGACCTATGAACTGTATATGCCTGACAGAAGAAAGAAACATCAATGTTTCCATATTAACTTGTTGAAGGAGTTTCAGCAGCCTGTCCATCAGCAGCAGCAGCAGCCTGTTCATCAGCAGCCACAGCATCAGTTCCTCATTTGTGTGACTGAAGTGGATGAGGGAAGAGAAAAGTCTTTTCCCACAAACATGACAGAGCCTTGTTTAGTGGATGTGTCTCATCTGCAGTCTTATCAGCAGAGATAGAGGCACTGTTGGATCCAGAACTTTTTCAGGAGAAACCTGGTTTCACTACATTGGTTCAGCATAAAGTTCATTTGGAGGAAGAGGCTATTTTCCGTAGAAAGTGTTATAAAATCCCTGAACGTTTGGTCCCAAAGCTTAAGCAGGAGATTGACTTGATGTTGCAGCTGGGGGTGATTGAAGAGTCAGCGAGTGAATGGTGTAGTCCCATTGTACTGGTCCCAAAAAAGGATGGCTCCTTGAGGTTCTGCATTGATTTTAGATATCTAACCGCAGTTTCAAAGTTTGAGTCTTACCCCGTGCCCCAAATTGATGAGCTGTTGGAGAAAGTGGGCAGGGCTAAGTTTATTACCACACTAGACCTGAGCAAGGGGTATTGGCAGTTGGCTTTGGCACCTGAAACTAAAGAATTGACAGCCTTTAAGACACCTTATGGCAACTTTCAATTTAGAGTTATGCCATTTGGCCTCCAGGAGGCACCTGAAACATTTCAAAGACTCATGGACCAGGTATTGAAAGGTGCACCATACTTTGCAGTTGCCTACTTGAATGACGTGGTCATCTACAGGCAGAATTGGAAGGAACATGTGTTGCACTTACGGCAGGTCCTTCATCTGATTAAGACAGCAGGACTGGCCATTAATCCTTGCAAGTGAGCCTTTGGACAGCAGCAGGTGGAGTACCTGGGTCATGTTGTTGGACAGGGGGTCATTAAGCCACGAGTGGGAAAGGTGGATGCCATTCAGACTTAGCCTGTGTCCACTACAAAGAAGAAGGTACGTTCATTTATGGGTTTGGTAGGATGGTACAGTAAATTCATTCCCCATTTTGCTGAGAGCAGCGATTCTTACTGACCTCACCAAAGCTTCAGCACCAAACAAGGTGAAATGGACAGAGGAATGTGGCAGAGCCTTTGAGGATCTGAAGGGTGCTATTTCCAGTGATGGGGTTCTCTACAGTCCAGATTTTGCTCAGCCATTTATTCTCCAGACTGATGCTTCAGGAGTGGGTATTGGAGCAGTGCTTCTCC
This sequence comes from Pholidichthys leucotaenia, assembly GCA_020510985.1. Classification (NCBI taxonomy): domain Eukaryota; kingdom Metazoa; phylum Chordata; class Actinopteri; order Cichliformes; family Pholidichthyidae; genus Pholidichthys; species Pholidichthys leucotaenia. The sequence goes on from CM035844.1 coordinate 306,708,038, forward strand.
AGGAGGTGAAGGGAGAAAGGCATCCAGCACTGTTCCTGAGCCGTAAGCTGTTGGACCGGGAGACTAGATACTCTACGGTGGAGAAGGAGTGTCTCGCCAAGAAGTGGGCCTTTGAATTGTTGAGGTATTATCTGCTTGGTCGTCATTTCACTTTAGAGACAGATCATCGGGCCCTAAAGTGGCTATACAGGAGGAAAGACTCCAAAGGCACTTTTCCACAAGTATCACCTTAGCTTTACTTACTTTTACTTTATTCACTTTCTCGCTCTTTCCACAGTACCCTACTCGCTTTAACCGATACGATTTTCATGCCAGTTTAGGGGCAGGGGACAAGCGAGAAAAATCGAGGTGTGATTTGACGTCAATCGACTGCTAGCCGCTGATTGGTCAGCACGTAACGTCAAGAAATCGCCCGTCTTCAAAATCTTTACGTCCGCCATTTGCAATCGGTCACGGAGTGAATACGATATTAATAGAGACAGCGGTGTAGGTTAGGTTTTGCGGAAATCTACACCGTGGTCCAACGAAGAGGTGCGGGGTTTTCTCTGCTTGCTGGCAGATACACAGTCAGAAGAGTGATCCGGACCCTACAGATGACTGCACAGAATAGAACCGTACTACTGACAAGCTGAATACGAAGTTGAGAGAACCATCCATGGTGAGTGATTTGTAATATTGTGCATCTGTTTGCTTATTTATCCTGTTGGTGGTAAGCTCACTTTTGAGCCATACAGCCCCGTTCTGTGCTGGCTAACTCGTTTTAGCTAACGAATTTTGGCTAGTAGCTAGATAATACCAACTGTTGATTCGCGCTTGTTTTCTCCTAAATATTCGCTTGTGAGAGCAAAACGATGCAATATATCAATCCTGGTTATAGTCCTGGTTTTTGTTTTGTATTGCACTTGGTGCTGCGCATTAAACTGTGTGCAATTTAATGCCGTTTTTTGCTGGCTAACTCATTTTAGCTAACGAGTTTTGGCTAGTAGCTAGATAATACCCACTGTTGATTCACGCTTGTTTTCTCCTAAATATTTGCTTGTGAGAGCAAAACGATGAAATATATCAATCCTGGTTATAGTCCTGGTTTTTGTTTTGCATTAAATTGTGTGCAATTTAATGCTAGAATGTGTTTCCACATGCCAGGGTTAGCTTCCCTGTTTATAGTGGATACTGGTGAGATCACAGGAGCCGAAATCTCAACAATATAAAAGGGCTTTTTCAAACCAGTGATTTATAAAGTCATTCATATAATTTTCTAAAGCGTCAGAAAGAGAAATCCATATATTATATCATTCATTACACAGACCATGATATATTTCAAGCATTTATTTATTTTAATTTGGGTGATTATGGCTTATAGCCCCTGAAAACCCCAAATTCAATTTGGCAAAAAATTAGAATATTACATAAACTTTAAAAAATAGTTTTTAAATAGAAATGTGGGCTGCTGAGGTGTTGGTTAATATGGGCTGTAGCCATAATCATCAATATTAAAATAAACACTTTCAATATATCACTGTCCCTGTAATGAATCTATATAGGGGTTTCATTTTCTGAAATGAGTGACAAAAATATTTAACTTTTTCATGATATTCTAATTTTTGAGATGTGCCTGTATAAGTGTTGAACTTGCTTGAAAAAACTAACCACCATCCATTTCTGTCGTTCGTCTAGGCAGGAGGGAATCAGTCGCTCAACAACGGACGTTGCCACTGTGGAAAGTACTGAAATCCTTTGCTTTTATAGGTAAGTGTCAAAACCAAATTAGCACAATTTCCACTTAATGTAAAAGGGACTGAACTGAGATTTATTTGATTGTGTGAGTATTAATTACAGAATAACTGAAAAAGACTGGCGCATCAACTGTAAAATAAACCGCTTGTTAATGTATTTGTCAGATCACTTGTGTGATCCTTTGAGTTATGTTCATAACTGTATCGTTTGGGGAATGGCAGTTGTTCAGTCATCAATATAGTTTAGTTTATATGTGTAGTTTATACTCGGTATCATCAATAAAGTCATGCAGCAACAGGAAACATTACAAATATTTGAGACCCATTGTAGTGCTTCCTTTTATATTTTAGCAATGCAAGTACAAAACACCGCCCACACTTGAAGCCAGTGCAAGAAGAGACACTTTTACATTCCAGACAAACTTTTATTGATAAAAACTCCATATTTTGACTGAGCGACTCCATAATCTGTGATGCACACCTTCAGTTAAAGTACTAGATTCCATTCCAGTGAATGTATTAATTCATTCTGATTGCTGAGGCCACAGTAAAAGCAGATGATTTTAAATGCAACCCAGCCCTTGTAAAATCGACTGTACATCAGTGCAGCTATATGAAAATTGTGGTTAAATACAACAACGAAGTACTTTATTGTCACATTGGAATCGGAATCGCTGCTGTTTTGTTTTTCTTTTGAATTCTTGGATGGAATATGGGTGGGCAATATAAGCTGCAGCTTCAGCCATCACCCATTTCAGATAACCTATGTTGAACTGTATAATCAGAGGAGTTATTGTTTAATTCGACCTTATTAAATTTTTTTCCCCCTTTGTTATATTATTGTATTTTCTTTAAATCTATCCGAAATAAAGATTCATTCATTCACATTCCACCACTGGCTTTTAGCAACAAGTGTATTTCCCAAATATGTTTTAAACTTCGTTTATTTAACCTCCACACATTTCTGTCTTTTGTCTAGGCAAGAGGTAAACAATCGATCCACCCCAAACTGGACCTTGCGTCACTATTTACAGAGATGCAGGCCTAAGATCTGCTGATTTGAGACCAGTGTGAGCTGCACATCCCAGCTGCTGAGTGACCCAGTCTGACAGTTTGAGTTTTGCACATTCTGAATAATCTGGAATTTGCTGCTGATTGTAATAAACAATTTAGTGACTTATGTGTTTGCATCATGATTTCTATTTTTGTCTTTTAATACACTGGTGGGAAAAGAGTCAATAGTATAAACCATTAATGGGTGACCTTGAAAATAATGACTCATTTTTAAGACATTTATGTCCCATGGTGGTAACCTTCACATATAAAAAAGAGACATCTGCAAAAACTTCAGAGGTTTGTCAGTGCAATACTACATGAATGCATGTATAGTACATTGTTGATGCAGAGAATATATATTTCTACAGTATATGTATCGAGTAAATCAAGCATTTTCCATGTAACCTTGTGACTGCATTATTTTAATTGCTTTTAATGCTAGATCAAGTTTGTTTTGGCCTAAAATGCATCATAACTGTCAAATACATCTTATTATACCGAACTCAGTAATGTTTACTTTTGAATATACATTTTGTGGCTAATATAGTTATTAACCTGGCGATCGAGTTGTCAGCTGATCATTTTTTGCTATGACATCGCAGACTCAGTGCAGCTGAAGCAGGTACGTCCATGATGTCTCAACAGTCCATGATTTTCACGCAGATCAGAGCAATTTTTTTTCCCACAATACTTTTATTGAACCTTTTTTTTTTTTAAAAAAACAGCACACACAGTCAGACACTAACACAAAAGTAATTTAAAAACTAAACAATAAAATGACAAAAAAAGGTTAATAAAAAACAGAAACCATTAACAAAAACAAGTCAACAATGTTCCTCTGTTTAGGTAATCTATTACATTAGAATACATAATATACATTCACCAGCTTGGAATTTGCAAGGTCCACACATATCATTCACCTTCTTCAGAAGTTATGTTTACTTAATTTACATAATCAATGAAAGGTCTCCATATATTCTCAAACACATTTCCTTTGATTTCAGTATGTATGTTATTCTTTCTAGTGGAAACCAAAAGTGAGTTGGTTGTAGTCATTTTTCTAAGGTGTTTTGACGTGTAATTACCCATCCCTGAACACATGTGCCTTATAAATATCAATAGATGGGAAAAAGATACTCAAATGACACTCAACATACAAAATGGTGCTACAGTTGGATTGCCTTTCTTTAAAATTTTTAAAATTATTTTGTAAGTAAAAGTGGGCTAGGATTAACTGGAAATATAACAAGTTTCCACATATAATTCCAAGGTCAATTGGCAATTCAATTAAACCAAAAAGGAGTTGTTCAGCTGCTGCATTTTTCTGCAGTCATTTTCTACGGTGTTTTAGCGTGCAATTTCCCATCCCTGAACACATATCCCTTAAAAATAACTATCAATGGGAAAATGATACACAAAAACAAGAATTTTACTACAGTTGAATTGGCTTTTTTTTAAGTAATTTAAATTATTTTGTACGTAAAATAGGGCTATGATTAATTGGAAATATAACAAGTATCCACATATAATTCCAAGGTCAATTACAAGGTTTTAGCATTTAATTAGCTGTCCCTTAACAGTTAACCGTTATGAACAACAGAGGAGACTAGACGAAAAGTGCACCAAATTTTATTTAAAAAACAAACGTTCGACATATGTATGCACATGAATGAGGCTCCATGCATGGACGCAATTTGTGGCACAAGTAGGTGAAAGTGTCCTCGGACATCCGGAAGTTCTGCAACCACTGTGTGTTTGAGAAGCTGGGGACAATATTCTCCCACCACTGCGAGGTACGGTTTACTGCCCAGGTCCATGGTCTGCAGTGTTGATTTTGCAACAACGCAGCCAACTAGAACACACACACAGCATACATATTAATACTGATAACCTGGCGACATCAAAATGCTGTACACAACAATGACATGATGATAAAATGACAATAGAAAGCATTAAATTACCAAAAACTTTTTCCTCGTGTGCTTGATGTGCTGGGTAATTAAGCTCTCTGCTTCATATTCCCCAATGGCAACAACAAGTCTCTGGTACTGCTCCAACGTGTGTTCTCTCAATGCACGTCGTCTTCTCCTGTAAAACTCTCTTCTCCGCTTAAAAACATTCATTGTGTTCAAAAGCCAGAGAAGAACCAACGTGGAAATCCTCCGCTCATAATCCGCCATTTTCTTTGTTGTGAAGAAGTCAGTCGCCGGAGATGACGTCAGCAGAGTATGGGGCCGCCTCAATCCCGCCCACTACAGAGTTTACGCGGCTTTACAGGGTTGTAATGGGTCAACAACTGAGGGAGAAAGAAGTAGTGGAGAATCGAAACAAGTAAAAAAGAACTGTGACTATGGAAAAGAGCCACAATAGTTGTCTCACAGGGTGGTATTTGTCCCTGCAGCCTTATGATTTTACAGTTCAGTATATGGCAGGGAAAGCCAACTTTGTGGCAGACTGCCTTTCCAGAGTACATGAGTTTTAGAGTACTGTACTCTTGGGGGGGGGGGGTGACGATGGAGTATCACCTATGGACCTCTTTAATTAAGTGATATATTACATGTGTAACGGAATTTATAACTTTCAAATGTTTGACCTGTTGAACTCTAATGTATTCTAATGTATAAAAATACACACAGAATGGGAAGTTGTAAATGGTATTTATTTGTGGGCTGAAGATATGGGTTTTTTGGTGAGTTGAAGTCCACTTGTGAGATAAAGAGCTAATGTTAATAAGTAAGTCAACTGGGTGAGGCAAATAAATAAAGAACCACTTACAGCGGGGCAAAAAAGTATTTAGTCAGCCACCAATTGTGCAAGTTCTCCCACTTAAAAGATGAGAGAGGTCTTCAATTTTCATCATAGGTATACCTCAACTATGAGAGACAAAATGAGAAAAAAAAATCCAGAAAATCACATTGAAGGATTTTTAATGAATTAATTGGTAAATTCCTCAGTAAAATAAATATTTGGTCACCTACAAACAAGCAAGATTTCTGGCTCTCACAGACCTGTAACTACTTCTTTAAGAGGCTCCTCTGTCCTCCACTCGTTACCTGTATTAATGGCACATGTTTGAACTCGTTATCAGTATAAAAGACACCTGTCCACAACCTCAAAGAGTCAGACTCCAAACTCCACTATGTCCAAGACCAAAGAGCTGTCAAAGGACACCAGAAACAAAATTGTAGTCCTACACCAGGCTGGGAAGACTGAATCTGCAATAGGTAAGCAGCTTGGTGTGAATAAATCAACTGTGGGAGCAATTATTAGAAAATGGAAGACATACAAGACCACTGATAATCTCCCTCGATCTGGGGCTCCACGCAAGATCTCACCCCGTGGGGTCAAAATTATCACAAGAACAGTGAGCAAAAATCCCAGAACCACATGGGGGGGACCTAGTGAATGACCTGCAGAGAGCTGGGACCAAAGTAACAAAGGCTACATCAGAAACACACTACGCCGCCAAGGACTCAAATCCTGCAGTGCCAGACGTGTCCCCCTGCTTAAGCCAGTACATGTCCAGGCCCGTCTGAAGTTTGCTAGAGAGTATTTGGATGATCCAGAAGAGGATTGGGAGAATGTCATATGGTCAGATGAAACCAAAATAGAACTTTTTGGTAAAAACTCAAGTTGTCGTGTTTGGAGGAGAAAGAACATCATACCTACTGTGAAGCATGGGAGTGGAAACATTATACTTTGGGGCTGTTTTTCTGCAAAGGGACCAGGACGACTGATCCGTGTAAAGGAAAGAATGAATGGGGCCATGTATCGTGAGATTTTGAGTGAAAACCTCCTTCCACCAGCAAGGGCATTGAAGATGAAACATGGCTGGGTCTTTCAGCATGACAATGATCCCAAACACACCGCCTGGGCAACGAAGGAGTGGCTTCGTAAGAAGCATTTCAAGGTCCTGGAGTGGCCTAGCCAGTCTCCAGATCTCAACCCCATAGAAAATCTTTGGCGGGAGTTGAAAGTCCGTGTTGCCCAGCGACAGACCCAAAACATCACTGCTCTAGAGGAGATCTGCATGGAGGAATGGGCCAAAATACCAGCAACAGTGTGTGAAAACCTTGTGAAAACTTACAGAAAACGTTTGACCTCTGTCATTGCCAACAAAGGGTATGTAACAAAGTATTGAGATGAACTTTTGTTATTGACCAAATACTTATTTTACCGAGGAATTTACAAATTAATTCATTAAAAATCCTTCAATGTGATTTTCTGGATTTTTTTTTTCTCATTTTGTCTCTCATAGTTGAGGTATACCTATGATGAAAATTGGAGACCGCTGTCATCTTTTAAGTGGGAGAACTTGCACAATTGGTGGCTGACTAAATACTTTTTTACCCCACTGTACCTTTGCCAGCATACTTCCTGGTGGTGTCTCGGGCAAAAGATTCCCTGGGGGTTCAAGTGCCTTATAAAGGGTACCAGGAGGAAAAAGTATGCAATAGATGAGTAGAGGGGGAAGTTGGTGGTGGATTTAAATGTAAATAATGGTTTATACTATTTATTGTACTATTTATAGGTGTTTATTTATTATGTGTGATTTTGTAAATATTGTGTGAAAACTGTTTATATGTTTAATGAATATTTTAAGGGATTGTTGAGTATATGTGAAATGTGGATATTTATTGTCTTACCGGTGGACATTGGTATGTTCTAATCAGACTAATTATCTCATTAGGTATATTATCAGGTGATTTTCACTTGGTCGGGGCTGGGTGTCGGGTGTTTTAGAGGTAAGTCGTTTGCCTGCACAGTGTCTGAAATAAATGCAAAAATGCTTGTTGCAAATTCTTGAAGTCTAGCTCTTCTGTGACACATGCCTTGACTGCTTGGCTGTATGACAGCATGTCCTTCAACCGTTAAGTCTTTTTATCACGATTTCTTCTGATAATGTAGTGGTAGCCACTATTAGCCTTGTGGGACGTGGGTGGGAGTAATCACAGATCCTGGCATTTGAAGGAGGAGGAAGCGATAAAGATTTTGACATGAAAGGTTCTGTTTGTAGAAAAAAGGACATTTCAGACAATGTAGATTTGTTTTTATAGGGGTTTCATATCCACAGGAGTGCATCTTTAAATTCGTGTTTATTTATCGATGCACAAGCAGAATTAAGTCTGTTTGTCAGGAGTCTAAACTTTTTTCTGACTTGTTTTCTGTTTGAACAGTCTGATTACACAGAGATCAAAGTTCCAGAGCTGGTCAACCTGTTGAGCAATTCTGTACACAGTTTTGCTAAATTTAAGTAATTCCAATAAATATAAAGTGAATCAGCAAGAACTCTGCACACATTTTCTTTACTCTTGTGAAATAGTAAAAATTACTGATTTTTAGTTTATGTTCAGCATTTAGTTTATAAAAGCTGACAGAAACTGAGAATCTGGATCAAAGCTCCAAAAATGAGACAAATCCTTGTTTTACTGGGTGAGTGTTTCTTCTTCATTTGAAACTGTCTGATGACAGCTTTGATGCACTATTATGCCATTTTAAATGTTTATCATGCTAAAGTCAAACAGCTCAGGAATGGAGACAAAATACTGTGAGTGCTGATACTTGAAGCAAGGACATGGTTTATACATCAGGTTCTGCTACCAAAGCCAAGTTGTAGATAAGTCTTTTGAAATGGAAATCATCATCTATCCATCCATCCATCTTCTACCACTTTTCCGGAGGTCCGGGTCGCAGAGGCAGCAGTTTAAGCAGAGAAGCCCAGACTTCCCTCTCCCCAGCCACCTGCTCCAGCTCTTCAGAGAGGATACCAAGGCATTCCCAGACCAGCTGGGAAACATAGTCTCTCCACCGAGTCCTGGGTCTGCCCCAGGGTCTCCTAACAGTGGGACGTGCCCAAAGCACCAAGTGGAAGGCATCCAGGAGGCATCCTAATCAGATGCCCATACCACCTCAACTGACTCCTTTCAATAACTTGTGGCACAGTGGTTAGCACTGTGGCAGCACAGCAACTCACCCTTGGCCAGGGGATCCCTGATTCGATCCCAGCCCCTGACCAACAGTGATCTGTGTGGAGTTTGCATGTTCTCCCCGTGTCTGCGTGGGTTTACTCCGGGATTTCTCCGGTTTCCTCCCGCAGGCCAAAAACATGCAGGTTAGGTTAATTGGAGACTCTAAAGTGGCCCTAGGTGTGAATGTGTGTGTGAATGGTTAACGGATAGCGCCGTACCATGGCTGCTTCATCCATCCAGGTGGATGCCCTCAATTTCCCCTCTGGGGATCAATGAAGTATACAAAATCAAAAAAAAATCAAATCAATATGGAGGAGCAGCGGTTCTACTATGAGCGTCTCCCGGATGACTGGGCACCTCACCCTATCTCTGAGGGTAAGTCCAGCAATCCTACGGAGAAAGCTCATTTCAGCCACTTGTATCCACAATCTCATTCTTGTGGTCATTACCCAAAGCTCGTGACCATAGGTGAGAGAAGGAACGTAGAATGACTGGTAAATCGACAGCTTTACCTGAGAACTAAGCTCCCTCTTCACCACAACAGACCGGTACAACATCCGCATCACTGCAGATCACTGCATCTGATTTGTCTGTCAATCTCTTGCTCCATTCTCCCCTCACTCGTGAATAAGACCCCAAGATACTTAAACTCCTCCACTTGGGGCAGGAGCCTGTCCCCAACCCGGAGAGGACAATCCACCTTTTTCCTGCTGAGGACCATGCACTTGGACTTGGAGGTGCAGATTCTCATCCCAGCCGCTTCACACTCAGCAGCGAACCGTCCCAGCAAGAACTGTAGGTCATTGCTGGATGAAGCCAGCAGGACAACATCATCTGCAAATGACAGAGATGAGATCCTGTGGTCAACAAGCATGACACCCTCCATTCCCTGGCTGCGCCTAGAAATCCTGTCCATAAAAATTATGAACAGGATCGGTGACAAAGGGCAGCCCTGGCGGAGTCCAACTCTCACTGGGAATGAGTCCGACCGAGTGGTGGCAATACGAACCAAACTCTCACAACAATCGTACAGAGACCAAATAGCTCGTAACATCAAGCCCGATACCCCATACTCCCGAAGCTCCCCCCACAAAAAACCACGAGGGATGCGGTCGAATGCCTTCTCCAAGTCCACAAAACACATGTAAACTGGTTGGGCAAACTCCCACAAGCCCTCAAGAATTCTCGAGAGGGTAAAGAGCTGATCCGATGTGCCATAGCCAGGACGAAAACCACATTGCTCCTCCTGAATCTGAGGTTCGACCAACGGTCGGACTCTCCTCTCCTGTACCTTGGCATAGACTTTCCCAGGGAGGCTGAGGAGTGTGATCCCTCTAAAGTTGGAGCACACCCTCTGGTCCCCTTTTTTTGAAGACAGGAACCACCACCCCAGTTTGCCATGCCAACGGCACTGCCCCCGACCTCCACACAATGTTGCAGAGGTGTGTCAACCATGACAGCCCTACAACATCCAGGGCCTTGAGGTACTCAGGGCGAATCTCGTCCACCCCCGGGGCTCGGCCACCAAGGAGATTTTTAACCACCTTGGCGACCTCAGCCCCTGTGATAGGCGAGTCATCCCCCCGTCCACAAGCCCTGCTTCCTCTGTGGAAGGCGTATCAGTGGGATTGAGGAGATCCTCAAAGTATTCCTTCCATCGCCCGACGATATCCCCAGTTGAAGTCAACTGCACCCCATCCGCACTATACAGAGTGTGGAAAGGGAGCTGCTTCCCCCTCCTGAGCTGCCAGACAGTTTGCCAGAATCTCTTTGAGGCTGACCGAAAGTCTTGTTCCATGGCCTCACCGAACTCCTCCCATACCCGGATTTTTGCTTCAGCAACCACCCGAGCTGCACTCCACTTGGCTTGCCGGTACATCTCAGCTGCTTCAGGAGTCCCACAAGCCAACCAAGCCTGATAGTGACATGTTTCGGGACCCAGGAGACAGACACTGACACGGGTAAATTAGTGAACAATAATCTTTATTATAGTGAAAGGGTGTGTAGTGCAAATGTGAGAGCGTGGATAGAATCCTGGTCACTGGAGCTGAGCACTCTGGACGGAGACCCGGCAACCCTGGAACATATAAGCACAGACAATTACTTTTGTCCCACGCTAATGACAGGCTATCAGTAGTGAGGCTTACTTGGGAGAAGCACAGGTTACGTCCTGCTGAGAACCAGCGGCCGTGCAACGTGGAGGTGAAGGCGTCCGTGAACGTGCTGAGGCTTCCACCTGTGACTGTGGCGAGGACAGGTCTTCCAGAGACTCCGGCTGTGACACCACAGACCGGGACGATGACAAACCAGCTGATGACAAGACCAGTGATTCCGCAGAATGTGGTGACGATGATAATCCAGCTGATGACAAGACGAGTGACTCCACTGAGCGTGGTGACCATGACAATCCAGATGATGACGAGGTGAGTGATTCCACAGAACGTGGTGATGATGACACAACAGATGACGATGACACAAACTCCACCGGTAACGGTGGCCAGTACTCCTGTAACTGATACAGTAACAATTCAGGAATTTGTGGAGCAAGACGTACCGGTAGTCGTGGTGGTAGCGAACCGCTACGTGTGCGTGTTGGCGTTACCCCGTCAGCTGGGGACGCAGGTCCGCCGCCAAGGGGGTCCACCTGTGCACAGGGGTAGAGGTTGGGTGTAGAGTAACAAACAGCTCTCTTACGTGCTTGACTTTGAACAGAAGTCCTAGGCGAGGCAGGAGAGGTCCTTGACGAGGCCAGAGAGGTTCCTGACGAGACAGATCCTGACGAGGCAGCTTCTGACGAGACAGACTCTGACGAGACAGTTTTTGACAAGACAGTTCTTGACGAGACAGACTCAGACGAGTCAGTGTTAGACAAGACAGTTCTTGACGAGGCAGACTTTGACGAGTCAGTGTTAGACAAGACAGTTCTTGACGAGACAGTTTCTGACGAGACAAGAGAATACCTTGACGAGGCCAGAGAGCGGAGTTCTGGTTCTTTCTCTGACGAGGAGGACAGACGACTCCGTACTGAGCTGTCAGCAATGCTGGCTTTTAACAGCTGCTGATTAACACCTGTGGATCTGTGCGCAGCTGGAGATAATGATGCCAATGACGGCCCAGAGGCCGCCATGACAGATAGGACTCCTTTTTAATCTTAATGCCCCCCCCCCCCAGTACTGGTGTCCACCACCTTGCGGCCGCAGCTCTGGGCCACCGCTTCAACAACAGAGGTGGAGAACATGGCCCATTCAGACTCCATGTCCCCAGACTCTCTTGGAATGTGGTTTGAAGTTCTTCCGGAGGTGGGAGTTGAAGACCTCCCGGACAGGGGCCTTAGCCGGACGTTCCCAGCACACCCTCACTATACGTTTGGGTCTACCAGGTCTGAATGGCATCCTCCCCTGCCATTGGATCCAACTCACCACCAGGTGGTAATCAGTTGACAGCTCTGCACCTCTCTTTACCCGAGTGTCCAAGACTTACGGTTGCAGGTCTGATGACATGATAACAAAATCGATCATTGACCTACGACCTAGGGTGTCCTGGTGCCAGGTGCACATATGGACACTCTTATGCTTGAACATGGTGTTCGTTATGGACAAACTGTGGTTAGCACAGAAGTCCAATAACTGAACACCACTCGGGTTCAGATCGAGCAGGCCGTTCCTCCCATTCACCCCCCTCCAGGTTTCAGTTGTTGCCCACGTGCACATTGAAGTCCCCCAGAAGGACAATGGAGTCTCCAAGAGGAGCACCCTCCAGCACCCCAGTCAGAGACTCCAAAAAGGGTGGGTACTCTGAAACATCATTTGGTGCATAGGCACAAATGATGATCAGGGCCTGTTTTCCAACCTGAAAGTGCAGGGAAGCAACCTTTTCGTCCACCAGGGAAAACTCCAACATAGAGGCAGCAAGGTGGGGGATACAAGAATACCCACCCCTGCTTGTCGCCTCTCACCTGGGGCAACTCCAGAGAAGGCCAAGCTCCACCCCCTCTCCAGAAGACTGGTTCCGGAACCGGAGCTGTGTGTTGAGGTGATACCAACTATATCTAGCCAGTATCTCTCAACCTCACGCACCAGCTCAGGCTCCTTCTCCACCAGAGAGGTGACATTCCACACCCCAAAAGCCAGTTTAGGAAGCCTGGGATCAGACTGCCAAGGTCTTCACCTTTGACCGCCATTTGATCCACATAGCACCAGACCCCCATGGTCCCTCCTGCAGGTGGTGAGCCCACTGGAGGGCGGACCCATGTAACTCCTTCGGGCTGAGCCCGGCCGGGTCCCATGGATGGAAACCTGGCCACCAGATGCTAGCCATCAAGCCCCTCCCCCAGGCCTGGCTCCAGGGTGGGGCCCCGGTAACCCCATACCGAGTGGGGTACACTGAATCCTTGATTTAGAATTTATCATGAAAATCTGTTGGATCCTTCTTAGTCTTGCCCTTCACCTAGGACCAGTTTGTCTTGGGTGACCCGATTGGAGGCAAATTGCCCCGGACAACATAGCTCCTGGGATCACTGGGGCATGCAAACCCCCCACCACGATAAGGCGACGATCCATGAGGGGATCATCATAGAGTATGTAACTGTGGAATTAATCACAACAGCTACAAAAACATCATAAGCTGTATTTATAGAGCGCCAGATACCAGTATTGACATTTTCAAATAGAAATTGTCTGAGCTATTCAGTGCAGTAGGTAATAAGATAAGATAAGATAAGATAAGCCTTTATTAGTCCCACAATGGGGAAATTCCAGGATTGCAACAGCATAGGGATAGCAACACTCAGAGCAACAATCAGAAGGCAAGAAAAAACAACATCTAGTAAACATATGTCCATATTACTATAAATGTATATATATAGACACACAGTGCAGAGCATTATGGCTGGTGAATGTGCAGCAGAAAGTCTAAGTTCTCTCTCCGCGGATGCAGCGGGCCAGCTGGAAGTCTTTGGGCATGATGGTGACCCCCTTAGCGAAGAAGAGACCATCAGGTGGGCCTCGCTGGTCTCCTGCAGAGCCACGACGGCGAAGCTCAGGAAACGCAGGACGGTCTTGAAGTCCTGAGCGATCTCCCTCACCAGGCGCTGGATAAGAAGCTGGTATTTATTTGTGGAGACTTCAATATTGAGTTGTTAAATGCAAATGGTCATATACAAATAACAGAATTCATAAATTATGTGTTTTGTATGGTTTTCTACCCTTTAATAGCATACCCACTAGAATAACAACAAATTCAGCAACGCTTATCGATAACATTCTCACAAATGTCACTTAGGGGAATGTAACTGCTGGCCTCCTTATTAATGATGTGACAGACCATCTGCCTGTTTTTGTTTCTTCAGACACTGGTGTAACACACAATGGTGAAATAGACAAGGTTTTTAAGTGATTTGTAACATAAACCACAATCAACCATCTTAGAAATGATCTAAAAATACAAGACTGGAGCAGTATTTATGTTAACGACATTGACAGCATATGGAGAATTTGTTTCTATTTTATCCAAACTATATAATAAACATTGGCATCGAGTGGTAAAGGAAACTAAAGTTAAATACAAAGATAAGCCTTGGATCACCAAGGGCCTGTAAAATGCTTGTAAAAAGAAAAATCTGTCATAAAAAATGTTTCTGAAACTAAGAACTGGAAGCTGAAAAGAAATACAAGACGAACTCTGAAGATCGAATAAAAAATATATTGCAGTAAATTACTGGAAAATAACAAAACTAAAACATGTAATATATGGAAGGTGTTAAATAACAAAGAGAGGAAAACTAAATTCCAACCACATTTCTTATTTAAATTTAGAAAATGGAATAATCAATGAAAATAACTTGATCCTCAACATGTCTAGTGAATATTTTGTTAATATTGGAAAAAAGATTGCCAACTCCACTGTATCATCAGCAAATACAAGTGTTAACAATGTTGTCAACATAAACACTTAATCAATGTTTGATAAAGAAACGGATGAAAAAGAAATTGTAAACATTGTTAACAAATTCAAAGACAAAAAAAATCAACTGACTGTAATGATTTCAGGATGTGCTGAAATGTATTACTGATTGTCTGGTTAAACGCTTCACTTACATATGCAACATGTCACTTACTGCTGGTAAATTTCCAAAGAAAATGAAAATAGCAAGAGTCGTTCCTCTGTATAAGACTGGTGACAAACACTTATTGTCAAACTACAGACCCATCTCATTGTTACCTCAGTTCTCCAAAATATTGGAAAAAATATTAAGAGACTAAATGATTTAATTGATGGGCACAATATACTCTGCGAACAACAGTATGGATTCAGGAAGAACCAGACAACCTCACTGGCACTCACGGACTTTGTTGAACAGATTACAGATGCAACAGATAGAAGAAAAAAAAAATACATAGTTGGAATATTTCTGGACTTACAAAAAGCATTTGATACAGATGACCATAAATTACTCCTCAGTAAATTACACAAGTGTGGCATCAGAGGGATTGCTTTTGACTGGTTACACAGCTATTTACAAGATAGACATCAATATGTTCATGTGAATAATTCAGACTCTGAATTGCTGATGATGACATGTGAGATACCACAAGGTTCTGTACTTAGTCCATGGCTATTTATTTTGTATATTAATGATTTATGTTCTGTCTAAATTACTCAAGTGTATTTTATTTGCAGATGATATAACTTTTTTTTGTAGTGGAGAAAATCTTAAGCAGCTTCTGGATTCAGTAGAAAATGAACTTAAATCAATCACTGGTTCACTGCCAACAAATTACTCTAATCACAGAAAGTTAGCGATAGTTGGCTTTCAGATGAAATTTATGGAAAATGTAAAAAAGTTCACACTACAGCAGTGGTCACCAACCTTTTTGAAACTGAGAGCTACTTCAAGGGTACCGAATACTACAAAGGGCTACCACTTTAATCACATAAAAAAAAAGTTTTACCATTTAAGTTTATATATTATTATTGATTACTGATATTCATCTATGTGAAGACACTGATCACTTTAATAAATTCCCATAATAATTATTAAAATGATTTAACAATGTAGGAATCAGATACATTTTAACATACAACACTTTATTTCTAATCTGTGTCTCATTTTCAAATGATCACTTCTACAACATTTTGTAGGAAATCTTCATGTCCCATTTTTAACAAATCGTGAACCATGTTTGTATAAGTTAAAATCATATCTCTCACACTTTATGAAAATATTTGAAACAACTTCTTAATATTTATATTTGATCTTGTCATGCCACTACCATGTTGCCACTTAAATCATCTGGTATCTGTTTGTCAGTTAGTGAGAAGCCTGACATTGCATGCTGTTCACCGGTGTGCTGTGATCTGGGGTGTAACTTGACACTGCAACTCTGAGTCTTGCAGGTGTGCATCAGTGAGGCGTGTTCTGTGTTTGTTTATGAGGGTGTTCATGCCAGAAAAGGCTGATTCACAGAGACAGGTTGAACCAAACAGGCTGGCAACATTCATAGCTGCTGTGCATATACCATTGTACTTTTCTGTGTCCACAAGGCACCAAAAGTTTGATGCAGCCTGGTAGGCTTTGAGGTGGAGGTCGTTTTGCAGTGTTACAGTTTCAATCTCCACCTGTCCAGCATCCAAGTTGAATGTTGCACTGAGTTGTTCAGCAGTGCATGTTATGTCTATTTGCATTAAAGGATTGGAAATCAATGACACACGTGGTTCAAGCTGTTCAAAGTCACAAAACCTGTTTTCAAACTCTTGCCCAAGTCTGTTTATCTCTTGAGAGTACTTTTCTGCAACTTTGCCAAAAGTCTCAAATGCACAACCGTTGTCTTTCAGCACTGACTGCATGGAGGGAAAGTGCAGCACTTTTTTTCTCTGTAATTGCACAGAGAAAATGTTCATCTTGGCTTTAAATGCATTTACAGCACTAATCATGTCAGCAATAGTCTTACCTTTGCATTGCAGCTCACCGTTCAAAAGGTTTAGTTTCCCGGTGATGTACGTTAAAAATGTAAGGTCAAGTATCCACTGCATGAACTCTTTGATTTCACATAAAAGTGACAAACGCTGCAAAACTCTTCCCCTGCTGAGCCATCGGATTTCTGTGTGTAATAAAAGATCACCATATTCAGCTGACAGCTCCTCCAATAGCACCTTGAATATCCTGTGTTGTTTGGGTTTGGAGCAGATGCCATTTATGATTTTCATGACCGGAGTCATCACATGCTCAAATCCGGTTACTTTTGCACATATCGCCTGCTGATGAATGATGCAGTGGTAATGCAGGAATGCTGGGAAGTCTGTCACCTTTACAGCGCACTATGAAACCTGCATGTCGGCTAGTCATAGCAGGAGCCCAGTCTAAAATCACTGATACCAGCTTTTTCAATGGTGCCTTTTTTTTCTGCTACAAACTTCTTCATCGCGTTATAGATTTCCACTCCCCTCATAGTTGTTTTAAGAGGCAGTGGCTTTAGGAGTTCTTTTGTGGAGAAATCCTCAAACACCATCCGAATGAAGATCATCAGCTGCGCTGTACTGCTGCCGTCCACGGACTCCTCACACTGGATGCTAAACCACTGGCACTTCACCAGATCACAGTCTAGCTGCTCGGTCAAATTCTCAGACATCGCTGACGCTTTTCTAACCATCGTACTTGCCCCCATTTGCACATCGGAGAGAGTGGAGATGACATCAGTTCCATCTTTCATCTTCCATCTTTAAATACAATGTTTGCAACTATCATCATTGCTTCTTTGAAAACCTCCCCGTCTGTAAATGCCTTCTTCTTCTTTATCAAGAACTGTGAAGCTCTAAATGAGGCTTCGGTTGTTTTTTGGGTGGGAATTTTTCTGTGGCCTCATGAAGAGACTGCTGTTTGCCCAAAGTTGCTTTTAACTCACATGCTTTCGCTGCCCGGTGGGTAGTTAGCATGGTAGTTTTCATGGCACGTATTGAAGTGTCTTTCAACATTGTGCCGCTTTGCCATTGCCACAGTTGCCCCGCAAATGAGACACACACACTTTTAGTATTTCACCGTAGTAAAAAAGAACTCTTCTTCCCATTCACTATAAAAACAATTAAGTTTTCTTTTTTCTGCCATGTTTTTGGAGGTAGAATCTGCGTTCAACTCACCGTCGTGTCACCCGCTAGCTTATCTCACCAAGTGCTGAAACTTGCCATGTGCACAATACTGACTATACATATGACTATACTGACTATACATATGCTATATAAATCATAGTATATGTATACTAAACATTTTTATTTGTAATTGTTTTTATATTTTCGTTTTAAAATCTACACATCATTGCAAGTGGGATTCATAATGGAAACACAATTTAAGAAATTTAACATGAAAATTATTTGTGGCTAGTGCCATTTTCAGAATATTGTCATGGGCAACTCATGCGGTCCCTGTAGGTGACCTGGTGCCCATGGGCACCGTGTTGATGACCCCTGCACTACAGTGATTTTATATCATGAAAGTAGGGCATTTAAGTAGAAGCATGCAATGGTGATTTTTTTTTTTCATCTCAAACAATTTATTAAAACAAAAGCCCACAACAGTGGTGGGTATACCACAACAAAAAATGTCAATATCATTTGTTAAAATAAACAATGCTGAAATTGATACAGTTTTGGAAACCAAGTTCCTAGGGGTCATTGTTGATAAACTAAAATGGAAATCACACAAATTCTGTCAAAACTAAAGTGTCTAAATCCATTGCAGTCCTGTATAAAGTTAAGGATCTCCTGTGTCAGAAATCTCTTTGCATTTCATATAATTCACTGATAGTTCCTTTTGTGACAAACTGCATGGAGATCTGGGGAAGCACATACAAAACAAACACAAATTTAATCTTTTTATTACAGAAAAAAAGCTGCGTGCATTGTATCAAAGAAACCTTACCCTGAAACAACAAATCCAATATTCATTCAATTACATACTCTTACATTTAGAGATCTAGTAGATTATGTCATTCAAATCATGTACAAAGCAAATAACCAATTACCTGTTAATATTCAGAGATGTTTAAAAAAGGGGGGAAGCAAATATGAGCTAAGAGGAAACTTTTTAACAAACCAAAGATCAGAACAAATACAGAGTATCATTGCATGTCTGTCACTGGAGTTAAACTGGAACTGCTGCTCTGAAATTATAAAAATGTGTTCTACTCTGAAGCAATTCAAAAAGTTGTACAAACATGAGAAAATCTCTCAGTATCTCACTGTGAATGCTAGGATGTAAACTTGTAATAACTTATAAGGTTTTTGTTTCTTTGTCTGACTTATTCTATTTGATTTTCTTTGATGATTTTTGCGTATGACTTAAATTTTTATGTTACTGATTTTAAAATTGTAAGGAGGTAGGCGCTATATAAGCACTAACTTCATCCTACACCCCTTCAGTTGTTCTTTCATGTGTCCTACGTATTTTTATTGTATGTTCATTACCAAATAAAAATTCACATTATTCATTAACATTCAAAAAGCATAATCAATAGTCAATGGTAATTAATGCTCTCTGTAAATGAACAAAAAGTCTGTTAGCAAATATAACAAATTTAAAAAATGAATGGATAAAATAACCACTGTTCCTTTGACATTATAGTGTATTGTCTTATGTCTGGGGCTCAAAAAAATTGTCTACTGAATATTACTGTATCTGGCAGATGTCTTCCCTCACAGCCCTAGCGGCAGCAGATATTATTCTTGTCACTGGATGGTCCACATGTTCAGCAACAGCTTTAACGGCTCCAAGTACAGCAGCTACAGCAATACGAATGAACCAGTTGTTCAGCTCTGCCTCTTTTCTTGCCACTGCTAACTCCAGGAGTGGATTTCGTCTCTGAAGTACTTTCATCTCTTCCCTTATAGCTCTCTCAGCCTCTCTGAACATCTCACTGGTGTAGCAGTTTCCTCCATTTCTCTGAACCATCTCGTTGATCTTCTTCAGCAGCTCTCTGACCTGAGAGGGATCCTTGTTTCTGTTGTTGAACACATGATATCTTCCACCACATTGAAGGATGAAGCCACACAGAGCTGGAGATCCTTTAATTAATTCTTCTACTGTTGTTCCATCTGCCTCCAGGTCATCTCCACGGGTGAGTAAAACCATGGTGTAATCTGCTGCCTTTTCTTGAAATGTCTTCTGAATTATTTCCACTGATTTTTGTTCTTCTTCTGTGAATCTGCCCGCCTGTAGCACAACCAGGAACACGTGAGGACCAGGAGCAGCTAATGAGATGCATCTGGCGATCTCTCCCTGCACCTCCTCTTGGATTCTGTTGGTGTCAAACAGACCTGGAGTATCGACTACAGCCACTGACTGACCCTCAAACTCTCCTGTTTCCTTCTGACACCGTAACGTTACTGAAGAAAATGACGATGTTGATGGAAATGATTTTTTTCCTAAGATGGTGTTTCCTGATGCACTTTTCCCAACTCCAGTTTTCCCAACCAGAATCATCCGGAGATTAGAGTTCTCTGCATGTGACAAAAACAAAAACAAAAGGACATTATTGATTTGTGGCAACATTATGATGATCTAGTCAACAGTCTATTGTCTAAGGGCGGCAGTGGCTCAGGAGGTAGAGCAGGTCGTCCAATAACCCCATGGTTGGCGGCTCGAATCCCGCTCTCCCCAGATATCCTGCCGTTGTGTCCCTGGGCAAGACACTTCACCCCCAATTGCTCCTGGTGGGTCTGGAAGTGCCATGTTAGGTAGCATGCCACCATCGGTGTGTGAATGGGTAGCTAGCAAGATCTGTAAAGCGCTTTGGTCATCAAGAGATGAGAATAAAAGCGCTATATAAGTGAATGCCATTTAAGGACCAGTTATAGGTGTGTCCAAGTTGCATCGCTCCTCTTCTGTGGGCTTTAAATAACCCAGTGTAATTTTTGTGTTTACCAAATAAAATTGGCATCACCCAAGATTTGCTGCAGGAAAAAAAATAAATCAATCTGCAGCCCTGAAAGATGGAAGTGAAAGACAAATTAAATTATTAACAGACACTGTGTGGAGAGTCATGTCACACAAAAGACATAAGAATACATCCGACAAAGACCCCGGTCCACCCAGAGCGGCTGTCCTCCAAACTCCTCTGTGATCTCAGCCTTAATGTTCATAATGAGTCTGTTAATGTTCCCTCTGCTGAGTCAAAAATGGTTGCATTTACCAAAAAAAAAAAAAATTGTCCCTGGATGAGATCAAATAAATCCTGCTTCTATGACACTTTGGTTTTCAATCATTCTGTTAAAATAATAAATGAAAATGAGGAAATAAATAATAATATCAATCACATAATAGGCAATGACAGTTGCATAAGTCAGCACTGATGTTCTGGCAGGTTGGAGAATACGCTCTACTGTGGCTGCAGGCGACGGCTAGTCCCACAGTGCAATACTGTGTGGTAAAGTTCAGAAGTTAAATTAAAATCCCATCCTGATGACTTGAAGAAAGATAGATGCTTAACGTGTGTATTTGTCTGTACATTTACAAATAAAAACTAAAATTATTAATGAGAACAAAAGCTATCCAGTTTTATCACATGAAAATTGAAAGGTAATAGATTATGATGGATTTTAAAAATTAAATCAATAAGATAAAATATCAAACACTGAGAAATTCTGTCCCACACGTATGAATATGTACAGTCATGCATTTCAAATGTGCAGATTAAATTGTGATAACGGGCCACTGATTTTAGACCTGATTTTTGTTCAAGATGCATTGACAGAAAATGCAACACAATATGAACACACCAAACTTCACGCCAAGTCTCGCTAACTTGAAATGAGTCCTTTTCTGTGAGTGCAAACATGCCCACAGTTAGTTCTTATTTAGGTGGGGAGGGCACACAGTGGAAAAACAGACTGTGCTGATAACAACAAAATACAAATCGTAGCTCAAATGCCCACTTTAGATTGTAACCTTTAGTGCCCATTTGTAAATGTGCTACTTTCCCTGGTGGCTGAAAGTAAAACAATACACCTCATTATTTTTCAGGGTTCAGAACTGTCTGTTCCAAAATGACAAAGTTTACACAACATAAAGACCATGAGACCATTATGAACAATTATCACTTGTTTGCACTGCCGACTGCACTATGTGGAACTCTACAATATCTGCTGCTCTTGTTAATATATTAAAAATTGCATAGAATAGCATTACTTATTCTTACTCTACCTTATTGCATGCATAGTTTTTATCTTTAGTGTTACTCTATGTTTAATGTTGCAGCATTGCACCGAGACAAATTCCTAGTTTGTGTACTACATGAACAATGGCAATAAATCTCATTCTGATTCTGAGTTGCTAAAATAGAACTGCTTCTTTGGTGACAAAAATGACAGTGAGACTTCATTTTGTCATCTGTTCATCAGGCTAGAAGCTCAGATAATCTCATTCAGAGCAGTATTTTTATTGAATAGTGCAAGAAACAGGAATATTTCACATATTCACTGATTGAAAAAAAATCATTTCAACATGACTAAAAACTTCTTTTCACTGATTCCTCAATGAAAGTTTCAGGGTTAAACACAATTAAGTACAGAAAAAAAGTGCAAAATCTTGTTTTAAACACTGCACAGCCTTATGTATTTATATTAACCTGTATTAGATTAAAAATGTCTGTAATTGTACTTACCAGACATGTTTGTGTCCGTGTTTCATTCAGGCATTGAATGACTTTTCTCTGCTCCACCTACTGATCTCTGTCTGTTTCTGGTCCCTCCCTCTGAATTCATCATGTTCTCTCACAGCTCAAAACACACGCTGGGGATCCAAAACAGAATGCAGACAACAAAGGGTGAATATTCTGTGCAGCATGTTGTTTGGTGTGTTTTTCTATGATGTTTGCTGTGTTAAAAAGAGAAACTGTCATCAATTCATACCCGCTTTCCCCTAAAGTAAGACAGCCTGAGTTGAAGCAAATGAAGTGGAAATCCCCCTTGTGAGCAAAATGGGCAGCTCGGTGACATAGTGAAGGAGGATTCACACTACGTTTGGACCGACTTTTACTGGCATTTTGGCAAACGTCTGTGTTATGTGTAGAATTTGACCATTGGGGCTTGCTGTAGCCTGGCTGAGGGGGTTGGGGAAAAGACGTCAGGCGGGCTACGGCTGGAGTGTATATTGTGGTGTTCGCTATAATAAAGTTACTTCAGTTGAGACAGGCTCCAGTCTCATGTTATTTGGACATAACATTTGGCAACAAGGACAAACATGGGTGCGTGTATCAGAGAACCACCTCCATTTCTACAGTTCACTTTTCAAATTACACACCGGGGGCGGACTTGCTAGTAAGAGATCTGCTGGGTGAATTGGGATCCTCCCTCAGGCACCCTGAGGGCTCAACGGTACTGACAGTGTACCCCAAATAGCATGTTCGCTGGTAGGCGCTGTTCAGAGGTTTGGGATTCATCAGCGACATTCAGTGGTTCAAAGGTATTCATGAAGCTGGACCTTCACCAGGGTTATCTGCAGGTGCCCCTTCACCCAGCCAGCAGGAACCTAACAGCGTTTGTGACCCACATGGGTGTGTTCAGGTACACCCGGACGCCTTTTGGTCTGAGCTCAGCACCCAGCTGCTTTCAGAAAATAATGTCCATGATTCTAGCTGGTTTCAAGGGCGTGGTGGCATACCTAGGTGATATTGTGGTACATGGCGCATCGCAAGAGGATCACAATGATCGGCTGGGACGGGTGCTGACGGTACTAAAGAAACACGGAGTCACTCTGAATGGAGAAAAATGCATCTTTGTGGCGGAATCCATAGAGTTTGTGGGGTTCTGGTTGACCTGGGTGGGGGGAAGGCTGTGGACCCTGCATTCGAACATGGAGGCGGTCCTACGCCTCCCAGAACCATCAACAACCACACAGATTTCTTTGTTTCTGGGCATGGTGAACTCTTATGGGTGTTTTATTCCCCGCTACTTGGAGACGATTGGACCCCTCCAGGCCCTAATGAAACAGGATGCGCCATGGCAATGGACCCCAGCCTGTTCAGCGGCAGTTGCCAAGTTGAAGCGTCAACTCACTTCTCCTCCGGTGCTGGCCCATTTTGATCCAAAGCGGCCAACCATTGTGACCTGTGATGCATCTGGCTCGGCGGTGGGGGCAGTTATGTCCCAGGTGGAGGACAGTACGGAGCGCCCGGTGGCGTTCGCATTGAGGTCTCTCTCAGCAGCTGAACAAAAGTATGCCAAGGGTGAGAGAGAGGCACTCGCCTGCGTCTGGGCATGTGAACGATGGCATATCTACCTCTATGGGAGCCATTTCACTCTGCGGACAGACCACCGAGCGCTGACAATGTTACTGGAGATGTCGGGCTCAGGACAGACCTTTGCGAATACACAGATGGATTGAGCAGCTGAGGGCCTACAATTTTAACACCCAGTTCACTCCTGGCAAGGATAACGTAGTGGCGGATCTCCTGTCCCGCGTCACGTCCAACTCTGTACAATCGGACCACGATGATGATGACGATCCAACAGAAGTGGATCTGGTTAATACACTGCACTGGGCCCTCCAGGATATCAGAATCAGAATCAGAATGAACTTTATTGCCAAGCATGTTTACACACACGAGGAATTTGACCTGTCATTAGGCGCGCTTGATAAGCGCTTCCTAATGACGCGGCAGCCATACAAGGCGCCTGTCAGCAGTGGGGGGGGGGGGGTAAAGAGGGGAAGGGGAAGGGGGAGGGAACACATTGGGCAGAGAGACAAAAACAAAGTTTTCAAAATAGTGCTCGAATGAGCAAAATTGTGATCACATAGAAAAAAAAACCTCAGTTGCACAATTAGCAGACAAAATACAGATCACACATTAACAAAACAAGCAAGAGAGACCAGTGTGTGTATCAGTCATGTGATCAGTATGAATGCAGTGTGAATGTATCAGTTGCTGGTGCACAACAAAGGACATCTCCTGGGCAACGGCTAGATGTTATGTTCATGTAATCTAAACGTAGATAAGCATGTCCCCAGAGTCCAGCTCTCTTCAGTGCATGCCAGATGGTAAAGTTCCATTTAGACACATGATCACGCTGTCCTTGAAGAGTTCGGTTGCTGCGCAACAGCAATTGTTTGTTAATTGTTTGGGTTAGAGAAGCCAAAACTCCCTTCTGCCTTATCTTCCCAGGAGGAATGAAGTCTTCAGGGCGCCGAATCAAGGTCTAATAGGCACAGTTCACTTAGAGCATAGAAATTTCACCTCTCATGCGATTCTGTGCATCACAATTTACAGGCTTTAAAATCATTCCCTGGAGAGCACTCAGCGACTCCAGATGTTATCCACCTACCGAAACATAGATAAACATGTCCAAGAGAGTCCATCTCTCTTCAGTGCATGCCAGATGGTAAATTCCATGTTAGTCCCATTTGCCGCTATCAGTGCTCTCCCCAGCTGGTCGAATTTGTTGAGGGAGCTACGCCGGGTCCGCATTTTGATTAGCTCATCCAACTATAATTTCGATACACCAGGAAAACTCCAGGGCCAAACAGAAAATCCTGTGATCATGGCAAAACAGGTAGATGTCTTCCACATCTTCAGTCGAATCACGCAGACACATGAGTTCCAATTGTTCCATGAGTCTCTCCACTTGGGCTCCCCCTGGCCCGATTTTCTGTTAAAAAGTGGTGTCAATAGCATTAAGCCACAATTCCAATTTCCATAATTTCCGTTTGGGTCGAGATGCAGCAGAAGAAGAGCGAGACACAGACAGGACACAGCAAGCAGGGGGTCAGTATCAAGGGAGGAGGAAAGGAGAGGAGAGAAAAGCGTCTGCTCTCTCTGAAAGCCGGAAGAAGAGTGCGATATGGTTCCTGGGACATGGTATCCCTCCAGGAACTTCGGAGTCAGAACGAAACCCCGTGCTGTCACAACTGTGCTCGGTGATTAGGGAGGGTTGGCCCGCAAAGGGGCAGGGCGAGTTTGATTTGATTTTTTGATTTTGTGTACTTTATTGATCCCCAGAGGGGAAGTTCAGGGCATCCACATGAATGGATGAAGCAGCCACGGTACGGCACTGTCCCGTACTGTGTTAGCACCCTTCCATTGGTTTAAAGATGAACTGAGCTGCTGGAATGAAGTGTGCATGACGAGGAGGCACTGCACACTAATCTCGACATCTCTGAGATCACCTGTCCCAGCGATGCTCCACGAGGGCCACCTGGGCATGGTCAGAGTAAAACAGCGCAGCAGAGATTCAGTTTGGTGGGTGGCTATTGATAAGGGCATTGAAGCTATGGTGAAACACTGTGTTCTGTGTTTGGAGAGCGGGAAGACCGGCGGACCCCCCCCCCCTCCCCCCTGCAGCCGCTGTTGTACCCGGAGGGCCCTTGGAAACATATACAGTTGGACATCTGTGGCGAGCTACACGCAGCACCCCCGAACAGCCGGTTCTTGCTCGTGGCCTACGACTTGTTCTCAAAGTGGCCAGAGGTGCTGCCCACCAATTCAGTCACGACGGATCTGGTTACGGGTTTCCTCTCATCACTGTTTGCCAGGTGGGGGGTCCCGAATGCAATCACGACAGACAGTGGCCCGCAATTCACCTTGGAGGCTTTTGAAGAGTTCTTGAACGCTAGGGGCGTGGAACACATTAAAACTGCGTTCTACCATCCCCAGGACAATGGGGGCATTGAACGTTTTAATAAGACCCTTAAAAATGTACCGAGGGCCCACTTAGCAGATGGCTTCGCATTTTCAGACACCCTCCAGAGCACGCTGCTCCACTACAGGGCAATAGCTCATGCTACGACAGGTTGCTCCCCGGTGGCTCTCATGCTGGGACGTGAACTACTTCTGCCTTTGGATTGACTGAGACCGCCCACGACCCCTCCTCCAAGGAATTGGTACTCTACATGGGACTGAGTCACTATGCAACAGCATAAGATGAAGCGACAATTTGACAGGAAGCATAGAGTAGAGACCACAGACCGAAGGTGTCGGATCAAGTTTGGGTCAAACACCCTAACCATACGCATAAGTTGCAACTGTTCTGGACGGGGCCCCTGTGGATTACGAGGAAACGGGGCCAGGACACATTCGAGCTTCCGGATGGGTCGCGGTGGCACTCCAGCAGACTCAGGAAGTCGCCACCGGAACAGAGGACTAGAGCTACGGTGAAACGACCTGCTGTGAGTTGGGACTTGTTGGACTGGGGTGGTGAGAACTCACAAGTACGGCCGATGGTGCCTGGTGCAGGGTCCCCACCTAGGGGACGCCTGGCAAGGGTTCGTCAGAGGCCCAGGTACCTGGAGGACTATGTATCAAGGACAGCAATAGCTAATATGTGTTGGGACTAAGCAGCAGAATAACCCGCTCCAACACTGTGGGGCTTTCTGGTAGTCTACCCAGAACCCTGTTTGGCTGGTTGTGTCTCACTTAATTAGTATCATATATATAAATATATTTAAAAAAAAAAAAACAATAAAGGAAGATGGCACATTTTGTTTTTCTTGTCTGTTCTGGGGGAAGGGGGGTCTTTGACCTTTTAAGGGGGGGAGGATGTTATGTGTGGGATTTGACCTTTTGGGCTTGCCGTAGCCTGGCCGAGGGGGTTGGGGAAATGACATCAGGCTGGCTACAGCTGGAGTGTATATTGTGTTGTTCGCTACAATAAAGTTAGTTCAGTGTTCAGTTGAGAGAGGCTCCAGTCTCATGTTATTTGGACATAACAGTCTGGCTCTGAATGAATGAATTTGAATGAATGAATGAATGAATGAATGAATTTATTTTATTTCGGATAATACAGTACAGGTTAAAAGAAACTGTATAATATAACAACAAGGTCAAATTAGACAAAGACTCCTTCTACTAAACAATTCCACGTGAGTTATCCGAAATGGGTGATGGCTGAAGCCGCAGCTTATATTGCCCACCCATATTCCATCCAAGAATTCAAAGAAAAAAGAGTAAACAAGACAAGAGTGATTACAATTTAGAACAAAGCTAAGACAAAGTGTGACTGAGAAAAAAAAAAAGAAAACTAAGCTAAGCTAAGTTAAGCGGTTACTATTCAAGACAAATCTAAGACAGAATGTCACAGAGAGAAAAAAACAAAAAACAAAAAAAAACTAAGCTACAACACAGCACAGGCTGGATATGTCAATCCTTATGTGAGTTTACATGTCGTCTTGTAAATATGTTTGGAGTATTTCTTCCTTTAGTTTTTGTTTAAATTGTCCAAGCGTTGTACATGATTTTAATTCAGGTCCATAATCGTTCCATAATCTGACTCCTTGCACTGAAATACAGTGTTGCTTGGTGGTTGTTCTCACTCTAGGCTTTTGAAATATACATGTTCCTCTGAAGTGATATCGTTTCTCCCTTGTTTGGAACAACTTTTGGATATTTGCGGGCAGTGATAAATTCTTCACTTTGAACATTATTATTGCGGTTTTAAAGTCAACCAGATCTTTCAACTTGAGAGTTTTTTGTTTAAGAAAAGCTGCTCTGCTGGCAAAAGTTAATGATTGCTGGTGTTTGTTGGTAAAACACTGGCAAAAGCTGTGTTCTTTGAAAATTTTCAGCATGCTGAAAACTTAGAGACGTTTGGAAATAAATGTTGGTGAAAGTTGTGCTCAGTTTGTAAAAGTCCTTGAGTGCTGGGCTAAGTTATGCAGAGTCTACCTAAGTCAGCCTAAGTTAAAGCTGGGTTCACACTATAGGCGCTTTTCCGCTAGGGTCAGTACGGTACGGGACGGGACGGTACAGTTCGGCCCGCTTTGTTTTTCCACTGCACTAGGTCCCATTTGAAGTGGGTGGGAATATAGTTACAGGGAGGTGGCGCAACCCTCTCCCTCCCGTCATGTAAAACCAGCGTAACTGGCATAAAACAAGCGTAACGTTACGCAAAACACAAGCTGGCAGGATACAAGGCATCTGCGTTCTCTGTCTTTTTTTGCCTGAATAAATTCAAAAAAGGAGAACAGAAAGCAGAGGCAGCAAAACTACACACTCTGGAAAAGTACTGGAGCGTTTAAGAATCCATAGAGCAGTATAAAGGAGAAGACATGAGGATACAAACAACATCACATATCAAGGTAAGCTAATGATTGCTAATGCTACTTTGCTTTTAAGTCCGCCGTACAACATTGTAATGTCGGCAAGTTATCAACATTACATACTAAAATATGTATTGTGTGTGTGTGTGTGTGTGTTTCAGATGGCTCTCTTTGTCAACCTCACGAGCTATCAATAAGACGCCGAGTGCCAGCCGATGAGATTGCATAATTTATTAATACAGGAAAAATGACAAAATATTGAGCCATGGAGGGCAAAAACACAACTAAGGTACGACTCAGAAACAGGAATACAGATTATCAGGAAGTACACTTACAGGAACGGATGGTGGAAGGAGTGTTCGACGAGGTCGCAGCCCTGAGCAAACAGAGCTGCTCCCTTAAAGAGTGATTGATCAGCTGATGGAATCAGTGGCTCATTGGGATCCAGCCGTCCAGCCGTCCCGTGGAGCTTGGCTTCTGACAGCCGGAAACACCGCCGAGACGCTGTCAATATAAAAGCCCGGAGGCCAAGAGGTGCGCTAGAGAAGAGAACGGGAAACTACCGCACAACCTGAGTGCAGACAGAGTAAGCACACGGACCGTGACAGTTGCCCCCGTTCACAATGCGGATTCTAGACACGGTGGAACATCACGCCCCCCCCCCACCTATAAGGGAGGGAGGAGGGGGAAAAAAGGCCAAGGAGGGCCAGAATCCAACCTAATCCCAGAAAGGAAAAAAAAATCAAAATGACAATCAGAACCTCAGAAGAGAAATGCAGGCACAAAATTGCAGCATGTCCCATAACAGGGGAAGAGATAAAAAACCGCATGGCACAGAGCAGTGATACATACAATTCCATGTACAAATACCACACAAGAGAGGAGGAGAAAAGGGAAAAAAAAAAAAAAACCACACGCTACCTGACAGCAATATGTCACGGCTGGCCCTCACGAGCCAGCATAAGATGCCACAGACCAGTAAAGTTGCATAACAGTTTATTATAACTCAAGGCAAGGGTTGGACAGGATAACTAGCCGTGTGGGCTTAGCAGCAAGATAACATATTAGCCAAACAATGACAAATGACGGCTGAGACGAGGAACGCTCGCTCACCGTTTTGACAAGGAAAAGGCAAGGAACACGAACGATAACTGCGACAATAAACACACTTACATCCAAGGGGAAACGTGGATGAACACAAGGAGAATGTTGACGGGAAAGTTGACGAGACAGCCGCAAGATGCAGTCGCTGGCGCCGGCATTTAAAGCCGGCTGCTCAACGATTGCAAATGCAGTGCAGCTGCTCAGACTCTGACAGCGGGGGATTCCCAAGCGTCTGACCAATCAGAGTCCGGGAAGCCAGAATGACAACACCTGCTGTCAAAGCCTGACAGGGATGATGTATAACCCGAGCGTGGACAAAGTAGCGCTCAGGATATGACAGGACACCCCCCCTCAAGGTGAACTCCCGGTCGCCTATAACATCCACACACTCCCACCCCACCCCAGGGCAGGTGGATGGGGAAGCAGGCAGACGGGGAACAGGATCAACCTCACAGAAAAAGACACAACAAATTACCACCCAAAACACAATGACGAAACGGCAGGGGCAGAAAAACAACCAGGGGACACATTCACAGGGGAAGGCAGAGAAGAAGAGAAAAGAAAAAAACAAACTATACAACACAGGAACACATATTACAAAGAACAGCTAAATCATGTACAAATTACGTCACAAAGTGAATAACCGGACCGATACAGAAAAGAAAAATCTCATGAATTGACAGCAACCAAAAGAAAGACCCCCAATAGTTATGGACCAAACACTGACGTGATTGAACAGTAGCCTTCAGTGCAAATGAGCAAAAATGAAAACACAAACCAACGACCCATAAAGTATGTTTATCCTTTTTTTTTTTTTTTTTTCCTTTGAAAGACAAAAGTAAAATAGAAAGATGTCTTTACCTTCTTTACATGTTTCAACTGCACTGCAGCCTTCATCAGAAGAGTCAGCTGATTGCTGCCAGGTGACATTTATCAGCTGATTTTCGTAGGCGGGGCCAGCTCAGCAGATCTGTCAGATCCGCTGAGCCGGCCCCGCCTCCCGCCGTCAGATGGTCTCTGGAGAATGTGGTCCCAGGTGTGAGAAAGCATAAAGGCCCCCTCATCTCGGTTCATGGTGTCTTTTCCCCGCTTTCTGATCTCTATTGCCTCCTTGATCCAACGTTTGTGTCTGTTGCTCTCCGATCCAATAATTTTTGTGTTGTCCCAGTCCATGATGTGATTATTTCTTTTGCAGTGGTCCGATATAGCTGATTTTAATGTTTCTTGTTCTGCTTTTTCTTTTTTTGATCTTGTGAGTCGTCCTTGCGTTTCCTTCTCACATTCCTTTTGGTGTTCTTTTTTTCTTGTGGTGAATAATCTTCCGGTTTCTCCAATGTAGGTTTTGTTACATGATCTGCATGATATTTCATATAATACATTGCATTTATTGTCTTGTTCTATTCTGTCCTTGGGGTGTACTAATAACTGTCTTAATTTTTTGTGTGGTTTGACTGCTGTGTTTATTTTGTATTTTTTCATGATCCTTTGAATTGGTTCCGTGATCCCTCGTATGTATGGTATAGTTATGGTTTCCTTGTTTTTGATTTCAGCTTTTGTTCTGTGTCTTGTGTCCTGTTTATTTTCTTTGTTTTTGACTTGCTGTTTCCCTTTGTTTATGGCCCATACTGGATATTGGCAGCGTATAAGTGCATGTTTTATGTGGTTTTCCTCTTCCTGTCTGTCTTCTTGTTCCGTGATGATGGTGGCTCGTTCATATAATGTCCTGACGACTGATAGCTTGTGTGCTGTGGGGTGTTCCGATGTCCAAAGTAGGTATTGATCTGTGTGGGTTGGTTTCCTGTAGACTGTGATTTTTATGCTGCCATCCTCGTTGTGGTGGATTTTCATGTCCAGAAAGGCTATGGTGCCATTTTCCTCCTCTTCGTGTGTGAATTTTATGTTCCCCGTACTGTCTGTACTGTTCAGATGGTCAGTGAGTTCTTGTGTATGTCCTTTCCTTATTTTTTCCAGAATGTCATCTACGTATCTCTTCCAAAGGGTGGGTTTGCATATTGTGGGTGCTGTGTTGATGGCTTTATTTTCCAGATCCTCCATAAAAAAACTGCTCATGATGGCTGATAGTGGGTCTCCCATTGCAAATCCTTCTTTTTGTTTGTAGATTTTTCCTCTGAATTGAAAATAAGTGGATTTTGCAACAAACTGTAGTAATTTGGATATGTCATGGACTGTGAGGTTGGTGCGTCTTTTTAGGGTACTGTCCTTGTTGAGGCGTTCTTGCACTATATGTAGTGTGACGTCAATAGGAGTCTTTGTGAATAAAGAGATGACGTCATGTGAGATGAGGATCTCGTCTGATTCTATTTTTATGTCTTTGAGTTCTTGTGCCAGCTCTTTTGAATTTTTACAGTGAAAGTCTGATAGTCCAAGGAGGGGTTTGATGATTTCAGCTAGGGCTTTTGATAAGTTGTATGTGACTGATCCAATGCTGTCTATTATTGGCCGCAGTGGGATATCCTTTTTATGTATTTTCGGTGTTCCATAAATCCGAGGGGTGATGCTGGCTGTGGGGATCAGGTGATCATATGCGTCCTTTGTGATTTTATTGCTTTCTAATAGAGGTTTTAGAAGGGCTTTGAGCATTTTTTTCTTTTCTTCTGTCGGGTTTGTTTTAATGATTTCGTATGTGTTACTGTCTGCCAACATGGTTTCCATCTGTTTTTCGTATGTTTCCGTGTCCAAAATTACTGTTGTTCTGCCTTTATCTGCTGGGAGTATTGTGATCGTTTTATCTGTCTTGAGTGAGTTTAATGCTTTTTCTTCTTTTCTTGTAACGTTGCTTTGTGGTAATTTGGCCGTTTTGAGGATTCCTGCGACTGCGTTCCGGAGTGATGCTTTTTCTCCTTGGTCCTGGATTTTTTCACATGCCAGTTCTGTTGCGAGGATGTATTCTTCATGGGGGATTCTGGCTGGTGTGATGGCGAAGTTCAGTCCTCTGTTCAGCACTGTTTTCTCCGTGTCCGTGAGTGTGCGTTGTGATAGGTTTTTGACCCACTTATCGTTCTTTTCCGTGTGTGTTTGTCTTCGTCCGTTCTTTCTTTCTGTGAGTTTTTTTAATTTTTTCAATTGGCGGTTTTTCGTTGTGATGAATTCTTGTTCGTGTGCGTGTTTCAGTTGTGCTTTTATCTGCTCCTGCGTTTTCTGGTCCGTCGGGTAGCGTTGCTTAAACATGTCCGTTTCCTCTTTGATTTGGTTGTTTATTTTGTCTACTTTATTTGCCGTTATTCTTATACGTTCTTTTATAAGGTCTTTCCGTGCTTTGTTGATGATTTTTTCTGCGTTCTTGGTCGGGATTGGATTTCTTATATTGAGGCTTTGGGGTGTGACCTCTTCATCTCTGCAACGGAGGTTGAATCGTAGGTGGTTTCTGAAGCGTGCCCGTGTTTTCTCCAATTTCTCCAGCCGGCGGAAGTCTTTAATGCTAACTTGTCCATAACTTCCACGTAATACATCAAACAGGTTCATTTTGTCTTCTTTCAATTATTTATCCTTTTTTTTTTTTCCTTTGAAAGACAAAAGTAAAATAGAAAGATGTCTTTACCTTCTTTAGGCAATAGAGATCAGAAAGCGGGGAAAAGACACCATGAACCGAGATGAGGGGGCCTTTATGCTTTCTCACACCTGGGACCACATTCTCCAGAGACCATCTGACGGCGGGAGGCGGGGCCGGCTCAGCGGATCTGACAGATCTGCTGAGCTGGCCCCGCCTACGAAAATCAGCTGATAAATGTCACCTGGCAGCAATCAGCTGACTCTTCTGATGAAGGCTGCAGTGCAGTTGAAACATGTAAAGAAGGTAAAGACATCTTTCTATTTTACTTTTGTCTTTCAAAGGAAAAAAAAAAAAAAGGATAAATAATTGAAAGAAGACAAAATGAACCTGTTTGATGCATAAAGTATGTTACCTCGAATACAAAAACAACAGGTGTTAAGTTTGAAGTATGTCTCAAACACATGGTTTCAACTAGAGTCCCTGTCAGTAGCTTTCCTTTCTGAAGGCCAGTTTACAATGCAAAAGACTGCTTTGAGTTTACACACGTGGAAGAAATAACAAAAGCGGCTTGGGAGAGTTTAGAGAACCCAGTAGTGCTAAACCATTCAGATAAGCAGTTGTCTGATGTGACCATCACCTTAAAACAGCCAGAGTGCAAAAGCTCCACCAGAAACTCGGCGGCTGAGAATTTTAAAGGCCGCACTTCAAACTCATTTAAGGTGATTAGAAAAACATGGTCAAACCTCTGAATGCAGAAGCAGAACAAATTCATTTTCCTTGCATTAGAATCAGACCAACTAGACCCTATCTGGCAGAATCGATCTAATGTAGCAATTTCAGCAAGTATTAGCAACACCAAACAAGAAAAAACACATCAATCAAAATAGCATTCTGTCTGAAAGAAAAAAAAAAAAATCTGCTCTGAGGAGTCTTTGATCGGGAATGCAGTAGACAAACAACACTTCACTAAACAGTAGTCCAAAAACATGAGAATAGCTATGACGAGGGTACATATATTCATTAAACACAAAATAGGCGTAATAAACACGAAGTTCAAAATAACCATAGTAGGTCCCAAAAATAGAGGAAAAGAGCAAACTCAGCAGTCCTCAAGGCCAAAAGGTCAAAGTCACACATTGGAGTTCACCATAGACCTTTACCTGCGGAGTATTTCAGTCTAAAAGAAAAACCAAAATCACAAACTACTGAGGGGCGAGAGAAGGGGAAAAAGCACACCAGGATGACATTCATACAACACAGTTCAGGAGGCCTCCCAGCCCCCAGCATCCAAACCGCTAACAGGGGCAGCGGGACGTGTTCCGACGGCCTACCCGAATCCCGGGCCGAGGATGACCATGCCTCCGGCGGCCGGACCAGGGTGCCAAATGTACAGTCCTGTTTATCGGGAGGCCGGCCCCGGACGCCAAACGGGAAGAGCGGGTCTCCAGGTGGTCAACCAGCATCAACCTACCAACAAGACGACTGGAGAGAGATCGGCAACGGTCTTCCAATGGCGGGGGAGAGCCAGGGCGAACCGGGCCAACTACGATTAATTCCCGCAGTTTCAAATGCGGGGGAGGGAGAAACATGACGAGGGTAGGGGATTAATTGGGGAACATTTGGCGGTGGATCTGCAGCACCATCTCCGGGTCCCACCCAAACAGAGACTGGCTGGGTCGGAACCAATACGGTAGGGCGTCCTAACTGGGCCGACGCTGCACCCACGGTGGGCCCGGATTGGGCCAGAACCCCTCTGGGGACGAACTTTGACTGAGCCGATGCTGCAGCCGCGTCAGACCCCGATTGGGTTGGAACCACCCTGGTGACGAACTCTGGCTCAGTCGACGCTGCTCCCACGTCGGACCCCGATTGGGTCTGAACCACCTCGGTGACGAACTCTGGTTCAGTCGACGCTGCTCCCGCGTCGGACCCCGATTGGGTCTGAACCACCTCGGTGACGAACACTGATTCCGCCGACGCTGCACCCGCGTCAGACCCCGATTGGGTCTGAACCACTTTGGTGACGAGCTCTGACTGAGCGGAAGCAGCACCTGCGTCGGACCCCGATTGGGTCAGGACCATTCCAGTGACGAACTCTGACTGAGTCAACGCTGCATCCGCGTCGGACCCCGATTGGGTCAGAGCCGCACCAGTACCGACCTCAAACTCCGAACCCGGAACCTCCGGCTCAGCGATAGGGGCCTGCTCTGCGCCGGTGATCTTGGAGGAGAGCTCAGAAGAAAAAGGAGAAGAAGAAGAACTGGGATCAGGAACACCGGTAGCGTCAGAACCCAGCGAGACAAGTTCAGATGCAGTGGACGGCTGCACCCGGCTCGCCTCCCCAAGAGACAGGCAAAAATGCTCAAAAATAGAAAAGACAAAGACAACACTGAGCACTTGCCTGATCTCAAGTTCGGACGCCGTCCAGGACTTCAACGATCTGGGCTCAGACGGGAGGAGGTCGTCTTCTGGCTCCCATTCAGCCATGTCGTCATCTGCCTTGGCAAAGAGGCTTCCACAGCTTGAGGACCCTCCGACACCATCGTCCACGCTGGCAACTCATACGGCGTGGTGGCGGGGGGGCTCCTGGCCCGCTGGGTTGGACTGCTCATCCGTGGAGACCCGGGGACGCTCCGTCATCGGCGCAGGCTCCAAACAGTAGTCTTATCCCTTCCTCTGTCCTTGATGTGGCTGCGGGGCTCGGATCCTCTGCCCCAGGACCGCAGGCCCCCTTCTCATCTGATGACGCTCAACAGACGTCGAAGAACGCTCAACGGGGGGACACATAGAGGCAGCGGGTTTAGTAATCATCTTGGCAGGTGGTGGAGGCTCGGGGGGCTGTGAACCCCGAACCTCACCCCCAGGAGTCAGACAAGACAAATCACTATTAGGGGGAAAAGAGTGAACTTGTACTCGCCTGTCTCCCGGAGGGAAGATGGAACCTGCTGCAGGGAACGTTGCTCCTTCCTCCTCCCGTTGGATGGTAGCAGAGGGCTCCCTGGAAGGACAAGGGGGGGGCCACTAAAGATGGGATCGATGCGGGGGTCGCCGGAGCAGAACTCCTCATACAACCAGCAGCTGGAGAGGACGTCGGAAAGGAGGGGGCGACAGCCACGACGGGCCGGGCACGATGCGCTGGCGAATCAGCGAAGGAAGACAGCCCGGGGAGACAGGCTGTGGGGGTTCCCTCCTGGCGAGACTCTGAAGAGACAGCTGACTGGTAAAAGGAGTCGTACCAGCGATCTGGAGCAGGATCCGGACGGGACTTTTGCTGAGAATGTCTCTGGCCGCGACGCCGACGTCTTCGACGGATCACAGGTGGAGTGAACTCCTGGACTGGATCAAGGGAGGGGATCAGGATCCCAAGGCGGGCAGCGGGGATTCCGTCTCCTCCGCCTCTGGGCTTCTTCTTCCTCGTACGTCCGGAGTATCTGGCATTGAGCGGCGATGTCAAGTCTCCTCACATCGACTTCTGGGTGGTCGTCGTAGCGGGGAGGCAGTTGGTCGAGCACATCCTCAGCCCGGTCTAGGTACCAGTGTACATCGGGCTGATAGCCGAGGAGAGGAGGGGCGATGAGGGTATCAGGATTAAAATCGAGGTCGGAGGCGGCGATGAGGATTTCATCAACTTGCTCCAGCACCTTGGTCAGCTGGTTGCTGGAACTCCAAGTGCGACCCCTCCGCGACGGCATAATTCCAGTACCGTACCCAGACAGGAAAGAGCAGAGTTCCTCTAAATGCAACTTCACTGCGAACGGCGTCTCCTTCTGGCGACTGTCTACTGTCACGGCTGGCCCTCACGAGCCAGCATAAGATGCCACAGACCAGTAAAGTTGCATAACAGTTTATTATAACTCAAGGCAAGGGTTGGACAGGATAACTAGCCGTGTGGGCTTAGCAGCAAGATAACATATTAGCCAAACAATGACAAATGACGGCTGAGACGAGGAACGCTCGCTCACCGTTTTGACAAGGAAAAGGCAAGGAATACGAACGATAACTGCGACAATAAACACACTTACATCCAAGGGGAAACGTGGATGAACACAAGGAGAATGTTGACGGGAAAGTTGACAAGACAGCCGCAAGATGCAGTCGCTGGCACCGGCATATAAAGCCGGCTGCTCACGATTGCAAATGCAGTGCAGCTGCTCAGTCTCTGACAGCGGGGGATTCCCAAGCGTCTGACCAATCAGAGCCCGGGAAGCCAGAATGACAACACCTGCTGTCAAAGCCTGACAGGGATGATGTGTAACCCGAGCGTGGACAAAGTAGCGCTCGGGATATGACACAACATACCATAGTACAGCAAGGACAAATAGATGGGCACATCACCGAATACAGAGTAAAAAAAAAAAAAAAAATTCACAGGGCGGAGATATAGGCCAAATAACGGGTACAGAAAACAACACTCAGGTTACAGAGGAGTAGAAAAAATAACACGTTGAAGAGCAATGATAACAGTTCCAAAAAAGTCCAAAACCCCAAACACAAAGCACCCCCAAATATACAGAGGAGGGAAAAACAGGGATAACGACAGGAAGAGCACAACGAAGGAAAAAACAACAAGTTCAGGCAGTCTGCCTGTGTCTAGCGTCCAGATTGCCATAGGGGAAAAAGGATTCCTTTGGGCGGTCTACCCCAGTCCAAGGCCCAGAGAGACGGAATCTCTGGCGGCCGAACCGGGTGGCCCAGTAGGAAGTACAGCACGTCGGGTGGCCGACCCAGAACGCCGAACTGGCGAAAAAGTTCCCCAGGCGGCCGACTCGCATCGTCAGGCCAACAGGACCACAGGGGAGAGTTCGGAGACGGCCTCCTAATGGCAAGGAGCAACGAAGGAGAGCCGAGCCGATTACGGGAAACCCCTGCTGCACCCGATGGAGGGAAAGAGGGAACGGGAAAAGGTGGGGGGACCAGTCCGGCGTCGCTCAGCGGAGGATCTGCAGCTCCACCTCTGAACATCACAAGAACAGGTGCTGTCCTCCTGCTGGACCCCAGGTGGGCCCGTGCTGCACCCACGATGGACCCCGACCGGATCGCAGCTGCACCCATGATGGACCCCGACTGGGTCGGAACAACACCATGGATGACCTCCAACCCCGAACCCGGAACCTTCAGAGATGAGACAAGGATCGACTCATCACCGACGACCCTGGGAGAAGGCTCAGTAGAAGGAACAGAACCGGAATCAGGATCACCGGTAGCAACAAAACCCGGTGAGACAAGTTTGGATGCAGTGGAGGGCTGCACCCAGCTCGTCTCCCCGAGAGACAGGCAAAAATGCTCCAGAGAAGAAAGATTGAAGATAAAGTAGAGCACTTGCCTGATCTCGAGTTCCGTCGCTATTCAGGACTTCGGAGGTCCAAGCTCAGGACGAAGGATGTCCTCTGGCTCCCACTCGGCTACGGCGGGCTCCGCAGCCGGCATGATGTTCTCCACAGTCTGAGGACCCTCCAACGCTGACGTCCATGCCGACAACCCACACGGCGTGGTGGCAGGGGATCCTCGACCTGCTGGATCGAACCGCTCATCCATGGAGACCCGAGGACGTTTCGTCATCGACGCAGGCTCCAAACTGCAGTCCGCTCTCCTCCTCTGCCCGTGATGTGGCTGCGGGGCTGGAGCCAGGCTCTCCAGGACCGCAGGCCCCCTTCCCGTCCGGTGGCGTAGGCCTGGTGCTGCAGAGCGCTTAACGGAGGGAGACACAGAGGCAGCAGGTTCAATGTTAGAGGCTACAGCAGGTGGTGGAAGCTTGCGGGACTGCGAACCCTGAACTCCACCCCCAGGAGTCAGACAAGGCAAATCACAAGAACAAGGAGAAGAATGAAATTGCACTTACCTTTCCTCCGGAGGGCCGATGGTGCCTGCTGTAGAGGGTGGAGCTCTTAACTTTCCCCTCCGGATGGTGACGGAAGGCCCCTCGGGAAGACGAAGAGGAGCTGTTCGCGATGGATCGAAGACAGGCCTCACCGAAGTAGGACTCGTAGCACTCACAGCAGCCAGGGAAGACATCGAGGAGGAGGGGGTGACAGCCGAGGCGATCTGGGCACGAGGAGCTGACGGGACAGCAGTGACAGATGACCTGGAGAGAGAGTCTGCGAGAATTCCCTCCTGACGTGACGCAGAAGAAGCAGCTG
Organism: Pholidichthys leucotaenia; assembly: GCA_020510985.1. Lineage (NCBI taxonomy): Eukaryota > Metazoa > Chordata > Actinopteri > Cichliformes > Pholidichthyidae > Pholidichthys > Pholidichthys leucotaenia. The sequence continues at coordinate 306,747,565 of CM035844.1, forward strand.
ACTGGGAGGCAGAGTTCCGACGACGACCCGGAACTGGATACGGACGGGATTCTTGCTGAGGCTTATTTGGAGCATGGCAACAACGTTTACTAGCTGATGGTGAGACGAAGATGGGACCAGGAACACATGGCACCTGGGCTGGATGGGTGACAGGAGCTGAATCCTGAGGCGAGGATCAGGGATGCCTCTCCGTCGGCCTCCTGCCGGGGTTACCCTCCAGCCTGCAGATCTCCACCCTCGTCGGGGACGCCGTACTTGGGGGAGAAGGAGAGGGTTCCTTGGCTGCCCTTTCAATCAACTCTCGTTGCGCCACAGTCCATGTCACCCTCTCCTTTCCTTCTGGAAAAGAGGTGAGTTGACCCTTTAATAAAGTCCTCTGGGCGAGAAACAGGTAGTTGTGTGCCGCATGGGTGGGCATGAGGAGACGGGCCTTGGCCAGGTAGCCATCTATCTCCTGCAACCATTCAGGGCAAAACCCACGCTCGAGAGAGGACATACTAATACCGTACAAGCCCTAGCGAAGGGAAAAAAACTCCAGCCCATGTCAAACTCACGGCAACCGGCGTCTCGTACTGGCTGCAACCTACTGTCAACGATGGCCCTCACGAGCCATCAATAAGACGCCGAGTGCCAGCCGATGAGTTTGCATAATTTATTAATACAGGAAAAATGACAAAATAATGAGCCACGGGGGCAAAAACACAAATAAGGTACGACTCAGAAACAGGAATACAGATAATCAGGAAGTACACTTAGAGGAATGGATGGTGGAAGAAGGAATGTTCAACGAGGTTGCAGCCCTGAGCAAACAGAGCTGCTCCCTTAAATAGTGATTGATCAGCTGATGGAATCAGCGGCTCATTGGGATCCAGCTGTCCAGTGGAGCTTGGCTTCTGACAGCCGGAAACACCGCCGAGACGCTGTCAAAATAAAAGCCCGGAGGCCAAGAGGTGCGCTAGAGAATGGGAAACTACTGCACAACCCGAGTGCAGACAGAGTCAGCACACGGACCGTGACACTCTTGTGGCAAAAATATCACTTCAAACATTGGGGGTTAACGTTCAACACAGTGATGTGACCCCAACTTCACAAACATGAAGTGGCTATAATGTCTGTAGAAATGTTTAGCTTCCTGTGCAACAAATTGCGCTGATCTGTGTCAAAATCATGGACTGTTGAGACGTCATGGAATTTACCTGCTCCAGCCAGTGGTGTCGTGGCAAAACATGGATCAGGTGCCATATTGTAGTGTATGAGCCGTTAAATATATATTTCAACAGGTAAACAGTACTGAGTTAGGCATAAAATATATTTAACAATTATGATGCATTTTAAGCCAAAACAAATGGATCTAGGATTAAAAGTAAATAAAATAATGCAGTCACAAAGTTACATGGAGAAATACGTGGATTAACTGGAAATATATCGTATTAGTATTGCTGACTACATGTAGATACTGTATAAATATATATTCTCTGCATCAACAGTGAACTATACTTGTATTCATGTAGTATTGCCCTGGGGATTTTGACAATAAACCTTTGTACTTTTGCAGATGTCTCTATTTTGTTTTACAGTCTTCAGCAAATAATTGTTTTGGTTACTTTTCTTAAAAATGAGCCATTATTTTCAGTGTCACTGATAAATGGTTCATACTGTTGATTCTTTTCCCACCGGTGTCTTAACAGACAAAACAGAAAATCATATGATGCAAACACATAAGTCACTAAATTGTTTATTACAATCAGCAGCAAATTACAGATTATTTAGAATGTGCAAAATTCAAACTGTAAAAAAAAAAAAGAAACTGGAATGGGTCACACACACCAGCCACGCTGCCTCACTGAGCAGCAACTGGATCGGCCCCTCGTACTGGTCCTGAATCTGCAGATCTCCAGCCTGCATCTCTGTAAACAGTGAGGCAAGGTCTGGTTTGGATGGATCGTTTTCCTCTTGCCTAGATGAAAGACAGAAATGGGTGGTGGATAATTAAAGCAAGTTTAAAACATATTTGAGAAATGAATGAATCTTTATTTTGGATAGATTAGATTAAAAAAAAGGAACAGAATAATAGAACAAAGGGGGAAAAAATCCAATAAGGTCAAATTAAACAGCAATTCCTCGGATTATACAATTCAACATAACTTATCCGAAATGGGTGATGGCTGAAGCCGCAGCTTATATTGCCCACCCATGTTCCATCCAAGAATTCACAAAGAAAATAAATTAAGAGTGATTACAAATCAGAACAAAGCCAAGACAAAACATGACAAAAACTAAGCAACAGCACAACGCAGACTGGATGTGACAATCCTTATTTGATTTTACATGTCATCTTGTATATACTGTATGTTTGGAGTATTTCTTCCTTTAGTTTTTGTTTAAATTGTTCAAGCATTATACATGATTTTAATTCAGCTCCAAAAGCGTTCCACAGTCTGACTCCTTTCACTGAGACACAGTGTTGCTTGGTGGTAGCTCTCACTGAAGGTTTTTGAAATATACAGTGAGGTAAAGAAGTATTTAGTCAGCCACCAATTGTGCTCGTTCTCCCACTTAAAAGATGAGAGAGGTCTCCAATTTTCATCATAGGTATACCTCAACTATGACAGACAAAATGAGAAAAAAAAATCCAGAAAATCACATTGTCTGATTTTTAAAGAATTTATTTGCATATTATGGTGGAAAATAAGTATTTGGTCAATAACAAAAGTTCATCTCATTACTTTGTTATACACCCTTTGTTGGCAATGACAGAGGTCAAACGTTTTCTGTAAGTCTTCACAAGGTTTTCACACACTGTTGCTGGTATTTTGGCCCATTCCTCCATGCAGATCTCCTCTAGAGCAGTGATTTTTGGGGCTGTCGCTAGGCAACACGGACTTTCAACTCCCTCCAAAGATTTTCTATGGGGTTGAGATCTGGAGACTGGCTAGGCCACTCCAGGACCTTGAAATGCTTCTTACGAAGCCACTCCTTCGTTGCCCGGGCCGTGTGTTTGGGATCACTGTCATGCTGAAAGACCCAGCCACTTTTCATCTTCAATGCCCTTGCTGATGGAAGGAGATTTTCACTCAAAATTTCATGATACATGGCCCCATTCATTCTTTCCTTTACACGGATCAGTCGTCCTGGTCCCTTTGCAGAAAAACAGCCCCAAAGCATGATGTTTCCACCCCCATGCTTCACAGTAGGTATGGTGTTCTTTGGATGCAGCTCAGCATTCTTTCTCCTCCAAACACGACAAGTTGAGTTTTTACCAAAAAGTTCTATTTTGGTTTCATCTGACCATATGACATTCTCCCAATCCTCTTCTGGATCATCCAAATGCTCTCTAGCAAACTTCAGACGGGCCTGGACATGTACTGACTTAAGCAGGGGGACACGTCTGGCACTGCAGGATTTGAGTCCCTGGCAGCGTAGTGTGTTACTGATGGTAGCCTTTGTTACTTTGGTCCCAGCTCTCTGCAGGTCATTCACTAGGTCCCCCCATGTGGTTCTGGGATTTTTGCTCACCGTTCTCGTGATCATTTTGACCTCACGGGGTGAGATCTTGCGTGGAGCCCCAGATGGAGGGAGATTATCAGTGGTCTTGTATGTCTTCCATTTTCTAATAATTGCTCCCACAGTTGATTTCTTCACACCAAGCTGCTTACCTATTGCAGATTCAGTCTTCCCAGCCTGGTGCAGGTCTACAATTTTGTTTCTGGTGTCCTTTGACAGCTCTTTGTGGTTGTGGACAGGTGTCTTTTATACTGATAACGAGTTCAAACAGGTGCCATTAATACAGGTAACGAGTGGAGGACAGAGGAGCCTCTTAAAGAAAAAGTTACAGGTCTGTGAGAGCCAGAAATCTTGCTTGTTTGTAGGTGACCAAATACTTATTTTCCACCATAATTTGCAAATAAATTCAGACAATGTGATTTTCTGGATGTTTCTTTTCCTCATTTTGTCTCTCATAGTTGAGATATACCTATGATGAAAATTGGAGACCTCTCTCATCTTTTAAGTGGGAGAAGTTGCAAAATTGGTGGCTGACTAAATACTGTAGTATTTAGTATTTAGTATTTAGTCAGTAATACTACAGTATTTACTGTAGTATTACTGTAGTAAATACTGTAGGTTCAGGTTCAAGTAACCTGAACCTGAACCTGAACCAGACTAAATACTTTTTTACCCCACTGTACATGTTCCTCTGAAATGATATTGTTTCTCCCTTATTTGGAACAACTTTTGGATATTTGCAAGCAGTGATAGATTCTTAGCTTTAAACATTATTACTGCAGTTTTAAAGGCAACCAGATCTTTCAACTTGAGAGCTTTTAATTTAAGAAAAAGTGGGTTTGTTGGTTCCCTGCAAGCAGCTTTTTTTTATTATTCTAATAGCTCTCTTCTGAAGCATAAAGAATGGATATATAAGATAAGATAAGATAAGATAAGATAAGATAAGCCTTTATTAGTCCCACAACGGGGAAATTCCAGGATTGCAACAGCACAGGGATAGCAACACTCAGAGCAACAATCAGAAAGCAAGAAAAAAAAAAAAAAAAAAAACAAGCAAGCAAGAGCAGCTAATAAACATATGTACGTATTACTATAAAATATATATATATACACACACACACAGACACACAGTGCAGAGCATTGTAGCTGGATGGAATAAATCTATGAATATATGAACACACAGTGCAGAGCATTGTAGCTAGATGGAATAAATATGTAAATATATAAACACCCACAGTACGGAGCATTGCAGCTAGGTGGAATAAATATGCAAGTATATAAACACACACAGTGCGGAGCAATGTAGCTAGATGGAATAATATGTAGATATATAAATATATAAACACCCACAGTACGGAGCATTGTAGCTAGATGGAATAAATATGCAAATATATAAACACACACAGTGCAGAGCATTGTTGCTAGATGGAATGAAACAGCATAACCGTCTACTTAGTTATCCTACATGGTATGATTATGTGCCCATACATATTCTCACCCTCCATAGCGACCGGTATGTTCCTAGTTGTATGCCGGAGAGGACCATTGTGTAAGTCTATTGCATCTTTTGCATTCAAAAAACTATTAGTTTGTTACGTCTTTTTGCTATCTCTGCGAGCAGCCCTGCTTAGGTTGTACAGTCTGACAGCCGTTGGTAGGAAGGACCTACGAAACCTCTCGGTTGTGCACCTGGGATGATGTAGTCTGCTGCTAAATGAGCTCCTCAGTGCATTCAGTATGTCCTGCATAGGGTGGAACTCGGACTCCAGCAGAGATGACAGTTTAGCCACCGTCCTTCTCTCTCCTATCTCCTCCATCGGATCAAGGCGCTGCCCCAGGACAGAGCTAGCTTTCTTAATCAGTTTGTTCAGTCTCTTCCTATCGGCTGCAGTAATGCCACTGCCCCAGCAGACCACTCCAAAAGTGATGGCTGATGCCACCACCGTGTCATAGAATGACTTCAGCAGCGCCCCTTGTACACCAAAAGACCTGAGTCTCCTCAGCAGGAACAGCCTGCGCTGTCCCTTCTTGTAGAGTGCATCAGTATTGTGTGACCAGTCTAGTTTATTGTTCAGATGAATACCCAGGTACTTATAGGATGTCACCATCTCGATGTCTGTTCCCTGTATATTTACTGGTACTGTGAGGGGCTGCCCATGCCTGCGGCAGTCCACCACCAGCTCCTTAGTTTTCCTCGCGTTGATCTGGAGGCAGTTCCGATGGCACCAGTCCACGAAGTCCTGGATAAGCCCTCTGTACTCAGCTTCATCTCCATTGGAGATGAGGCCAACGATCGCAGAGTCATCAGAGAACTTCTGTAGATGGCAGTGTGTTGTGTTGTGTGAGAAGTCCGCAGTATAAAGAGTGAACAGGAAGGGAGCCAGCACCGTTCCCTGGGGGGCCCCCGTGCTACTGATGATCGTGTCGGACACACAGTCCCGGGTTCTCACAAACTGAGGCCGGTTCGTGAGGTAGTCCAGGATCCATGATGACAGGTGCTGGTCCACCCCTGCGCGCAGCAGCTTGTCCTTCAGGATCATCGGTTGGATGGTGTTGAAAGCACTGGAGAAGTCAAAGAACATGATCCTCACCATATTCCCGGGCTTCTCCAGGTGGGACAGAGAACGGTGAAGGAGGAAGATCACCGCATCCTCCACCCCAATGCCATGCTGGTAGGCGAACTGGAGTGGATCCATCGCTGGTTCCACCAGGGGGCGGAGGTGAGCAAGGAGCAGTCTCTCCAGGGTCTTCATCAAGTGGGACGTCAAGGCCACCGGTCTGTAGCTGTTCAGGTCTTTGGGGTGGGAAGTTTTTGGTACAGGTACCACACAAGATGTTTTCCACAGCTGTGGTACCCTCCCCAGTTTCAGGCTCATGTTGAAGATATACGTCACAATCCCACACAGCTGGTCTGCACAGGACTTGAGGAGCTTTGCGCTGATGCCGTCCGGTCCCGGCGCCTTCCTCGCCTTGATCTTCCTCAGCTCCGTCCTCACCTGGGTCCTGGTCAGGGTCAGGATGGGGGGCTGTGTGTTGGGAGTGGGGGGGTGTTGGTAGAGTGGGGAGTGGGCAGCAGGACTTGATTTCTTTAGAGGCAGCAGTGGTTGTTGTGCAGTCAGGGGGGAGGGCGGTTGGTCAAATCTATTGAAAAACAGATTCAGGTTGTTCGCCCACTCCCTGCCCCCTGTGGCCTGGGGGGAGGTATTCTGGAGCCCCGAGATGGTTTTGAGGTTTCTCCAGACCCCGCTGATGTCGCTCTGTTGCAGCTTGTCCTCCATCTTCTTCCTGAAGCTGTCCTTGCCTTCTCTGATCTTTCTCCTCAGCTCCCTCTGTACGGACTTCAGCATCTCCCTGTTCCCCGACCTGAAGATCCTCTTCTTCTCTCTCAGAAGTGTTTTTATCTCAGGGTTGATCCAGGGTTTGTTGTTTGAGTGACGCCGTATGGTCTTGGTGGGAACGGATTTGTCCACACAGAAGCTGAGGTAGCCCGTGAAGGTGTGAATGAGGCCATCGATGTCCTCACCATGTGGATCGCAGAGCTGCTTCCAGGCGGTGGCTTCAAAACAGCCCTTTAGGGTGTCCATTGTCTCCTCAGACCATAACTCCACAGTGTGCATGGCCGGAGGTTGTCTGTGCACTAGGGGTTTGTACACCGGCCGGAGATGAACCAAGTTGTGATCCGATCTCCCGAGTGGGGGTAGTTGTGATGAGGTGTACGCCTCCTTAGTGTTTGCGTAGAATAAATCCAGTGTTTTATTGTCTCTAGTGTGGCATGTGACATACTGGGTGAACGTGGGTAGAATGGGAGACAGTGAAACATGGTTGAAATCGCCTGAGATGAGGAGAAGAGCATCTGGGTGTTCTGTCTGCAGCCTGCTGGTTACTGAATGGATGACGTCACGTGCTGTCCCAGCGTTCGCCGTCGGATTTGCATAAACAACAATGCAGATCACGTGTGAGTGTTCTCTCGGGAGATATGTAGGCCTCATGCTAACAGCTAGCAACTCAATGTCTTTGCTGCAGTGTCGTTGTTTAACAGTGATATGTCCCGGTCTGCACCAGTTGTTGTTAACATACATGATCACTCCACCGCCCCTAGTTTTGCCACTGTCTGGTGTTCGGTCAGCTCGTATCATGTGAAAACCCTCCAGCTCAATGTTAGCATCTGCTGCTAGTTCAGTTAGCCACGTCTCAGTAAACAAAAGGAGAGAGCACTCCCGGTATGTGCTATCATAACGGGAGATAGCCGCTAGCTCATCTAACTTTCCCAGTATCGACCGTACATTTCCCATGACAACAGATGGAAGGGAGGGTCTGTACCTTATATTTTTTGTCCTCCGCCTTACTCCAGCCCGGCTGGAGTATATACATATATATATATATATGTTTGTTTTATATGTGTTTCCCCATACTTCAGAACAATATGTCATGTATGGGAGTATTAATGAATGATACAAAGTCTATAGTGTGGGTTGATTCAGCAAATATTTCACTCTTTGTAGTATTGCGATTGATTTGCATATTTTACCTTTAATATAATTAATATGTGACTTCCAACACAGTTTTTTATCGATTATTACGCCAAGGATTTTAATTTTGGATACCCTTTCAATCTCTACACCATTTACACTGAGTTTAGATATTGAGTTGTTGTGATGGTGTGAAATAATGTTATCAATAAAAGTTTAGCCACCGCTGTGTCGCCCTGGTTTCAAGTGTGGGTGGTGTTTTGTGCTTGTATTGCTAAAATATAAAAGGAAGCACTACAATGGGTCTCAAATATTTGTAATGTGTTCGTTTACTGGATGAGTTTAAAGATGAAATACTATAGGAGTGACTTCCGGGAAGATGGCGGAGAGGCATAACAACAGATAAACAGAGAGCTATCCCTTGTCGGATTAAAAATCTTTGGTAAATGGCCAACTCGACATAAATAAAACAATAAACCAAGGGATGAAAACACGAAGAACCCGGGCACACGGACAAAAGCAGGGTAAAACTAAAGAATCCCTCTTCAACAACGCTGGAGAAATTGCTGAACACGAGGCCCCAAAAAACGAGGTGACTACAACAGAGAAAATGGAGGACGCCAACCTCGATGTTATGAACACTGGCTTCGCCAATATAAGTAAGGACATAAAAGACTTCAAGCGACAACTCCAACAGGATTTAACGGCTCTTAAGGAAGAACTGAAAAAAGAGATGAAGGAGGAAATTATGGGTCTCCGAAAAGAAATGGAACGCAAGCTAGCAGAAACCATGGAGGAACTGCGCACTCAACGGGTATGTATGGCAGAAGCACAGGCTTGAATATCAGATTTGGAAGACTGGAAGACCGAGGCAAGCGAGCTGCTGCAGACCCTGATGGCACAAACACAGAGGATGCAGGAAAAAATAACCAACCTGGAGAGCAGGTCCAGGCGGAGCAATATACGCATCTTCGGGATTCCGGAGGGCACTGAAGGCAACTCGATGATGAAATTCGTAGATCAATTCTTAAAAAAAGAGCTTGAGCTGCCGATGAAACAGACCTGCAGATCCAACAAGCGCACAGAGCCTTGGCACAGAACCCGAATTCAAACTCTACACCCAGGTCAGTTGTGGTAAACTTTTTAAAATGCGACGTAAAGGAAAGAATCCTGAGACAAGCGTGGAAAAAAAAGATATGAATTGGCGACAAACAGATATTCTTTGACCATGACTACCTGACAGAAATTGTGCAGCAGCGAAAGAAATATGCCAACATTAAAAAAATGCTGAAAGAGAAAAAAATTAGATTCCAAACGCCGCTAACGAAGATGAGAATTCATTGGGAGGATGGCGTGAAAACCTACAACACGGCCAGAGAGGCAGTACGGGACATGACGGAGCGAGGCTTTGTGGTGAGCGTACCCGAGGAAGCGGCTGGAGCAGCGGCGGCACGGAGCACATCGAGACAGCCGGAATGGAGGCGAGTGAGCGGCAGAGGGCGGGGGACGGACGTGGCACACCGAGCCCAAGAAAAACTGCAAGGCTTTCAACGGAAAGCCTAGATTATAACAAAGATTAAGAAGGGCACAGAAGAAATGAAGGCCAAGAGGACAAGGTAAAAGAGAAACAAACGGCTAGGAGAGGTTAAAGTGATTTTTGTTGGACATTTCTAGACTAATAACTATTACTTGGATAGTAACTACAGGTCTAGGGAGGGCCCCTCACTCGGTGAGGACATTCCCTCCACCCACCAACAGGGACCAGTGGGCAGAAGAAAGGCCCAAAGTACGGAGGTCGAGATTCGTTAATGTGTTTTTGTACATATATGTGTTAGTTTTGTTGTTAAAGGGGTTAGGAGCACAAGTTAAAAAAATGGAAAAACATGAATATGGTTAAAAATCTTAAGATAATGACATTAAACGTGAATGGTCTGAACTCACCTGTTAAAAGGGAAAGAATAATAAGAAAATTCAAGAAGGAAAAAGCCGAAATTATATTTATGCAAGAGACACATTTGAACAAGAAAGAACATGAGAAACTAAAGAGATTTGGCTATAAGACCTCCTACTACAGTTCATTTAAGGGAGGAACTTAAAGGGGGGTTATGATACTAATTTCAAATAAAATACAATTTGATTGTGAACAAGAAATACAGGATAAAGAAGGCAGATATGTAATAATAAAGGGAAGAATAGATGGTATGCAGATCACATTAGTGAACATCTATGCCCCACCAGAAAGTGACAAGGGTTTTTTTCGACAACTGTTTGATCTCATAGCAACACACAGTGAAGGAGTCCTAATTTGTGGAGGAGACTTAAATGCCGTCATGGATCATGAAGTTGACACAACAAGTGTTAAGAAGACAAAAAAACATGTAACAAAGTTCATAAGAACCTCACTGGCAGAAATGGGTATGGTAGACATATGGAGGGACCTGCACCCACTCGAAAAAGAATATACACATTATTCAGCAGTCCATAAAGTACACTCTAGAATAGATTACTTCCTTATGAATGAAGGTGACAGACACAGGGTGAGAAATTGTAGGATTGGAGGGGCAGAAATATCAGATCATAATCCTATATACATGGAAATATATTTAAACAATAGAAAACGACAAACAACATGGAAACTTAACGTAGGACTATTAAATGATGAGAAAATGAAAGAAAGAATAAAGGTAAACATAAATGAGTATATCGAGGAGAATGATAATGGAGAAGCGGACCCAACAATACTATAGGATGCACTAAAAGCCGTGTTAAGAGGTAAATTAATTGTTGAATAAGGAAAAGCAAAAAAGTCTAAACTGGAATCATATGAACAAAGATGTGAGAGACTGAAGGAATTAGAACGTAAACATCAAAACACAAATGACCCAAAAATATATCAAGAAATTAAAGAAGAAAAAAATAAAGATAAAAGAAATACAAATAGATGAAATTGAAAGGAAAAATAGATATTTAAAACAAAAATATTATGAAACGGGGCCAAAGGCCACAAAACTGCTGGCAAAACGGTTAAGAAAACAACAAACAGTGAATAATGTATATAAGATTAAGGACCCCATCACAAATAAAACCACAGTTACCCCAGAAAACATCGAAGAAATATTCCATAAATTCTATCAAGAACTATACTCGCAACCTGAAGAGACAAATGTTAAGGATATTAAAAAATTTCTGTGCACATTGGACTTGCCATCAATAGGGAACCAACAAAATGAAAAGCTAACAGCAGAAATAACAACACAAGAGATTAAAGATGTGATTAAGTCACTAAAAAACGGTAAATCACCAGGTAGTGACGGATACCCATCTGAGTTTTATAAACTGTTTATAGAAGTACTCACGCCACAGCTTCTCTAAAGTCATTTAATTGGACATTAAACAACAACAAAATACCTCCATCATGGAACGAAGCTATTATTTCAGTTATTTTAAAGCCAGGGAAAGATAGGGAACAATACGGAAACTATAGGCTGACATAACGCACGGCTCAGGAGACACACACGCAGGCTCAGAGTGAATTCAATAGCTTTATTCAACAACAAGGATGAATGGATGCGTGTCTGTGGAATGTGGATGTGCTGGTGGTGGACGTCAGTGTCAGGCACGGAGGCAGGAAACCGTACAGCCAGACAACCCTGGGGAGAGAGCACAGGGAGAAGGTGACGGGCACCAAACCAGTACAACAGGTAATGAGAGGTGAGTTGGCTTACTTGGCAGAGCAGGTGGCAGGCACGCTCAAGGAAGAGTCCGGGAGACAGAGACCTGACGATGCACCTGACAGCAGCCGCGAGGTGGTGATGCGGGGGCGGGGTCTGCCGCCGGGAGAGGTCCACCTGTGCACAGGGGAAAGACTGGGACACAAGTAGAGGTTTGCTTGCGTGAGCGATCTTGCTGTTTGGCGAGGGGTTTCCTCTGAAGCAAGTAGCCGAAGGGAACAGACGGCTTCAGGCCGAAGCCCAGGGCAGAGCGGCTTATATGCCCTGCCACTGATGAGGTGCAGGTGTGCGCTCAGCTGGCGCCGCTAATGAGCGGCGAGTTGTAACAGTATTCCCCCCTCTAGCAGCGCCTCCTGGCGATGGTTTATTGGGGTACTTCCGGTGAAACTCGGCGATGAGAGAGCAATCCAACACGAACGAGGAGCGAACCCATTGCCTCCATTCTGGACCATAGCCCTCCCAGTCCACCAAATACTGTAGCCCGCGACCCCGGCGTCGGGAGTCCAAGATGGTCGAGACAGTCCAAGCCGGATGGCCATCAATCATCCGAGGCACGGGCGGCGCAGCAGGAGGAGGGCAGATGGGATCAGACACCACTGGTTTCACCTTGGAGACGTGGAAGGTGGGATGGATGCGGAGGGAGGGGGGAGTAGCAACACGCACTGCCACCGGGTTGATTATCTTGGTGACGGGGAATGGGCCCATGAAGCGTTTAGCCAGCTTCCTCCTCTCACCCTTCAGGTTCACATCCTGCGTGGATATCCAGACCGGTTGGCCCACCTGGTAGGCAGGAGCAGGTCTTCTTCGTCGATCCGCCGTGGCCTTATTGCACTCCGCCGTGCGTAAAAGCGCATTGCGCGCGGCTGTCCAGATTGAGCGACACCGCCTGAGATGAGCCTGGACCGTGGGAACTGCCGACTCGTCCTCCAGTGAGGGGAACAGAGGGGGGTCGTAACCCAGGGACACCTTAAAAGGGGACATCCCTGTGGCTGAAGAGCGAGCGGTGTTGTGAGCATATTCTACCCAGGCAAGGTGTTTGCTCCATGACGCAGGCTTCGAGGCAGTGACGCAACGGAGAGCAGCCTCCAGCTCCTGGTTGGTCCGTTCACACTGCCCGTTAGATTGGGGGTGATGGCCGGAGGAGAGGCTTACCTGGGCTCCTAGTGTCCTGCAGAAACTCCGCCAGACGTCTGAGGCGAATTGGGGACCCCGGTCGGAGACCACGTCAGCTGGTATCCCATGCAGCCTGACCACGTGTTGGACGAGAAGATCTGCCGTCTCCAAGGCAGAGGGGAGCCCCCGTAATGGCACGAAATGGGCAGCCTTGGAGAACCGGTCGACGATGTTCAGGACAGTGTCGAAGTTGTTAGAGACGGGGAGACCAGTGACGAAGTCCAATGCGATGTGCGACCAGGGCCTACCAGGGACGGGCAGGGGCTGGAGCAAACCCGGAGGAGGAGAGTTGCCGGACTTACTGGTGGCACAGACGGGGCAGGCCCGGGCGTAGCGGGCAGCGTCCTTGTGCAATCCCGGCCACCAAAAGGAGCGTTGGAGCAGGTCAATCATTCGGGAGGTCCCAAGATGGCAGGCTAGCTTGGACGTGTGAAGCCAATGGATGACCTCCCCCCGAACGGAGGACGGAACGTAGAGCCTCCCCTCCGGTCCGCCGCCCGGATCCAGTTCTGATTCCTGTGCCTTCCGGACCTTATCCTCGATCTCCCAAGTAACGGCTCCCACGATGCACGACCTGGGCAGGATGGTATGAACAGCGTCCCCCGAATCTTCAGGGGCGAATTGCCTGGAGAGGGCGTCAGGGAGTCCATTTTTGGAGCCCGGTCTGAATGTGATGGTGAAACGGAATCTAGCAAAAAACAGGGACCAATGGGCCTGGCAGGTGTTCAGACGCTTGGCAGTTCTTAAATACTCCAGATTTTTGTGATCCGTTAACACCACAAAGGGCAGGGCGGCCCCCTCCAACCAGTGACGCCACTCTTGGAGTGTGAGCTTGATGGCAAGAAGCTCCCTGTCCCCCACGTCGTAGTTGCGCTCCGCCGGGGACAAGCGCCGGGAGAAGAAGGCGCAAGGCCGTTTGACCCCATCAGCAGGTGACCGCTGAGACAGCACTGCCCCCACCCCCGTATCCGAGGCGTCGACCTCCACGATGCACTGCAAAGAGGGATCGACCTGGCTGAGGACCCGGGAGGAAGAAAACTCCGCCTTCAGCACCTGGAAGGCCGCCGCGGCCTCTTCAGTCCACTGGAACCGGGTTTTACGGGAGGTGAGACGGGTCAGAGGGCCGACGATGGCTCCAAAGTTGGGTACAAAGCGGCGGTAGAAGTTGGCAAAGCCGATGAATTGTTGCACCTGCTTTCTAGATGTGGGAGTCGGCCAATCTACCACCGCTTTAATCTTAGCTGGGTCTGGGAGCACCTGGTCATGGGAGATGACAAACCCGAGAAATGACGTCTTCTTGGCATAGAATTTGCACTTCTCCGCCTTCACGTACAATCGATTCTCCAGTAACCTCTGCAGGACCCGTCTCACATGCACCTGGTGCTCATCCCTGGACTTGGAGAAGATGAGAATATCATCCAGGTAGACGAACACAAACAGGCCAATGAAATCCCGGAGAACGTCATTTATCAGGCGCTGAAAGACGGCTGGAGCGTTGGTTAGCCCGAACGGCATGACCAGGTATTCAAAGTGGCCGTTCGGGGTACGGAAGGCTGTTTTCCATTCATCTCCCTCCCTGATCCGGACGAGGTGGTATGCGCTGCGGAGATCCAGCTTGGTAAACCAGGTCGCCCCCTGGAGGGAGTGGAAGGCAGTGTCCATCAGGGGCAGGGTGTAACGGTCCTTCTCCGTGATGTCGTTTAGGGCTCGGAAGTCGATGCACGGACGAAGCGAGCCATCCTTCTTGCCCACGAAGAAGAACCCTGCACCTAATGGCGATGACGATGGGCGAATAATACCTGCGCTGAGAGATTCCTTGAGGTATGAGTTCATGGCCTCCTTCTCCGGCGCTGACAGGCTGTAGAGGCGTCCCGAAGGGAGCGGCGCCCCCTGGCGGAGGTTTATGGCGCAGTCGTAAGGCCTGTGTGGAGGAAGGGACATTGCCTTGGACTTACTGAAGACTGCGCCCAGGTCGTGAAACTCCACGGGCACCAAGGAGAGGTCCGAGGGCGCGGCATCCTTGACCATAGGAGGAGAGGATGGCGAGCAGGCAGCGGATTGGAGGCAGGTGCTCATACAGAAGGTACTCCAGGCTGTTACCTTCCTGGTCTTCCAATCCAGGACGGGGTTATGGAGACGGAGCCACGGATAACCCAGGATCACTGGAGACACAGCGGAAGGCAAGATGTAGAAGGAGATCTCCTCCCGGTGATTCCCAGAGACGATGACAGAGACAGGGTTTGTCCGGTGGGTCACTTTCCCCAGAGATGCACGGGAGAGATCGATGAGGGTGAGAGGAGCTTTAAGGGGCTGGTAACGGATGCCCAATCGGGTTGCCAGGCTTTGTGAAATAAAGCTGCCTTCCGCGCCTGAGTCCACCAGTGCATGAGTGAGATGCCCTGAGGTGTTGTGGCAGAAACGGATGGGCAGCGACAAATGAGTGAGGGGAGTTGTCCGGTTAGTGTCCGCGAGGCCCCCTACAGTGACTCGCGGACCTCCCCGTTTGGCTTCTCCGGGCATAGCTCCACCGTGTGCTGGTCGTCCCCGCAATACATGCAGAGACCCAGCGCACATCGGCGTTGTCTCTCCGCTAGAGGGAGCTTTGTCCGGCCCGTCACCATTGGCTCCGACTCCTCGGAACCCTCCGGTGGCGGTAACGCCAGGGGGCGAGCTTGAGGCCAGCGTGACGAGGCCCCCTGAGAGCGAGAAGACAGCTTCCGCTCCGAGGCGCGCTCGCGCAACCGGTTGTCCAAGCTGATTGCAAGTGAGATTAGCTCCGCCAGTGTTTCAGGGATATCCCGACCAGCCAACTCATCCCTCAGACCAGAGTTTAAACTGCGGAGGAAGATGCCGCAGAGGGCTCGTTCCCCCCAGCCAACCTCCTCCGCTGTAACCCGGAAGTCAATGGCGTAGTCCGCGGCTGATCGGCTCCCCTGCTGAAGGCTGAGGAGACGATCGGTCAGGACACTCTCCACACGGGAGTGATCAAAGACTTCCAGAAAATTTTTAACAAGCTGGCCATAGGTGAGGGAGGCATAACCGGGTCTCGCCATTATGGCATAAGCCCAGGTAAGAGCCCGACCCTCCAGGAGATTTCCTATATAGCCAATTCGGCTATGGTCTGAGGGAAAGTGACCCGGGGACGCGCAGAAACACCGACTCACACTGCATGATGAATCCCCGCGCTCCACCAAGCTTACCGCTAAAGCGGGCGGGGGTAGGAATGGGTGTGAGTTGGGCTGGGGCACCCGGGGCTGACTGGGCGGCCGCTGAAGCAGCAGGAGCTGCACCTCCCCGACGAGCCGGGGGGAACGGCTGTGGGGGGTCCAGACGGTCTAACCGGTCAATTATCGAGGTTAATTGAGTGAGTATCACTTGCTGCTGATGAGGTATTAAATCCACCCGAGCCTCGAGGGTGGAAAATCGGCATGTGAGCCCGCTGTCCGCCGAGCCGCTCTGCTGAAGCCGTACTGACATAACGCACGGCTCAGGAGACACACACGCAGGCTCAGAGTGAATTCAATAGCTTTATTCAACAACAAGGATGAATGGATGCGTGTCTGTGGAATGTGGATGTGCTGGTGGTGGACGTCAGTGTCAGGCACGGAGGCAGGAAACCGTACAGCCAGACAACCCTGGGAAGAGAGCACAGGGAGAAGGTGACGGGCACCAAACCAGTACAACAGGTAATGAGAGGTGAGTTGGCTTACTTGGCAGAGCAGGTGGCAGGCGCGCTCAAGGAAGAGTCCGGGAGACAGAGACCTGACGATGCACCTGACAGCAGCCGTGAGGTGGTGATGCGGGGGCGGGGTCTGCCACCGGGAGAGGTCCACCTGTGCACAGGGGAAAGACTGGGACACAAGTAGAGGTTTGCTTACGTGAGCGATCTTGCTGTTTGGAGAGGGGGTTCCTCTGAAGCAAGTAGCCGAAGGGAACAGACGGCTTCAGGCCGAAGCCCAGGGCAGAGCGGCTTATATGCCCTGCCGCTGACGAGGTGCAGGTGTGCACTCAGCTGGCACCGCTAATGAGCGGCGAGTTGTAACATAGGCCAATCTCTTTATTAAATGTGGATTCTAAAATATATACAACAATTATCTGTAAACGAATAAAGACATTCTTGACGGAATTGATAGAGGATGATCAAACTGGTTTCATAGAGGGACGCCAAACACATGATAATATCAGGAGAACAATACACATAATTAATCAAATACATAAAGAAAAGAAAAGTGCAGTAATAATGAGTTTAGACGCAGAAAAAGCATTTGATAGGGTTAATTGGATGTTCCTATATAATGTGCTGGAACGCTTTGGATTTAACGAAAAGTCAGTGCAATGCATAAAGATACTGTATCAAAAACCTGTGGCAAACATCAAGATAAACGGTAGCTTAACAGACAAAGTAAATATACAAAGATCAACTAGGCAGGGATGCTGCCTATCGCCCACCTTGTTTGCTCTGTTCATAGAGCCACTGGCTCAAGCGATGCAACAAAATAAGAAATTAAAAGGTGTAACAATAAAGGGAGCGGAACACAAGATTGGGCTATTTGCAGACGATATTATAGTTTACCTTGAACAACCAGATGAATCAATAATGGAAATGATGGACTTGATAGAAAATTTTGGAAAATTATCAGGATACAAGATAAACATAACAAAAACACAATTACTGACATTCCACTATAACCCTTTAAACCAGATAACTGATAAGATCAAACTAAACTGGAAACAAAAAGAAATAAAATACCTTGGAGTGAATATACCTAAAGATTTAAGCAAAATTTATAAAGCAAACTATGATAGGTTAGAACAAAAAATAAAAAAAGATATTGATAGATGGTCAATCTTAAATATGGACCTGAATTCAAAAATTAAGACAGTCAAAATCAGCATACAACCTAGACTACTTTACCTCTTCCAAGCACTACCATCAGAGATTCCTGGTGCCCAGTTCTCAAAGTGGGACAGGATGATATCGAGATTTGTTTGGGGAGGTAAAAAGCCAAGAGTGAAATATAAAACTCTCCAATTACCAAAAGAGAAAGGAGGCATGGGCCTACCGAGTCTAAAGGAATATTACTACTCAGCACAAATAAGATATATCATATGTTGGTGCGACGGAGGATACGAGGCAAAATGGAAAGAAATGGAAAAGGAAATTGAGGGACTCCCAGTACAAAGCATAATAGGGGATAAGGATGCATATAAGCAAATCAAACAAATAGACCCAATCACTAAATTTACTTTGGAACTGTGGTATAAAATAGTACAAAAGTATAATATAAAGGAGGACATAAAACTATTGAAATGGGTAGCATCTGACAGTCAGTTTGAATCTGCAAAGCAAGATGGGGGATACAAAAATCTGGTGAACAAGGGAATCACAGCATGGGGCAATATGGGAAAAAAAGATTTCGGGAGTTTTGTAAACATGAGAAGAAAATTTAAACTAGAAAAATCTGAATTCTTCAGATATCTGCAGATGAGAGATTATTATATGAGGAAGATTAGGCATAACCTCCACACAGATGTGAGCGAGATTATACAATTCATTTAAGCTCGTATGCAGGAAATAAAATAAGAATTATTTCAAAGCTATATCAGAAACTTACGGCAAACAAACATTCAAGTAACTATATAAAGGAGAAATGGGAGAAAGAGCTAAATTTAAACATAACAGAAGAAAACTGGCAAGAAATATGGAAAACACAACACACATCAACAAGTTCAAGGACATGGAGGGAATTTGGATGGAAAAACCTGATTCGCTATTTCATTACACTACAGATCCAAAGAAAATATACAAATACCCAATCTATATGCTGGAGGGGCTGTGGGGCTCAAAATGCAGACCACTCACATATGTTTTGGAAATGCTGCAAAATCTCATCATTCTGGAACTCTATACATGTGACAATACAGAGGATATTAGGATATAATATACCAATGAACTGTAACTTGATGTATTTATGTGATATTAAAAGAGACAATGTAATACAGGCTGAGGACAGATATTTAGTTAAAATCTTGCTGATTGCATGTAAAAAAGCAATCACAAGAAAATGGTGATCAGAAGTTCTTCCTGACCAAGAGCAATGGACAGACATTATTGAGGATATACATTTAATGGAAAAACTAACATATCGACAAAGAATGCAAGAAGGACAATATGAAAAAAAAAATGGTGGAAATGGACACACTACAAAGTGCAACAACGAGACAGAAATTGAAAGAATAACCAAAGACACTGGAAAAACCAGAAGAATTAAGAGATGGAAACTAAAAACTTGATGCTCCAACATTTGTCCCCCCCCCTTTTTTTTCCCTTTTTTTTCTTCTTCTAGCTCCTTTTTTTTAAAAAAAATATAGAGACTGTGATCTGAATGTAATATGTATGATGAAAAATGAATAAAAATCAAAGTTACAAAAAAAAGATGAAATACTATAGACTACACATATAAACTAAATTCTAATGGTGACTGAACAACTCCCATTCCCCAAAGTGCAAGATACACTATTATGACTATAACTCATAAAGGATCACAGAAATGATCTGATAAAAAATAAATAAATAAATAAAAAACAAAAATAAATAAACAAGCGGTTTACCTATACTTTAACTTAAAAAGCAAAAGATTTGACTATAAATATGATTGATGTGTTGTTTACCTGTCACAATACTGCTGTCCAAACTTTGCCATTCCGAGCAGATCCTGTTTGGACTCTACAATCAAAATACACACACCTTAAGTTCATACACAGCACGAAAATGCAACATGTAAAAAACACCTTTTTAACCAGGATTACAACTAGCTTATTTCATCAGATATTGTCAACACAAGGCAACATACTAGGACGGACATAGCACTGAGCTAGGTCATCATTTCACCCCTTGCACTCTGGTCAATTTCCCTAAAAACGCCTAAAAATAACATACCCAAAGTAAATCAAAAGCTGTTCTTCAACCCTTTGCAGTATCTTCATGGGGTTGGTCTCATTTAAAAGAAAACACTTTGAATTTTTTGGCAAAACAGTCATAATCTCTCTAAGTGCTCCTGCCACTGAGTAACAGTCATCTAAACATACTGAATGTGAAGAAAATAAAGTTCGCCTGGGTGGGTTTTTTTTAGATACAAATGCTTGCAAATAACACACAGCTGTCAGATACTGGCTGGAAAATGCAACAGAAATGTAGAACCAGGTGTTATCAAGCTGAAGTCAAAATTTTGTAACAATACCACAAAAAATGAATATATTACACAGCTTTTTTTCTCAGGTTGTTCCCAGGCGTTTTTGAACTGTGCCAAATTGTGCCAAATGGCACAGTTTGGAAAAACGTCTATAACTTTTGAATGCTTCAACATAGAAGCTTCATCTTGGGCTCTAATGAAAGGTGACACTCAGGGCTGTGTGTGTGGGAGGGGTTGTTTATTCATTCATGAATGAATGAATGAACAAACAAGCCCCACACACACAAAGAAGCATGCCACATAAAAAATGTGTGGCCTTTTTTTACAAGAAAAAATAACCTACAGTGCAATAAAAATTATACTAAAATATCTGCAATGTAGAGGATAACAACTCCCCCCCCCCCCCCGCTACAGAGGAGCTCGGCGCACAAAAAAACGGTCCGTCAACGGTTCGTCATGTGGCCATGGCGGACCGTTGTAATTACCGATCGGTCAAAAGTAATTTTTATTACTATTTTCATTGATAAAGAATAATTTAGCTTATAACACTTACCTGTCCACAACACCAGTGTCGTTGGCGAACATCTGTTCCTCATTGTCAGACGAACATGAAGCTGGTCCGCTTGTTACTTACTCGTGGTTCTGGTCATGCGACCTGGTCAAACCATCTCCACTTCCATGATTGCAGTTTTGACGAACGATTTTTCAAAACAAATAAGAACAGTAGTAATAAAAAAAAAGACTGGCTAATGCTACCGTTACACACAGGTAACGTGAAGAACTTTTAAATATCAGGACTTTGACCCCCACGGACCTCCTCCCAGTTTTTCTAGCCCCTGCCGCCGATCTGGTTTATTGTTTGGCTCGGAAAGTGAGACGGCGGAAGAGAGGAAGACGAGCGGGCGCTCTCGTACGACTTCGCAGGAGAGGCTCGCGAACGGCGCTGCCTGGCATATTTCTGTCCAATACCAACTCTCTCTCTAACAAGGTGGATGAACTGAGACTGCTGATGCGTTTTAAGGACCTCGCCTCCTCAGCTGTCCTCTGCTTTACTGAGACCTGGCTCCGGGAAAATATACCGGACAGCGCGCTGCGCCTCGACGGCTTCCAGCTCTTCCGTGCTGATCGTGACACAGAGCTTTCCGGCAAGACCACAGGAGGCGGTGTCTGCTTCTACATCAACTGTAGCTGGTGCTCTGATGTAACGGTAATTTCCAAACACTGTTCTCCTGCCTTGGAATTTCTTGTTATCAACTGCAAGCCTTTTTATTCCCCACGGGAGTTTGCTTCTTTTATACTGATCGCTGTGTACGCCCCTCCCGACGCGGACACGCGCGAAGCTCAGCGCGTGCTCGCGGATCACATTCAACACACAGAGCGGAGTTTTCCAGACTCGCTGATTATTGTGGCTGGCGACTTTAATCAGTGCAATCTGAGCCACGATCTCCCCCGCTACAAACAGTTTATTAAATGCCCCACCAGAGGATTAAACACACTGGATCACTGTTACACCACAGTGAAAGACGCATATCGCGCTGTCCCTCGAGCTGCGCTGGGATTATCTGATCACGTGATGGTTCACCTCATTCCCACATACAGACAGAGATTGAAGCTCACTAAACCTGTTGTGAGCACTACGAAGATACGGACCAGTGATGCTGAGGAGAAGCTGGAAACGTGCATGGAAATATCTGACTGGGGCATGCTTAAAGGAGCCACGCATGATCTGGATGAGTACACGGACACTGTGAACTCATATATCCACTTTTGTGAAGAGAACATTCTTCCATCACGCACCAGGGTGAGTTACTCTAATGACAAACCCTGGTTCACAGCTAAGCTCAGACAGATCAGGAAGGAGAAGGAAGCAGCGCTGAAAAGTGGAGACAGGGACTGCTACAGGGAGGTTAAATACCGGTTTAACAGAGAGCTGAAGAGGGCTAAATCTGTGTACTCAGAGAGACTCCAGCAGCAGTTCACTGCTAATGATTCGGCTTCCGTGTGGAGAGGACTAAGGCAGATCACCAACTATCGGCCTCAGGCTCCTAAAGGTCAGGATGACAAAGCCCTTTGTCAGAGACTGTCCCAACACTATGCCCGTTTTGACACCTCGTCATCTGTGTCCAACTCCCCCCCTCCCTCCAGCTCCACAGCCTCCACATTCCCTACTTCATTTAAGGCACCCCCCCCCCACCTCCCCACCTCCCCCCCTCCCCTTATCATCAGTGAGCAGGATGTGCTCAAACAGTTCTCCAGACTGAACCCGCGCAAGGCCCCCGGCCCAGACGGCGTGTCTCCCTCCACCCTGAGACTCTGTGCGAAACAGCTGGCTCCTGTATTCACAGACATTTTTAACACCTCCCTTAAGTTATGCCACGTGCCGTCCTGCCTCAAATCCTCCACCATCATCCCTGTCCCCAAGAAGCCACGGATCACTGGACTTAATGACTACAGACCTGTAGCGCTCACCTCTGTAGTCATGAAGTCCTTTGAGCGCCTGGTCCTGTCCCACCTCAAGTCCATCACCACCCCTCTCCTGGACCCGCTGCAGTTTGCCTACCGAGCCAACAGGTCTGTAGACGATGCAGTCAACCTGGCCCTCCACTCCATCCTGCAGCACCTGGACTCCCCGGGAACCTACGCCAGGATCCTGTTTGTGGACTTCAGCTCCGCATTCAACACCATCCGCCCCGCTCTGCTCCGGGACAAGCTGTCCCTGCTCAACGTGCCTGACTCCCTCTGCAGGTGGATCATCGACTTCCTGACGGACCGGAGGCAGCATGTGCGGCTGGGAAAGACTGTCTCAGACTATACTAGCATCAGCACCGGATCACCCCAGGGCTGTGTACTTTCCCCCCTACTCTTCTCCCTTTACACCAACTCCTGCACCTCCAGCCACCAGTCTGTCAAGTTGATCAAGTTTGCGGACGACACCACCCTCATCGGGCTCATCTCCAACGGCGACGAGTCCGCCTACAGGAGAGAGGTGGCCCAGCTGGCGTCCTGGTGCAGCAATAACAACCTGCAGCTGAACGCTCTGAAGACAGTGGAGATGATTGTAGACTTCAGGAAAGTCACTACTCCTCTGCCCCCCCTCACCCTCTCAGGCTCTCCCATCACCACTGCTGATTCCTTCCGCTTCCTAGGCACTACCATCACCAGGGACCTCAAATGGGAGCTGACCATCAGCTCACTCATCAAAAAAGCCCAGCAGAGGATGTTCTTCCTGCGGCAGCTGAGGAAGCTCAAGCTACCCACCAAGATGTTAGTGCAGTTCTACACAGCCATCATCGAGTCCATCCTCACCACCTCCATAACCGTGTGGTACGCAGGAGCCACTGCCAGGGACAGACTAAGGCTGCAGCGCGTCGTGCGCACTGCTGAGAAGGTGATCGGCTGCAAGCTCCCATCTCTCCAGGATCTGTACATCTCCAGGACCCGGAGGCGTGCTGGCCGGATCATAGCCGATCCCTCACACCCTGGTCATGTACTGTTTGCCCCCCTCCCCTCTGGTAGAAGACTTCGGTCCATCCAGACTAAAACCTCCCGTCACATGAACAGCTTCTTCCCCTCTGCCATTAGACTGCTGAACACTAAGTGACTCTCGTGCACCATGTACAGCAGCTCAACCAGACTCATGTCAATCATCACTGTTTTCTTCCTGCATTACCGACTGCACTATATAGTTCTCCACAGTATCTGCTGCTGGCTAATATATATATATATTTTAACTGTTGACCAGTATCACTTAATCTTATCCTACACTTTATTACATGTATAGTTTATTTCTCTTATCTTATCATGTTTAATGTTGCAGCATTGTACCGAGACAAATTCCTAGTTTGTGTACTACATGAACAATGGCAATAAACCTGATTCTGATTCTGATTCTGATTCTGAGGTCTCAATGTGTGTCACCCAGCAGCTTAGACAAAACAGATTTTACGCACGGGACGCATGCGTTTCAATCGTCGAACTTCTCTGCTTCAATTGACTTGTTGTATTCGCAGTCGGTAGGCAGGTCCTTCTTGCTAGGTTTTCAGTCATTGGTTCTTCAAGGTTTCAGAAACCCAATTCAAGGCTCTTATTAGTCGAATGAGAGGTCAATCAAATCTAAACCAATCAAAACACTCCTTTGGCTTTCTGTTCGCGGCTGTGTCTGTACTGGAAGAACGGACATGCAGCTTTTTTTTTCAGTGCGCACTGAGATGCACTAGGACGCAGAGACGTGACCGCCCGCAGTATCCCGGAGTGCAACAGGTTAAACACGATTAAGTTTCCGTCTGTTCACAGTGAACTTTCCACTGCTTGGAAATATAACGTTCATCTTCTTCCGCTTAATCCTTTTCGGGTTGTGGGGGGGCTGGAGCCTATCCCAGCATCTTTGGGCGAGAGGCAGGGTACACCCTAGACAGATCGCCAGTCCATCGCAGGGCCAGCACAGAGAGACAGACAACCATTCACTCTCACAGTCATACCTAAGGACAATTTAGAATCCCCAGTTTTTTATGCCAATTAACCTAACTTGCATGTTTTTGGCATGTGGAGGAAACCGGAGAAATCCCGGAGTAAACCCAGGCAGACACAGGGAGAACACGCAAACTCCACACAGATCACTGTTGGGCAGGGGCTGGGATCGAACCCAGGATCCCCCGGCCAAGTGTAAGTTGCTGTGCTGCCTCAGTGCTAACCACTCCACCACTGCGCTGCCCTGAAATATAACATAAAACATGAGTATCACATCACTCACCATCCTGTATATCACAATATCACGGCTTCAACTGCTGAAATTGGGTGCATCGCGGCTGTACATTCAATTCAATTCAGGTGGCTAGGTCTAATTCCTGGTGCATCTCCATGTATTTTCTAGTGCGTCTGCTTGTTCTCCCCACTGCAAGCTTAGTTTGCTTCCCTCAGCATTCTCTCATCAGCCAAAATGCACAGAAAACTCTGCTGGACCACTGTGTTCATTTCTGCTGATTTCTGTTAAGCCATTCTATCGTTGTTGTTTATAATATCACTTGTTCGCTGGCTCACGGACGAAAAATTGCAAATGGTGGCCAGCCAGCAATTCTGGAACGTCAGCGTAATGCCCACTCTCATGACGCTACGCCTGGACCAATCAGTGGCCAGCAGTGGGTTGACGTAACTGCCGGTACGCTTCAGACCTGCTCTGGAGCAAGGCCGAAAAAATAGGGACAGTTCCAATAAAACAGAACTGTAAGGACTTCCGGTGCCTAATGGAAAAGCAGACAAACCATGCCGAACCGTACCGAACCGTACCGTACTGAACCTAGTGGAAAAGCGCCTTATATTGTTTGGACCGACTTGTAAAGATGTTTTGGAAAATCAGAGAAATACTCAGCGCAGGTCAGCTGAGATCAGTGTCAGACAAAGCTCATATAAAGATCACCGTTTGTGGAGGCTTCCTGCTGTTTTGCTTTTGGAATGAACACATCTCCCTTGGGCATACGTTTCAGTATTTATTTTCGTTTTATATTTCTCTTGTGGCGAAAGTAAGCAGGCGAGGCAATGAGCTGCACAACACACAAACTTTATTCCGTCTCCAACATTCAGTGCAGAAAAATCTGCTGGGTCTCCGTGCATCCTCTTTTTATAATCTTTCAGTCCATGCATGAAGACCAAGAAATCTTGACCATAATCACTGTGTTGAACAAAGACATGCATGGCACATTAACATAACATAACGCCAGTACCGCATTCTCACACCCTTTCCTCCTCCTGTGGTTCTGGCGCTTCCTCCTCTCCCCGGGGGCGAATAGTCCTTACTGTCCTGTCTGAGACCCCCCAGTGACACTTCTTCTTTCAGTACATTGTTCCCTCTTTCCCCCAGCTGCCGTCTCTGGGTGGAGAAACCCCCACCTGCACCACCACACTATATGTAGTTACTTCTGCATAACCTTTTTCCCTGTTCATTCATTCATCTAAAAAAATAATTAAAGTAATGCTATCGACTCCTACACTAAGTCTGCAATTAAAATGTGAATGTGGATGGAATAAAAAAAACTGTTTAGTGCAGGAGTCACCAACCTTTTTGAAACAGAGCTACTTCAAGGGTACTGAGTACTATGAAGGGCGACCAGTTTTATACACATGAAAAAAAGTTTCACCATTTAAGTTTATATATTATTAATGATTACTGTTATTCATCTATGTGAAGACACTGATCTTACATCATCTGATATCTGTTTGTCAGTTAGTGAGAAGCCTGGCATTGCATGTTGTTCTCCGGTGTGCTGTGATCTGGGATGTAACTTGACACTGCAACTCTGAATGAACCTTGCAGGTGTGCATCAGTGAGGCGTGTTCTGTATTTGTTTTTGGTGTTCATGTCAGAAAAGGCTGATTCACAGAGACAGATTGAACCTGTTGCCAAACGGGCTGGCAACGTTCATAGCTGCTGTGCATATACCATTATACTTTTCTGTGTCCACAAGGTATCCGCTCAGGGTCCGCCAGCAGTGAGACGTCTTCGCCTTTGGATTGCATGAACTCTTTGATTTCACATAAAGTGACAAAAAACGCTGCAAAACTCATCCCCTGCTGAGTCATCGGATTTCTGTGTGTAATAAAAGATCACCATATTCAGCTGATAGCTCCTCCAGTAGCACCTTGAATATCCTGTGTTGTTTGGGTTTGGAACAGATGCCGTTTATGATTCTCATGACTGGAGTCATCACATGTTCAAATCCAGTCACTTTTGCACATATGGCCTGCTGATGAATGATGCAGTGGTAATGCAGGAATGCTGGGAAGTCTGGGTCACCTTTACAGTGTGCGATGAAACCTGCATGTTGGCTGGTCATAGCAGGAGCCCCATCTGTAGTCCCTGATACCAGCTTTTTCAATGGTGCCTTTTTCTCCGCGAAAAACTTCTTCACCGTGTTACAGATTTCTACTCCCTGTTATGTATGTAAATAGGCTGGTATTACACAGATAGCGGCCGGGTTGGTCATGGGATAGACCAAGGTGGCTACTACTGGTTTCCGGTGGTGACGCCGCCCAGGGTATAAAAGAGTGGGCGGAAGACGCTCTGCCTCTTTCACTGTGGAGCCACCTGGCCAGCAGGAGAGTGCCGTAAGCCTCTGTATATAGTTTGTGTGTTGTATATAATAAACCCCTGTTAACCGAGGTGAGACTCACTCTTCCTTCCTACATTATGGACATAACAAATGGCGACGAGGTAAAAGCGGTAATGGAACGCTCTATTGCTAGCTTTCGGATGTTCCTCAAGGCTCCGGGCGAGCCGCTCGTAACGTGGCCTAGGTGGTTCGCTGCCTTTACCAACTATCTTGTTGCACTGGGTTTGGGAGATATGGAGAAGCTCCATGCACGAGCTGTGTTAGTACATAATTTAGGAATGGAAGGGCAGAGGATTCTTGAGAATTTGGGTGAAGCGGACAGCTTTGACGATGTGGTGCAGTTAATGGCGCGCTACTTTAAGGCGCCGGAGAACGTCATTGTGAAACGCATTCAATTCCGACAGCGCCGCCAGCAGTCAGGAGAGCCCATGCAAAGATTCGTGGCAGACCTCTGAGAGCTGGCGAGGGAATGCAGATTCGGGACCCTGGAGGATGAGATGATTCGGGACCAGTTGGTGGAGCAGGTCTGTTGCACAGCGGACCGGTCCAGGTTGTTGACTCACCCAGGAAAGATGACATTAGCGGAGGCTGTCGAGCTCGCCCAACAGCACGAGGCAGCAGAGACCATCATGAGGGGCCTAACTGAAGGGGCCTCTCTGGAGAAGAATGAGGCTTGTGCTGAGGCACTGCGACTGGACCCTTGTGATGGCGAGTGCGGAGAGGATGATTTTGCCTTCGTGGTCAGGATAAGGTCTGCCCCTGGTACGCCAAAATGTTACGGATGTAAGTCCACTGAGCACCGCTATAAGTCCAGAGTGTGCCCAGGGAAAGGAAAGCGTTGTGGCAAATGTGGTCTTTTAAACCATTTTGCCAGGGTATGTGGAAACTTTGCATGCAGGAGCCATGGGAGAGATCCAGGTGCTGCGCAGAAGACTCCGACTGTTGTACATACCGTCTCCTCAGAGACAACAGGGAGAATTGGGTGCAATGTCACGTTGGATGGAGTCAAGGTCCCGCTCTTAGTGAACTTGGGATCTCTGTCCTGAATCTTGAAACCATGGACAGACTGTTTCCCTACTGACAGATAAGAAGGCGATGAGTGGAATATTATGGTTATGGGCGGAACAGGGTGTCTATGTTGGGCTATGTGGAGATAGAGGCCCGATATAACGACAGTGTGGCACCCAGCCTTCGCATTAACGTTTCTGCATCCACTGTTAATGTTATGGGTTGCAACATATTTTACAGCCTTGGGTTCTCCATTTTGAACTTCTCCGGTGAAGAATGGTCTGGATGCGGACTGTGGGGTCGACCTGTTCCTGCCTTGGAGTGTGCTAAGGTGTGGGATTCGGACTGGATGGTCAATGTGAATTTGGGAGTGCACACACCACGCCACGCGGAGACCTCTTGGGACGGACCTGATGCCGACACACAGGCTACCCTGGATGAGGGTGCCGGACGGCACAACGGGACCGTCGATGAGGCTCATCAGGATGAGGTGCCAACGCCGAGAGAAAACGGGGCTAGACCGCGGAGCGTGGTTA
This sequence comes from Pholidichthys leucotaenia, assembly GCA_020510985.1. Classification (NCBI taxonomy): domain Eukaryota; kingdom Metazoa; phylum Chordata; class Actinopteri; order Cichliformes; family Pholidichthyidae; genus Pholidichthys; species Pholidichthys leucotaenia. The sequence continues at coordinate 306,776,282 of CM035844.1, forward strand.
TCGTAAAGCGCTCCCAGCGATGACCTGCCAAGAGGACACCCAGGAGAGCCCGCGAGTCGGAGCAGCTGGAGTCGGGGGCCAGTCACAGGACCGGTGATCTGATGAAAAGGAAGTGGGGTCCCTTGAAGACCAAGGCTGATGCTCGAGTATGCGGAGATCACAGTCTACTCCAACAGCGGGACAGCCAGAGTCAGTTCCAGGTGGAGCCCGGTCGGATGGAGGAAATTGAGTGCAGGTCTATCCACGTCTGGAGACCCCTGAGGGATCTGCGGCTGCCGGAGGTGGAGAAGAGACGGCGCAGCAGAAGCCCTGATGTAAAGAAATGGAGATGCCTTGAAAGGGATGCATCCAGGGACTGAGGGTTATATTTTGCATGTTTGTGTTGTTTCTTCAGTCCTGTTTTATGTTGGTTTTCCTCTTTGGTACCCCGGTAAATTTAAAAAAAAAAAAAAAAGGCGGGTGAAAAGTAAGGGAATTTGATAAATCTGAGCTCTACAAATGGTAAATTTTCTGTATTTTTTGTGTTGTTTTGACCAGTGGGGCTCATCTATGCAAAGTTATGTGCTATTTTGAAAGAAATTTTGTTGAAATATTGTTTAATGTGCCCAATTTGGGGTGGTACGACATGTTTGACCCTGGTACTAAATTGTGTTGAATTTTGGGATTTAATTAGTCTGGCCGATGGCTTCTCTGTGTGAATGTACAGTAGTATTTTTCTAGAGTTTGCCTGGCTCGTGTAGCTGGTATTGATTGGATTTTAAGTATTTATTGAAATTTGGTTTAATTGGATTATTTTATTTGTGTTGCCCCTTTGATACATTTTTACTCTGTGTGCCCATTGTGGGGTGGGAGTTGGGGTGGGGGGCCACCTATAGGAATTGTCTTGTGCTTTATTGTATGTGTTTTGATGTCTTTAAAGGGATTACCTTCAGTTAGAAACATGGCCTATTATTATTTTGTTTGCATATTCTCCTGTTCCAAGCGGCAGAATAATCCGCTCAGCCGTGTAGGGGGTGCTAGTGGTCTACCCAGCCCCTCAGCCTTAGTTGTGTGAGTGGATAGGTGTTTGTTTGTTTTCTGTATATATTTTTGGATTAGTATATGTGTCTGGTGATAAATTTGGGTGAGTTATTTGTGTGCTTACCATTTTTTTTGAGGGGGGAGGGAAATGTTATGTATGTAAATAGGCTGGTATTACAAAGATGGCGGCCGGGTTGGTCATGGGATAGACCGGGGTGGCAACTACAGGTTTCCGGTGGTGATGCCATCCAGAGTATAAAAGAGTGGGCGGAAGAGGCTCTGGCTCTTTTGTCGTGGAGTCACCTGGTCAGCAGGAGAGTGCCATAAGCCTCTGTATATCGTTTGTGTGTTGTATATAATAAACCCCTGTTAACTGAGGTGAGACTCACTCTTCCCTTCTACATTATGGTCATAACACTCCTCTTGTTGTTGTTTTAAGAGGCAGTAGTGTCAGGAGCTCTTCTTTTGTGGAGAAATCCTCAAACACCATCCGAATGAAGATCATCACCTGCGCTGTACTACTGCTGTCCACGGACTCATCACACTTGACGCTAAACCACCGGCACTTCACCAGATCCCGGTCCAGCTGCTTGGTCAAATTCTCAGGCATCGCTGACACTCTTCTATCCATCGTACTTGCCCCCATTTGCACATCGAAGAGAGTGGAGATGACATCAGTTCCATTCTTTGCATCGTTAAATACAGTGTTTGCAACTGTCATCATTGCTTCTTTGAAAACCTCCCCATCTGTAAATGCCTTCTTCTTCTTTATCAAAAACTGTGAAGCTCTCAGTGAAGCTTCGGTTGTTTTTTTGGGTGTGAATTTTTCAGTGGCCTCATGAAAAGAGACTGCTGTTTGCCCAAACTTGCTTTTAACTCACGTGCTTTCTCTGCCCGCAGTGCGCTGCCCAGTGGGTAGTTAGCATGGTAGCTTTCATGGCACGTGCTGAAGTATCTTTTAACATTGTTCCATTTTTCCATTGGCACCGTCGCCCCCCCAAATGAGACACACATTTTTCTTTCACCGTAGTAAAAAAGAACTCTTCTTCCCATTTACTATGAAAACGATGTTTTCTTTTTTTCTGCCATGTTTTTCGAGGTAGAATCCATTTTTTCAATCTGAAAAAAATGGAAAATAAGAATAAAAACAATAAAAAAAATACTCCCAAACTCTCACAATCAATACTAAAACTGCTGTTTACTGTGCTAAACTATCATTTATACAGCAAAAACACCTAAATCACAGCAAATATACACAAACTCAAGCTGTTGATGTTGCTCCTTTCTCCTTCATTCTTGAAGCAAATAATAAAAACACTCCAAAACTCTCACAATCACTACTAAAACTACTATTTGCTATGCTAAACTATTATTTACACCAGGGGTCACCAACTAAAACTGCAAAAGGTCCGATTAGTCGGTCCTCTTCCCCAGCTGAGGTCCGAAATAGGTGTGGCTATTTTTAAGCACCTCATGATTCAATTATGATTCAGAACTCCAACTTGATTCTAAAACAATTCTCAGTGAATCTTGATGCAGTTTTTTTCTATTCAAAAATTTTTCCCTCCCACTGTGTGACAACTTGACCCTTTTAAAGCAAAGTATTTGCAATGACCCATGAATTTACTTCCAACATCTTTTATTTAAACAAATGGAAGAGAAATCTGACACTTGGTGGGCAGTGGTGGCCTCATTGTCAGGAATGTGAATTGGTGAGCAGAGGGTCGTGGGTTTGACCCCTGGACTGGCAGGGTTAGATCTGGGTGGGACAGATAACATAGCAGTGTTTGCCCCACCCTCCATAACCCCACTGTGGTGCCCTTGAGCAAGGCCCTTAACCCCAACTGCTCCAGTGGAGCTGCTCAGTGGTCACAGGTCAGTCTGTGGTTGTACTGGGCAGCTTCCTGGTCTGAATGTGACCAGGGCATCCTTGAAAAAGAGAGATTTCCTCTCAGTGGAACTTCCTTGTATAAATAAAAGTTAAATAAAAAAATAAAAATAAACATAGACAAATTTATCTCAAAATGTGCTTTTCAGAATAGTCATTCTTTCAGAAGACCACAGCATCTTTAGAGAGGCCAATATCATTTAACTTGCTTTCACACATTATTTTATTAATCTCATGTTTTATTTGCTTTGAGCGCTGTATTAATTTTTAAACAAAAAATATTCAAATGAATTTTTTGTTCAATTTCGAACAAAACATAATAAAATTTTGTAACACAGGAGAATACTAAATGTGTTTGTTGACTCCAAATAAATAGGTCTAAAATTCTAAAATCTACATCTAAAATCCTTAAAATATTTCCCAGGAGAACACAAACTAAATTGTATTGTGTTAAAAAAAGATTAATATCTTAAAAAAAAACAACAACACAATTTCACAAAAAGTCCACCTCTATACAATATTGTCATTGCAGAAAAAACTGTTTCAAACTGTAAGACAAAAAAAAGGACATTAAATATAACTCCAGGACAGAATTCCTTGACATTTTTTTCAGTCTCAACAGTAAACTCTGTTACAGCACGGAGGGAGAGGGGAGGTAGAACTTTTTATGTTCAATAACACATGGAGCTTTTACAGAGTTTTACAGAGTTTTTACGTGATAACCAGTAACCTCACCTCTGTATCCCAGCATGGACTACTCTCGGCTCACAACAGTGCTTCTTTTTCTAGGTACAGACCAGTCTGCCCTGGGTGGATGTTGACCTTGTGTGTGTGTGTGTGTGTGTGTGTGTCTGTGTGTGTGTGTGTGTGTGTGTCTGTGTGTGTTTGCGCACATGAGTGTGTGTGTGTGTGTGTGTGTGTGTATGTGCGGGGGGGAGTGCGTGCAGTGAACCGGATTTTGCAACCCACTGCATAGTCTCTGGAGCAATTGGAACCACGGAGTCTCTGCTGAGAGTGTCGTTCATGGTACAGCAAAGAGGGCAGTCTGCAGCAGGAGGGCGCCCTAGGGCTCATGCCATAATCTGTCAGGCGGCTGCTGATACAGCAGTTCAGTTCAGCTTTTTTCCCCACCAAAATAAAACAGTCTCCCTTTTCCCCAAATTGTATCAAAAGTCTTCAGGGTCCAGACGGAGGACTCTTGGGGTCCAGATCTGGACTGGAGTCTGCCAGTTGGTGATCCCTGATTTACACCATAAAAGCACCAAAATCACGGCAAAAATAGACAATAAACTTTTCCCCAAATTGTATCAAAAGTCTTCAGGGTCCAGACGGAGGACTCTTGGGGTCCAGATCTGGACTGGAGTCTGCCAGTTGGTGATCCCTGATTTACACCATAAAAACACCAAAATCACAGCAAAAATAAACAATAAACTCACGTGTTGATGTTGCGTCTGTCCTCCTGAAACACCGTGCATGCTCTGACAAATACAGTGAATCCCAGGCTTTCACGGCGCACTGTACAAAGTCACTTCCAGGATTACCGTAATGAATCATATATCAATGAAAATCTCAGCTTTCAGAAGCCATTGAAGTGAGTGTACTAGAATGAAAGCTCAGAGAATTACGGTACACTGAATGACACGACGCTGCCCAAGGGTTAAGAAATTTAAGATGAAGCTCATTGGTGACGAGAGCCATTTTAAGAACAGGTTCATGGGCCACTTACGTATGTGGTTCCTGCACTGTGCTGGTGACCCCTAGTTTAGTTTATCATCATAAAAATAAAATGACGAGTGAATATCTTTTGACTGTTAAACCTCTCTCTATTAAAACAACATAAAATCTCGATAAATGTCATTTACTTTTTGACAAGACATCAGCACTGGTTGATTCCCCACAACGGAAGCCGAACAAATAAATCCTGGAGAGTGATTATGCATGGAGCAGAAAATTAAGAACAGTAAATTTCTCAATGAGGAGATTATTTTTCTTTTGGCTGTGACATATTTGGGAGATTAGGTGGACAAAATTGTTGGTACCCCTCTGTTAATGAAAGAAAAACCCACAATGGTCACAGAAATAACTTGAATCTGACAAAAGTGGTAATAAATAAAAATTCTAGGAAAATTAACCAATGAAAATTAGGCAATGCTTTTGAATTGTGATTCAACAGAATTACTTTAAAAAAAACAAACTCATGAAACAGGCCTGGACAAAAATGATGGTATCCCTAGAAAAGATTGAAAATAATGTGACCATAGGGACATGTTCAACCAAGATGTGTCCTCTAATTACTAACTACTAACTAACTAACCTGCACTTATATAGCGCTTTTCTAGTCACAAAGACCACTCAAAGCGCTTTCATTAATACTAACCCTCTATTCTAAGGGCCTATAGGAAACAGATATCTAGGGACAATTTAGAACAGCCAATTAACCTAACATGCATGTCTTTGGCATGTGGGAGGAAACCGGAGAAATCCCGGAGTAAACCCACGCAACACGGGGAGAACATGCAAACTCCACACAGATCACTGTTGGTCGGGGGCTGGGATCGAACCCGCGATCCCCACAATCCCCCGGCCAAGGGTAAACTGTGCTGCCGCAGTGCTAACCACTGCGCCACCATGCAGCCCTATGATAATAGGGCTGCACGGTATAATTAACATCACAGATGTTTACAAACTTGTAATCAGTCAGTCAGCCTATTTAAAGGGTGACAAGTAGTCACTGTGCTGTTTGTTGACATGGTGTGTACCACACTAAACATGGACCAGAGGAAGCAAAGGAGAGAGCTGTCTCAGGAGATTAGAAAGAAAATTATAGACAAGCATGTTAAAGGTAAAGGCTATAAGACCATCTCCAAGCAGCTTGATGTTCCTGTGACTACAGTTGCACATATTATTCAGAAATTTAAGATCCACAGGACTGTAGCCAACCTTCCTGGACGTGGCCGCAGGAGGAAACTTGATAAAAAAAATGGAAGAGATGGATAATACGAATGGTAACAAAAGAGCCCAGAACAACCTCTAAACACATTCAAGGTGAACTCCAAGGTCAAGGTACATCAGTGTCAGATCGCACCATCTGTCGTTGTTTGAGCCAAAGTGGACTTCATGGGAGACACCACTGTTGAAAACAAATCATAAAAAAGCCAGACTGGAATTTGCCAAACTGCATGTTGACAAGCCACAAAGTTTCTGAGAGAATGTCCTATGGACAGATGAGACAAAACTGGAACTTTTTGGCAAGGCACATCAGCACTATGTTCACAGACGCAAAAATGAAGCATACCAAGAAAAGAACACTGTCCCTACTGTGAAACATGGAGGAGGTTCTGTTATGTTCTGGGGCTGCTTTGCTGCATCTGGCACAGGGTGTCTTGAATCTGTGCAGGGTACAATGAAATACCCATTACGGCGCCTACAGGTGATACAATAAGCAAAAACACTGCTATAAAAGACTCCATTTTCATAAAGAACACAGACGAGAGAGAGGTCATTGAAATTGTTAAATCGTTTAAAAGTAAAACATCTACGGACTGTGATGGTATTGACATGCTCTTAGTCAAAACTATTATTGAATGCTTAGTGAAACCACTGACGTACACTACCGTTCAAAAGTTTGGGGTCACCCAGACAATTATTTTGCGTTTTCCATGAAAATTCACTCTTATTTACCACCATGAGTTGTAAAATGAATAGAAAATATAGTCAAGACATTGACAAGGTTAGAAATAATGATTTGTATTTGAAACAATAATTTTTTCCAGATACTCAACCTGCTCAAAGGAAGGTCAGTTTTATAGCTTCTCTAACCAGCTAAACTGTTTTCAGCTGTGCTAACATGATTGCACAAGGGTTTTCTAATCATCCATTAGCCTTCTGACGCAATGAGCAAACACATTGTACCATTAGAACACTGGAGTGATAGTTGCTGGAAATGGGCCTCTATACACCTATGTAGATATTGCACCAAAAACCAGACATTTGCAGCTAGAATAGTCATTTACCACATTAGCAATGTATATTATTATTATTATATCTGTAACCTGTCTCTCCAAACAGGTACAGTGGGGGGAAAAAGTATTTAGTCAGCCACCAGTTGTGCAAGTTCTCCCACTTAAAAGATGAGAGAGGTCTCCAATTTTCATCATAGGTATACCTCAACTATGAGAGACAAAATGAGAAAAAAAAAATCCAGAAAATCACATTGAAGGATTTTTAATGAATTAATTTGTAAATTCCTCGGTAAAATAAGTATTTGGTCAATAACAAAAGTTCATCTCAGTACTTTTTTATTGACCCTTTGTTGGCAATGACAGAGGTTAAACATTTTCCGTAAGTCTTCACAAGGTCTTCACACACTGTTGCTGGTATTTTGGCCCATTCCTCCATGCAGATCTCATCTACAGCAGTGATGTTTTGGGGCTGTCACTGGGCAACACGGACTTTCAACTCCCTCCAAAGATTTTCTATGGGGTTGAGATCTGGAGACTGGCTAGGCCACTCCAGGACCTTGAAATGCTTCTTACGAAGACACTCCTTCGTTTCCCGGGCAGTGTGTTTGGGATCATTGTCATGCTGAAAGACCCAGCCACGTTTCATCTTCAATGCCCTTGCTGATGGAAGGAGGTTTTCACTCAAAATCTCACGATACATGGCCCCATTCATTCTTTGCTTTACACGGATCAGTCGTCCTGGTCCCTTTGCAGAAAAACATCCCAAAAGTATAATGTTTTCACCTCCATGCTTCACGGTAGGTATGGTGTTCTTTCTCCTCCAAACACGACAAGTTGAGTTTTTACCAAAAAGTTCTATTTTGGTTTCATCTGACCATATGACATTCTCCCAATCCTCTTCTGGATCATCCAAATGCTCTCTAGCAAACTTCAGACGGGCCTGGACATGTACTGGCTTAAGCAGGGGGACACGTCTGGCACTGCAGGATTTGAGTCCCTGGCGGCGTAGTGTGTTACTGATGTAGCCTTTGTTACTTTGGTCCCAGCTCTCTGCAGGTCATTCACTAGGTCCCCCCCCCTGTGGTTCTGGGATTTTTGCTCACCATTCTCGTGATCATTTTGACCTCACGGGGTGAGATCTTGCATGGAGCCCTAGATTGAGGGAGATTATCAGTGGTCTTGTACGTCTTCCATTTTCTAATAATTGCTCCCACAGTTGATTTCTTCACACCAAGCTGCTTACCTATTGCAGATTCAGTCTTCCCAGCCTGGTGCAGGTCTATAATTTTGTTTCTGGTGTCCTTTGACAGCTCTTTGGTCTTGGCCATAATGGAGTTTGGAGTCTGACTGTTTGAGGTTGTGGACAGGTGTCTTTTATACTGATAATGAGTTCAAACAGGTGCCATTAATACAGGTAACGAGTGGAGGACAGAGGAGCCTCTTAAAGAAGAAGTTACAGGTCTGTGAGAGCCAGAAATCTTGCTTGTTTGTAGGTGACCAAATACTTATTTTACCAAGGAATTTACCAATTAATTCATCAAAAATCCTTCAATGTGATTTTCTGGATTTTTTTTTTCTCATTTGTCTCTCATAGTTGAGGTATACCTATGATAAAAATTGGAAACCTCTCTCATCTTTTAAGTGGGAGAACTCGCACAATTGGTAGCTGACTAAATACTTTTTTGCCCCACTGTATATTTCCCAATGCAATGAAAATAGCTAAATTAATTCCGATATACAAGACAGGTGACAGAGGGGAATTCTCAAACTATAGACCAATTTCACTATTGCCGCAATTTTCCAAGATACTTGAAAAAATATTCTATGAGAGAACTGACAACTTCATACTGAAGAATAATTTACTGTGTGAGCAGCAATATGGGTTCAGACACAAGAGGACAACTGCATTTGCTCTAATGGAATTTATAGAAAAAATATCAACTGCCGTTGAAAATAAAGAGTATTCAGTTGGGGTATTCCTGGATCTTAAAAAAGCATTTGATACAGTCGATCATAATTTATTATTAAAGAAACTACAAAATTGTGGTATTGGGGAGTAGCACTGTCCTGGTTATGTAGTTACTTAAAGAATAGATATCAGTATGTATGTGTTGGTAACAAAAACTCACAGTTACTGAAGGTTACTTGTGGAGTCCCACAGGGTTCAGTTTTGGGGCCATTGTTATTCAATATGTATACAAATGATATATGTAAAGTTTCAGAAAAAATGGATTTAATGTTGTTTGCCGATGACACTAATTTATTATGCAGTGGAAGCAATTTGGAACAACTTTTGGATACACTCGGAAAGGAATTAGGAAAGCTTAAACTGTGGTTTGATTCAAACAAATTAACGCTCAATTTAAGTAAGACAAAATTTATAGTTTTTAGCAGCCATCACAACAACTTAGTATCTAAACTCAGTGTAAATGGTGTAGAGATTGAAATGGTATCCGAAACTAAATTTCTTGGAGTAATAATTGATAATAAACTGTGTTGGAAGTCACATATTAATTATATTAAAGGTAAAATATCCAAATCAATTGCAATACTACACAGAGTGAAATATTTGCTGAATCAACCCACACTATATACCTTGTATCATTCATTAATACTCCCATACATGACATATTGTACTGAAGTATGGGGAAATACATATAAAACAAACATATATCCAGTCTTTATGCTTCAGAAGAGAGCTATTAGAATAATAAACAAAGCTGCTTACAGGGAACCAACAAACCCACTTTTTCTTAAATTAAAAGCTCTCAAGTTGAAAGATCTGGTTGATTTTAAAACTGCAGTAATAATGTTTAAAGTGAAGAATCTATCACTGCCCGCAAATATCCAAAAGTTGTTCCAAATAAGGGAGAAACAATATCATTTCAGAGGAACATGTATATTTCAAAAACCTTCAGTGAGAACTACCACCAAGCAACACTGTGTTTCAGTGCAAGGAGTCAGATTATGGAACGATTTTGGATCTGAATTAAAATCATGTACAACGCTTGGACAATTTAAACAAAAACTAAAGGAAGAAATACTCCAAACATATATACAAGATGACATGTAAAATCACATAAGGATTGTCATATCCAGTCTGCGTTGTGTTGTAGCTTCGTTTTTTTTGTCACATTTTGTCTTAGCTATGTTCTGAATTGTAATCGCTCTTGTTTTATTTTTCTTTTGGATTCTTGGATGGAATATGGGTGGGCAATATAAGCTGCAGCTTCAGCCATCACCCATTTCAGATAACTTATGTTGAACTGTATAATCAGAGGAGTTATTGTCTAATTTGACCTTGTTGGATTTTCTTTCCCCCTTTGTTATATTATTCTGTTTCTTTTAATCTGTACTTTTAATCTATCCGAAATAAAGATTCATTCATTCATTCATTCATTCATTCATTCAAATCTCAAGACTATCAAGGTATTCTAGAGAGAAATGTGCTGCCCAGTGTCAGATAGGTTGGTCTCAGTCGCAGGTCATGGGTCTTGCAACAGGATAATGAGCCAAAACACACCGCTAAAAACATCCAAGAATGGCTAAGAGCAAAACGTTGGACTATTCTGAAGTGAGCTCTATGAGCTCCATGAGCCCTGATCTAAATCCTATTGAACGTCTGTGGAAGGAGCTGAAACATGCCGTCTGGAGAAGGCACCCTTCAAACCTGAGACAACTGGAGCAGTTTGCTCATGAGGAGTGGGCCAAAATACCTGCTGAGAGGTGCAGAAGTCTCATTGACAGTTACAGAAATCGTTTGATTGCAGTGATTGCCTCAAAAGGTTGTGCAACAAAATATTAAGTTAAGGGTACCATCATTTTTGTCCAGGCCTGTTTCATGAGTTTGTTTTTTAAAATAATTCTGTTGAACCACAGTTCAAAAGCATTGCCTGATTTTCATTGGTTAATTTTCATAGAATTTTCATTTATTACCACTTTTGTCAGATTCAAGTTATTTCTGTGACGGTTGTGGGTTTTTCTTTCATTAACAGAGGGGTACTGACAATTTTGTCCACGGCTGTAGGTGAATTGCAAAGGATCCACGGCACATGGTAGTGATGAACAGATCTGCTTTTAACAAGTTTTTCAAAACATTTCATCACTGTAGATGTTAACGTGACAGGACGATAGTCATTTAAACATGCAGGACTGTTGTTCTTAGGGACTGGGATAATATTGGACATTTTAAAACAGGAGGGAACAGTGGAACTAGCCAAAGATAAGTTGACTCTATAAGTGAAGATTGATGTAAGCTGATGTGCACACCACTTCAGGACTCTGCCTGGAATTTGGTCAGGGCCGGTAGCTTTCCTTAAGGCTTTATCCACCTCCAGCTCTGTTACAGTTGGACAGTCACCTCCTGAGTCCTGGCTTACAGTGATGCCAGCAACAGTGATACAACTCCCCATATTGCTGGTGTCAAAGTATGTGTAGAAGTTATTTTAATCCTCTAGCAGAGAGCAGTTTACTTCGGAGGAGGGGACAGTCTGCTGCCCTCTATAATCTGTAATTGTCAAACATGTCCGTTATCTTGGTCTCCCAAGTGGACTTTCACTCTGTCCTGATAGTCCCTATAGCCTTATATACCTCTTGTAAACTAATTTATTCTTTTTCAAAGAACTGAAGCAGAAAAAGACTGAGTTTGACGAGTTGAAGCAAAAGCAATAAGGTAGGGTGTGGAAATCATTAGGACAGTCAATGATTAACCTTAAAAACTAAAGTTAAAACCAACAAGCCTCTTACAACCTCAGAGAAAGAACTGGCACTCAAACAAATTCAAAGCTATTCATTAGTTGCCAACTGCAGTCAGCAACATCTAATCAATTCTGACCTGAATGTGACTGTGAATGAACATAACAAAGTCATAAATCTGCCTTAGAAGTACCACTGCAAATATCAACTGCCTGAAAGATGTTTGGTAAGCAATAAAAATGTCAGATAAGATAAGATAAGCCTTTATTAATCCCACAATGGGGAAATTCCAGGATTGCAACAGCACAGGGATAGCAACACTCAGAGCAATGATTTAGAAGATCAGAAAATAAGAGCAGTGAATATACATATGTACACATAAATATATAAATATACACTACCGTTCAAAAGTTTGGGGTCACCCAGACAATTTTGTGTTTTCCATGAAAAGTCACACTTTTGTTTACCACCATGAGTTGTAAAATGAATAGAAAATATAGTCAAGACATTGACAAGGTTAGAAATAATGATTTGTATTTGAAATAATAATTTTTCCTTCAAAGTTTGCTTTCGTCAAAGAATTCTCCATTTGCAGCAAATTACAGCATTGCAGACCTTTGGCATTCTAGCTGTTAATTTGTTGAGGTAATCTGGAGAAATTTCACCCCACGCTTCTAGAAGCCCCTCCCACAAGTTGGATTGGCTGGATGGGCACTTCTTGCGTACCATACGGTCAAGCTGCTCCCACAACAGCTCAATGGGGTTTAGATCTGATGACTGCACTGGCCACTCCATTACAGATAGAATACCAGCTGCCTGCTTCTTCTCTAAATAGTTCTTGCACAATTTGGAGGTGTGCTTTGGGTCATTGTCCTGTTGTAGGATGAAATTGGCTCCAGTCAAGCACTGTCCACAGGGTATGGCATGGCGTTGCAAAATGGAGTGATAGCCTTCCTTATTCAAAATCCCTTTTACCCTGAACAAATCTCCCACCTTACCAGCACCAAAGCAACCCCAGACCATCACGTTACCCCCACCTTGCTTGACAGATGGCGTCAGGCACTCTTCCAGCATCTTTTCAGTTGTTCTGTGTCTCACAAATGTTCTTCTGGGTGATCCAAACACCTCAAACTTCGATTTGTCCATCCATAACACTTTTTTCCAATCTTCCTCTGTTCAATGTCTGTGTTCTTTTGCCCATATTAATCTTTTTCTTTTATTGGCCAGTCTCAGATATGGCTTTTTCTTTGCCACTCTGCCCTGAAGGCCAGCATCCCGGAGTCGCCTCTTCACTGTAAATGTTGACACTGGTGTTTTGCGGGTACTATTTAATGAAGCTGCCAGTTGAGGACCTGTGAGGTGTCTATTTCTCAAACTTGAGACTCTAATGTACTTATCTTCTTGCTCAGTTGTGCAGCGGGGCCTCCCACTTCTCTTTCTACTCTGGCTAGAGACTGTTTGTGCTGTTCTCTGAAGGGAGTAGTACACACCGTTGGAGGAAATCTTCAGTTTCTTGGCAATTTCTCGCATGGAACAGCCTTCATTTCTAAGAACAAGAATAGACTGTTGAGTTTCACATGAAAGTTCTCTTTTTCTGGCCATTTTGAGCGTTTAATCAACCCCACAAATGTGATGCTCCAGATACTCAACCTGCTCAAAGGAAGGTCAGTTTTATAGATTCTCTAACCAGCTGAACTGTTTTCAGCTGTGCTAACATGATTGCACAAGGGTTTTATAATCATCCATTAGCCTTCTGATGCAATGAGCAAACACATTGTACCATTAGAACACTGGAGTGATAGTTGCTGGAAATGGACCTCTATACACCTATGTAGATATTGCACCAAAAACCAGACATTTGCAGCTAGAATAGTCAGTTACCACATTAGCAACGTATAAAGTGTATTTCTGATTAGTTTAAAGTTATCTTCATTGAAAAAAACAGTGTTTTTCTTTCAAAAATAAGGAAATTTCTAAGTGACCCCAAACTTTTGAACGGTAGTGTGTATGTATATATATATATATATATATATATATATATATACATACACACTACCGTTCAAAAGTTTGGGGTCACCCAGACGATTATTTTGTGTTTTCCATGAAAAGTCACACTTATTTACCACCATGAGTTGTAAAATGAATAGAAAATATAGTCAAGACATTGACAAGGTTAGAAATAATGATTTGTATTTGAAATATTTTTTTTCCTTCAAACTTTGCTTTCGTCAAAGAATCCTCCATTTGCAACAATTACAGCATTGCAGACATAACATGATTGCACAAGGGTTTTCTAATCATCCATTAGCCTTCTGACGCAATGAGCAAACACGTTGTACCATTAGAACACTGGAGTGATAGTTGCTGGAAATGGGCCTCTATACACCTATGTAGATATTGCACCAAAAACCAGGCATTTGCAGCTAGAATAGTCATTTACCACATTAGCAATGTATAGAGTGTATTTCTGATTAGTTTAAAGTTACCATCATTGAAAAAGTGCTTTTCTTTCAAAAATAAGGAAATTTCTAAGTGACCCCAAACTTTTGAACGGTAGTGTGTATATACACACACACACACACACACACACACACACACACACACACAGTGCGGAGCATTGTAGCTAGATGGACTACACAGCATAACCGTGCATTTAGTTACCCTACATGGTATGAATAAGTACCCATACATATTGTCACCCTCCATAGCGACTGATATTATCCTAGTTGTATACTGGAGGGGACCATTTGTGTAAGTCTGTTGCATCTTTTGCATTCAATACTATTAGGTCGTCACGTCTTTTTACTACCTCTGCGAGCAGCCCTGCTTAGGTTATACAGTCTGACAGCCGTAGGTAGGAAGGACCTGCAAAACCTCTCGGTCGCGCATCTAGGATGATGCGGGCTGATCGCCCGCTGCTATCATCGGCCCTGCTAACATCTGAGCCGGCTGATCGCCCGCTGCCATCAACAGCCTGGCTAACATCTGAACCGGTTGATCGCTCGCTGCTGCCAACGGCCCTGCTAACATCTGAACTGGTGGAGCAGCATAATGCTGGTCTTCGCCCCAGTACAGCTGAACATAGCGAGTCGGGTGAGTCGAATTGCACTGAACAGTCTCACATATCTGATCCTGCTGTAAACAGCTGCGCTACGTCCAAACTTTTGGAAGCAGGAGCAGTTAAACAAAATGCAAATGAGGCGAGATCCGAAAACCGAGCTGTACAAAAGTAAAAACAACATTTATTTTTCCAAACTGTTAATCATGCACGAGTTCTTTGGGACACAAAGGCTAAACCAAAGGGATCCTCTGCGGACATTTAAACATACGGAGCATAATCCCCAAAAGAGATGAGATTTCGGTGTTGCTGTTGGACTCAAATCTGGACTATCTTTGTCTTTCAGAAAGCTGGCTACACAGGAACATAGACACTAATATGATCGATATTGTGGGTTATCAGTGTTTTAGAAAAGACAGGCAGGTAGGGAGGGGAGGAGGTGTTTTAATTTACATCAAAGAGAAATTTAAATGTCAATTGGTTGATTTGAATACTTCACTTGAATGTTTAGCTGTTAATGTATGTCTCTCATCGGTAATGAATTTCAACATTGCAGTATTGTACAACCCACCGTCACACAATTCTTCTTTTTATAATGAATTAAGTGATCTGGTTAAACAACTTGAGAGGAGCAGAGAAACAATATTTTATGGTGACTTTAATATTAACTGGTCTGATAAAAAGGACAAACAGAAACTGAAAAGCCTCATGACTAAATTTAATTACCAACAAATGATCAAAGGACCCACCAGGATAACCAAACAATCTAGAACACTTATTGACATGATATTTGCTAATAAACCAGAACGAATAACCAGAACCTATAATCTTGTAACTGGTCTCTCAGATCATAACATGGTTCTTGCTGTCAGAAAACTTACTATAAAGCGACTACAGTGTTTTGGGGGAGTCGATATTGACAAATTAAATTTTATTATTCCCAAATCAAAAAATGCGGAGTTTGAACATTACTTAGAGAATCAAAATTGGGAGCAGCTCATGTCAATATATGAAGTAGATGATTGTTGTAATTTTATAACTGCAACAATTACAAAGTCTATAGAAAAATTTACAAAGCAAATTAAAAGTAGACAACAGAAGATTAACCTACCATGGTTAAATAATGAAATAAGAAAACTTATGAAGAGGCGAGACTCTGCATTGAAAACATCATTAACCTCTAAACTACAAAATGATCACCTAGTGTACAAAAGTTTAAGAAATAAAGTGGTACAAGAGCTGCGAAAATCAAAAGTATCTTATTACAATAAACTGATATATCATGCAAAGAGTAACAACAGTTCCCTATGGAGGCATTTAAATAACTTAACTAATAAAAAAAAGTGTTCAGAAGGGGGTAAAGGAACTCAGAATCAATGGCAAGACCATCAGTGACAAGGCTACTTTGGCAAATGAATTTAATTCATATTTTGTGGACTGTGGAAGACTTAACAAAAAACTTTGTGCTGCCAAATGTGCTCAACAACACAAAATCAATACTTTCAACAGATTCTTTTCACATCGATGAGGTAAATGAGGAGTTAATTGCTGGTATTGTTAAAACACTGTCAAACTCAAAAACTAATTATATCTACAATATGAGCACTTCCTTTCTCAAAACGCACAGCAAAATATTAATCAAACCACTGACTCATCTCATTAATCTCTCCATTAGGTCTAGTACATTTCCATCTGGTTGGAAAAAAGCTGTCATCATACCAGTTCGTAAATCAGGCAGTAAAGACGATATATGCAATTACCGTCCAATCTCTATTTTACCAGTCCTGTCTAAGGTTCTTGAAAAAGTTGTAGCTACACAGCTGATAGACTATTTACAAGACAGTCAACTTCTTCATCCACATCAATTTGGTTTTAGACCAGGATACTCAACAGAAACAGCAAATTGTTCAAACAGTCCTTGGACAGGGGTAATGTGGTAGGGGCTGTTTTTCTAGATCTCAAAAAGGTTTTCGATACTGTAAACCACAGTTTGCTTTTATCCAAAATGGTATCTTTTAACTTCTCTCCAGATACATTAGAATGGTTTGCATCTTATCTCCAGAATAGAGAACAGTGTGTAAAAGTTCACCAGGATAAATCTTCATTTTTAAACAACCGTATGGGTATCCCACAAGGGTCCATTCTTGGTCCTTTACTTTTCAGCATTTTTATTAATGACTTGCCGCTACACTGCTCAGCTGCAACATGTCAACTTTATGCAGATGATGCAGTTATTTACACAGCTGCCAAGACTCCAGCACAGGCTGCAGATGTACTGTCCACAAGTATGGTTGATGTCCAAGAGTGGCTCTTCCAGAACCATCTATTGCTGAGTGGCTCTTCCAGAACCATCTATTGCTGAACCTTCAGAAAATAGTTTCAATGTGCTTCTCAATCAAAAAATGTAACCTGCAACGTTTTAAAGTTAATATACATGATCAAGACATCAGTTTAGTTACAGAATTCAAATACCTTGGCATTGTACTAGATCCTCAATTCAAATTTAATCTTCATATAAAGAAAATTTCTAAAACAGTAAACAAAAATCTGAACTGCTTTAAATTAATTAGATATTACATACCATATGAAGCAGCTGTACTGTATATGCATTCTATGTTTTTTTTCTCATATATCATACTGTTTGACAGTCTGGGCTCAAGCAGCCCCTTCCGCAATAAAACATATAGGTTCATTATATAATCAAACTCTAAAAATCTTGGACAAAAAGCCCATTAGGTGGCATCACTGTTATATTTTAAAAAAAAATACAATCTATTGAGTTTTGAGAGTTTCATTGACCTCTGTTTTCTGAAATTAATTTTCAAATGTTTCCATAAATCAGCGCCTGAGCCACTTGCTGGTTTCATCCAAAGACAGGACAGCAGCAGAGCCACCAGGAGTTCTGCTAACAATAACTGTAAAATATTCCACCGCAGAACCACATTTGGACAAACAGCTTTCTCTATAAAGAGCAGTCACATCTGGAACACAATGCCAAATGAAATTAAAATAACAACGGACTTTAAAACATTCACTACAAAGGTTAAAAACTGGCTGAAAAATAAACAAGAATGTACCCATGTATGAAATGATTGTCTGCAGGGTGAGAGTGAATGAAGGGAAGGAATGAATGTATTTGTTTATAGTGAGTGACGAAGGGAGGGAGGCCTGAAATAGGCAAATGTGAGTCAGGTTTTTATATTGTGTATTTATAATATTTATAATATTTATAATATTTATAATTGTGTATTTATAATGTATTTATAATCTTTTCTGCATTGATGTATGTGGTTATTGTTTATTCTGTTTTCATTTTTTCTTTTCCTTATCCTTTTTTCTTCTTACTTGTTTCTCCTTTCTAAAGCCCATCCAGGGACAAGAGTTGCAAATTAGCTAATAGCTATACACTCTTTGTGCAGCACATCAGATTGATTGTCATTTGATTAATTGTCTATGTTTATTGCACTGTCCCTGTCAAATAAACAAATAATCTAATCTAATCTAGTCTACTGCTAAATGAGCTCCTCAGTGCTTTCAGTATGTCCTGCATAGGGTGGGACTCGGACTCCAGAAGAGATGACAGTTTAGCCACCATCCTTCTCGCTCCTATCTCCTCCACTGGGTCAAGGCGCTGCCCCAGGACAGAGCTAGCTTTCTTGATTAGTTTGTTCAGTCTCTTCCTATCGGCTGCTATAATGCCACTGCCCCAGCAGACCACTCCAAAAGTGATGGCTGATGCCACCACCGTGTCATAGAATGTCTTCAAGAGCACCCCTTGAACACCAAAAGACCTGAGCCTCCTCAGTAGGAACAGCCTGTGCTGTCCCTTCTTGTAGAGTGCGTCAGTATTGTGTGACCAGTCTAGTTTATTGTTCAGATGAACACCCAGGTACTTGTAGGATGTCACCATCTCAGTGTCTGCTCCCTGTATGTTTACTGGTGCTGTGAGGGGTTGTCCTTGCCTGCGGCAATCCACCACCAGCTCCTCAGTTTTCCTCGCGTTGATCTGGAGGCAGTTCCGATGGCACCAGTCCACGAAGTCCTGGATAAGTCCTTTGTACTCAGCTTCATCTCCATTGGAGATGAGGCCGATGATCGCAGAGTCGTCAGAGAACTTCTGTAGATGGCAGTGTATTGTGTTGTGTGAGAAGTCCGCAGTATAAAGGGTGAACAGGAAGGGAGCCAAAACCGTTCCCTGGGTCACATTTTCTGGGATCTGTTGAATCAAATCACTCTCTGTCACTGAGATACATCCAGTACTTGCTAGACAAACTGTAATGTGTCTAATGTAAGGCACATACATGCTATGTTAAAGGTACTGGGTCTGCCTGGATTGCCAGTTACTCTGAAAGAGGCAGTATCGCTGCTTGATAATCATTGAGTTTAAAAATGTAGTTACACTGGTGGGTTTGACTTCACAACCACACACATACAGAATCTCACCAAGTCCCTCTGTCGCAGTTGGTACATATTTTATTGAAGTATTAAAGAATGTTATGGAGATTTTTTTTGTGTAACAAAACAATCATATTTCAACCTTTTTCATGCATGCAACCATGCAACAAAGCTGAAAGAAATGTAGGAACAAAAGGCCAAGGTGGAGAGGCAGAAGACTGAGATTTACAAGCTAAACCAACACCTGCAAGGTAGTCTTTATTACATTACAAAATGGATTATTTATTAAATTTGAAAACATTTATATTTAATGGCAGCCATGAGAATCATTTTGGAAAATTTTAGTATTTCAAGTCTGAGCTAAACAATTATTTGGGCAGTTTCACCAATTCCCCTTTGCAGCACCTCTCAAGTTCCATCAGGTTGGATGGGAAGCCTTGGTGCACAGCCATTTTCAGATCTCTCCAGAGATCCCATTGGATTCAAGTCTGGGCTTTGGCTGGGCCACTCAAGGACATTCACAGAGTTGTCCTGAAGCCACTCCTTTGATATCTTGGCTGTGTCCTTAGGGTCGTTGTCCTGCTGAAAGATGAACCATTGCCCCAGTTTGAGGTCAAGAGTTCTCTGGAGCAGGTTTTCATCAAGGATGTCTCTGTACATTGCTGCATTCATTCTTTCCCTCTATCCTGACTAGTCTCCCAGTTTCTGCTACTGAAAAACATCCCCACAGCATGATGCTGCCACCACCATGCTTCACTGTAGGGATGGTATTGTCCTGGTGATGAGCAGTGCCTGGTTTCCTCCAAACATGATGCCTGGCATTCATGCCAAAGAGTTCAATCTTTGTCTCATCAGACCAGAGTATTTTGTTTCTCATGGTCTGAGAGTCCTTCAGGTGCCTTTTTGCAAACTCCAGGCAGACTGCCATGTGCCTTTTACTAAGGAGTGGCTTTTGTCTGGTCACTCTACCATACAGGCATGATTGATTGATTGCTGCAGAGATGGTTATCCTTCTGGAAAGTTCCCCTCTCTCCACAGAGGAACGCTGGAATGCTGACAGAGTGACTATCGGGTTCTTGGTCATCTCCTTTACTAAGGCTGTTCTCCTGATCGCTCAGTTTAGACGGCCAGCCAGCTCAAGGAAAAGTCCTGGTGGTTCTGAACTTCTTCCGTTTATGGATGATGGAGGCCACTGTGCTCACTGGGACCTTCAAAGCAGCAGAAAGTTTTTTGTACTCTTACCGAGATTTGTGCCTTGAGACAATCCTGTCTCACAGGTCTACAGACAATTCCTTTGAATTCATGCCTGATTTGTGCTCTGACATGCACTGTCAACTGTGGGACCTTATATAGACAGGTGTGTGTCTTTCCAAATCGTGTCTAATCAACTGAATTTACCGCAGGTGGACTTTAATTAAGCTGTAGAAACATCTCAAGGATGATCACTGGAAACAGGATGGACCTGAGCTCAATTCTGAGCTTCATGGCAAAGGCTGTGAATAATTATGTACATGTGATTTCTTAGTTTTTTATTTTTAATAAATTTGTAACAATCTGGCTGTAACATAGCAAAATGTGGAAAAAGCGATGCACTGTGAATACTTTCTGGATGCACTGTATGTGATTGAACCCTGGACCTGCTGGTGGTGGAAGGAATGAAGGAGGATATTTAAGTGTTTAATTGTGTTAATGCAGCCTGTGAATGAAACTCAACAATTTTAGTTTGAAAGTGTTTATTTTGAATTAGCAAAGCTCAAACTTGTACTTTAATTGAAACTTAAGCCTTAAATTGGCAGCCAGTCATCAAAGGTTTCAGTAACTCTCTTTCAGACCATGTCGCAAAGCTGGAGGTGCAGAAGACTGAGATGGCCAAGCTTAAGCAGCAGCTGCAAGGTATCCATATATGCAGTGTGTATGTACAGTATATATTAGTGCTGGGAGTATTAATGCATTAACACAAATTAATGCCCCCATGGTTCTTCTTGTTGTAGTGTAACTTGAAACATGCAGCAAGAATTTTGTCCGGACAGCCTTTGACGCGACACACAATATAATCAATGACCACACTCCTCTGCTGCATTCCAAATGTCCACTCACTCCATACTCCCTATATAGTGAATTCAAATATAGTTTACTATATAGTGAAGCCTAATGACATCATTAATGTTGCTGAGAAAGTTATATTGAATTCACTGTATAGGGAGCTGAAGTCATGTTAACTGGAAATTGTCATTTAATGACAGAAAAATCTGAAAGCTTTCTGCCATTTTGACAGATTATACTAAGAGTGATATAATTAAAATCAATTAAAATGACAGAGCTGAGTTAAGATAAGATAAGATAAGATAAGCCTTTATTAGTCCCACAATGGGGAAATTCCAGGATTGCAACAGCACAGGGATAGCAACACTCAGAGCAACAATCAGAAGGCAAGAAAAAAACAAAAAACAAGCAAGCAAGAGCAGCTAATATACATATGTACATATTACTATAAAATATATATATACACACACACAGACACACAGTGCAGAGCATTGTAGCTGGATGGAATAAATATATGAATATGTAAACACACAGTGCGGAGCAATGTAGCTAGATGAAATAATATGTAGATATATAAACACACAGTGCGGAGCATTGTAGCTAGATGGAATAAATATATAGATATATAAACATAAACACACCCAGTGCGGAGCATTGTAGCTAGATGGAATAAATATGTAAATATATAAACACACACAGTGCAGAGCATTGTTGCTAGATGGGATGAAACAGCACAACCGTCTACTTAGTTATCCTACATGGTATGATTACGTGCCCATACATATTCTCACTCTCCATAGCGACCGGTATTTTCCTAGTTGTATGCCGGAGGGGACCATTGTGTATGTCTATTGCATCTTTTGCATTCAAAAAACTATTAGTTTGTTACGTCTTTTTGCTATCTCTGCGAGCAGCCCTGCTTAGGTTGTACAGTCTGACAGCCGTTGGTAGGAAGGACCTGCGAAACCTCTCGGTTGTGTACCTGGGATGATGTAGTCTGCTGCTAAATGAGCTCCTCAGTGCATTCAGTATGTCCTGCATAGGGTGGAACTCGGACTCCAGCAGAGATGACAGTTTAGCCACCGTCATTCTCTCTCCTATCTCCTCCACCGGATCAAGGCGCTGCCCCAGGACAGAGCTAGCTTTCTTGATCAGTTTGTTCAGTCTCTTCCTATCGGCTGCAGTAATGCCACTGCCCCAGCAGACCACTCCAAAAGTGATGGCTGATGCCACCACCGTGTCATAGAATGTCTTCAACAGCGCGCCTTGTACACCAAAAGACCTGAGTCTCCTCAGCAGGAACAGCCTGCGCTGTCCCTTCTTGTAGAGTGCATCAGTATTGTGTGACCAGTCTAGTTTATTGTTCAGATGAACACCCAGGTACTTATAGGCTGTCACCATCTCGATGTCTGTTCCCTGTATATTTACTGGTGCTGTGAGGGGTTGTCCTTGCCTGCGGCAGTCCATCACCAGCTCCTTAGTTTTCCTCGCGTTGATCTGGAGGCAGTTCCGATGGCACCAGTCCACGAAGTCCTGGATAAGCCCTCTGTATTCAGCTTCATCTCCATTGGAGATGAGGCCAACGATCGCAGAGTCATCAGAGAACTTCTGTAGATGGCAGTGTGTTGTCTTGTGTGAGAAGTCCGCAGTATAAAGAGTGAACAGGAAGGGAGCCAGCACCGTTCCCTGGGGGGGGCCCCCGTGCTACTGATGATCGTGTTGGACACACAGTCCCGGGTTCTCACAAACTGAGGCCGGTTCGTGAGGTAGTTCAGGATCCATGATGACAGGTGCTGGTCCACTCCTGCGCGCAGCAGCTTGTCCTTCAGGATCATCGGTTGGATGGTGTTGAAAGCACTGGAGAAGTCAAAGAACATGATCCTCACCATATTCCCGGGCTTCTCCAGGTGGGACAGAGAACGGTGAAGGAGGAAGATCACCGCATCCTCCACCCCAATGCCATGCTGGTAGGCGAACTGGAGTGGATCCATCGCTGGTTCCACCAGGGGGCGGAGGTGAGCAAGGAGCAGTCTCTCCAGGGTCTTCATCAAGTGGGACGTCAAGGCCACCGGTCTGTAGCTGTTCAGGTCTTTGGGGTGGGAAGTTTTTGGTACAGGTACCACACAAGATGTTTTCCACAGCTGTGGTACCCTCCCCAGTTTCAGGCTCATGTTGAAGATATACGTCACAATCCCACACAGTTGGTCTGCACAGGACTTGAGGAGCTTTGCGCTGATGCCGTCCGGTCCCGACGCCTTCCTCGCCTTGATCTTCCTCAGCTCCGTCCTCACCTGGGTCCTGGTCAGGGTCAGGATGGGGGGCTGTGTGTTGGGAGTGGGGGGGTGTTGGTGGATTGGGGAGTGGGCAACAGGACTAGATTTCTTTAGAGGCAGCAGTGGTTGTTGTGCAGACAGGGGGGAGGGCGGTTGGTCAAACCTATTGAAAAACAGATTCAGGTTGTTCGCCCACTCCCTGCCCCCCGTGGCCTGGGGGGAGGTATTCTGGAGCCCAGAGATGGTTTTGAGGTTTCTCCAGACCCCGCTGATGTCGCTCTGTTGCAGCTTGTCCTCCATCTTCTTCCTGAAGCTGTCCTTGCCTACTCTGATCTTTCTCCTCAGATCCCTCTGTACGGACTTCAGCATCTCCCTATTCCCCGACCTGAAGATCCTCTTCTTCTCTATCAGAAGTGTTTTTATCTCAGGGTTGATCCAGGGTTTGTTGTTTGAGTGACGCCGTATGGTCTTGGTGGGAACGGATTTGTCCACACAGAAGCTGAGGTAGCCCGTGAAGGTGTGAATGAGGCCATTGATGTCCTCACCATGTGGATCGCAGAGCTGCTTCCAGGCGGTGGCTTCAAAACAGCCCTTTAGAGTGTCCATTGTCTCCTCAGACCATAACTCCACAGTGTGCATGGCCGGAGGTTGTCTGAGCACTAGGGGTTTGTACACCGGCCGGAGATGAACCAAGTTGTGATCCGATCTCCCGAGTGGGGGGAGTTGTGATGAGGTGTACGCCTCCTTAGTGTTTGCGTAGAATAAGTCCAGTGTTTTATTGTCTCTAGTGTGGCATGTGACATACTGGGTGAACGTGGGTAGAATGGGAGATAGTGAAACATGGTTGAAATCGCCTGAGATGAGGAGAAGAGCATCTGGGTGTTCTGTCTGCAGCCTGCTGGTTACTGAATGGATGACGCCACGCGCTGTCCCAGCGTTCGCCGTCGGATTTGCATAAACAACAATGCAGATCACGTGTGAGTGTTCTCTCGGGAGATATGTAGGCCTCATGCTAACAGCTAGCAACTCAATGTCTTTGCTGCAGTGTCGTTGTTTAACAGTGATATGTCCCGGTCTGCACCAGTTGTTGTTAACATACATTATCACTCCACCGCCCCTTGCTTTGCCACTGTCTGATGTTCGGTCAGCCCGTATCATGTGGAAACCCTCCAGCTCAATGTTAGCATCTGCTGCTAGTTCAGTTAGCCACGTCTCAGTAAACAAAAGGAGAGAGCACTCCCGGTATGTGCTATCGTAATGGGAGATAGCCGCTAGCTCATCTACCTTTCCCAGTATCGGCCGTACATTTCCCATGACAACAGATGGAAGGGAGGGTCTGTACCTTATATTTTTTGTCCTCCGCCTTACTCCAGCCTGGCAGCCGCGGCATTTTCGCCTCAGTTCTCTCAGTATGTCGAGTTTTTCCAATGGGACCGGGTGGCGGTTCAATGCTAGCAGCTCTTCCCTGCTGTATCGTATCCTGCTATAAACAGTGGCTCCGTCCACCGGCTCAGGAGACATTTGGGACGATCTGTGTGTCCGTGATAAAAGTGGAGTGAAAAAAGACGGATCAAAAAGAGAGAGAAGGGGAAAAAGACTCGGAATCGAGCCGCTGTTGCAAAAGGCAGCCTACTCGTGTGGCGCCGCGTTTATGTCTAAGGCAAAGCTTTCAATTTACCAGTCAATCTACGTTCCTACTCTCACCTATGGTCACGAGCTTTGGGTAATGACCGAAAGAACGAGATCGCGGATACAAGCGGCTGAAATGAGCTTTCTTCGTAGGATTGCTGGACTCACCCTCAGAGATAGGGTGAGGAGCTCAGTCATCCGGGAGAGGCTCAGAGTAGAACCGCTGCTCCTCCACATTGAAAGGAGTCAGTTGAGGTGGTATGGGCATCTGATTAGGATGCCTCCTGGACGCCTCCCACTTGAGGTGTTTCAGGCACGTCCCACTGGGAGGAGACCCCGGGGCAGACCCAGGACTCGGTGGAGAAACTATGTCTCCCAGCTGGTCTGGGAATGCCTTGGTATCCTCTCTGAAGAGCTGGAGCAGGTGGCTGGAGAGAGGGAAGTCTGGGCTTCTCTGCTTGAACTGCTGCCTCCGCGACCTGGACCTCCGGAAAAGCGGTAGAAGATGGATGGATGGATGGATAAAATGACAGATAATTATAGATTATGACAGAATTTTTACAAACCTGTCTGTCAAAATGACAGATAACAAAAAAGTCTAGTGCAACCTCTGATAGGGAGTGAGTACTTTAAAGATAAGGAGCTACAGTAACCCTCTATTTTAAGAGCCTATTAGAGAAAGACACATAGGGCCAATTAACCTAACATGCATGTCTTTGGATTGCGGGAAGAAACCTGTGCCCCTGGAGTAAACCCACACAGCACAGGGAGAACATGCAGACTCCACACAGAAAGGTTCCTACCCCTGCCAGCCCAGGGATTTGAACCTGGAAGCGTCTAGCTATGAAGAAACAGCGCAAACCACTGCACCACTCTGAACACGGCACATCTGTTTGTTTTTTTCTGTTGGCAGATGTTCACTTTTTAGTGGGTGTGGATAAAGCGCCAGAGACGGACAAAGTGGTGTCAACTCAGTTCACTCCAATGGAGCACTTTTTTTTTTTTTTTTACATCAGTGGTGCATCTTGGAGTGCAAAATAGTTCCTGGAAGTCAGCAACAAGTAGCGCTTGTTCAGTCTCCATGGAGTTACACTGAAATGGGCTGGTTCTGAGCTACTTTTAAGCTGTAAGACATTTGGAGTTTACTATATTATATTATCTGCACATCGGAATTAGATGAACATGGGCAGTTTAGTATATATTTTTTAAATATTTCCCACTGGATTAGTAATTTTAGGCAACACTGGTAAACAAAAATATTAGGATGCTGTGTACAGTTAGCAACACTACATAAATGTTGCTATGACTCACTCTTTGGGAGCGAGTCTCACTCTTTTACCTCCGTCTCACTCCAAAAAAACTTATTTCTCACTCCAAAACAAGGACAATGCTGCCAGTATCATGTTGAATTCCTTCAGATTTTCACACAATAAGAGCTCTCAAGGCAGCGCTGTCAAGGTGTGGTCAAGGCCAATTGCCATGGCACCAAGAGTGAACATGTTCTCAAACTGATTCTGTGGTAAAGGAATGCAGAAAGCCATCCAGGGGTCTTATGAGTACAACCCCCCCCAAAGACAAACAGGCTTTTTGTCTTAGAAAATTCACTTCTGACTTCTCAACACGAGACATCCATCAAAACTATTTACTGTGTACAATGGCTCAGGGATCTTATTCTCTCTGAGTCCTGTGTAAAAAAAAAAAAATGACTGTTACTGTGTATTGTGGGTATGCAAGCTCACTCCACCCCGACCCCCCAAAGATTCCCCTGCAACTGATCATAGTTAACTAAGAAATCTTATGCCCACGATTATTGATCATTTGGAAAATGTGTGTGATTAATCACTTTACATTTTTAAATTGATTCCCAACACTAATATCAGGCACAGGTGGCCACACACAATGTCTGTTACTAATTTCACTTAATACATAAATGCACGATCTGTATCCTCCTGCTGCAAATTCAATATTAAAAGTGAAAACCTAAAAAGCATGAGATATTTACTGTCTTATTATATTAAAATAAAACAACGAACAATAAATTAGAGAATTTTAACAATGCTGTCTGTTCTGCCCTCAGTAGAGTGTGTTCATATAAAGTTAAAAATAGTTCATAAGATTAAAATAAATATCATAGTTCATTTGTAGTAAGTCATGTTAGAAATAGTCATTATGTTAAAAATAATTTCTGTATTGTTAGTAGCAATTACTTGTATTTTATGTTGAAAGCGCAGCCAGTTGCCGCTATGTTTTGTGGGTAGAAGAAACGGACTTTGGTAAGGGAGAAGAAAAAAAGGCAGAGAGTATAACCTGCCCGCAAATGTCTGAAACGTTCCTCCTGTGTGTTAAATGCCTTTCTACACCTTCGAAAGCAATGGCTGTGAGTTAATTGTTGTTTTGTCAATTTTATAAGTTTTGTTAAATGTAAACTTGAGATCGTTTTTTAGAATGTGTTGTTTCAGAAATTAGTCTTATCCCAGGGCCCCGCTAGCTTGTTGAATGTATTGTGTTCTCCGTTTGTTCCAGGAATTAGTCCTATCCCAGGGGCCCGCTAGCTTACTTATATGTATTTATTTTCTGTTTTTATTTCTTTTCAGTTTCACTCGGGCTTTTCATTGAGCTTCGAGCCACAGTTATAAACAACTGTACGCTGTCTGGAAGACCTGAATAAAGGAGCAGGACGCTCGGTTTCCTGGCTCGTGAAAAACGAGTTTGGCTTGCTGTTGATCTGCGTTAACATACACAGCGTATACAACACGTAGGGATAACGGTACAGTGAAAAGCCAGGTCAGCAGTTGGTGAAGATAAAGTCCACGACACAGCGAGGGACGACACTCAAGAGAAAAAAAAGCCACGTCAGCAGTTGGTGAAGAGAAGATTCACGACACAGCGATGGACGACACTCAAGAGAAGAGGGCAGAAGAAAAGGCGAACTCCGAAGCCAAATCATCACACAACGCTAGCTCCAGCTCCAGACGTTCTAGCTCCAGGTTGTCCTCGAGGTCCGGCGTGCTGGAAGCAGCCATCATGGCACGAGCCTCCGCTGAAGCTGCGAATGCTAGGGCCTCGTACAGTAAGAAACAATTAGAAATTAAAAAGCAACAAGCAAAGCTAGAACAAGCAAAGCTAGAACAAGCAGAGCAACAAGCAAAGCTAGGACAAGCAAAGCAACAAGCAAAGCTAGAACAAGCAAAGCTAGAACTGGATCTAGAGATGCTGGAGATAGAGAAGGAAACAGCGGCCGCCACAGCAAAAGCAGAAGTTCTAGAAGCTGCTGCAGCTGCCGAGCCAGACGAAGGAGAGAGTGTAAGGAGCGCAATTCCATTACAAGCTGTCAGACAGAGAACTATGGAGTATGTGCACCACCAAATCCAGCTAAAGTCACAGGTGCGACCAGCTGAAGAAGAAACACCTCAAGTCGAACCCGCACAAAGGGCGCAATCATTCACTCTGAGGAGACCCGAACAAACTCTCTCTCCACCAGCATTCAAGAAAACGTACGTGAAAAATGAATCCATCGACATACCGAGAGACTATGTCAGGCCAAACAGCTACCATGCTTCCCACAATGGTGACCCACCTATAGCAGACTTTGCTAGGTTCCTCGCGCGTAGAGAGCTAATCACAACCGGACTCTTTAAGTTTGACGACACCCCCGAAAACTTTAGAGCATGGCAGTCGTCATTTATAAATGCAACTGAAGACGTTGGTCTCACATATAGCCAGGAGTTAGATCTCCTAGTCAAGTGACTTGGTAAAGAGTCCTCAGAACACGTTAAAAGAATCAGAGCTGTCTATGCCACTAACCCCAAAGCTGCTCTCCAATTGTCATGGGACAGGTTAGAAGAGTGTTATGCTACGCCAGAAGTAGCAGAAAACGCCTTGTTCAAAAAATTAGATAACTTCCCTCGCCTCACAAACAGAGACAATGTAAAACTCAGGGAACTTGGAGATTTACTCTTAGAGCTGCGGGTCGCTAAGGATGAAGCTTATCTCCCAGGCCTCGCTTACCTCGACACACCCCATGGGGTTAAGCCCATAGTTGAAAAGTTGCCTCCAAATTTACAAGATAAATGGCTGCACGCGGGCTCAAAATACAAACAAAAATATGACGTAACCTTCCCTCCCTTCTCATATTTTGTAAAGTTTGTCCAAGACGAGGCTAAAGCAAGAAATGACCCAAGTTTTACGACATGCAGCAGCCAACCCTTCAGCAAAGGTGAGAGGCCACCATTCAAACAAATTAGCTACAGAACACCTCTAACTGTAAACAAAACAGAGGTCGACACAACTGCTCCCGCTAGTACTAAAGAGGACGATTTAACACGCTACTGTCCAGTCCATAAGAAAATGCATCCTCTAGCCAAATGTAGAGCTTTTCAGAATAAACCGCTACAAGAGAGGCGAAGCATACTCAAAGAACACAAACGATGTTTTCGCTGCTGCTCTCTCACGCACGTAATAAAGAACTGTGACATAAAACTCAAGTGCGAGGAGTGCCAAAGTGAGAGGCATTGCTCTGCCATGCATCCAGATTCAAGTCAGCAACCCCAGCCAGAACACACACCTGAACCAGAACCTCAGCCCCGAGACAACACACCACCTGAGGTAACGTCACGGTGCACTGAGATTTGCGGCGAAGGTAATCCCCCACGTTCTTGCTCAAAGGTATGTCTAGTTCGAGTTTTCCCTAAAGGCCAACCAGAACGCTCCGTTAAGATGTATGCAATCCATGACGATCAGAGTAATAAATCGCTGGCCCGTCCTGAATTCTTCGAGCTCTTTGGGATCAAGGGTAACCCTCTGACATATCACATGAGAACATGTGCTGGTTTAACTGAAATGCTTGGCAGGGAAGCAGTGAGGTTCCAAATCGAGCCAGTAGGTGGAGGCCCACGCTTAGACCTCCCTCCTCTCCTTGAGTGCGACGAGATAAAGTTCAGTAGGGGTGAAATACCTACGCCTGAAGTCGCTCTTGCTCACGCCCACTTAAAACACCTCGCTCCTCTCATCCCCAAGTACGACCCAGATGCTCAGATGGCAATTTTACTGGGCAGAGACATCCTATGAGTCCACAAAGCAAGGCAACAAGTCAACGGACCCCACAATGCTCCCTTTGCTCAACGCCTGGACCTAGGCTGGGTAATTGTGGGGTAGGTGTGCCTTAACGCTCATAAGCCAACCGTCAATGTTTATAAAACGTACATGTTCTCCAAAGGACGCCTATCTTTCTTCACTCCTTGTCCTAACAGCATCAACATCAAAGAGAAATCATGCTACGGCGGGGAGCACAAGGATGGCCTCTCTAAACGCAGCTCAAAACCCAATGCAGTGGAAGAAAAGCTTGGGGACAAAGTTTTTGAGTGCACAGA
The DNA here is from genome assembly GCA_020510985.1 of Pholidichthys leucotaenia. NCBI lineage: Eukaryota > Metazoa > Chordata > Actinopteri > Cichliformes > Pholidichthyidae > Pholidichthys > Pholidichthys leucotaenia. The sequence continues at coordinate 306,806,614 of CM035844.1, forward strand.
GAACGATAACAAGTGTGCCGTGTCCTTCGAAGATGAGACCTTCCTAAAGATAATGGAGGAAGAAGTCCACCAGGATGGAAATAACAACTGGATCGCTCCTCTGCCATTCAAGTTTCCTCGCTTGCCGCTCCCAAATAACAGGGACCAAGCATTGTCTAGACTTGGCTCACTAAGACGCAACTTAACGAAAAACCCTCAAATGAAAGAACAATTCTCAGAGTTTATGGACAAGCTGTTCGAGAACAATCACGCAGAGATTGCTCCACCCATCACCGATAACACTGAATGCTGGTACCTGCCCATTTTTGGGGTATATCATCCCCAGAAGCCCAATCAGATACGGGCTGTCTTTGATTCAAGCGCCGAGCAATTTGGTGTGTCACTCAACTCAGTACTGTTACCAGGTCCAGATCTTAATAATACCCTCCTCGGCGTGCTGATTTGGTTTAGGAAGGAGCTCATCGCAGTCACTGCCGATATCCAGCAAATGTTTTATGGGTTCTTAGTCAGACCAGACCATAGAGACTATTTGAGGTTCTTGTGGCACAAGGGAAATGACTTGTCAAAGGAGGTGCAGGAGTACTGCATGAGGGTGCACGTTTTTGGAAACAGCCCATCGCCAGCGGTAGCTATCTATTGCCTACACAGGGTTATCCAGAAAGGCGAGCCAAAGTTTGGAGCAGACACAAGACACTTTGTTGAGAGACACTTTTATGTAGATGACGGGTTGATTTCGCTTCCCACTGAATCTGCAGCCGTAGACTTGCTCAAGCGCACATGCGCATCCTTGGCCGAGCCCAATCTCAAGCTCCACAAAATCGCCTCGAATAGTGTCTCAGTCATGCAAGCCTTCAAGCCAGAAGAGCTGGCCACCGGTATCAAAGACTTGAGTCTCGGCGATGACACTCTACCAGCTCAGAGAAGTCTAGGCCTGTGCTGGGACATAAACACTGACTCTTTCACATTCAAGGTTGCCGTTGATGACAAACCCTACACCCGCCACGGGGTTCTGTCAACAATTAACAGCATCTTCGACCCCTTGGGACTAGCGTCACCAATGACAATCAAAGGCAGACTCCTGTTACGTGAACTGTCGAATGGTGTCCAAGGTTTGGATGCTCCTCTCCCTCAGGACAAAATGGACACATGGGAAACATGGAAAATGTCCCTCCAAGATCTTAGCAACCTCAAGGTGCCACGCTGCTATGTACCAGCTTCCCTCTCTAAGTCCACTTACACCGAACTGTGTATCTTCTCCGACGCTTCAAGCTGGGCTATTGCGGCAGTAGCATACTTGAAGACAGTCAATGCAGAAGGACAATGCAAAGTCGGATTTGTGCTTGGGAAAGCAAAACTTTCACCACAACCAGAGCCCACGATACCTCGCCTTGAACTTTGTGGAGCAGTTCTAGCGGTTGAGATGGCAGAGCTCATTCTGGACGAACCTGATCACAAACTAAATGCTGTCAAATTCTACTGTGATAGCAAGGTGGTTCTTGGGTACATTTGCAATGATTCAAAGTGCTTCTATGTCTATGTGCATAACCGCGTTCATCGTATACGTCAGTCCACATCCCCTGAACAGTGGCACTACGTCACATCAGAGCAAAACCCAGCTGATCTAGCCACCAGGTCAATACCTGCATCACAGCTCATGGACACTATGTGGTTTAAGGGACCAGACTTCCTTTACAGACTACCTGAATCCAAGACACCTGAATCATTTGAGTTAATCGAGCCTGAAGTAGACTCTGAAATCAGAAAAGTCGCTACCTTTTCTACTCACATTCAGAAGAACGGGCCCTTACCAGCATGCTTCCAGCACTTTTCAAGTTGGAATTCATTGGTACGTGCCATTGCATTCCTAATTCACCAAGCTCGTTCTCACTCATCAAGCAACCTGTCAGATCATTCATGCAGGGGCTAGCATCGATGTAGCAAGCCACGCACTCCAGAGGAGCTGGATGCTGCCAGTAACCTCATCCTCCAGTCTGTTCCAAAAGACGCTTTTCCCGACGAGTATGCTGCTCTCCATGCCAACCAAACCGTCCACAGTTCAAGTCCCATTGTAGCTCTTCATCCCTATATGAGTGAAAGCCTCATCAAGGTTGGAGGTCGCCTCAAACATGCTTCATTGAACACAGCATCTGAGAATCCAACCATTCTCCCAAACAAGCATCACGTAACTCAACTGCTTGTCCGTCACTATCATGCCAAAGTTGTGCATCAAGGAAGGCAGTTCACGGAAAGCGCAATTAGACAAGCCGGACTGTGGATTGTAGGTTGCAAAAGACTGGTCTCGTCCATTATCCACCATTGTGTAACGTGCAGGAGACTCAGGGGAAAACTAGAGACTCAGAAAATGGCAGATCTCCCACCTGAGAGACTCAAAACATGCCCTCCATTTTCATATGTCAGATTGTAGTTAAGAAGAAGTAGTGGCATTAGTAATGCCAGGCGGGGAGTGTTCTGCCCTCAGTAGAGTGTGTTCATATAAAGTTAAAAATAGTTCATAAGATTATAATAAATATCATAGTTCATTTGTAGTAAGTCATGTTAGAAATAAATCAAATCAAATCAAACTTTATTGTCATATTGCTGTACATACAACTGTAGTGCAGGCAAGATGAAATTGCGTTTCTCTCGGCATCCATATAAGAAGCAGCATGATTAAGACACACTCCCACATAGCTCCACCCCCCCCCCCATCCATTCACACATCCCTGAGACATACTTGGGGAAAAAGAATAACTAACTATAATATACAAAATGTCCGTAGGGGCAGTAGTGTGTATGAGAGATTCCGGGTCAGCTGTTCAGCATCCTGACAGCTTGTGGGAGGAAGCTGTTGATCAGTCTGGTGGTTCTGCCTCTGATGCTCCGGAATCGTTTACCAGGTGGAAGAAGTTCAAAGTGTTTATGCAGAGGATGAAAACGGTCCTTGACAATGTTCAGTGCCCTGCTCCTACAACGGTTCTGAAAAAGTTCTTGGACAGAGGGGAGGGAGACTCCAATTACCCTCTCCGCCCCCTTGACTATCCTCTGCAGGGCTTTTTTGTCTGACATACTGCAGCTGGAGTACCATGTAGCAATGCAGTACATCAGAACACTCTCCACCATACCTCTGTAGAAGGTCCTGAGGATGCAGATGGGGAGAGAGGCCTGTTTGAGTTTCCTCAAGAAGTGTAGTCTCTGCTGAGCCCGCTTCCTGATCTCCAAGGAATTCTTGCTCCAGGTCAGGTCCTGCGAGATCTGCACTCCGAGGAACTTGATGTTCTCTACTCTCTCCACTAAACGGCCGCCGATGCTGAGGGGGACGTGCTCAGGCTGTGACCGCCGGAAGTCGATAATCATCTCCTTCGTTTTGTCCACGTTGAGCACCAAATTGCTCTCCCTGCACCAGCCCTCCAGGTCTCTTACTTCTTCCCTGTACATTGATTCCTCATCCCTCTGAATAAGTCCCACCACCGTGGTGTCATCTGCAAACTTAATAATCTGGTTACCCTCGTGTTTGGATACACAGTCATGTGTTAGAAGTGTAAACAACAGTGGACTGAGTACACAGCCTTGAGGGGTTCCGGTACTCAGCGTGACAGAGTTGGAGATGTTGTTTCCAACCCGGACAGACTGAGGTCTCTCAGTCAGGAAATCCAGGATCCAGAGACATGTGGTGGTGTTCAGACCAAGAAGGAGTAATTTCTCCATCAGTCTCTGGGGAATAATGGTGTTGAATGCTGAACTGAAATCAATGTACAGGAGTCTGGCGTAGGTGTCTTTCTGGTCCAGGTGGGTGATGACAGAGTGTAGGGTGGTGACTATAGCATCCTCCGTGGAGCGGTTTGAACGATATGCAAACTGGAGCGGGTCGTGTGATGCAGGGAGGCAGGCTGTAATGTGTGGTTTGACAAGCCGTTCAAAAGACTTCATCACAATTGGTGTCAGTGCAACAGGATGATAGTCATTCAAACAGGACACCACTGGTTTCTTTGCCACCGGTACAATGATAGAGGTCTTGAAGCATCTGGGAACGATGGCCTGACTCAGGGAGATGTTATAAATGTCAGTCAGGACATCCGCCAACTCGCTCGCGTAGTCTCGGAGCACACGTCCCGGAATGTTGTCTGGACCTGCAGCTTTGCGTGGGTTGACTCTGGATAGGGTCCTCCGTGTGTCCGCTGTGTTGATGGTAAAAGCTGGTCCGACCGATGGTGGGGGTGGGCCAGCCCTCCCTCTGATTGTCGAGTTTGATGCTTCAAAACGTGCAAAGAAGTCGTTAAGCCTGTCTGGAAGCGAAGCGTCGTCATCATCGACCCCCTGCCTAGACTTAAAGCCCGTCAGTGTCCGAACTCCCTGCCACATCTGCTTGGTGTTCCTAGTGTCACAGAGGTGTCCCTGGATTTTCTCCGCATAGGCGCGCTTTGCCGCCTTAATTCCCTTTGAAAGCGCAGACCTGGCTGAGCGGAGGGCAATCCTGTCCTTCGCTCTGAAGGCTGCATCTCTGGCTGTAAGCAGCGAGCGCATCTCTGCAGTCATCCACGGCTTATGATTACCCCGCATAGTGATGGTCTTCACTGTAGTGAAATCCTCTGTGCACTTCGCGATGTAGCTGGTGACCCTATCAGCATACTCCTCCACATCTGTCTTGTCTTCCTGGGAGGCTGCTATTATGAAGACCTCCCAGTCTGTGTGCAGAAAACAGTCTTTCAGTGCAGAGGTTGCACTCTCTGGCCAAATTCTAATTTGTTTCACTGCTGGCCTGCTGCGCTTCAATAAAGGTTTGTAGGCAGGCAGCAGCATCACGGACATGTGATCAGAACGGCCGAGATGGGGGCGGGGTATCGCCTTATATGCATCTGTGTTTGTGTACACTAAGTCCAACATATTCTGTCCTCTGGTCTTAAAGTCTACACATTGTTTAAACCTGGGGAGCACAGTCTTTAAGCTGGTGTGGTTAAAATCCCCCGCAACCACCACAAAACTGTCCAGATGTGAAGTTTGGATTTCACTGATCGCATTGTGCAGTTCCCCGAGTGCCTTCTTAGCATTAGCTTTAGCGTTAGCACTCGGCGCTATGTAAACACCAGCTACAAACACGTTGCTGAATTCCGTCGGCAGATAAAATGGCCGACAATTAACAATAAGGAACTCTGCCAACGGAGAGCAGGGTTGAGACACTAACGTGGCATTAACGCACCAGTTCTTGTTAACATAGATGCATAGCCCCCCCCCCCCCCCCCGGCTCTTACCGGAGCTCGCCGTTTCCCTGTCGGCACGGAACATCGCCATATCTTCCAGTTGAATGGCCTCGTTAGGAATGTTGTCGTGGAGCCATGTCTCGGTGAAAACAAACACACAGCCGTCCCTCCACTCTCTCCGGGTTTCTCTCAGCAGACGCAGTTCGTCCACCTTGTTTTCGAGGGCGCGGACATTTGAGAGAAGAAGCGACGGTACCGCTTGTGATGTATGGGAGTTGTATGAGTTGTATGAGTTGCATTTGCATATGCCACCCCATTGGTGGGCGCTGTACCTTGTGGCATTGCCAATAGTATAAGAGTGTGCTCATTGAACTGATACGTGTATGTGTGCATATGCCTGAGTAAACGAGCAAGCTAATGACCTGCAGCCGTGTGTGTCTTTGTGTTTGTTCCTCCGAGTGGTAATCTAAGGTAGAAACCCACGGACATAATATCATTGGCGACGAGGATAACTTTAGGTTTCCAAGTCTCGCCGCGATATTGACTGCGAGTGACGGAGGAAGAGGAACGTTTGTCCTGGTGGGAGTTTGGCTGGGCGCGGCACGCCAGGTGACAGGACGCCAGGTGACAGGACGCCGGGTGACAGGACGCCAGGTGACAGGACGCCAGGTGACAAAATTGCTAAACGCTAGCTAACTGCACGCCATGGCTGGAGTTATTGGACACATTAACCCATTCGACGAGTCGGTGGAGCAGTGGACAACCTACGTTGAGAGGTTTGAGTATTTTGTAACGACAAATGGTATTGCAGAGGAGAAAAAGCTTGCTGTTTTCTTAAGTGTAATTGGTGCGTCAACCTATGGACTTTTACGTAGCCTCGTAGCTCCAGATAAGCCAGGGGCTAAGACTTATGCTCAACTCACGGAAGTTTTGAAAGACCACTTTTCCCCAAAGCCAATTGTGATTGCTGAAAGATTTCGCTTTCATAAACGGAACCAACAAGAGGGAGAAACTGTGACGCAATACATAGCAGTCATTAAAAAGCTTTCTGAACACTGCGAGTTTGGTATGCACCTGCAGGATACATTGAGGGATAGGCTCGTTTGTGGACTGAATATAGAAGCTATCCAGAAAAAATTGCTGACGGAGGAGAAGCTTACTTTTTCCAAAGCAATGGAACTAGCCGTGTCAATGGAGACAGTAGCTCGCGAGACACATCAGCTGAGCAACGCGCTGAAAGTGCATGCACTGTCACCACATGATAGACAACACACGAAATGTTCGCGCTGTGGAAAAATGAACCACAAAGAGAGCGATTGTTTTTATAAGGAGCAAAAATGCCATAAATGTGGTAAGAGAGGACATATCTCAAAAATGTGCAGGAACAAAGAGACTGTAAATAAGGAGAAACCATTGGAGTATAAAGCTAAAAAGAAAAAAAGGGTGCACCAATTGGATGTAAAAAAATATCTAGTGATGGTAGTACTACAGACACTGAAGTGAGCCTGCATATGGTGTCTCAGCAGAGTAATTTGTCATACATGTGTGTTAAACCAAAAATTGAAGGTAAAAGGATTATCATGGAATTAGATACCGGTGCTGCCGTTTCCCTGATTTCAAGAAAACTGTATGATGCACACTTTAAGGACTTGCCCTTGCGCCAAACCCATATAATGCTGAAAACATACACGGGCGAGGTGATTCCAGCAGAGGGTGTTATCACCGTTTCAGTGAGGATGAACAAGCAGAGGGCTAGACCACCACTGTATGTGGTTCGGGGAAGTTCACCCCCACTTTTTGGTCGGGAGTGGCTGCGGAGGATTCGAATTGACTGGCGAGAAATAAAGACGGTCCGGGAGGAGACGCTAGAGGGCGTGCTACAAAGACATGCAGAGGTCTTTAAAAAAGAATTAGGCACTCTGAAAGGCATGGAAGTAGCCATAGCGCTGAAGCCGGATCATGTGCCACGGTTCTGTCAAGTGAGAGTCGTTCCCTATGCCCTTAGGCCAAAAGTGGAGGCTGAAATTGACCGATTGTGTGAGCAGGGCATTATATCCCCTGTCAAATTCAGTGAATGGGCAACACCCATTGTGCCCGTTGTGAAAAAGAATGGAGATATTAGGATATGTGGGGATTTTAAAGTCACAGTTAATCCTGCCCTGTGTGTGGAGAAATACCCAATTCCACGCATTGAAGATCTATTCGCATCACTTTCGGGGGGGCAGCATTTTAGTAAACTGGACTTATCTCACCTCCTCATGGATCGTCACCTTATCGTGGTGGGGGGGTTTGCGTGCCCCAGTGATCCCAGGAGCTATGTTGTCCGGGGGCAATTTGCCTCTGATAGGGTCTCCCAAGACAAACTGGTCCTGGGTGAAGGGCCAGACTAAGAACGATCCAACAGACTCTCATGATAAATTGTATATCAAGGATTCAGTGTACCCCGCCCGGTATGGGGTTACCTGGGCCCCCACCCTGGAGCCAGGCCTGGGGGAGGGGCTCGAAGGCTAGCGTCTGGTGGCCGGGTTTCCACCCATGGGACCCGGCCGGGCTCAGTCCGAAGGAGTTACATGGGTCCGCCCTCCAGTGGGTTCACCACCTGCAGGAGGGATCATGGGGGGCCGGTGCTATGTGGATTAGGTGGCGGTCAAAGGCGGAGACCTTGGCGGACTGATCCCAAGCTTTCTAAACTGGCTTTTGGTACGTGGAATGTCACCTCTCTGGTGGGGAAGGAGCCTGAGCTGGTGTATGAGGTTGAGCGATACCGGCTAGATATAGTCGGCCTCACCTCAACACACAGCTCCGGTTCCGGAACCAGTCTCCTGGAGAGGGGCTGGAGCTTGGCCTTTTCTGGAGTTGCCGCGGGTGAGAGGCGACGAGCAGGGGTGGGTATTCTTGTATCGCCCCACCTTGCTGCCTCTATATTGGAGTTTTCCCCGGTGGACGAAAGGGTTGCTTCCCTGCGCCTTCGGGTTGGGAAAACGGGTCCTGACCATCATTTGTGCCTATGCACCAAATGATGTTTCAGAGTACCCACCCTTTTTGGAGTCTGTGACTGGGGTGCTGGAGGGTACTCCTCCTGGAGACTCCATTGTCCTACTGGGGGACTTCAATGCGCACGTGGGCAACGACAGTGAAACCTGGAGGGGGGTGATTGGGAGGAACGGCCTGCCCGATCTGAACCCGAGTGGTGTTCAGTTATTGGACTTCTGTGCTAACCACAGTCTGTCCATAACGAACACCATGTTCAAGCATAAGGGTGTCCATATGTGCACCTGGCACCAGGACACCCTAGGTTGCAGGTCGATGATTGATTTTGTTATCGTATCATCAGACCTGCGACCGTATGTCTTGGACACCCGAGTAAAGAGAGGTGCAGAGCTGTCAACTGATCACCACCTGGTGGTGAGTTGGATCCGATGGCAGGGGAGGAAGCCATTCAGACCTGGTAGACCCAAACGTATAGTGAGGGTGTGCTGGGAGAGTCTGGCTGAGGCCCCTGTCCGGGAGGTCTTCAACTCCCACCTCCGGAAGAACTTCAACCACATTCCGAGGGAGTCTGGAGACATGGAGTCTGAATGGGCCATGTTCTCCACCTCTGTTGTTGAAGCGGCGGCCCAGAGCTGCGGCCGCAAGGTGGTCGGTGCATCTCGAAGAAGGAGTCCTATCAAGCTTGGTTGGCTTGTGGGACTCCCGAAGCAGCTGAGGTGTACCGGCAGGCCAAGCGGAGTGCAGCTCGGGTGGTTGCTGAAGCAAAAACCCAGGTATGGGAGGAGTTCGGTGAGGCCATGGAACAAGACTTTCGGTCGGCCTCAAAGAGATTCTGGCAAACTGTTCGGCGGCTCAGGAGGGGAAAGCAGCTCCCCATCCACACCGTGTATGGTGCAGATGGGACACTGTTGACTTCAACTGGGGATATTGTCGGGCGGTGGAAGGAATACTTCGAGGATCTCCTCAATCCCACTGATACGCCTTCCACAGAGGAAGCAGGGTTTGGGGACGAGGGGGATGACTCGCCTATCATAGGGGCTGAGGTCGCCAAGGTGGTTAAAAATCTCCTTGGTGGCCGGGCCCCGGGGGTGGACGAGATTCGCCCTAAGTACCTCAAGGCCCTGGATGTTGTTGGGTTGTCATGGTTGACATGCCTCTGCAACATTGCGTGGAGGTTGGGGGCAGTGCCTTTGGCATGGCAAACCGGGGTGGTGGTTCCTCTCTTCAAAAAAGGGGACCGGAGGGTGTGCTCCAACTTTAGAGGGATCACACTCCTCAGCCTCCCTGGGAAAGTCTATGCCAAGGTACTGGAGAGGAGAGTCCGGCCGTTGGTCGAACCTCGGATTCAGGAGCAGCAATGTGGTTTTTGTCCTGGCCGTGGCACATCGGACCAGCTCTTTACCCTCTCGAGAATTCTTGAGGGTTCGTGGGAGTTTGCCCAACCAGTTTACATGTGTTTTGTGGACTTGGAGAAGGCATTTGACCGCGTCCCTCGTGGATTTTTGTGGGGGGTGCTTCGGGAGTATGGGGTATCGGGCTTGTTGTTACGAGCTATTCGGTCTCTGTACGACCGTTGTGAGAGTTTGGTTCGTATTGCCAACACTCGGTCGGAGTCATTCCCAGTGAGAGTTGGACTCCGCCAGGGCTGCCCTTTGTCATCGATCCTGTTCATAATTTTTATGGACAGGATTTCTAGGCGCAGCCAGGGAATGGAGGGTGTCATGCTTGGTGACCACAGGATCTCATCTCTGTTGTTTGCAGATGATGTTGTCCTGTTGGCTTCATCCAGCAATGACCTACAGCTCTTGCTGGGACAGTTTGCCGCTGAGTGTGAAGCGGCTGGGATGAGAATCAGCACCTCCAAGTCCGAGTCCATGGTCCTCAGCCGGAAAAAGGTGGATTGTCCTCTCCGGGTTGGGGACATGCTCCTGCCCCAAGTGGAGGAGTTTAAGTATCTTGGGGGTCTTGTTCACGAGTGAGGGGAAAATGGAGCGAGAGATCGACAGACGGATTGGAGCAGCTTCTGCAGTGATGCGGACGTTGTACCGGTCTGTTGTGGTGAAGAGGGAGCTTAGTTCTAAGGCAAAGCTGTCGATTTACCAGTCAATCTACGTTCCTACTCTCACCTATGGTCACGAGCTTTGGGTAATGACCGAAAGAACGAGATCGCGGATACAAGCGGCTGAAATAAGCTTTCTCCGTAGGATTGCTGGACTCACCCTCAGAGATAGGGTGAGGAGCTCAGTCATCCGGGAGAGGCTCAGAGTAGAACCGCTGCTCCTTCACATTGAAAGGAGTCAGTTGAGGTGGTATGGGCATCTGATTAGGATGCCTCCTGGACGCCTCCCACTTGAGGTGTTTCAGGTACGTCCCACTGGGAGGAGACCCCGGGGCAGACCCAGGACTCGGTGGAGAGACTATGTCTCCCAGCTGGTCTGGGAACGCCTTGGTATCCTCTCTGAAGAGCTGGAGCAGGTGGCTGGGGAGAGGGAAGTCTGGGCTTCTCTGCTTGAACTGCTGCCTCCGCGACCCGGACCTCCGGAAAAGCGGTAGAAGATGGATGGATGGATGGATGGACTTACCTCATGCCTATTTGCAAATGGTGATAGAGGGAAATTCCAGAAAATATCTCACAATAACCACATCCAAGGGTCTGTTTTGTTACAACAGGCTGGCATTTGGAATTACCTCAGCACCAGCGATATTCCAGCGTGCCATGGACCAAGTCCTCCAGGGTCTGCTGAACGTTCACTGTTACCTGGACGATATATTGGTCAGTGGACAGGATCGTGTGCAGCATCTGAAAAATCTGGATGCAGTCCTAGGGCGCTTGGAAGAATTTGGTTTGCGAGTACGGAAGGAAAAATGTGAATTTTTCAAGGATTCACTGGAATATCTGGGTCACGTCATTGATGCCCAGGGTCTACACAAGGCACCAGAGAAAGTCAGGGCAATTGTGGAGGCTCCTGCACCTACAGACGTGAGTCAGTTACGTTCTTTCTTGGGGCTAATTAATTATTACAGCAGATTTATCCCCAACTTGTCATCTATCCTAAGCCCACTGAATACTCTGCTGTGCAAAGGAAAACAATGGCAATGGACATCTGAATGTGCTGTATCTTTCAAAGAGGCAAAAGAACAGCTACTCTCTCAAAGCGTGTTAACCCATTATGATCCACAACTTCCCATTCGGTTGGCGTGTGATGCATCACCTTATGGTGTAGGTAGTGTCATCTCACACATTCTCCCGAATGGACAAGAGAGGCCCATAGCTTTTGCATCAAGGACTCTGAATAAGGCAGAATGCAATTATGCCCATATTGAGCGCGAAGCTCTTGGCATTATATTTGGAGTTCGTAAATTCCATCATTATCTGTATGGCAGGCAGTTTACACTCCTTACAGATCATCGCCCATTGACCACTATTCTGAGTCCGTGCAAAGCCACACCATCTATGGCTGCTGCTAGAATGCAGCGGTGGGCTCTCCTGTTAGCTGCCCATAATTACACCATACAGTACCGAGAGGCAGCTCGTCATGAAAATGCGGATGGGCTTTCACGCCTTCCACTACCAACATCATCAAGAGAGAGAATCAGTACTGTGGACAGTTTTCACATTAAACACCTAGAAGCCTTACCTGTGAACTGTCGAGAAATCTGCCGAGAGAGCAGGGGTGATCCTGTCCTTGCTCAAGTCCTGGAGATGGTCTCCACAGGTCGCTTTCCGAGGGTCCAGGATGTGGCCAGCACATTGGCGCCATTCATCAGCCGGAGGGATGAGTTGACACTCCAGCAAGGTTGCCTTATGTGGGGTGTGCGTGTCGTCATTCCCTAAAAATTGAGATCACGACTGCTGTCGGAACTGCATACTGGACACCCAGGTGTTGTCAAAATGAAAGCTGTCGCCCGCAGTTACATGTGGTGGCCCGGAATTGACGCTCAAATTGAACAGGTCTCAAAAACATGCCAGTCCTGTCAATTCACACAGAAAGCACCGGGACCAGCACCACTCCACCCATGGACCTGGCCTTGATCCCCATGGCAGAGAATTCATGTTGACTTTGCTGGGCCGTTCCAGGGCCAAATGTTTATGGTGGTTGTAGACGCCCATTCAAAATGGCCTGAGGTACACCTTATGAGTTCCATTACAACGGCTAATACCATCCAGGTGCTCCGAGGGTTATTTAGTCGTTATGGGCTCCCTGAGGTGTTAGTGAGCGATAATGGTCCTCAGTTTACCTCACACGAGTTTGACACTTTTATGAAAGGCAATGGAGTAAAGCACATTCGCTCTGCACCATTCCATCCATCAACAAATGGTCTTGCAGAACGTTTTGTACAGACATTCAAGCAGTCACTGAAGCGTTCCACTGGAACCACTTCCATACAACACCGACTGGACGCCTTTCTACTCATGTACCGTAATACTCCACACTCTACAACGAAGGAGTCCCCGTCTATGCTTTTCATGCATTGCAAGCTGCGATCTCGATTGGACCTGCTGAAGCCTAGCGTGACATCAGAGGTAGAGAAAGCACAAGAGGCACAGTGTGCGTATCGTGGAATGCATGCAAAAGCCAGAACGTTCAAGGTGGGAGACCCAGTTCTTGTTCGGGATTACGGGAGAGGAGAGAAGAAGTGGATACCAGGGGTTGTTTCAGCTGAGACTGGCCCTGTATCCTACACCGTCGACATCGGCGCATCGCAGCACTGGAGGCGACACGCGGACCAGATGCTGGCCAGGGTTGTTGAATTGGATACCTCTACAGACGACGGCGGAGCTGCATCGTCGTGCATCTCAGCAGACCTGCCTGTGCTGGAAAAGACTGTTCCAGAACCAGCTACTCCGGTTCCTGTGAGTGACTCCTCACCACTACCCCAGGTAACCTCAGAGGGAAACACCACATCACCTCCAGAGACTGGTAAGAGATATCCTTCTCGTATTACTAGACCACCAGAGCGTTATGTTCCATAAACTTTGTTGAAGATACTTTTAAGAGACATATATTGGACATTTTTGAATAAGAGACCTTTTTTATGTGTTAGATGAGAGAGTCACGTCTCACCTAAAGGGCAGAATAAACCCTTGACTGATTCAGGGGTTTGGGATCGTCTACTCCCAGCCTCAAGGCTAGTGTGTGTTTTTAAAATAATAAAAGTTGTTTGCTTTGTGTATCTTGGGGGTGGGTACAACATTTAGTGGGGAGGAGATGTGATGTATGGGAGTTGTATGAGTTGTATGAGTTGCATTTGCATATGCCACCCCATTGGTGGGCGCTGTACCTTGTGGCATTGCCAATAGTATAAGAGTGTGCTCATTGAACTGATACGTGTATGTGTGCGTATGCCTGAGTAAACGAGCAAGCTAATGACCTGCAGCCGTGTGTGTCTTTGTGTTTGTTCCTCCGAGTGGTAATCTAAGGTAGAAACCCACGGACATAGCACCGCTGGTCTGGAGGGGTTAGCCTTTAGCCTAGCATGGATCCCGGCCCTTTTTCCTTGCTTTTGCTTGCGTTCACACCATCTGCGCTTCCTCCTCTCCCGGGTAGCTTCCAGTGGGGACTCCGCCAAAATTCCATGCTGGCGTAGAATGTCCAAATCACAACCGATCGCCGCGATTCTTGCAGCGTGCAGTACCTTGATGTTTAATAAGGTCTCACGGTTGTAAGTTTTACAGAATGTACGTCTGGGATGATTAAAACTAAATGATGATTAAAAATAGTCATTATGTTAAAAATAATTTCTGTATAGTTAGTAGCAATTACTTGTATTTTATGTTGAAAGCGCAGCCAGTTGCCGCTATGTTTTGTGGGTAGAAGAAACGGACTTTGGTAAGGGAGAAGAAAAAAAGGCAGAGAGTATAACCTGCCCGCGAATGTCTGAAACGTTCCTCCTGTGTGTTAAACACCTTTCTACACCTTCGAAAGCAATGGCTGTGAGTTAATTGTTGTTTTGTCAATTTTATAAGTTTTGTTAAATGTGAACTTGAGATCGTTTTTTAGAATGTGTTGTTTCAGAAATTAGTCTTATCCCAGGGCCCCGCTAGCTTGTTGAATGTATTGTTTTCTCCGTTTGTTCCAGGAATTAGTCCTATCCCAGGGGCCTGCTAGCTTACTTATATGTATTTATTTTTTGTTTTTATTTCTTTTCAGTTTCACTCGGGCTTTTCATCGAGCTTCGAGCCACAGTTATAAACAACTGTACGCTGTCTGGAAGACCTGAATAAAGGAGCAAGACACTCGGTTTCCTGGCTCGTGAAAAACGAGTTTGGCTTGCTGTTGATCTGCGTTAACATACACAGCGTATACAACACGTAGGGATAACAGTACACTGTCCATTAAAGTGAAAGACAAAGAGAAAGATTAATGAAAGCTCTTGAAGGGACAGCTGTGTGATGATGATAATCCATTTTTGAGGGCTGCAGTCTGATTTATTTGTTTCCATGATAAATCTTGGGTTATGTTGATTTTATTTAGTAAACATAATGAATTGCACTGTAACATTTAAAGCCTGTTTTACAATTAGCAAGTCAGTCTCCGATATACTCCACTCTGCGTCACAGAGAATGAGGCTGGATCCTGAGTGCACATGAGAAAAGGAGTGATGCAACTGAGCTTGGTGTTTACATATTTTACATTCAATATGCTGATTATTTGCTGGTTCCACTAACACCTTGGATCTATACCCTGGATCTAACCCCTGGATCTAATTTCCTTTTACGTTTTTAGGTCATTTCTTGAACACTTAAGGCAGAAACGTAAGACATGAAAAAACGTCCTCCATAAATTTACACCAAAGACGTAATTTTCTGTCAGGAAATAACCTATAAAATGCCCATTAAGAAAACACAATTTTCCATTCTGCTTGTGCAGTCAGTACTTGCCATTTGGGATCCTAGCGGCCAGCTTCCCTTAAAAGCACATAGGGTCTCGAGAGCAAAACAGACATATAATCTGAATGCTTCCATCAAAATATTCCACAATCAAATGAAATCAATTTCCAACAAAAACGGTCCTTCCTGTGTGATGCACATCAGAGAATGACTCCTTTATACTCACACATTTTTTCAGAGTAGATGTGACTCAGAAATTAATGTGAAAAAATCTGACTTTTTCTCTGTTACAGTCACCCGGGTGGCTTTCTCAGCCACTCTGTTGACTGAAGTCCTGTGCACATGAACTGAGTCCTATATTTCATTATATTTTCAATAAGTCCTTACAGACACAACATGTGCCTAAGATCTGGAAAGATGCCGTGGTTGTTCCCGTTCCAAAATCCAGCTGTCCTAAAACGGTAAACGACTTTAGACCAGTTGCTTTGACTTCAATTTTAATGAAAATTTTTGAAAAACTGGTCAGATGTGAGGTCCTAAGGCAGACTGAACATGCATTGGATCCTCTGCAGTTTGCCTATAGGCCTCACAGAGGAGTGGAGGATGCCACTGTCACTCTGTTTGACATGCTTTTTAAACATCTGGATTTTAATGGGACACACGCCAGGCTTTTATTTGTGGACTTTTCTTCTGCCTTTAATACAATCCAACCTCATATTTTAGTTGAAAGGCTCCTGCAACAATTTGATTTAAGCAATAATCTGGTGGGTTGGATTCTGGATTTCTTAACCAACAGGACGCAGAGAGTAAGGGTCAATGGCACATTGTCTGACCTAAAGTGCTCTTCTACTGGCTCTCCTCAGGGTGTGTGTTGTCACCACTACTCTTCATCCTGTACACAAACATGTGTCGGAGCAGACATGACAACAGACACATTATAAAGTATGCTGATGACTCAGTCATTGTCAGTCTCCTCCAGGATGGTGAGAGTGGCCATGGCCCAGTAGTTGATGACTTTGTTCACTGGTGTGAGGATTCCTACCTGCAGCTGAATACAACAAAAACGAAAGATATGATTATTGACTTTAGGAGGAAAACTCCCAGGCACAAAGTCACCATACTAAAAGGCCAGACCACCGAATGTGTACAATCGTACAAATATCTTGGGACAATTATTGATAGTGGATTGAACTTTGAGGTGAACTGTGAAAGGGTGTGCAAAAAGGGTCAGCAAAATTTGCATTGTTTGAGGAAACTTGCACGCTTCCAAATTGACCGAACCATAATGACTATGTTCTATCGGGCTTTTATTGAATCTGTTTTATCCTTTTCTTTAATGTCATGGTTTGGTCAGATAAAACTGAAACAGAGGAAATCCTTGGATCAGGTAGTCAGATGGTCCAGTCGTTTGCTTGGTGAGTCACAGCTGAGCCTGACATCCCTGTACACCAGACAAGTACAGAGGATGGCCGACTCGATTTTAAATGATGACTCCCACCCTTTGCACTGCAACTTTCAGCTTCTTCCCTCCAGACGGAGGTTTGCTGTCCCAAAAAGTAGAACCCGGCGCTACAAAAACAGCTTTGTCCCTGCTGCTGTCAAAGAGTTGAACAAGCTATAAAAATTATATTGTACATATTTTATATTTACCTATTTTGTAAGATGTGTGCCTGTGTTTGTGTCTATGTTGAATGTAATTAGTGGCTTGTAAATATGGATGTCACCAACTGCAAAACAAATCTACCTACGGGTACAAATAAAGTAACCTGAACCTGAACCTGAACCTGAAGGCCAAGCAACTCTTGGACCCTGCAACGCACACTTTACTCTAGCCTTCAAACATGTTTTGACCAACATTGGAAATGCCTACAACAAACACACAGGTAATAACAGTGAATATCAGAATTCTGTTATGCTGATGTCATTCTAATGCTGCACGTGTCCCAGTGATGATTTTTCCCCACAGGTATTTTCATTGCACCAGTAAAAGGGGCATACCACTTTGAATGGCACATACTTGGACTTGGAACTACTCCTACTGGTGCTGCATTGGTCAAGAATAGTGAGCACATTTCTCTAGCATATGAATATCAGAAGGTTGATTATAATCCAAGCGCCTCTGGAGGGGTCTCGTTAGTTTTAGAGGCTGGGGATCGTGTCTTTGTGCGCCTTTGGGCTGGTACACTGATACGTGACACTGAAAATCATCATAACACCTTCAGTGGCCATTTGCTTTTCACCATGTGACAGGTGTGACGACGTTAAACTGAATGTTTGACCTGATAAAATTTGTCATTCTCTCTGTGTGTGATTTGTCCATTTTGTAAAATACTTGTATGCGTTACCTGTTCTCTTCTAGTATACTTATGCTACTCAATTCTTTAGTTTCTTCTTTTGTTATGGTTTGTTTCAGTAAAAATACATTTTACTTGGGTGAATCCTTTTTGTTCCATCTTTCCTTTCAGAATCAGAAATTATTATTACCTCCGCCAAGGAGGTTATGTTTTCATCGGCGTTTGTCTGTCTGTCTGTCTGTCTGTCTGTCTGTTTGTCTGTTTGTTTTTTAGCAAGATAACTCAAAACATTATGAAATTTTCACAGATTGTCAGAAATGGGGTATCCTACAGATGATTAGATTTTGGTGGTGATCCAGATCACCGTCCACAAGAAAACCGCCATTACGCAAAATGCCATTTTCGTGAATAACTACTGAACCACTAATCCTATCATTGTCAATCCAATTGCTTGTCGTATGTTTTCATGGTCAAGGAATCTGAAAACCTACACACAAACACTGTATGGGGGGAACTGTGGCGCTTGGCGGAGGTCTGCACTCTCCGAGTGCTTTTCTAGTTATTATTGTCATTGCACCTAATAATACAACAAAATTATGGTAAGTAGGGCTGGAAATCATCACTAATTTCCAGAAATGATTCAATTATGTTTCTTGAGGTTCTGAATCAATTCAATTATGATTAGATTCGATCCAATCCCGATTTAATCAGGGAAACTACCCATTTTAATAACTAATTTACTTACTAAGAAAAAAAAATTCTTTGACACGCTGCATATTGTAGCAGGAATACTCTAACTTTGTGTAAGAAAAATTACTGAGTCTAACTGAGAAGAAAAATACTGAATTTAACGACGAGGTAAAAATAAACTCAGACCAGGGAACAAGCGGAGGAACAAGAATGATTTAATCTTTGTAGCCAGAAAAGTGGTGCAGATCGTCAAACGGACAGCATCCTGAATGAGGACATGCACTACGATATAACATCTGACTGTCCTTTTTATACATCCACGAGAATGCACACACAAGAATAAGATAATAGCTATCACATGATGAGCTCATGAGTCAGAAGCATTTATCTGTTTACTTCGCATGTCATTTGAACATCTTTCAGCTTCGGCCAGCGGACTGGCGCCTCCGCTGGCCGAAGCTATTCGTGGGTTTAGGACGCATTGACGCATTTTATCACCGGCCTTTGGTGAATGACAGCGTCACGCCAAAGATTCAACCATTGAGGTGTCTCCCACTGGCGCTACTAGCGGAGGTGTCGGCAGAGCTGAATCGGCTGTTGGAGTCACGTGTCATTGAGAAGGCCGATGCTTCCCCGTGGATTTCCAACCTCGTGGTGGTAAAGAAGAAGTGGGGGCAGGGATTAGGTCTTGCATTGACCTTAGAGCGGTGAATAAGGTGGTTGTCCCAGATAAATACAGCCGTGGACAAAATTGTTGGTACCCCTCTGTTAATGAAAGAAAACCCACAATGGTCACAGAAATGAATGAATGAATGAATGAATTTATTTTATTCGGTGATAATAATAATAAAACACATACAATACAATAAGAACACACAAAAGAACAACCGAAAGGGTGTAGACTGAAGCTAGTGCTTATATAGTGTCTACCCCGTGACAATTACAAAATCAATAACATAAAAATTTAAGTCTTACCCAAAATCAACAAAGAAAATCAAATAGAACAAGTAGACAAAAAACCCTTTAAGTTATTACAAATTTATCCCCCAGCATTTACAGTGAGATACTGGGAGATTTTCTCATCTTTGTACAATTTTTTGAATTGCTTCAGAGTTGAACGTGTTTTAATATTTTCAGAGCAATAGTTCCACAGTTTAACTCCAGTGACAGACATGCAATGATACTTTGTATTTGTTCTAACCTTTGGCTTATTAAAAACAGAGTTACCTCTTAGCTCATATTTGCTTTCCCTTTTTTTGAACAGTCTCTGAATATTTACAGGTAACTGGTTATTATTTGCTTTGTACATGATTTGAATGACATTATAATCTACCAGATTTCTAAATTTAAGAGTATGTAATTGAATGAATATTAGATTTGTTGGTTCACGGTAAGGTTTCTTTGATACAATGTGTATGGCTTTTTTCTGTAGTAAAAAGATTAAGTTTGTGTTTGTTTTATATGTGTTTCCCCAGATCTCCACACAGTATGTCATAAAAGGAACTATCAGTGAATGATATAAAATGCAAAGAGATTTCTGACACAGGAGATCCTTAACTTTATACAGTCGTCGGTCTATGATGACCATGGAAGAGAATCCTAAATGTCTACTCTGCTGGAACAGCACCGCCTGTGGCTGAACAGGCCGATGCGCGAATGGCAGTCCCTGTCACACAGGTCGCACTTGTGGGTGGTCTCCGTGCTGCTGGGTCTGTGGCGGTTCTTCCTGTGGGTCCTTTTTTCATCTGCTGCAGCAGTCAGTCTCTCTTCACCCGCCTTGAGCTGTCTGGTCAGGGTGCCTCTCCATTTGGAGCGGTCCGTTGCAAGGTCCTTCCCAGCACTCTGTGTTGATCTCCAGGGCCTTCATGTCTCTCTTGCAGACGTCTCTAAAGCGCAGCTGTGGGCGGCCAACGTCTCTCCTGCCAATTGCCAGTTCTCCGTAGAGGACGTCTTTGGGGATTCTGCCATCCTCCATATGGTGAACGTGGCCTAGCCAGCGGAGCCTGCGCTACCTGAGTAGAGTGAACATGGAGGGAAGGCCGGCGCAGGACAGAACTTCTGTGTTGGGCACTTTGTCCTGCCAGGATATGTCCAGGATGTGGCGAATGCAGCGCAAGTGGAAGGAGTTCAGTCTCTTTTCCTGCTGGGCGTATGTTGTCCACATCTCACTCCCATAGAGCAGTGTGCTGATGATGCAGGCGTTGTACACTGCCATCTTCGTCTTGACAGAGAGTTTGGGATTCTCCCACACTCGTGTGGCGAGGCGAGCGAGTGTGAAGGCTGATTTTCCAATCCTCTTGTTGATCTCTGTATCAAGGGAGAGGTTGTTGCTGATCGTGGACCCCAAGTACGTGAACTGATTCACGACTTCCAGCTCGTAGTCGTCGATGGTGATGGTTGGTGGTGCTTCCGTGCCTTGCGCCAAGATGTTAGTCTTCTTCAGGCTGATGGTAAGCCCGAAGTCCTTGCATGCCTGGGAGAAGCGGTCCATCAGGGTCTGAAGCTCCTGCTGTGTGTGGGTTGCAACTACAGCGTCATCTGCGAACAGCATGTCTCTGATTAGAGCCTCGCGTACTTTGGTTCTGGCTTTCAGGCGGGCGAGGTTGAAAAGCCTGCCGTCAGATCTTGTGTGCAGGTAGATTCTCTCTGTTGCTGTGCTGAAGGCATGCCTCAGAAGCATAGCAAAGAAAATCCCAAAGAGGGTTGGCGCAAGTACACAGCCCTGTTTCACTCCGCTGCGTATGTTGAATGGCTCTGAGACGTTGCCATCGTGCTGCACTATCCCCTGCATGTTGGTGTGAAACGATTCGATGAGGCTTTGCAACTTTGGTGGGCATCCTATCTTTGGCAGGATCTTGAAAAGGCCCTCTCTGCTGACCAGATCGAACACTTTGGTGAGGTCGATGAAAGTGACGTACAGGGGCATGTTCTGTTCTCTGCATTTCTCCTGGAGTTGGTGGATGGAGAATATCATGTCTACCGTCGATCGCTCAGCGCGGAAGCCACACTGAGACTCGGGGTAGACATGTTCGGCAAGCTTCTGTAGGCGAACGAGAACAACTCGTGCGTAGACTTTGCCAACAACGCTGAGGAGGGAGATGCCCCTGTAGTTGTTGCAGTCGCTTCTCTCCCCTTTGTTTTTGTAGAGGGTGATGATCTTGGCGTCCCTCATGTCCTGTGGTACGGCACCTTCCTTCCAACACTGGCAGAGGACGTCATGCAATGGCAGCAGTAGGGCGGTCTTGCAGTGCTTGATCAGGTTAGGGGGTATGCCGTTGTTTCCGGGTGCCTTGCCAGCGGCCAAGCTATCAATGGCCTTGCTGAGTTCGTCGATGGTTGGCTCGGCGTCAAGTTCGTCCATGGATGGCAGGCAGTCGATGGCATCAAGGGCTGACGGTGTCACGGTGTTCTGTCTGGAGTAGAGGTCGGAGTAGTGTTCCACCCATCTCTCCATCTGCTTGTTCTTTTCTGTGATCATCTCCCCAGTGGAGGATTTGAGGGGGGCCGTCTAGCTCTGAGCCAGACCAAGTGCTTTCTTGATGCCATCGTACATACCACGGATGTTCCCTGTTATGGCAGCGGTTTGAATGTCTTGGCTGAGCTGAGTCCAGTACTCGTTGGCACAGCGCCGAGCAGTCTGCTGAACTTTGCTTCTCGCAGCCCTGAGAAGCTGGAGATTCTTCTCGTTTGGGTACTTCTTGTACTCAGCAAGTGCTGAGCGCTTGGCTTCAATGGCGGGGGTCATCTTGATCAACTTGGCATCAAACCAGTCCTGTGACTTCGAGGTCTTCCTCCCAAAGGTAGCCAAGGCTGTGTGGTGGATGGCGTTTCGAGGCTCTTCCCACTTCGGCTTTGCAGATTCTCCTTCTTGTGGTACACCAAGTTCCTTCTCAAAGGTGGAGGCAAACTGCTCAACAAGTTCTGGTTGGGCCATCTTGCTGGTGTCAATCCGTGCCTTTCCAGGCTGTCTAGCATGATGGAATTTCTTCAGCTGCAGATTGACCTTGCAACACACCAATGAATGGTCTGTGTCGCAATCTGCACTCTGGAACGAACGGGTGATTAGCACGTTCTTCAGTGAGGTGCGCCTGGTCAGGATCAAGTCCAACTGGTGCCAGTGCTTTGAGTGCGGATGTTGCCAGGTAACCTTGTGTTGGGGCTTGGTCTTGAAGAACGAGTTTGTGATGCACAGATCGTGATAGGTGCAGAACTCGAGCAGCCGCTGTCCATTGTCGTTCATTCTGCCCACGCCAAAAGGTCCAAGACAGGAGGGCCAGGAGTCGTGGTCAGCACCCACTCTGGCATTGAAGTCTCCAAGGAGAATGAGTTGTTCATAGTTGGGGATGAACCTGACAGTTGTTGTGAGATTCTCGTAGAACTCGTCTTTTGCCTCTGGTGTGGCTGTCAGTGTTGGGGCATACACAGTGACGAGGGTGACTGGGCCTTGAGTGGTGTTCAGGCGGAGGGTGAGGAGTCGTGCAGAGCCAGTGCTGCCCAGTTCCACCATCTTCAGCAAGGTGTTCTTCACTGCGAAGCCCACTCCGTGTTCCCTGTGTTCGTCACTGCCCTTTCCCTGCCAGTAGAACGTGTAGTCCTTCTCTCTCAGTGTGCCTGCGTCAGCCAACCGTGTTTCCTGGAGAGTGGCGATATCCACTCCCAGTCTCTTCAGCTCATTATTGATGATGGCAGTCTTCCTGGTGTCGTTGATGTTCTTGAGATTAGCAGCGAGTCCTGTCATCATAGTGCAGACGTTCCAAGTTCCCAGTTTTAGAGTTGGTCTCTTTTGTTTTATTGTCTTGCCTGGTGCGAAGGTTCTCAGCCTGCTGTTCGGACTTCTCCTCTTCCCCATGCACCCAATGAGGAAAGCAGGCTGTGGCGGGACAACACCTTATTGGCTGGGGGCTGCCCAGCTTGAGGCGGGCGGTAGCTGTCCAGTGAGATCCGATGATCCCTCCCACCGTCGGGAACAACCCCTGGTGCCGCGCTCTATGCCAATTGAGCGGTGGCTTATAACCGGTAACTGTCATTCCCCGTGTTTTGTCTACGCCAAAGGCGAAGCTGGAGTGTCCTCTCCAGTGATTCGGTGTTCTACCTTCCAGTGTTGGGCGTTGGTAGGATTCAAGCCTGGGCAGGAAGATATGGAGGACAAGATGTTGCCCATGCAGCATGTCCCCCCTCTCCACGTCACTGATGAATCCAAAGGAACAGCAGGGCTGCTACAGTTTGGCACCAGCGCCGTTGCAGGAGCTGCCAGAACGATGTTGAGCACAACACAGAACTGCCTTAGGGGCTCCGACTCCGGATTTTTCCTCAGGGTTGACTCCCGAAGCCTTTCCCATGACCGGGTATGCCGCAAGGCAGCAGAGGTTTGAAGTCAGGGTTTACCTTCCCCTAGATGGGCTACCTTCCCAGGTTGAGGAGCCACCATCTACCCGAAGCATCTGGTTTTAAGGCGCCAGAGATCCGCCCTCGCCCCTTCTCCTATTAGTAAAAGCAGTTCCGCCGGGCTTAGAGACTAAACCACATGGGCAGGCTAGGAGTTGAACTTAGTTGTCAGAGGCTTTTCGAGACGCACGCCATAAGGAGCATTTTATGAGCACTGGGAGCTTAACCCCAGTGCCGCTCCTGGCTATGACAACCTTGGAACCTTTATACAGTACCTTGGAACCTTTATACAGTACGGCAATGGATTAAGACATTTTAGTTTTGACATAATTTATGTGTGATTTCCAGTTTAGTTTGTTATCAACAATGACCCCTAGGAACTTGGTTTCAAAAACTGTGTAAATTTCAACATTGTTTATTTTAATTTTTCTGTGATTATATAATTTGCAGTTTCCAAATATTATACATTTTGTTTTTCCAAGGTGAATAGATAATTTATTGGCAGTGTGACATGGTTCAGGTGACTCACAGAACAGACACGACTCAGGGTTAACACAATTAACGTACTTTATTTGTTAACGTGAGTGATTGGATGCGTGAATGCAGTTATATGGTGTAATGTTGTGTAGTGTAATCCGTGTATTCCAGCTGGGCCGGCAGAGCACCGTACAGACTGGCAACCCTGTAAAGAGACAAGGGCCGTTAGCTTACAGTACACCTATGCAGCATGTCAGATGTTATAGTGCTTATTGTCAACAGATGTTGAAGCATCTTCAGGTGGCGCCGAAGCTGCAGCCAGGGAGACAGTGTCTGTGGGCAGGTTAGCTGGAGGTGGAATAAAAGTCCGCCGCCTGGAGGGAGAAGGAGGCCCGCCGTTGTGGGCTTCCCCTGTGCACAGGGTAATGGACAGGTTTAGAAGCAATAATGCTTACTTGGTTGTTGGTCCGGGCGAAACCGACCCGGACATCGTACCGCTGAGCTTGGAAGCCGATGGCAGGAGAATTCAGTGCAGGGAAGCACAGAGGGAGGCTGTGGCGTGATTCACGGAAAGAATCAGATGACTCCGCGCCCAGCACTGGTCCTGATGGGAATAAATAGGGCCGCAGGAGATGTCAGGCAGGTGCGTACACAGATGCCGTGATTGGCGGCCATAATAGTTCTCCCCCCCCACGGCACGCCTCTTGGTGTGCGTTCCAACCTACCCGGGTGCGTCCGATGGATGTCCCTGATGAGCTGCTTGTCGAACACGAGGGCAGGACGCACCCAGGACCTCCACTCCGGCCCGTAGCCCTCCCAGTCCACCAGGTACTGCAGGCCACGCCCCCGGCGGCGGACGTCCAGGATGGAAGAGACAGGCCACGCCGGGTTGCCGTCAATCACCCTCGGTGGAGGTGGAGACCTGGGAGGGGGACACAACAGGCTGGAGGAGACAGGTTTAACCTGAGAGACATGAAAAGTTGGACAGATGCGGAGGGGGGGGGGGAGCTAGACGCACAGTCACTGGGTTAATAATTCGACATATAGGGTACGGGCCAATGAACCGCTGGGCGGTCTTCTTGCGTTCCGTCTTCAGGTTGATGTTTTTAGTAGAGAGCCATACCTGCTGACCCACCTGATAAGTCGGGCCCGGAACCCTGCGTCGATTCGCCACCGCAGTGTTGCATTCCGCCGTCCGTTGCAGTGCCGTTCTGGCTGCCTTCCAAATCTGCCGACAATGTCTTAGATGGGCCTGAACCGATGGAATGGCAATGTCCCCCTCCTCTTCAGGGAACAGCGGGGGGTTGTAACCCAATGACACCTCGAAGGGGGACATGCTGGTGGCCGAGGACACCGCTGTGTTATGGGCGTATTCAATCCAAGGGAGGTGTGTGCTCCATGATGATGGGTTGGCAGCAGTGACACACCGCAGTGCTGCTTCCACCTCCTGGTTGGCTCGTTCACATTGCCCGCTGGATTGCGGGTGATAGCCGGAGGACAAGCTCGCTGTAACCCCAAAGGCAGTGCAAAAGGCCTTCCAGACCTTGGAGATAAACTGGGGCCCTCGTTCCGATCCTATGTCCTGAGGGATGTCATGCAGCTGAATTACATGCTGAACCAATAGATCAGCTGTCTCTTTGGCAGACAGTAACCCCCGCAGAGGGATGAAATGAGCCGCCTTGGAAAATCTGTCCACCAGCGTGAGGATGGTGGTGAAGTTATTGGACGTGGGGAGGCCTGTGACAAAATCCAGCGCCACGTGGGACCATGGTCTACCCAGGACGGAGAGGGGGTGGAGCAGCCCAGCCAGCGGCGATGAGGATGTCTTCCCAGTTGCACACTCAGGACAGGCGCGGATGTACTCCCCCACATCCTTCTGGAGGGATGGCCACCAAAACGACCTTTGTAGGAGCGCCACCATGCGTGCCCTACCCGAATGGCAGGCGAATTTGGAGGTATGCCCCCACTGGATGACCTCCCCTCGGACTGCTGTGGGAACAAATAATTTGCCTGCTGGACCCCCCCCCCCCCCGGGTAAGCTTCATCAGACTGCGCCCTTATAATCTTATCCCGAATGCCTCAAGCGAGGGCGCCCACGACACATGCTGGAGGGAGGATGGGGCGCTCGGCCTTCTCTGCTGTCTCTGTGGTGAACTGACGAGACAGGGCGTCGGGCTTGGTGTTCTTTGACCCAGGGCGGTAGGTGATGGTAAAGTCGAACCGTCCAAAAAACAGCGACCAGCGGGCCTGTCGGGCGTTCAGCCTCTTGGTGGTCCGAAGTTACTCCAGGTTCTTGTGGTCGGTCCAGACAATGAATGGCAGTGACACTCCTTCCAACCAGTGCCGCCACTCCTCCAGGGCCAGTTTCACTGCCAACAGCTCCCTATCCCCGATGTCGTAATTTCATTCTGCTGGGGACGGGCGGCGAGAAAAGTAGGCGCAGGGGCGGATCTTACCGTCTTCCGGAGAACACTGGGACAGCACAGCCCCCACCCCAGAATCAGAGGCGTCCACCTCCACCAGGCACTGAAGGGTGGGATCCACCTGCGTCAGGATAGGCGATGATGAAAATCTAACCTTCAACACTGAGAACGCAGCCCCCGCCTCTTCCGTCCAGCGAAAGGGAACCTTGGTGGCTGGCAAGTTGGTGAGGGGTGTGTGATACGGCTGTAGTCCTTAATGAACCAGCGATAAAAGTTAGCAAAGCCCAGGAACTGTAGCAACTGTTTGCTCGATGCGGGGGTGGGCCAGTCCACCACCGCCTTCACCTTTACTGGGTCCAGGAAGATCTCCTTTGGGGTAATAATGAAGCCGAGGAAAGACGTCCTGGAGACGTGGAACTCACACATTTCTGCCTTGATGTACAGCTTATTCTCCAGCAGCCGCTGCAAGACTCGCCTGATGTGCACGTGATGCTCCTCCATGGACTGAGAAAAGATAAGAATGTCGTCAAGGTAGACAAACACGAAGGTGCCCAGAAAATCTCTCAAAACATCATTAATAAGCCGCTGGAAGACGGCCGGGGCATTGGTCAGCCCGAATGGCATGACCAGATATTCAAAATGCCCACTAGGGGTCCTAAAGGCCGTCTTCCACTCATCCCCCTCACGTATCCGCACCAGGTGATAGGCATTGCGCAGGTCTAATTTGGTAAAGCAGCAAGCCCCCCGGAGGGAATCAAATGCAGAGTTAAGGAGGGGGAGAGTACACTTATCCTTGATAGTGATGTTGTTAAGTTCCTGGAAGTCAATCTAGGGCCTGAGGGAGCCGTCCTTCTTCCCCACAAAGAAAAAAACCCCGCCCCCAGCACTCCTTAATATATGAGTCCATGGCCGTGCACTCCAGAGCAGACAGGTTGTAGAGTCTGCTAGATGGCAGAGAAGCGCCGGCCCACAGGTTAATAGCGCAATCATAAGGCCGGTGAGGGGGAAAGGAAAGGGCTTGGGATTTACTGAAGACGACCCCAAGGTCATGGTATTCCGGAGGCACTTTTGACAGATCGGGGGGGGGAGGAGGCTGGGACCTCCAAAGCCATAGCAGGCGAGCATGCAGCAGACTGCAGACAGGCACTCAGGCAGAAAGGGCTCCATGACACAATACTTCCCGAAGGCCAGTCAATTGAAGGGTTGTGCAGATGCAGCCAAGGGTAGCCCAGAATAACTGGGGACGCTAACACCGGTACAACAAACAGATTCAACTCCTCTCAATGGTTGCCCGAAATGATGGCTGGCACCAAGGCGACCCGATGAGTGACAGTGGCCAACGTTGCCTTCGACAGGGCAATAATCTAAAGGGGAGTTTTTAACGGCTGCATAGGTAGACCCAGATGGGTTGCCAGACTCCTAGAAATTAAGCTCTGCTCGGCCCCTGAGTCAATGAGTGCATGTGTTTTATGTTCTTTGTGACCAAAGCAAAACCGAATAGGAATGAGGAAGCGGGTGAGGGGATTGTTATCTTTTACATCCGTGAGGACGTAAAAGATATTTTTTTGAAGCACCCCTATTTTGAAGCACGGACTTCCCCTTTTTGGCTGCCTAGGACAGGAATTCAGGTCATGCTCCTCGCTCCCACAATAGACATACAACCCCAACTCACGGTGGCGCTGTCTCTCTTCTGCAGGAAGTTTTCAGAGGTCAGTAGACGGGAGGGCCAGTAGGGGGGGCTGGAGAGCATGGCATGGCCTACTCTCTGCGCGGCCGGAAGTCTTACGCTCCGCAGCTCGTTCCCTCAGATGGCTGTCAAGGCTAATGGCAAGGGAGATACGCAGCGTGGAGGGTTTCTCCAGGGGGGCCAGCTCGTCCCGCAGGCTAGGGCTCAAACTCCACAGGAATATACTACTCAGGGAGGCATCTTCCCACCCGATCTCAGTAGCTACGACCCGGAAGTCAACAGCGTAATCGGCGACTGCCCTCAACCCCTGCCGAAGGTTTAACAGGCGAGAGGTGAGTACATCTTCCCGGTTCGAGTGACTAAATACTTCCCGAAATTCCTGGGTGAATTGAGCATAAGTCATAGAAGCATAATCGGCCCTAGCTATAACCGCATAAGCCCATGCTAAAGCCCGCCCCTCTAACAGATTGATCATATAGCCAATGCGGCTCTGGTCAGTGGGAAAATCTCCGGGAACCCGTTGGTACATGATTTCGCACTGCATGAGGAACCCCCTGGCTTCTCCCTACACCCCTTTAAAACGGGCGGGAGTAGGGACGGGAGTGAGCCAACTAGCGGAACCTGTAGAGTGAGGGCTAAGCGAAGAGCTAGTGGTGGAGCTAGCGGTAGTACTAGCGGGAGCTGAGGAGCTAGCTGGTGCTATGGGGAACCCCTGTGGGCTAGCTAAGTGATCTAACCTATCGGTGATGTGGGTTAGCTGAGTTAGCATCACCTGTTGTTGGTACGCTAATTGGTCTACCCGAGCCTCAAGATGGTTAATACGGCGCACGAGTGCGCTGTCTGCCAGGTCACTTTGGCGGAGTCGTACTGACATGGTCCAGGTGACCCACAGAACAGACACGACTCAGGGTTAACACAATTAACGTACTTTATTTGTTAACGTGAGTGACTGGGTGTGTGAATGCGGTTATATGGTGTAATGTTGTGTAGTGTAATCTGTGTATTCCAGCTGGGCCGGCAGAGCACCGTACAGACTGGCAACCCTGTAAAGAGACAAGGGCCGTTAGCTTACAGTACACCTATGCAGCACGTCAGATGTTATAGTGCTTATTGTCAACAGATGTTGAAGCGTCTTCAGGTGACGCTGAAGCTGCAGCCAAGGAGACAGTGTCTGCCGGCAGGTTAGCTGGAGGTGGAATAAAAGTCTGCCACCTGGAGGGAGAAGGAGATCCGCTGTTGCAGGCTCCACCTGTGCACAGGGGAATGGACAGGTTTAGAAGCAATAACGCTTACTTGGTTGTTGGGCCGGGCGAAACCAACCCAAACATCGTACCGCTGGGCTTGGAAGCCGATGGCAGGAGAATTCAGTGCAGGGAAGCACAGAGGCAGGGTGTGGCGTGATTTACGGAAAGAATCAGACGACTCCGCGCCCAGCACTGGTCCTGATGGGAATAAATAGGGCCGCAGGAGATGACAGGCAGGTGCGTACACAGGTGCCGTGATTGGCGGCCATGACACAGTGAACTATTGATTGATTTGTTTAAGTTCATTTTCTACTGAATCCAGAAGCTGCTTAAGATTTTCTCCACTACAAAAAAAAGTTGTGTCATCTGCAAATAAAATACACTTGAGCAATTTAGACACAGAACATAAATCATTAATATACAAAATAAACAGCAATGGACCAAACACAGAACCCTGTGGTACCCCACACGTCATCTTCAGCAACTCAGAGTCTGTATTATTCACATGAACATATTGATATTGGTCTTCTAAATAGCTGTGTAGCCAATCAAAAGCAATTCCGCTGATGCCATACTTATGTAATTTACTGAGGAGTAATTTATGGTCAACTGTATCAAATGCCTTTTGTAAGTCCAGAAATATTCCAACTGTGTATTCTCTTCTATCTGTTGCATCTGTAATCTGTTCAACAAAGTCCATGAGTGCCAGTGAGGTGGTCCGGTTCTTCCTGAATCTATACTGTTGTTCACAGAGTATATTGTGCTTATCAATGAAATCATTTAGTCTCTTAACAAATATTTTTTTCCAGTATTTTGGAGAACTGAGGTAACAAGGAGATGGGTCTGTGGTTTGACAATGAGTGTTTGTCTCCAGTCTTATACAGAGGAACGACTCTTGCTATTTTCATTTTCTTTGGAAATTTACCAGCAGTAAATGACATGTTGCATGTGTAAGTGAAGTGTTTAACAATACAATCAATAATACATTTAACCAAGAACATACTGAAATCATTACAATCAGTTGATTTTTTGTCTTTGAATTTTTTAACAATGTCAGGAATTTCTTTTTCATCTGTTTCTTTCATAAACATTGAGTAAGCGTTTACGTTGACGACATTTTCAGTGCTACTTGTATTTGCTGATGATACAGTGGAGATGGTGACCTTTTTTCCTATATTAACAAAATATTCATTAAATGTGTTGGAGATCAAGCTATTTTCATTGATTATTCCATTTTCTGAATTTAAATAAGAGATGTGGTTGGAATTTAATTTTCCTCTCTTTGTTATATTATTTAACACCTTCCATATATTACATGTATTAGTTTTATTTTCCAATAATTTACTGTAATATGTTTTTTACTCGATCTTAAAATACTAATGAGTTTATTTTTATAAGTCTTGTATTTCTTTTCTGCTTCCACAGTTCTTAATTTCAGAAACTTTTTGTATAACAAGTTTTTCTTTTTACAAGCATTTTGCAGGCCCTTGGTGATCCAAGGCTGATCTCTGTATTTAACTTTAGTTTCCTTTACCACTAGAGGGCAGTGTTTATTATATAGTTGTGATAAAATAGAGACAAATTCTCCGTGTGCTGTATCAATGTCGTCAACATAAACACCACTCCAGTCTTGTATTTTTAGATCATTTCTAAGATTGTTGATTGCAGTTTCTGTTACAAGTTGTTTAAAAACCTTATCTATTTCAACGTTATGTGTTACACCAGTGTGTGAAGAAACAAAAACAGGCAGATGGTCTGTCACATCATTGACAATAAGGCCAGCAGTTACATTCCCCTCAGTGACATTTGTGAAAATGTTATCAATAAGTGTTGCTGAATGTGTTGTTATTCTAGTGGGGTATGTTATTGAAGGGTAGAACCCCATACAGAACATGGAATTTATGAATTCACTTATTTGGATATGGTCATTTGGATTTAATAAGTCAATATTGAAGTCTCCACAAATAAATACCAGCTTCTTATTACCTACTGCACTGAAAAGCTCAGACAATTTTTCTTTGAAAATGTCAATATCGGTACCCGGTGCTCTATAAATGCAACTTATTATGATGTTTTTTGTAGTTGTAATTAATTCCACAGTTACACACTCCATGATGTTTTCCATTTCAAAAGGCATATTATCTACAACTTGGCTTTGGTAGCAAAACCTGATATACGTATAAAGCAACACCACCACCCCCTTTTTTTTTGACCTGCTTGTGGTATATAAATCATAGCGTCTCATTTGCACTGTATGAAGTTGGTCATTTTTTAGCCAAGTCTCAGAAATTGCAACAGCAGAAAAATTTGTTTTATTGCAACAAACTGTCCTGGATTTTGGAAAAATTCATGTTGAGGCTTCTACTATTAAAGTGTATTATTGACAATGATTGGTCAGAAATTGTATTTTTTTAGTTGGTCTGAGCTAAAGTATTTACATTGATGTTTTATACAGCTGAAAAAGTGATTTACAGGATCGGTTTCATATTCAACACTGTGTGGCTTATGCTCAGTATATTTGTACCCTTTAAAAATGAGGCTGTTTCCTATAAAAGTTTGCATCTTAATTATTCCAGTCATTGGAAACAATTGCACAGTTTATATCTCCAAGTTGATAATGAAATGTCAATCATTTCTGGTTGATTTTTGGCTCCATTGATTTTGGTGTACTGTTACAGGGATGGCGTGGGTGAATAATGAGTCTGTCATACCTTAAGTAGGCTATGACCCCTCGTGCTCTTGCAGCTTTCAGCTCTGGCATTAATTCTTTTCTCTTCCTTCTTACCAAATCAGTGAAGTCCTCAAAGATGAAGATTTTTGTTCCTTTGAGGGACTTGGCTCTTTGAAGAATGGTCATCTTGTCCTTGTGCCGCAGAACCTTGACCACAATGGGCCTCGGTCTTTCTCCTCCAGGTTTCCCAGTGCGGTGGGCTCTCTCCATCTCGATCCCTGGTGGTAACTGTAGTTTCTCCATGAGAATATTTTTAATCTTCTCCTCCGTGTCGGCCAAGGTCTCTCCTGGTGCCTCCACAACACCATCAAAGACTAGATTATTTCTCCGGGATTGTCCTTCCAGATATTCAAATTTGTCGGTGATAGTCAACAGACTGTCACACACTTTAAAAACATCTACGTCTTTTTGAGTGAACTATAGACTGGTTTTAATGTCCTGCAACTCTCTTGTCATCGTGTCCACTCCTGCATTAGCTGAGTCCATGACCACTTTGATGAGGCTTTTGAAAGTTTCCTGTTGTTGGTTTAACAATGCAGAAAACAGTTCTTTTTGCTGTTGCAGTAAGTCATTTACCTGTGCGAGGGACACATATTCCTCCTCGGATTTGGCCTCTGCTTTTGGCTTAGGTGGCATTTTGCTGCAGTTTTGCAATAATTTGCAGTGGACAAGGAGACAAGAGTCTGTTTCCAAGACTATTTCGGTGTTGGTGAAAAATTCAAGCAGCAACAACAACAGGAATGCGTGTAAGGCCTGGTGTCAAGCCTGAAGCCTGATGGAGGTGGCTGCAGGGCCCGGTGGTGGTAACTGCCTGTGAAGGCTGGTGGTGGGAACTGTCTGTGAACCCTGGTGATGGTGGCTGCCTGTGGAGCCTGTTGTTGGTGGCTGCCTATGAGGCCCAGTAGTAATGGCTGCCTGTCTGCTTCTAAGGCAGAAAGGCCCAATTCTAAATCCACCATAATTTTCCCCCAAACAACCAATCCACTGCCAAGTGTCAATCAAATCACCTCCAAAAGTCCAGAACTAGCCACAGGTGAAGAATTGAAGTTCTTTTACCTCTTGAACAGGTAGTATTTAATCCTGCTGCTCAGTGCTGCTGCTTCCTCAATGGTCTATGGAAATAACTTGAATCTGACAAAAATGTTGATAAATAAAAATTCTATGAAAATTAACCAATGAAAATCAGACAATGCTTTTGAACTGTGGTTCAACAGAACTATTTTAAAAAACAAACTCATGAAACAGGCCTGGACAAAAATGATGGTAACCTTAACTTAATATTTTGTTGCACAACCTTTTGAGGCAATCACTGCAATCAAACGATTTCTGTTACTGTCAGTGAGTCTTCTGCACCTCTCAGCAGGTATTTTGGCCCACTCCTCATGAGCAAACTGCTCCAGTTGTCTCAGGTTTGAAGGTTGCCTTCTCCAGACGGCATGTTTCAGCTCCTTCCACAGATGTTCAATAGGATTTAGATCAGGGCTCATAGAAGGCCACTTTAGAATAGCCCAATGTTTCGCTCTTAGCCATTCTTGGGTGTTTTTAGCGGTGTGTTTTGGGTCATTATCCTGTTGCAAGACCCATGACCTGTGACTGAGACCAAGCTGTCTGACACTGGGCAGCACATTTCTCTCTAGAACACCTTGATAGACTTGAGATTTCATTGTACCCTGCACAGATTCAAGACACCCTGTGCCAGATGCAGCAAAGCAGCCCCAGAACATAACAGAACCTCCTCCATGTTTCACAGTAGGGACAGTGTTCTTTTCTTGGTATGCTTCATTTTTGCGTCTGTGAACATAGAGCTGATGTGCCTTGCCAAAAAGTTCCAGTTTTGTCCCGTCTGTCCATAGGACATTCTCCCAGAAGCTTTGTGGCTTGTCAACATGCAGTTTGGCAAATTCCAGTCTGGCTTTTTTATGATTTGTTTTCAACAGTGGTGTCCTCCTTGGTCGTCTCCCATGAAGTCCACTTTGGCTCAAACAACGACGGATGGTGCGATCTGACACTGATGTACCTTGACCTTGGCGTTCACCATGAATCTGTTTAGAGGTTGTTCTGGGCTCTTTTGTTACCATTCGTATTATCCGTCTCTTCCATTTTTTCATCAAGTTTCCTCCTGCGGCCACGTCCAGGGAGGTTGGCTACAGTCCTGTGGATCTTAAATTTCTGAATAATATGTGCAACTGTAGTCACAGGAACATCAAGCTGCTTGGAGATGGTCTTATAGCCTTTACATTTAACATGCTTGTCTATAATTTTCTTTCTAATCTCCTGAGACAGCTCTCTCCTTTGCTTCCTCTGGTCCATGTGGTACACACCATGTCAACAAACAGCACAGTGACTACTTGTCACCCTTTAAATAGGCTGACTGACTGATTACAGGTTTGTAGACACCTGTGATGTTAATTAGAGGACACATCTTGGTTGAACATGTCCCTATGGTCACATTATTTTCAATCTTTTCTAGGGGTACCATCATTTTTGTCCAGGCCTGTTCCATGAGTTTGTTCTTAAAAGTAATTCTGTTGAACCACAATTCAAAAGCATTGTCAAATCAAATCAAATCAAATCAAATCAAACTTTATTGTCATATTGCTGTACATACAACTGTAGTGCAGGCAAGATGAAATTGCGTTTCTCTCGGCATCCATATAAGAAGCAGCATGATTAAGACACACTCCCACATAGCTCCCACCCCCCCATCCATTCACACATCCCTGAGACATACTTGGGGAAAAAGAATAACTAACTATAATATACAAAATGTCCATAGGGTGCAGTAGTGTGTATGTGAGATTCCGGGTCAGGCTGTTCAGCATCCTGACAGCTTGTGGGAGGAAAGCTGGGTTGATCAGTCTGGTGGTTCTGCCTCTGAATGCTCCGGAATCGTTTACCAGATGGAAGAAGTTCAAAGTGTTTTATGCAGAGGGTGTAGAACGGCTCCTTGACAATGTTCAGTGCCCTGCTCCTACAACGGTTCTGAAGAAAGTTCTTGGACGAGAGGGGAGGGAGACTCCGAATTACCCTCTCCGCGCCCCTTGACTATCCTCTGCAGGGCTTTTTTGTCTGACATATCTGCAGCTGGAGTACCATGTAGCAATGCAGTATGTCAGAACACTCTCCACCACACCTCTGTAGAAGGTCCTGAGGATGCAGATGGGGAGAGAGGCCTGTTTGAGTTTCCTCAAGAAGTGTAGTCTCTGCTGAGCTCGCTTCCTGATCTCCAAGGAATTCTTGCTCCAGGTCAGGTCCTGCGAGATCTGCACTCCGAGGAACTTGATGTTCTCTACTCTCTCCACTAAACGGCCGCCGATGCTGAGGGGGACGTGCTCAGGCTGTGACCGCCGGAAGTCGATAATCATCTCCTTTGTTTTGTCCACGTTGAGCACCAGATTGTTCTCCCTGCACCAGCCCTCCAGGTCTCTCACTTCTTCCCTGTACATTGATTCCTCATCCCTCTGAATAAGTCCCACCACCGTGGTGTCATCTGCAAACTTAATAATCTGGTTACCCTCGTGTTTGGATACACAGTCATGTGTTAGAAGTGTAAACAACAGTGGACTGAGTACACAGCCTTGAGGGGTTCCGGTACTCAGCGTGACAGAGTTGGAGATGTTGTTTCCAACCCGGACAGACTGAGGTCTCTCAGTCAGGAAATCCAGGATCCAGAGACATGTGGCGGTGTTCAGACCGAGAAGGAGTAATTTCTCTATCAGTCTCTGGGGAATAATGGTGTTGAATGCTGAACTGAAATCAATGTACAGGAGTCTGGCGTAGGTGTCTTTCTGGTCCAGGTGGTGATGACAGAGTGTAGGGTGGTGACTATAGCATCCTCCGTGGAGTGGTTTGAACGATATGCAAACTGGAGCGGGTCGTGTGATGCAGGGAGGCAGGCTGTGATGTGTGGTTTGACAAGCCGTTCAAAACACTTCATCACAATTGGTGTAAGTGCAACAGGACGATAGTCATTCAAACATGACACCACTGGTTTCTTTGCCACCGGTACAATGATAGAGGTCTTGAAGCATCTGGGAACGATGGCCTGACTCAGGGAGATGTTATAAATGTCAGTCAGGACATCCGCCAACTCGCTCGCGCAGTCTCGGAGCACACGTCCCGGAATGTTGTCTGGACCTGCAGCTTTGCGTGGGTTGATTCTGGATAGGGTCCTCCATGTGTCCGCTGTGTTAATGGTAAAAGCTGGTCCGACCGATGGTGGGAGTGGGCCGGCCCTCCCTCTGATTGTCGAGTTTGATGCTTCAAAACGTGCAAAGAAGTCGTTAAGCCTGTCTGGAAGCGAAGCGTCGTCATCATCGACCCCCTGCCTAGACTTAAAGCCCGTCAGTGTCCGAACTCCCTGCCACATCTGCTTGGTGTTCCTAGTGTCACAGAGGTGTCCCTGGATTTTCTCCGCATAGGCGCGCTTTGCCACCTTAATTCCCTTTGAAAGCGCAGACCTGGCTAAGCGGAGGGCAATCCTGTCCTTCGCTCTGAACGCTGCATCTCTGGCTTTAAGCAGCGAGCGCACCTCTGCAGTCATCCAGGGCTTATGATTACCCCGCATAGTGATGGTCTTCACTGTAGTGACATCCTCTGTGCACTTCACGATGTAGCTGGTGACCGAATCAGCATACTCCTCCACATCTGTCCTGTCTTCCTGGGAGGCTGCTATTTTGAAGATCCTCCAGTCTGTGTGATGAAAACAGTCTTGCAGTGCAGAGGTTGCACTCTCTGGCAAAATCCTGATTTGTTTCACTGCTGGCCTGCTGCGCTTCAATAAAGGTTTGTAGGCAGGAACCAGCATCACGGACATGTGATCAGAACGGCCGAGATGGGGGCGGGGTTGTCTGATTTTCATTGGTTAATTTTCATAGAATTTTTATTTATTACCACTTTTGTCAGATTCAAGTTATTTCTGTGACCATTGTGGGTTTTTCTTTCATTAACAGAGGGGTACCAACAATTTTGTCCACGTGTGTACCTGCTGCCTACTATGGAGGAACAGATGGCAACGTTCAGTGGGGCAAAAGTTTTTTCAAAGTTGGATCTCCGGCAGGGCTACCTGCAGGTTCCGTTACACCCAGACAGCAGAAACCTAATCGCTTTCGTGACGCACATGGGGGTGTTCCGGTACACAAGAATGTCTTTTGGCCTGAGCTCAGTGCCGAGCTGCTTCCAGAAAGTGATGGCCACCTTATTAGCCGGCCTGAAGGGGGTAGTCATGTACCTTGACGACATCGTGGTGCACGGGGCGTTGAGCAAAGAACACAACAGAAGGCTGGAGAGGGTCCTGGAGAGACTGCTGGAACACGGGGTTACTCTGAACAGCGACAAGTGTGTCCTGGCGGCGGAGGCAGTGGACTTTGTGGGTTTCCAGCTGTCGGGAGATGGACTGAAACCTTTGGTTTCGAACGTGGAGGCGGTGCTTCGCCTCGTGGACTCCTCCTTGCCGGTGGAAATCTCATCGTTCCTGGGAATGCTAAACTTTTATGGACGATTCATTCCGAGGTACTCTGAAATGATTGAACCACTCAGAGTGCTGCTGAAATAGGACGCGCCTTGGGTTTGGACTCCTGCCTGCTCGGTGGCTGTGAGGAAACAAACAACAGCTCACCTCACCCCCAGTCCTGGCCCATTTTGACCTGAACTGTTCTACGATCGTGACCTGTGACACTTCTGGTTCTGCCCTGGGGGCAGTAATGTCTCAGGTGCAGGATGGTACAGAATGTCTGGTCGCGTTCGCATCAAGGTCTTTGTCGGGTGCTGAGAGGAAATACACTGTCGGAGAGAGGAAGGCGCTGACCTGTGTGTGGGCCTGTGAGAGGTGGCATATGTACCTCTATGGCCGGCGCTTCACGTTGAGGACAGATCATCGAGCATTGACAACCCTGCTGGAGACTTCGGGGTTGGGCCACAGGCCGCTGCATATCCACAGGTGGTCCGAGAGACTCAGGGCTTACAACTTTGAGACTAAGTACACTCCGGGCAAGGACAACATCGTGGCGGACCTGCTGTCTAGGGCCCCGATGTGTGTGCTGGTACCGGATGTAGAAACCGTGGACCCAGTCGAGACAGAACTGGTCCATGCCCTGCATGGGACTCTCCGGGACATTGTGTCTCCTAAAGAACTTAGAGAGGTTTCAGAGAACAACCAAGTGATGAAGAGACTGCATGTGACGATCAGAGAGGGCTGGCCGGTGGGAGCTCCAGGGGTCCTGGCTCCATTCCATCATGTCAGAGACGAGCTCAGCTGCTGGGATGAGGTGTTCGTGGCTAGAGGTCATTGTGCGGTGATCCCGGGGGCACTGAGAGGACATGTGCTGGACATGCTGCATGAGGGCCACCTTGGGGTGGTTAAAGTAAAGCAGCAGGGCTGGGATTCAGTTTGGTGGCCAGGGATAGACAAAGACATTGAGACAATGGTCAGAAACTGTGTCCCGTGCCTGGAGAGTGGAAAGACTGGTAAACCTCCACCACCCCCTCTCCGGCCGATCACTTACCCGGAGGGGCCCTGGGAACACATCGAACTGGACATCTGCAGTGAACTGCACGCAGCCCCCTGGGGCAGCAGGTTCCTAGTGATGGTGTACGACTTGTGTTCTAAATGGTCGGAAGTGCTTCCGACGGGCTCGGTGACAACGGAGGTGATTACGGGGTTCCTGTTGTCGCTGTTTGCTAGATGGGGGACCTGACTTCAGTGAGGATGGACAATGGCCCGCAGTTTATTTTGGAGGCTTTTGGGAGTTTCCTGCTGTCAAGAGGGATTAAACACATCCGGACGGCGGTGTACCACCCACAGGCTAATGGGGGTGTGGAGAGAATTAATAGGACTTCAAAGAATGGATTGAGGGGCCATCTGGGTGATGGATTTTCATTTGTTGACACTCTGCACAACACCATACTCCATTATAGGCCGTTGGTGCACGCCATGACGGGGTGCTCCCCGGCGGTGCTGATGCTAGGAAGGGAGTTTCCGCTTCTGATGAGACGACTGGGGCTGGCTCGAAGGAAGTGCACTGATGATTCGGGGGCGCTGAGGCGCAGGGTCTTGGACCAGCAACGGCGGATAAAGGACTTCTTTGACAGGAGGCATCGTGTGAAAGACCATGGCCTGAATGTAGCGGATAGGGTGTGGGTCAGATACCCTGTATGCACCCACAAGCTTTAGCCGCTGTGGGTCGGGCCATGCATGATTGTGAAACGAACGGGTCCAGACACTTACGAGCTGGATGATGGGTCCAGGTGGCACGCAGGCCGGCTGTGGAGGTCCCCACCGGAGGTGGCGAGTGACCCCGCGTTGGACGTTTGGAATGACGCATGGGATTGGGGAGGTCAGCCAGGTGCTGGCTTCCAGATGGAACCATCGGTGCTGGAGATGCAGTGGCCCCGTGAGGGTTGCCCGGTTAGGGAGCGCCGACGGCTGAAGTACTTGGACGATTTCTTTACTGGAAAGACTGGGAAAAAAATAGAATTGGGGTGTTTGATCTGTTTGGTTTGTGTTTCAAGGTGTATATAGTTGCCTTCTGTTTTGCATGCGTGTTGCGGTTCTAGATTTTTCCAAGGGAGGTGGGGGGATATAATATAGTGAATTGTACCTTTGGGGTTGCTGTAGCCTGGTCTGGGTGGGGCGGTGTGATGTCAGGTGGGCTATGGCTAGACATATAAATATAAGAGTTCCTGTTAACAATAAAGAGAATGTTCCTTCCAGCTCTCCTCCGGTTTGTTGTTATTTTTAGGACATAACAATGTATACATAATCTCACTGTATTTTAGTCCCTCCAGGATTTCACCAGCTGTTTCTGTGATGGTTGCGAGCAAAATGTCTGAATTTGTGGGAGCTTTTCCAAAAAGTTGCCATAAAAGTTGCAATATTATTTTTAGAGTTTTTTTGCACTGAAAGTTGTGTGAGGAAGTACAGATTTTAAAGTAGCTGCTTTTTCCATAGTTTACAGTGATGCTATTTTATGTAGCACCACAAGAAAAGCACAGGATTGTCAAAATTTTCCTGTTAAACAGTGGTTTATTTAGAACTAAATGCTCAGTACAATTGTCAGAACATGACCAACATTGTATTCTTGCTTAGAACTTAAATAAAAAAGATAAATAAAAGAATTAGCCATTATACCAGCTAAATTGCATTGAATGCATGTTAGAGTATGGAGAAAATTATGGCAGCACCTTCTTGAACCTTGAATTTGAAAACTAAGACCCCTGAAAATTTGAGGTCTTCTTCTGTGCTGAAATCCACAACGAAGAAGGGATGGCTCCTCCACTGATGACCTCTTCCCTTCACAAGGTCTCAGTGCAGGATGGACCTTGGAGTGGAAACCCATTCTTCATGGATCTGAAAGGGAGCTGAAAAGGAGAATAGATTTCAAAGTTAAATTAGTCGTATTTTTAAATCCACTCACCACAGTAGGGTTTAAAAACTTGGTTTCTTTATTTTTTGTTGTTTATATTTTAATTAAAAATAAACTTTCATTTTTTGAAAAGGGTTTCAATTCATTTCCTGGGAGGAAGCAGGGTTTGGGGACGAGGGGGATGACTCGCCTATCACAGGGGCTGAGGTCGCCAAGGTGGTTAAAAATCTCCTTGGTGGCCGGGCCCCGGGGGTGGACGAGATTCGCCCCGAGTACCTCAAGGCCCTGGATGTTGTTGGGTTGTCATGGTTGACACGCCTCTGCAACATTGCGTGGAGGTCGGGGGCAGTGCCTTTGGCATGGCAAACCGGGGTGGTGGTTCCTCTCTTCAAAAAAGGGGACCGGAGGGTGTGCTCCAACTTTAGAGGGATCACACTCCTCAGCCTCCCTGGGAAGGTCTATGCCAAGGTATTGGAGAGGAGAGTCCGGCCGTTGGTCGAACCTCGGATTCAGGAGGAGCAATGTGGTTTTCGTCCTGGCCGTGGCACATCGGACCAGCTCTTTACCCTCTCGAGAATTCTTGAGGGTTCGTGGGAGTTTGCCCAACCAGTTTACATGTGTTTTGTGGACTTGGAGAAGGCATTTGACCGCGTCCCTCGTGGATTTTTGTGGGGGGTGCTTCGGGAGTATGGGGTATCGGGCTTGTTGTTACGAGCTATTCGGTCTCTGTACGACCGTTGTGAGAGTTTAGTTCGCATTGCCAACACTCGGTCGGAGTCATTCCCAGTGAGAGTTGGACTCCGCCAGGGCTGCCCTTTGTCACCGGTCCTGTTCATAATTTTTATGGACAGGATTTCTAGGCGCAGCCAGGGAATGGAGGGTGTCATGCTTGGTGACCACAGGATCTCATCTCTGTTGTTTGCAGATGATGTTGTCCTGTTGGCTTCATCCAGCAATGACCTACAGCTCTTGCTGGGACGGTTTGCCGCTGAGTGTGAAGCGGCTGGGATGAGAATCAGCACCTCCAAGTCCGAGTCCATGGTCCTCAGCCGGAAAAAGGTGGATTGTCCTCTCCGGGTTGGGGACAGGCTCCTGCCCCAAGTGGAGGAGTTTAAGTATCTTGGGGTCTTGTTCACGAGTGAGGGGAAAATGGAGCGAGAGATCGACAGACGGATTGGAGCAGCATCTGCAGTGATGCGGACGTTGTACCGGTCTGTTGTGGTGAAGAGGGAGCTTAGTTCTAAGGCAAAGCTGTCGATTTACCAGTCAATCTACGTTCCTACTCTCACCTATGGTCACGAGCTTTGGGTAATGACCGAAAGAACGAGATCGCGGATACAAGCGGCTGAAATGAGCTTTCTCCGTAGGATTGCTGGACTCACCCTCAGAGATAGGGTGAGGAGCTCAGTCATCCGGGAGAGGCTCAGAGTAGAACCGCTGCTCCTCCACATTGAAAGGAGTCAGTTGAGGTGGTATGGGCATCTGATTAGGATGCCTCCTGGACGCCTCCCACTTGAGGTGTTTCAGGCACGTCCCACTGGGAGGAGACCCCGGGGCAGACCCAGGACTCGGTGGAGAGACTATGTCTCCCAGCTAGTCTGGGAACGCCTTGGTATCCCCTCTGAAGAGCTGGAGCAGGTGGCTGGGGAGAGGGAAGTCTGGGCTTCTCTGCTTGAACTGCTGCCTCCGCGACCCGGACCTCCGGAAAAGCGGTAGAAGATGGATGGATGGATGGATGGGAGATTTGTTCATTTCAGTTTAGTTCTCTTGAGTAAAAATGTCTTATTGTACTGCAGCCTTTATTAATTCTGCCATTTTCATTTTTTTGCCATCTTCAAATCTTTGTTCTGACATTTTTCTCAGAATTCTGACATTTGTCAGAATTCTGAGGTGTGCACAAGAGATCTCGCTGTCCCCAAGGTGAATGTAACGGCTGCTGTTGTCCACGAGATGCACACAATGGCTCCCGCTGTCCCTGAGGCGCATGCCACAGCTCCAGCTCTCTCCGTGGTGCACACATTATCTTGCGCTCCACCTGTTTCATCTGTCATTACACCTGCACTTTCACCTGTCATTATGCCAGCAGCCTCCCCTGTCATCACACCTACACTGTTGACTCCCACATCTCCTATGCTGGTGCCCACGCCCACTGCTCCTCCTCAGACTGTCTCATATGCTGTTACTCCAGCATCTCCTGAGATTGTCATTGTCTCTCCAACAGCAGAGTCACAGCAGAGTCACAGCATTTTCCATCTTGCCTTGAGAGAGAGCAGTCGCATTTTTCTTCCCTCCTCCCCTGCCTTCCTGATCTATTCCCAGCTTTTGCAATGTTGCGTTTTTGTCAGTGTTTAGTCGCTCTTCTTCTGCTGAATCTTAATCTAAACGGAAATTATGGATTTGGAAGCGGCTTAAATGTGCTATTGTCACTATTTTTTCAACAAGAATTGGGCCAAGGGGGAGCCCAAGAATTGGAACCTACGAGGAGACTCATGGACATTGGAATTCATGCGTCTATAGAAACATTATTGGTTATGATCTCAGGACTTCTATTTTTGGCTGTGGAGTTCCCTGATGCATCAGAAATTGAAGGAAAGTGAGAGAGCTGATCAAGCGGACCGGGCAAGCTCCTTCATCAAATTCGACCAGTTGGGGAGGGCACGAGTAGTGGCAAACGGTGAACTGAATGACAGTGATTCAGTGAAGGAATACATCTGAAGCCCTGTGCTCTCTATGGAAAAACAGTTTAAGCCTGCATATATAATGGAAGCACAGAACTACACGGATGAGGACAAATTCTATTCTCTGAGTGCACTGTGCTGATTTGATTTGATTTGATTTGACCTTGTTTGCCCCGTGTTTACATTCCTCCTGACTGAGATAAGTGGAAGGATCGGCTCATGTCTACCCAAACAATCAACAATCAGTTGTTTGTCGTCAGCGGATTGGACCCTCGAGGACAATGCCCATGTGCCTTCTGCAAGCAAGAGAGAGAGAGAGAGAGACTCGACTCTGGACTTGTTTATAAGTCACATGATTATAACATCTATCCACTGCCAGGAGGCGCCCTCTGCTGCTCACTAACAACTGTTACATTTACACTACACAATGCATACAACACTACATGCATACGATATACACACACTGCTCTCTTTCTGCGTGTGATTTGTCTACTAAATGTCTGCTAAATATGCATTGAGGGTTTTTTTGCCTGCAATCAAAATTTCGCTTACTCATTAAGCGTCAATTTGATAAAACATGTTTTTTTTTCTCTCGCCTATTGTGTCATATCCTCTCTTTTCTTTTTTTTCCTTTCTTCTTTATGACTGGCGCCTAGCGGCTGCCCCGGCCTTGGATGCGCTCTGCAGAGCGTGCCCAAATGCCAAGTCACGTTTCGTTACCTTGTATTCATACATGTGTAATGACAATAAAGTTGAATCTCATCTCATCTCATCTCACCAGGGTCCTCGCCGGCAGTGGAGCAGGAGTTAAGGCAAGTACTTTACTACCTAGACTTTCCCCACTGTGGGACTAATAAAGGCTTATCTTACCTTATCTTATCTTGTTTTGCATTCTTAACATCTAAACTTAAAAAGTCTTGCCTAACTCCTGACGGGGAACCTAGCTGCAGCTCTCATCTGCTTCTGGCCTTCCTCCACCGGGCTCCACTGCTTGTTCCTGTATGAACCCATCCTCAATCTCTTCCTTCACATCCAAGGTGTCTGCATCAGGGATGGTGCTTCACGCCACAGCTCCAGCTGTCTCCGAGGTGCATGTCACAGCGCCACCACCATCCGAGCTGCACGTTCCAGCCATCGTTCCAGAGGTCAGGGGACCTCCACCCCTCATTTCAGAGGTCAAGTGACCTCCACCTGTCATTCTAGAGGTCAGGGGACCTCCACCAATCATTTCAGAGGTCAGGGGACCTCCACCCATCATTCCAGAGGTCAGGAAACCTCCACCTGTTGTTCTAGAGTCAGAACAGTCCGCTCCATTTGGACTGGCCTAGCAGACCGCTCCACAGCTGTCCGAGCAGTCCACACCACCTTCGCCACCTAGGGCCACCGCTCTTCAGCTGCTGTTAGCCCCTGCACCAAAGGCCCCTCAGGTACTGCTCCCAGAGCAAAAATCTCCTAGACTGATATCGCTGGAGCTAGAAACTCATATTTTGTTGCCTCCAGAACTACAAACTCCTATGTTGGTACCTCCAGAGCTCCTGAGTTTAGAGCCTCTATGTTATTATCCCCAGAGCAATTATCTATGTTATTATCCCCAGTCGGC
The DNA here is from genome assembly GCA_020510985.1 of Pholidichthys leucotaenia. NCBI lineage: Eukaryota > Metazoa > Chordata > Actinopteri > Cichliformes > Pholidichthyidae > Pholidichthys > Pholidichthys leucotaenia. The sequence continues at coordinate 306,851,204 of CM035844.1, forward strand.
CGCCGACCGACTACCCTGGTGAAGATTCAGCAACCAGGAGGTTAGCACACTGTCACGGTCCGAATGATCGAAGACTTCGTTGAAGTCGCGCATGAACTGGACATAGGTTAGGTTTGCGTAACTGGGCCTCGCCATTACGGCGTAGGCCCAAGCTAGCGCTCGCCCTTCCAGGAGGTTAGCTACATACCCAGTCCGGCTGTGATCAGTTGAAATGTGGAAAGGCAGCAGGATACGACAATATCTTCCCAGAATTCATGAAAAATCTTGGCCCCCGAGCCCTAACCTGGTTGACACAACTCTACACAAGGATCATACAAACAAACTCCATCCCAAAGAAATGGCGGACAGCAAAGGTCATTGCCATACCAAAACCTGGCAAAGACCACAAACTACCAGCAAGCTACCGCCCAATCTCCCTACTCAGCGTTCCTTATAAAATCATGGAGCGCCTAATACTGCAACGTATTTCCCCAGGAATAGAGGAAATTCTAAGTGTGGATCAAGCAGGTTTCCGCAAGGACCGCAGCACAGGAGAACAAGTACTGGCCCTAATCACCTTCATCGAAAATGGCTTCGAGAGCAGACTGAAACAGGGGCTGTGTTTCTCGATCTTACAGCCGCCTATGATACGGTCTGGCACAAAGGCCTCCTCCTGAAACTTACAAAGGCGATCCCTGCCTGGGCAACAGCAATTATAAAAACCCTGCTGACCAACCGAAGGTTCAGAATCCACCTCGGTCAGAACACAAGCGCATGGAGAACACAGAAAAACGGACTCCCACAAGGCTCAGTTCTAGCTCCAACCCTGTTCAACCTCTACATAAACGACCTGCCCACTACAAAATCCCGCAAATTCATCTATGCAGACAATATCTGTTTGGCACTGCAAGCACCAGACTTTGAGTCACTGGAACGGGTGCTCACGGAAGATCTTGCCAAACTGGACCAGTTCTGCAAAACCTGGCACCTAAAACCAAGCCCAGCAAAAACCGTCTCCAGTGTATTCCATCTCCACAATGTAAAAGCTGCCAGAGAACTAAACATCCACCTGAGCGGACTCAAGCTTAAGCATTTCTCGAATCCAACCTACCTTGGAGTGACCCTTGACAGGACCCTATCCTTCAAGGAACATTTAAAGGGGACGGCTGCTAAGGTGAAGGCATGAAACAACTTACTCTGCAAGCTCGCTGGTGCAAAATGGGGGTCGGCAGCCTCCACCCTGCGCACCTCAGCACTGGCCCTTTCATACTCTGTAGCAGAATATTGTGCCCCTGTCTGGTCCAGGTCATCCTACACACACCACGTAGACACTCAGCTCAACACAACCATGAGAACCATAACTGGGACAATCCGCTCAACACCACTCCCCTGGCTCCCTGTACTGTCAAACATAACCCCTCCACACATCCGGCGAGCAGCACTAACTCAAAGGATGCTTCAAAACGCCAAAGACTACCAATCCATGCAGATATCTACGCCCCACCCACTGCCCGACTTCCATCCAGACGGCCGATTTGGAAAAACCCTCCCCTAGCTGATTTCACCATCCAGACAGCTTGGCAAGAGGAATGGGAGACCAAGGAGGTCCCAAACAAACACCTGGTGACAAACCTCAACCAACAGGTCCCGGGCACCAACCTCCCAAGGAGACAGTGGTCTACACTCAATCGTTTCAGGACTGGACATGGCCCCTGCTTGGCCAGCCTTCACAGATGGGGCAGTAGCCCTAGCCCACTGTGCGCATGTGGAGAGGAGCAAACAATGAAACACATCATAAAGGCTTGCCCGCTCCAAAGACTGGAAGGAGGATTACACACCCTCCATACAGCAAACCAGGAGGCAACTGCTTGGCTTGAGGACTTTGCATTCGCTAAATAAATAAATAGATTTAGTATATTTAGATTTAGTATACTTTATTGATCCCCAGAGGGGAAATTGAGGGTCATCCACCACCTGGATGGATGAAGCAGCCACGATACGGCGCTATTCCTTAACCATTCACACACACATTCACACCTAGGGCCACTTTAGAGTCTCCAATTAACCTAACCTAACCTGCATGTTTTTGACATGTTCAGGTTCAGGTTCAGGTTCAGGTTACTTTATTTGTACCCGTAGGTAGATTTGTTTTGCAGTCTGGTGACATCCATATTTACAAGCCACTAATTACATTCAACATAGACACAAACACAGGCACACATGAAGCTGACTATAAACATGATAAAAATACTCAAGGCTCCATCAATCAGGGTATAAAAAGACAAAGAGATGAGAGAGAAACCAGAGGTAAGAGAGAAGGGTCATATTAAAGGTTAAAAACTAGTCAAAGAGGTTAAAAAACTCAAAGGTCTAAAACCCAATAAAATATTTAGAACCCAAGTAACATCCTACAAAAATAAGTAAATATAAAATGAAGTTAATACATAGGTACCTAAATTATGTACAATATATTTTACAGCTTGTTCAACTCTTTGACAGCAGCAGGGACAAAGCTGTTTTTGTAGCGCTGGGTTCTACTTTTTGGGACAGCAAACCTCCGTCTTGAGGGAAGAAGTTGAAAGTGGCAGTGCAAAGGGTGGGAGTCATCATTTAAAATGGAGGTAGCCATCCTCTGTACTTGTCTGGTGTACAGGGATGTCAGGCTCAGCTGTGACTCACCAAGCAAACGACTGGACCATCTAACTACCTGATCCAAGGATTTCCTCTGTTTCAGTTTTATCTGACCAAACCATGACACTAAAGAAAAGGATAAAACAGATTCAATAAAAGCCCGATAAAACATTGTCATTATGGTTCGGTCAACTTGGAAGCGTGCAAGTTTTCTCAAGCAATGCAAATGTTGCTGACCCTTTTTGCACACCCTTTCACAGTTCACTTCAAAGTTTAAATTACTATCAATAATCGTCCCAAGATATTTGTACGATTGTACACATTCGGTGGTCTGGCCTTTTAGTATGGTGACTTTGTGCCTGGGATTTTTCCTCCTAAAGTCAATAATAATATCTTTAGTTTTTGTTGTATTCAGCTGGAGGTAGGAATCCTCACACCAGTGAACAAAATCATCAACTACTGGGCCGTGGCCACTCTCACCATCCTGGAGGAGACTGACAATAACTGAGTCATCAGCATACTTTATAATGTGTCTGTTGTCATGTCTGCTCCGACACATGTTTGTGTACAGGATGAAGAGTAGTGGTGACAACACACACCCCTGAGGAGAGCCAGTAGAAGAGCACTTTAGGTCAGACAATGTACCATTGACCCTTACTCTCTGCGTCCTGTTGGTTAAGAAATCCAGAATCCAACCCACCAGATTATTGCTCAAGTCAAATTGTTGCAGGAGCCTTTCAACTAAGATATGAGGTTGGATTGTATTAAAGGTGGAAGAAAAGTCCACAAATAAAAGCCTGGCGTGTCTCCCATTAAAATCCAGATGTTTAAAAAGCATGTTAAACAGAGTGACAGTGGCATCCTCCACTCCTCTGTGAGGCCTATAGGCAAACTGCAGAGGATCCAATGCATGTTCAGTCTGCCTTAGGACCTCACATCTGACCAGTTTTTCAAAAATTTTCATTAAAATTGAAGTCAAAGCAACTGGTCTAAAGTCGTTTACTGTTTTAGGACAGCTGGATTTTGGAACGGGAACAACCACGGCTTCTTTCCAGATCTTAGGCACATGTTGAGTCTGTAAGGACTTATTGAAAATGTAATGAAATATAGGACTCAGTTCATGTGCACAGGACCTTACCAAGCGCCCACATATATTATCAGGGCCCTGACTTTTGTTCACTTTTACAGCGCAGAACTCCCTTTTAACATCCTGAATCTCAATATCAAAGTGCTGATTGCCTTTGAGTTTCTGTTTCAAATCTTGGATTTATGTGCTGAAATCAAAGGAGTCAAAACGACCATAAAAACAATTAGGAGCACTAGCCAGCTCTGTGTCTGAATTAAAACCATCTAAAAACACACGACTACTGCGCTCTGTGCTCTGAAGGCCTGCAATAGTTTTCATACAGGCCCAGGCTGAACCAAGTTTCTTTGTTGCCATCTTGCTTTCCAACTCTGATTTATAATTCTGTTTCGCTCTTAAAATTTCGGCCTTCAGCTCCTTGGCAACCTGTAGCTCAGAAACAGACCCCTGTTTAAAGGCAAGTGCTTTCCTCTTGTGGGAGGAAACTGGAGAAATCCCACGCAAAACACGGGGAGAACATGCAAACTCCACACAGATCACTGTTGGTCAGGGGCTGGGATCGAACCCACAATCCCCCAGCCAAGGGTAAACTTTGCTGCCACAGTGCTAACCACTGCGCCACCGTGCAGCCCTAGAGAGAGTGCATTAACCAGGCACCTGTTAAACGCAAGATCAACCAACAAACCATGTGAGCACAAAAAATCAGCCCCCAACATATTGAAATTTACTGCTGCTACAATAAAAGTCCACTCAAATGTACGGCCGTGTAGAGACAGGAGCAGAGTCTTCTCACCAAAGGTCTTAATCTCCGAGCCGTTCGCTGCCGTCACCCGGGGACCTCCGGAACCAGCCAGTCTGTCCGCGTAGGAAGGTGTGATGAAACTCAACTGGGAGCCTGTGTCGATGAGGAACTGCCTCCCCGAGCGTGCGTCCGACAAGTAGAACAGCTTGTTCTCTTCCCCGAGGGCCGCGGCTGCTACTGACCCTTGGTCTTGGCGTTTCCCGAACGCCCGAACTGGCACGGCGGTACACACTTGCGTGCCCTCCCTGCGAAACGGCGATGGTAGAAACAAAGGACGTCCGGTCCACGTTCCCTGGCCCCTGCCGCCGCCGTCGTCGGTGAGTCTGGCACCGCTGCCTCTGGCCCCCTGTCGTCTCCGGTCGTCGCACCGAGTTCCGCTGCAGTGGCCGTGGCTGCGCGCCGCTTGGTGGCGCTGACAATAGTCGGGAAATCCCCGGGGACGCGCTGAAATACCGACTCACACTGGAGGAGAAACCCCCGGGCTTCACCAAGTTTCCCGCTGAAGCGCGTGGGCGTTGGAATAGGGGTGAGCCGGGTTGGCGGCCCCGGGCTATCCTGGCTAGCTGGGGGAGTGGCGGGAGCTGGCCCGCAGTGCTGAGCTGGAGGGAACGCCTGCTGAGGATCCAGACAGTCCAACCGGCGAGTAATTTGGGTGAGTTGATTTAAAATAACCTGTTGCTGATGAGCTATCAGATCCACTCGAGCCTCGAAAGTGTTTAAACGGCGTGCGAGCCCGCTGTGCGCTTGGCCGCTTTGCTAGAGCCGTACTGACATAATGTCGGGCCCAGGGAACACGCACACAGGCTCAAGTGTGATTCAATGATTTTATTAAGCAACAACAGGTGTATGGATGTGTGTGTGCGAGATGAGGTGGATTGCAGGAGGATGGGGTGCGCCGAGGGCGAAACGGTGCGCCGTGCAGCCAGGCAACCCTAAAGGCAGAGCAAACACAGAGATTAGCGATGGGTTTCCACCCAGCAGGATTAATGTTCAGTCTGCTGCTTACTTGTAGATGTTTCGGTGGCTGGCGTCGGCTTAGCCGCAGGTCTCCTGCCTGGAAGACAGTGCCCTGATGCGCGCTCGGCGAGGAAGAGGATGAGGAGAGGAATGGCGAGGATGAGGAATGGAATGGCGAGGATGAGGAATATCCGCCGCCAGGAGGATCCACCTGTGCACAGGGGAGAAAACTGGAGAGCAGGTAAGTGGAGAAGTTGCTTATGTGTGTGATGAGGGATGAATCAAAGGTGCAGGCTGTGAGGGAACGGGCGTGTGCTGGAGTTGAGAGCATTGATGAGCAGACGGCTCCAGGCCGAGGCTCCAGGCAGAACAGGTTAAATAGCCTGAGGTTGATGAGGCGCAGGTGTGCGCGCCGCTGAAACAGGAGACAGGCGAGAGCGAGTTGTGACATCTTTGTTGTGTTATACATACATACGAGGGCTGCTCATTAAAGATTTCCCCCGACTCATTTCACATGGATTGAGAGGAACCAAACTTGTCACAGTTATTAGTCTTTCTCTACATTGGTACCACCAAGGGTCAGACACTTCTCCCATCACTTTATGTAGCTGTGGAGACCTCACCTGTGGAAGTCTTCAGGTTGCATCCCATGACCTGACCTCAGAAATCAGCAATTCATCGTCTCAGAAATGTGTGACCTTCAAAAATGAAGGTCATATAATGGGGCATCCTCCCCATAAGTTTCTTTCACCTCATAGAACATCTTGTGTGGTGTGTGGCCTCTCAAATACAGGAACCTCATGACCACTCTGTATTAAAAAGAAAAACTCTTAGGCGTTCAAGTTTCAAATTACCTCATGACCTATGAACCATGTGACGTTTTAGCCTCCAACAATAACAGGAAGTGGGTCAGGGGAAATCTTTAATGATACACCCTTGTATACAGACAGAAATTAATGTCAGGCGGTGATCCTCGCGGATCACCATAAGACGCCAAGAGTCCACCAGTGAGTTTTGCGATGATGGTTTATTAACACAAGATGAGACAGGACAAGACTGTGAGCCGCTCTCGGCAAAAATACACAAATCAATACATGGGCTCGCACGGCTGACCCCAGCCACTACAAGCTAAACTGTGACATGAAAAGCACGAACCTGACATGAAGGTCTAACGACGCGTTGACAAGGCTTGACAAGATGTTGACAATACTCCTGCAACATTACTGTCGCTAGTGCCGGCTTTATGAAGGCGAACACTAACGAGCAGTAATGACACAGCTGACCAGCCTTGACAGGCGGAAGCCCCACCGAGCACCTTCACAACAAGAGCCCGGTGAGACCAGAATACAACCCACAGCTGTCAAGGCCGGCAGCGAGTTGAAAGCCCGAGCGCGATCAGAACCCAGCACTCGGGTCGTAACAGTACCCTCCCTCCACGGGCGGGCTCAGAACGCCCCAAGGACCACCCTGCCCCCCCCCCCCAGGGTGGGTGGCCGGGGTAGGAGCGGAGGGAGAGAGACCAAACCCAAAGACAAAACAGACCAGAAAAAACGACATACAGGACAATGACAAGAGTAACTACTCAGACAAAATCAAAAAATGCACATGGAGGAAGAACAAAAAACCAGAACTACCGGATCAGAAATACTAAACACGAGACTAAGACAACATACCAAATATTCAAAAAAATCAGACAAAATACAGAGGAAAAACAAGGCCACATAACACATGCTAGGGCAACTGCAAGACATAACCCAAAACACAAAATAAACAGAACAGCAAGGACAAGGAAAAAAAGACAGAACAATCACCGTGACGGATTAACCCAGAAAACCACTACCCCTCTGACAGTTTATGCCGACCGGCGGAGACCAAGCGCCACAGGAACAGTTCAGGTGGTCTCCCCACGTCCAACAGCCGGCGGGTGGTCTAAGGAGCCGGAGCATGACCAGGCAGCTCACCAGAGTCCAATGCCCAGCACGTCCGCTCCTCCGGTGGTCAAACCAGGTCACCCGAAGACACACACAACACATCGGGTGGCCAACACGAGGCACCGAACCGGCAAAACAGTTCCTCCGGCAGCCGACCCATGTCCCTCAGCCACCAGTCCTGGGGAAAAACAGCCCGCGGAGGCCTCCCTGACGAGGACAAAACTCGGGAGAGCCGGGGCGAGCGAACAGGAGCCCCCACGGCCCCCGGCGACGATGCACAGGGACGGTGACTCAGAGGGGACAGATGACCAGGATGAGCCTGTAGTCCGTTCGACGGTGAAAGGTCTGCAGCTCCTCCCCCGTCTGCGGACCACGCTGGCGCTGCACCTCTGCTGGACCCCGATTGGGTCCCAGCTGCACCCACGTCGGGCCCCGATTGGGCCAGATCCACACCCGCGGTGGACCCCGATTGGGCCTCCAACGCACCCATGGCGGACCCCAAATGGGCCAGAACCGCACCTGTGGCGGACCCCGATTGGGCCTCCGGTGCGCCCACGTTGGACCCCAATTGGGCCAGAACCGCCCCCGCGGTGGACCCCGATTGGGCCTCTGATGCACCCACGTCGGACCCCGATTGGGCCACAGCAGCCTCCACGACGGACCCAGATTGGGTCGGTGCAGCTCCGCTGACGATCTCCACCCCCGAACCTGGGACCTCCAACCCAGTGACTCCGACTCGTTCCACGCCGGTGACACTGCAACAAGGCTCAGAAACAAGAAAACCTGGATCAGAATCACCGGTTGCAACAGAACCCAGCGAGACAAGCTCGGGCGCAGCAGGCGGCTGCTCCTCACTCGCCTCCCCGAGAGGCAGGCAAAAATGCTCCAACACAGGAGACAGAGACAAAAGAGGGAGCACTTGCCTGCACTCGGGATCTGTTGCCACCCAGGACTCTGACAATCCAGGTTCAGGGCGGCGACTCTCGTCAGCAGGCTCGAACTCAGCTGCGTCGGGCTCCGCAGCTGGCAGGATGTCATTTGCAGCCTGAGGTTCCTCCCACACTGCTGTCCACGCCAATGACCCGTGTGGCGTGGGGGCAGGGGACCCTCGACCCACTGGCTGGGACTGCTCCGGCGAGGAGACCCAGGGACGCTTCTTCGTTGGCTCAGGCTCCGGGCCGCAGTCCGCTCTTCTCCTCCGTCCATGACGTGGCTGCAGGGCCGGATCCAGGCTTTCCAGCACTGCAGGGCCCCTCTTCATCCGACGACGTTGGCCTGGCATCGCGGACCGCTCAACCGGGGGGGACACAGAGGCAGCAGGTTTAGTCATTTTTGCTACAGCAGGTGGAAGGAGCTCGGGGGGCTGCGAACCCCGAACTCCGCCCCCAGGAGTCAGACAAGGCAGATTATAATCAAGATGTAACGAATTATCATGCACTTGCCTTTCTCCCAGGGAAGAGATGGTTCCTGCTGCAGGGGACGTTGTTCCTCCTTCTCCCCGCTGGATGGTGACAGAGGGCCCCCTGGATGGACGAGGTGGAGTCGCTCTCAGAGGTTCGCTGACGGGCTTCACTTGCATCGGGTCCAGCCGGGGATTCTGCTGAGGAATAATTGGGCCGTTGCGCTGACGTCGTCGTCGGCCCCCAGACAGCATGAACTCCTGGACCGGTTCCGGGACAGGAACGGGATTCCAACACGGGGAGCGAGGATGACTCCTCCTCTGCTTCCTGCTTCTTTCCTCCTCCAGCCCATGGAGTATCTCGCGCTGCGTAGCGAGTTCATCTCTCCTCGTCACCACCTCCAGGTGATCGTCGTAGAGGAGAGGAAGGTTGTCCAGGAGCTCCTCAGCAACGTCCAGATGCCAGCGCATGTCATCGGGGTTGTCGTCAAAAGTTGCGGTGAGGAGCGCTCCGTCTACATACTCCAGAGCATCCGCCAGCTCGCGGTTCAGACGCCGACCGCGGCTCCTGAATGACGGCATTTTCCCGAGCAGTTGACACCCAGACAGGGAAGAACAATTGTCCAATTACAGCAAAAACTCACGGTGAAAGGTGTCTCGGTGTGGCGTCTCCGTTTAGACGTCCTGGCAGGAGTATACTGTCAGGCGGTGATCCTCGCGGATCACCATAAGACGCCAAGAGTCCACCAGTGAGTTTTGCGATGATGGTTTATTAACACAAGACGAGACAGGACAAGACTGTGAGCTGCTCTCGGCAAAAACACACAAATCAATACATGGGCTCGCACGGCTGACCCCAGCCACTACGAGCTAAACTGTGACATGAAAAGCACGAACCTGACATGAAGGTCTAACGACGCGTTGACAAGGCTTGACAAGATGTTGACAATACTCCTGCAACATTACTGTCGCTAGTGCCGGCTTTATGAAGGCGAACACTAACGAGCAGTAATGACACAGCTGACCAGCCTTGACAGGCGGAAGCCCCACCGAGCACCTTCACAATAAGAGCCCGGTGAGACCAGAATACAACCCACAGCTGTCAAGGCCGGCAGCGAGTTGAACTCAGCCCGAGCGCAATCAGAACCCAGCGCTCAGGTCGTAACAATTAACCTGAATAGAAAATATTTTATGTTTTGTGTTTTTCAAAATATGCAAGGATCCAGGATGCATTATTGTCACGTGCAGAAAAACTACAGTGAAATTCAAATTAGCTATAACCCACTCACCGTGCAATAAATTAAAAGCAGTAATCCATCCATCCATCTTCTACCTCTTTTCCGGAGGTCTGGGTCGCGGAGGCAGCAGTTCAAGAAGAGAAACCTTCCCTCTCCCCAGCCACCTGCTCCAGCTCTTCAGAGAGGATACCAAGGCATTCCCAGTCCAGCTGGGAGACATAGTCTCTCCACCGAGTCCCGGGTCTGCCCCGGGGTCTCCTCCCAGTGGGACGTGCCCGAAACACCTCAAGTGGGAGGCGTCCAGGAGGCATCCTAATCAGATGCCCATACCACCTCAACTGACTCCTTTCAATGTGGAGGAGCAGCGGTTCTACTCTGAGCCTCTCCCAGATGACTGAGCTCCTCACCCTACTTCTGAGGGTGAGTCCAACAATCCTACGAAGAAACCTCATTTCAGCCGCTTGTATCCGCAATCTCGTTCTTTCGGTCATTACCCAAAACTCATGACCATAGGTGAGAGTAGGAACGTAGATTGACTGCTAAATCAACAGCTTTGCCTTAGAACTCAGCTCCCTCTTCACCACAACAGACCGGTACAACGTCCGCATCACTGCAGATGCTGCTCCGATCCGTCTGTCAATCTCTCAACCTTTTTGACAATCCACCTTTTTCCGGCTGAGGACCATGGACTCGGATTTGGAGGTGTTGATTCTCATCCCAGCCGCTTCACACTCAGCGGCAAACCGTCCCAGCAAGAACTGTAGGTCATTGCTGGATGAAGCCAACAGGACAACATCATCTGCAATCAACAGAGATGAGATCCAGTGGTCACCAAGCATGACACCCTCCATTCCCTGGCTGCACCTAGAAATCCTGTCCATAAAAATTATGAACAGAATCGGTAACAAAGGGCAGCCCTGGTGGAGTCCAACTCTCACTGGGAATGAGTCCGACCGAGTGTTGGCAATACGAACCAAACTCTCACAATGGTCATACAGAGACCAAATAGCTCGTAACAACAAGCCCGATACCCCATACTCCTGAAGCACCCCCCCCAAAAAACCATGAGGGATGTGGTCGAATGCCTTCTCCAAGTCCACAAAACACATGTAAACTGGTTGGGCAAACTCCCACGAACCCTTGAGAATTCTCGAGAGGGTAAAGAGTCAGTCTGATGTGCCATGGCCAGGACGAAAACCACATTGCTCCTCCTGAATCTGACGTTCGACCAACGGCCAGACTCTCCTCTCCAGTACCTTGGCATAGACTTTCCCAGGGAGGCTGAGGAGTGTGATCCCTCTAAAGTTGGAGCACACCCTCCGGTCCCCTTTTTTTGAAGAGAGGAACCACCACCCCGGTTTGTCATGCCAAAGGCCCGGCCCCGACCTCCACGCAGTGTTGCAGAGGCGTGTCAACCATGACAGCCCTACAACATCCAGGGCCTTGAGGTACTCAGGGCGAATCTCGTCCACCCCCGGGGCCCGGCCACCAAGGAGATTTTTAACCACCTTGGCGACCTCAGCCCCTGTGATAGGCGAGTCATCCCCCCGTCCACAAGCCCTGCTTCCTCTGTGGAAGGCGTATCAGTGGGATTGAGGAGATCCTCAAAGTATTCCTTCCACCGCCCGACGATATCCCCAGTTGAAGTCAACAGAGCCCCATCAGCACCATACACAGTGTGGACAGGGAGCTGCTTTCCCCTCCTGAGCCGCCGAACAGTTTGCCAGAATCTCTTCAAGGCCGACCGAAAGTCTTGTTCCATGACCTCACCGAACTCCTCCCATACCTGGGTTTTTGCTTCAGCAACCACCCGAGCTGCACTCCGCTTGGCCTGCTGGTACACCTCAGCTGCTTCGGGAGTCCCACAAGCCAGCCAAGCCTGATAGGACTCCTTCTTCAGCTTAATGCCCCCCCTCACCACTGGTGTCCACCACTTGGTTCGGAGGTTGCCACTACGAGCTGCATCGACCACCTTGCGGCCGCAGCTCTAGGCCACCGCTTCAACAATAGAGGTGGAGAACATGGCCCATTCAGACTCCATGTCTCCAGACTCCCTCGGAATGTGGTTGAAGTTCTTCTGGAGGTGGGAGTTGAAGACCTCCGGGACAGGGGCCTCAGCCAGACGTTCCCAGCACACCCTCACTATACGTTTCGGTCTACCAGGTCTGAATGGCATCCTCCCCTGCCATCGGATCCAACTCACCACCAGGTGGTGATCAGTTGACAGCTCTGCTCCTCTCTTTATCTGAGTGTCCAAGACATACGGTCGCAGGTCTGATGACACGATAACACAATCGATCATTGACCTGTGACCTAGGGTGTCCTGGTGCCAGGTGCACATATGGACACCCTTATGCTTGAACATGGTGTCCGTTATGGACAAACTGTGGTTAGCACAGAAGTCCAATAACTGAACACCACTCGGGTTCAGATCGGGCAGGCCATTCCTCCCAATCACCCCCCTCCAGGTTTCACTGTCGTTGACCACATGCGCATTGAAGTCCCCCAGTAGGACAATGGAGACTCCAAGAGGAGCACCCTCCAGCACCCCAGTCACAGACTCCAAAAAGGGTGGGTACTCTTTAACATCATTTGGTGCATAGGCACAAATGATGGTCAGGACCCGTTTCCCAACCCGAAGGTGCAGGGAAGCAACCCTTTCGTCCACTGGGGAAAACTCCAATATAGAGGCAGCAAGGTGGGGGGATACAAGAATACCCACCCCTGCTCATTGCCTCTCACCCGGGGCAACTCCAGAAAAGGCCAAGCTCCAGCCCCTCTCCAGGAGACTGGTTCCGAAACCGGAGCTGTGTGTTGAGGTGAGGCCGACTATATCTAGCCGGTATCTCTCAACCTCGTACACCAGCTCAGGCTCCTTCCCCACCAGAGAGGTGACATTCCACATACCAAAAGCCAGTTTAGAAAGCTTGGGATCAGTCTGCCAAGGTCTCCGCCTTTGACCGCCACCTAATCCACATAGCACTGGACCCCCATGATGTGGAAATCCGGCCACCAGACGCTAGCCATCGAGCCCCTCCCCCAGGCCTGGCTCCAGGGTGGGGCCCCGGTAACCCCATACCGGGCGGGGTACACTGAATCCTTGACCTAAAATTTATCATGAGAGTCTGTTGGATCGTTTTTTAGTCTGGCCCTTCACCCAGGACCAGTTTGTCTTGGGTGACCCTGTCAGAGGCAAATTGCCCCGACAGCATAGCTCCTGGGATCACTGGGGCACGCAAACCCCCCACCACGAGCGGGGGGGGGGGGGGGGGTAAAAGCAATAATACAATACATAAAAATAAGCTACATCCCACATTACTTTCAAGGCAACTATAAGTTCAAAACAGATTCATATGCAAAAACATTAAAAAATTTTGCAATTAATTCAGAGTTTATGAGTCTTATGGCCTGTGGAAAGAAACTCCTTAGTCTCTCAGTCTTTATTCTGAGGTAGTAAATTCATCTGCCGGAAGGCAGCCATTGAAACAAAATGCGATCAGGGTGAAGTAAGTCTTTAATAATTCCCTGTCCTTTGGATCTACACCGCTTGCTGTAGATGTCCTCAAGAGATGGCAAACTAGTCTTTATAATACGCTCTGCGCACTGTATAACCCTTTGCAGGGCTTTTTTGTCCTGTGAAGAGCAATTTCCAAACCAAGCAGTAACACCCAGTTAGCACAAACTCAACTGCTGCTGTGTAGCAAATTTTCTTAACCACCTCAGATGGAACAGGCGGTGACTTGCTTTCTTCACCAGTGTGGTGGTCAGTATACTCCAAGTCAAGTCCTCTGAGTTGTGCACACCCAGATACTTATAACTGTTTTCTATTTCCACCAGCAACCCATTTATCTCAAGTGGTGCACAATGAATCCTCAGCCTCTCCCGACTGTCATCCACCAACATCTCCTTAGTCTTGGGGACATTGACTTCCAGGTTTTGGTTTTTACGCCACACAGACAGCTCCTTTACCTCACTGCAGTAGGCAGCTTCATTGTTTTCTTTTATCAGCCTTACTACCACTGTGTCACTTGCGAACTTCATTATGGAGTTGGTGCTGTGGGTGGCTATATAGTCATGCGTGTACAGGGTAAAGAGCAAAGTGCTAAGCACATACCCTTGAGGAGGAAAGCTGCTAAGAGTGCGCGTGCCAGATTTGACTACCTGTGGCCTATCTCTCAGGAAACCCTGTATCCAGGAGCTGAGTGGTGAGTTCAGTTCCAAATTCCTGAGCTTAATGTCAAGTTTATGAGGGACTTGTTTGTTAAAGGCAAAACTGTAATCAATAAACAGCAGATGCACGTAATTCCCTTTACCAGTGTCAAGGTGGGAGAGGATAGTATGAAGTACGTGGGAGATAGCATCATCTGTGCTCCTGTTTTGATGGTAGGTGAATTGCAAAGGATCCATGGCACATGGTAGTGATGAGCAGATCCGTTTTTAACAAGTTTTTCAAAACATTTCATCACAGTAGATGTTAACGTGACAAGACGATAGTCATTTAAACATGCAGGATTATTTTTCTTAGGGACTGGGATAATAATGGGCATTTTAAAACAGGAGGGAACAGTGGAACTAGCCAAATATTAGTTGAATATATACAGTAAGTGAAGATCAATGTAAGCTGATGTGCACACCACTTCAGGACTCTGCCTGGAATTTGGTCAGGGCCGGTACCTTTCCTTATGGCTTTATTCACCTCCAGCTCTGTTACGGTTGGACAGTCACCTCCTGAGTCCTGGTCAACTGGTGATGCCAGCAACAGTGATACAACTCCCCATATTGCTGGTGTCAAAGCATGTGTAGAAGTTATTTTAATCCTCTAGCAGCGAGCAGTCTACTTCCAAGGAGGGGCCAGTCTGCTGCCCTCTGTAGATAGATAGAGCCTTTTATTGTCTTTGCATATAAACACAACGAAACCGCACATGCCCCCTCCCACATAAAAACTACAAACAACACTCAATCCATACACATCATCAACAACCATAACAAAACGCACAAAACATAACATACCAACATTAAAATAGCTAACTATATAAAATGCAGTCATCTTTATGTCTAATTAACAGAAAGCATTAAAAAGACACATTTAAAAATAAAAAAAATCCTTTCCTAACAGATGTAATGTGCTGGTAACTATAGTGTATGTTGATAATTTAGAAAGTGAATGGCTTTTGGAAAGAAACTGTTAATGAATCTAGTGGAGTGCGATCTAATTGACCTATATCACCTCCCTGAGAGCAAAAGAGTAAAAAGGTGATGACCGGGGTGAGAAATGTCTGTACTGATGATCCTAGCTTTTGTATGATAACGGGTGTTAGCAATATCCTGAAGTGATGGAAGAGGACAGCCAATGACTTTTTCTGCAGTTCTTACAACTCTCTGTAGTGCTGTTTTGTCCGCAACAGAGCAGCCTGCATACCATGACATAATGCAGTATGTTAAGATGCTTTCAACAGCAGAGCGGTAAAAGGTCACCAGCAGCCTCTTACAGAGGTTGTTTCTTATTAAAATCCTAAGGAAGTGACTACGTTGCCGGGCCTTCTTAACGATGGCTGTGGTATTTATGGTCCAGGAAAAAGTATCTGTGATATGTGTACCAAGAAATTTATAGCTGTGCACTATTTCCACACAGTCACCATTGAAAAAATGGGGGATGGGTCAGCTCTGCGTTTCCTAAAATCCAATATGAGTTCTTTAGTTTTCTTTGTGTTTAAAATCAGATTGTTTGCAGAGCACCACAGAGACAGATTTTGGACCTCATCACGGTAGGCGGACTTGTCCTCCCCTGAGATGAGTCTCACCACAGTTGTGTCATCTGCAAACTTAATGATGTGGTTGGAGGGGTGAATAGGTGTGCAATCAGAGGTGTACAAACAATACAAAAGTGGGCTCAGCACACAGCCCTGAGGGGAGCCGGTGCTGAGAGTGATGGTAGAGGACAGATGAGGACCAAGTCTAACAGTTTGGGGACGGTTTGAGAGAAAGTCCATAATCCAGGAGCAGAGCTGTGCGTGAAGACCGAGGTGGAACAGTTTCCTAATCAGAATATGTGGTGTAATGGTATTAAATGCGGAACTGTAATCGACAAAGAGCATCCGAACATATGAGTTCTTGTGTTCTAGATGTTCCAGAGCTAAGTGGAGAGCGATGGTGATGGCATCCTCTGTTGACCTGTTTTCCCTGTAAGCGAACTGAAAGGGGTCAAAGGTCGTGGGTAATCTAGTTATGTGCCTCAATACAAGTTTCTCCAAGCATTTTGTGACAATAGAGGTGAGAGCAATGGGCCTGTAATCATTTAAACAGTCCACAGCATGCTTTTTAGGGACAGGGATTATAACAGCTGATTTGAGGCAGGGTGGAACAGTGGCTTGTGACAGAGACAGATTGAAGATTTTTGTGAACACCGGGGGAAGCTCAAAGGCACAGGCTTTGAGTACCTTTCCAAGTACTCCATCCGGACCAGCCGCCTTCCTTGGATTCACGGATCTGAACACTTTCACTCACCTCATACTCCTGCACAGACAGCACCTGGATGTCAGTGTCAGGAAGAGATGAGTACGGTAATGTTCTGGTCTTTCCTTCAAAGCGTGCAAAAAAGTAATTTAGCTCCTCTGCCAACGATGCCTTGGTGTCGGGGATGATGGATGTGCTGCCCTTAAAGGCGTCGGCCGGACGAAATTTCAATATCGCTAAATCACATCTTAAATTTTTGTGTGAGACGAGCTAATTTGAACCGCACATGTTTTGGTGTCAACAAATGTCGCATAAGGTGACAATGCGCTATTGAAGTATGATTTCCTTGAGAGCTGTCTGACTCTGCCAAGCGATCAGCGGCTAAAATGGCCACTGACTGTGTGGCGTCAGGTCAGGAAGCAACCAGCAAACACTCGACGGATATTGCGTGTTGTTTACGTTCGGCGATAACGGATATTTCTAGGAGTACTTGTGGATTACAAATAGAGTATTTATTACGATTAGGATTTCAGTGATCGAATTAATTATGGTTTGGCGTTGTGTTGTCTACGGGTGCGACGGTATACCGGAGGAGCACGCGGTGAGTGTTTATGAATTTCCCCTGCCTGGGAAAATCAGAACCGCATGGGTGAATTTCGTTCAGAAAACGCGAAAAAATTGGAATGATGTCGCAAAATCACCCAACATGTGCAGTAGACATTTCGTTGACAGCGATTTTGAGAATAAGATGCAATTTGAAATGAAATTAGCAAAAAGATTGCTGATAAAAAAATCGGCTGTTCCAACTATATATCCGTTCATTTCAAAGTCCCACTCTCAGACAAGTGTCAGTGACAGTGGCGTGAAAAGCAAGGGTGATCTACCGATGCGATCTGCTGTCAGAAAAAGAGAAGTAAACAGGGTAAGTTTTCTTTTTTTAATATTCACTGCCAATATTTACTAAAATTATTTACAAGCAATGAATTTCATTGCCTTAACAACTTATCAAGTATTAGAATTTTAGGGTATTCATACTAATCAAATATGAAATATTCAGTGCTGTATAGAGCGGTGGTTGTGCCTGTTTGCTCAAGTTATATTTCTATATATGTAATCCAATTTGACACCTCTGGAATGAAATTATGTTGATCTACTGTTTTTGCAGATGTTATCCACTGTCACTCAACCTTCAAATACTGTGGATTTTTTTTTTTGAATTTGATTATTCAGCAATTGTCCTCATTGCAGTCATCCATATGAGGTAACAAGTCACACTAAAGGCTCTCTGTTGGTGATCAAACAACATTGTCCACATTGTGTTGAGGATCGATCCTGGCACAGCCAGCCGATGATCAGGGACATGCCAGCTGGTAACATACAGCTTTCATCCGCCATTCTCTTCACTGGGGCGTCATATGTCAAGGTCCTCAGAGTTCTAAATGCAGCCGGTATCGTTGGAATTTCCACGACCACTTACAAGGAGCTTTCGATTTCTAATTTTTATTAAATTAATTTTATTTCAGAATATGTGGATGATCTGATGAATACTCTTTTCGACAAAACCTTGGTTGATCCAACCCACTTATTGGAGCAGTGGCACTCTGTACAAGCCAGAGTTCCCGCAACACTGAGTGCCAAATTTCAGCGTCCCATCAAAGCTGATGCTGTTGAACAACATGTATCTAGATTTTCAAAATCAAACATGTAACAGTAGAATAAATTTCCAATTAGCAATGAAAGTTCAGCTTTCAATTGTTAGGGAACATATTTTGCTAAGACAAACAAATATAAGCCTAAGATTTTTAGAGAAATGTGCTTTTAAAAATTGAACACGAACTTTACACCGTAAAATGGTAGAAAAATTAGTCTAATGTATATGAGATCCGACTTTGATGAATGCTGAAATATTAGAATTATAAAATTGACATGCACATTAATAAACTCAATATATGATTTTAAAAAACTTTATTTAAATACCATTGATCACAAATCTAATCTTGGTAGGCAAAATCCCTTGTAGTGATCAGATGGGAATGTTTCTCTGATGAGGCTCACAGCACAGGCAGGCAATATCATCCTCACTTCTTTCCCAAGATATCCCCAACACCACCGGGCCAGTTGCCTGTAGGCTATGAATCTGTATCGCCTGAAAAATATGGGGTTGGCACTGATTATTCCGTTTGCATTGATTATTGAATGTATTGAATGATTTCTTCATAATTGATCTGGAAAATTAAAACACATGAATAAATATTGTTTAAAAACTCACTCGTGTTGACTTGCGTCATGATCACCATATTGCTGTCTGTAGGCCAGATAAGCTGTCTGTAAAACCCAGATGTTAAGACAGACAGAACGGAAACCGGGGTGATCAGTGATACACCTTGGTAGGTTATCATCTGTGTATCCACAGCCCTTCAGTTCTTCTAGTTTCTCCTTCACCTTCAATACCTCCTGGCAGCACCAAGATTCAGTTGATGTTGGCATAATGTTGCATTTCTCACAAGTGCACCTGTTAAAAAAAATGGTATAATCAGATGCTTATAATAAACTAATGGCTCGTGGGAGTGCTATATAAATTGGTCTATGAAGTTTGATTAGAAAATATTAAAAACATGTAAAAAATTTTGAGCAGAAAGAGAAGTTATAGGAAAACAATAATGAATCACAATAATCATGATCCATGATCCATCATGATCCATGATGGATCATGTTGATCCATCAATCTCTTAAGAGAATTATGTAGCTTTTGAGACTAGGATTAACATGATGATGATTAACAACATCTCCTAACAAACTCGTAAAGTACACATATTATCCCTCACATACATTATCCTTTTATTTCCAATGATAATGTTTCTAAATGTTTCTAATGTTTATAAGTCACCAAGTAAGGCAGCGAGGGAACAATTGGCAGTTTTATTTTGATAATTAAGTGTGTGACCATGCATATCGCCTAAAAAAAAATTTCAAAGCATATTTTACCAATATAAATCGGCGAGCCGCTCGTCCTCAACGTGGTCTGCTCCGGTCTCTGTTTCGTCCGCGTCTTCCTCCGCACCCTCGGGCTCGAACAAATACGGCTGAATAACCCCATCAGCACCACCCAAAACTACTTCATCATCAGATTCTTCAGTTTCATCACTTATATTGCGGTCGTCATACTCGATAAAATAATCGCTGTCCGAATCACTCTGCTGTCGTTCAGCCATTTCCTGTTTCTCCCTGACCTGACGTCACTGCTGCCCGCCCCTATCGAGAGATGGCGGTACTGCAGCATCACTAAGTGAAATATGGGCTATTAACAAATAAAGTCATTTATGGAGGCTGGTGACACATTTTAAATCACGGGAATGGCCAGAATGGAATATTTTCATACAATCAGTTTATTGGTTCAATAAAAAAATGTCACCGTCCGAGGCCTTTAAAGTTGGTGATTTGCTGCACTCCCTGCCACATCCACCTTGTGTTGTTGTTTGTAAGATGCTCCTTGATTCTCCTCTTGTGGGTCCGTTTGGCCTCTTTAATGCCCCTTTTCAAGTCAGCTCTTGCTACTGCATATAAGGCCCTGTCACCTAATTTGAAAGCCATGTCATGAGCTCTAAGGAGGTTACAGATGTGTCCGGTCATCCAGGGTTTCTGATTAGAATAAACGCGGATATTTTTCTTAATTGTAACATTTTCTGTGCAGCTTGAAATATAGAATAACATCGTCTGTGTATATTCCTCTAGGTCATGGTGTTCAAATAAGTCCCAATTTGTCTCAGCAAAACAATTTTGCAATTTAAGGAGAGCATCTGCAGGCCAGATGTTAACAGTTTTTGTGGTGGGCTTTATTTTCCTCCTAAGAGGGGCATAAGCTGGGACCAAGAGCAGGGATGAATGGTCAGACAGACCAAGATGTGGAAGAGGTACTGCTCTATAGGCATGCTTGATGCTTGAATACACATGATCAAGTGTGTTCCCTCCTCTGGTGGAACATTTCACATGTTGGGTGAAATTGGGCAGAACAGTCCTTAAACATGCCTGGTTAAAGTCTCCAGCAATGATATGTACTCCCTCGGGGCAAGCCCTCTGATGTTTGTTTACAGTGTCATACAGGTGGCTGAGAGCAATGCTAATCTTAGCATCAGGTGGAATGTAGACAGCTGTAATAACCACATTTGATAGCTCTCTAGGCAGATAGAAGGGTCTGTGTGTAACTGACAAAGTCTCTATATCCGGTGAACAATAGTTGTCAATAATCTGGCTCTGTGAGCACCAGTCATTATGGACATAAATACATAGTCCTCCACCTCTGCTCTTACCGGAGTCTCCCTTGCGGTCCTGCCGGTGTAGCATGCGCCCTGCTAGCTGGACGGCGGCATCGGGGATCGCTGGATGTAGCCACGTCTCTGTGACTATGAGCACACAACAGTCTCGAACAGAGATCATCCATTTTGTTCTCGATGGATCTAACGTTTGAGAGAAAAATGCTCGGGAGCGGTGGTTTGTGGGGCCGTTTCCACAGCTTGGCTAACAGGCCTGCCCGGCAGCCTCGCTTTTTCTTCCTCTCTCTACGCCGACGGCGCCGCTTGATACTCCCGATAACAATCCACAAAGAGCCGTGGGGTCTCGTAATGTCCACGGGAATGTTATGCGCCCGCTGGAAGTCGGCCGTAATATCCACCCTGGCTTGTAGTCCATAAGTTATCAGCTCCTGTTGGCTGTATATAAACTCTGCTTGGCAAGCCTCAAGCACACAAACAAGCAAACACACAAACAACCACCATACTGGGGAGCAAAGAGCCGCTGCACTTGTGCGCACCGCCATCTTGATCAGTGGAGAAGAAAACTCCACTATAAAACTATAATCTGTAATTGCCAAACATGTCCGTTATCTTGGTCTCCTAAGTGGGCCTTCACTCTGTCCTTATAGTCCCTATAGCCTTATATACCTCTTGTAAACTAATTTATTCACTCATTCATCTTCTTCCGCTTAATCCTTTTTCGGGTCGCGGGGGGGGGGGGGGCGAGGTGGCTGGAGCCTATCCCAGCATCTTTGGATGAGAGGCAGGGTACACCCTGGACAGATCGCCAGTCCATCGCAGGGCCAACACAGAGAGACAGACAACCATTCACTCTCACAGTCATACCTAAGGACAATTTAGAATCCCCAGTTTGATGCCAGTTATTCTAACTTGCATGTGTCATGGCTCCCTCTGGGGTGTCATCTGCTACAGCTGCACGCACACCTGCTGCCAATCTCCAGCGGGCTTTATAACCGGTCCTGCCTGTGACTCGGCACGGAGCTGTCTGTCATTCTTCTACAGATACGCCTCAAGTCAACAGCCAAATCACTGGCCTCATCGTCTGAGTTCCCGATCTTCTCCTTGCTTCAAGTAAGCACAATATTACTCACCTTTGTCTGTCGTCTTCCCCTGTGCACAGGTGGATTCCTCCGGCGGCGGAATCTACTCCTCCCGACGGCGGTTCAAAGCCTCCATCTCCGCTACAGGGCTACCTGCCCAATTCTCTGCACGGACCCAGAACGCTGTCTTCCTGGCCACAACAATTAAGGCAAACCTGAGCGTCTCCACGTCCATCTGCAAAGTAAGCTTCTGTTATCGTCAAGCTCTGTGCTCAGTGGACTGTGCTAACATCTATGCTCTGTCATTATAGGGTTGCCAGGCTGAACGGCGTTCTGCTCTCCCCCGGGCAAAATTCCTGTACAGCTCTTCATCACCACACACATAACACACACTGTACATACACGCACCCATACACCCACTGTTAGCAATAAAAGGATAACTGTATTCACTCGAGTCTGAGCTTTTGTCCTTTGGGTCTGATAATTACAGTATGTCAGCATGTTTTTGGCATGTGGGAGGAAACCAGAGAAATCCCGGAGTAAACCCACGCAGACACGGGGAGAACATGCAAACTCCACACAGATCACTGTTGGTCGAGGGCTGGAATCAAACGCAGGATCCCCCGGCCTAGGGTGAGTTGCTGTGCTGCCGCAGCGCTAACCACTCTTCCACCGCACCGCCCACTCTCTTTCTAATAATTCAAAGAACTGAAGCAGAAAAAGATTGAGTTTGACTAGCTGAAGCAGAAACAACAAGGTAGGGTGTGGAAAAGATTAGGACAGTCAATGATTAACCTTAAAAACTAAAGTTAAAACCAACAAGCCTCTTATCACCTCAGAGAAAGAACTGGCACTCAAACGAATTCAAAGCTATTCATTAGTTGCCAACTGCAGTCAGCAACATCTAATCAATTCTGACCTGAATGTGACTGTGAATGAACATAACAAAGTCATAAATCTGCCTCAGAAGTAAGATAAGATAAGATAAGCCTTTATTAGTCCCACAATGGGGAAATTCTAGGATTGCAACAGCACAGGGATAGCAACACTCAGAGCAACAATCAGAAGGCAAGAGAAAAAACAAGAGCAGCAACTATACATATGTACATATAAATATAAATATATATATATATATATATATATATATATAGACAAACAGTGCGGAGCATTGTAGCTAGATGGGATAAATATGTAGACATATAAACACAGTACGGAGCATTGTAGCTAGATGGAATAAATATGTAAATATATAAACACACAGTGCGGAGCATTGTAGCTAGATGGAATAATATGTAGATATACGTATAAACACAGTGCGGAGCATTGTAGCTAGATGGAATAGATATGTAGATATATAAGCACACACAGTGCAGAGCATTGTAGCTAGATGGAATAAATATGTAAATATATAAACACACACAGTGTGGAGCATTGTTGCTAGATAGAGTAAATAAATGCCACTGCAAATATCAACTGCCTGAAAGATGTTTGGTAAGCAATAAAAATGTCAGATGAGTCACATTTTCTGGGATCTGTTGAATCAAATGTGCCGCCCACTCTCTTTCTAATAATTCAAAGAACTGAAGCAGAAAAAAATTGAGTTTGACGAGCTGAAGCAGAAACAACAAGGTAGGGTGTGGAAAGGGTTAGTCAATGATTAACCTTAAAAACTAAAGTTAAAACCAACAAGCCTCTTATCACCTCAGAGAAAGAACTGGCACTCAAACAAATTCAAAGCTATTCATTAGTTGCCAACTGCAGTCAGCAACATCTAATCAGTTCTGACCTGAATGTGACTGTGAATGAACATAACAAAGTCATAAATCTGCACCACTGCAAATATCAACTGCCTGAAAGATGTTTGGTAAGCAATAAAGATGTCAGATGAGTCACATTTTCTGGGATCTGTTGAATCAAATCACTCTCTGTCATTGAGATACATCCAGTACTTCCTAGACAAACTCTAATGTGTCTAATGTAAGGCACAGACATGCTATATTAAAGGTACTGGGTCTGCCTGGATTGCCAGTTACTCTGAAAGAGGTTGTATCTGTCATGTGGTGACCCTCGCAGGCCACCATAAGACGCCAAAAGTCTCCAGTGAGTTTTGCATTTGATGTTTTATTTTAACAAAGGCAAGACGAGAACACAAAGCTGTGAGCCACTGTGGGCAAAACACACACTAAAGAATACAAGAGGTCGTAGGGCTAACCCCAGCCACTACGACCTTAACCATGAACATGAACAAAAATATAAACATGAACCTGACACGAACGAGGACCAGGAATGTTTGACAATACTCCAGCCATCAACTGCTGCCAGCGCCCGCTAATAAAGCCGGTCGCTAACGAGCAATGATGCCGAACAGCTGATCGACCTTGACAGCCGGAAACCCCACCGGGCGCTGTCAAATAAGAGCCCGGTGGAGCCAAAATGTAATCCACAGCTGTCAAGGCCGGCAGAGATGATACATGGCCCAAGCGCGGACAAGATCGACGCTCGGGTCGTAACATTAACCTCCCTCCGAGGGCGGGCTCCAGAACGGCCATAGTCATCCATGCCACCACCCCCCCCCTCCAGGGTGGGCGGATGGGGGCAGGCCCGGCGGGAGAGAGACAAAAGCCGAGAATCAGCACAGACCATCAAAGACAGGAAAAAAAAAAAACCACTCAAAAAACACATGAAACCGTAGCACAGACAGAACAACAGAAGATACAACACTCACTAGGGCAAAAAAAACAAACAAAAAAAACAAAACAACTATACAAAGCACAATGATAAAAAATACCATATACCCAAATCAAATACACACAGGACACATGAGACAACTGCAGAACATAAATCACAAATTCCCAGAATACACAAATAACAATTACAAGAAACAAAACACAGGATAGCAAAAAAAAAAACAAAACCACAGAACAATTACTGAACCAGATTACCCACCAAGAACGACCTTTACTCCCCCAACAGTTCATGCTGACCGGCGGAGACCAAGCGCCACAGGAACAGTTCAGGCAGTCTCCCCGCATCCAACGGCCGACGGGTGGTCATGGGAGGCGGAACATGACCGGGCGGCTTACCACAGTCCAAAGCCCAGAAAGTCCACTCCTCCAGTGGCCGAACCAGGTCGCCCAGCAATACACGCGACGTGTCGGGTGGCCGACCCGAGGCGCCGAACCGGCGAAACAGTTCTTCAGGCGTCCGGTCCGCGTCCCTCAGCCACCAGAACCAGGGGAAAACGACCCGCGGCGACTTCCCTGGCGAGGACAAAACTTGGGAGAGCCGGGGCGAGCGTAGCAGGACTCCCACGGCCCCCGGCGAAGATGAGCAGGGGCGATGACTCAGAAGAGGGGAATGATGGCGAAGATGAGCCTGTACCAAGTCAGGCGGCGAAGGGTCTGCAGCTCCTCCACCGTCCTTGGACCACACCGGCGCTGCACCTCCGCTGGACCCTGATTGGGTCCCGGCTGCACCCACATCGGACCCCGATTGGGTCAGAACAGCAACTGTGGTGGACCCCAATTGGGCCTCGGGCACACCCACGTCGGACCCCGATTGGGCCAAAGCAGCTCCCGCGATGAACCCCGATCGGGCCACAGCAGCCTCCACAAAGGACCCCGACTGGGTCGGCGCAGCACCACTGGCAACCTCCGCCCCTGAACCTGGAACCTCCAACACAGCAATTCTGACTAGCTCCGCGCCGGTGACACTGCAATAAAGCTCAGGAGACACAGAAAAACGGGGATCAGTATCACCGGCAGCAACAGAACCCAGCGAGACGAGCTCGGGCGCAGCAGGCGGCTGCCCCTCACTCGTCTCCCCGAGAGGCAGGCAAGAATGCTCCAAGACAGGGGAAAGAGACACAAGAGGGAGCACTTGCCTGCACTCGGGTTCTGTTGCCGTCCAGGACTCTGTCGATCCATGTTCAGGGCGAAGAAGTTCGTGCGCAGGTTCCAACTCAGCTGCGTCAGGTTCCTCTCAGCCTGAGGTTCCTCTCGTGCTGATGTCCACGCCGATGACCCGTATGGCGTGGAGGCAGGGGACCCTCGACCCACTGGCTTGGACCGCTCCGGCGAGGAGACCCGGGAACGCTTCATCATCGACACAGGTTCCGGGCCGCAGTCCGCTCTTCTCCTCTGTCCACGACGTGGCTGCAGGGCCAGATCCAGGCTTTCCAGCACCGCAGGCCCCCTCCTCACCCCGCGACGTAGACCTAGTGTCGCGGACCACTCAGCAGAGGGAGACACAGAGGCAGCAGGTTTGGTTATCACTACTACAGAAGGTGGCAGGAGCTCGGGGGGGCTGCAAACCCCGAACTCCGCCCCCAGGAGTCAGACAAGGCAGGTTACAATTATGGTGTAAAGAACAAACTTGCACTTGCCTTTCTCCCGGAGGGAGGATGATGCCTGCTGTAGGGGACGTTGTTCCTCCTTCTCCCCGCTGGATTGCGACAGAGGTCCCCCTGGAAGGACGAGGAGGAGCCGCTCTCAGAGGTCCGCTGACGGGCTTCGTCAGCAGCGGGTCCAGCCGGGGATTCTGCTGAGGTTGATTGTGGAGATGACGACGGTTTCTGGCAGAGGGCGAGGCGAAGCTAAAGCCCGGGCATCGCCGCTCCTGTGCGGAGACAGAGGCAAGGAGGTCGGCGAACTCTGGGAAGTCACTAATTGCGGGATTCCCCTCCACCAGTCTGACTGCCGCCGTCACATGTTTGATAATCTGTGTGGGGTGAACTGCGGAACGAGCGGCCACCACTCGGTCCCAGATGGAAGCAGCTGTGAGTTGGAGCTTCTCCGGGGGATTCCCAAATGACGACACTCTCCGGCGGGGATTACCCCTGGGCGGAGCGAACTCCTGGACCAGAGTAGAGGCAAGAATGGGATCCAGACGTGAGGAGAGGGGATGCCTCATCTTCGGCTTCCTGCCGGGTTTTCCCTCCAGCCCACGGAGTATCTCGCGCTGTGCGGCGATATCATCTCTCCTCGCGCCGACCTCAGGGTGATCAGCGTAGCGGGGAAGATGATTTAGAACATCCTCAGCTTGGTCCAGGTACCGGTGTACGTCGCTGTGGAAGTCGAGGAGGGAAGCGGCGATGAGGATTTCGTCCAAGCACTCGAGGGCGTCCACCAGCCCGTCGCTCCGACTCTGAGCGCGGACCCTCCACGACGGCATGCTTCCGGCATGGTACCCAAACAGGAAGAACAGTAGTCCAGTTCAGCAAAAACTCACCAGGACGGCGTCTCAGTGTGGTGTCTCCATTTAGACGCCTTGGCTGGAGTATACTGTCATGTGGTGACCCTCGCGGGCCACCATAAGACGCCAAAGTCTCCAGTGAGTTTTGCAGTTGAATGTTTTATTTTAACAAAGGCAAGACGAGAACACAAAGCTGTGAGCCGCTGTGGGCAAAACACACACATACAGGAATACAAGAGGTCGTGGGGCTAACCCAGCCACTACAACCTTAACCATGAACATGACAAAAATATAAACACGAACCTGACACGAACGAGGACCAGGAATGTTTGATGATACTCAGCCATCAACTGCTGCCAGCGCCGCTAATAAAGACGGTCGCTAACGAGCAGTGATGCCAAACACCTGATCAACCTTGACAGCCAGAAACCCCACCAGTGGAGCCAGAATGTAATCCACAGCTGTCAAGGCCGACAGAGATGATACATGGCCCGAGCGCGGACAAGATCGACGCTCTGGTCGTAACAGTATCGCTGCTTTACAGTCATTGACTTTAATAATATAGTTACATTGGTGGTTTTGACCTCACAACCACACACATACAGAATCTCACCAAGTCCCTCTGTCACAGTTGGTACATATTTTATTCAACCTTTTTCATACATGCAACCATGCAACAAAGCTGAAAGAAGTGGAGGGACAAAAGCCCAAGGTGGAGAGGCAGAAGACTGAGATTTACAAGCTAAACCAACACCTGCAAGGTAGTCTTTATTACATTACAAAAAGGATCATTTATTAAATTTGAAAACATTTATATTTAATGGCAGCCATGAGAATCATTTTTTTAAATTTTAGTATTTCAAGTCTGAGCTAAACAATTATTTGGGCAGTTTCACCAATTCCTCTTTGCAGCACCTCTCAAGTTCCATCAGCTTGGATAGGATGCCTTGGTGCACAGCCATTTTCAGATCTCTCAACAGAGATCCCATTGGGTTTAAGCCTGGGCTTTGGCTAGGCCACTCAGGGACATTCACAGAGTTGTCCTGAAGCCACTGCTTTGATATCTTGGCTGTGTCCTTAGGGTCGTTGTCCTGCTGAAAGATGAACCATTGCCCCAGTCTGAGGTCAAGAGTGCTCTGGAGCAGGTTTTCACCAAAGATGTCTCTGTACATTGCTGCATTCATCTTTCCCTCTATCCTGACTAGTCTCCCAGTTTCTGCCATTGAAAAACATCCCCAAAGCATGATTCTGCCACCACCATGCTACACTGTAGGGATGGTATTGTCCTGGTGATGAGCGGTGCCTGGTTTCCCCCAAACATGATGCCTGGCATTCATGCCAAAGAGTTCAATCTTTGTCTCATCAGACCAGAGTATTTTGTTTCTCATGGTCTGAGAGTCCTTCAGGTGCCTTTTTGCAAACTCCAGGCAGACTGCCATGTGCCTTTTACTAAGGAGTGGCTTTTGTCTGGTCACTCGACCATACAGGCATGATTGATCAATTGCTGCAGAGATAGTAATCCTTCTGGAAGGTTCCCCTCTCTCCACAGAGGAACGCTGGAACTCTGACAGAGTGACCATCGGGTTCTTGGTCATCTCCTTGACTAAGGCTGTTCTCCTGATCGCTCAGTTTAGACGGCCAGCCAGCTCTAGGAAGACTCCTGGTGGTTCTGAACTTCTTCCATTTATGGATGATGGAGGCCACTGTGCTCACTGGGACCTTCAAAGCAGCAGAAAGTTTTTTTGTACTCTTACCCAGATTTGTGCCTTGAGACAATCTTGTCTCACAGATCTACAGACAATTCCTTTGGATTCATGCCTGATTTGTGCTCTGACATGCACTGTCAACTGTGGGACCTTATATAGACAGGTGTGTGTCTTTCCAAATCATGTCTAATCAACTGAATTTACCACAGGTGGACTCCAATTAAGCTGTAGAAACATCTCAAGGATGATCAGTGGAAAAAGGATGGACCTGAGCTCAATTCTGAGCTTCATGGCAAAGTCTGTGAATAATTATGTACATGTGATTTCTTAGTTTTTTATTTTTAATAAATTTCTAACAATCTCAAAAACACTTTTTTCACATTGTATTGTACACAATGGTATTGTGTGTAGAATTTTGAGGAAAAAATTAATTTAGTCCATTTTGGAATAAGGCTGTAACAACAAAATGTGGAAAAAGCACACACACACACACACACACACACACACAGCCCTGAGTGTCACCTTTCATTAGAGCCCAAGATCAAGCTTCTATATTGAATCATTCAAAAGTTACAGACATTTTTCCAAACTGTGCCATTTGGCACAATTTGGCACAGTTCAAAAACGCCTGGGAACAACCTGAGGAAAAAGCTGTGTAATATATTCATTTTTGTGTGGTATTGTTACAAAATTTTGACCTCAGCTGGATAACACTTGGTTCTATATTTCTGTTGCATTTTCCAGCCCGGATCTGAAGCTGTGTGTTATTTGCAAGCATTTGTATCCAAAAAAACACCCAGGCCAAATTTATTTTCTTCAAGTTCAGTATGTTTAGATGACTATAACTCAGTGGCCGGAGCACTTAGAGAGATTATGACTGTTTTGCCAAAAAATTCAAAGTGTTTTCTTTTAAATGAGACCAACCCCATGAAGATGCTGCAAAGGGTTGAAGAACAGCTTTCGATTTACTTTGGGCACGCTATTTTTTGGCGTTTTTAGGGAAATTGACCGGAGTGCAAGGGGTTAAAGCCTATTTTACAATTAGCAAGTCAGTCTCCGATATACTCCACTCTGCATCACAGAGAATGAGGCTGGATCCCTAGTGTACATGAGAAAAGGAGTGATGCAACTGAACTTGGTGTTTACATATTTTACATTCAATATGCTGATTATTTGCTGGTTCCACTAACACCTTGGATCTAGGATCTTGGATCTAACCCCTGGATCTAATTTCCTTTTGCATTTTTGGATCATTTTTTGACCACTTAAGGCAGAAACATAAGACATGAAAAAACCTCCTCCATAAGTTTACACCAAAGACGTAATTTTCCGTCAAGAAATAACCTATAAAATGCCCACTAAGAAAACACAATTTTCCATTCTGCTTGTGCAGTCAATACTTGCCATTTGGGATCCTAGCGGCCAGCTTCCCTTAAAAGCACATAGAGTCTCGAGAGCAAAACAGACATATAATCTGAATGCTTCCATCAAAATATTCCACAATCAAATGAAATCAATTTCCAACAAAAACGGTCCTTCCTGTGTGATGCACATCAGAGAATGACTCCTTTATATTCACACATTTTTTCAGAGTAGATGTGACTCAGAAACTAATGTGAAAAAATCTGACTTTTTCTCTGTTCCAGTCACCCGGGTGGCTTTCTCAGCCACTCTGTTGACTGAAGGCCATGTAACTCTTGGATCCTGCAACGCACACTTTACTCTAGTCTTCAAACATGTTGTGACCAACATTGGAAATGCCTACAACAAACACACAGGTAATAACAGTGAATATCAGGATTTTGTTATGCTGATGTCAGTCTAATGCTGCACGTGTCCCAATGGTGATTTTTTCCCACAGGTATTTTCATTGCACCACTAAAAGGGGCATACCACTTTGAATGGCACATACTTGGAGTTGGAACTACTCCTACTGGTGCTGCATTGGTCAAGAATAGTGAGCACATTTCTCTAGCATATGAATATCAGAAGGTTGATTATAATCCAAGCGCCTCTGGAGGGGTCTCGTTAGTTTTAGAGGCTGGGGATCATGTTTTTGTGCGCCTTTGGGCTGGTACACTGATACGTGACACTGAAAATCATCATAACACCTTCAGTGGCCATCTGCTTTTCACCATGTGACTGTCATGGTCTGAGCGCTGATGTCGTCCGCGCTCGGGCCATACATCATCTCCGCCAGGCTTGACAGCAAGGGTTGCCATCTGCCTCCCCGGGCCCTTATTGTGACAGCACTCGGAGGAGCTTCCTGCTGTCAAAGCCTGACAGCTGTGCCGTATTATGACTCATCAGCAGCCCCACACTTAAGCGGGCGCTGGGAGCAGTGTGATGCGGCAGTCTTGTCAGAAACTCATCAGAAACTTCTCGTCTGACGCAGTGAGCATCCCTCGACACAGACGCTATCCATTATCCCTCCTTACTCGTAAGTGTGTATTCATCTCCAATTGGTATCTTCTGTTCTCCGTCGTAGTGTGTTTTAGCCCACCGAGGCTTATTACTTTGTATGTTATTTT
Source organism: Pholidichthys leucotaenia (assembly GCA_020510985.1). Classification (NCBI taxonomy): domain Eukaryota; kingdom Metazoa; phylum Chordata; class Actinopteri; order Cichliformes; family Pholidichthyidae; genus Pholidichthys; species Pholidichthys leucotaenia. Next base: position 306,882,458 of record CM035844.1, read on the forward strand.
GTACCATCTCCCATCTTGTGTTATTAATAAACGTCTGTGCAACTCACTGGTGACTGTGTGGCATCTTATGCTGGCTCGTGAGGGCCAGCCATGACAGTAACTGCCACCAGATGGAGACGCCGTTCCCGGTGAGTTGCTGAAGTGGACTTGAGAATTTTCGCTGTCCAGGGGCCACGCTCGGAGAGAGGGCTCCAACCTGGCGGATGTCTTGGACTACGTAGATGAGATGCTGGTCACTGCTTCCCTCTGAGACGCTCGCAGCGATATTCGCCGGTGCCTGGACCTCGGTGAGGATGTCCTTAATCACCTTCTTCGCTATTCCGACCACCCTGAAGTCGTCGCAAGGAAGGATGACATCGCGTCACAGCGAGAGAGACTCCGTGGGCTGGAGGGAAACCCCGGCAGAACGCCGAAGAGGAGGAATCGTCGCCCCTCGCTTTGGGATCCCGTTCCTGTCCCCGTTCCGGCCCGGGAGTTCGCACCATCCAGGGGTCTTTCCCCAATGAGCATGACGTCAGTCGGAATTCCCCCAGAGAGGTTGCAGCTGACAGCAATTGACATCTGGGACCGAGTGGCTGCTGCTCGCTCCGCTGTTCATCCCACTCAAATTATTAAGCACGTGAGGGCGGCTATCAGGCTGGTGGAGAGGAATTCTGAGCTGAGTGGTTACCCTGAATACGCTGGCCTGCTCGCCTCTGTTTCTGCACAGGAGTGGCATTTTCCAGACTTCACCTTCGCCTCGCCTCCTGCCAGTCAACGTCGTCACCAAGCCATGAAGAAACCTCAGCGAGAACCCCGTCCAGATCAAGTGCTGGGTCGTCAGAGGAACCCTGCCTCCCAGTCAGCAGCACCTTCTGCGTTACGTCAGGAGGGAATTCCCGCAGCCTCTCTCCCCAGGTCATCTGTCCCCGCTGCTCCATCAGCTCCTCATGCCCGTATCGCTTCGGCTGTCATCCCCTCCCCCTCGACGTCTTCCTCAGCTGCTGTTAGGGTGATGAGTTCTGCTCCTGCGAGGCCCGTCCTGGATCCGCTGCGAGCGGCACCTCCGTGTCCTCCCAGAGGGCCCTCTATCTCCATCCAGCGGGGGAAAAGAAGATCTCAGTCCACTGCAGCGGGTCCCATCCGACCTCCAGGAAACAGGCAAGTGTTTATTCATTCTCTTCCCTCACTGGGTGAATTTCCTTGTTTGGTTCCTGGGGGTGGAATTTGGAGTTCACAGTCCCCTGAGCTCCCTCCGCCCGCTGCAAGAATTAATTATGAACCTGCCGTCTTTGTGCTTCCTTCCCTCGAGCGTTCCCCGGTGCCAGGACTACGCCGCAGGACGAGGAGGAGGCCTGCGGGCCCGGAGAGCCTGGATCCAACCCCGCAGCCATGTCATGGGCAAAGGAGGAGGGCGGACTGCAAACTGGAGCCCGTGCCATTGATAAAGCGCTCTCGGGTCTCCAGTGAGGAGCAGCTCAACCTAGCAGGTTATGGAGCCCCCGCGCCCTCGCCGTGCGGGTCCTCGGTGAGGACATCAGCGATGGAGGAGCTCCAGACTGTGAGTGCCACCATGCCAGCTGCGGAGGCCGGCGTAGCCGAGTGGGAACCGGAGGACGACCTTCTCCCAGCGGAACCTGGATCGTCGAACTCCTGGATGGCGTCGGAACTTGAGATAAGGCAAGTGCTCTGTGTTGTCTTTCTCTTCTCAATTATTGAGCATTTTTGCCTGTCTCTTGGGGAGGCAAGCCAGGTGCAGCCGTCCGCAGCATCCGAGCTTGTCTTGCTGGGTTCTGGCGCTACCGGTGATCCTGATCCCGGGTCTTCTTTTTCCTCTCCTGAGCCTTCTTCCAGGGTCACCGGTGCGGAGCCGATCCTGGTCGCTGAGCTGGAGGTTCCGGGGCCGAGTTTGGAGGTCATTCCTGGTGCTGAATTGGCCCAGTCGGGGTCCGTCGCCGGGTTGGTTCCGGCCCAATCGGGGTCCATCATGGGTGCAGCCCTGGCCCGATCGGGGTCCGTTGCGGGTGCTGCACGATTCTGTTCAAGATCCGGCGACAGCATAGCGCCAGTTCGTGTGGGGTTCGGAGAAGGAGCTGCAGATCCTCCACTGAGCAACGCCGAACTGGCCCCTCATCTTCTCCCCGTTCCCTTTCCCTCCGCACCGGGTACCGTGGGGATTCCCCGTAATCAGCCCAGCTCTCCCACGTTTTTCTCCTCCGTTGGGAAGCCGGCTCCGTGTTCTCCCCTGCAGTCCTGGTGGCAGGCTGATGCGGGTCAACCACCTGGGAGCCTGTTCTTCCCGTTTGGCGTCCTGGGCCGGCCCCCTGATAAACTGAAACTCTTTATCGGCGACCTGGTCCAGCACCTGAGGCTCTGTCTTCCTTGGCCTGGGATTCGGGTAGGCTGCAAAACTCTCTCCCCGATACCCCCTGTTGGCGTTTGGACGTGGGTGCGGGGAGTCCCCCGGAACTGTGTAATCTTGCCTGTCATCCCTGTGCCTTTTTGTCCCTCTGTAATTTTGTGGATGTACGGGTATGATTATTATGATTTCATGCAGTCTCATCGCAGTTAGCGTGTCTTTGTGTATTTCATATAGCTCATCGCTGTTAGCATGTCTTTGTGTATTTCATATAGCTCATCGCTGTTAGCGTGTCTTTGTGTATTTCATTAGCTTATCACTGTTAGCATGTCTTTGATTTCTTACTAGGCCGGGTTCTGTAATTCCGTTTGGGGCCTGCAAAATTTCGTTTTATGGGTGTTGTATGGAGTTTTTTTCCATGCTGTGTTGCCCGTATTGTTCTTGTCTCGGGTGTAATTGTGCATTTGAGAGCATTGTATTTTCTATTATTGTCCCCTTAGTTCTCCCTGTCATCATGATTTTTTTTTTGTCCTTTTGGTTCTCACCCCCCTGGCCTTTCTCCCCCAGCCTCCCCCAACCTGGGGGGGGGGGTAGTCTTGGGTGTCAATAGGCGTTCAGATCCTGCCCCTTGGGGGGGAGGTACTGTCATGGTCTGAGCGCCGATGTGTCGCGCTCGGGGATACATCATCTCCGCCAGGCTTGACAGCAGGGGTTGCCATCTGCCTCCCGGGGGCCCTTATTGTGACAGCACTCGGAGGAGCTTCCTGCTGTCAAATCCTGACAGCTGTGCCGTATTATGGCTCATCAGCAGCCCCACACCTAAGCGGGCGCCTGGGAGCAGAGTGATGCGGCAGTGTTGTCAGGAAACTCGTCAGAAACTTTCGTCTGACGCAGTGAGCATCCCTCGGCTCAGACGCTATCCATTATCCCTCCTTACTCGTAACTAGTGTATGGGTATCTTCTGTTCTCCGTGTAATGTGTTTAGTCCACCGAGGTTATTACTTTGTATGATTTTTTGTACCATCTCCCATCTTGTGTTATTAATAAACGTCTGTGCAACTCACTGGTGACTGTGTGGCATCTTATGCTGGCTCGCGAGGGCCAGCCATGACAGTGACAGGTGTGACAACGCTAAACTTAATGTTTGACCTGATAAAATCTGTCATTATCTCTGTGTGTGATTTGTCCAGTTTGTAAAATTCTTGTATGCTCTACCTGTTCTCTTCTACTATACCTCATTCATCTTCTTCCGCTTAATCCTTTTCGGGTCGCGGGGGAGGTGGAGCCTATCCCAGCATCTTTGGGCGAGAGGCAGGGTACACCCCGGACAGATCGCCAGTCCATCGCAGGGCCAACACAAAGAGACAGACAACCATTCACTCTCACAGTCATACCTAAGGACAATTTAGAATCCCCAGTTTTGATGGCAATTAACCTAACTTGCATGTTTTTGGCATGTGGGAGGAAACCGGAGAATTCCCAGAGTAAACCCACGCAGACACGGGGAGAACATGCAAACTCCACACAGATCACTGTTGGTCGGGGGCTGGGATCGAACCCAGGATCCCCCCGGCCAAGGGTGAGTTGCTGTTCTGCCACAGTGCTAACACTCTGCCCATCGCGCGCCCCCTCTAGTCTACCTATGCTACTCAATTCTTTAGTTTCTTCTTGTTGTTATGGTTTGTTTCAGTAAAAATACATTTTACTTGGTTGAATCCTTTTTATTCCATCTTTCCTTTCAGAATCCGAAATTTCTATTATAGTCATTGTACCTAATAATACATCAAAAATTTACGGTAAGTAGGACTGCGAATCATCACTAATTTCCAGAATTGATTCAATTAGTTCCTTGAGGTTCTGATTAATCTCAGTTATGATCGATTCGATCTGATCCCGATTTAATCAGGTAACTTACAATTTTTAATAACTACTATACTTACTAGGGAAAAAATTCTTAGACACACTGCATATTGTATCAGGAATACTCAAACTTTGTGTTAGAAAAATTATGAGTCTAACTGAAAAGAAAATACTGAATTTAACCGACGAGGTCAAGATAAACTCCAGACCAGGGAACAAGCGGAGAACAAGAATGATTTAAACTTTGTAAGCAGAAAAGAGGTGCAGATCGTCAAACAGACAGCATCCCTGAACGAGGACATGCACTCGATATAACATCTGACTCTCCTTTTACATACCTGCCAACTTTTAAAACCTGAACAGCACTAGTAGCTAGCCGGGGTTCCAGGGCCACAGGCCCCGTTAGGTCCAGGACAAAAGTCTGGTGGGGAGTTCAGGGAGGCGAAGCCCCCCCGACGCCAAACAAATATTAGCATTTAACTCAGTTTAAATGAGGCTAATAACCTCATATTTCTTCAACAATCATGTTTCTGTTATCCTTAATTGTCAGTGCAGATATGCTGATGGAAAAGATCACGGACAAACTCTATGGTAATATTCTCTTAGTACATAACCATGCATTTAACAAATGTTGATAAATGACATTTCTCTTGACCTTTTCCCTCAGCAAATGTGAAAGGTTCAATTCAATTCAATTCAATTCAACTTTATTTATATAGCGCCATTTCACAACAACAGTCATCTCATTGCACTATCAACTGTAGGGGGGACCCCCACAGTTGCAGAAAAGACCCCAGCAATCAGGCGATCCCCTAGAGTGAGCAAGCACCTTGGCGACGGTGGAGAGGAAAACTCCCTTTTAACAGGAGGAAGAACCTCCAGCAGAACCAGGGCTCAGGGAGGGGCAGTCATCTGCTGCGATGGCTGGGGGGTGAGGGGATAGAGAAGAAGAAAAGAACAGACATGTAGAGAGCAAACAGCCCGATTGGGACTCAATCTATGGGGAGAGAACAAACAAATGTTAATGACCAGCAAAAAAAAATATTTCATAGAGAGTGAGGAAAGGATTGAGGCCCAGTGCTTACTGGAGGTCCCCCGGCTGACAAAACCTATAGCAGCCATAACTAAGGGAGGGTTCAGAAACACATGATCCCTCCCTAATTGTAGGCTAGATCAAAAAGGTAGGTTTTAGCCCTATTATTAAAAACAGCGATCGCAGACTAGACTCCCGAATCCAGATTGGCAGCTGATTCCACAGGAGAGGAGCTTGATAACTGAAGGCTCTGCCTCCCATTGTACTTTAGGAGATTCTAGGAATACAAGTAATCCTGCATTTTGACGAGCGTAGTGCTCCTGTTAGGATAATACGGTAGTATCAGATCTTTTAAATAAAAGGAGCTGATTGTTTAGAGCTTTGTAAGTGAGAAGAAGGATTTTAAACTTAATTCTAAACTCTAAGGGAAGCCAATGAAGGCGGCCAGAACCGGAGAGATATGATCTCTCTTTCTAGTACCTGTTAAAACTCTTGCTGCAGCATTTGGATCAGCTGAAGACCTTTTTAAAGATGTTTTAGGACAGCTGATCATAAAGAATTACCAATAATCTAATCTCGAGCTAACAAAGCGTGGATCAGCTTCTCCCGCATCACTCTGAGACAAGATGCTCCCCTAATCTTGGCAATATACGCAAAATGATAGAAGGCAGTCTTAGAAACAAATTTAATATGTGAATTGAAGGCACAAATCCTGATCAAAAAATAACTCCAAGGTTACCTCACAGAGCTATTACGAGAAAGAGTAACTGCGTCCAAACTGAAAGTTTGATTTTGGAAAGGAATTTCTAAGGTTTTTTGGACCAACAAGAATGACTTCAGTCTTATCTGAAATTTAATAGAAGGAAATTACCAGTCATCCAAGCTTTGATTTCCTTAAAGACAGGGCTTCTAACTTGGCTAATTGATTAGTATCATCTGGCTTCATTGACAGGTATAATTGTGTGTCATCTGCATAACAATGAAAATGTTATCAGTGCTTTCTAATAATGTTGCCTAACGGAAGCATATAAAACTAAAAGAGTAGGGCCTAGCACAGATCCCAGTGGAACTCCATGACTAAGCTTTGAGGTGAAAGAAAACTCATCATTTACATGAACAAACTGAACCTATCAGATAAATAAGAATCTAAACCACTGCAACGAAGTCCATTAAGTCCAACATAGTGTTCTAATCTATCAAGTAGAATATTATGATCAATAGTATCAAAAGCTGCAGTAAGATCTAAAAGGACAAGTACAGAAACTAGTCCATTATCAGATGCAATGAGGAGGTCATTAGTGACCTTCGCTAAGGCTGTTTCAGTACTATGATGGATTCTAAACCCAGATTGAAACTCTTCAAGTAAACCATTTCCCTGCAGGTGGTCAAATAATTGCGTAGCAACAACTCTTTCTAAGATTTTTGAAATGAAAGGGAGATTAGAGATTGGTCTATAGTTAGCTAAAGCTCCTGGATCTAGCGTTGGCTTTTTGAGTGAGGGTTTAATTACAGCCGTTTTAAAAGCCTGCGGTACATGGCCTAAAGTTAATGAAGAATTGATTATATGAAGAATAAAGCTACCAATAAGATAAGATAAGATAAGATAAGATAAGCCTTTATTAGTCCCACAACGGGGAAATTCCAGGATTGCAACAGCACAGGGATAGCAACACTCAGAGCAACAATCAGAAGGCAAGAAAAGAAAAAAAAAAAAAAAAAAAAAAAAAAAACAAGCAAGCAAGAGCAGCTAATATACATATGTACATATTACTATAAAATATATATATACACACACACACACACACAGACACACAGTGCAGAGCATTGTAGCTGGATGGAATAAATATATGAATATATGAACACACAGTGCAGAGCATTGTAGCTAGATGGAATAAATATGTAAATATATAAACACCCACAGTATGGAGCATTGCAGCTAGGTGGAATAAATATGCAAGTATATAAACACACACAGTGCGGAGCAATGTAGCTAGATGGAATAATATGTAGATATATAAAAACACAGTGCGGAGCATTGTAGCTAGATGGAATAAATATATAGATATATAAATATAAACACACCCAGTGCAGAGCATTGTAGCTAGATGGAATAAATATGTAAATATATAAACACACACAGTGCAGAGCATTGTTGCTAGGTGGGATGAAACAGCATAACCGTCTATTTAGTTATCCTACATGGTATGATTATGTACCCATACATATTCTCACCCTCCATAGCGACCGGTATGTTCCTAGTTGTATGCCGGAGAGGACCATTGTGTAAGTCTATTGCATCTTTTGCATTCAAAAAAAAAAAAAAAAAAAAAAAAAAAAAAAACTAATTAGTTTGTTACGTCTTTTTGCTATCTCTGCGAGCAGCCCTGCTTAGGTTGTACAGTCTGACAGCCGTTGGTAGGAAGGACCTACGAAACCTCTCGGTTGTGCACCTGGGATGATGTAGTCTGCTGCTAAATGAGCTCCTCAGTGCATCCAGTATGTCCTGCATAGGGTGGAACTCGGACTCCAGCAGAGATGACAGTTTAGCCACCGTCCTTCTCTCTCCTATCTCCTCCATCGGATCAAGGCGTTGCCCCAGGACAGAGCTAGCTTTCTTAATCAGTTTGTTCAGTCTCTTCCTATCGGCTGCAGTAATGCCACTGCCCCAGCAGACCACTCCAAAAGTGATGGCTGATACCACCACCGTGTCATAGAATGACTTCAGCAGCGCCCCTTGTACACCAAAAGACCTGAGTCTCCTCAGCAGGAACAGCCTGCGCTGTCCCTTCTTGTAGAGTGCGTCAGTATTGTGTGACCAGTCTAGTTTATTGTTCAGATGAATACCCAGGTACTTGTAGGATGTCACCATCTCGATGTCTGTTCCCTGTATATTTACTGGTGCTGTGAGGGGCTGCCCATGCCTGCGGCAGTCCACCACCAGCTCCTTAGTTTTCCTCGCGTTGATCTGGAGGCAGTTCCGATGGCACCAGTCCACAAAGTCCTGGATAAGCCCTCTGTACTCAGCTTCATCTCCGCTGGAGATGAGACCAACGATCGCAGAGTCATCAGAGAACTTCTGTAGATGGCAATGTGTTGTGTTGTGTGAGAAGTCCGCAGTATAAAGAGTGAACAAGAAGGGAGCCAGCACCGTTCCCTGGGGGGCCCCCGTGCTACTGATGATCGTGTCGGAAACACAGTCCCGGGTTCTCACAAACTGAGGCCGGTTCGTGAGGTAGTCCAGGATCCATGATGACAGGTGCTGGTCCACCCCTGCGCGCAGCAGCTTGTCCTTCAGGATCATCGGTTGGATGGTGTTGAAAGCACTGGAGAAGTCAAAGAACATGATCCTCACCATATTCCCGGGCTTCTCCAGGTGGGACAGAGAACGGTGAAGGAGGAAGATCACCTCATCCTCCACCCCAATGCCATGCTGGTAGGCGAACTGGAGTGGATCCATCGCTGGTTCCACCAGGGGGCGGAGATGAGCAAGGAGCAGTCTCTCCAGGGTCTTCATCAAGTGGGACGTCAAGGCCACCGGTCTGAAGCTGTTCAGGTCTTTGGGGTGGGAAGTTTTTGGTACAGGTACCACACAAGATGTTTTCCACAGCTGTGGTACCCTCCCCAGTTTCAGGCTCATGTTGAAGATATACGTCACAATCCCACACAGCTGGTCTGCACAGGACTTGAGGAGCTTTGCGCTGATGCCGTCCGGTCCCGACGCCTTCCTCGCCTTGATCTTCCTCAGCTCCGTCCTCACCTGGGTCTTGGTCAGGGTCAGGATGGGGGGCTGTGTGTTGGGAGTGGGGGGAGGGTGTCGGTGGAGTGGGGAGTGGGTAGCAGGACTTGATTTCTTAGAGGCAGCAGTGGTTGTTGTGCAGACAGGGGGGAGGGCGGTTGGTCAAATCTATTGAAAAACAGATTCAGGTTGTTCGCCCACTCCCTGCCCCCCGTGGCCTGGGGGGAGGTATTCTGGAGCCCCGAGATGGTTTTGAGGTTTCTCCAGACCCCGCTGATGTCGCTCTGTTGCAGCTTGTCCTCCATCTTCTTCCTGAAGCTGTCCTTGCCTTCTCTGATCTTTCTCCTCAGCTCCCTCTGTACGGACTTCAGCATCTCCCTGTTCCCCGACCTGAAGATCCTCTTCTTCTCTCTCAGAAGTGTTTTTGTCTCAGGGTTGATCCAGGGTTTGTTGTTTGAGTGACGCCGTATGGTCTTGGTGGGAACGGATTTGTCCACACAGAAGCTGAGGTAGCCCATGAAGGTGTGAATGAGGCCATCGATGTCCTCACCATGTGGATCGCAGAGCTGCTTCCAGGCAGTGGCTTCAAAACAGTCCTTTAGAGTGTCCATTGTCTCCTCAGACCATAACTCCACAGTGTGCATGGCCGGAGGTTGTCTGTGCACTAGGGGTTTGTACACCGGTCGGAGATGAACCAAGTTGTGATCCGATCTCCCAAGTGGGGGGAGTTGTGATGAGGTGTACGCCTCCTTAGTGTTTGCGTAGAACAAATCCAGTGTTTTATTGTCTCTAGTGTGGCATGTGACATACTGGGTGAAAGTGGGCAGAATGGGAGACAGTGAAACGTGGTTGAAATCGCCTGAGATGAGGAGAAGAGCATCTGGGTGTTCTGTCTGCAGCCTGCTGGTTACTGAATGGATGACGTCACGCGCTGTCCCAGCGTTCGCCGTCGGATTTGCATAAACAACAATGCAGATCACGTGTGAGTGTTCTCTCGGGAGATATGTAGGCCTCATGCTAACAGCTAGCAACTCAATGTCTTTGCTGCAGTGTCGTTGTTTAACAGTGATATGTCCCGGTCTGCACCAGTTGTTGTTAACATACATGATCACTCCACCGCCCCTAGTTTTGCCACTCTCTGGTGTTCGGTCAGCTCGTATCGTGTGAAAACCCTCCAGCTCAATGTTAGCATCTGCTGCTAGTTCAGTTAGCCACGTCTCAGTAAACAAAAGGAGAGAGCACTCCCGGTAAGTGCTATCATAACGGGAGATAGCCGCTAGCTCATCTAACTTTCCCAGTATCGACCGTACATTTCCCATGACAACAGATGGAAGGGAGGGTCTGTACCTTATATTTTTTGTCCTCCGCCTTACTCCAGCCCGGCAGCCGCGGCGTTTTCGCCTCAGTTCTCTCGGTATGTCGAGTTTTTCCAGTGGGACCGGGTGGCGGTTAAGTGCTAGCAGCTCTTCCCTGTTATATCGTATCCTGCTATAAACAGTGGCTCCGTCCACCGGCTCAGGAGACATTTGGGATGATCTGTGTGTCCGTGATATAAGTGGGGTGAAAAAAAAAAAAGTGATCAAAAGAGAGAGGAAGGGAAAAAAAAAACTCGGAATCGAGCCGCTGTTGCAAAAGGCAGCCGACTGGTGTGGCGCCGAGAGGAGAAAAAAAAAAAAAAAAAAAAAAAAAAAATAAGTGGGAAGACTTCTTTAAATAACCTGGTAGGAATAGGATCTAAAAGACAAGTTGAAGGTTTGGATGAGGAAACTACTTTGTCTAACTCACAAAGGTCGATTGGAGTAAACTCATCAAGACAGACATCAATAGAAGGAGTTGTAGTAGTTACAATATTTAAGTTAACTGTGGGAAGAATCTGATTGATTTTATCTCTGATGGATGAAATTTTATTATTGAAAAAGTTCATAAAGTCCTGACTAGTAAGCTCTAAGGGGATGCTAGGATTGACAGAGTCCTGACTCTTTGTCAACCTGGCTACAGTACTGAAAAGAAACCTGGGATTATTCTTGTTCACTTCTATTAATGCAGAGTAATAACTCGTTCTAGCTTTTCTAAGAGATTTTTTATAAATTAAAAGATGATTTCTCCAAGCTAAATAGATTTCATCTAAATTAGTAGAGCGCCATTTTCTTTCTAATTGACGAGTCTTCTGTTTTAAGCTACGAGTTTCTGTGTTGAACCAAGGAGTTAAAAATCTCTGATTAGACTTTTTCTTTTTTAAGGGGGCCACCAAGTCTAGAGCCTGATGCAGAGAAGCTGAAACACTATCCACCATGTTATCAATTACAGAAGGAGCAAGCTGTCTATAGCTTATTTCCGTTGTGTTGACACATGGCATAGAGGAAACAATCTGCATAAATTTGGAAACAGCATCATCTGAGAGGCATCTACTGTGATAATATTTTTCTTTAGGAGCCAAATAGTCAGAAATAGTAAAATCAAAGGTTAACAGACAATGGTCTGACAGTACAGGGTTATGAGGAGACACTACAAGATTTTCTATTTCTATGCCATATGTCAGAACAAGGTCCAATGTATGGTGGAGGTAATGAGTAGAATTTCCTACTTTCTGAGAAAACCCAATCAGGTCTAATATTGAATTAAAAGCCACATTAAGGCAGTCACTATCTACATCCACATGTATATTAAAGTCCCCTACTATAATTATTCTATCAGATTTCAACACTAAATCAGCTAAGAAATCAGCAAATTCAGATACAAATTCTGAATAGGTTGATGGGGGACGATAAACAATGGCAAATAAAATTGGGTTTAACCTGAAATTGCTAAAGTGCCCAATACTGAGGACCAGGCCCTCAAAGGAATTATAACATGTTTTTTGCTTTACATTAACTAGTAATTTGGAATGGTAAATTGTTGCTACTCCTCCTCCACGACCAGAACTTCTGGGATTTTGACAGTTTAAATAACCAGAGGGGGTTGATTCATTTAAACCAACATAATCCTCTTGTCCTAACCAAGTCTCTGTAAGGGAAATTAAATCAATCTGATGATCAATTAACAGATCATGGACTAACAGAGACTTGGGAGTTAGAGACCTAATATTTAACAAACCACATTTAATTTTTAAATTATGAGGAGGAACAGAGGCCAAATCATTCAATTTAGAGGCTTTATGTTTAATTTGAGTTTTACCAATATTTTGCTTTATCACTTTGGGATGCTTATACATTATATTTTTATTCACTTTGGAGGGAGCAGACAACGATTCTCTGATGGGGAAGACAGGGGCTAAGTTGAGGGGTGGCGGATGAAGAGGAGCTGCAGAGAGGCGTGTAAGACTGAGACTCTGCTTCATGGTCCCAACTCTGAGTAGTCATGGTTTTGGAAATTTGGATAAAAAAGATGCCAGATTGTTAGATAAATGAGAAGCACCATCCAAAGTGGGATGAATGCTGTCTCGTCTCATAAGACCAGGTTTTCCCCAAAAAGAGCTCCGATTGTCAATGTAGCCCACGTCATTTTTAGGACACCACACAGACAGCCAGCGGTTCAAGGATGACGAGCGGCTAAACATGTCATCACTGGTCAGATTGGGGAGGGGCCCAGAGAATACTACAGTGGCAGACATCGTTTTTGCAAAGTCACACACCGATTCTATATTAAGTTTCGTGACTTCCGACTGCCGGAGACGGATGTCATTAATGCCGGCGTGAATAACAATTGTGGAATATTTACAGTTACTTTTAGCCAGCATTTTCAAATTTGACTCGATGTCGCCTGCTCTGGCCCCAGGAATACATTGGACTATGACCGCTGGAGTCTCTAGGTTCACGTTTCTGACTACAGAGTCGCCAATGATCAGAGTTTTTTCCTCAGCAGGTGTGTCGCTGAGCGGGGAAAAACGATTAGAAACGTGAACAGGTTGGTGGTGCACCGGGGCTTTGCGACTAGGCTTCCTTCTCACCGTCACCCACCCAGTCTCCTCGCTGCTGAGGAGAGCCGGGGAACCACTGACAGGGGGGCCTAAGCTAGCTAGCTCCGCTGCAGCTAATGGGCGTCCGTCGAGATTAACTGGCGCAGACGGTGTTTCAATGCAGCGGAGCCGGGATTCCAAATCAGACAATCTCGCCTTGAGCGCCTCAAAAAGACAACATTTATTACATTTACCGTTATCACTAAAAGAGGCAGAGGTGTAGCTAAACATCTGACAGAGAGAGCACACCAGAGGAGAGGAAAGAGAGGTAGTAGCCATAGCTAGTGGCTAGAGAGCTGGAGAGCAAACCACACAGGCAGACAGCAAAACAGGAAGTGACGATACGTTACCACAAGGAAGTGACGATCCCTCAAAGGTGTAAAAATTTAAAAAAAACACAAAGGGGAAATATTTCACAATCAACCAAACATTTAATATATAATTCTTGTTTGAAAAGTACATTGAATTTTAAAACAATTGAAACATGAACAGAAAGACAACAATATCACCACGTTCTGAAAACATTGTGAAGAAATATAAATCTAACCATCATTCATTCATTCATTCATTCATTTTACCTACATTCTTGTTGTTTCACAACAATGAAGAATGTAGAAAGTTTGCCGCTGGTGTCACTGGCATTGGCATTTGACTTGTGTTTTTTCGTTCCCACGTGGTCTTTCATATCGCTGATTCCTCCATATCTGATCGAAAAATCTTGTCTACACAAAGTGCAGTTGGCGTAATTTTCACCCTTTCTTGAGCGAATAATAATTCCTGGAAATGGTTTGGAGTATTCCTCACGAAAAGACTAATTTTCGTTTGGGTTTCACGCTCATTTGTGATTTTTCTCCGGCAGATTCCATGATGAAAACGTATACAATGCTGACCTAATTCCTTCGCGATTCCAAATGGAAACAATGGCTCAGACCTCTCGCACATGCGCAATACACCTACAGGAAGCAGTGCCGATTGCCTTTGTTCAAAATTTAGATACGATTCCTCGCGATCTCGTTTGGAATTGCTTTCGTGGTTTTTTTTACGATTTAAAATTTTTGACTGAATTTTTAGTGAAAAACCGTAATTTTGATGAATAAAGCCGTAACCCGGAATGGGGTCTTGAAAACCGTAACTATTACGGCAAAACTGGAGTAGCTGGCAGGTATGTTTTTATACATCCACAAGAATGCACACACAAGCATAAGATAATAGCTATCACATGATGAGCTCTTGAGTCAGAAGCATTTTTCTGTTTACTTCGCATGTCATTTGAACATCTTTTATCAGCAAACACATTGTCCGTTCATGGGGCTACTCTGACCTCAACATGTCTCAGCACATTAGACCACACTTTGCAGAAATCATACAAATTTAGTTTAGTTTAGTTTAGTTTATTGGTTTGTCAGGAACCATGTACAGGGTGAAGATGCTCTGTACCAGATTATAGCGTTCTCACTAATTTCCAGCTCTAGTCCCTAAATAAAAAAAGCAATACAATTCAATTCAATTCAACTTTATTTATATAGTGCCATTTCACAACAACAGTCATCTCATAGCACTTTCAACTGTAGGGGGAACCCCCACAGTTGCAGAAAGACCCCAGCAATCAGGCGATCCCCTGTGAACAAGCGCTTGGCGACGGTGGAGAGGAAAAACTCCCTTTTAACAGGAAGAAACCTCCAGCAGAACCAGGCTCAGGGAGAGGCAGTCATCTGCTGCGACTGGCTGGGGGGTGAGGGGACAGAGAAGATGAAAAGAACAGACATGTAGAGAGCAAACAGCACGATGGGGACTCAATCTATGGGAGAGAACAAACAGATGTTAATGACCAGCAAAAAAAAAAAATTACATTGGGAGTGAAGAAAGGAGTGAGGCCCAGTGCATTATTGGAGGTCCCCCGGCTGCCTAAACCTATTAGCAGCATAACTAAAGGAGGGTTCAGAAACACAAGATCCCTCCCTAATTGTAGGCTATATCAAAAAGGAAGGTTTTAACCCTATTCTTAAAAACAGAGATCGAGTCTGACTCCCGAATCCAGTTAAATCCTGTTAAAACCCTTGCTGCAGCATTTTGGATCACCTGAAGACTTTTTAAAGATGTTTTAGGACAACCTGATAATAAAGAATTACAATAATCTAACCTAGAGCTAACAAAAGCGTGGATCAGTTTCTCAGCATCACTCTGAGACAAGATGCTCCTAATCCCTATTCTTAAAAACAGAGATCGAGTCTGACTCCCGAATCCAGATTGGCAGCTGATTCCACAGGAGAGGAGCTTGATAACTGAAGGCTCTGCCTCCCATTGTACTTTTGGAGATTCTAGGTATTACAAGTAATCCTGCATTTTGAGAGCGTAGTGCTCTGTTAGGATAATACGGTAGTATCAGATCTTTTAAATAAAAAGGAGCCTGATTGTTTAGAGCTTTGTAAGTGAGAAGAAGGATTTTAAACTTAATTCTAAACTCTATGGGAAGCCAATGAAGGGAGGCCAGAACTGGAGAGATATGATCTCTCTTTCTAGTACCTGTTAAAACTCTTGCTGCAGCATTTTGGATCAGCTGAAGACTTTTTAAAGATGTTTTAGGACAGCCTGATAATAAAGAATTACAATAATCTAATCTCGAGCTAACAAAAGCGTGGATCAGCTTCTCAGCATCACTCTGAGACAAGATGCTCCTAATCTTGGCAATATTACGCAAATGATAGAAGGCAGTCTTAGAAACAAATTTAATATGTGAATTGAAGGACAAATCCTGATCAAAAATAACTCCAAGGTTCCTCATAGAGCTATTAAGAGAAAGAGTAACCGCATTCAAACTGAAAGTTTGATTTGGAAAGGTATTTCTAAGGTTTTTTGGACCAACATGTAACCCTTGCCTTATATTAATTAGGTAAGGGAAATTATTAAGTGTAGACCAGTTGCTAGGTTCGTAAGGGTTACAATAGGGAATTAAAATGAGTGTGGAATGAAATAGCTGGAGGCAAGAAATGAGCAATAATGGTTGTTATTTATAGGGATAAAGTGAACAATATATACAGACAATTTACAACTATACAAATATAACAACGGCCGGTATGAAATAAAACCCCAAAGATGTCCTACTGAGCTCAGTGTTTGTTTGTCCTTTCGGTTTAGTCATTTGACCAGTCAAGATATCTTGTATCTCCAGACTCAGGTTTCTTTTCCTCTTTTAAAGCTGCGACTTGGGTTGTTACCACTTTGAATCTTGGGCACTGGAGAGAGGAAGGATGCTCTTCAATCGAGATCTTGGTTAGATCTCGGTTCAGTCTCGGGTCAGGCTCGCCATCTCCATTCGGAGAGAATCCAGGATCCAGAAAGTTCTTAATCGGCAACCAAAAAAACCTAGCCTGCACAACAATAATGGTATTGTAGCGGGTTGATTCAACCCCCCACAACACACAGAGACAGTCAGCTCGTTACTCCTGGGTTTTTTCCGCTGCATGCTGAGTTTACAGCTGTGAGGTTAAAGTGTCATCCATGCATTGTGTTCATGCATCCTGTCTGTACCTCTGATATGCAAATGCCCAGATCGACTGCTGTGAATGTCTTTGATGTATTGTCTGAGTTGGGTATATATGCTGCACTGTTCTGTAAATCTGCCTCTCATTCTGATTCTAACCCCCCACAACACACAGAGACAGTCAGCTCCTTACTCCTGGGTTTTTTCCGCTGCATGCTGAGTTTACAGCTGTGAGGTTAAAGTGTCATCCATGCATTGTGTTCATGCATCCTGTCTGTACCTCTGATATGCAAATGCCCAGATCGACTGCTGTGAATGTCTTTGATGTATTGTCTGAGTTGGGTATATATGCTGCACTGTTCTGTAAATCTGCCTCTCATTCTGATTCTGCAACTGCTACTGCTGGACACACACACCGTGTGTCTCCTCTTCTCTGAGAGCCTGAGGACATCACCTCAGCCCGCAGCACGAGGGCTGGGGAGGTGTTCCGATGAAGGCGGTATGATTCAATAAACCAACTAAAAACTCCATCGCTGCCTTTATTTTATCATGCCGCTTCAGTATTATTGTTTACAGCTAGAGTAATTCGTCTTCCAATCCCTTCTTATATAACACCATAGCTTAGTGTTTAAATTCTTCTCTCATATTACTATTATTACAATTCAGCAATATAGTAATATCTTACATTTCACATCTTACATCTTACATGCATGTGTTCTTTTTTTCTCACAATCTCTCTGGTAGCACATGAAATACCCTTTTTTCATGTAACCAATTAAATGAATTCCTCTGTTTATCTCTACATCATTTAACCATGAAATTATGATTAATCCTCTCTAACCTTGTCTTTGTAAATCATGAAATGAAATACAATTAATTTATCACATAACCAGGGAATATACTGTCCCATTACTTCCAATATTCCCTTTTAAAATCAGTAAAACGCGGTCTGAGCTACTGGGTTTAGCATAACCTATGCATTTACATAGGAGACCAACACCATGTACTTTTAGCATCAAACTACACATTACATTCGACAGAAATAGTGCATAAGAACTAAAAGTACTTCAGCATACTGTTGGGAACTGAAATCACATTTAGGAAAATCATACAGACACAAAAAACAGCCTTTTCCATTGCTTTTAAACAGAAAAAGATCCACTCGCAATTAGCATTAGCATAACACTAATATTAGCATGTATTGTTTGGTTTTCACTCACCAAGATGAGGTATCATGTGAACACAGCAAAAGGACACAGCCACAATGCCTCTCAAGCTCGTGCTCCCGTCAACTTAGGATAATAAAGGTTGCAAATTAGCGTTTGGAGAGTGTTTAGATCCATTTATAGCATTTTTCTGAATTAACTCACCAAGAAGAGGTATCAGTGTGAACCAGACCGCCCACAGCCTCTCTCGTCCGCTCTCAGATCATGAAAGACCGATGACCAGCAGAGCGCCTCGGCACTCTGCTCGGAAGGCGGGGCTAGTATCGCTCTTAACGAATGAAAAGACCCAGATCACCCAATGTGACCATGAAACAGGGATTTAAAAGTTGGATAACGAGGATCACACTTCCTCTTCCCAAAATAATCGGTTTTCAAAATAAAATCACACAATTGTATTAATACAATTGACATCTGAGAAAAAAAAAGGGTCATTTTCTCAGCTGGGTTACACTCTCCCGCGCTAAATAGCATGCACGTCCCGTTGCATGTGCAACCAAGACTGTCCATCGTCAGTATTGGTTGAGTTGTAATGTGATCATTTTCAGTATTGTCTCCATCCGGTATCATTTATGGTCAGAACTACGACGGTATCTGGTCGTCTTCGAACCTCCGACTTTCGTTTCTCTTTTGGCTTTGTACTGAGTGTACTTTGTGAGTTTTGAGCTTTTGGTTCTGCAGTTAGTTTTACTAGTTGCATTTGAAATTCTGCAACTTGTTTTGAGAGTTCTTGGAGTGGGTTTAACGTGATATTGTTCTCATTTTCACCTGAACTGCATTGCACAGTTTGCACGTGGGATTGTTGCAATTTGGACATAGCAGGATCAGTCAAGATTAATTCTACACTGGAGCGCCAAGTATCATAAACTAGCTCATAAGTTGGTCGGAGGTCTTTGCCAGAAAAAGCTCTGAGCTTTTGTGAAAACGGCTGAACGGAAAAATCTTCCGTTTTTACAATGTGCTCAACTACCACACGTTGCACTTCTGGGGGATTTAAATCATGTGTAGAAATGGTGGGCATACTTTGAGCTGTGGTGCTCGCAGTGTGATTCAGCTGGTTAGTTGGCTGTGCACCTTGAATACTGGGCTCAGCTGCAGAAGGCTGAGGTTGAGGTTCATCTAAGAAAGCTTCAGGTAAGTGATCAGGTAACTTAACTTGCTCTGATTGATCATTTTCAGATTCTTTGATTGCCTCAGAAATCTGTAACATCACATCTTTCAGGACATCTGCAAAATCTCTGCCACTCATCTTCGCTAGGTTTTTAATGTTAGTGAGATATGACTTGGTCTTATCGTTCCCTACACGGTGCGTGTAAACACTGGCAAGAGATTGTATCATATAGCTGGCTCCACTATCAGATACATGAGTACATGGCAATGGGTCAAGAGCTTCAAAAGCAATACCCGAGTGATACTCAAAAATAGCACTCTGGGAAAACTCAGACTTACTATCTGCTACTTTTATGACTCTTGAAATCGATCCATAGCGTTTCAAAAACTCAGTCACTTCATCAAGTTGCTCATCTCCAGCGATTTCACTCACTATCACTGCGTTTGGAATTTTCACAGATTCACGTTCAACAATATTCATTTTGGGTACGTTATAGGCTTGAAATAATGTAAGGGAGAGAAGAAAAAGGCTCCTGGCTGGGCTCGCCACTTCTTATTGTAACCCTTGCCTTATGTTAATTAGGTAAGGGAAATTATTAAGTGTAGACCAGTTGCTAGGTTCGTAAGGGTTACAATAGGGAATTAAAATGAGTGTGGAATGAAATAGCTGGAGGCAAGAAATGAGCAATAATGGTTGTTATTTGTAGGGATAAAGTGAACAATATAAACAGACAATTTACAACTATACAAATATAACAACGGCCGGTATGAAATAAAACCCCAAAGATGTCCTACTGAGCTCAGTGTTTGTTTGTCCTTTCGGTTTAGTCGTTTGACCAGTCAAGATATCTTGTATCTCCAGACTCAGGTTTCTTTTCCTCTTTTAAAGCTGCGACTTGGGTTGTTACCACTTTGAATCTTGGGCACTGGAGAGAGGAAGGATGCTCTTCAATCGAGATCTTGGTTAGATCTCGGTTCAATCTCGGTTCAGTCTCGGGTCAGGCTCGCCATCTCCATTCGGAGAGAATCCAGGATCCAGAAGGTTCTTGATCGGCAACCAAAAAAAACCTAGCCTGCACAACAATAATGGTATTATTGTTTACAGCTAGAGTAATTCGTCTTCCAATCCCTTCTATATATAACACCATAGCTTAGTGTTTAAATTCTTCTCTCATATTACTATTATTACAATCCAGCAATATAGTAATATCTTACATTTCACATCTTACATCTTACATGCATGTGTTCTTTTTTTCTCACAATCTGTCTGGTAGCACATGAAATACCCATTTTTTTTCATGTAACCAATTAAATGAATTCCTCTGTTTATCTCTACATCATTTAACCATGAAATTATGATTAATCCTCTCTAACCTTGTCTTTGTAAATCATGAAATGAAATACAATTAATTTATCACATAACCAGGGAATATACTGTCCCATTACTTCCAATATTCCCTTTTAAAATCAGTAAAACCCAGTCTGAGCTACTGGGTTTAGCATAACCTATGCATTTACATAGGAGACCAACACCATGTGCTTTTAGCATCAAACTACACATTACATTCGACAGAAATAGTGCATAAGAACTAAAAGTACTTCAGCATACTGTTGGGAACTGAAATCACATTTAGGAAAACCATATAGACACAAAAACAGCCTTTTCCATTGCCTTTAAACAGAAAAAGATCCACTCGTGATTAGCATTAGCATAACACTAATATTAGCATGTATTGTTTGGTTTTCACTCACCAAGATGAGGTATCATGTGAACACAGCAAAAGGACACAGCCACAATGCCTCTCAAGCTCGTGCGCCCGTCAACTTAGGATAATAAAGGTTGCAAATTAGCATTTGGAGAGTGTTTAGATCCATTTATAGCATTTTTCTGAAATAACTCACCAAGAAGAGGTATCAGTGTGAACCAGATCGCCCACAGCCTCTCTCGTCCGCTCTCAGATTGTGAGAGACCGACGACCAGCAGAGTGCCTCGGCACTCTGCTCAGAAGGCGGGGCTAGTATTGCTCTTAACGAATGAAAAGACCCAGATCACCCAACGTGTCCATGAAACGGGGATTTAAAAGTTGGATAACAAGGATCACACTTCCTCTTCCCAAAATAATCGGTTTTCAAAATAAAATCACACAACTGTATTAATACAATTGACATCTGAGAAAAAAAGGGTCATTTTCTCAGCTGGGTTACAAACAAGAATGACTTCAGTCTTATCTGAATATAATAGCAGGAAATTACAAGTCATCCAAGCTTTGATTTCCTTAAGACAGGCTTCTAACTTGACTAATTGATTACTATCATCTGGCTTCATTGACAGGTATAATTGTGTGTCATCTGCATAACAATGAAAATGTATACAGTGCTTTCTAATAATGTTGCCTAGCGGAAGCATATATAAACTAAAAAGAGTAGGGCCTAGCACAGATCCCTGTGGAACTCCATAACTGAGCTTTGAGTTGAAAGAAAATTCATTATTGACATGAACAAACTGGAGCCTATCAGATAAATAAGATCGAAACCACTGCAATGAAGTTCCATTAAGTCCAACATAGTGTTCTAATCTATCAAGTAGAATATTATGATCGATAGTATCAAAAGCTGCACTAAGGTCTAAAAGGACAAGTACAGAAACCAGTCCATTATCAGATGCGATGAGGAGGTCGTTAGTGACCTTCGCTAAGGCTGTTTCAGTACTATGATGGATTCTAAACCCAGATTGAAACTCTTCAAGTAAACCATTTCCCTGCAGGTAGTCAAATAATTGTGTTCTAAGATTTCTGAGATGAAAGGGAGATTAGAGATTGGTCTATAGTTAGCTAAAGCTCCTGGATCCAGCGTTGGCTTTTTGAGTAGGGGTTTAATTACAGCCGTTTTAAAAGCCTGCGGTACATGGCCTAAAGTTAATGAAGAATTGATTATATGAAGAATAAAGCTACCAATAAGTGGGAAGACTTCTTTAAATAACCTGGTAGGAATATGGTCTAAAAGACAAGTTGAAGGCTTGGATGAGGAAACTATTTTGTCTAACTCTAAAAGGTCAATTGGAGTAAACTCATCAAGACAGTTATCAATTGAAGGAGTTGTGGTAGTTACTATATTTAAGTCCTGACTAGTAAGCTCTAAGGGAATGGTAGGATTGACAGAGTCCTGATTCTTTGTCAACTTGGCTACAGTACTGAAAAGAAACCTGGGATTATTCTTGTTCTCTTCTATTAATGCAGAATAATAACTCGTTCTAGCTTTTCTAAGAGATTTTTTATAAATTAAAAGATGATTTCTCCAAGCTAAACAGAATTCATCTAAATTAGTGGAGCACCATTTTTTTTCTAATTGACGAGTCTTCTGTTTTAAGTTACGAGTTTCTGTGTTGAACAAGGAGTTCGAAATCTTGATTAGACTTTTTCCTTTTTTAAGGGGGCCACCAAGTCTAGAGTCTGATGCAGAGAAGCTGTAACCACTATCTACCATGATATCAAATACAGAAGGAGCAAGCTCTCTATAGCTTATTTTCGTTGAGTTGAACATGGCATAGAGGAAACAATCTGCATAAATTTGGTAACAACATCATCTGCAGAGGCATCTACTGTAGTAACATTTTTCTATAGGAGCCAAATGGTCAGAATAGTAAATCAAAGGTTAACAGCAATGGACTGACGAGTACAGGGTTAATGAGGAGACCCACTACAGATTTTCTATTTCTATGCCATATGTCAGAACAAGGTCCAACGTATGGTGGGATATTGAGTAGAATTTTTTACCTTCTGAGAAAACCCCATCGAGTCTAATATTGAATTAAATGCCACATAAGGCAATCACTGTTTTACATCTACATGTATATATTAAAGTCCCCAACTATAATTATTCTATTGATTTCAACACTAAATCAGCTAAGAATTCGGGAAATTCTGATAAAAATTCTGAGTAGTTTGATGGAGGACGATAAACTATGGCAAATAAAATTTGGGTTTAGCCTAAAATTGTTAAAGTGTGCATACTGAGGACCAGGCCCTCAAAGGAATTATAACATGTATTTTTGCTTTACATTAACTGTATTTGGAATGGTAAATTGATGCTACTCCTCCTCCATGACCAGAACTTCTGGATTTTGACAGTTTAAATAACCAGAGGGAGTTGATTCATTTAAACCAACATAATCCTCTTGTCCTAACCAAGTCTCTGTAAGAGATATTAAATCAATCTGATTATCAACTAACAGATCATGGATTATTAGAGATTTGGGAGTTAGAGACCTATATTTTATAAACCACATTTACTTTTTAAATTATGAGGAGGAACAGAGGCCAAGTCATTCAATTTAGAAGCTTCATGTTTAATTTGAGTTTTACCAACTTTTTGTTTAATCACTTTGGGATGCTTATATATTATATTTTTATTTGCTTTGGAGGGAGCAGACAATGATTCTCTGATGGGGAAGAGGAGCTGCAGAGAGGCGTGTAAGACTGCGACTCTGCTAAAAGCAGAATTGAGAGCCAAATAAACAGAATTATTTTCACTTTGTTAATACAAAATTATCACATTAAGAACTAACCCCAAATCAGTTACAATCATTCACTTTTTATTATTTAACTTATGATTTCACAAAGGGCTAACAAGTGCTTTTTGTGAGTACAAAGGGTGTGCAGTGTCACGTTAACAACCCAGAGTAAGAAAACAAATTCAATGCATGAAGCATGTACCAGTATATAACATAGTGAATTGTACCTTTGGGGTTGCCGTAGCCTGGTCTGGGTGGGGTTGTGTGATGTCAGGCGGGCTAACGGCTGGCCAATATAAATATACGAATCCTGTAATAATAAAGAGAATGTGCCTTCCAGCTCTCCTCCGGTTTGTTGTTATTTTTAGGACATAACAATTGGCAACGAAGACGATAATGGCAGCGTGCACAGGGCACATGCCAGGTTTACCAACCGTGTCATGGCCTCAATGGAAAGAGAGTTTCAAGGCGTTCGTGACAGCGGCGCGCCTGGGCTCGGCCAACGAAGAAAGACTGAAGAGTGTTTTACCTCTATCACCTCAGCACCAAGGGTCGGAGAATCGCTTTTGGTCGGTGCAGGATGGTTCGCTGGAGGAAATGCTTGAGGATGTTGGACGAGGCGTTCGGTGAACCCTCCACGGTCTCGGAGAGCCAGTGGAAATTCTACAAGAGATGGCAGCGGGAGGGTGAGTCGCTAAGCTTGTTTTTATTGGATTCTTAGCTTAGCACGCAAAGGCAACATTGGGCTGCATAAATATGGACTGGTTAAGGACAAGTTAGCACATGGCACTAGATGCTCGCAGTTAACAGCTAAGCTGTTGTTAGCTGCTCAGCCGACGTCATGGGGGGAAGTGCTGGAGTTGGCGAGGAGAGAAGACTCGGTAGCCCAGTTGGAGCAGAGGGCTAAGGCTAGCCAAGGGTTGCTCACGCACAATTTCCCGCCGGATGTGGAAGTTGGCACGCTGACGGGGCAGCATATTGGAGGCAGGTGAAAAAGGAAGAAGAAGAGGCGAACTGCCTTGCGGGTGGGAAGACCCGGAGGTCTGGCTCAAGTTCACGCTGCAAGGATGGGGAAAGGCCCGCTGAAGTGGTACGTCCTCCAACTGGATGAAGTTGATGTGTCGCTTATGGTAGACTCGGGGGTTGGGAGTCGATCCCTGAACCTCCCAACCCTGCGGTGTCTGTTACCCGCGAAGCACATTAAGGGTGAAGCAGTAAGACTTTTTGGCTACGGCCATGCGGAGATCGAAATGGCGGGCACAGCGGACTTTGAGGTGACCTGCGGGTCAAAGAGCTTCCCTAACTTTATACACTGTATACATTTTCATTGTTATGCAGATGACACACAATTATACCTGTCAGTGAAGCCAGATGACAGTAATCAATTAGCCAAGTTGGAAGCCTGTCTTAAGGAAATCAAAGCTTGGATGGCTTGTAATTTCCTGCTATTAAATTCAGATAAGACTGAAGTCATTCTTGTTTGTCCAAAAAACCTTAGAAATACCTTTCCAAATCAAAATTTCAGTTTGGATGCGGTTACTCTTTCTCTTAACCCTCATCCTACCAACATATTTTACATACAAATAGTACCAACTGGGGTCCGTTTGGACCCCACACAAATTTAACTGTTAATTGGATTATTAAGCAATACCAAAGTATTTTTTTCACTTAAAATGTTTTATTTGGTTAAAACAAAGAGTTGTGCTTGAAACATGATCCAAAAATCCCGGAATGGGGCTAGTTTGTCGGTTGCCTGCCTTTCAGCACGAGTAGCCGGAAGTGGTTGAAAAACACTTCCGGTGAACCTAGTTCGCGACATGGTGGCACTAAAGATAGGTCTTCCTTCTTTCTCTGACCAAAGTCTACCTTGTTGAGCCATCATTCACTGAAATATAACACAAAATTCATACATTTAATATCATTAACATCATATTTTTCCCTGGGGTCCGATCGGACCCCAATGAAAAATCTGAACTGACAGTACAGAAGAAAACTGTATTTTAAATCAGATTTATTTTTTGTGATTCACAGATGATGACAAACAAAGTCAGAAAGCATGATAGCTGTGATCGATAATATGTCCGTGTTGTGTATAAGAACATATGTGTGGGGTAGGATCAGGGTTGTTCTGTGAGGAACCTTGGAATTATTTTTGATCAAGATCTGTCTTTCAATTCACATATTAAATTTGTTGCTAAGACTGCCTTCTATCATTTACGTAATATTGCCAAGATTAGGAGCATCTTGTCTCAGAGTGATGCTGAGAAACTGATCCACGCTTTTGTTAGTTCTAGATTAGATTATTGTAATTCTTTATTATCAGGTTGTCCTAAAACATCTTTAAAAAGTCTTCAGCTGATCCAAAATGCTGCAGCAAGAGTTTTAACAGGTACTAAAAAGAGAGATCATATCTCTCCGGTTCTGGCCTCCCTTCATTGGCTTCCCATAGAGTTTAGAATTAAGTTTAAAATCCTTCTTCTTACTTACAAAGCTCTAAACAATCAGGCCCCTTTTTATTTAAAAGATCTGATACTACCGTATTATCCTAACAGAGCACTACGCTCCCAAAATGCAGGATTACTTGTAATACCTAGAATCTCCAAAAGTACAATGGGAGGCAGAGCCTTCACTTATCAAGCGCCTCTCCTGTGGAACCAGCTGCCAATCTGGATTCGGGAGTCAGACTCGATCTCTGTTTTTAAGAATAGGGTTAAAACCTTCCTTTTTGATATAGCCTACAATTAGGGAGGGATCATGTGTTTCTGAACCCTCCCTTAGTTATGCTGCAAAGAGGTTTAGTCAGCCGGGAGACCTCCAATAATGCACTGGGCCTCATTCCTTTCTTCACTCTCAATGAAATCTTTTTTGGGTTTTTTTGCTGGTCATTAACATCTGTTTGTTCTCTCCCATAGATTGAGTCCCCATCGTGCTGTTTGCTCTCTACATGTCTGTTCTTTTCATCTTCTCTATCCCCTCACCCCTCAGCCAGTCGCAGCAGATGACTGCCCCTCCCTGAGCCCGGTTCTGCTGGAGGTTTCTTCCTGTTAAAAGGGAGTTTTTCCTCTCCACTGTCGCCAAGCGCTTGCTCAGAGGAGATCGCCCGATTACTGGGGTCTTTCTGCAACTGTGGGGGTTCCCCTACATTTGAAAGTGCTATGAGATGACTGTTGTTGTGAAATGGCGCTATATAAATAAAGTTGAATTGAATTGAATTGAACTTTACGTTCCAAGTGGCACGTCAGGAAACCGACCTGCTGGGGTTGGACCTGTTGGGACGGTAAGGGTTTTCCATAATGGTCCCTGAAGGCTTGCGGGTGCTGTCCGTGGGTGCAGACTGGCGCCTCCGCTGGCCAAAGCAATTTGTGGGTTTAGGCCACATTGACGCATTTTATCACTGGCCTTTGGTGAATGACAGCGTCACGGCAAAGATTCAACCGTTGAGGTGTCTCCCACTGGCGCTGAGAGTGGAGGTGTCAGTGGAGCTGAATTGGCTGTTGGAGTAGGGTGTCATTGAGAAGGCCAATGCTTCCCCGTGGATTTCCAACCTCGTGGTGGCAAAGAAGAAGGGGGGGGGCATTAGGCCTTACATTGACCTTAGAATTATTATTATTGACTATACTAGCATCAGCACCGGATCACCCCAGGGCTGTGTACTTTCCCCCCTACTCTTCTCCCTTTACACCAACTCCTGCACCTCCAGCCACCAGTCTGTCAAGTTGATCAAGTTTGCGGATGACACCACCCTCATCGGGCTCATCTCCAACGGCGACGAGTCCGCCTACAGGAGAGAGGTGGCCCAGCTGGCGTCCTGGTGCAGCAATAACAACCTGCAGCTGAACGCTCTGAAGACAGTGGAGATGATTGTAGACTTCAGGAAAGTCACTACTCCTCTGCCCCCCCTCACCCTCTCAGGCTCTCCCATCACCACTGCTGATTCCTTCCGCTTCCTAGGCACTACCATCACCAGGGACCTCAAATGGGAGCTGACCATCAGCTCACTCATCAAAAAAGCCCAGCAGAGGATGTTCTTCCTGCGGCAGCTGAGGAAGCTCAAGCTACCCACCAAGATGTTAATGCAGTTCTACACAGCCATCATCGAGTCCATCCTCACCACCTCCATAACCGTGTGGTACGCAGGAGCCACTGCCAGGGACAGACTAAGGCTGCAGCGCGTCGTGCGCACTGCTGAGAAGGTGATCGGCTGCAAGCTCCCATCTCTCCAGGATCTGTACATCTCCAGGACCCGGAGGCGTGCTGGCCGGATCATAGCCGATCCCTCACACCCTGGTCACGTACTGTTTGCCCCCCTCCCCTCTGGTAGAAGACTTCGGTCCATCCAGACTAAAACCTCCGGTCACATGAACAGCTTCTTCCCCTCTGCCATTAGACTGCTGAACACTAAGTGACTTATTGACTCTCGTGCACCATGTACAGCAGCTCAACCAGACTCATGTCAATCACCACTGTTTTCTTCCTGCATTACCGACTGCACTATATAGTTCTCCACAGTATCTGCTGCTGGCTAATATATATTTTAACTGTTGACCAGTATCACTTAATCTTATCCTACACTTTATTACATGTATAGTTTATTTCTCTTATCTTATCATGTTTAATGTTGCAGCATTGCACCGAGACAAATTCCTAGTTTGTGTACTACATGAACAATGGCAATAAACCTGATTCTGATTCTGATTCTGATTCTGATTCTGAACGGTGAATAAGGCGGTTGTCCCAGATAAATACCTGCTGCCTACTATGGAGGAACTGATGGTGACGTTTAGTGGGGCGAAAGTTTTTTCAAAGTTGGATCTCCGGCAGGGCTACCTGCAGGTGCCATTACACCCAGCCAGCAGAAACCTGACTGCTTTTGTGACGTACATGGGGGTGTTCCGGTACACAAGGATGCCTTTTGGCCTGAGCTTGGTGCCGAAATGCTTCCAGAAGGTGATGGCCACCTTATTAGCCGGCCTGAAGGGGGTAGTCATGTACGTTGATGACATCGTCGTGCACGGGGCATCGAGCAAAGAACAAGACAGAAGGCTGGAGAGGGTCCTGAA
Organism: Pholidichthys leucotaenia; assembly: GCA_020510985.1. NCBI lineage: Eukaryota > Metazoa > Chordata > Actinopteri > Cichliformes > Pholidichthyidae > Pholidichthys > Pholidichthys leucotaenia. The sequence continues at coordinate 306,910,764 of CM035844.1, forward strand.
GAGACTGCTGGAACACGGGGTTACTCTGAACAGCGACAAGTGTGTCCTGGCGGTGGAGGCGGTGGACTTTGTGGGTTTCCAGCTGTCGGGAGATGGACTGAAACCTTTGGTTTCGAACGTGGAGGCGGTGCTTCATCTGGTGGACCCCTTCTTACCGGCAGAGATCTCATCGTTCCTGGGAATGCTAAACTTTTATGGACGATTCATTCCGAAGTACTCTGAAACGATTGAGCCACTCAGAGTGCTGCTGAAACAGGACGCGCCTTGGGTTTGGACTCCTGCCTGCTCGGCGGCTGTGAGGAAACTGAAACAGCAGCTCACATCACTCCCAGTCCTGGCCCATTTTGACCTGGACTGTTCTACGATTGTGACCTGTGACACTTCTGGTTCTGCCCTGGGGGCAGTAATGTCTTAGGTGCAGGATGGTACAGAGCGCCCGGTCGCTTTCGCATCAAGGTCTCTGTCGGGTGCTGAGAGGAAGTACGCTGTCAGAGAGAGGGAGACGCTGGCCTGTGTGTGGGCCTGTGAGAGGTGGCATATGTACCTCTATGGCCAGTGCTTCACATTGAGGACAGATCATTGAGCGTTGACAACCCTGCTGAAGACTTCGGGGTTGGGTCACAGGCCGCTGCGTATCCACAGGTGGTCCAAGAGGCTTAGGGCTTACAACTTTGACACTAAGTACACTCCGGGCAAGGACAACGTCGTGCTGTCTAGGGCCCCGACATGTGTGCTGGTACCGGATGGAGAAACCATGGACCAAGTCGAGACGGAACTGGTCCATGCCCTGCATGGGACTCTCTGGGATATTGTGTCTCCTGACAAACTTAGAGAGGTTTCAGAGAATGACCAAGTGATGAAGAGACTGCGTGTGACGATCAGAGAGGGCTGGCCGGTGGGAGCGCCAGGGGTTCAGGCTCCATTCCATCACTTCAGAGATGAGCTCAGCTGCTGGGATGAGGTCTTCGTGGCTAGAGGTCTTTGTGCGGTGATCCCGGAGGCACTGAGAGGACGTGTGCTGAACATGCTGCATGAGGGCCACCTTGGGGTGGTTATAGTCAAGCAGCAGGGCAGGGATCCAGTTTGGTGGCCAGGATAGACAAAAAGATTGAGACGATGGTCAGAAACTGTGTCCCGTGCCTGGAGAGTGGAAAGACTGGTAGACCACCACCATCCCCTCTCCGGCCGATCGCTTACCCGGAGGGGCCCTGGAAACACATTGAACTTGACATCTGCGGTGAACTGCACACCGCCCTCCAGGGCAGCAGGTTCCTAGTGATGGTGTACAACTTGTGTTCTAAATGGCCGGAAGTGCTTCTGACGGGCTTGGTGACAACGGAGGTGATTACGGGGTTCCAGTCGTCGCTGTTTGCTAGATGGGGGACCCTGACTTCAGTGAGGATGGACAATGGCCCGTAGTTTATTTTGGAGGCTTTTGGGAGTTTCCTGCAGGCAAGAGGGATTAAGCACATTCGTACAGCGGTGTACCACCCACAGGCTAATGGGGGTGTGGAGAGAATTAATAGGACTTGAAAGAATGGGATGAGGGCCCATCTGGCTGATGGGTTTTCATTCATCGACATTCTGCACAACACCATACTCCATTATAGGGCATTGGTGCACGCCATGATGGGGCACTCCCCGGCGGTGCTGATGCTAGGAAGGGAGTTAATGCTTCTGGTGAGACGACTGGGGCTGTCTCGAAGGAAGTGCACTGAGGATTCGGGTGCGCTGAGGCACAGGGTCTCGGACCAGCAATGGTGGATGAAGGACTTCTTTGACAGGAGGCATCGTAGCGGAGAGGGTGTGGGTCAGACACCCTGTATGCAGAATCAGAATCAGAATCAGAATCAGAATCAGGTTTATTGCCATTGTTCATGTAGTACACAAACTAGGAATTTGTCTCGATATAATGCTGCAACATTAAACATGATAAGATAAAAGAAATAAACTATACATGTAATAAAGTGTAGAATAAGATTAAGTGATACTGGTCAACAGTTAAAATATATTAGCGAGCAGCAGATACTGTGGAGAACTATATAGTGCAGTCGGTAATGCAGGAAGAAAACAGTGATGATTGACATGAGTCTGGTTGAGCTGCTGTACATGGCGCACGAGAGTCAATAAGTCACTTAGTGTTCAGCAGTCTGATGGCAGAGGGGAAGAAGCTGTTCATGTGACCGGAGGTTTTAGTCTGGATGGACCGAAGTCTTCTACCAGAGGGGAGGGGGGCAAACAGTACGTGACCAGGGTGTGAGGGATCGGCTATGATCCGGCCAGCACGCCTCCGGGTCCTAGAGATGTACAGATCCAGGAGAGATGGGAGCTTGCAGCCGATCACCTTCTCAGCAGTGCGCACGACGCGCTGCAGCCTTAGTCTGTCCCTGGGAGTGGCTCCTGCGTACCACACGGTTATGGAGGTGGTGAGGATGGACTCGATGATGGCTGTGTAGAACTGCACTAACATCTTGGTGGGTAGCTTGAGCTTCCTCAGCTGCCGCAGGAAGAACATCCTCTGCTGGGCTTTTTTGATGAGTGAGCTGATGGTCGGCTCCCATTTGAGGTCCCTGGTGATGGTAGTGCCTAGGAAGCGGAAGGAATCAGCAGTGGTGATGGGAGAGCCTGAGAGGGTGAGGGGGGGCAGAGGGGTAGTGACTTTCCTGAAGTCTACAATCATCTCCACTGTCTTCAGAGCGTTCAGCTGCAGGTTGTTATTGTTGCACCAGGACGCCAGCTGGGCCACCTCTCTCCTGTAGGCGGACTCGTCACCGTTGGAGATGAGCCCGATGAGGGTGGTGTTGTCCGCAAACTTGATCAACTTGACAGACTGGTGGCTGGAGGTGCAGGAGTTGGTGTAAAGGGAGAAGAGTAGGGGGGAAAGTACACAGCCCTGGGGTGATCCGGTGCTGATGCTAGTATAGTCTGAGACAGTCTTTCCCAGCCGCACATGCTGCCTCCGGTCCGTCAGAAAGTCGGTGATCCACCTGCAGAGGGAGTCAGGCACGTTGAGCAGGGACAGCTTGTCCTGGAGCAGAGCGGGGCGGATGGTGTTGAATGCGGAGCTGAAGTCCACAAACAGGATCCTGGCGTAGGTTCCCGGGGAGTCCAGGTGCTGCAGGATGGAGTGGAGGGCCAGGTTGACTGCGTCGTCTACAGACCTGTTGGCTCGGTAGGCAAACTGCAGCGGGTCCAGGAGAGGGGTGGTGATGGACTTGAGGTGGGACAGGACCAGGCGCTCAAAGGACTTCATGACTACAGAGGTGAGCGCTACAGGTCCGTAGTCATTAAGTCCAGTGATCCGTGGCTTCTTGGAGACAGGGATGATGGTGGAGGATTTGAGGCAGGACGGCACGTGGCATAACTTAAGGGAGGTGTTAAAAATGTCTGTGAAGACAGGAGCCAGCTGTTTCGCACAGTGTCTCAGGGTGGAGGGAGACACGCCGTCTGGGCCGGGGGCCTTGCACGGGTTCAGTCTGGAGAACTGACACACCTGGGTGTGTCCGGTGGAACTTCGCGATGAGGTCAGGATCCAACACCCACGAAGAGCGCACCCAGGATCTCCACTCTGGACCATAACCTTCCCAAGGTTCCCAAGGTGCACCCACAAGCTTCAGCCGCAGTGGGTCGGGCCACGCACGATTGTGAAACGAAAGGGTCCAGACACCTTCGAGCTGGACGATGGGTCCAGGTGGCATGCAGGTTGGCTGCGGAGGTCCCCACCGGAGGTGGCAAGTGACCCGGCGTTGGACATTTGGAATGACTCCTGGGACTGGGGAGGTCAGTCAGGTGCTGGCTTCCAGATGGAACCATCGGTGCCAGAGGTGGAGTGGCCCCGTGAGGGTTGCCCAGTTAGGGAACGTCGACGGCTGAAGTACTTGGACGATTTCTTTACTGGAAAGACTGGGAAAAAATAGAATTGGGGTGTTTGATCTGTTTGGTTTGTGTTTCAAGGTGTATATAGTTGTCTTCTGTTTTGCCTGTGTGATGCGGTTCTAGATTTTTCCAAGGTGGGGGGGTATAACATAGTGAATTCTACCTTTGTACCTTTGGGGTTGCCGTAGCCTGGTCTGGGTGGGTGACATATTATTCGGCCCAGGAAACACGCAAGCAGGCTCGGACAGATTTGAAAGCTTTATTCAACAATAACGTGTGTGTGTGTGTGGATGCGTGTATGCGAGATGTGAATGTGGTGTGGGTGGAGGATGAGGTCAGGACAGGGCAGTTCGCCGTTCAGCCAGGCAACCCTATGAGAGAGGAGAGCAGGGATTAGCTGGGCAACCAACGGGAAAGTGACGAAGTAATTGTGCTTACTTGTAGCGACGCGGTGGCTGGCGTGGCAAGTCCCAAGCCTGGGAGACAGCGTTCTGCTGAGCGTCCGTGAAGATGCAGCAAGTGGAGGAGCAGCGTGACGAGGGGAAGAGAGTCCGCCGCCAAGGGGATCCACCTGTGCACAGGGGAAGGCTGGATGGAGAAGGTAAGGCAAAATGACAGCTTACGTGTCTGACGAGGAAAACAGCTGGCCCAAACGACAGGGAGGTAGCTGTGGAGAAACGCAGGAAGACAGACGGCTCCAGGCCGCAGCTCAGGGCAGGATGGAATAAATAGCAGGGCTTAACGAGGCGCAGGTGAGTGCACAGCTGAGGTGGAAGCCTGTGAGCTGCGGGTGATGACAGTACTCCCCCCCCTACCAGCGCCTCCTGGCGCTGGCTTACCTGGGTGTGTCCGGTGGAACTTCGCGATGAGGTCAGGATCCAACACCCACGAAGAGCGCACCCAGGATCTCCACTCTGGACCATAACCTTCCCAATCCACCAGGTATTGCAGCCCACGACCCCGACGCCGGGAGTCCAAGATGGCATTAACACCCCACGCCGGGTCACCGTCGACCATCCTGAGTGCAGGAGGAGACCTAGGAGGAGGGCAGAGTGAACTGGAAAGCACGGGTTTAATTTTGGAGACGTGGAAGGTGGGACACACACAAAGGGAGGGTGAAGGGAGGGGGGGAGGGCCAAGCGCACAGCCACCGGGTTAATAATCCTGGATATGGTGAAGGGGCCGAGAAATCTTGGTGCCAGCTTCTTCTTCTCACCCTTGAGGCAGATGTCCTGAGAGGAGAGCCACACCTGCTGACCCACCCGGTAGGCAGGAGCCGGCCTTCTGTGACGGTTGGCGATGGAGCTGTTGCGCGCTGCTGTGCGTAATAGCGCGTCTCTGGTCTTCTTCCACACGCTCCGGCAGCGCCTGATGTGCACCTGAACAGAAGGAACAGCCAGTTCAACCTCCTGCTCCGGGAAAACAGGAGGGTCATACCCCAAGGATGCTTGAAAGGGAGACAACCCAGTAGCAGTGGACCGGGCCGAGTTATGGGCGTACTCCACCCAGGTCAGGTAGGAGCTTCAAGACGAAGGGTTGGATGATGTCATGCAGCGCAGAACAGCCTCCAACTCCTGGTTCGTGCGCTCACACTGCCCTTTGGACTGGGGATGATAACCAGAAGAGAGACTGACTGTGGCCCCCAAGGCGCTGCAGAAGCTCCTCCAAACCTGGGAGACAAACTGTGGACCACGGTCCGAGACCACGTCCTGCGGAATCCCATGCAGCCTGACGACATGCTGGACCAGGAGATCGGCCGTCTCACTTGCCGAAGGAAGACCCTGAAGGGGCACAAAATGGGCGGCCTTGGAGAACCTGTCCACGATGGTCAGGACCGTGTCATAGGTGTTGGAGACCGGGAGTCCGGTGACAAAGTCAAGTGCAATGTGAGACCAGGGCCTACCCGGAACCGGCAGGGGCTGGAGGAGGCCCACAGGTGGAGAGTTCGGAGACTTGCCGGTGGCGCACTGGGGACAGGCCCGGACATAGTTGGTAATGTCTTTCTGAAGGCCCGGCCACCAAAACAAGCGTTGCAGAAAACTCACCAGGCGGGTGATGCCAGGGTGACAGGCGAGTTTGGAGGTGTGGGCCCAGTGGATGACTTCACCCCGAACCGCCGAAGGAACATACAGTCTCCTCTCAGGCCCCCCACCGGGATCCGGCTCCGCCTCCTGAGCCCTCTTAATCTTGTCCTTGATGTCCCATGAAATCGCCCCCACAACGCACGACTCGGGCAGGATGGTATGCTCGGGCTCTTCTGGACCCTCCGGGGCGAACTGTCTGGAAAGGGCGTCAGGCAACCCATTCTTCGAGCCTGGATGGTACGTGATGGTAAAATTGAAACAAGTGAAGAACAGAGACCAGCGCACCTGGCGGGCATTCAGGCGCTTCGCTGATCTCAGGTACTCAAGGTTCTTATGGTCCGTCCAGACCACAAAAGGCAGGGCTGCCCCCTCTAACCAGTGACGCCACTCCTGTAGCGCGAGCTTGACAGCGAGGAGCTCCCTGTCGCCGACATCGTAGTTCCGCTCCGCCGCCGATAGTTTCCTGGAGAAGAAGGCGCAGGGCCGTTTAACTCCATCCACCGGTGACCGCTGGGACAACACCGCTCCCACCCCTGTGTCGGACGCGTCGACCTCCACCAGACACTGGAGAGCGGGATCAACCTGGGTCAAGACCCGGGAGGACGAGAACTCCGCCTGGAGAGTCTTGAAGGCGGCAGCAGCCTCCTCAGACCACCGAAAAGGCACCTTCGACGACGTGAGGTGAGTCAGGGGGGTGACGATGGCACTGTAGTTGGGGACGAAGCGCCGGTAGAAATTAGTGAATCCGATAAACTGTTGCACCTGCTTCCTTGAGGTCAATGTGGGCCACTCGACCACCGCTTTGACCTTAGCGGGGTCGGGGAGGATCTGGTTGTGGGAGATCACGAACCCCAGGAAGGAGGTGGTTTGGGTGTAGAACTCGCATTTTTCTGCCTTAATGAACAGGCGATTTTCCAGCAGACGTTGCAGGACCTGCTTCACATGGGCCTGGTGCTCCTCACGTGATCTGGAGAAGATGAGTATATCGTCAAGATAGACGAAGACGAAAACTCCCAGGAAATCCCGCAGAACGTCATTTATAAGGCGCTGGAAGATGGCAGGCGCGTTGGTGAGCCCGAACGGCATCACAAGATACTCAAAGTGGCTGCTGGGTGTCCTAAAGGCCATCTTCCACTCGTCTCCTTCCCGGATTCTAACGAGGTGGTAAGTGCTGCGGAGGTCGAGCTTGGTGAACCAGGTCGCCCCCTGGAGGGAGTGGAAAGCAGTGTCCATGAGCGGCAGGGTGTAGCGGGCCTTGATCGTGATGTCATTCAGGGCTCTGAAGTCAGTACAGGGACGGAGGGACCCATCCTTCTTGCCCACGAAGAAGAAGCCCGCACCGAGTGGGGACGAGGAGGGGTGAATGTTCCCAGTGCTGAGTGACTCCTTTATATATGTGTCCATCGCCTCGCGTTCCGGTGCAAAGAGACTGTAGAGGCGGCCAGATGGCAGGGGCGCCCCCGGACGGATGTTGATAGCACAGTCGTAGGGTCGATGCGGTGGAAGGGACAAGGCTTTGGACTTACTGAAAGCTGCCCCCAAGTCGTGGAACTCCTGCGGCAACAGGGTCAGGTCCGGGGGCTCAGAGACAGGGGCCGGCAGAGGGGCAGATGGAGCGCAGGCTGCCGACTGGAGACAGGTACCCAGGCAGAAGGTGCTCCAGGACAGGACGCTGCCGGTTCTCCAATCCAGGACAGGATTATGCAGCCGCAGCCAGGGGTAACCCAGAATGACACGGTCCGACAAAGAGGGCAGGATGTAGAAGGTCAGATCCTCCCGGTGGTTGCCGGAGACGATGATGGGAACTGGCTTGGAGCAATGAGTTACTGTACCCAAAGGAGAACGGGAGAGCGTTATCAAGTTCAGGGGATTGGGCAGCTGTTGGCTGGGTATGCCCAAATGGGTTGCCAGGCTCTTAGAAATAAAGTTCTGCTCTGCCCCAGAATCCACCAGTGCGTGAGTGGAATGTCCAGTGGAGTTGTGGCAGAAACGAATCGGCAATGTACAAGACGATAGGGGATTAGATCGGTTGGAGTCCGCGAGGCCCCCTATTGTGACTCGCGGACCTCCCCCTTTTGGCTTCACCGGACACAGCTCCACAGGATGCCGGTCATCTCCGCAGTACATGCAGAGACCCCGTTCCCGCCAGCGTTGTCTCTCCGCTAGAGGGAGCCTAGTGCGCCCGATAGCCATGTCCTCTGTTTCATCGGCGGACTCCGGGGCTGGTAATGCCAGAGGGCGCGACTGAGCTGAACGGAGGGAAGCTTCGCGTGAGAGGCTGGCAGACTTCCGCTCCGCGGCCCACTCACGCAGCCTGTTGTCCAGGCTAATCGTGAGCGAGATCAGCTCGGAGAGTCGCTCTGGGAGATCCCGACCAGCTAGTTCATCCCTCAGACCAGAATTAAGACTACGGAGGAAAACGCTGCAGAGAGAAGCCTCTCCCCAGCCCACCTCCTCCGCAGCCACCCGGAAGTCGACCGCATATTCCACCGCGGACTGGGCTCCCTGTTGGAGACCAAGAAGCCGGTCCGCGAGGACGCTATCGAGCCGGGAATGATCAAAGACCTCTAGAAAGTCTCGCACGAGCCGGTCATATGAGAGGTTTGTGTAACTTGGCTTCGTCATTACAGCGTAAGCCCAAGCTAACGCTCGAGGAGGTTAGCCATGTACCCGATTCGGCTATGGTCTGAGGGGAAGTCCCCGGGAACGCGCAGAAACACCAACTCACACTGAAGTATAAACCCCTTCGCTCCACCGAGTTTCCCGCTGAAGCGAGCAGGAGTTGGGATGGGTGTGAGACGGGCTGGCGCTCCCGAGCTAGGCTGGCCGGCTGTGGAAGCACCCATAGCCACGCCGCCAGAAGGACCTGAAGGGAAAGGCCGCGGGGGGTCCAGGCGGTCCAACCGATTGGTAATTGAGGTGAGTTGATTTAGAATGACCTGTTGTTGATGAGCAATCAAATCTACCTGAGCCTTGAGGGTGGTAAAACGGCGCGCGAGCCCGCTATCCGCTGGGCCGCTTTGCTGGAGCCGTACTGACATATTATTCGGCCCAGGAAACATGCACGCAGGCTCGGACAGATTTGAAAGCTTTATTCAACAATAACGTGTGTGCGTGGATGCGTGTATGCGAGATGTGAATGTGGTGTGGGTGGAGGATGAGGTCAGGACAGAGCAGTTCGCCGTTCAGCCAGGCAACCCTATGAGAGAGGAGAGCAGGGATTAGCTGGGCAGCCACACGGGAAAGTGACGAAGTAATTGTGCTTACTTGTAGCGACGCGGTGGCTGGCGTGGCAAGTCCCAAGCCTGGGAGACAGCGTTCTGCTGAGCGTCCGTGAAGATGCAGCAAGTGGAGGAGCAGCGTGACGAGGGGAAGAGAGTCCGCCGCCAAGGGGATCCACCTGTGCACAGGGGAAGGCTGGATGGAGAAGGTAAGGCAAAATGACAGCTTACGTGTCTGACGAGGAAAACAGCTGGCCCGAACGACAGGGAGGAAGCTGTGGAGAAACGTAGGGAGACAGACGGCTCCAGGCCGCAGCTCAGGGCAGGATGGAATAAATAGCAGGGCTTAACAAGGCACAGGTGTGCGTGCAGCTGAGGTGGAAGCCCGTGAGCTGCGGGTGATGACAATGGGGCGGTGTAATGTCAGGCGGGCTACGGCTAGACAGAAATATAAGAGTTCCTGTTAATAATAAAGACAATGTTCCTTTCAGCTCTCCTCTGGTTTGTTGTTATTTTTAGGACATAACAATGTATACATTAGGGATGGGCATTCGGTGAAATTTTCTTCACCGATCGTCGGGAGAATTAATGATTAATAATCGGTTAATCATTAACATTTTTAGGTACGTAACAAGGCAGGTAGACTACATTAGAACATCAGGTGCACGGAGAGCCGCACAACTCAAATCCACCTCTCTCTCTCAAATCTCTCTCTCTCTGTTCACTGTTCTCGTGTTGGCTCACTCGGGAATCTCGCAAGCTGATTGGCCGAGACGTTTCACCCCGCAAGCTGATTGGCCGAGACGTTTTACCCAGCTTCTGTGCCGCTCGCCACCCAACAAACGAAGACCGCATTCATTGCTCTATCGCTCGTGTTACTTAGTCTAGCCGCGCGGAACTTTTTGCTGTTCTCTTGTGCCATTTTGTGAGAAATAGTCTTCCCGTCGAGCCACAACGCCGCCTCCTGCTGCTTCTCTCGACGATTCTGCGCCTCTAGCACCCGAGGAGCAGTAAAGCTCTCATTAACCTGTGCAGTAAATCATTTTCATCTTGAGTTACGTATCTTGTTATAAGAATACATCTACGTATGTATGTACACTTACACACACACACACACACACACACACGTGTGTGTGTGTCTTCTACCGAATCTTCATGACCTTCTCAATAAAGTTTCTGAAAAAAAAAAAAAGAATCTTCACGACCGCCATTACTCAGCGCGCAACCACTGTTGGCGGTTTCTTCGCGTAATAAGGGTGTTCCATGGACCCTGTCGATGAGGTATATTTGTATGCTGCATTGCAGTGATTGCAGTACACCTGGTCATTTTTTAAACTGAAATGGTCCTACGCAACACTTCGCCGTAACCGCTTCATGATTTGGCGATTGCCCTACGGAAGCGCGCATGTATCAACTGAGGCACGCCAGGGTATGGCGATGGTGTAATGTTGCCCCCTGGTGCCCAAATTTTGCCATTGCATTGTTTGAGGACGGCCGTGCACTAGGCCTAATAACCTCGGATTGTTTAAAAAAAAAAAACGGTTTGTCGACGAAAATGAACTTCCTCGGTGAAATTCTTAATGATCAATTATCGGTTAATCGGTAAATTATGCCCTTCCCTAGTATACATAATCTCACTGTATTTTAGTCCCTCCAGGATTTCACCAGCTGTTTTTGTGATGGCTGCGAGCAAAATGTCTGAATTTGTAGGCGCTTTTCCAAAAAGCTGCCATAAAAGTTGCAACATTTTTAGAGGGTTTTTTTGCACTGAAAGTTGTGTGAGGAAGTACAAATTTTAAAGTAGCTGCTTTTTCCATAGTTTACAGTGATGTTATTTTATGTAGCACCACAAGAAAAGATAAGATAAGATAAGCCTTTATTAGTCCCACAACGGGGAAATTCCAGGATTGCAACAGCACAGGGATAGCAACACTCAGAGCAACAATCAGAAGGCAAGAAAAAAAACAGGCAAGCAAGAGCAGCTAATATACATATGTACATATTACTATAAAATATATATATACACACACACACACACAGACACACAGTGCAGAGCATTGTAGCTGGATGGAATAAATATATGAATATATGAACACAGTGCAGAGCATTGTAGCTAGATGGAATAAATATGTAAATATATAAACACCCACAGTACGGAGCATTGCAGCTAGGTGGAATAAATATGCAAGTATATAAACACACACAGTGCGGAGCAATGTAGCTAGATGGAATAATATGTAGATATATAAAAACACAGTGCGGAGCATTGTAGCTAGATGGAATAAATATATAGATATATAAATATAAACACACCCAGTGCTGAGCATTGTAGCTAGATGGAATAAATATATAGATATATAAATATAAACACACCCAGTGCAGAGCATTGTAGCTAGATGGAATAAATATGTAAATATATAAACACACACAGTGCAGAGCATTGTTGCTAGGTGGGATGAAACAGCATAACCGTCTATTTAGTTATCCTACATGGTATGATTATGTGCCCATACATATTCTCACCCTCCATAGCGACCGGTATGTTCCTAGTTGTATGCCGGAGAGGACCATTGTGTAAGTCTATTGCATCTTTTGCATTCAAAAACTATTAGTTTGTTACGTCTTTTTGCTATCTCTGCGAGCAGCCCTGCTTAGGTTGTACAGTCTGACAGCCGTTGGTAGGAAGGACCTACGAAACCTCTCGGTTGTGCACCTGGGATGATGTAGTCTGCTGCTAAATGAGCTCCTCAGTGCATCCAGTATGTCCTGCATAGGGTGGAACTCGGACTCCAGCAGAGATGACAGTTTAGCCACCGTCCTTCTCTCTCCTATCTCCTCCATCGGATCAAGGCGTTGCCCCAGGACAGAGCTAGCTTTCTTAATCAGTTTGTTCAGTCTCTTCCTATCGGCTGCAGTAATGCCACTGCCCCAGCAGACCACTCCAAAAGTGATGGCTGATGCCACCACCGTGTCATAGAATGACTTCAGCAGCGCCCCTTGTACACCAAAAGACCTGAGTCTCCTCAGCAGGAACAGCCTGCGCTGTCCCTTCTTGTAGAGTGCGTCAGTATTGTGTGACCAGTCTAGTTTATTGTTCAGATGAATACCCAGGTACTTGTAGGATGTCACCATCTCGATGTCTGTTCCCTGTATATTTACTGGTGCTGTGAGGGGCTGCCCATGCCTGCGGCAGTCCACCACCAGCTCCTTAGTTTTCCTCGCGTTGATCTGGAGGCAGTTCCGATGGCACCAGTCCACAAAGTCCTGGATAAGCCCTCTGTACTCAGCTTCATCTCCGCTGGAGATGAGACCAACGATCGCAGAGTCATCAGAGAACTTCTGTAGATGGCAATGTGTTGTGTTGTGTGAGAAGTCCGCAGTATAAAGAGTGAACAGGAAGGGAGCCAGCACCGTTCCCTGGGGGGCCCCCGTGCTACTGATGATCGTGTCGGAAACACAGTCCCGGGTTCTCACAAACTGAGGCCGGTTCGTGAGGTAGTCCAGGATCCATGATGACAGGTGCTGGTCCACCCCTGCGCGCAGCAGCTTGTCCTTCAGGATCATCGGTTGGATGGTGTTGAAAGCACTGGAGAAGTCAAAGAACATGATCCTCACCATATTCCCGGGCTTCTCCAGGTGGGACAGAGAACGGTGAAGGAGGAAGATCACCGCATCCTCCACCCCAATGCCATGCTGGTAGGCGAACTGGAGTGGATCCATCGCTGGTTCTACCAGGGGGCGGAGATGAGCAAGGAGCAGTCTCTCCAGGGTCTTCATCAAGTGGGACGTCAAGGCCACCGGTCTGAAGCTGTTCAGGTCTTTGGGGTGGGAAGTTTTTGGTACAGGTACCACACAAGATGTTTTCCACAGCTGTGGTACCCTCCCCAGTTTCAGGCTCATGTTGAAGATATATGTCACAATCCCACACAGCTGGTCTGCACAGGACTTGAGGAGCTTTGCGCTGATGCCGTCCGGTCCCGACGCCTTCCTCGCCTTGATCTTCCTCAGCTCCGTCCTCACCTGGGTCTTGGTCAGGGTCAGGATGGGGGGCTGTGTGTTGGGAGTGGGGGGGGTGTCGGTGGAGTGGGGAGTGGGTAGCAGGACTTGATTTCTTAGAGGCAGCAGTGGTTGTTGTGCAGACAGGGGGGAGGGCTGTTGGTCAAATCTATTGAAAAACAGATTCAGGTTGTTCGCCCACTCCCTGCCCCCCGTGGCCTGGGGGGAGGTATTCTGGAGCCCCGAGATGGTTTTGAGGTTTCTCCAGACCCCGCTGATGTCGCTCTGTTGCAGCTTGTCCTCCATCTTCTTCCTGAAGCTGTCCTTGCCTTCTCTGATCTTTCTCCTCAGCTCCCTCTGTACGGACTTCAGCATCTCCCTGTTCCCCGACCTGAAGATCCTCTTCTTCTCTCTCAGAAGTGTTTTTATCTCAGGGTTGATCCAGGGTTTGTTGTTTGAGTGACGCCGTATGGTCTTGGTGGGAACGGATTTGTCCACACAGAAGCTGAGGTAGCCCGTGAAGGTGTGAATGAGGCCATCGATGTCCTCACCATGTGGATCGCAGAGCTGCTTCCAGGCAGTGGCTTCAAAACAGTCCTTTAGAGTGTCCATTGTCTCCTCAGACCATAACTCCACAGTGTGCATGGCCGGAGGTTGTCTGTGCACTAGGGGTTTGTACACCGGTCGAAGATGAACCAAGTTGTGATCCGATCTCCCAAGTGGGGGGAGTTGTGATGAGGTGTACGCCTCCTTAGTGTTTGCGTAGAACAAATCCAGTGTTTTATTGTCTCTAGTGTGGCATGTGACATACTGGGTGAAAGTGGGCAGAATGGGAGACAGTGAAACGTGGTTGAAATCGCCTGAGATGAGGAGAAGAGCATCTGGGTGTTCTGTCTGCAGCCTGCTGGTTACTGAATGGATGACGTCACGCGCTGTCCCAGCATTCGCCGTCGGATTTGCATAAACAACAATGCAGATCACGTGTGAGTGTTCTCTCGGGAGATATGTAGGCCTCATGCTAACAGCTAGCAACTCAATGTCTTTGCTGCAGTGTCGTTGTTTAACAGTGATATGTCCCGGTCTGCACCAGTTGTTGTTAACATACATTATCACTCCACCGCCCCTAGTTTTGCCACTCTCTGGTGTTCGGTCAGCTCGTATCATGTGAAAACCCTCCAGCTCAATGTTAGCATCTGCTGCTAGTTCAGTTAGCCACGTCTCAGTAAACAAAAGGAGAGAGCACTCCCGGTAAGTGCTATCATAACGGGAGATAGCCGCTAGCTCATCTAACTTTCCCAGTATCGACCGTACATTTCCCATGACAACAGATGGAAGGGAGGGTCTGTACCTTATATTTTTTGTCCTCCGCCTTACTCCAGCCCGGCAGCCGCGGCGTTTTCGCCTCAGTTCTCTCGGTATGTCGAGTTTTTCCAGTGGGACCGGGTGGCGGTTAAATGCTAGCAGCTCTTCCCTGTTGTATCGAATCCTGCTATAAACAGTGGCTCCGTCCACCGGCTCAGGAGACATTTGGGATGATCTGTGTGTCCGTGATATAAGTGGGGTGAAAAAAAAAAAGTGATCAAAAGAGAGAGGAAGGGAAAAAAAAACTCGGAATCGAGCCGCTGTTGCAAAAGGCAGCCGACTGGTGTGGCGCCGAGAGATGAAAGCACAGGATTGTCAAAAATTTCCTGTTAAACAGTAATTTATTTAGAACTAAATGCTCAGTACAATTGTCAGAACATGACCAACATTGTATTCTTGCTAAGAACTTAAATAAAAAAGATAAATAAACGAATTAGCTATTAGCCGATTTGCCACAGGAGGAGACTGATAATACGAATGGTAACAAAAGAGACCAGAACAACCTCTAAACACATTCAAGGTGAACTCCAAGGTCAAGGTACATCAGTGTCAGATGGCACCATCCGTCAGTGTTTGGCTCAAACACTGACTTCATGGGAAACGACCAAGGAGGACACCACTGTTGAAAACAAATCATAAAAAAGCCGGACTGGAATTCGCCAAACTGCATGTTGACAAGCCGCAAAGCTTCTGGGAGAATGTTCTATCGACAGACGAGACAAAACTGGAACTTTTTGGCAAGGCACATCAGCTCTATGTTCACAGATGCAAAAATGAAGCATAGCAAGAAAAGAACACTGTCCCTACTGTGAAACATGGAGGAGGTTCTGTTATGTTCTGGGGCTTCTTTGCAGCATCTGGCACAGGGTGTCTTGAATCTGTGCAGGGTACAATGAAATCTAAAGACTATCAAGGTATTCTAGAGACAAATGTGCTGCCCAGTGTCAGACAGCTTGGTCTCAGTCGCAGGTCATAGGTCTTGCAACAGGATAATGACCCAAAACACACAGCTAAAAACACCCAAGAACGGCTAAGAGCCAAACATTGGACTATTCTAAAGTGGCCTTCTATGAGCCCTGATCAAAATCCTATTGATAATCTGTGGAAGGAGCTGAAACATGTCGTCTGGAGAAGGCACCCTTCAAACCTGAGACAACTGGAGCAGTTTGCTCATGAGGAGTGGGCCAAAATACCTGCTGAGAGATGCAGAAGTCTCATTGACAGTTACAGAAATCGTTTGATTGCAGATATTGCCTCAAAAAGTTGTGCAACAATACATAAAGTTAAGGGTACCATCATTTTTGTCCAGGCCTGTTTCACGAGTTTGTTTTTGAAAATAATTCTGTTGAACCACAATTCAAAAGCACTGTCTGATTTTCATTGGTTAATTTTCATAGAATTTTTAATTATTACCACTTTTGTCAGATTCAAGTTATTTCTGTGACCATTGTGGGTTTTTCTTTCATTAACAGAAGGGTACCAATAATTTTGTCCACGTGTGTAACTCAATACTAAGCACAGAGAATACTAAAAATAAACTTAAAAGGTGAGCATGGTCCCCAGACCATGCTGTGACAAAAAAATAGTGGTGGGTATACCACAACAAAAAATGTCAGTGTCTCAATAAATTGTCATGTGCCCTTGAGCATCAATTACAGCTTGACAACGTCTCATGCTGTTCACGAGCCGACTTATTGTCTGCTGAGGCATGGCATTCTACTCTTCCTGAAGGGTGGCCCTCAGGTCATTGAGGTTGTGGGTATCAATCTATCTATCTACTATAAATAGTGTTGGACGATTAAAATTTCTAATCGCGATTAATCTTTTGGAATATTGAGTTAGCTGCGATTAATAATGCGTTAATCGCATGTTTTTCCATTCAGAAACAGTGTACTTTAAGTTGGTAATTTTTCAAGTTTCTCATACTGTTATCAGAATCAGAATCAGCTTTATTGGCCAAGTATGCACAACACATACAAGGAATTTGACTTTGGCTAAAAACTTGCTCTCGTTGTTCAGGTGAAGGATTTAAATAAGGATTCAATGACAACCAGAGTATGTACAGTAAATTACAGTCTGTCCACGTTTCTATAAAAGGATGCAAATATATACAGGAATATATGCAGTTATTTACTCGGACTAACCACACTTTGCAGAAATATATGAAAAAATATACAATCACACAGTATTTCAATGTGGACTCAGATTCAGTGATATAATGTGAATGAAGTAAAAAGCAATGTGAGAGTTATGTGCAATGTAATAATGGATGAAAAGTCATGAGTACAGCAACAGGTAGGACTAGGTGAATGTTAGGAGTTCATCAGAGTGATGGCTTGAGGAAAGAAACTGTTCCTGTGACGGGTGGTTTTGACCTTCAGTGATCTGTAACGACGACCAGAAGATAGAAGTTCAAACAGTTTGTGGCCGGGGTGTGATGGGTCAGCACAGATGTTTCCCGCCCGTTTCCTGGTTATGGACCGATATAAGTTCTCAATGGAGGGTAGGTCAGTACCAATGATCCTCTCCGCAGACTTAATGATCCGCTGCAGTCTGGTCTTGTCCTGTTTAGTGGCAGATCCAAACCAGACAGTGATGGAAAAGCAGAGGACAGATTGGATGATGGCGGTGTAGAAGACAACCAGCAGCTCCTGAGGCAAATCAAACTTCTTGAGCTGACGCAGAAAAAACAACCTCTGCTGGGCCTTTTTCCGGACAGTGTCAATATGGGAGGACCACTTCAGGTTCCGGGAGATTGTGGTACCCAGAAACTTGAAGGAGTCCACAGTGGACACTGTGCTGTTGAGGATGGTGAGTGGGGGGAATGAAGGGGGGTGTCGCCTGAAATCCACAGTCATCTCCACCGTTTTGGCTGGGTTAAGTTCAAGATGGTTCTGGCTGCACCAGAGGATCAGCTGCTCCACCTCCCGCCTGTATGCAGACTCATCATCCTCCCGGATCAAACCGATGACTGTGGTGTCGTCCGCAAACTTCAGGAGCTTCACCGAAGGGTCCTCTGAGGTGCAGTCGTTGGAGTAGAGGGAGAAGAGCAGTGGGGAAAGGACACATCCTTGGGGGGCGCCAGTACTAATTTTTCGGGAGCTGGATGTAAATCTCCCTAGCTTCACCTGTTGCCACCTGTCAGTCAGAAAGCTGGAGATCCACTGGCAGGTGGAGGGGGGCACCTTGAGCTGGAGGAGTTTCTGATGAAGAATGCCTGGGATGATGGTGTTGAACGCTGAGCTGAAGTCGACAAACAGGATCCTGGCGTACGTCCCTGGGGAGTCGAGGTGTTGCAGGATGTAATGTAGTCCCATATTCACTGCATCATCCACTGACCTGTTTGACCGGTAGGCAAACTGCAGTGGGTCCATCAGGGGGCCTGTGATGACCTTCAGGTGGTTCAGCACCAATCTCTCCAAGGATTTCATGACCACAGAGGTCAGGGCAACAGGTCTGTAGTCATTTAATCCTGTAATAGAGGGTTTCTTGGGAACTGGAATGATGATGGAGCGTTTGAAGCAGGAAGGCACTTCACGCAGCTCCAGTGATCTGTTAAAGATCCGGGTGAAGATGGGGGCCAACTCGTTGGAGCAGACTCTCAGGCAGGACGGAGACACACCATCAGGTCCTGCAGCCTTCTTGATCTTTTGTCTCTGAAAGACCCGGCGCACCTCCTCTTCACAGATCATTAGTGCTGGTGGGAGGTCAGAGTGGAGGAGGGATGGAGTTCCTGGGGCTGCAGATAATCCTTTTGTGTGGGTGGGAGGTGAGAACTGTAGGTTCTTTTCAAACCTGCAGTAAAAGCTGTTTAGGTCATTAGCCAGCTGGAGGTTTTCCGCAGGGTGGGGGGATGGTCTCCTGTAGTTGGTGATATTCCGTAGGCCTCTCCAGACAGAAGCAGAGTTGTTAGCTGAGAAGTTTTTTTGTAACTTCACACTGTAGCTCCTCTTAGCAAGCCTGGTCTCCTTCGTCAGCATGTTTCTGGCCCGCTTGTACAGAGTCCAGTCACCAGTCCTGTAGGCCTCCTCCTTGGTCTGACGTAGCTGCTTCAGTTTAGGAATGAACCAGGGTTTATTGTTGTTGTATATGCAGAAGGTCTTGGTCTGCACACACATGTCCTCGCAGAAACAGGTGTATGATGTCACAGTGTCAGTGAGTTCATTTAAGTTAATGGCTGCAGCTTCAAAAACACTCCAATCTGTGCAGTCAAAGCAGGCTTGTAACTTCAGCTTTGATTCCTCAGTCCATTTCTTCACAGTCCTTACAACAGGCTTGGAAGTTTTTAGTTTCTGTCTGTATGTTGGAATAAGATGGAGCAGGCAGTGGTCAGAAAAACCCAGAGCTGCACGGGGGACGGCATGATAGGCGTTCCTTAAAACTGTGTAACAGTGGTCAAGTGTATTTGTGTCCCTGGTGGGACATTTAATATGCTGTCTGTATTTAGGAAGCTCATTTGTGAGATTAGCTCTATTGAAATCACCCAGAATGATAAGCAGAGAGAACACGGGAGTGGACAAATATATTTGCTTTCTTCACCTGCAGGTTTATTAAAGCTCTCAACATACCCAAAATGACAAAAATTATCCAGTATTTTCTCCAGAAATAATATTTCTGGTACGCACCGCGTAATTACAAGCTACAGGCACAAGAAGTGCATAAATCATAAATCATAACTCTTTGTTTGCTAGCGGCCTTTTCAGGGCCGTTTTGGCGGACTTCCTACACATTAAATGTAATTTTGAAGCTCTTTCAATACAGAATATGGAAATAACATTACTTCAGTTTTGAAAATGTCCTCAAAGTGACTCATTTTGCCAGGATGGGTCATTTGTTTACAGTGTTAGCATCTAAGCAGCGGCACTAACAAACGGAGCTACTATCACGCTCGTGATGACACCCCAATGTGTTACAAAAACGACGAGGGAGTGAATGGACATTCCAAACAGCTTGAGAATTTTTTTAGACTGCTACTCACCAACAGTTGGACCTGTGGGGATGAAAACAAGCGAATTTCTGTCCATCTCATCAGATGGACATCGGCTATAACCTAGCATGTAGCTAGCGTCTACTAGCTATGAGCTAGCTAGCTTTCACAGAAGAACAACACAACATGAGGGCAAAGCTTTGGAGGAGGCTATAACAATTATCCAGGTGAGAGCGCCAACAGATAATGTTGTAAACTTAACCTCTTGCACTCCGGGATACCGCGGGCGGTCACGTCTCTGCGTCCTAGCGCGCCCTCGTGCTCCCTAGGACGCACACTGTGCGTCTCAGAGCGCACTGAAAAAAAAAAAGCTGCATTTCCGTTCTTCCACTACAGACACAGCCGTGAACAGAAAGCCAAAGGAGTGCTTTGATTGGTTTAGATTTGATTGACCTCTCATTCGACTAATAAGAGCCTTGAATTGGGTTTCTGAAACCTTGAAGAACCAATGACTGAAAACCTAGCAAGAAGGACCCGCCTACCAACGGCTGCGAATACAGCGAGCCAATTGAAGCAGAGAAGTTCGAAAGCGTGTGTCCCGTGCGTAAAATCTGTTTTGTGTAAGCCGCTGGGTGACACACATGTGTTCGCCAGTCTTTTTTTCTTACTACTGTTCTTATTTGTTTTGAAAAATCGTTCACCAAAACCGCAATCATGGAAGCGCAAAACCGCAATAATGGAATCATGGTTTGACCGGGTCGCGTGACCAGAACCACGAGTGGTAACAAGCGGACCAGCGTCATGTTCGTCTGACAATGAGGAAGAGAAGTTCGCCAGCGACACTGCTGTTGTGGACAGGTAAGTGTTATAAGCTAAATTATTCTTTATCCCTGAAAATTGTAATCAAAATGACTTTTGACCGATCGGTAAATTACAACTGTCCGTCATCGCCACATGACGGACTGGTCTGTGCGCCGCGTCCGGACCGTGAACGCCCCCCCCACCCCCGCTACTCTTTTGTAGTGGATTGCAGATATATTGCAGATATTTTAGTACAACTGTGCATAGTAGACCGCGGCGCACCGTCACCGCAGTCCGTCATGTAGCGATGGACGATGTCCGTCCTCTGTAGTGGGGGGGTGGGGGTGGGAGTTGTTATCCTCTACATTACAGATATTTTAGTATAATTTTTAGTGCACTGTAGGTTATTTTTTCTTGTAAAAAAAAAAAAGGCCACACATTTTTTACGTGGCATGCTTCTTTGTGTGTGGGGGCTTGTTTGTTCATTCATTCATTCATGAATGAATAAACAACCCCCCCCCACACACACACACACACAGCCCTGAGTGTCACCTTTCATTAGAGCCCAAGGTCAAGCTTCTATATTGAATCATTCAAAAGTTATAGACGTTTTTCCAAACTGTGCCATTTGGCACAATTTGGCACAGTTCAAAAACGCCTGGGAACAACCTGACAAAAAAGCTGTGTAATATATTCATTTTTTGTGGTATTGTTACAAAATTTTGACCTCAGCTGGATAACACTTGGTTCTACATTTCTGTTGCATTTTCCAGCCCGGATCTGACAGCTGTGTGTTATTTGCAAGCATTTTCTATCCAAAAAAACATCCAGGCAAAATTTATTTTCTTCAAGTTCAGTATGTTTAGATGACTGTTACTCAGTGGCAGGAGCACTTAGAGAGATTATGACTGTTTTGCCAAAAAATTCAAAGTGTTTTCTTTTAAATGAGACCAACCCCATGAAGATGCTGCAAAGGGTTGAAGAACAGCTTTTGATTTACTTTGGGTACGTTATTTTTAGGCGTTTTTAGTGAAATTGACCAGAGTGCAAGGGGTTAATCATGACAGCACTTTGGTGATATCCATGGCTGTAATCAAGCTTATCTACATGGTGCACATAGTGTCAGTGGCCACAAAGTCCTTCCTACAGAGCGCGGCTAGGCCAAAAAGTACTGTTTGCGTGTTCTGCCATTAACTACCATTAACCGCGATCACAAAATTTGTCACTGTTAACGGGGGCAACACATTAACGGGCGATAACTGCAATAACGCCAGCACCACTTATATATATATAGTAGTGTGGCCGACACACATTGTGAGCTCACGTTGCCACAGAGACAGGACTGCATGTGTATTGTGGGGTGTCACGTCTGCAAGGACAAGAGGACTCGAATCTGCAGAAGATAACAAGGAAGTGTGAGATTTGTCTCTTTGTCCCACAGAAAATGCCCCGGAGGGAATTCCGGTTCATCAGGAAATAAGAGACAATAGGTGAAGCTTCAAAGGGATGCTTTGTAACTGTATGTTTACTGAAGACACCATGTGACTTGAATCCTGATGCTGGAAATGTATAAAAGGGGTGTTGAAATATGATTCTTTCTCTTTCCTGCTTTGAGAATGCTAGAAGCTGTGTTCTGTCAAATAAAGCTGGTTTATGACTAAACTCAGCCTCGTCATTTGAGCATGCTTCTACACTGGTGACCTACGACGGAAAATGAGCAGACAGAATTCTCCCGAGCGGGGCTCGGTGGAAGCCAGCCTGATGGCCGCCTCCACGATCCGGCTGCCCGATTTCTGGCAGCACAGCCCGCGCTCATGGTTTAGCGCAATCGAGGCGCAGTTCAACCTCCGGAGAATCTCCAACGACGACACAAGATTCTACCACGTGGTAGCGAAGCTGGACAGCGACACGGTCCAGAGAGTGGAGGATCTGGTTAACCATCCACCAGACAGCGACAAGTACAGCGCATTGAAGGACGTGCTGATCAGCCATTTCACCCCCTCAGTCCAACAACGAGCAGAGGGGCTCCTGGCGCTGACGGAGGCAGAAAACGATAGACCTGCGGACCTGATGGTGAAGATGCTGCAACTCAAAGCCTCTGAGGATGGCGAATTCATTTTCGCCCACCTTTTCCTTCGAACCCTACCACCAGCAGTGAGAGTGGCCCTGGCAGAGTCACCCCGATTGGCCAGGCGAGACTACCATGGGTTGAGCAAGGAGGCGCAGAGGTTGGTCGACGCCCACAAGCGGAACGCGGTCTCGGCCGCGGCGGCCAGTCCAGGAACGGCGTCCGGAGACAGTGCGGGTCCAGCGGCCGCGGCGCCAGACGCACCAACGACGGCGGCGACAGGAGCCAAACGACGCGGAGCGGAGAACGGCTCGTGCTTCTACCACCGCCGTTTTGCAGAGAGAGCACACAGGTGCGTCCCACCGTGCAATTTTAAGCACCAGGGAAACGCCAAGACCGAGGGCTGGTAGCAGCTGCGACCCTCGGCAACGAGAACAGGCTGCTTTACCTGACAGATGCACGCTCGGGGAAACAGTTCCTCGTGGACACGGGCTCTCAGCTGAGCTTCGTCACACCCACCTACGCTGAACGGCTGTCGCCTTCTAAAGCCCCCTGGGTGTCAGTGTCAGCAGTGAACGGCTCCACGATTAAAACGTTTGGTGAGAGGACCATGCTTCTGTCCTTACAGGGCCGTTCATTTGAGTGGACATTTATTGTAGCAGCAGTCAGTTTCAACATGTTAGGGGCTGATTTTTTGTGCTCACATGGTTTATTGGTTGACCTTGCTAATAGACGTCTGATTAATGCACTGTCCTTTCATTCTATTCCCTGCACAGCTCAGGTGGCCCCGCCAACTGCACATGCCAGCGTCTCAGCTGCGGGTGGTAAGTTTCACACTCTGCTTGCTCAGTTTCCAGCACTCACAGTCCCCAAGTTTTCAGCAACGGTGGCCAAACATGGGGTAGAACATTTCATAACAACCACAGGCCCTCCCGTTTTTGCAAAGGCTCGGCGCTTGGACCCAGCTAAACTGGCCATCACGTGCGAGGAGTTCACTAATCTGGAAAAACTGGGCATTGTTAGACGCTCCAAGAGCTCTTGGGCTTCGCCGTTACACATGGTCCCAAAAGCTGACGGCTCGTGGCGACCTTGCGGCGATTTCCGCAGGTTGAACAACGTTTCAGCTCATGACCGCTACCCGATTCCACACATTCAGGATTTTTCTGTTCATTTGGCGGGGGCGCGCATTTTTTCTAAAATAGACTTGGTGCGCGGCTATCACCAGGTTCCAGTGCGCGCGCAGGATGTACCCAAAACAGCGGTCATAACTCCTTTCAGCCTTTTTGAGTTCTTGCGCATGCCTTTTGGCCTCAAGGGGGCCGCGCAGACTTTCCAACGCATGATAGATGCAGTTTTACGCGACCTGCCTTTCGTGTTCGTTTATTTGGACAATATTTTGGTAGCCAGCGCGTCCGAAGGCGAACATGAAAAACACCTCACAGCAGTTTTCCAGAGGTTGGCAGAGCACGGGTTAATAGTTAACCCAGCGAAGTGCCAGTTTGGGGTGGCGCAGATTGATTTTTTGGGACATCGCGTTTCGGCAGAGGGAGCAGTTCCCCTTCCAAATAAAGTGCGTGCCATAACGGATTTTCCGCAACCTCAAACGGTCAAGGCGCTTCAGGAGTTTCTAGGGATAGTTAATTTTTACAACCGTTTCCTCCCAAGCGCAGCACGACTCATGCAGCCATTGTACACCGCGTTAAAAAAACAAAAGCCCGCAAATAAAGTTGAATGGTCTCCGGAGCGGGAGCGCGCTTTTGCCCAGGTCAAATCAGCCCTGGCAAACGCAGTTTTGTTAGCGCACCCAGTTCCAACGACCCGCATGGCACTCACCACTGACGCTTCCGATGTAGCGGTGGGGGCGGTAGTTGAACAGTTTGTGGCAGGTACCTGGCAACCCCTCACGTTTTTCAGCAGGACTTTGCGCGATAGTGAACGGAAATACAGCGCGTTTGACAGGGAGCTTTTGGCCCTACATTTGGCCATCCGTCATTTTCAGTTCTGGTTAGAGGGGCGACGTTTCACCGCTTTTGTGGATCATAAACCGCTAACGTTTGCGATGGCCAAAATTTCAGAACCCTGGTCAGGCCGGCAACAAAGGCAACTAGCCACAATATCGGAGTTCACTACCGATATTCAGCATGTCGCGGGTAAACACAATGTTGTAGCAGACTGCCTCTCGCGTGCAGTAGCACCACCAAGCCCCATAGGGGCAGAGTCTGTAGCCATGGCCGCGGGCCCGGGCAGCGACGCGGGAGCGCGCGCAGCCCCGGTCTGTGTTGGGTTAGATTATGCAGCCATGGCTGCGGAGCAGGTTAACGACGCGGACGTGCGCGCGCTCCAGTCTGGACCAACAGGGTTAAGGCTGGAGCACAGGGTGCAACAAAACGGTTTGCCTCCACTAATCTGCGATGTCTCCACGGGGCGGCCCCACCCCGTGGTGCCAGCCGCGTGGCGTCGCCGCGTTTTTGACTTGGTCCATTCTCTCGCACACCCGGGGGTGCGCGCATTGATCAAATTGGTGGGGGAGAAATTTGTTTGGCCCGGATTGCGCAAACAGGTCAAGGAATGGGCAGCAGCCTGCGTAGCGTGTCAGCGAGCCAAAATACACAGACACACTAGGGCCCCATTAGAACCTTTTCACATACCCGCTAAGCGTTTTGATCATGTGCATATTGACCTGGTCGGCCCGCTTCCGTTATCACACGGGCACACACACCTTTTGACGATGGTAGACCGCACCACGCGCTGGCCAGAGGCGATTCCTCTGACATCAACCACAGCGGAAGAAGTTTCGCAAGCATTTTTAGCAGCGTGGGTTGCGCGTTTCGGTGTACCGTCGGACATAACGTCCGACAGGGGTCCCTAATTTATTTCCGAGCTATGGTCATCGATGGCCCGCAGCTTGGGGGTGAAGATTCATCGCACCACCGCGTATAACCCCCAGGCTAATGGTTTATGCGAACGCTTTCACAGGTCATTGAAAGCAGCCCTCAGAGCGTCGCTAATGGATACAAATTGGGTAGACAAACTTCCATGGGTTTTATTGGGGTTGCGTTCTGCACCTAAGGAAGATTTGCATGCTTCCCCGGCTGAATTAGTTTTTGCTCAACCGCTCCGTTTGCCGGGGGAATTTCTTCCCGATAATCCCGCACCTAATGGCCCCCCTGCTCAGCCGTGGCAGAGCGGCTCAGGAGCAAACACGCTCCCTGGCCCAGTCCATCACAGTTTCCCACACGTTTTTGTGCCAAAGGCTTTAAAAAATGCAGAGTTTGTTTTTGTTAAACATGATGCTCAGCGTCCAAGTTTGCGGCCGTTTTACGACGGACCGTTTCGAGTGCTGGAGACCGGGCAGAAGCATTTTCTGCTAGATTTAGGGGGCAGAAGGGAGCTGATTTGCATTAACAGGCTCAAACCCGCTTTTGTTCTGGCTGACGAGGAGGTGCAGCTCGCGAGGCCCCCCCGCCGTGGCAGGCCGCTGAGAGGACATTCTCCAAAGTCTTCACAGAAAGGTGCTAACAGCTTTAATCCACAGGTGCAGAGAGATGTTGCAGGTGCAGCCAAGCCAGGTTGCAGCAGATTCGGCAGAAGGTTAAAACCTAGGCAGTTGGTGGATTGATTAGCGATGTATGGAGTGCTTTGTGTTTTTTTTTTTTTTGTTTTTTTTTTTGTTATGCCATGCAGGTTCTGCCTTACTAGATGTTTGGTGGGGGTAGTGTGGCCGACACACATTGTGAGCTCACGTTGCCACAGAGACAGGACTGCATGTGTATTGTGGGGTGTCACGTCTGCAAGGACAAGAGGACTCGAATCTGCAGAAGATAACAAGGAAGTGTGAGATTTGTCTCTTTGTCCCACAGAAGATGCCCCGGAGGGAATTCCGGTTCATCAGGAAATAAGAGACAATAGGTGAAGCTTCAAAGGGATGCTTTGTAACTGTATGTTTACTGAAGACACCATGTGACTTGAATCCTGATGCTGGAAATGTATAAAAGGGGTGTTGAGATATGATTCTTTCTCTTTCCTGCTATGAGAATGCTAGAAGCTGTGTTCTGTCAAATAAAGCTGGTTTATGACTAAACTCAGCCTCGTCATTTGAGCATGCTTCTACAGTAGCAATATTTGATTTATAATTATCATCAGGTCTAAATATTATTTAATTTGTATTAGTATATCGGGACCTGAGATCTACTCCGGGTCCACACACACAGAAAAAGTTGATCGGGGGGCTCCAACTCACCTCTTTCTCGGTGAACAATTTTTTAAATTAATTTCACTTTATACCTGTTTAATCACTCATTAAATTAATTAATAATCAGTCTCAAAATATTAGTGAATTTGATACTGGGGCGTCGAAACCATACTCAGAATGGAATAAATTCCCAACAACTTTTCTTATTTTACATATTTATTTAAATGAAATGATGATTAAAGGACATTGAAATGATTTGTAAGCTGTGAAATGATCAACATTAACCATCACATTAAATTTGTAACTGAGTATAGAGTAACAATGTGGGCACCTCTATAAAACCATGGGCTTTAGCATGAATTTAGGAGAGTTGAAATGGAAGACTGAGAATAAAATTGGATGCCAATTTATGGAGAAAATTAATTACTGTATATGGAAAATTCTGGATCGCTCTTAAGAAAGTAAAAATGGAATTTTAATGAAAAGAAGAGTTATATTAATTGCTCTTTAACCTCTTGCACTTCAGTGTACCGTGGGCGGATATGTCTCTGCGTCCTAGAGCGCATGAGGGCATCCTAGGACGTACACTGTGCGTCCTACGAGGCACTGAAAAGAAAAAAAAAAGCTGCATTTCCGTTCTTCCACTACAGACACAGCCGCGAATAGAAAGCCAAAGGAGTGCTTTGATTGATTTAGATGTGATTGACCTCTCATTCGACTAATAAGAGCCTTGAATTGGGTTTCTGAAACCTTGAAGAACCAATGACTGAAAACCTAGCAAGAAGGACCCGCCTACCAACGGCTGTGAATACAGCGAGCCAATTGAAGCACAGTAGTTCGAAAGCGTGCCTCCCTTGCAAAATCTGTTTTGTTTTAGCCGCTGGGTGACACACACACGTTCGCCAGTCTTTTTTTCTTACTACTGTTCTTATTTGTTTTGAAAAATCGTTCGCCAAAACCGCAATCATGGAAGCGCAAAACCGCAATAATGGAATTATGGTTTGACCGGATCGCATGACCAGAACAACGAGTCCGTAACAAGCGGACCAGCATCATGTTCGTCTGACAATGAGGAAGAGAAGTTCGCCAGCGACACTGCTGTTGTGGACAGGTAAGTGTTATAAGCTAAATTATTCTTTATCCCTGAAAATTGTAATCAAAAATGACTTTTGACCGATCGGTAAATTACAACTGTGCGTAGTAGACTGCGGCGCACCGTGACCGCGGCGCACCGTGACCGCGGCGCACCGGGCAATGTCTGTCCTCTGTAGCGGGGGGGGGGGAGTTGTTATCTTCTACATTACAGATGTTTTAGTATAATTTTTAGTGCACTGTAGGTTATTTTTTCTTGTAAAAAAAGCCACACATTTTTTACGTGGCATGTTTCTTTGTGTGTGGGGCTTGTTTGTTCATTAATTCATTCATGAATGAATAAACAACCCCCCCCACACACACACACACACAGCCCTGAGTGTCACCTTTCATTAGAGCCCAACATCAAGCTTCTATATTGAATCATTCAACAGTTACAGACGTTTTTCCAAACTGTGCCATTTGGCACAATTTGGCACAGTTCAAAAATGCTGGGGAACTACCTGAGTACAAAGCTGTGTAATATTTTCATTTTTTGTGGTATTGTTACAAAATTTTGACCTCAGCTGGATAACACTTGGTTCTACATTTCTGTTGCATTTTCCAGCCCGGATCTGACAGCTGTGTGTTATTTGCAAGCATTTGTGTCCAAAAAAACACCCAGGGGAAATTTATTTTCTTCAAGTTCAGTATGTTTAGATGACTGTTACTCAGTGGCCGGAGCACTTTGAGAGATTATGACTGTTTTGCCAAAAAATTCAAAGTAGTTTCTTTTAAATGAGACCAACCCCATGAAGATGCTGCAAAGGGTTGAAGAACAGCTTTTGATTTACTTTGGGTACGTTATTTTTTTGGCGGTTTTAGTGAAAATGACCAGAGTGCAAGGGGTTAATTCTGTATCTGGTCAGAGTTATAAATTAACTTTAACTCGGACAAATCATGGCATACCTCAAGGGATGGACATCAGACAGCAGATGAAACAGAAATCTAGCTCACTTAAATTCTGGTGCATTGCCGTGATGTGGGGTCCTTGTGGGCTTCGAGCCGGGTCCTTAGCTGAAGCTCTATTTGCAGATTAACAAGAAATATCTTACCAGGAACAAACAGTAGGGAGCTGAAGTTCAGCAAAGATGATGGCTGCTGCTGATGGCCGCGTCATATGTCATGAGGAAAACTCGAAGAATTATCCAGCGGCGTTCTCAAGCCCAGATATAAATGGGATTGAGTTTCAAAGTTTGATTACAGTCACAGAATTAGAGAGGCAAGTTAAAAAATAACTAAATTCAAGCCACAAAATGACTTGAGGTCTTCTGACACTGTGGAATTCAGAATAGCTTCCATTATGGAGATGAAGGATCGGTCAGTCAGTCCTTTAAAAAACACACGATGAGTTAAAGATAGTTTAAAAGAAGAAAAATAGAGAAATACCTGTGAACACGAAGTCTGACTTCGTTTGAAAGGATTTTGAGCTCAAAAGAAATAATTAATTCCCAGACGTTTAGAGAAAACATTAACCCCTTGCACTCTGGTCAATTTCCCTAAAAACGCCCAAAAATAACATACCCAAAGTAAATCAAAAGCTGTTCTTCAACCCTTTGCAGCATCTTCATGGGGTTGGTCTCATTTAAAAGAAAACTTTTTGAATTTTTTGGCAAAACAGTCATAATCTCTCTAAGTGGTCCTGCCACTGAGTAACAGTCATCTAAACATACTGAATCTGAAGAAAATAAATTTCGCCTGGGTTTTTTTTTTAGATACAAATGCTTGCAAATAACACGCAGCTGTCAGATACTGGATGGAAAATGCAACAGAAATGTAGAACCAAGTGTTATCAAGCTGAGGTCAAAATTTTGTAACAATACCACAAAAAATGAATATATTACACAGCTTTCTTCTTAGGTTGTTCCCAGGGTTTTTTGAACTGTGCCAAATTGTGCCAAATGGCACAGTTTGGAAAAACGTCTATAACTTTTGAATGCTGAAACATAGAAGCTTGATGTTGGGCTCTGATGAAAGGTGACACTCGGGGCTGTGTGTGTGTGGGGGGGGGGTTATTCATTCATGAATGAATGAATGAATGAACAAACAAGCCTCCCACACACAAAGAAACATGCCCCGTAAAAAATGTGTGGCCTTTTTTTACAAAAAAAAAATAACCTACAGTGCACTAAAAATTATACTAAAATATCTGCAATGTAGCGGATAACAACTCCCCCCCCCCGCTACAGAGGAGCTCGGCGTACAAAAAACGGTCCGTCAAGTGGCCATGACGCACCATTGTAATTACCGATCGGTCAAAAGTCATTTTTATTACTATTTTCTTTGATAAAGAATAATTTAGCTTATAACAC
The DNA here is from genome assembly GCA_020510985.1 of Pholidichthys leucotaenia. Taxonomy (NCBI): domain Eukaryota; kingdom Metazoa; phylum Chordata; class Actinopteri; order Cichliformes; family Pholidichthyidae; genus Pholidichthys; species Pholidichthys leucotaenia. The sequence goes on from CM035844.1 coordinate 306,940,734, forward strand.
TTACCTGTCCACAACAGCAGTGTCGTTGGCGAACATCTGTTCCTCATTGTCAGACGAACATGACGCTGGTCCGCTTGTAAAGATTCGTGGTTCTGGTCACAAGACCCGGTCAAACCATCTCCTCCATGATTGCGGTTTTTGCGAACGATTTTTCAAAACAAATAAGAACAGTAGTAATAAAAAAGACTGGCTAACGCTACCGTTACACAGGTCTCAATGTGTGTCACCCAGTGGCTTATTGACAAAACAGATTTTACACACGGGACGCACGCAACGCACGCGTTTCAATCGTTGAACTTCTCTGCTTCAATTGGCTCGTTGTATTCGCGGTCGTTGGTAGGCAGGTCCTTCTTGCTAGGTTTTCAGTCATTGGTTCTTCAAGGTTTCAGAAACCCAATTCAAGGCTCTTATTAGTCGAATGAGAGGTCAATCAAATCTAAACCAATCAAAACACTCCTTTGGCTTTCTGTTCACCGACTGTGTCTGTACTGGAAGAACGGAAATGCAGCTTTTTTTTCAGTGCACACTGAGTTGCACAATGCGCTCTGAGGCGCACTAGGACGCAGAGACGTGACCGCCCGTGGTATCCCGGAGTGCAAGAGGTTAAAACAGACAGACGTTGCACAACATAATGGCAAAAACTGAACTCTGTGATACTCTCATACTGCTCGAAAGTGCTCTGTGTCCTGCTCTGTAGGTGCTCTGAAGGAGGGCGTCTCCCGTCTTTTTAACTTCAGACAACTTTCGCGCCATAAGTGTGATTGACATAAGCCCAAGCCAATAGTTTTCCTTCATGGGTGGGCTTTATGAACTTTAGTCCAATGAACAAAAAGTCTTTTGTCTGTAACAACCAATAATATTGAGAGAGCTGTTGCTAAGCAGAGACTGGCAGATACCAGTCACATGACTTGAGGAAACTTTCCTCCAGAGTGACACACATATCATAATACTGAAAATTCATCAGTATACTTCTATATAAAATGTAACCTACTTCGGTGATTCATGCAACTTTATGACTAGTGCTTTTAAATTAACATGAAAGGATAAACATTCATTTAAAAATTTTAACATGCACATATTTAAAATCAAGGCTTAATAAGCATTTCAAACCCATTATTGATTGTCCACAGAATATCAGAGTCCCACAAAGGCAGTGATCTTCAACAAATAGTGTCCTTAGAATTGTCATGAGAAATGAAACTTGAAGAAAGAGAGTTCATTTCAGTTCATCATTGTACAGTCAAAGTGATCGTCTGCTCCAGAGACCTCCACCAGGGGTAGTGTCGAGCTATGGATAATCCTAGGGCCTTAGGAAATGCCTTTAAAGTTTATGAGATGCCTGTTCTTTGTCCACATTTTATGACCCATAAAACAGTCAGGAGAAAGAGCGTTTCCAGTTTATTTATGATGTGAGTTAATACGTTCCTTGCACGCAATGGAATCCTTATCTCTCGTACCTCTTTACAAAGGAATGTGTTCTCCACAGTGGTCCTGAGATGAAAAAGCAGTTCTTGACTGGCCTTTTCCTGGGTGAAACAATGCCTTTAAGATAAAGGATAATTTTATTGATGAGAGTCAAAGCAAGATGATGCTACAATACATATAGTTCGAGTAACCCACAACCTGGCCCCGACAACCGGATGAGGTCTGTGAGTGATCGACTGACTCACCATTATCACCTGTATGTGAAGAAGGTGGGGTAACCAGGTCGACCCCCCATTAGAGAGCAGAAGGGACAATCTAGGAGCCATCAAAGGCCACAACAAGGAGGCCATCAGAAGCAATACACCCCCCTTAAAAGGGAGAACAGGTACTGCTGGTAAAATATGGAGGACTGAATGCAAGCATGATATTAAAAGAATGCCATGAAATGCAGTATCATTCATTTAACCATTAAAATCAATGCATAATCTCTGTATTCATGTATGTAATCAGCAGGGTAATCCACAATCACTGTATTGATCTATGTAACTCTTATGTACTTTTTAAATGCACAAAGATGGGTTATGCGGGTTCAGATTGTGAAATATGTTTTTCAGACATGGTTGACAGGATGAAGGGCCTGTTGTTACAGGATTGGTCTCAGAAAACAGGAATAGAAAGAGGCCATTCAGCTTAAGTTGCATGAGGGGAGCTAAATTGGGCCAACTTAAAGATGAAAAATGATGATATGGGGTAAACTGAGAAGGTAAAGTGCTGACATGAGCAGGAGTAAGAGAAAACCTGAACAGATGGGTGGATAAACAGTATATAAACTGGGTACAAAAGCCCCAAAATGTTCATTTCACGCAGACGTCAAGATCCATCATCGTGTAGCAGAAGAACTGAAGAGAGAAGAAAGAAGACTGCTTTTGAAATGTTCCAATCTCCATCAGATCTCTTCAAGTTTTGAGAAGATTTCATTTGCTACAAGAAAAATCATCACCCAAGCAAGAGAGGAAAAGAGGAAGTGAAGATACCGCAGCTGACTGCTGCTCCTCGCAGCTGCTTCATCGCGGGCCTCGTTGAGAGGGCAAGGGCGCTGAAGCTGTGGGATTTCTCCCCTCAGACTGAGGGTCTGATGCATCCATCAATGAGCTCCTCTCCCTCTCCCCCCTGGCCAAGGAGGGGAGACACGAAGGGACTGCCGACCTGGCTGGCTTGCTTTCATGCATTTTTAACCATCTTCTTATTCTCTCCACCAGCTTTTTAGACATTTATCCACAAATTCATCAGGTGAATTTATTATCAAAATTATTCATTTATTTTTGGGGTGATTTCTAAATTTTTGATTAATGGAATTTTCTGTGATTTCTAATTTTCTGATTAATTGAGTTTTTTTCTATTTTTGAATAAATTGATTGATTTTTTGGGGGGGATTTTTTTTTGGGGGGGGGTGGCAGCGCAGTGGAGGAGTGGTTAGCACTGCGACTGCACAGTGACTTACCCTTAGCCGGGGGATCCTGAGTTCGATTCCAGCCCCCGACCAACAGTGATCTGTGTTGAGTTTGCATGTTCTCCCTGTGTCTGCATGGGTTTACTCTGGGATTTTTCCAGTTTCCTCCCACATGCCAAAAACATGCAAGTTTGGTTAATTGGCATCAAACTGGGGATTCTAAATTGTCCTTAGGTGTGAATGTGAGAGTGAATGGTTGTCTGTCTCTCTGTGTTGGCCCTGCAGTGGACTGGCGATCTGTCCAGGGTGTACCCTGCCTCTCACCCAAAGATGCTGAGATAGGCTCCAGTCCCCCCGGGACTCAAAAAGCATTAAGCGGAAGAAGATGGATGGATGGATGATTGATTTTTAAACAATATATAACCATTTTGCTGTGCTTTGCAAACTTTCAATAAATCCTACAGCATTGTATTAAAAGGCAGAAAGGGAGTCAGGATCACTGATTCAGAGTCCACATTTTCTGGTTTTTCAAGTGGGTATTTTTGCAAGAGGTGTAACAGTTTTATGAGCTTTTAAGGGTTACTCTGTGGAGGTAATTTAAAACAGGTATCCTATAGATCAATTTTCCTGATCTTAAACAACTTCCTAGATTACCAAAAGCAATCAGACCACAAAGGAGCTGTCGTTAATGCAAGGATGTGCCTTGGGCTACTGGCTGGACAGGTCACTCAGTCAGACCTCTGGGTTCAGGTGAGTGGAGACCACCTTGCAGATGGAGACAGTGGAGCTGGGTTAATCGTTCAATTACCAGACACACACACTGTGACAGAATTCCCCGTGAAGAATCCCCTTCTGGGGACTGCAGCTGGTGAACTTGACCTCAATCCTGCGGTACAAGGTCAAGGTCTTCAACTATATATGTCATGTTTGCCCCTTTCAGGGCATAAATGAGGTGCCAGATGCCAACAGAGAATTTGCTAGTTTATTTACAGAAAGAACAAAATTAAGAGCCATGTGGGGCAAAATACATACAGTAAACTAGAACACAAAATAAAGGATACTAACATCAATGCAAGAGCGTAGCGAGGGCAGACCCTGATGCTATAGAATAAACACTTACGAATGATGAAGTGAGAACGAACCAAACACAGAAGGAAGACTTGAGCCGGGGATAGGGACTCCAGTCCTTGTAGACGTAGGTTGCAGCGAGGAGTGAGCCTCAGCTGCTCCCTTAAATACTAAGGACAAAAGCAAAGAACCAAACAGGAGAGGAGAAAATGTAATTACCAAAATCATAATCAGCTGTGACAGTGCCGGCTTGACTTGACAGCCGGAAGTTCGGCCGCGGCGCTGTCACAGTAAAAGCCCCGGGAAACCCACAATAACTGGGCAGAAATAATAAAGGGGAAAAAAAGAGAAAATAGTGAGTAACCCGAGTACAGATTAGCTCAGCGCTCAGATCATCACAGTACCCCCTCATTCAAAGGGTACATTCCAGGCGTCCATAGTGACATCCAGGAAGCCCCCTCACCCCACCCCAACCAGAAAGCTAACAAGACCAACCTGACCTCAGGTGGGCAGAGGGGGAAACGGGCTAGGAGGGAGAGAAACATGAAAGGAAACGAGCACAAAAAGTCTAACAGCAAAATACAGAAAAAAAGCCCACAAAGATCAAATGATAACAAAGGCTCAAGCACAAAACGGCACCGCTAATACTCGCCTTACAAACAAAAGAAAGTGGCAAAATACAAACCCCAACATGAAATGAGAACTTCCTTCCAGAAATGTCCAAAACCAGATGAATAGGTGAAAACAAAGATAAATAAGTACACTTCAACTCAGATCACAAGGCAAGGAGAGGAACGAAAAAACATCACTTTGACAATATCCGAGAGAAAGAAAAAAAAATGCTCAATGAATTGACCCATATAAGGAATACCGACAGGAAGAGGGGGAAAAAAAGGCAGATCAGGTGGCCTACCAGCATCTAGACTCCATATTAAGGAAGAGAAAGGTTCAGGTGGCCTACCCAAGTCCCAGAACTGGCAAAACAGTCCCTCAGGCGGCCGTCCCAGGTCGCAGAGCCGGCGAAACAGTACTTCAGGCGGCTGACCCAGGTCGCAGAACCAGCGAAACAGTACTTCGGGCGGCCGACCCGCATTCTTAGACCACCAGGACTGGAGGGGTGAGCTCGGGGGTGGCTTCCCAACCGAAAGGCTCCACAAGAGGAAGCAGGACTGAATGGGAGGGACCCAAGCTGCGTCCAGTGGTAGAGAATGGGGGGAAGGGGGGGGCAGGGAACCAGTCTGGTGTCTAGCAGTGGAGGATCTGTAGCTCCCTCACCATCCTCCAACTGGACCAGCGCGGCACCCACAGTGGACCCCGATTGGGCCGACGCAGCACCCACGGTGGACCCCAATTGGGCCGATGCAGCACCCACGGTGGACCCCGATTGGGCCAATGCAGCACCTAGTGGTTAAACAGTTTTGTCAGATTGCAGCCACAGTGACGACAAGCCCAACCAGACAGTTGCCGGTACCTGTCCAAGCACACACTCAAGCCCTCACAGATCCTCAGTATAAAAAACTCAACAATTTGTTGGCCAAGTACAGAAATGTATTCTCCAAAGATGAAAATGATTTGGGGTATATTTCCTGTGTGACCCATGGTATTGACACCTCTGAGGCACCCACCATCAAGCAACGGCACCATAGGGTCCACCCCAAGTCTTTCAAGAGTTTAAGAAATATGTACAGGAACTGGTTAGTCAGGGGATTCTCAAAGAGAGTTCAAGTCCTTGGGCTTCACCAGCAGTGATAGTGATTAAGAAAGGCGAGAGTGTACATTTTTGCTGTGACTACCAATGGCTAAATCAGGTTACGTGTAAGGATGCATATCCACTCCCGCGAGTAGAAGAGTCCTTGGATGCCTTAGGAGGTGTGCGGTTGTTCTCAACACTAGACTTGACGACTGGCTATTTCCAGGTAGCAATGGATCCCAAGGATCAAGAGAAAACTGTGGTTATGACACCTTTTGGGCTATTTGAGTGGACACGAATGCCATTTGGATTGTGCAACGCCCCGGCCACATTCCAGCGGCTAATGGGACTGGTTTTAGGAGACTTAAGTTTTGAGATCCTTCTTGTTTACCTGGATGATATCATAGTCTTCTCTCACGACTTTGATAGTCATTGCAAGAGGCTAGAGGTAGTGTTAAAAAGACTGGAGCAGCATGGTTTAAAGCTCAAACTGGCAAAGTGTTTCCTCTGCGACCTGAAGTCCAAATTTCTCAGCCCTGTATCTCTGCCGAAGGCATCCAGGTAGACAAAGAGAATGTTAGTGCTCTGGAAAATTGGCCTATCCCTCGGAGCGTAAAAGAAGTGAGGCAAATTCTCAGATTCATGAGCTATTATAGGTGGTTCGTGCCAAGGTTTGCTCATTTGGCAAAGCCTCTTCACGCTCTTGTAGGGAAAAGTGCCACTGGCAAGGCTAAAGGTTCTCAGTTATTCGTGTGGACTGATGAGTGCCAGGCAGCCTTTGACAAGTTAAAGCATTGTTTAGTGTCCCCACCAATCCTGGCATACCCAGACTTCAGTCTCCCATTCATCCTCACAATTGATGGGAGTCTCCTTGGGCTTGTGGCAGTGCTCAGCCAAAAACAAAATGGAGTTGAACAGGTGATAGCCTATGCAAGTCGTGGGCTACGGGGCTCGGAAAAGAATGACAAACACTACAGTGCATTCAAGCTAGAGCTCCTAGCCCTAAAATGGGCTGTTACTGAGAAGTTAAGAGATTACCTCATGTTTCCAAAGTTCACTGTGGTCACAGATCATAACCCACTGCGTTACTTGGGGACAGCCAACCTTGGAGCGGTAGAGCAGCACTGGTTGGCTCAACTGGCTGAGTACAACTTCGAAGTTTGTTACAAGCAGGGGCGGGAAAACATAAATGCTGATGTCCTTTCTAGAATTCCTCAGGAAAAGGAGCCGGAACAGGAGGATGTGGACAAGGATTTCATAAGGATGAATGTCGAGGAGGTGCGAGCATGTTTGTGGTCGGCCGGGAGGATAAAAAGGTAGAACCTGTCGTACTGGCATAGGTGCAAGGAGCTCAGGGAAAGGTCATGAATGGGCAGAGTTGGGATGAGATTGAGATGGCTCAGAGGGGTGGCTCTGTGATTGGTCCAGTTTACAGGGTGATTGAGACAAACGGTGACATGAGTCGACCAGAACTTAATGCCTTAACCCCAGATACAAGGCGGCTGTACCAACAGCGTCCTCATCTTGGGCTGTGTAAGGGTGTATTGTTTCGGCACCTGTGTGATCCTCGGGATGGTGAGGAGGTTAAGCAGCTTGTCGTCCCGGAGTCCCTGCATTATAAAGTTTTTGAGAGTCAGTATGAGCATGAGGGACATTTCGGAGAAAGGAGCACCCTTAGCCTAATAAGGAAAGGTTACTATTGGCCCCCGATGAGTAGGGATGTCCAAGATTGGGTCCAGCAATATAAGCAGTGCACTCTGGCCAAAGATGTTTTCCCTAGAGCGAGGGTCCCAATGACCTGTAGTAACATCACTGCCCCCCTAGAGGTCCTTGCTATGGATTACACAGTGTTAGAGAGATCCTGTGGGGGTTATAAAAATGTTCTCGTCCTCACAGACATGTTCACCAGGTTCACTGTTGCTGTCCCTACTAAAAACCAAACTGCCGACACAACAGCTAAAGCCATTGTGAAGCACTGGTTTGCTTATTATGGTTGTCCGGCTTGTCTGCACTCTGATCAGGGCAGAAGTTTTGAGGCTGGTGTAATAAAGGAGCTTTGCAAAGTCTACAGAGTAACCAAGAGCCGTACCACCCCTTACCATCCGCAGGGCAACGCGCATTGCGAAAGGTTCAACAGGACAATGTATGATATGTTGAGGACTCTGCCCCCTGAAAAGAAGCAAGATTGGAGGGCATATTTGCCAGAGCTAACCATGGCTTACAACAATCACGTGCGCTCCTCGACTGGCTATTCACCCTTCTATCTCATGTTTGGTAGAGATGCCAGGCTGCCCCTTGACCTCCTTAGTGGAAAGGATATGGTAGAGACTGCTGCGGATAACTTGGATGACTGGGTGAGGGATCACCATGAGAGGCTAAAGATGGCTGTAGAAGTTGCTAATTCAGCAGCTCAAGAAGTGTCTAGGAGGCAAAAAAGGGTGTATGATTGTAAATCTCATGGTGCTCTTATCAAGGCAGGAGACCGTGTGCTGTTACGTAATTACCAGCCTAGAGGTAGGAATAAGATACAAGATAGGTGGGAATCACAACCATATATTATAGTGAAACAGAACCATCCAGGCATTCCTGTATTCACCATCAAGCCGGGGGGGGGGGGGGGGGGGGGGGGGGGGGGGGGGGTCTTGTCCAAAGTGATTCACAGGGACCAGATGAGGTTGTGCACATTTTCTTCGCCACTTAGGAAGCAAAGGGTTGCTTCTGGGTTATCCCCCCGCACAGTGCTGGAGCCAGACATGGAGTGTATTGAAGTTGTTCGTTCCCACCTACCTTGTGTTGGGCCTGCCTCTGAGATGGTAACAGACCAGGACGCCAGTAGAATAGGTTCAGAAATGGTGCCTGGTCTAGTTGAAGAGATGCAGGACGAAAGCGAATTAACTGTGCCGTGGGATGGTCTTGAAAGCTTGGGTGGAGGAAGTGAAGAGGATGAGGGAGAAACTGAGGAACCTCCCCGATCTAGGCATACTACACTGAGACCAAACAGGGGTGTACTTCCATTAAGGTACAGGGATGATTGCATTCTGAAGTAGATGATTTTCCAAAAGGAAATTTACGGGCTTCAAAGACAATAAGAGTCTGTTTTACTTTTGTGTTTGATAATGTAATGTTGTAATATGCTGACATGTATTACTGTGCTCTTGTGTTTCAAAGATGCATCGCTGACAAGGACACTGGTATAGCAGGGTTTAGCAGGGGGGAATGTAACGGTATACTTAATATGCTCCCTAAAATGGTATACCAGCCTCTTAGACTCCCTTTCAGGTGTCGCAGCCTAATTGGAAGTTAGGTCGACTGGGGAAGTAGAGCAGTCTATCAGGCAGCAGAAGGAGCAAATGGGAGAGAGAAGGCTGAGCTGTTGAAGAGGCTGGGCAAATCGAAGAGGAGACGCGGGGGAGCCCAGGAAGAGCTGAAGGAGAAAACTCGGGAAGGCGGCTGGAGAGAACGAGTGACAGGGCAGCCAAAAGTATATTAAAGTGTCACCAGGCTTGCACACAGGACTCGTGGGTTTTGAGTCAGAACGTTGGTGCTACCTGCTTGGAGAAAACGGTATGTCCCGTTGTCAGAGTGTTGTTTCTTTGGTGTTACACAGTTTGAAGTTGCATGTGGGTTTTGCTCGACTAGTTACTGTATTAGCCCCGCCATAGCTCCTCCGCCCCGCTATTGCCTAGGATAAGAAGAAACTGACAGCTTAAGTGGCTCGCTGGTGAAGTGGATATTGACTCGGCGAGCAGGACTGTTGTTTCAAGTTTGTTTACATTAATCCAGCCACCTTCGGTCCTATAAATTACCCAGAGAGAAGCGTATGGGTCAAACGCGTGTTTCTGCTAGTGAAAGTCTGGCTGTTCTGCAAAGATAGCGCACGGAGTGCGTGCACTCGCCACCAGGTGGATTCCAGAAGACGTTAGTGGTTGCCACAGCCAGCCGGATCCTGGATTAAAGTGGAAGCTGGTGTGAGTTTTACCCCTGCCATCCAGATGTCATTTCACCGATGCATCTCCTCTTCACCCTGTTACGTGTGAATCAAATCAAATCAAATCGAATCAAACTTTATTGTCATATTGCTGTACATACAACTGTAGTGCAGGCAAGATGAAATTGCGTTTCTCTCGGCATCCATATAAATAGAAGCAGCATGATTTAAGACACACTCCCACATAGCTTCACCCCCCACCCCCACGCCCCCCATCCATTCACACATCCCTGAGACATACTTGGGGAAAAAAAAAACAACTAAATAACTATAATATACAAATAATATACAAAATGTTCATAGGTGCAGTAGTGTGTATGAGAGATTCCAGGTCAACTGTTCAGCATCCTGACAGCTTGTGGAAGGAAGCTGTTGATTAGTCTGGTGGTTCTGCCTCTGATACTCCGGAATCGTTTACCAGATGGAAGAAGTTCAAAGTGTTTATGCAGAGGGTGAGAATGGTCTTTGACAATGTTCAGTGCCCTGCTCCTACAACAGTTCTGAAAAAGTTCTTGGACAGAGGGGAGGGAGACTCCAATTACCCTCTCAGCCCCCTTGACTATCCTCTGCAGGGCTTTTTTGTCTGACATACTGCAGCTGGAGTACCATGTAGCAATGCAGTACGTCAGGACACTCTCCACCACACCTCTGTAGAAGGTCCTGAGGATGCAGATGGGGAGAGAGGCCTGTTTGAGTTTCCTCAAGAAGTGCAGTCTCTGCAGAGCCCGCTTCCTGATCTCCAAGGAATTCTTGCTCCAGGTCAGGTCCTGCGAGATCTGCACTCCGAGGAACTTGATGTTCTCCACTCTCTCCACTAAACGGCCGCCGATACTGAGGGGGACGTGCTCAGGCTGTGAACGCCAGAAGTCGATAATCATCTCCTTCGTTTTGTCCATGTTGAGCACCAGATTGTTCTCCCTGCACCAGCCCTCCAGGTCTCTCACTTCTTCCCTGTACATTGATTCCTCATCCCTCTGAATAAGTCCCACCACCATGGTGTCGTCTGCAAACTTAATAATCTGGTTCCCCTCATGTCTGGATACACAGTCATGTGTTAGAAGTGTAAACAACAGTGGACTGAGTACACAGCCTTGAGTGGATCCGGTGCTCAGCGTGACAGAGTTGGAGATGTTGTTTCCAACCCGGACAGACTGAGGTCTCTCAGTCAGGAAATCCAGGATCCAGAGACATGTGGCGGTGTTCAGACCGAGAAGGAGTAATTTCTCCATCAGTCTCTGGGGAATAATGGTGTTGAATGCTGAACTGAAATCAATGTACAGGAGTCTGGCGTAGGTGTCTTTCTGGTCCAGGTGGGTGATGACAGAGTGTAGGGTGGTGACTATAGCATCCTCCGTGGAGCGGTTTGAACGATATGCAAACTGGAGTGGGTCGTGTGATGCAGGGAGGCAGGCTGTAATGTGTGGTTTGACAAGCCGTTCAAAACAATTCATCACAATTGGTGTCAGTGCAACAGGACGATAGTCATTCAAACAGGACACAACTGGTTTCTTTGCCACCGGTACAATGATAGAGGTCTTGAAGCATCTGGGAACGATGGCCTGACTCAGGGAGATGTTATAAATGTCAGTCAAGCAATCCGCCAACTCGCTCGCGCAGTCTCAGAGCACACGTCCCGGAATGTTGTCCGGACCTGCAGCTTTGCGTGGGTTGACTCTGGTTAGGGTCCTCCGTGTGTCCGCTGTGTTGATGGTAAAAGCTGGTCCGACCGATGGTGGGGGTGGGCCGGCCCTCCCTCTGATTGTCGAGTTTGATGCTTCAAAACGTGCAAAGAAGTCGTTAAGCCTGTCTGGAAGCGAAGCGTCGTCATCATCGACCCCCTGCCTAGACTTATAGCTCGTCAGTGTCCGAACTCCCTGCCACATCTGCTTGGTGTTCCTAGTGTCACAGAGGTGTCCCTGGATTTTCTCCGCATAGGCGCGCTTTGCCACCTTAATTCCCTTTGAGAGCACAGACCTGGCTGAGCGGAAGGCGATCCTGTCCTTTGCTCTGAAGGCTGCATCTCTGGCTGTAAGCAGCGAGCGCACCTCTGCAGTCATCCAGGGCTTATGGTTACCCCGTATAGTGATGGTCTTCACTGTAGTGACATCCTCTGTGCACTTCGCGATGTAGCTGGTGACTGTATCAGCATACTCCTCCACATCTGTCTTGTCTTCCTGGGAGGCTGCTATTTTGAAGACCTCCCAGTCTGTGTGCAGAAAACAGTCTTTCAGTGCAGAGGTTGCACTCTCTGGCCAAATTCTAATTTGTTTCACTGCTGGCCTGCTGCGCTTCAATAAAGGTTTGTAGGCAAGCAGCAGCATCACGGACATGTGATCAGAAAGGCTGAGATGGGGGCGGGGTATCGCCTTATATGCATCTGTGTTTGTGTACACTAAGTCCAACATATTCTCTCCTCTGGTCTTAAAGTCTACACATTGTTTAAACTTGGGGAGCACAGTCTTTAGGCTGGTGTGGTTAAAATCCCCCGCAACCACCACAAAACTGTTCGGGTGTGAAGATTGGATTTCACTAATCGCATTGTGCAGTACCCCGAGTGCCTTCTTAGCATTAGCTTTAGCATTAGGGCTTGGCGCTATGTAAACACCAGCTACATACACGTTGCTGAATTTCCTCGGCAAATAATGTGGCCGACAATTTAATGTCGGCTATTAAATTGAATGTGCCAGCTGCTGTATTCTGCCTGGGATAACTGTCAGAATCTGGAAACTTTAGAGTGATCGTATGTTGGTTCGTTACCTCAAATAAGATTCATGACACAAGTATATTCCTCATATGAGCTCTTTACTGCGCAGGAGTGCACACTGGTAACAGTAAATTCAGCACTGGCAATCAAAACAATAAAGGAGCTTTTTATACATAGTCAGTCATTCAAACGTCTGCTGGGTACAATTCTCAGTCATAATACAAGTGTACAAAACATTGGCCTGAACCAAAAACAACATGGCCTTGCAGGTGTGCTTCAGGCTCCGAGTTAATCATAGTCACACCATTTTATAAGAAAACAAGGTCAATTCTCCCTCACTCCCAGACCCCTTATCATGCACATAGTCTGGTCTGGTGAGACACTTTGACTTCTAAGCACATCTTAATGAAGGACACTCAATAGGTCCACTTATTACCCAGAAACAACACAGTATGCTATAAACTCATAGAAGATGCATGCAGTATACATTTCAAATCACATAAAATGGTTATGCAATGATAATGATAATGATGTTAGTAATTATAAAATGGTAAACAATTATAAAATGGTTTGTTAGTAGTAGCAATTACATAAAATGATAAATGATTAAACATGCATGATAAACAAACAATTTTCTGACATTTCCCTCCTGTTTTGTCATTTTTATCACAGTTTACATTTAGGGATGCCTTTATTCATCAGAAACATGTAACTTCTCTCAATTTTCTACATGCCCGTCATTTGCATCATATTCCAATTATACAGGAGATTACTCACAATCTTCACAGTCATCATCAGTTTTTGAAAAAGCTGCATATTGTCCTTTACACTCAAGTTTCAGCATAGCAGTTTGCAACAGAAAAGTATGATGAGCAATGGCTTGTGTAATCATTGATCTCATACAGGGAATAACACACATGAAAAGCACACTGAATAAGACCAATATTACAATCAAAGGGGTTAACCATTTCAGGAGAATCTGCCACCAAGCTCCACTTTGAAACCAATCCCAGGGACTCCAACCCTTATCTTCATCCAAAGTGTGTTGTAAGTGTAGAATGTCATTTAAATGGCTAATTACATGAGAAAGATGCTGATTTAAATCCGGTATGTATGTTCAGCACTCCTGACCAATAATGTGACACACCCCTCCTTGTGCAGCTAATGTTACATCTAAAGCCATCCTATTTTGCAATGTCATCATCCTTGAGAATTTCTGTTCCTCAGTTAAAGCTGTGAAACCTTGTTCTGTTAATATAGTTAGATTTTCCACTGTCCATGCTAATGCATTTATGTGATATGTAGCCAGGTAACTGCCATACATTGGAAAAAGAGTACTCATTACAACTTTGAAATCGCTAATCCTCTGTTTCCCAGACAGCCTACCTATTAGTTGTTGCATATCTGGGGTTGTACTTCTCCGTGCCCTGGTGTGAATTTCAGTTTGATCAGGATGATAACAATGGGAGTATGATGTTTTCATTCTATGTGTCAGGTTTGAACTTATGCTAATGTGTGGGATCAAAATAGCCATGTAGCATCTGCCACACCATCCTGGTGGAAGTAATGAATAAACATTAGACCCACAAACCCAGACATGATTCTCCAAACATCCATATCCATCATCATTTGGCCACATAACATTTGGATTGTCACTACATTTACCAGTACAATTCTTGCTTTTTAAGGTAAAATTTCCAGCAGCAAGATAAGGGAGATGAAAAGCATTTCTACAAACAGAATCATGGTATCTTACTCCACAGGTTGCCTTCTTCACATCATTACACCTTGGTGAAAAACCTAGATTGAAATTATTTTCATTACAAGTTTTATTAAAACAGATTGGTGAAGTAAACAGTGTAGGATTTACCTTCATCAAGGGCTTTTTAACAGCAAGCAAAGACCTTCCAATTCCAGTAGTATTGAATATTCTTATTTTAGACCCAGTGTAATCAGTAACAGTGACATTCACTTTATTAAAATACCCTTCAGACAAATTCCTAACCAACCAATGTCCTTGCTTGTATTAAGTAGACTGAGACAAGAGTTCATCGCTATTGTCGCTCCGGCCATTTCCTCTTCACTTAGTGGAACAGGACAGTCTTGTGTGAATGGGGTAGCAATGAACACACATAGCAAGAAGTATTGATTCCCAGTCCTCTCACCGAAACCACCATTGTTTGGTACCACAGGTTGTGCGTATAGTCCACGTATTGTCCATTGTCCATGTTTTGCGGGCTCCTCGTCCTGGAATCTGAAATGGTCCCCCACCCCACAGTCATGAGAAGTATGGAACACAGAGTCATCAGTACCTTTGGTGCCATGCCTCCACCTGAGAGAGTACCCATCCGGGCCCCTATCTTCACCAGGTTTGAGACGGCTCTGTCCTTAGAAGGACAAAGCCCCCTTTGTAACTGGACTTACTCAGGGAAACAAGTTAGTTCACTTACAGGCACCCGTAGTCTCTTAACATGTGAAAGGTGAATCCAAGATGGTCGTTCAGCAATACGTATGGCAGTGGGGGTGGGAGTGCCCAGTGTTGTCGGTGGTGGTTCTTTATGAAGACATAATCTCCAGGTTGTAATGGGTTATCCGCTTCCTCCTGTGGCGCAGAAAGAGCCCGAACAGAATCAACATATTCTTTTCGAACATTCTCTAAGATGTACACCAAGATCAGTGTATTTGTTAGGTGTGGTTAGTGGTGAGAGGACAGGCAATACATAAGGACGGTGAAAAGCACATTCAAAAGGTGACAATCCTGTCTTTGAGTCTGGTATAGGGTTAATCATTAGTTTGATGGTACCATTTTTCTTTTTACAAAACCTGTACTTTGTGGGTGGTAGGCACTATGAAATTTGATCTTACTTCTTACAGCTTGGATTAAGTCTTGAACTGTTTGTGCTGTAAAATGAGTTCCATTATCTGCATAAATCAGTTCTGGAACCACAACAGCGGGAAAAACATGATTCATTTGCTGCGTTTGCTGAGGATGTGGGGTGAATTTCTGTCCACCTTGTGAGGGTGTCAATCAACACCAAGCAATATTGTAGCTTTCCATTGCTCCTTGAGCATTATTTTATAAACAAATGATGCACTTTTGGCATGTTTTTGTTACTTCTTTCAAAATATTAGGACAATTTTCCCAACATCCTCATCATTCCCTCCTGTTGGCATATGAATAGTTAATGTGCCACCAGGGCAGCCCATTTGTATAACATGGGTGGCAAAACAATTTTCCCATCAGGCAAGCCACATGTAACAGGAGGGAGGTCCAAATTATTTTAACAGTCTTTTAAAACATCAACATCAACATTATTAAAAAACAGACGGTTCTTAAAAAATCAATAGCAGTATAATGAGCAGCGATATCAGCCAAGCGATTACTGGTGTTCCTGTGGAGGTGACAAACCCCCGCAGGTTCAAGGTAGCGGTATGCAGGCAGCATGCGTTATAAGCATATTTACTGTCTGTACAGATAGTTGCTTTTAGGTTAGTAGCTCATGTCCAATAGTTCAGCCATTGGAGGTGATGCAGGTTGTGAAATTTTACACAATCAGGACCCCAGACAATGTTGTCACAGCATAAGCAGTGGATGTTGACCCATCGGGCTTTTTTAAAGATGAGCCATCAGTAAATAGCTACAAGGACGACAACAGTCTAGCTGGTGACAATATGGAATGGTTGTCCTGCTGTGAAACTCCCTCCACGGCGTGGGGAATGTGTAGGATAATAGAGGGCCTGATCTTTTTATTATCCCATAAATAATAAGAAAGTGGTCTGTATTGCCCAGCATGTAATTGAGTTATAATTGCAGCAATATGCTTATCCTGGGCACTACAGAAAAACAGAAAATGAAATAAAATAAAAGTCCTGTCCTAATTTAGCAAAGCTAACACACATAAGCATCAATAAGCTCTTTATGTTCAGTCTTCAATTCTAAGTTGGAGGCTGGTGTAACGTTTGCATTTTTTTTTCTTTCCTCAAAATGTCATATGCTGTAGCAATTTTTCTTCATTTTCCCTCCTCTTTAGAGAAAATGACACTTCACTTATTTAGATGAAATCTATTTAACTTGAAGAAATCTTTTTTTTTTTTTTTTTTTTTTTTTTAGAAAAGATAAAACAAGTCATTAGTCTGCATTAATAGAAGAAAACAAAGGTAATCTCAGTTTTTTTCTTTCTTCTTTTCTTGGCACTGTAGCTAGGCTGTCAGTTCTGCAAGTATGGGAGTGCAAATATGGGAGGTGCAAGTATGGGGGGGTTCCCCCTATAGCTCAAAGTGCAATGAGGTGTTATGGAATAGTGCTTATGTAAATAAAGTTGAATTGTGCATTTTTGATATGCTTCAGCATTGATGAATAAGATCAGTTTGTTCAGTTGAATGCAGATGGGTTGAATTTGAATAAATGAATAAAGACTGCATCACACTCTTTCAGTCAACGGAAAGGTGGACCTTTTGCCTAATTAGAATTTGATTTAAATTTTTACCAGGAATACCCCATTTCATATATTCCTCGGTAAATTATGGGGTGAATGTAGTTTACCCCGACCCAGCTTGGCCACTGCCGAATCAGGAAAAACACATTCCTCCTTATTGTCACATCACTGAAATATGATGTTACCACACCATTTGTGGTGAGTAATATCAATATAAAATCATATAAACATTACATTTGTAAAGTCGAAGTCATTTGAATCAGTACACCTTATGTTATCTACAATGTCATACAAAGTCATACTTGGCTTCAAAAAATGTTTATCAACAAGGATCCTTTCTCCAAGATCTTTGTCTGATAATCCATAGCCCCTGACAGATCATATGTGTCACACGTCAGTCCTGCACTGTCATGTTTCAGTCAAAGGAAAAAAGGTCAGTATTGCGTCAAAATTGCTTTTAAAAATATGTAAACAATTTATCACGTACGCAACATTAATCAAGACCCCACAAAGTTAGATTGAAAGGATAAAAAACCCCAAACCTTGTCAAAACACCCATATTTAGACCACTTTTTTCCACACAAATCAACCACACACACACAGAGGATTGTTATTATTTCCACAAGGTCGACGCAGCTCCTTCCATTCTCTCAACTCAGCCGTAACACAAAACTAGTCAACTCCTTCTGCTCAAGGCCACTATTTTCAGATACCTATAATTTCAAACATTTCTCAGAAGGATAACAATTAGACAATCAATCCTTTTATACCAAAAATTACAACAGTTTAAAAACCTGCTCCTTCCGCCTTCACAGAGAACTCAGAACTCTCATCCCTTTTCCTCACACTGGAGCCATTTACAGAAACAATCCAACAATCCAAGCTGCAGCTGCCTCTGTCTAAGGCTCACACACACAAAAATAAAATAATTGTTTCTCATTGTCCATTTTAGCGTTATCCGGTTCTGTTGCCACTTAACCCGACCATCTTTAGATCTTATAGTCTAGTATCAATATCTTATAACATAGAGTAAAGTTATTATTATAATTTTATTTACTTCCTCTTTTTCCCAACCTCTTGGGCTTCTTTTAATAACTTGCTGTATGGACCCTCCTTAGGATCGCAGCATTGTTAAGCTGGGGGAGGATTATCTTTTTCATTTAATAATGGTTAAATGCTCGGTTGGTTTTGATATTTATCTTATTGTTTTTATCTTTATTTTAGTTGTAAGTTTTACTGTCGACACCAAGGCTGCGCATTCATCCACATCCAGTGTGGGTTTGAAAGAATAGTCTTTTACCCATTTGTTTAGATATTTTTCAGGATCCTTTATCTGGTCTTTTCTTTTAACCGGTCATTATAATTTTTACTGTTCAACGCGCTGTCTGTTCCCTTTTCTGCTGTTTAGTTTTTTGCTTATTCTCTTTTTTCCCCACAGTTACCCATTTTTCCCTTTTTTGCTGTTTTTATTATTTTTTTTTAAACCCCTTGGTAATTCCACAGGAATTAAAATGCTTTACCAGGAAAAGTGTGAAGCGCCGTCACACTACCATTACATCATAACCACGACCTGATATTCTATTTTCAGTTCCAAACTCGGGAATTTCAACCCAAAACTTATTTTTGTCCCTGACCGGGGATTTCAACCCAAACCTTTTACCTTGTTGCAACTACTTCCGCGCACTTTATTTACCTTTATTTACTTATCGCGTTAGTCACTCGTAGTTGGATTTGGAGATTCTTGTAACATGTTTAACATTGCTCACTCAAGGCTCGATTTTAGAGAATCTTCTAAACGCACATATAGTAAATAATAAAAAAGACGTCACTTACTTTTCTTTCTTTTAATCGAGGAGGATGGGCTTCACTAGACGACGTCTAGAGTCCCGCACAGTCCAGATTTCCTCAATGGGGAGTCCAATACTGACTGTATGCAGTCAGACCATGTGCATGGATTTCCAACCTGGAGAGCGCGTCGCCTCTATCCGTCGTCCAGATATTGCCCATCCGGGTCACGGCACCAAGTATGTCAGAATCTGGAAACTTTAGAGTGATCGTATGTTGGTTCGTTACCTCAAATAAGATTCATGACACAAGTATATTCCTCATATGAGCTCTTTACTGCGCAGGAGTGCACACTGGTAACAGTAAATTCAGCACTGGCAATCAAAACAATAAAGGAGCTTTTTATACATAGTCAGTCATACAAACATCTGCTGGGTACAATTCTCAGTCATAATACAAGTATACAAAACATTGGCCTGAACCAAAAACAACATGGCCTTGCAGGTGTGCTTCAGGCTCCGAGTTAATCATAGTCACACCATTTTATAAGAAAACAAGGTCAATTCTCCCTCACTCCCAGACCCCTTATCATGCACATAGTCTGGTCTGGTGAGACACTTTGACTTCTAAGCACATCTTAATGAAGGACACTCAATAGGTCCACTTATTACCCAAAAACAACACAGTATGCTATAAACTCATAGAAGATGCATGCAGTATACATTTCAAATCACATAAAATGGTTATGCAATGATAATGATAATGATGTTAGTAATTATAAAATGGTAAACAATTATAAAATGGTTTGTTAGTAATAGCAATTATATAAAATGATTAATGATTAAACATGCATGATAAACAATAAACAATTTTCTGACAATAACTGTTCTAAATTTATTACTGCACCACATGGGAGACAAGGTAAAGTTTTGATTTTTTTTTAATTTGAACTGTGCCGTGTTGCGGTCGGTATGCCTCGTTAAAGACAGGACTGTGGAGTTGCCATTTTTGGACATTGAGGATTTAACCACACTGGGGACTGATAGCTGGTGGTGGGAATGAGCGGAGTGAATCCAGTGAATTTTTTGGAATTGTCTCCTCAGGACTTGAGTGACATCCTTTAGTTTTATTTGTGATTTTTTTGTTTTGTTTTTGTGAATTTTATTCTTTCTACAGCACTGCTAATCTGAAAAGGAAAACTTCTGTTCCTATTCATTTTTGTGACCTTCATCATTATTAATTTTTTTGTTGTTGCTTTACCTGGGACTATTTTGCTTGCTTTATTCCAATTTTAGGTGACAGAGTATTATCCTGTTTCTTTTAGAGAAGGGGAAATTGTGACTGTGGGTTTTGGGCTAAGGTATCAGGAGTCTATTACTGATGCTGTGATTGAGGGTGACACCTGAGTTAAAATATTGGGAATTCCATTTATATTAATACAACATATTGTGGGGTCTGTCACTGTTGTGTTTATGTCATTAAGGACAAGGATTCTCCTTAATATATAACCATCTTTTATGGAAGGAAGAGTTGCCCTGGGGTAGGTGCGCTCCACCTGTTTGCTAGAACCACAAGGAGAGAGCCACCATCGGTTAGCTCTGTTGTTGCCAAGTAGCACACTTTAGCAAGAAACTTCTGGCTATTAATGAGAGTTTTGGGCCCTTGTAATCCACATTCACTCCACCCTCCTCAAGCCAGAGAGTCCAGTCAAACAGGTCACAACTCACCCACTGACGTGGGTACAGGGGCTGTTGACACTGTGGGTCTTAGACTTAGATTTGACATCCAAGTAGTCACCAAGGGCAGGTGTTTACGACTTTCCCCCCTACAAAGCGGGGTCGTTCCCCGTTACACAAAGGCACACTATTTAGCGAAGCTTACAGGGGTTAACAGGCTGGATCCCCACCAACATACAACATGGAGCTCGGATGTAAACATTCTGCCTAACCTCGGCCATGCTTTCATTTATAATTATATGACTTTAACTGTAAGTCCATATACACAATAAGTTTTCAGTAACTTTAGGTCTTTGCAGCAAGCCCAAGTGCAGTTCACAGATGGATGGGTGCATGACTTTGAGATGTACAAGGCAGACCCGAAGACAGTTGTGTGCACAAAGGTATGTTTTCGTTTTATTTCCTCTCTTGTTATGCTAAACATCGATCTTTCCCGATATAACCATATGAAATTAAAATGCACAGCACTCTGTGTCACGGATGGCCCTCGCGAGCCATCATAAGACGCCACAAGTCACCGGTGAGTTTGCACAGTTTTATTGAAGAACAGAAAAGAACACAAAATAACAAGCCACGGTGGGCTAAAACACACTACGGAGAAACAGGTGCACGAAAGGAAACACTTATAATTAACGTAGGCAATGTCTGAGCCGGGGAATGCCCGATGCATCAGACAACGGGGAGAATTCACCAAAGGAGTTTGAAGATAAAGTCTGACAATCAAGTTGACGGTAAAGTTGACGGTAAAGTTGAGACTGCTGCATTATGCCGCTCTCAGCACCCGGTTAAATGCCGGGCCACTGATGAGCCACAAATGCAGCACAGCTGGCAGGCTTTGACAGCAGGAAGCCCCTCCGAGCACTGTCACAATAAGAGCTTGGGGAGCCAGAAGGTAACACTGCTGTCAAACCTTGTGGAGAAGATGTATGGCCCAAGCGCGGACGAGATCGGCGCTTGGACCATGACAGTATCTCCCCCCCAAGGGCGGGCTCCGAACGCCCAATGACACCCAAGCCCCCCCCCCCCTTCCAGGGTGGGCGGATGGGGGAACAGGCCTGGAGGGAGAAGACCAGCCATAGACCAAAAGCCATGATGAAAACAGAGCACAGAGACAACCAAAAAAAAAACCAAGACTCCCAAACACATGAATCACACAGAATACAGGGTACGATAACAGAAAATACAATGTTCCCAAATGCAAAAACCATGATAAAG
Source organism: Pholidichthys leucotaenia (assembly GCA_020510985.1). Taxonomy (NCBI): domain Eukaryota; kingdom Metazoa; phylum Chordata; class Actinopteri; order Cichliformes; family Pholidichthyidae; genus Pholidichthys; species Pholidichthys leucotaenia. The sequence continues at coordinate 306,962,231 of CM035844.1, forward strand.
GCAGACCACAAATGAAAAGAGAAAAAAAAACATGAGGAAACAGGGGACAAATGAAGCAATCAGAGTACGGTTAAATGAAAAATACAATACTCCAAAAAGCACAAAGGATAATTAGAACAGGGAAAAACAAAACACCAAGAGATAAGCATATTTCATCCCTCAGACAGGAGAGGGGGAAAGAAAAAAAAACATGCAAATAAGGATAAATACACTGAGCAGAGCGACTACACCAAATGGCCAAATACCTCAGTGGGGCCACACAACACAAGAGGATGACGATAGGCAGAGTCCCAAAAAACGGGAACAGTTCTGGCGATCTCCCTGCGTCCAATGGCCAAAGAGTGATTAAGGGGGAAAGGGAAATGTTCGGGCGGCCTACCCCAGTCCCTGGCCCGGGAAGTCAGAGCATCCGATGGCCGAACCAGGTCGCCCAGTTGAAAGAACAGTGCGTCAGGTGGCAGACCCAGGGCGCCGAACCGGCGAAACAGTTCCTCTGGCAGCCGACCCGCATCCCTCAGCCACCAGAACTGTGGGGAAACAATAGGCGACAGCCTCCCTGGTGAGGGGAAAGACGTGGAAGAGCCGGGGTGAATGAAGAGAACCCCAACGGCCCCCGGTGGTGACGAGCTGGGATGAAGACGGTGATAATGAGGATGAAGAAGACGATGAGCCAGTACAATGTCAGGCGGCAGAGGATCTGCAGCTCCTTCACCGACCTCGAACTCTACTGGTGCTGCACCCGCGATGGACCCCGTTGGGTCACGGCTGCACCCGCGATGGACCCTGATTGGGTCACGGCTTTACCCGCATTGGACCCCGATTGGGTCACAGCACCCGCGTCGGGCCCCAATTGGGTCACGGCTGCACCCACGATGGGCCCCGATTGGGCCTTGGCTGCACCCGCGTCGGACCCCGACTGGGTCGGTGCAGCACCAGTACCGACCTCCAACCCTTAACCCAAAACCTCCAGCACAGCGATCGGAATCAGCTCCACACCAGTGACCCTGGGAGAAGGCTTAGGAGAAAGAAAAGAACCGGGATCAGATCACCGGTAGCGACAGAGCTCAGCGAGACGAGTTCGGGTGCAGCGGATGGCTGCCCCTGGCTCATCTCTCCGAGAGACAGGCAAAAATGCTCCAGAATAGAGAGGAGAAAAACAAAGTAGAGCACTTGACTGTACTCGGGTTCTGCTGCTGTCCAGGACTCCGACGATCCGGGCTCAGACGGAAGGAGATCGTCTTCCGGCTTCCACTCAGCTACGTCGGGCTCTGCAGCTGGCATGATGGTTTCTGCAGCCTGAGGACCCACCGGCACTGACATCCACGCCGACAACCCGCACGGAATGGTGGCAGGGGACCCTCAACCCGCTGGATCGGACAGCTCATCTGTGGAGACCCGGGGACGCGTCGTCATCGGCACAGGCTCCACGCTGCAGTCCGCTCTCCTCCTCTGCCCATGACATTGCTGCGGGGCTGGAACCAGGCTCTCCAGAGCCACAGGCCCCCTCCTCATCCGGCGACGTTGGCCTGGCATCGTGGACCGCTCAACGGAGGGAGACACAGAGGCAGCAGGTTTAATAACAGAAGCTACAGCAGGTGGTGGGAGCTCGGGGGACTGTGAACCCCGAACTCCACCCCCAGGAGTCAGACAAGGCAAATCACAATTATGTGGAGAAGAGTGAACCTGTACTCGCCTGTCTCCTGGAGAATAGATGGTGCCGGCTGTAGCGGACGTTGTTCCTCCCTCTCCCCACTGGTTGGTGGCGGAGGGCCCCCCAGAGGACGAGGAGAAGCCACTCGCGATGGTCCATAAACGGGCTTCGCCGGGACAGGACTCAGAACTCTCTCAGCAGCTGGAGGTGACGTCAAAGAGGAGGGGGCGACAGCCGAGACGATCCGGGCACGATGAGCTGACGGGACAGCGGGACCAGGTGACCCGGGGGGAGAGGCTGCGGGAATTCCCTCCTGTCGTGACGCCGAAGGAGCAGCTGGCTGGAAGGCAGAGTTCCTCCGACGACCCGGAAATGGATCCAGACGGGGTTCTCGCTGGGGTTTGTTTGGGGCGTGGCGCTGACATTCACTGGCTGATGTCGAGGCGAAGGTGAGGTCCAGAAAACGCCGCTCTTGTGCGGAAACGGAGACAAGCAAGTCAGCGAATTCCAGATAATCACTCAGCTCAGGATTCCTCTCAACCAACCTGACAGTCGCCGTCACGTGCTTGATGATTTGTGAAGGGTGAGTGGCTGAGCGAGCAGCTGCTACACGGTCTCTGATGGAAGCAGCTGTCAAATGTAGCGTCTCCAGGGGAATCCCGGCTGACATCACGTTCACTCAGGGATCACCCCTGGATGGTGCGAACTCCTGGGCCGGAACGGGGACAGGAACGGGATCCCGAAACGAGGAGCGAGGATGCCTCCTTCTAGGCCTCTTGCCGGAGTTTCCCTCCAGCCCATGGAGTATCTCGCTTTGGGAAGCGATGTCCGCCCTCCTCGCCGTGACTTCTGGGTGGTGGGAGTAGCGAAGAAGGCGATTGAGAATGTCCTCAGCGAGATCCAGGTGCCGGCATATATCGCTGGGAGTGTCGTATAGCGTAGCGGTGAAAAGTGTTCCATCGACATAGTCCAGAGCCTCCGCTAGCTCGTAGCCCAGGCACCGAACGCTGCACCTGAAAGATGACATCCTCCCAACACACAGTCACCCAGACAGGGAAGAACAAATGTCCAATAATGCAAACTCACAGCGAAAGGCGTCTCAATCTGGTGGCAGTCTACTGTCACGGATGACCCTCGCGAGCCATCATAAGACGCCACAAGTCACCGGTGAGTTTGCACAGTTTTATTGAAGAACAAAAAAGAACACAAAATAACAAGCCACGGTGGGCTAAAACACACTACGGAGAAACAGGTGCATGAAAGGAAACACTTACAATTAACGTAGGCAATGTCTGAGCCGGGGGATGCCCGATGCATCAGACAATGGGGAGAATTCGACAAAGGAGTTTGAAGATAAAGTCTGACGATCAAGTTGACAGTAAAGTTGACGGTAAAGTCGACGGTAAAGTTGAGACTGCCGCATTATGCCGCTTTCAGTGCCCGGTTAAATGTCGGGCCACTGATGAGCCGCAAATGCAGCACAGCTGGGAGGATTTGACAGCAGGAAGCCCCTCCGAGCGCTGTCACAATAAGAGCTCTGGGAGCCAGAAGGTAACACTGCTGTCAAACCTGGTGGAAAAGATGTATGGCCCGAGCGCGGACGAGATCGGCGCTCGGACCATGACACTCAGAAAATATTTTTTTTAAATGTACAGAAATTATTTCATTTTCAAGTACTGTAAAAAAAATGTGAAGTTGTCATTTATTGTTTTAAATCTATATGGAACATTTATCAAATTGTTTACTTTGTTTTGATTATACAAATTTGCTTGTTCTGATTATATCTCTTCTGCTTAATCTGTTGTAATTCTGAATGTGTTGTGGTGGACTAGCAGGCAGCCAGAAGAGCTGGATGACATGGCTGCCTGTGATAACCAAAACTGTGCAATCCAGTAGTTCAATCTAAGATGTGGGACTCAGTCAAGCAGCAGTCGCTATACCACATGTGCATACTAGAATAAAACTATAGCATGAGTCTTGATATATAGTATAACATTGTTGTGTGAAACACACTGATGCATGTCATTTTATATTCCTGTATTTTTTTTACTATAGGTTTTCCATAATCCTGATGCGATAGTGGGTTTTATTGTGATATGCGGTGTGATGATGTCACCTTCCTGCTGCGTCTTCACACCAGCATATATAAGGGAGTGTCCCCATGAGGAGCTCTCTTGCCCAGACGACCCCACTGCTGCTTATAGTGTGTTGTGCTCAGCTATATAATAAAGCCTAGTTCCAGTGCAGCATCCTAGTCTGTCTCGTTTCATGCCAGGTTTGTGGACATAACATTCGGTAACTGAGGATTAACTCATGGAGGTGTGCGTAACATCACTGTGGCCTTTCCTTGAGGTCCCAGGAGAACCATCAGTTCCATGGCCACGTTGGCTCAAAATTTTCGAAACATATGTTACAGAGTTAGGCCTGGAAAAGCTAGACAAAGTGAAGACACGAGCACTGCTTGTCCACAACCTAGGCTTAGAGGGCAAAAGGATTCTCCAGACGCTCAGCACGATTGACTCATATGAGGAAGATGTAGAGCTGCAAGCTAACCATTTTGCTATGCTGGGCAGCATGGCGGTATGACAGATTCACTTTTGCCAGAGACAACAGTGTCGGTCAGCCAGTACAGCAGTTTGTCACTGACCTGAGACAGTTGGCTAGTGTGTGCCGTTTTTGGCTGCTAGAAGACGAATTGGTGCAGGATCAATTGGCCGAACACACGTGTGACACTGGGCTATGAGCTAGGTTGCTAACGCCGCCAAGTGACTTGATGCTAGCTAAAGCAGTTGAGCTAGCACTCCAATTGGAAGCTGCAGAGGAGTTAGCCATAGAGCTAAATGGGCACCAAACACAGAGGCTACCCTGACAGTCAATGCTAGCTAACATGGGGGACTCAGAGGATGACAAGAGCATGGTAGGAGAATACGAGGCTAATGCAGTGAGCTGGAAGTCTGCTCAGAGAGGTCCCATCTGCAGGGGTTGTGGGTCCCCGATGCACCAGAGTAAAGCACGAGTGTACCCAGCAAGAGGAAAGCAGTGCAGCAAGTGTGGGCCCAGGAACCATTTCACCAGGGTATGCCAGTCTTCAACACCGTGGGGCCTGCCAGGAGAGCCCACCCACCCACCAGCAATGACCATCCATTCGGTAAGCCCCAGCATCAGTGGTTATTCATACAGCACGGTTGAATTAGGCAGAGAAGCTGTACCACTTCTGCTCGACACAACGGTGGTGCAGTCGAGTTAAACTGGGCCACTGTGGAGAGAGGAACAATCAGGCAAAGCATTCCAAGCAGACGAACTTTATTCACTCTCTCACATCTCTCAGAATCAGAAAAAGCATTGACCTCATGCTGCAGGGTCTCTCCTTTATATTACAACACTCACTCCCACTGTTGCCTGAGGTCTTGCATCACAATACATTCTCGCATCACAATTCCTATTGTCCCCCAGTTGCTTAATCCTGCTGCCTGAGGTCTTGCATCACAATACATTCTCCCATCACAATTCCTATTGTCCCCCAGTTGCTTAATCCCCCATGCTCTTCCGGCAGAGGAATTTACTGCCTCTCCCTTCCTTCCAGTCTGAGATGAATATCACAGCATGGGTTCCCCATACCCCCCACCCCCAGAGTCTCAGACTGAGCGTTAGCTCTCACATCCTTTCAGCTTCAGCCTCCTCCCATATCTGCTGTAACGAGGGGTCTTCGGCTCCGCGGTGCTGCTGTGCCGGTGGGGGGTTCCTGGAGGTGTGTCCGTCTGTGGGTGGACAATGGAGGGGGGGGCATTCAGAATGCTCGTGTGACTGCTCTGATGAATCGTTTACCTGGGGAGTTCTCAGTGGGGGTCTTCCACGTCGAGGCGCTCAAGCCAACATCACCTGCTCGTCTGCCACCACAAAGGCGGGCTTAAGCCTGTCTATGCAGATTTTCTCCCGGCGACCCCCCAAGTCTAACACAAAATGTTTGTCCCCTGGTTCCAGCACTCTAAACGGGCTATCATAGGGTGGGCGCAATGGGGGCCGGTGGGCATCGTGCCTGACAAACACGAACACCACGTCCTTCAAAGTTTTTGGCACAAAAGCGCCTGGAAAACAGTGGTGGGGGGGGCCCAGTAGCATGCCTGCATCTGCGCTATGCCGTGAACGCAGGGACGGATGGGTGTTCGACGCGGGGTTATCTGGTAAAAATTCCCCGGGGAGCTGCAGCAGCTGAGAAAAAAACAGCTCTGCTGGGGAAGCCTCCAAATCCTCTTTTGGTGCGGAACGCAACCCTAATAGAACCCACGGCAACCGGTCCACCCAATTTGCATCCGTAAGCGAAGCCCTGAGCGCTGCTTTCAGTGACCTATGGAAATGCTTGCATAACCTGTTGGCCTGTGGGTAGTACACGGTTGTGCGATGAATTGCGACGCCCAGGCTATGGGCCATCGCGGACCAGAGGTTGAAAACAAACTGAGGGCCCCGATCGGACGTAATGTCCGAAGGGATGCCAAAATGTGCCACCCATGTTGTCAAAAAGGTACGCGCCACTAGCAGAGGCGGTGGAAGCTAGCGGGACTGCTTCTGGCCATCGTGTGGTGTGGTCCACCACTGTCAGGAGGTGCGTGAACCCCTGCGATGGCGGGAGGGGGCCCACAAGGTCCACGTGAATGTGGTCGAACCTCTTAGCCGGGATACGGAACGGCTCCAAAGGGGCCTTTGTGTGCCCTTGCACTTTGGCTCGTTGGCATGCTACGCAGGCTGCAGCCCACTCTTTCACCTGTTTGCGCAGGCCTGGCCATACGAACTTCGCTCCCACTATTTTGACTGACGCGCGCACTCCTGGGTGCGCCAGGGCGTGAACGGCCTCAAAAACGCAGCGGTGCCAAGCGCATGGGACCACCGGGCACGGGCGTCCTGTGGAGACGTCACAGATTAGGGGGCCCCCCGTCTTGCAGTACTCTGCTCTCCAGCCTTAACCCTGTTGATCCAGACTGGAGTGTGCACATGTCCGCATCACCAATCTGCTCTGCGGCCATGGCCGTGTAATCTATCCCCACGTAGACTGAATGAATGAATCTTTATTTCGGATAGATTAAAAGTAAAGATAAAAAAAAAGAAACAGAACAATATAACAAAGGGGAAAAAAATCCAACAAGGTGAAATCAAACAATAACTCCTCTGATAAGACAGTTCAACATAAGTTATCCGAAATGGGTGATGGCTGAAGCTGCAGCTTATATTGCCCACCCATATTCCATCCCAGAATCCAAAAGAAAAATAAAACAAGAGCGATTACAATTCAGAACAAAGCTAAGACAAAATGTGACAAAAAAAAACTAAGCAATAACACAACACAGACTGAATATGACAATCCTTATGTGATTTTACATGTCATCTTATATACAGTGGGGCAAAAAAATATTTAGTCAGCCACCAATTGTGCAAGTTCTCCCACTTAAAAGATGAGAGGGGTCTCCAATTTTCATCATAGGTATACCTCAACTATGAGAGACAAAATGAGAAAAAAAATCCAGAAAATCACATTGTCTGATTTTTAAAGAATTTATTTGCAAATTATGGTGGAAAATAAGTATTTGGTCACCTACAAACAAGCAAGATTTCTGGCTCTCACAGACCTGTAACTTCTTCTTCTTTAACTTCTTCTGTGTCCTCCACTCGTTACCTGTATTAATGGCACCTGTTTGAACTCGTTATCAGTATAAAAGACACCTGTCCACAACCTCAAACAATCAGACTCCAAACTCCACTATGGCCAAGACCAAAGAGCTGTCAAAGGACACCAGAAACAAAATTGTAGACCTGCACCAGGCTGGGAAGACTGAATCTGCAATAGGTAAGCAGCTTGGTGTGAAGAAATCAACTGTGGGAGCAATTATTAGAAAATGGAAGACATACAAGAACACTGATAATCTCCCTCGATCTGGGATTCCATGCAAGATCTCACCCCGTGGGGTCAAAATGATCACGAGAACGGTGAGCAAAAATCCCAGAACCACACGGGGGAACCTAGTGAATGACCTGCAGAGAGCTGGGACCAAAGTAACAAAGGCTACCATCAGTAACACACTACGCTGCCAGGGACTCAAATCCTGCAGTGCCAGACGTGTTCCCCTGCTTAAGCCAGTACATGTCCAGGCCCGTCTGAAGTTTGCTAGAGAGCATTTGGATGATCTAGAAGAGGATTGGGAGAATGTCATATGGTCAGATGAAACCAAAATAGAACTTTTTGGTAAAAACTCAACTTGTCGTGTTTGGAGGAAAAAGAATGCTGAGTTACATCCAAAGAACACCATACCTACTGTGAAGCATGGGGGTAGAAACATCATGCTTTGGGGCTGTTTTTCTGCAAAGGGACCAGGACGACTGATCCGTGTAAAGGAAAGAATGAATGGGGCCACGTATCGTGAGATTTTGAGTGAAATTTTGAGCCAGAGACCTGACTCGGGCTTGATGATTATGTTGGTCTGAATGAATCAACTCCCTCTGGGTATTTAAACTGTCATAACCCCAGAGGTTCTGGTCGTGGTGGTGGAGTGGCGGCAATTTTCCATCCTAAATTGCTGGTTAATGTTAAGCAGAAATTATGTTTTAATTCCTTTGAAGGTTTGGTCCTCAGTGTGGGGCCTGCTGGCAATCTTGGCTTGATCCCAATTCTCTTTGCCATAGTTTATCGTCCTCCCACGGCCTATTCAGAGTTTCTATCGGAATTTGCCGAATTTTTAGCTGATTTGGTACTGAAAGCCGATAGAATAATTATTGTAGGGGACTTTAATATACATGTTGATGTTGAGAGTGACTGTCTTAATAAGGCTTTCAATTCAATTTTAGATTCAATGGGATTTTCCCAAAAAGTAAAAAATTCTACCCATTATTTCCACCATACATTGGACCTTGTTTTGACATATGGTATAGATATTGAAAATCTGGTCGTGTCTCCTCATAATCCTGTACTGTCTGACCATTGTCTGTTAATTTTTGATTTCATTATCTCTGATCACTTATTTCCTAAAGAAAAATACTACTACAGCAGATGTCTTTCTGATGACGTTGTTGCTAAATTTTTGCAGATTGTCTCCTCTATGCCATGGGTCAACACAACAGAAACATCTGAAATAAGTGATGGAGAGTCTGCTCCATTCGTGATTGATAGCATGGTCGATGGTGTTACTGCCTCTCTGCATCGGACTCTAGATTTGGTAGCCCCTTTAAAAAAGAAAAAGTCTAACCAGAGATTTCTTACTCCTTGGTTTAACTCAGAAACTTGTGGCTTGAAACAGAAGGCTCGCCAATTGGAAAGAAAATGGCGTTCAACTAATTCAGATGAATTCTACTTGGCGTGGAGAAATCATCTCTTAATCTACAAAAAATCTCTTAGAAAAGCTAGATCAAGCTATTATTCTGCATTAATAGAAGCAAACAAGAATAACCTCAGGTTTCTCTTCAACACTGTAGCCAGGCTTACAAAGAGCCATGACTCGGTCAATCCTCGCATCCCCCCTGAGCTTTCTAGTCAGGACTTTCTGAACTATTTCAATCTTAAAATTTTATCTATTTTGGACTTCCGGTCTGGACACCATGGTGATAGCAGCTTAACGCTGAAGCTCCCAGACCCGATCCAGGAAAATACCTTGAAAATTAGATTTAATGGATTTTTGGAAGAGTGAAAATCAAAAGACAGTCATAATGCCTAAAGGAAAACAGAAGAAATCGACATTTACCAGGCCAGCACACGCATCGGCTGGAGAATCTGATCCGGAGGATTTCCATTCAGAAGACGAGGAGCTGAATGAAGCTAGCAACAAAGTTAGCTTAAAAATGGTACTTAAGGAATTAAGACGATTTTGCCGAGAGTGTTGGGCCGAATTTCGTGAAATCAAAGATGAAATAAAAAGGACAAACAGCAGAGTGGACCAGGCCAAGGAGCGACTCTTGGAAGCAGAGGAAAGAATAAAAGGGCTGGAAGATACCGTGCTGGAACTACACAAACGCCAGTCAAGATTGGAGGCTAAGCTAACCGACCAAGAAGGAAAACTAAGAAGAGATAACATAAGAATTCATGGTCTGAAAGAAGGAGTCGAGGATGGTTTCACCACAATGGCGGCATGCGTGGAGTCCTTACTGAGAGAAAAGTTGGATATTCCCCAAACCACCGACTTGTAGATAGTAAGGGCGCACCGTACATTAGCCCCTAGGCCGGCGGCGGAAGCGCCACCGAGATCGGTGGTGGTGAAGTTCTCCAACTCCAAAATAAAAGAAGAGGTTGTAAGACTGGCTTGGCAGAAAAAAGGATTTGTGCACCAAGAGAGAAAAGTTTTCGTGGAACACGACTACGCTCCGGAGGTCCTTAAAAAGCGTCTGGAATACAACAATGCTAAAAAGATACTACGAGAGAAGAAACTGCGCTTTCAGACTCCATTTCCGGTGAAGCTGAGGGTTTTTTACGGGGATGAGACGTGTCTCTACAACTCGGCGGAAGAAGCAACCACGGATATGGCAAGAAGAGGACTCCCGGTAACGGTGTATAAACCCGTAGCAGACCCGATTGAAAGAATCAAGGCTCAAATGTGGTCCACACAGAGGCCCTCAAAATCCACGGGCCAGCAGCGGGAAACCCAGCGCCAGAGCTACAAGGAAAAACTGGCCGTTTACAGGAGGGAATAACGATATTTTTAGTCAATCTGCGCATCCAACCCTCCTCCTACAAGGTAACAAACATTAAAGGAGATGCAGAATCAGCAAGTGGTAAAGCATTTTATGGAACAGACATAATATTAGAAACAAATAAGTCTTTAAAAAAAAAAAAAAAAACTTGTTAAAATAGAAACGTGACAATGAACCACATGATCTCTCCACACTAACAAATACTGTATTAACGTGACTGTTCGCTGTGATGGTGGTGGGAGGTTGCGCACAATTTCACAGGGTATAGGCATAAAAAAAAAATCATTACAAGTTCGGATTGGGATCTGAAATTCACATTAAAAACATGGGACAACTTACAGGGGTAAGAGAGGGCCCTCAGCACGTAACGGAATCTGAGGAATTTCCCTCAGAGCCAACACACCATCATGGCTCTTCTAAGGTCACTAAAAAGACCTCAGCTCAGGAAGATCTTTTGTCATTTTTTTTGTTTTAAAGTTTTATATACTATGTTCTTAATGTTTTCTATGTTCTTAATGTTCTTTCAGTTTCTAAGTAGCATAAAAGAGGGCCACCACACTGTTATACTAAATAAGACAACACAATGGAGAAACAGGGTGTAACCAAAGTAATCTCATATAATGTAAAAGGGATCCTGAATCCAGTTAAAAGATCCAAGATTCTAGGCAAAATGAAAAAAGACAAAGCAGGAATAATATTTTTACAGGAAACCCACCTAACAGAAGTGGAGCACACTAAACTCAATAGACAAGGGTTTAAAATGATCTCTTCATCTTCATATAAGTCAGGGAGGAGGAGGGGGGTAGCGACATTGATCTCAACCAAAATTATATTTGAAAAAAAATCAGAACACAAAGATAAGGAAGGGAGATACAGTATGGTACTTGGGCGGCTAGAGGGAGAAGATATCACCCTGCTGAATGTATATGCACCTCCAGGGGCTAACTGGAAATTTTATAAAAATGTATTTGACCTAATGATAACTAAAGCAAAAGGTTTAGTGATATGTGGTGGAGACTTCAGTCTAAGACTGAATCCATACTGGGATGCATCAGATAATTCTCCACATCAAAATAACACTCAAAGTAGAAAAACTCGGATGCTACTAAAAGAAATGGGAATCTGTGATGTGTGGAGGGAATTCAACCCCAGTGTAAAAGATTATACATTTTACTCAGCACCACATTCATCATACTCAAGGATTGACTATTTTTTAATGTTTAACAGAGACATTGGAAGAGTAAAAACATGTAAAATAGGACTGATGGATCTCTCTGACCACAGTCCGATCTATATGGACCTAAGTATCCAAAAATACACAAATAATACATTTTCTTGGAGGTTAAATTCAAATGTGCTGAAAGGACCACTGAAAGATGAATTGGAATCAGATATTCTCAGATATTTGGAAGAAAATGATAATGGAGAAGTACCCCCTTTAATACTGTGGGACGCATGCAAAGCTGTAATAAGGGGAAAGATTATCGCAAAACTGGCAATCCAAAAGAAACTGAGACAAGAAAAACTAATCACATTAGAGTCAGAACTTAAGAACCTAGAAAAAGAGCACAAAGATAACACTCATTCTAATGACTCGCTCAAAATTAAGGAAATTAAAAAAACAAATAAATGAGATCTACACAATAGAAATCCAGAAGAAACTTACATTTCTGAAACAAAAATACTATGAAACAGGCAGCAAATCGGCAAAATTGCTAGCCTATAAATTGAGGAAACAACAAACGGAGAGAGCAATCTACAAAATCAGAGACCCAGTATCAAAGGAAATAAAATTTAGAATTCAGGATATTCTTAAAAGCTTCGAGAACTACTACAAGAACTTGTACTCCCTCAAAAAACATAAAAACGCATCCGAAACATTCCTTAACACATTAAACCTTCCCCAACTTACTGAGGCACAAAATAAAACACTACTGTCAGAAATACAACCTAAAGAATTAGAAAAAGCAATTATGAAACTTAAAGCTAACAAATCCCCAGGAGCAGATGGCTATACAGCAGAGTGGTACAAAACCTTTAAACAGCAAATATCTCCTCTCCTCCTGAAAACATTTAACTATGTCCTCCACTCAGGGGAAATCCCCCCCTCCTGGAGAGAAGGGGTCATTGCAGTCATACCTAAACCTGAAAAGGATAAACTAGACTGCTCCAACTACAGACCAATCAGTGTGTTAAATCAGGACTATTGTGGGGAACGTGAAATGAAGAAGCTGAGTGATTTTATAAATCAGATTTAATGTTGGCTTCACATCCCCAACATGTCTCATCCCAAGGCAGAAGCAGAAAGAGACCGAACGCAGTCAGACCCCCATACTTATGCATCACACAACAAAAGCCAACACATTATGCATTACACCACAAAAGCCAACTTCACACGTCCTTGTCATATGGGTGTTTTTATTTATTAGGGGTCCAATGTGTGACATTGGTGGCAAAATTTAAAATTGATCAAATCTGCACATGAAATTGACTAATCACTATCCAATTGTGTCAGGTTTATGAAACTATTAACTATTTTCGTAACGGCATTCGCGTTCAGGAACTCTTGAGGATGAGCGCTCACTTCAACTACTTGTAAATGGAGACGTAAATGGGACACTCGGGCTTTTGTTTCCCCGTGTGCCAATGCACTTTGCAATGGCACACGTTTTACACGAAACAACTTCAACACTTCCATTATTTTTCACGCATCAAAACTCATCAACAGCTACATTTTCATGACATATTAAGATGTGATAACATGTATACATACCTTCAAATTCTCCCTGTTTGTTGGATAAGACGAAAAATCACAAAAGGCGTAAATGCGGGACACGGAAGTTTGGACCTTCGATAACTTCAATATAAAGTGACCACGGTTAATCCTCTCCACATGGGTTGAGCACATCCGGGGTAGAGAAAACAAAAGTGCTTTCCCAGGGTGCTCACCTCGCCAGACGGGGCTGCGCGCGGCTGACCAAGATCGAAGACGTAAATTTTTTAAAGGACACCATATTCGATGTGTCATAAATGTTTGAGATTTTATTGAAATATTCTACATCTGAGCTTCACAAAGACTGATCTCCTTTTTACGTGTATGGTTTGGAATTTGAAAGGTGCAAAGTGAAAAGCATCAGCACTTCCTTTTTTCTTGTTACTTTACCAAATAACTTGCATGTTGCTGCGTAAATTCGGGGACACGGAAATTTACGTCGTACGAGTAAATTTGCAGGGGTCGCCGTACAAAAACCATAGATCCGATCACATTGGGGAATGTTTTATTTTGAATTTGCATTACAACTCTGTTATCTCTTGCATAAATGAGTAGAAAGAGTTACTCAGAGATCACTTTACAGTACTTTGAAATTGATGTGATTTTCATGTCACACAAAAACTGGGAAAAATGAGGGTACACGGCCAATAGTTTCGATTCTAACGGCAAAATCAATGATTTTTTTTTAAAATTACAATGCAAGTCTGAAACTCTTTTATGTTCCCTTGCATATTATAAAAACGAAACCGACATCTGCAAATTACAGAAAAAAGAGAGAGCGCTTGAAAGTCGGATACCCCTGATATAATGCACTGGACCCCCCCCCCCAAAAAAACCACCCATATCCTTCCAATGTCCTCCCGTTCCTTCGCCTGACCCCAGGGGGTCAGGAAGTCTTTTCAGGTCTGCACCGCCGCTCCTCCATCTCCTCGTTGCTCTCCGCAGGCGGTGGAGACTCATTGTCCTCTTCTGAGATGTGAGGTCATTCCACACATGTAATTACAACACATCCCCCTGTGTCTATCATATGCAGGAGTGGATACATGAACTACAACCCCCCCCCCCCCAATGTCTAAGAAAAGGGCAATATATGTAGGTTCGCAGACTATAATGACATCACCGGCATAACTATACAAGTTGATCACGTTAAAAAAAACACAGTGATAACAATAACAGTACAGTCTATGCCCCCTGTCTGCCTTAAAACTGTTATGATAACCCGACAGCATATCTTAAAACACGTTATCACGTTCACATCAGTCTGTGTGTCGTCTGGGTTTCAACAGTCTTCCGAATCTGCTGTACACCTGCCTCGGCGTCTCAGTGGCGCTGTCTTGTAAGGGATCTGCAGCTTGAGGAAAAAAATGGTTATTTGATCCCTGCGGGGGGTTTGGGATGTGTCCCTTGGGAGGTCTACCACGTCGAGGTGCTCTCGCCACCCGTGCAGGTTCATCACTCAACATGAAGGCAGGCTTGAGTCTGTCAATGCTGACTGTCTCTTTTCTGTCCCCCAAATCCAGCACAAAATGCTTATCACCAGGTTCCAGCACTCTATATGGGCCATCATATGGTGGGCGGAGGGTTGGCTTTAAAGCGTTGTGCCTAACAAAAACGAACTCGGCATTTTTTAAAGCCTGGGGAACAAAAACCCGCGGAAAAGTGTGATGAACCGGGCCCGGGAGCATGTCCGCTCCCGTGCTGCTTAGTGGTCTGAGAGCTGAGAGGCGCCCTGGCTCTGGATGTTCTGGTAAGAATTCACCGGGGAGCCTGAGAGGTTGTGCAAAAACTAACTCTGCTGGGGAGGCGTCTAGATCCTCCTTGGGCGCAGAACGCAACCCCAATAAAACCCATGGTAGTTTGTTAACCCAATTTGCATCCGTTAGTGACGCTCTGAGGGCCGCCTTCAAAGACCTATGAAAACGCTCGCATAAACCGTTAGCCTGTGGGTGATACGCGGTAGTGCGATGGATTGACGCCCCTAAGCTGCTGGCCATCGCAGACCAGAGCTCTGAGACAAGCTGAGGGCCCCTATCGGACGTGATGTCCGACGGGACCCTGAAACGTGCCACCCAGGTCATTAAAAAAACGCGAGCCACTTCTGCGGCCGTTGTTGACGTCAGCGGGACTGCTTCTGGCCAACGTGTGGTTCGGTCCACCATTGTTAAAAGATGTGTGAATCCCTGCAACGACGGTAGGGGGCCCACGAGGTCGACATGCACATGGTCAAACCTCCTGGCCGGAATTGGTAACGGTTCTAAAGGAGCTTTCGTGTGTTTGTAAATTTTGGCGCGCTGGCAAGACATGCATGCTCTTGCCCACTCCTTTACATGCTTGCGCAGGCCCGGCCAAACAAACTTCTCCGCCACCATTTTCACCGAACCACGCACTCCCGGGTGCGGCAGGGACTGAATCGAGTCAAAAACACGGCGGCGCCACACGGCCGGGACTATCGGGCGAGGTCGCCCGGTTGACACGTCGCAGATTAAGGGGGGCACACCGTCACGCAAACCCCTGCTCTCCAGCCTTAACCCTGTTGGTCCAAACTGGAGCGCGCGCACGTCGCCGCCTTGTTCTGCTGCCATGGCTGCGTAATCTATCTCTACGTGGACTGGGGCCGCGTACGCTTCCGTGTTGGGCTTGCGCCCTGCGGCTGTGATAGTATGATCTGTCTCCGCATGCCCTGACGATGTCACGGCCCGGGAGAGGCAATCTGCCACCACGTTGAGTTTGCCCGCTATGTGCCGAATGTCTGTGGTAAATTCCGAAATGGCAGCCAGCTGCCTTTGTTGCCGGCCCGACCAAGGCTCTGAGATTTTAGACATTGCAAAAGTGAGCAGTTTATGGTCGACAAAAGCCGTGAAACGCTGACCTTCCAGCCAAAACTGGAAATGGCGGATGGCTAAATGAAGCGCTAACAGCTCTCTGTCAAACGTGCTGTATTTGCGCTCGGTCTCATTTAGGGATTTGCTAAAAAAAGCTAGCGGTTGCCAAACCCCGTTAACGTGCTGCTCCACGACCGCCCCTATGGCCAAATCTGATGCGTCCGTGGTAAGCGCTATGCAAGCCAAGGGGTCGGGGTGGGCCAAATGCGCGGGGTCAGCCAGGGCTCTTTTTACTTCCGCGAACGCATGTTCCCGCTCCGGGGACCACACGACCGCGCTGGAGGGCTTTTGCTTTCTAAGCACGGCGTATAACGGCTGCATGAGCTGAGCTGCACGGGGTAGGAAACGGTTGTAAAAATTTACCATTCCCAAAAATTCTTGCAGCGATCTGACCGTTTGTGGTCGGGGAAATTTGGCCACTGTGCGCACCTTATCAGGCAATGGGACTGCCCCTTCTGGGGAAATGCGGTGTCCCAAAAAATCAATCTGTGCTACACCGAATCGGCACTTGGTTGGGTTAATTATTAACCCGTGCTCTTCCAGCCTCTGAAAAACTGTAGTGAGGTGATTTTCGTGTTCCTCCTCGGACACGCTGGTGACTAAAATATCGTCGAGATAGATAAACACGAAAGGAAGGTCGCGTAGCACAGCGTCCATCATACGCTGAAACGTTTGCGCTGCGCCTTTCAGGCCAAAAGGCATGCACAGAAACTCGAAAAGACCAAAAGGGGTTATTACGGCCGTTTTAGGGACGTCCTCAGGTCGGACTGGGACCTGGTGGTAGCCGCGGACCAGGTCTATTTTAGAAAAAATACGTGCACCCGCCAGATGTAGTGAAAAATCTTTGATGTGCGGGATTGGGTAGCGGTCATGGCTGTAGCATTGTTTAATCTGCGATAATCGCCGCAAGGTCTCCAGGAGCCATCAGCTTTCGGGACCATATGCAGTGGCGAAGCCCATGGGCTTTTTGAGCGCCGAATAATGCCCAGCTTTTCCAGGCTGGCAAACTCGTCGCGTGCTATGGCGAGCTTGGTCGCGTCTAAGCGCCGAGCTTTAGCGAACACCGGGGGGCCCGTTGTGGGGATGAAGTGCTCCACCCTGTGTTTCGCTACTGTTGCCGAAAATTTGGGAACTGTGAGTGCTGGAAATTGGGTGAGGAGTTTGTCAAACTTACCTCCTGCTGTAGCGAGATTGGCCTGCACGGGTGGTGGGGACACTCGAGCTGCACAGGGGATAGAAGAGAATGACAGTGCATTGATTAAGCGTCTGTTTGCAAGATCAACCAACAACCCATGTGAACATAAGAAATCAGCTCCTAACATGTTGAAACTCACCGCCGCTATGATAAAGGTCCACTCATAAGTGCAGCCGTGTAAGGACAGAGACAAGGTCTTTTCACCATAAGTGCTGATGATTGAGCCGTTCGCTGCCATTGCCCCGTTGCCGCGGGGTCCAACCACCCGGTCAGCGTAGGACGGGGTGATGAAGCTCCTTTGAGCTCCGGTGTCTATGAGGAAATGTCGCCCGGAGCCTTCATCAGTTATGTAGAGCAGCTTGTTGGCCTCGCTGAGAGCCGTAGCTGCTAACGGTTCCCGGCTTTGGAAACTGCACGGTGGTACACACTTGTATGCCCTCTCAGAGAATCGCCGGTGATAGTAGCAGAGGTCGTCTCGTCTGTTGCGTCACGGCCGCATCGCTGCCATGGTGGGCAGGGTTTGTTCCGTTGCCTCTGGCTCCCTGATGCCCTGGGCTTCTGCACCGAGGTCTGCCGCCGCTGCTGTGGCCATCTGCTCGCCGCAGGAGTTGAGGAGTCGCTGTGCTTCTCGGGCAAGCGTGCGGAAGTCCTGCTGGGTCTTACAACTCATGCTGGCCAGAGTCCCTCTCATGTGCGTCGGGAGAGTGCTGAGGAAGATGTGCTGAAAGAGGAAGTTGTCATTGTCTGTCTCTCTCAGCTGAAGCATGTCTTCCATGAGGGCCAACGGTCTGCGCCCACTGTGGCCATATATCGCCAGTAGTCTCTTGGCCATTTCCTCGGCCGAGGGAATGAAGCTCTCGATGAGAGTAGCCTTCAGCTCCTCGTATTTGTCGCTGGCGGGTGGCTGCTGTATCACGCTCCACGTGCATTGCGCTGTGGCGGCGTTGAGCCTGGTGACGACGTGGTAGAACTTGGTTTCGTCCGTCGTCACCCCTGCGAGCGTGAACTGTGCCTCAGCCTGCTTGAACCACGAGTTCGGGTCGTTCTGCCAGAATTCTGGGAGCTTAATGGCGACGGCGCTTGCTTGGGCTGCCTCCGACGAGTCTGCAACGGGAGAACGCCTTTCGTCCATTCTCACGTCTGGTCACCAACGTGGGGAACATGAAATGAAGAAGCTGAGTGATTTTATAAATCAGATTTAATGTCGGCTTCACATCCCCAACATGTCTCATCCCAAGGCAGAAGCAGAAAGAGACTGAACGCAGTCAGACCCCCATACTTATGCATCACACAACAAAAGCCAACACATTATGCATTACACCACAAAAGCCAACTTCACACGTCCTTGTCATATCCTTCCGATGTCCTCCCGTTCCTTCGCCTGACCCCAGGGGGTCAGGAAGTCTTTTCAGGTCTGCACCGCAGCTCCTCCATCTCCTCGTTGCTCTCCGCAGGCGATGGAGACTCATTGTCCTCTTCTGAGACGTGAGGTCATTCCACACATGTAATTACAACACATCCCCCTGTGTCTATCATATGCAGGAGTGGATACATGAACTACACTATAAGCTTTTTACCACTATCCTTGCCAAAAGGTTAGAAAATATACTGACAGACTTAATTCATTTAGACCAAACAGGTTTTATAAGACAAAGACAGACACAAGACAACATTAGACGCACTTTACACATAATTCATCATATAAAAAAATATAACTTAAATGCAGCCATATTGGGATTAGATGCTGAAAAAGCATTTGATTCGGTTGACTGGTCTTTCCTATATAGAATCTTATCCAGTTTCAATTTTCATAACAACTTCATTAGAACTATCCAGGCATTATATAAAAAACCAACAGCTAAAATAAGGATTAACGGTAAATTATCATCATCTTTTGAACTGGAAAGAGGATGTCGTCAGGGCTGCCCCTTGCCTCCACTGCTCTTTGCAATCTTCATAGAACCTCTGAGCCAATGGATAAGACAGAATCAAAAAATTTGAGGTATTACACTTGGTCAGAAGGAACACAAAATAGCACTCTTTGCTGATGACATTTTAATATACCTGGGGCAGCCGGACACCTCTTTTCCAGAACTAATCTCAGTTTTTTCAGAGTATGGAGATCTATCGGGGTACGAATTAAACATGCATAAAACCCAAGTTTTAACATTCAACTATGACCCAAATCAATATTTACTAAGCAAACTCAAAACTAACTGGGAGATGGAATCTATGAAATATCTGGGGGTCAATATCCCGAAACAACTCAACAAAATTATAACACTGAACTATGATCCACTGATGGCAAAAATAAAATCTGATCTAGCAAGATGGAATATGATACCATTCTTGGGTACCGCACAAAGAATTGAAGCAGTCAAAATGAATATACTTCCACGTCTTCTATACCTTTTTCAAACAATACCGGTAGAACCTCCCAAAAAAACATGGCAAGAACTGGACAGAAGGATCTCAAGATTCATATGGCAGGGCAAGAGACCTAGAATCAGACATAGAACCCTACAGCTAAACAAAGATAAAAGGTGGGCTCGCGCTGCCAAATATCAGGGACTATTTTAAAGCCGCACAAATTAAAAATTTAGTAGAGATATGTAACCCAGTCTACACCGCACAATGGAAGGAGATGGAATGCCAAATAACAAGTGACATCTCCCTACAGGCGATAATAGGGAACAATGCCCTACCTAAACTTTTGAATAACACTAACCCGTGGATAGAGACCCCGCTAAAAATTTGGTTTAAGATAGTCAGAGAGAATCAAACTAAAGAACCCTATTGATTACTGCAATGGATTGCCCATGATCAAGACTTTACTCCTAATAAAACAGACATTAGATTTAAAAAGTGGAACGGACTGATAAAATATTACGATTTTTTTAAAGGGCAAATTTTAAGAAGTTTTGAAGATTTGAAAAAACAAGGTCTAATAAATCAAGACCTTTACAGGTTCTTTCAGCTTAGACACCACATAAACAAAATACTTAAAAAGGAGGATTTGGAAAGGACCCAGTCAGGTGTTCTGAAGGTCTTCTTAATGGCATATAAAGGGATCCCAGGGATCAGATACATCTCTAAAATATACCAAGGTCTTCAAGACTTAAAAGGAGACAACACATCATATATAAAAGAGAGATGGGAAAAAGAGGGGAATTTCACTTTACAACTGGAAGTATGGGAAAAGCTAAATAAACAACAATGGAAAAGTACCTCATCCCTGCAGTGAAGAGAATTGGATGGAAAAATTTGGCAAGATTTTTCAGAACACCTGCACAAAACAAATTTACTCGTAAGGGGTTGAATTGTTGGCGCTTGTGTGGTGAAGAGACTGCAAATCATTTTCATGTGTTTTGGTCATGCCCAGTTATCCACCAATATTGGACCAATGTACAAACAATATTGGGGAAAATATTCAAAATAACAGTCCCCTTTTCTTTTGTAACTTTGTATTTGGGTTTACTACCGGAATCACTGGAAAGACGAGGAGAAAAATACTTATTCACTGTTTTAATATTGGCAAGTAAAAAAGCTCTAACTAAAAAATGGATGTTGAAGGATTGTCCTACACCTGAAGATTGGATTAACGTGATTCAAGACATTTACTCGATGGAAAAGTTGACATTCGCACTGAGACAGGACATGGATGGGTTCTTGAACTTTTGGCATCCCTGGATCGCATATGTGTCTTCCATCAGATCTAATCTTTGACAAATACCATTTCAATAATGGCACCTCTCTTTGTTCCAACGCTACTCAGATGCTCTTTTATTTTTATTTATTTATTTATTTATTTGTTTGTTTGTTTGTTCTTTTGTTTTGTTTTTTGTTTTTTCTTGTTTTGTTTTTTGTTTGTTTTTTCTCTTTCTTTAATTCTCTTTTTCTTTCACTTAAAAAAGGGTGTTGTAATAATTATCCTTCCAATGTTGTCAAAAAACAAAAAAAGGGAACATGTGATGAAAATGTAAACAATGCAATGCTGTAATGACATGTATACCCTTTACAAAAACTTTAAAAAAATTATCTATTAGAGATGAAATTAGTCAGATTCTTCCTATCGTAAACTCTAGTACATTAAGTACTGCAGCTCCCTCAATTGATATCTGCTTGGATAGATTTACTCCAATCGACCTCTTGGAGTTGGATAGGGTAGTTTCCTCTTCTAAGCCTTCATCTTGCCTTCTGGACCCTATTCCTTCCAGGTTATTTAAAATTATTTTTCCAATTATTAGTAGCCTTATTCTTCTTATCATTAATTCTTCTTTAACTCTGGGTTATGTTCCACTGACTTTTAAAACTGCTGTAATTAAACCTTTACTTAAAAAACCAACGCTCGATCCTGGAGTTTTGGCCAATTATCGACCAATCTCCAATTTGCCTTTCATTTCAAAAATCTTGGAAAGAGTTGTTGCTGTGCAATTATCTGACCATTTGCAGGGAGTTGGTTTGTTTGAGGTGTTTCAATCTGGGTTCAGAGCTCATCACAGCACTGAAACTGCCTTAGTGAAGGTCTCTAATGACTTCCTGACTGCAGCTGATAATGGACTTGTCTCTGTTCTTGTTCTTTTAGATCTGCACTATCTTTTAGATAGTGCAGCCTTTGACACTATCGATCATGCCATTCTACTTGATAGATTGGAACACTTTGCTGGACTCAGTGGAACTCCATTGCAATGGTTTAGATCTTATTTGTCTGATAGATTTCAGTTTGTCCATGTCAATGATGGATTTTCTTCCAGCTCTAAGCTCACTTACGGAGTTCCACAGGGATCTGTGTTGGGCCCTACTCTTTTTAGTCTATATATGCTCCCACTGGGCAATATCATCAGAAAGCACTGTATATATTTTCATTGTTACGCTGATGACACACAACTATACCTGTCAATGAAGCCCGATGATTGTGATCAGTTGGCCAAGCTAGATGCCTGTCTTAAGGACATCAAAGCTTGGATGACTTGTAATTTTTTACTATTGAACTCTGATAAGACTGAAGTCATTGTTGTTGGCCCAAAACATCTTAGAAATTCCTTTTCAGATTATGCCCTTAATTTAGATGCTGCCACTCTCACTCTGAACAGTTGTGTGAGGAACCTTGGAGTGATTTTTGACCAGGATTTGTCCTTTAATTCACATATTAAAACTGTTTCTAGGACCACCTTATATCATCTGCGCAATATTGCTAAGATCAGGAGCATCTTGTCTCTGGGTGATGCTGAGAAACTGATTCATGCCTTTGTCAGTTCGCGACTAGATTATTGTAATTCGCTATTATCTGGTTGTCCTAGAGTATCTTTAAAAAGTCTTCAATTGATTCAAAATGCTGCTACTAGAGTTTTAACTGGTTCTAGAAAAAGAGATCATATTTCCCCGGTTCTGTCCTCCCTCCACTGGCTTCCCATTGAATTCAGAATCAAGTTTAAAATCCTTCTTCTTACTTTCAAAGCTCTTAACAGTCTGGCCCCCCAATATATAAAAGATCTGATATTACCTTACCATCCTAACAGAGCATTACGCTCCCAAAATGCTGGCTTACTTGTGGTGCCCAGAACCTCCAAAAGAATGGTGGGAGGCAGAGCCTTCTGCTACCAAGCCCCTTCTCTCTGGAACCAGTTACCACTCTGGGTCCGGGAGTCAGACTCGGTCTCTGTCTTTAAGAACAGGGTAAAATCCTTCCTTTTTAATATAGCTTTTGTTTAAGGAGGGTATTTGTGTCTTTTAACCCCACTCTTGTTCTATTGTTATCTGATCCATACTGCTGGTTGACCTCCAATATTGTACTTGGCATCTTACTGCTATGTTCTTTATGTCTGTTCTTCCATCCTCCCTATCCCCTCATCCTCAGCCAGTCGCAGCAGACGACTGCCCCTCCCTGTGCCTGGTTCTGCTAGAGGTTTCTTCCTTCCAAATGGGAGTTTTTCCTCTCCACTGTCGCCTAGTGCTTGCTCATAGGGGATCGTCTGATTGCTGGGTCTTTCTGTGACTGTGTGATTTTTTTTATCTGCACAGTGGCGCCACGAGACGGCTTTTGTTGTGATGTGGCGCATTATAAATAAAGCTGAAGTGAATTGAATTGAATTGAATTGAATTGAATTGAACTGAAAACCTTCCATCAGCAAGGGCATTGAAGATGAAACGTGGCTGGGTCTTTCAGCATGACAATGATCCCAAACACACTGCCCGGGCAACGAAGGAGTGGCTTCGTAAGAAACATTTCAAGGTCCTGGCGTGGCCTAGCCAGTCTCCAGATCTCAACTCCATAGAAAATCTTTGGAGGGAGTTGAAAGTCCGTGTTGCCCAGCGACAGCCCCAAAACATCACTGTTCTAGAAGAGATCTGCATGGAGGAATGGGCCAAAATACCAGCAACAGTGTGTGAAAACCTTGTGAAGACTTACAGAAAACGTTTGACCTCTGTCATTGCCAACAAAGGGTATATAACAAAGTATTGAGATGAACTTTTGTTATTGACCAAATACTTATTTTCCACCATAATTTGCAAATAAATTCTTTAAAAATCAGACAATGTGATTTTCTGGATTTTTTTTTTTTTTATGAAAATTGGAGACCTCTCTCATCTTTTAAGTGAGAAAACTTGCACAATTGGTGGCTGACTAAATACTTTTTTGCCCCACTGTATATGTTTGGAGTATTTCTTCTTTTAGTTTTTGTTTAAATTGTCCAAGCGTTGTACATTATTTTAATTCGGGTCCAAAAGTGTTCCACAATCTGACTCCTTGCACTGAAATGCAGTGTTGCTTGGTGGTACTTCTCACTGAGGGTTTTTGAAATATACATGTTCCTCTGAAATGCTATTGTTTCTCCTTTATTTGGAACAACTTTTGGATATTTGCGGGCAGTGATAAATTCTTTACTTTAAACATAATTACTGCAGTTTTAAAGTCAACCAGATCTTTCAACTTGAGAGCTTTTTAATTTAAGGAAAAGTGGGTTTGTTGGTTCCCTGTAAGCAGCTTTGTTTATTATTCTAATAGCTCTCTTCTGAAGCATAAAGACTGGATATATATTTGTTTTATATGTATTTCCCCATACTTCAGTACGATATGTCATGTATGGGAGTATTAATGAATGATACAAAGTATATAATGTGGGTTGATTCAGCAAATATTTCACTCTGTGTAGTATTGCAATTGATTTAGATATTTTACCTTTAATATGGTCATTCAATATGGACCTTTTTGCTGGTCATTAACATTTGTTTGTTCTCTCCCATAGATTGAGTCCCCATCGTGCTGTTTGCTCTCTACATGTCTGTTCTTTTCTTCTTCTCTGTCCCCTCACCCCCCAGCCAGTCGCAGCAGATGACTGCCCCTCCCTGAGCCTGGTTCTGCTGGAGGTTTCTTCCTGTTAAAAGGGAGTTTTTCCTCTCCACCGTCGCCAAGTGCTTGCTCACAGGGGATCGCCTGATTGCTGGGGTCTTTCTGCAACTGTGGGGGTCCTCCCTACAGTTGATAGTGCTATGAGATGACTGTTGTTGTGAAATGGCGCTATATAAATAAAGTTGAATTGAATTGAATTGAATTGAATTGAATATAATTAATATGTGACTTCCAACACAGTTTATTATCAATTATTATTCCAAGAAATTTAGTTTCAGATACCCTTTCAATCTCTACACCATTTACACTAAGTTTAGATACTAAGTTGTTGTGATGGTCAGGTTCAGGTTCAGGTTCAGGTTACTTTATTTGTACCCGTAGGTAGATTTGTTTTGCAGTCAGGTGACATCCATATTTACAAACCACAATTACATTCAACATAAACACAAACACAGGCACACATGAAGCTGACTATGATGATGATGATGATGGAGTCTCGCGTCGCTGGCGATGCATGAGTATCTTGCGAAGTATAGTTCACCGGTGTGTCTTCTGGTGGGAGATGAGTCCAATCTTGGACAAACAAACTCTGTCGCAGACACTGCAGATGAGAGTTGTGTTACTGCTGGAGGATGGCATAGCTGAAGCCTTCCTTCGAGCTCTCTTCTCGATTAAGTGTGTAGTCCTGGACTGTTAAAAGTGCTTGATGCCCTGCATACACAGATGGTGACATGTGAGTCGATCTTGGACATTATGTTGCCAAGAGTTGATATCCATGTCACACGATTTAAGGGTAGCTTTGAAGATGTCTTTGTAACGGAGACGGGGTCTGCCGACTGACCTCTTTCCTTGCTGCAGTTGGCTGAAGAACATTCCTTTGGGATCCTAATGTCCTCCATCCTGGCCAGATGTCCAGTCCAACGCAGCTGGGCCTTGATGATCAGGCTTTCAACGCTGGGTAACTTGCATTTGTTCAAAACCTCTGTATTTGTCACTCTATCCTGCCACTTGATACCTCATATGGATCTCAGGCATCGCTGTTGGAACTGTTCAAGAAGCTTGATATGTCAGCGATATGGTGTCCATGTCTCACAACCATACAGGAGGGAGGCAAGAACGACAGCCTTGAACACTTTAATCTTGGTGTGGAGCTTGATACCACGTTCATCCCACAACCTCCTTCTAAGCATGCCAAAGGAACCACTTGCCTTGGCTAATCGCTGGTTGATCTCTTCGTCAAGGGTTGCAGAGTAAGACAGGGTGCTTCCAAGGTAACAGAACTTCTCTACTGACTTGAGCGGGCTGTTGTTGATAGTTACCACAGGGTGAACATGGCATTTTCCGGGGGCTGGCTAGTACATGACCTCCGTCTTCTTAATACTGATGGTAAAACCATATTTCTCTGATGCCGTGGAAAATTTGTCAGTGATGAGCTGAATATTTTCCAGTGTGTGTGCAACTAAGGCACAGTCATCAGCAAACAGAAGGTCTCTGACTATAAACATGATAAAAATACTCAAGGCTCCATCAATCAGGATATAAGACAAAGAGATGAGAGAAAAAACAGAGATAAGAGAGAAGGGTCATATTAAAAAGTTAAAGACTTGTCAAAGAGGTTAAAAACTCAAAAGTCTAAAACCCAATAAAAGATTTAGAACTCAAATAAAAAACCTACAAAAATAAGTAAATATAAAATGAAATTAATAAGTAGGTAACTAAATTATGTGCAATATATTGTTACACCTTGTTCAACTCTTTGACAGCAGCAGGAACAAAGCTGTTTTTGTAGCGCTGGGTTTTACTTTTTGGGACAGCAAACCTCCGTCTGGAGAGAAGAAGCTGAAAGTGGCAGTGCAAAGGGTGGGAGTTGTGGCGTAATCCCCACAACAGCTGGACAGGCACAGCAATGTGTGTATTAATCTCTACAGACAGCCCGCTCCTTCTGGCTTTTTCCGGCTCACTACTGTGATGTTAATGTGCCATTCATGCATTGTGTTCATGTCTCCTGTCCTTACTGTGTCTAGACACTGATGACAATATGTAGATGTGCCTTGTAACCTCTTGCAATCTCCTTATTGTTATGTGTGTCTCTCAAATGCAAATGCCCATAGCTACTGCTGTGAATGCCTTTCATGTATTGTCTGTAGTTGGGTATATAAGCTGCAACATTCTGTAAATCTCTCTCTCACTCTTCAACTACTGCTGCTGACACACACATCCTGTGTCTCTTTGCTGAGAGCCTGAGGACCCCGCTCCAGTCTGCTCACACAAAGGCTGGAGCGGAGTTCCTATGATGGCGGTATGATTTAATAAACCTACTTAAAACCTCTCATCGCTGCCTTTATTTTATCTGCCGCCTCATTGGTGACCCCGAGAATGCACACGCTTTGTGCATCGCAACCTTCTGGCTTGGACAGCCACGTTGCCGGCGAATGCAGCACCCGGCGGTGATGCTCCGACAACAAGCGAACATAGCAGCTCCCTTCTGCTTCAGGGAACTCTCCGGACATCACCCACAACCAGGAAAGCCGCAGCAACCTTCATGGTGGGATCTGCACGCCTAGATTGGCACATCCACGCTGGACCGGCCGTGCTCACAGCTCCTACACACGAGAGCGCATGCACCTCATCCCCTCTCCACAACGGCGACCTCCATGGCCGACGGAGAATGCAGCGCATGGACCTGAACGCACCATGGCCGAGCAAGTGACAAAGATCGTCTCCTCCCTCTCACCGCTCCAACGCATCTACACGAGCTCGAGGGACAAAGATTGTCTACTCACTTTCACCGCTCCAACACAATGAACAGGGATGATTAAGCACCCTGACCCTGGTTCTCCTCCCCAGCTGGCCCACCCACGCACAGAGCCCCGGCACACGCACCGGGAGTTACGAAGACGGCGCACCATGCACGGGATGCATACGGCTCTACAGACCCCCATCCTCCTTCGCCGCTGCACACAGGCCCTTCAGGGTTGCTCGTACACCTGAGGCACGCACGCAGCATGCTCAAAAGATTTGCTAATGGTCTCAGCCACGGCACACATAGGGAATTCGGCAGTCTGCGGTTCCCGAGGGCTTTAAGGTTGTGCCCGCACCTAAAGTCAACACACCAAGTCCCTTTGCCTTTGCTTTTTTCTTACAGCCGCCCCTGCTTTTCTTCAAGGCCACTATTAATCCTTGCAGGACTTAATCGCGGGAGGAGCCAGTGACTAATTTTTCTTCTCGTGATCTCCGCACGTTTAACGGGACAGCCCCTCGACATCGCGGAACAACAAGCAATTTTTGCGCGGCCTGGACGATTTCACCGTCCCCGGCCGGCATTTACTACCCCCCTCCACCTTCTCCTGCACAGAGCTTTCCCTGCACGCTGCCAAAGCTGGACTATCGAGGTCTCGGCCCCCTGCCGAGCCCTCTGGGGGGGGGGAGCGTGTGATGGTTTGGGATAACCCCCACAACAGACTAGGGACAGGCACGGCAAAGTGTGTATTAATGTCTACAGACAGCCCGCTACTTCTGGCTTTTTCTGCTTCACTACTGTGATGTGCCATTCATGCATTGTTTCACTACTGTGATGTTAATGTGCCATTCATGCATTGTGTTCACGCATCCTGTCCTTACTGTGTCTCTCAAATGCAGATGCCCATACCTACTGCTGTGAATGCCTTTCATGTATTGTCTGTAGTTGGGTATATATGCTGCACCATTCTGTAAATCTGCTCTCACTCTTCAACTACTGCTGCTGACACACACATCCTGTGTCTCTTTGCTGAGAGCCTGAGGACCCCGCTCCAGTCTGCTCACACAAGGGCTGGAGCGGAGTTCCTATGATGGCGGTATGATTTAATAAACCTACTTAAAACCTCTCATCGCTGCCTTTATTTTATCATCCACCTCAGGAGTCATCATTTAAAATGAAGGTAGCAATCCTCTGTACCTGTCTGGTGTACAGGGATGTCAGGCTCAGCTGTGACTCACCAAGCAAACAACTGGACCATCTAACTACCTGATCCAAGGATTTCCTCTGTTTCAGTTTTATCTGATCAAGCCATGACACTAAAGAAAAGGATAAAACAGATTCAATAAAAGCCTGATAAAACATTGTCATTATGGTTCGGTCAGTTTGGAAGTGTGCAAGTTTCCTTAAACAATGCAAATGTTGCTGACCCTTTTTGCACGCCCTTTCACAGTTCTCTTCAAAGTTTAAATTGCTGTCAATAATCGTCCCAAGATATTTGTAGGATTGTACACATTCAATGGTCTGGCCTTTTAGTACAGTGACTTTGTGCCTGGGAGTTTTCCTCCTAAAGTCAATAATCATATCTTTAGTTTTTGTCATATTCAGCTGCAGGTAGGAATCCTCACACCAGTGAACAAAATCATCAACTACTGGGTCGTGGCCACTCTCACCATCCTGGAGGAGACTGACAACAACTAAATCATCAGCATACTTTGAAGTGTGTTTGTTGTCATGTCTGCTGTAACACATGTTTGTGCACAGGATGAAGAGTAGTGGTGACAACACACACCCCTGCCGAGAGCCAGTAGAAAAACACTTTTGGTCAGACAATGTACCATTGACCCTTACTCTCTGTGTCCTGTTGGTTAAAAAATCCAGAATCCAACCCACCAGATTATTACTCAAATCAAATTGTTGAAGGAACCTTTCAAGACTGACAACAACTGAATCATCAGCATAATTTATAATGTGTCTGTTGTCATGTCTGCTCCGACACATGTTTGTGTACAGGATGTGGTCATTAAAAACTATAAATTTTGTCTTACTTAAATTGAGCATTAATTTGTTTGAATCAAACCACAGTTTAAGCTTTCCTAATTCCTTTCCGAGTGTATCCAAAAGTTGTTCCAAATTGCTTCCACTGCATAATAAATTAGCATCATCGGCAAACAATATTAAATCAATTTTTTCCGAGACTTTACATATATCATTTACAGTGGGGCAAAAAAGTATTTAGTCAGCCACCAATTGTGCAAGTTCTCCCACTTAAAAGATGAGAGAGGTCACCAATTTTCATCATAGGTATACCTCAACTATGAGAGACAAAATGAAAAGAAAAATCCAGAAAATCACATTGTCTGATTTTTAAAGAATTTATTTGCAAATTATGGTGGAAAATAAGTATTTGGTCACCTACAAACAAGCAAGATTTCTGGCTCTCACAGACCTGTAACTTCTTCTTTAAGAGGCTCCTCTGTCCTCCACTTGTTACCTGTATTAATAGCACCTGTTTGAACTCGTTATCAGTATAAAAGACACCTGTCCACAACCTCAAACAGTCAGACTCCAAACTCCACTATGGCCAAGACCAAAGAGCTGTCAAAGGACACCAGAAACAAAATTGTAGACCTGCACCAGGCTGGGAAGACTGAATCTGCAATAGGTAAACAGCTTGGTGTGAAGAAATCAACTGTGGGAGCAATTATTAGAAAATGGAAGACATACAAGAACACTGATAATCTCCCTCGATCTGGGGCTCCATGCAAGATCTCACTCCATGGGGTCAAAATGATCACAAGAACAGTGAGCAAAAATCCCAGAACCACACGGGGGGACCTAGTGAATGACCTGCAGAGAGCTGGGACCAAAGTAACAAAGGCTACCATCAGTAACACACTACGCCGCCAGGGACTCAAATCCTGCAGTGCCAGACGTGTCCCCCTGCGTAAGCCAGTACGTGTCCAGGCCCGTCTGAAGTTTGCTAGAGAGCATTTGGATGATCCAGAAGAGGATTGGGAGAATGTCATATGGTCAGATGAAACCAAAATAGAACTTTTTGGTAAAAACTCAACTTGTCGTGTTTGGAGGAGAAAGAATGCTGAGTTGCATCCAAAGAACACCATACCTACTGTGAAGCATGGGGGTGGAAACATCATGCTTTTGGGCTGTTTTTCTGCAAAGGGACCAGGATGACTGATCCGTGTAAAGGGAAGAATGAATGGAGCCATGTATCGTGAGATTTTGAGTGAAAACCTCCTTCCATCAGCAAGGGCATTGAAGATGAAATGTGGCTGGGTCTTTCAGCATGACAATGATCCCAAACATACCGCCCGGGCAATGAAGGAGTGGCTTCATAAGAAGCATTTCAAGGTCCTGGAGTGGCCTAGCCAGTCTTCAGATCTCAATCCCATAGAAAATCTCTGGAGGGAGATGAAAATCCGTGTTGCCCAGCAACAGCCCCAAAACATCACTGCTCTAGAGGAGATCTGCATGGAGGAATGGGCCAAAATACCAGCAACAGTGTGTGAAAACCTTGTGAAGACTTACAGAAAACGTTTGACCTCTGTCATTGCCAACAGAGGGTATATAACAAAGTATTGAGATGAACTTTTGTTATTGACCAAATACTTATTTTCCACCATAATTTGCAAATAAATTCTTTAAAAATCAGACAATGTGATTTTCTGGATTTTTTTTCCTCATTTTGTCTCTCATAGTTGAAATATACCTATGATGAAAATTGGAGACCTCTCTCATCTTTTAAGTGGAAGAACTTGCACAACTGGTGGCTGACTAAAAACTTTTTTACCCAACTGTATATACATATTGAATAACAGTGGCCCCAAAACCGAACCATGTGAGACACCACAAGTAACCTTCAGTAACTGTGAGTTTTTGTTACCAACACATACATACTGATATCTATTCTTTAAGTAACTACATAACCAGGACAGTGCTAACCCCCTAATACCACAATTTTGTAGTTTCTTTAATAATAAATTGTGATCCACTGTATCAAATGCTTTTTTAAGATCCAGGAATACCCCAACTGAATACTCTTTATTTTCAATGGCAGTTGATATTTTTTCTATAAATTCCATTAGAGCAAATGCAGTTGTCCTCTTGTGTCTGAACCCATATTGCTGCTCACACAATAAATTATTCTTCATTATGAAGTTGTTAATTCTCTCACAGAATATTTTTTCAAGTATCTTGGAAAACTGCCGCAATAGTGAAATTGGTCTATAGTTTGAAAATTCCTCTCTGTCACCCGTCTTGTATATTGGAATTACTTTAGCTATTTTCATTGCATTGGGAACTAGAAAAGCACTCTGAGAGCGCAGACCTCCGCCAAGCGCCACAGTTCCCCCCATACAGTGTTTGTGTGTACGTTTTCAGATTCCTTGACCATGAAAACATATGACTAGCAATTGGATTCACAATGATAGGATTAGTGGTTCAGTAGTTATTGATGAAAATGGCATTTTCCGTAATGGCGGTTGTTGGAAAATGTATAAATGTATATATGTGTTAACATTTCATAATGAACAATGCTTGTGTAACTGTTTTTTCTCTGTGCTGTACCTGACACAGGAACTGCTGAAGTAATATCTTTGCATGAGAAGTTTAATCTGCCCTGTAACAGTGTAGCCAGACGCACTGGAGATGCTTATGTTAGCCAACTATGTTTGTACCTTATATGGAGTTGTTTCCCTTTTTCTGCCTCGCGGGATGAGAATTTGTTATGTGATTTTGTGCTTTCTGTTCCTCCCAGTGTGGGAGCAGCAGATGCTTTTTCTGTCATGTATAAAAGGGAGGTGCTGACTCTACGCACCAGCATTCACTCCCGTCTGTAACCAGAGGTGTGTTGTGATTTGCTCCTTGCAAGTAAAAACCTTTGATTATATTTATGTCTCGAGTCTGATTAAGGTACGAACCTAACAGAGTACTATCATTTCTATGAGTCTTGAGTTTCAGATTCCTGACATTCGTGGTGCCGTGACCCGGATGGCCAATATCCAGACGGAGTGAGGGGACAGCCGGATCTCCAGGTTGAAAAGTCCATGCATGGAAATAGTCCATGCACAGAGTTCCCACCTTCAGGGAACTCTGTGAGCGCCGGTGCCCTGACTCTGTCTGGTGACGGTCATCCGCATTTTAAACAGAGTCCGAGAAGTAAGTGAAATTTATTCTCCTATTTTGAGAAGAAAGCCAATTGTCATTATTAAGAACCACAGGTCAGCTGACGAGCAAGTAATGGTAGTATAAGGTGGCGCCCTGTACTTTTCCTGTTGGTTAAAACTATTGCAGGAATGCAGTGGTTTTAGGAAGTACTGTGACGGCGATTCACAACTACTTAGTGGTCAGGTTTAAAAATAAAAAGGGTGAAGGAAGTAGTGTGACGGCGATTCACAACTACTGAGTGGTCAGGTTTAAAAATAAAAAGGGGTGTAGGAAGTAGTGTGACGGCGATTCACAACTACTTAGTGGTCAGGTTTAAAAATAAATAGGGTGAAGGAATTCACCCCAAAATTGGGCAGTAATAGTGTTACAGTGGGCATACTGATAACGTTCCTGACCACAAACCCACCCCAAAATTGGGCAGTAATAGTGTTACAGTGGGCGTACTGATAACGTTCCTGACCACGAATTCACCCTACATTTGGGCAGTAATAGTGTTACAGTGGGCGTACTGATAACGTCCCTGACCACGCGATAATGGGAAATTGTGCTGGAAAATCGGATAGGCAGACGAATAAACAAAGGAAGAAAGAGGATGTAGCGCGCAGGACTGTTAAAAATTTTAATGACAGAAAAAAAAATGAAAAACAACAAGTGAAGGATCCGGATATTATTTAATCACTGCTGCAAGTGCTATTTGTTTTATATTGGTAATCTGTTGTTATTTGTTTTATATTGGGAATGCTGTGAGTGAGAAAAGAAAAGTTTATAAAAAAAAAAGAAAAGGGCATTTTTGCTCAGTACAGTTGTGGAATGTGAAAGGAGGGGCTGCTGGAGGAGCAGCTCTCTCTCTCTCTCTCTCTGTCTCCTTTTGCCTCAGGGGTGGGGGAGAGGCAGATTTGGCCTGTAGAAAAAACAGAAGTGTGAATTTTTGCTCAGCTCAGTTGAAGAATGCAAAAGGCGGGGCTGTGTGCCTCACAAGGCCTGGGAAATGCTGAGTTGTATAAAGGAAATATGAAAAAACAGTGGGATTCAACAGTGACTCAAATGCTCAGTGGTACATTACCCAAAGACAGAAAGGGGGTTAAAGCAGAATGTGATAAATTGTATCAAAAATTGAGGGAAGACGACATTCTAAATTTAAATAAGGAGGACAGTTTGACCCAGTTTTTAATGGATTTGGAACAAAGAAGACTAGATGATATACAATCGATGAAAGATATGGATGTTACAGGGTTTTTGGTGAAAAGAAAACATAAGTATCATATTGAGGAGTGTGAACGTGAGCGCAGGCTGATTCATAATTTGGCTACATGCTCTGCTGTAATGGATGGTGTGGTTTGCTGCAGGAGTCAGCAGCGGTTGACCCAGTGGGGTGTGTGAGTGAGACAAAGAAGAATAAAGGTTTAATGATTGATAAGCAGCTGGACAAACAAAAGGGAGGGGTGCTGTCCCTCTACCCTAATTTGGAAGATTTGAAAGGGGAATTGCCCCCACCGCCATATTGTGTTAATCAGATGCATTTGGTTAAGTTAAAAGAAGGATTAGTGGAAGTTGAGGAGGTGACATCACAGGAACAATGTGAACAGTTGAAAGGTTGGCTGGAAACTCAGACACAGAAAATGCAGGCAGACAGACGGGAGATGGACAGGTTGCAGGAAGAGCTTGAAAGATTAAGGCTGGAAAACTCCGTGGGAGAACGGCTGCAGAATGTTGAAGCTGGTGTAACTAATTTGCAAAGACAAACACAGGATTTTCAGTATAGTTTATGCTCTAATACTGGCAGTGTGGAATCAGGTGTAGTAAATGATGAAGGCACAGTCTTAGCGTCGACGGAAAAACTTACAACAAAAAGAGATAAATATCAAAACCAACCGAGCATCGAACCATTATTAAATGAAAAAATAATCCTTCCCCAACTTATCAATGCCACGATCCTAAGGAGGGTCCATATGGCAAATTATTTAAAGAAGCCCAAGAGGTTGGGAAATGGAGGAGGCAAATAAAATCATAATAATTAGACCATAATATAATATATGTTCTCTGTTTGTGTGTGTGTGTGTGTGTGTGTGTGTGTGTGTGTGTGTGTGTGTGTGTGTGTGTGTGTGTGTGTGGTTGATCTGTGAAGAAAGTGGTCTAAATATGGGTACTTTTACAAGGTTTTGGGTTTTTATTTTTTCAATTTAACTGTGTGGGGTCTTGATTAATGTTGCGTACGTGATAAACTGTTTACATATTTTTTTAAAAAAAAGCAATTTTGACGCATTGCTGACCTTTGTCCTTGACTGAAACATGACAGTGCACTTTACAGAAAAAAGGACTGACGTGTGACAATGTGACTACAGGCCATACTATGATCATATTATGATGTCATTTAATAATGCCTAATCACTGAGGGTTTTATGTTTACCCTATATCACATGATTTAGAGCACAGATGATCAAAAGAGATTGATGATTAATGTGTCTGTGCATATGAACTGCCAGAGGCTATGGATTATCAGACAAAGGTTTTGGAGAAAGAATCCTTAAATTGATAAGCATTTTTTTAAGCCAAGTATGACTTTGTATGACATTGTAGATAACATAAGGTGTACTGATTCAAATGACTTTGACTTTACAAATGTAATGTTTATATGGTTTTATACTGATGTTACTCACCACATAATGGTGCGGTAACAATATATTTCAGAAATGTGACAGCAATGAGGAATGTGCTTCTCCTGATTCAGCGGTGCCCAAGCTGGGTCAGGGTGAACTACATTGCACTCCATAATTTACCAAGGAATGTATGAAATAGGGGCATTCCTTGTAAAACATTAAATCAAATTCTAATTAGGCAAAGCGTCCGCCTTTCCTTTGACTGAAAGAATGTGACACAGTATTTCAAATTCAACCCATCTGTGTTCAACTGGACAAACTGATCTTATTTATCAATGCTGAAGCATATAAAAAATGCACAGATAGTTATTTTGTTTTTCTTAAATAGAATTTGTAAACTAACCTGAATGTAACTATCTGTACAGACAGTAAATATGCTTATGACGCATGCCACCTGCATACTGTTACCTTGAATCTGTGGGAGTTTGTCATCTCCACAGAAAAACCAGCAAAACATCGACAGCAATTGTTGCAGCTATGTAATGTTCTGATGCTACCATGTTCTGTGGCAGTTGTTCACTGCCCTGCCCACACTAATGGCACTGACTTGTCTAGCTGCGATAATCGCTTGCCTGATAACGCTACTCACTGTCCTGCTATTGGTCTTTTAGGAATCGTCTGTCTTATTAATAATGTTGATGTTTTAAAAGACTGTCAAGATAATATGGACCTTCCTCTTGTTTCATGTGTAAATAATTAGATATACAGTACATTTGGCTTGTCTGACGAAAATTTGCTCTGCCACCCACATTATACAGATGAGCTGTCCTGGTGGCACATGGCCAATCATGTGCCAACAGGAGGGAAATCAGTGATGAGGATGTTGGAAAAACTGTCCTAATATTTTGAAAGAAGTAACAAAAACATGCCAAAAGTGCATCATTTGTTTATAAAATAATGCTCAAGGAGCAATGGAAAGCTACAATATTGCTTGGTGTTGATTGACACCTTCGCAAAGTGGACAGGAATTCATCACACATCCTCAGCAAATGCCGCATCTGTGTGTGTGAAGCTCTATTGAATGATGCTCTTTCCGTTTTTGGGGTTCCAGAACTGATTTATGCAGATAATGGAACTCATTTTACAGCACAAACAGTTCAAGACTTAATAAGATCAAATTTCATAGTATCTACCACCCACAAAGTACAGGTTTTGTAAAAAGAAAAATGGTACAATCAAACAAGTGCTGGCAAAAACCACACATGGAAAGGGTATTACTTGGCCAGAAGCCCTGAAATTAGTCAGACTAACCATTAACTCTATAGTAGACCCAAAGACAGGATTATCACTCTTTGAATGTGCTTTTCACCGTCCTTATGTATTACCTGACCTCTCACCACTAACCACGCCTAACAAATACACAGATCTTGGTGAACATCTCAGGGAATGTTTTTGATTCTGTCAGAAGCTCTCTGCTCCACAAAAAGAAGCGGATAACCCGTTGCGACCTGGAGACTATGTCTTCATAAAGAACCACCACCGACAACACTAGACACTCCCACTCCCACTGCAGTACGTATTGCTGAATGACCATCTCGGCTTCACCTTTCACACGTTAAAAGACTATGGGTGCCTGTAAGTGAACTAACTAACTTGTTTCCCTGAGTAAGTCCAGTTCTCAACCCTGGTGAAGAAAGAGGCCCGGAGGGGTACTCTCTCAGGTGGAAGCATGGCACCAAAATTATTGATGACTCTGTGTTCAGCACTTCTCCTGACAGTGGGGTGGTAATCTCTTTCTGATTCAAGGACAAGGAACCCACGAAGCACGGACAATGAACAATACGCATAACCTATGGTACCAGACAATGGTGGTTTTGGTGAGAGGACTGGGAATCAATACTTCTTGCTATGTGTGTTCATTGCTACCCCATTCACACAAGATTGCAATACCCATGATCCCTGTTCTACTGAGTGAAGAAGAAATGCCCGGAGCGACAATAGCGATGAACTCTCGTCTCAGTCTGTTTAATACAAGCAATAATGTTGGACATTGGTTGGTGGGGAATTTGTCAGAAAGGTATCTTAATAGATTGAATGTCACTATTCTGATTACACTGGGTCTAAGATTAGAATATTTAATACTATTGAGATTGGAACTTCTTTGCTTGCAGTTAAGAAGCCTTTAATGAAAGTAAATCCTACACTGTTTACTTCACCAATCTGCTTTCACAAAAATTGTAGTAAAAACAGTTTCAACCTGGGTTTTTCACAGAGATGCAATGATACTAAGGAAGTGACCTGTGAAGTGTCATATTATGATTCTGTTTGTAGAAATGTATTTCACTTTCCCTATATTGCTGCTGGAAAACTCACCTTAAAGAGGAAAAATTGTACTTTTAACTGTAGCAATAATCCTACTGTTTTTTGGCCAAATGATGATGGGTATGGATTCTTGGAAAACCATGTTTGGGTTTGTGGATCTAATGTTTACTCATTGCTTCCTCCAGGATGGTGTGCCAGGTGTTACATGGCTATATTGTTCCCACACATCAGCATAAGGTCAAATCTTACACATGAAATGAAAACATCATACTCCCATTATTATCATCCTGAACAAACTGAAATACACACCAGGGTAAAAAGAAAAAGAAATAGACATGCAACAGTTGGTGGGTAAACTATCTGGAAAACAGAGAATTAGTGATTTGAAAGGCATTATGAGTACTCTTTTTCCAATGCATGGCAGTGCTCTAGCTATACACCACATAAATGCATTAGCATGGACAATGGAAAATCTGACTGTATTAGTGGAGCAAGGATTCACAACTTTAAATGAAGAACAAAAATTAGCCATTTGAATGATATTTTACACATACAGCATGGTTTAGATGAAGATAAAGGTTGGGGCTCCTGGGATTGGTTTCAAAGTAAGAACTTGGTGGCAGAGTCTTTTGAAATAGTTAACCCCATTGATTGTGATATTAATTTTATTCTATGTGCTTTTCATGTGTGTCATTCCCTGTATAAGGTCCATGATAAGTAGAACTTTTGCTCAACACACTTTCATGTTACAATCTGTCATGCTCCAAAGAGAAGTCCCTGTACAATATACTGCCTTAACACAGCAAAGTGATGGTGATTGTGATGACAAAAACCACTGTTTAAATTTGGAAATGATGCTTTATGAGGTCAATGCAGAAAATCAATTGAAGATGCATTGTACTGATGATTGTATGGGAAATGAAATTATGAAACGTTAAACAGGAGGGAATTGTTGGAAAATGTATAAATGTATATATGTGTTAACATTTCATAATGAACAATGCTTGTGTAACTGTTTTTTCTCTGTGCTGTACCTGACACAGGAACTGCTGAAGTAATATCTTTGTATGAGAAGTTTAATCTGCCCTGTAACAGTGTAGCCAGACGCACTGGAGATGCTTATGTTAGCCAACTATGTTTATACCTTATATGGAGTTGTTTCCCTTTTTCTGCCTCGCGAGATGAGAATTTGTTATGTGATTTTGTGCTTTCTGTTCCTCCCAGTGTGGGAGCAGCAGATGCTTTTTCTGTCATGTATAAAAGGGAGGTGCTGACTCTACGCACCAGCATTCACTCCTGTCTGTAACCAGAGGTGTGTTGTGATTTGCTCCTTGCAAGTAAAAACCTTTGATTATATTTATGTCTCGAGTCTGATTAAGGTACGAACCTAACAGAGTACTATCATTTCTATGAGTCTTGAGTTTCAGATTCCTGACAGCGGTATAGCGCCACAGTTCCCTCCATACAGTGTTTGTGTGTACGTTTTCAGATTCCTTGACCATGAAAACATATGACAAGCAATTGGATTGACAATGATAGGATTAGTGGTTTTGTAGTTATTCACGAAAATGGCATTTTGCGTAATGGCGGTTTTCTTGTGGACGGTGATCCGGATCACCACCAAAATGTAATCATCTGTAGGATACCCCATTTCTGACAATCTGTGAAAATTTCATGAAAATCCGTCCATAACTTTTTGAGTTATCTTGCTAACAAACAAACAGACAGACAGACAAACCAACGCCGATGAAAACATAACCTCCTTGGCGAAGGTAATGAAATAAGAAACAGTATGACAACTCAAAAAGGCACAAAAATACCACAGATAAATATATATGAAAACAAAGAAGAAGCCACGAGTTCTGAGTCTGGCAAAATAGGCCGTGAGCAGCTCCCTCGAAATGTGGCTAGAAAATGATTTTCGTGGCACCCAACTGGGAACTACGGGATCTTTGATGATTTCTATGTAAAAAAAACCTGCTGAATCCGAAAATCGATGTTCCCACTGTCAAAGGTGTGGGTAGCTATGTCAAATTTGCATAAATCCAAGATGGCTGCCACGACTAACCAAGGGAATGAATGGCCTAACATTTCAACCAGTCTACCTAGAAACACATTTGAGGCCTTTTTTTCGGATAATGTTGAGCTGAGGAATCGATTTTTGAGGTCGACTGTGTGATTGAGGGTCAAAGAACCATGCTAATTTGCATAAATCCAAGATGGCTGCCATGGATGGACTAACTTTTTAGCCATTCTACCTAGAATCACGTTGGAGACGTCCTTTTCGACTAATGTTAACCCGAGGAATCGATTTCCAAGGTCATTAGTGTGACTGAGGGTCAAAGAACTCCGCTAATTTGCATAAATCCAAGATGGCCACCATGGGTGTGGATGGACTATATTTTGAACCACTCTACCTATAATCACGTTTGAGACGTCTTTTTCGGATAATGTTGACCCGAGGAATCGATTTCTGAGGTCAGATATGTGATTGAGGGCTCCACTAATTTTCATAAATCCAAGATGGCTGCCATGAATGGCCTAACTTTTTTATCAGTACAACTAGAATCACGTTTGAGACATCATTTTCCGATAATGTTATGCCCAGGAATCGATTTCTGAGGTCACTTTTGTGATTGAGGCTCAAAGAACTCCACTCAAATTGCATAAATCCAAGATGGCCAACACAGGCATGGATAGTCCAACTTCTTAATCATTCTACCTAGAATCACGTCTGAGACGTCTTTTCTGCATAATGTTGACCCGAGGAATCGATTTCTGAGGTCAAATATGTGATTGAGGGTCAAAGAACTCCGCTTATTTGCATAAATCAAAAATGGCCGTCATGGATGGATGAACTTTTTTAATCAGTCCACCTAGAATCACGTTTGAGACATCATTTTCTCTGGAGTAAAACTACACATTATATAAAAATATAAAACTAGTGTTTCAGTGAGTTTGATTTAGCAGAGACCTATGACATTTTCCCTTTTGACATTTTGACAACCATGACTTTACTCATTTGTAAGAATTTGTATAGCCCCAAAGGATCTCTGAATTCATATATTTGAAAATAAAAAGGAATAAATTACAACCTGGAGGATTCAGACTGACTCCGTAGAAATCTTGTATACTGACGATAGCAGCTGCCATGGTATTTGACCTCAATGGCAGCACAATCAGTCTCTTATGTGTCTGAGAATGGTTTCATCTGCTTTCTCAGTAGCTGCTTGTCTTAAAAGACCTGTGTGCAAATAAATCAAAATACATTAAATTAATAGTAAAACTCTGTCAACCTCCCTGTTCTATTCCATCACTAATGGCTCACAAGTATTTCAGTATCAAAGATATGAGAAATAACATACCAGTAATATAATATGTGTTAAGATTAAATAGACATTATTTTTCTTTAAACTTTCACCACTCCAAATTGTAAGATCTACCAATTTTCTTACCAGCATCACATGTCTCAGCTTGCATCAGTTTTACAGTGACACTATTTGTCCGTGGCCCTTCTCTGAGTGTTTCCTTCTTGCAGATGATGCAGATGTTTGGCAACACATTGCTTGACCTTGCAGATGCTTGGCTGATGGTTGCTGCAGCATGGTGAGATTGCAGTCGCTTTTTAGGAGATGGTGTTGGGGGACTAAGTTCTGGTCTGCTTTGCTCCTGAGGCTCAGGAATGTGGGCTTCGGCCAGTCGTTTTTTACGAGCTTCAGCATGTTCCACTCTTGTTTTGTCCGTAAAACGGCTATAGCACACACGATGGTAGCCAAATGTTGGATCAAGGTTGTTTAGATCTGAAAACATATTATATGGACCATAGGGTATTATAACATTAGGCCTACCTTGTACCCATATAGATATAAAGCATATATAGATGGCAGATAATTTTCACATTAACAGTGAGCTTATAATAGAGACCTTGTGCAACCTAGTCACTGCTCAATGTAAACTTGCAAAATGGCAAGCACAGACCGTGTGCCCATATTTATTGAGAGCATAAAGTATACAGGCGACTGCTGCTGCCATGAGTTTAACCTTTCTTGGGTGACACATCACAAACATATGGGCTTTCCTTAACAGGCCATTTTCCATCCACCTAAGGCTTGATAGTATGGGTGTGACTATGTGCAAACTATATAAATGTATGCCCAAACTTGTTCCTCCCTCACCTACTAGTACACTGCACCCCTTAGGCTTGGGCTGAGAAGTACATCCAACCCTCAGACTCAGAGTTAAGCTCATTGGGATTGCTACCCTTTTCCCATTTGAGCTACTTTGTGGTAGTGGTATATTTTGACTATAATTCAGGCCCAGGGTGGGTTCTGGGGATAGATGCATCATCAGAGTGAGTCGATCTGCATCATCTAGATCTATACTAGGACTATGTTACCTGGCACCCAGAGTTCCTTGGTTATTAGCCTCCACACCCCCAGATTGGCCTACTCGGAGTCTTAGACCAGGACTAGGTCACCCTGTGAGTGGTTGACAAAGGTTTTAGACATCTAGGGTTCCATTTTAGTTCATATTTAGAGTTACAAATGATCGGAGCCAAACGATTCCAGGGCACACGCAGTACAACCATAAACAATGGCTGCCACTCACCTTTCTCGAACAAGTCACAACGTTGTTCTGCTACTTTCTGTTGGGGTCCGTCAAGTACAAGCCCTTTTTGGGCACACTCACATACTTTTGCCCACGATGCTTCAGTAAAACGAGTGATACTGCCCGAAAACTTATCGGAAATGTGAATAACACAGGAGAGGCTTTCAGCGCACGCTACCCCTGTGGGCGCTGCCATTTTGTTGTCACATGACCAAAGGGACGACGCTGATTGGTTAAAACGTCCCGGACTGGGCCATGTTTAAGGTAGCCAGACAATTATTACTGACTGACTTCAATCGCATTTTTCATACAGCTATCCACACCTTTGGAAGTGGGAACATCGATATTTTGTCTTACAATAATGTAATCTTAATTTAGAAACACTAAAATTTTAGTTCCCCGTTGCGTGCCACGAAACTGAACGAAAAGTAGCAGCTGCTCACGGCCTAAAACATCAGACTCAGCTCGTGACAGGTTAGGAAAATTGGTTGCAACTTTATGAAGAAAATGATGATTAAAGTTAGTTTATAAAAAGGAAAGTTTTTGTTACTCTGAAAAGGAAAGGAGATTAATGAAAAGATAAATGTATTTGAAGTTTTGAAAGAAGTTCAAAGATGCTGGGGTTCATAGAACTTACAAAAGGATTATTCTGGAGAATTAGATTTAATTTGGACAACAGACCTTAAGCACAGCAGATGATGTCAGATTGTGTCTTAAGGTGGTAGCAGGCCTTTCAGGTACCAACCTTGGTACAGATGGATGTTCGTTGACAATGTTAAGAGGAAAGGGCAGGTTCTGCCATAAAACAGTCTGGTGCCGGCCACTGCTTGTTTGGGTCACAACCGTAGAAGCTCTGTTTGTCACACAGGTTGTCATCTCAGTTTACACACAGAAAAAGGAATTTGATATCTGACCACATTGTCAAATTCCAAATGATATTTGTTTATAGTTCAAAGTCCGTTCAGTACAACAAACTTAATAAATTAAAAAGACAACCACACACAAAGTCTGATTCTTCCTTTGTGTTGTGGTCAGAACAAAGTCAACATAAGCTTGGTAAAAATAAAACAAAATCTTCATAGCACGGCAATTTAAGAAAAGGTGTAAAATAGGAAAAAGGTGAATTCTAAAGAAAAAGTTGAAAAAGTTACATGAAGAACACAGAGCTTGCGCTCTGGGCCTGGATTAGAAAAGGAGTTCAGAACTAACTCTCCCCAGAATTTCTCAAGACTGTCTTAAAACAAAGGGAAAGTTTTCCAACTTGGTGAACAGAACAGCCCACTGTTATAAAGACAACTGAGCCTGACCAATTACATTCAAAGATTAGGATTGGATCTGCCCATTAGCGTAAACTTTTCATCAATTGCACTGAGCTCCTTTGCTTGAACCAGGGTTGTAAAATTGACTAAAAAGGGTATGAAGGAAGAGCTGAAACCTGATTTGTCAGTTCACAGTTTTTGGAATGTGAGCTTCACACAGGGACAGAGAATGATGCACAGTATTTGAAGAGTGGAAATTATCTTGAAACATATTATTAAAGCATAAATTCTTTAAAACTTTAATTCAATTCAATTCAATTCAACTTTATTTATATAGCGCCATTTCACAACAACAGTCATCTCATAACACTATCAACTGTAGGGGGAACCCCCACAGTTGCAGAAAGACCCCAGCAATCAGGCGATCCCCTGTGAGCAAGCACTTGGCGATGGTGGAGAGGAAAAACTCCCTTTTAACAGGAAGAAACCTCCAGCAGAACCAGGATTAGGGAGGGGCAGTCATCTGCTGTGACTGGCTGGGGGGTGAGGGGATAGAGAAGATGAAACGAACAGACATGTAGAGCGCAAACAGCACGATGGGGACTCAATCTATGGGAGAGAACAAACAAATGTTAATAACC
Source organism: Pholidichthys leucotaenia (assembly GCA_020510985.1). NCBI lineage: Eukaryota > Metazoa > Chordata > Actinopteri > Cichliformes > Pholidichthyidae > Pholidichthys > Pholidichthys leucotaenia. The sequence continues at coordinate 307,006,098 of CM035844.1, forward strand.
AGCAAAAAAAAAAAAAAAAAAAATTTCATTGAGAGTGAGGAAAGGAGTGAGGCCCAGTGCATTACTGGAGGTCCCCCGGCTGACTGAACCTATTAGCAGCATAACTAAGGGAGGGTTCAGAAACACATGATCCCTCCCTAATGATAGGCTATATCAAAAAGGTAGGTTTTAGCCCTATTCTTAAAAACAGAGATCGAGTCTGACTCCCGAATCCAGATTGGCAGCTGGTTCCCCAGGAGAGGAGCTTGATAACTGAAGGCTCTGCCTCCCATTGTACTTTTGGAGATTCTAGGTAATACCTAGAATTAGGTAATACCTAGAATCAAGTAATCCTGCATTTTGGGAGAGTAGTGCTCTGTTAGGATAATACGGTAGTATCAGATCTTTTAAATAAAAAGGAGCCTGATTGTTTAGAGCTTTGTAAGTAAGAAGAAGGATTTTAAACTTAATTCTAAACTCTATGGGAAGCCAATGAAGGGAGGCCAGAACCGGAGAGATAGGATCTCTCTTTCTAGTACCTGTTAAAACTCTTGCTGCAGCATTTTGGATCAGCTGAAGACTTTTTAAAGATGTTTTAGGACAGCCTGATAATAGAGAATTACAATAATCTAATCTCGAGCTAACAAAAGCGTGGATCAGTTTCTCAGCATCACTCTAAGACAAGATGCACCTAATCTTGGCAATATTACGCAAATGATAGAGGGCAGTCTTAGAAACAAATTTAATATGTGAATTGAAGGACACATCTTGATCAAAAATAATTCCAAGGTTCCTCACAGAGCTATTAAGAGAAAGAGTAACCGCATCCAAACTGAAAGTTTGATTTGGAAAGGAATTTCTAAGGTTTTTTGGACCAACAAGAATGACTCCAGTCTTATCTGAATTTAATAGCAGGGAATTACAAGTCATCCAAGCTTTGATTTCCTTAAGACAGGCTTCTAACTTGGCTAATTGATTACTATCATCTGGCTTCATTGACAGGTATAATTGTGTGTCATCTGCATAACAATGAAAATGTATACAGTGCTTTCTCATAATGTTGCCTAACGGAAGCATATATAAACTAAAAAGAGTAGGGCCTAGCACAGATCCCTGTGTAACTCCATGACTAAGCTTTGAGTTGAAAGAAAACTCATTATTGACATGAACAAACTGGAACCTATCAGATAAATAAGATCTAAACCACTGCAACGAAGTTCCATTAAGTCCAACATAGTGTTCTAATCTATCAAGTAGAATATTATGATCGATAGTATCAAAAGCTGCACTAAGGTCTAAAAGGACAAGTACAGAAACCAGTCCATTATCAGATGCGATGAGGAGGTTGTTAGTGACCTTCGCTAAGGATGTTTCAGTACTATGATGGATTCTAAACCCAGATTGAAACTCTTCAAGTAAACCATTTCCCTGCAGGTAGTCAAATAATTGCGTAGCAACAACTCTAAGATTTTTGAAATGAAAGGGAGATTAGAGATCGGTCTATAGTTAGCTAAAGCTCCTGGATCTAGCGTTGGCTTTTTGAGTAAGGGTTTAATTACAGCCATTTTAAAAGCCTGCGGTACATGGCCTAAAGTTAATGAAGAATTGATTATATGAAGAATAAAGCTACCAATAAGTGGGAAGACTTCTTTAAATAACCTGGTAGGAATAGGGTCTAAAAGACAAGTTGAAGGTTTGGATGAGGAAACTATTTTGTCTAACTCACAAAGGTAGATTGGAGTAAACTCATCAAGACAGACATCAATAGAAGGAGTTGTAGTAGTTACAGTATTTAAAGGTGACGGACATTGACATTTTTTTATTGAACCAATCAACTGATTGTATGAAAATATTCCATTCTTCCCATTCCCCTGATTTAATATGTGTCACCATCCTCCATAAATGAAATTAATTGGTCATAGCCCATCTTTCACTCAGTGATGCTGCAGTACCGCCATCTCCCGATAGGTGCGTGCAGCCTTCACGTCAATTCGGTATGAAAAAAAATTGCAGAACGAGAGCAAAGTGATTCGGACAGCGATTATTTTCTAGAGTTTGACGACCTCAATATAAATGATTACAAATGATTACATTGACAATGAAGACGTTTTGGGTGGTGTGTGGCCTGTCAGCCTTATTTGTTCGAGGCAGAGGGAGAGTAGGAAGACGCAACACGGACGGGAAAAGAACACGTTTACGATCGGCTGTAAGATATTTCTAGGTAAAAGATGCTTACAAATATTTTTCTTTGGCGACATGCATGGTCACACACTTAATTTTAAAAATAAAACTACCCATTGGTCACTCGCTGCCTGATGACATGTTGTTAATCATCATCTTCTCAGCCGCTGATTAGCACCTGCTGGTCTGTGCGCAGCTGGAGCTGATGAGACAGAGCGGCCGTCATCGTCCACACGAGTGAGTTTATAAACAATATTTATTCATTTGATTTAATTTCCCAGATGAATTATGAAGAAATCATTCAATACATTCAAAAATCAATGCAAACGGAATAATCAATGCCAACCCCATATTTTTCAGGCGATACAGATTCATAGTGTTGGGGATTTTTTTGGAGAAGAAGTGAGGGTTATGTTGCCTGCCTGTGCGGTGAGCCTCATCAGAGAAACATTCCCATCTCATCACTACAAGGGATTTTGCCTACCAAGATTAGATTTGTGAACAATGTTATTTAAATAAAGTTTTGTAAAATCATATATTGAGTTTCTTAATGTTCATGTCAATGTTATAGTTCTCATAGCTCAGCATTCATCAAAGTCGCATGTCATATACATTTCAATAATTTTTCTACCATTTTATGGTATAAATTTGGATTTACATAAAAGTCCTGTTCATCAGGTTCCTCTGCTTGGTCAGAAACATCAACATTGAGTGACAGTTGATAAAATCTGCAAAAAAAGTAGATCATAATTTTATCCAAGAGGTCTCAAATTGGATTACATACATAGAAATATAAATTGATCAAACAGGCACAACCACCTCCCTATACAGCACTGAATATTTCATATTTGATGAGTATGAACACCCTAATATGCTAATATTTGATAAGTTGGTAAGGCAATGCAAACCATGGCTTGGAATTCATTTAAGATGTTTAGTAAACATTTGCAGTGAATATTAAAAATAAAAAAACTTACCCTGTTTACTTCTGCTGTTCTGACAGTTGATTGCCACTGTCACTGACCCCGTTCTCAGAGTCACACTTGGAAATCGAGGCATATATAGTTGGAATAGCCGTTTTCTTTATCAGAAATCTTTTGGCAAATTTCATTTCAAATTGACATAATGTCTGGCCCAGGAAACATGCACGCAGGCTCAGGATAGATTTAACAGCTTTATTCAACAAGCAGGTGTGTGTGAATGGATGTATGGGGATGTGCTGAAGAGGGGCAGGTGTGCGTGCAGCTGAAGCCGCTGAGGAGCGGCGAGTTGTGACACAAATTGCATCTTATTCTCGAAATCGCTGTCAACGAAATCTCTACTGCACATTTTTGGTGTTTTACCGACATAAGTCCATTTTTTTTTGCGTTTTCTTAACGAATTTCACCCATGCCGTTCTGATTTTCACAGGGACGGGACATTCAAAAACACTCACAGCATGCTCCTCTGGTATAACGTCGCACCCGTACACAACACAACGACAAACCATAATTAATTTGATTCCTGAAATCCTAATGTTAATAAATAATCTGCTCTGTCCTGGGGCAACGCCTTGATCCGATGGAGGAGATAGGAGAGAGAAGGACGGTGGCTAAACTGTCATCTCTGCTGGAGTCCGAGTTCCACCCTATGCAGGACATACTGGATGCACTGAGGAGCTCATTTAGCAGCAGACTACATCATCCCAGGTGCACAACCGAGAGGTTTCGTAGGTCCTTCCTACCAACGGCTGTCAGACTGTACAACCTAAGCAGGGCTGCTCGCAGAGATAGCAAAAAGACGTAACAAACTAATAGTTTTTTCTGAATGCAAAAGATGCAATAGACTTACACAATGGTCCTCTCCGGCATACAACTAGGAACATACCGGTCGCTATGGAGGGTGAGAATATGTATGGGCACATAATCATACCATGTAGGATAACTAAATAGACGGTTATGCTGTTTCATCCCACCTAGCAACAATGCTCTGCACTGTGTGTGTTTATATATTTACATATTTATTCCATCTAGCTACAATGCTCTGCACTGGGTGTGTTTATATTTATATATCTATATATTTATTCCATCTAGCTACAATGCTCCGCACTGTGTTTTTATATATCTACATATTATTCCATCTAGCTACATTGCTCCGCATTGTGTGTGTTTATATACTTGCATATTTATTCCACCTAGCTGCAATGCTCCATACTGTGGGTGTTTATATATTTACATATTTATTCCATCTAGCTACAATGCTCTGCACTGTGTGTTCATATATTCATATATTTATTCCATCCAGCTACAATGCTCTGCACTGTGTGTCTGTGTGTGTGTGTATATATATATATTTTATAGTAATATGTACATATGTATATTAGCTGCTCTTGCTTGCTTGTTTTTTTTTTTTTTTTTTTTCTTGCCTTCTGATTGTTGCTCTGAGTGTTGCTATCCCTGTGCTGTTGCAATCCTGGAATTTCCCCGTTGTGGGACTAATAAAGGCTTATCTTATCTTATCTTATCTTAATCTATTTGTAATCCAAAAGTATTCCGAGAAATATCCGTAATCACCGATTTTAAAATGTAAACATCAAATAAAAAAAAGCAATGTCCGCCGACTGTGTGCCACACCGAAATGACGTCACACAGTCAGTGGCCATTTTAGCCACTGATCTTGGCTGGGTCAGACAGCTCTCCACAACAGCGTACTTCAAGAGCGCATTGTCACCTTATGCGACATACGTTGACACGAAAACATGTGGGGTTCCAATTAGCTCGTCTCAGACAACAATTTGAGATATGATTTAGCGATTTTGAGTTTTCGTCTGTCCGTCACCTTTAAGTTAACTGTGGGAAGAATCTGATTGATTTTATCTCTGATGGATGAAATTTTATTATTGAAAAGTCCTTTAGTATTGAAAGAGTCCTGACTCTTTGTCAACCTGGCTACAGTGCTGAAAAGAAACCTGGGATTATTCTTGTTCTCTTCTATTAATGCTGAGTAATAACTCGTTCTAGCTTTTCTAAGAGATTTTTTATAAATTAAAAGATGATTTCTCCAAGCTAAATAGATTTCATCTAAATTAGTGGAGCGCCATTTTCTTTCTAATTGACGAGTCTTCTGTTTTAAGCTACGAGTTTCTGTGTTGAACCAAGGAGTTAGAAATCTCTGATTAGATTTTTTCTTTTTTAAGGGGGCCACCAAGTCTAAAGTCTGATGCAGAGAAGCTGTAACACTATCCACCATGTTATCAATTACAGAAGGAGCAAGCTGTCTATAGCTTATTTCCGTTGTGTTGACACATGGCATAGAGGAAACAATCTGCATAAATTTGGTAACAGCATCATCTGAGAGGCATCTACTGTAATAATATTATTCTTTAGGAGCCAAATAGTCAGAAATAGTAAAATCAAAGGTTAACAGACAATGGTCTGACAATACAGGGTTATGAGGAGACACTACAAGATTTTCTATTTCTATGCCATATGTCAGAACAAGGTCCAATGTATGGTGGAGGTAATGAGTAGAATTTCCTACTTTCTGAGAAAACCCAATTGAGTCTAATATTGAATTAAATGCCACATTAAGGCAGTCACTATCTACATCCACATGTATATTAAAGTCCCCTACCATAATTATTCTATCAGATTTCAGCACTAAATCAGCTAAGAAATCAGCAAATTCGGATAAAAATTCTGAGTAGGTTGATGGGGACGATAAACTATGGCAAATAAAATTGGGTTTAACCTAAAATTGCTAAAGTGCCCAATACTGAGGACCAGGCCCTCAAAGGAATTATAACATGTTTTTTGCTTTAAATTAACTAGTAATTTGGAATGGTAAATTGTTGCTACTCCTCCTCCACGACCAGAACTTCTGGGATTCTGACAGTTTAAATAACCAGAGGGAGTTGATTCATTTAAACCAACATAATCCTCTTGCCCTAACAAAGTCTCTGTAAGGGAAATTCAATCAATCTGATTATCAATTAACAGATCATGGACTAACAGAGACTTGGGAGTTAGAGACCTAATATTTAATAAACCACATTTAATTTTTAAATTATGAGGAGGAACAGAGGCCAAATCATTCAATTTAGAGGTTTTATGTTTAATTTGAGTTTTACCAATATTTTGCTTAATCACTTTAGGATGCTTATATATTATATTTTTATTTACTTTGGAGGGAGCAGACAACGATTCTCTGATGGGGAAGACAGGGGCTAAGTTGAGGGGTGGCGGATGAAGAGGAGCTGCAGAGAGGCGTGTAAGACTGCGACTCTGCTTCCTGGTCCCAACTCTGAGTAGTCAAGATTTTGGAAATTTGGATAAAAAAGATGCCAGATTGTTAGATAAATGAGAAGCACCATCCAAAGTGGGATGAATACTGTCTCGTCTCATAAGACCAGGTTTTCCCCAAAAAGAGCTCCAATTGTCAATGTAGCCCACGTTATTTGCAGGACACCACACAGACAGCCAGCGGTTCAAGGATGACGAGCAGCTAAACATGTTATCACTGGTCAGATTGGGGTGGGGCCCAGAGAATACTACAGTGGCAGACATCGTTTTAATGGCTAAGATATTCTACTTAACAGTAAAGGAATAAAACAATGTGCCTACATTGTAAATGTAATAACTTCTTTACAGTGGACATACAAAATTAATTCTTCCTGAAAATAATTAAACACATATCAAATTATATCAATAAAAGCATTTCAAACCATAACTGTCCATCACCTGGTCCAGCCATAGTCTTCAATAGCTGCTGTTGTCTGTGGAGAATGACAATTAGTTCATTGTTCACAGTTCATAGTTTTTAACTCCAGAGAGAAAATATTCAGTACTCAGGGTAAATATTCCTATGTTATCTATTGGAGGGCAATGTTGGATTTTCACAGTTTTGGAAAAGTGAATAAGCTGTTTGGAGAATCTCAGATCATTTTCAACTCATAAAAGTGTCGAAAGGTGAGTCCTCTGGGTAGGTTGATGTAGTGAAGGTACTCTAAACTTCCTTGTAGGGAGGTCAATTCGGCCATGGAAGGTGGCTTCAAAGCTTTGGCTGTCTTGCCTGTTTAGCAAAGGGGGTTTTACAATAAGGGTCTGAATTCCAAGACTTTTTCTTCAAGGAAAAGGATGACTTTTGATTCCAAACCAGCTGATGATACTACAATGCATTTTATTGGTTTTAATTGAGTTTGATGGGGGGGGGGGGGATTTACCGGTTGATTTATTGCATGTTATTATTATTGCATGTTTTGTTGTGGTGTTGTAGTGTTTTTTAAAGGATAACTTTAAATAACTAGAAAAGCACTCGGAGAGCGCAGACCTCCGCCAAGCACCACAGTTCCCCCCATACAGTGTTTGTGTGTATGTTTTCAGATTCCTTGACCATGAAAACATATGACTAGCAATTGGATTCACAATGATAGGATTAGTAGTTCAGTAGTTATTCACAAAAATCGCATTTTCCGTAATGGCGGTTTTCTTCTGGAAGGTGATCCAGATCACCACCAAAATCTAATCATCTGTAGGATATCCCATTTCTGACAATCTGTGAAAATTTCATGAAAATCCGTCCATAACTTTTTGAGTTATCTTGCTAACAAACAAACAAACAGACAAACCAACGCCGACGATCACATGGATTAGTGGTTCAGTAGTTATTCACAAAAATTGCATTTTCCGTAATGGCGGTTTTCTTCTGGACGGTGATCCGGATCACCACCAAAATCTAATCATCTGTAGGATACCCCATTTCTGACAATCTGTGAAAATTTCATGAAAATTCGTCCATAACTTTTTGAGTTATCTTGCTAACAAACAAACAAACAGACAAACAAACAGACAAACCAACGCCGATGATCACATAACCTCCTTGGCAGAGGTAAATATACCTGTTTGGAGAGACAAGTTACAAATATACATCAGTGGTTTCACTGAACATTCAATAATAGTTTTGACTAAGAGCATGTCAATACCATCACAGTCCGTAGATATTTTACTTTTAAACGATTTAACAATTTCAGTGACCTCTCTCTCGTCTGTGTTCTTAATAAAAATAGAGTCTTTTATAGCAGTGTTTTTGCTTACTGTATCACCCATAGGTGCCGTAATGGGTATTTCTCAAGCCAAATTAGGACTAATGTTAACAAAAAAGTTATTAAATTTATCTGCAGGTGAGACTGCATTCACACTGAGTCGTTTTATTTTTTTTTTTTTTTGAAAAATTGGTTGGGTAGCTTATATTTCTATTTTTATTTCCAAGAATATTGTTAAAGCGAGGTAGTCAGATACCCAAAAGCCGATGGTGTATATTAGGATTTGTATGTGAAATTTCGGCATCGAAACTGCTCCCGTTTAGCTGTAATTAATATTCAAAAATGATATTTTCGGGACGAAAGAATTCAAGCGTCCCTGTATTTGTTTACTTCTCGCGGCCGCTGCCGGAGAGCGAGTCATGTGCAAAATGCGATCGTGTTGTTAATATAGCACATTTTTTGTGGAAATGCTACTATTATTAGTTGTGAAATGTGTTATAAAACAATTAGATGACGATACTATGGCTCTTCCTGCTGTTCCTGTTTCACTGTTTTTTTCCGGCTGTAAAATATGGGATCCCTACGGCCCATCGGCGCACGAAGTATCCTTGCCGATGTAAACAGCCACGGACCAAAAAACGTACATTTGCTTGTGGAACAGGTCATTCACACTCGCAGACAATCGCGCTATATGCGTCTATAGGATTTTCTTTCCATGCACGCAAATTTTTTTTTTTCCCGGATCCGACTACCTCGCTTTAAGTATTGTCCATGTATTTTTAATATTGTCTTTATTTTTCTCCAGTTCTTTAGTGTAATAGTCTCTTTTACTACATCTCATTATATATGTTAACTTATTTTTGTATGTTTTATACTGCTGCTCTGCTTCTTTGTCCTTTTCTTTAGAAAAGATTTATATAATAAATTTTTCTTTTTACACGCCTTTTGTAATCCTTTGGTTAACCATGGCTTGTCGACAAATTTATGTTTTAGCTTTTTCTTTACTAATGGACAATTTTTTTTCATGAAGAGTGGTTACAATGTTCATAAATGTGTCATAGGCTTCATTTACATCTGATACATAGACTTTTGTCCAGTCTTGCTTCAGCAAGTATTCTTTAAAAGAACTGATTGCATTTTGTGATTTGTATCTGAAAGATTTTAAAGTTTTTTTTGTATTGGCCTCCGTGTGGCCATGGATAAGTGCAAAGACTGGCAAATGGTCACTTATATCATTTATCAATAATCCACTTTCTATTTTCTTATCAATAATATTAACAAACAGGTTATCAATAAGTGTAGCAGTGTGAACTGTGATTCTACTGGGATGTGTTATTGTGGGATATAGACTCATACTGTACATAGAATTCATGAACTCTGTAATTACATTTTGTTGAAATGGATTTAGTAAATCAATATTGAAATCTCCACAAATTACAACCATTTTCTTACTAGTAATATTATTGTACACCTCAACTAATTTATCTCTGAATGTCTCAATGCAAGTTCCTGGCATTCTATATACAGTGGGGTAAAAAAGTATTTAGTCAGCCACCAGTTGTGCAAGTTCTCCCACTTAAAAGATGAGAGAGGTCTCCAATTTTCATCATAGGTATGCTTCAACTATGAGAGACAAAATGAGGAAAAAAAATCTAGAAAATCACATTGAAGGATTTTTAATGAATTAATTGGTAAATTCCTCGGTAAAATAAGTATTTGGTCAATAACAAAAGTTCATCTCAATGCTTTGTTATATACCCTTTGTTGGCAATGACAGAGGTCAAATGTTTTCTGTAAGTTTTCACAAGGTTTTCACACGCTGTTGCTGGTATTTTGGCCCATTCCTCCATGCAGATCTCCTCTAGAGCAGTGATGTTTTGGGGCTGTCGCTGGGCAACACAGACTTTCAACTCCCTCCAAAGATTTTCTATGGGGTTGAGATCTGGAGACTGGCTAGGCCACTCCAGGACTTTGAAATGCTTCTTACGAAGCCACTCCTTTGTTGCCCGGGCAGTGTGTTTGGGATCATAGTCATGCTGAAAGACCCAGCCATGTTTCATCTTCAATGCCCTTGCTGGTGGAAGGAGGTTTTCACTCAAAATCTCACGATACATGGCCCCATTCATTCTTTCCTTTACACAGATCAGTCATCCTGGTCCCTTTGCAGAAAAACAGCCCCAAAGTATGATGTTTCCACCCCCATGCTTCACAGTAGGTATGGTGTTCTTTCTCCTCCAAACACGACAAGTTGAGTTTTTACCAAAAAGTTCTATTTTGGTTTCATCTGACCATATGACATTCTCCCAAACCACTTCTGGATCATCCAAATGCTCTCTAGCAAACTTCAGACGGGCCTGGACATGTACTGGCTTAAGCAGGGGGACACGTCTGGCACTGCAGGATTTGAGTCCTTGGCGGCGTAGTGTGTTTCTGATCTAGCCTTTGTTACTTTGGTCCCAGCTCTCTGCAGGTCATTCACTAGGTACCCCCATGTGGTTCTGGGATTTTTGCTCACCGTTCTCGTGATAATTTTGACCCCACGGGGTAAGATCTTGCGTGGAGCCCCAGATGGAGGGAGATTATCAGTGGTCTTGTATGTCTTCCATTTTCTAATAATTGCTCCCACAGTTGATTTCTTCACACCAAGCTCCTTACCTATTGCAGATTCAGTCTTCCCAGCCTGGTGCAGGTCTATAATTTTGTTTCTGGTGTCCTTTGACAGCTCTTTGGTCTTGGCCATAGTGGAGTTTGGAGTCTGACTGTTTGAGGTTGTGGACAGGTGTCTTTTATACTGATAACGAGTTCAAACAGGTGCTATTAATACAGGTAACAAGTGGAGGACAGAGGAGCCTCTTAAAGAAGAAGTTACAGGTCTGTGAGAGCCAGAAATCTTGCTTGTTTGTAGGTGACCAAATACTTATTTTACTGAGGAATTTATCAATTAATTCATTAAAAATCCTTCAATGTGATTTTCTGGATTTTTTTTTCTTATTTTGTCTCTCATAGTTGAGGTATACCTATGATGAAAATTGGAGATCTCTCTCATCTTTTAAGTGGGAGAACTTGCACAATTGGTGGCTGACTAAATACTTTTTTGCCCCACTGTATACAACTTATAATTAGATTTTTTGTTTTATCTTGGTCAATCCCAACAGTAACACACTCCAGAATCCCTGGTAGTGCAAAGGACATTCCATTTACAAGCTTACACCTATACAGGTCATCAATATACAGTGCAACGCCACCACCCTTTTTTTGAGATCTGTTAATATGAAACATCTGATATCCCTCTATTGCCATCAGAGGAGCCTGCTCTTCATTAAGCCAAGTTTCAGAGACTGCGATAGCTGTAAATTTTCTGTCTAGCTGTTTTAAATAGTCCTGAATCTGTGGAAAGTTTTTGTTAAGACTTCTGCTGTTGATATGTATTATTGACAGTATACCATCTCGTTGCACTTGACTTTTGAATTGCTTTTCAGTGTAATATTCACAATGATTATGAATATTATTGAAAAAATGGTTATCAGGATCAATATCATTCTCCATCTCTTGTAGTTTATGTTCTGCATAATGGCATATTTTCAGAGTTCGAATTTCCTCTCTCTGAGTCAGATGACTTCCTCCAACTGGGGATAATTGATGTCTACTCAAGTCAGTCATAAGTTGTTTTTTGTTTGTTTGTTTGTTTGTTTTTTGTTTAGTTTTTTTTAAAGTATATTGACATGGTATGTCACAAAAGAACTATTCTTGCCGTGTGTGTGGATATGGATTATCATAAACTCTTAATTTTCTTAATCAGTGTTCATCTACTGTATATTTATTTAAGTCAGTAAGATCTCTGATTATTATGGTCTTCGCTTCCTCAGGTGTTCCATTAAGTTTGATCCAAACTCTACAATTTCTTGTCCATGTTGCCTGTATCTTATTTTGTCTTTTCAGCATCCATGCTTGCCGTGCTATTTCAGCATTCGTCTTTGTTAAATGTTCATTTAGGTAGACTTCTGTTCCCCATAGCTTTCTGGCCTGCCTCAGTATGTCATTCTTAACCCTTCTGTTCACAAAGCGCATCACAATTGGTTTCTTTGTTTTATTATCTTTTCTGGGTAAAGTATGACAGGCTGAAATTGCATTTACTTCAACCTTTATGTTTTTGGTTTCAAGGAACTGAAGCACCTGGTTTTCCAGGGAGACTGATTCACTCAGGGGAGGCTCCTCACCTCTCATTCCTGCTGTAGCATTGGCATATGATTGATATTTAATGTCTAGCCCACTTATAATTAGATCATCCATACGAGAATATTGTTCAAGATCCTCGACGCGTCGCTCCAAGTCTGCAATTTTTTTGTCTTTTTCCTTAATTGATTTTAATTCTCAGAGTTCTTCCATTAGCCCTAATACTTCAATTCAAAAGAGGTATAAACATTATTTGCTGAAAGGATATATGTTAGAAGGGTAGTATTTATATGTACGATTCACTATGCTCACTCTGGGACACTATGGGACACTATGGAATGGTGGGTGGGACAGCACTTTGTATATTTGTGTTGTTTGAGGCTGGTTTTGATGTATGGACATCAATGTATGTTAGGATGGATGGGTGTTAATGTTGATATGTACAAAATACAGTTAATTGTTTACTTGGGGTCTTAAATGTGGTAATTTGTATATAATTCACATGGGTGTATTTATGGAAAAGAGGAGATGGAATTAATAAGTGTTCACTTCTTCCTTCTCCCTTTCGAACACTGTTTACTGTTACTTAATTGCATTTGTCATTTGTTTTGTTTTGTTATACTTTTTTGTTTGAAATAAAGTATCTATCTATCTATTTATCTATCTACTTTTAGCTGTTGACTAGCCACTTTGGTCAGTTCTTCTGACAAGAAGTTCAGAGATTTTTTTATCTCTTCCATTTCCTCCTTCTTTGGTGGCATTTTTACTGACCTGTTGGTAGTCAAACAATCTCTGCTGATGTCGCCGGTATCCGATCCAACAGACCAACCTCAAATCCAGCTGGGGCCTCAGCTAGCCCCCTCCACTGCTGTCCCGCTGCTGCAATTGAGCTCCTGTCCAGCCGGGGTGCCAGCAGCTCCTCCACCGAGCCCCGCCGCCCACCGCTACTGTAGTTGAGCTCCGAGCTCGTCCAGGTGACCAAATGCCACAGCCACGTCCCTCTCCAGCTACCGAAGCGCCGCTGGCCCTCTGACGTCCTTGACTCCCACGGTGCTCATCTCGCTTCCCGGGACACCTCCACGCTGCTCCTCTTCGGCGCCCCGCACAGATGAGCAGAAGCCATTAGCTGGCTGTGTCGTCCTGCCGCCATCTGTCCGGGCTCATCCGAGACCCTCCTGTACGCCTCGAAGAGGGAGTGTTCCGTGCCCAAGAAGAGGTGGCGAACAGGCGGAGAGAAAAGGAGTGGCTCCTTCATATCAGTCGTCCGGGGGAAACATTCCTTTACTTAGCTGTGTATTCGCCCTTCATCCAACACAACGGAGCCTCCGTCAGCTGTCACTCTCGGCGTCTTCGGTCCCGTGCTGACTAGAACTTCACCCGAGTGTCGTGGAAGTGTTGGAGCAGCCAGAGTAAAGTTTGTCTGAGTTTTGTTTTTTTTTTGTCTTTTCTAAGATGCATATGCCTGGTATGCCGACAGATGTGGATACATTCCTCCAAGCATTTGCTTTCAAATTTTGATCAGATATCCTTTTAGGGTCAGCTGAAAGAGTACCGGGTTGTTTGATGCAGCAAAGTTCAGGCATCAGACTGGAGCCACTACTGCGCGCGAGAGGCAGTCCGCCACCACATTCAGTTTACTGGCCACATGCTGAATATCGGTCGTAAACTCCGAGATCGCGGCCAGCTGTCTCTGCTGCCAGCCCGACCATGGTTCTGAAACCTTGGCCATCGTGTACATTAGTGGCTTGTGGTCCATGAATGCAGTGAAGCTGCGCCCTTCCAACCAGAACTGGAAGTGGCGTATGGCCAGGTGGAGAGCCAGTAACACTCTGTCGAGCACACTGTATTTACGCTTACTGTCGCACAAAGACCTGCTTAAAAAGGCAAGCGGCTGCCAAGAACCGGTGATGCATTGCTCCACAACGGCCCCTATGGCCACGTCCGAGGCGTCGGTAGTGAGCGCTATCCGAGCCGCCTGGCCTGGGTGCGCCAGCAGTGTGGCATTTGCCAGGGCTTTTTTAACCTCAGAGAATCAGAATCAGAATCAGATTTATTGCCATTGTTCATGTAGCACACAAACTAGGAATTTGTCTCGGTGCAATGCTGCAACATTAAACATGATAAAATAAAAGAAATAAACTATACATGCAATAAAGTGTAGAATAAGAATGAGTAATACTAGTCAGCAGTTAAAATATATTAGCGAGCAGCAGATAATGTGGAGAACCATATAGTGCAGTCGGTAATGCAGGAAGAAAACAGTGATGATTGACATGAGTCTGGTTGAGCTGCTGTACATAGTGCACGAGAGTCAATAAGTCACTTAGTGTTCAGCAGTCTGATGGCAGAGGGGAAGAAGCTGTTCATGTGACGGGAGGTTTTAGTCTGGATGGACCGAAGACAATGCCTGCTGATGCCCAGCCTTTCCAAGTTGGTAAACTCCTCGTACACTATGGCCAGTTTAGCTGTGTCCAGGCGCCGAGGTCTTGCGAAAACGGGCGGCCCGGTGGTGGTAATAAAGTGTTCCACCCGTGTTTAGTGATGGCCGCCGAAAACGCTGGGACCGTGAGTGCTGGGAACTAGGTTAGCAGTGTGTGGAACTTACCACCTGGAGCTGTGACGTTGGCTAGCGTTGTTGGCCCGGCTCCTCAAGCTGTACAGGGGAGGGAATCAAAAGACATTGCATTAATCAGGCGTCTGTTAGTAACATTGACTAGTAGTCCGTGTGCACACAAAAAATCAGCACCTAAGATTGGGAAACTGCATGCCACTGTGACGAATGTCCACTGGTACGTACGGCCGTGTAGGATACAGTCAGTGTCTTTTCACCAAAAGTCTTAATGTTCAAGCTGTTTACGGCCGTCAGCTCGGGGCCGCTAGCACCCGCTAGCCAGTCGGCGTAGGATGGCAGGATGAGGCTCTTTTGGGAGCCAGAGTCCATGAGGAACCATCTCCCCGAGCACGTAGAGCAGCTTGCTTTCTTCACCATCGGTCACAGCTGCTATCGACTGCCAGTCCTGGCATTTCCTGAATGCTTGAATTAGCACGGTGGCACGCATCGGCGTGTGTCCTCTCCAAAACAGTGGTGGTAGGAGCAGAGCGTGTCTCTCTGGCGTTTCCTGGCCCCCGCTGCCACTACCATCGCTGGCCGTCTCACTGGGTTCCAACGCCACTGCGTTCACTGTGAGGGCTCTAGTGGTGAGGATGATCCGATCTGCCTCCTGGGCTAGCGCACGGTAGTCACACGCGGCTAGCAACAGCGAGTTGACAAGGACTGCTCTGGCCACCGTTGGGAGGTTCCGGAGGAAAAGGTGGGCAAGCAGAAAATGCCCATCGTCCGTGCCCATCAACGCCAACATCTTCTCCATCAGTTCGACAGCTGACCCATCGCCTAACTCAGAGTGCATCAGGAGCCTCTCTGCTCTCTTGCAGTCCAAGAGTGTGTAGCGCTGGGTCAGCACGGCTCTGAGAGCCCCGTATTTGTGTGGGCTGGGGGCTGTTGGAGCAGGCTCACTACTTGCTGAGTTGTGCGAGCATCCAGCGCTGCGACCACATAGTAATATCTGGTGTCATCTGCTGTTATTTCCCGGAGCGCGAACTGGGCCTCGGTGTGGAGGAACCAAGACTTTGGGTCATGCAGCCAAAAGTCTGGTAGTTTGACCGAAACAGCATACGCGTTGCTGGGGCTTCCTGTCCGGGTCATCTCTGGGGTGTTTGCCTCATGTTCCATTATTCATCAAGGGTCACCAGTGTGGAGAAAGGAATAATCAGGCAAAGCATTCCAAGCAGACGAACTTTATTCAGTCTCTCACATCTCTCAGAATCAGAAAAAGCATTGACCTCATGCTGCAGGGTCTCTCCTTGATATTACAACACTCACTCCCCCTGCTATCTGAGGTCTTGCATCACAATACATTCTCGCATCACAATTCCTATTGTTCCCCAGTTGCTTAATCCTGCTGCCTGAGGTCTTGCATCACATTACATTCTCCCATCACAATTCCTATTGTTTCCCAGTTGCTTAATCCCCCATGCTCTTCCGGCAGAGGAATTTACTGCCTCTCCCTTCCTTCCAGTCTGAGATGAATATCACAGCATGGGTTTCCCATACCACGATAAAAAGTTTTTCCCCAACCACAAAATCAAGAAGAACCCAATGCTGCTGTATGGATATGATGGCCACAGACTGTGCAATGTTGAAACAGTGGAAATGACTGTTTGCTGTAAAATGAAAATTGTGTATGACAACATTCCAGGTGACAGCGCACGATGACAACGTTATGGGATGTGACCTTTTCTACGGACTGGGTTTCGCTATCAGAGACAGCACTGGGTTCGAATGGTCCGGATGCGGCAGATGGGGCACAGTGGACCTGGATGATGGTGTTGTGGTGTGGGATAAGGTAATACGGAATAGCACCGACAATGCTCCATCCACCTCGTGCTCAGGAGGAGAGGGAGCCCGTGCCCATCAGGAACGGTTATCAGGAAAGGTAATTATGAATGGCACAGACACCAAAACGTCCATTTCGCGCTCTCAGGAGGAGAGCCACTCAGTAGGGGCACCCGAGCATGCAGAGAGCCCCGACTCACAGCAGCAGCAACCAGACACAAATGCAACGCATGATACGGCACAGGAGAGCATTTCAGATGGCAGAGAGGAAGAACCGGACTGCTCCCGTACCCGCGCTCAACAAGCTAGGGAGGTTTCAACCAAGTCAACAGGTGAAGAGTCTGCTTCAACGAGCAAGACCGGAAAGGCACCAGATACCTTCCATACCCACGATGAGCCTTGACTGATGGCAGAGAAAGTGGGTGAAGGGTCCGCAACATGCACGGTGACTACGGAACCGCCACAGCACAATGGAGATTCCAAGCTGAACTAGCACACAGAGCTGCCAGGGGCACAACAACTACACATAAAACCAAGTATGCCACCGCTCGAGGTTGTGGACTGGGTTCGGGTTTGCATCAGCGAGAGACCAGAGCGGCGACTGACCGGGCCGCAGCCAGCAAGATAGCGGGCACCACTGAGGATTGTGGCGAAGTTGGGTACGGCGTGCTTTTGGCTGACAGACGGTTTGGTTCGGCACGTGACCAACTATGGCTTGTCTGGGTGGTGGCTCCAGACGGCGAGGCTCCACAGGAGTCGGCTGCTGCAGTGTGGGACCCAGGCCCTGGCATCATGAAGACTGGCTCCAGGGGTCCAACAGCTCCAGGAAGACAGCCACCACGGGCCCGCTTCAAAGCTCCAGGGGCGCATCCAGCCACAAGGCCCCCCCGGTTGACCCACCCTTACCATGGGAGACTGTTAAAAAGAGAAGGAGGACTGTGTAGAAGCATGGCAAGACCACCACTATGTGGCAGAATACTCCACTTAGCCATGCTGGGCTTTGTGGTCGTCCACCCACAGGCCCTAGTTCTAGTTGTTGATTGGTGTGTTTACTGTTATTATTATTTTAGAGTGTTTGCTATTTTATTATTTAGTGTGTTTCTTGGGGTTCTTTTTTGCCAAATTGGGGAGGGTTTTATTTGGAAACGTTTTTTGTTTTGTAAAGGGAGGGAGAATGTGATAGTGGGTTTTACTGTGATACGCAGTGTGATGACGTCGCCTTCTGTCAGCGTCATCACACCAACATATATAAGGCAGCGTCCGCCATGAGGAGCTCTCTTGCCTGGATGACTCCACCACAAGCTGTATATAGTGGGTTGTGCTCAGCTATATAATAAAGCCCAGTTCCAGTGTAACAGCCTCATCTGTCTCATTTCATGCCAGGTTTGTGGACATAACACCTGGTCTATTATTTCCATAATCCTGGACTATTTTTATTTCAGTTGTGTGTTCTGTAACTGTGTTTCATCTAATCTTTCGCTCATACTTAACTGCGCAGTAGCCTGGTGGCACACCCACAGTTTCGTTGTACTGTACAACTGTACAATGACAGTAAAGCCTATTCTATTTTAGTCTATTCTAATTTTTGTGACTTGAAAGTGTTCCACATTTTACAAAGCTTTTGATAAGTATGACAGTCAAAAAGACCCATTTTTGGACTAGACTTTGCACACATTCTGCACAGTATTTTCCACAATTTAAGTTATGCTCAGAATTTTGCCCCTTATAAGTAAAGAGCTGGAGTTTGTAAGCCATTGTGTACTTTATTTTCAAATTGTTACAAAGCACTTAAAGTCATTATGTCTGAAGGGGTAAACCATGTCTGTGTCTACATTCTAAAACTATGGCCTTATAACGACACTTGGACACATATTGGTCAAAGCACAGGTTACAGCAACAATCTTATCCAGTAAAGTCATGTCCTTGCTTTCACATGATACCACAAAGACCAGACGTATAGTGTCATTCAGTATTGTATATTTGGAGCGCATGCACCCTATTACTCTCTCCACGTGGATTCTGACAGGAGCTGGTTTCCTTGTCTCCTCTACATCTCTGGTATCAAGCTGACTGTGGCCCCTGGTGAATGCATGGATTTTCATTGTGGCACCTACAAGGGCAATGCTTTCTTTAATATCAAATCCACGGTCTGCCAATACTATGTCTCCTGTGACAGCTTCAGAAGAAAGCCACTGTTTTCCTCTTGCAAGAGTAAAATTTGGTTAATCCTAAGGTGACATGTGCTACAGTTCTGCTGTTCTTGCACAGTTTCCATGGGAGCATCATCAGCCTGACAGATGTGTTGCTTCATCAGATGTTCTTTCCTCCATCTCAGCCAGAGGTGTGGTGTCACCTGTTGGTGATAAGAACAATGTACTACTTTAGTTAATAAGATAAGATAAGATAAGATAAGCCTTTATTAGTCCCACAATGGGGAAATTCCGGGATTGCAACAGCACAGGGATAGCAACACTCAGAGCAATAATTAAGAAGATAAGAAAGATATAAATAAGAGCAGTGGATATACATACATACACATAAATATATAAATATATATACAAAGTGCGGAGCATTGTAGCAAGATGGAATAAACAGCATAACCGTCTACTTAGTTATCCTACATAGTATGAATATGTACCCATACAAATTGTCACCCTCCGTAGCGACCGATAATGTCCTAGTTGTATATACTGGAGGGGACCATTGTGTAAGTCTATTGCGTCTTTTGCATTCAATACTATTAGGTCGTCACGTTTTTTTGCTATCTCTGTGAGCAGCCCTGCTTAGGTTATACAGTCTGACAGCTGTAGGTAGGAAGGACCGGCAAAACCTCTCGGTTGCGCACCTAGGATGATGTAGTCTGCTGCTAAATGAGCTCCTCAGTGCATTCAGTATGTCCTGCATAGGGAGGGGCTCGGACTCCAGCAGAGATGACAGTTTAGCCACCATCCTTCTCTCTCCTATCTCCTCCACTGGGTCAGGGCGCTGCCCCAGGACAGAGCTAGTTTTCTTGATCAGTTTGTTCAGTCTCTTCCTATCGGCTGCTGTAACGCCACTACCCCAGCAGACCACTCCAAAAGCGATGGCTGATGCCACCACCGTGTCGTAGAATGTCTTCAGCAGCGCCCCTTGTACACCAAAAGACCTGAGTCTCCTCAGTAGGAACAGCCTGCACTGTCCCTTCTTGTAGACTGTGTCGGTATTTTGTGACCAGTCTAGTTTATTATTCAAATGAACACCCAGGTACTTGTAGGATGTCACCATCTCGATGTCTGTTCCCTGTATGTTTATTGGTGCTGTGAGGGGTTGTCCTTGCCTGCGGCAGTCCACCACCAGCTCCTTAGTTTTCCTTGCGTTGATCTGGAGGCAGTTCCGATGGCACCAGTCCACGAAGTCCTGGATAAGTCCTCTGTACTCAGCTTCATCTCCGTTGGAGATGAGGCCGACGATCGCAGAGTCGTCAGAGAACTTCTGTAGATGGCAGTGTGTTGTGTTGTGTGAGAAGTCCGCAGTATAAAGGGTGAACAGGAAGGGAGCCAAAACCGTTCCCTGGGGGGGGCCCCCGTGCTGCCGATGATCGTGTCGGACACACAATCCTGGGTTCTCACAAACTGTGGCCGGTTAGTGAGGTAGTCCAGGATCCATGATGACGGGTGCTGGTCCACCCCTGCACACAGCAGCTTGTCCTTCAGGATCATCGGTTGGATGGTGTTGAAAGCACTGGAGAAGTCAAAGAACATGATCCTCACCGCATTCCCGGGCTTTTCCAGGTGGGACAGAGAATGGTGAAGGAGGAAGATCACTTTATCCTCCACCCCAATGCCATACTGGTAGGTGAACTGGAGTGGATCCATCGCTGGTCCCACCAGGGGGCGGAGGTGAGCAAGGAGCAGTCTCTCCAGGGTCTTCATCATGTGGGACGTCAAGGCCATTGGTCTATAGCTGTTCAGGTCTTTGGGGCGGGAGGTCTTTGGTACAGGTACCACACAAGATGTTTTCCACAACTGTGGTACCCTCCCCAGCTTCAGGCTCAGGTTGAAAATGAGCTCCACAATCCCACACAGCTGATCTGCACAGGACTTGAGGAGCTTTGCGCTGATGCCGTCCGGTCCCGACGCCTTCCTCGCCTTGATCTTCCTCAGCTCCGTCCTCACCTGCGTCTTAGTGAGGGTCATGGTGGGGGACTGTGTCTTGGGAGTGGGGGGGGTGTTGGTGGAGTGGTGTATGGGCAGCAGGACTCGATGTCTTTAGAGGCAGCAGTGGTTGTTGTGCAGTCGGGGGGAGGGCGGTTGGTCAAACCTATTAAAAAACAGGTTCAGATTGTTCGCCCACTCCCTGCCCCCCGTGGCCTGGGAGGAGGTATTCTGGAGCCCAGAGATGGTTTTAAGGTTTCTCTAGACCCCACCAATGTTGCTGTGTTGTAGCTTGTCCTCCATCTTCTTCCTGAAGCTGTCCTTGCCTTCTCTGATCTTCCTCCTCAGCTCCCTCTGTACAGACTTCAGCATTTCCCTGTTCCCTGACCTGAAGATCCTCTTTTTCTCTCTCAGAAGTGTTTTTATCTCAGGGTTGATCCAGGGTTTGTTGTTCGAGCAACACCGTATGGTCTTGGTGGGTACAGTGTTGTCCACACAGAAGCTGATGTAGTCCGTGATGGTGTGAGTGAGGCCATCGATGTCCTCACCATGTGGATCACAGAGCTGTTCCCAGGCAGTAGTTTCAAAACAGTCCTTTAGAGCGTCCATTGCCTCCTCAGACCATAACTTCACTGTACGCATGACCGGAGGTTGTCTGTGCACTAGGGGTTTGTACACCGGCAGGAGATGAACCAAGTTGTGATCCGATCTCCCGAGTGGGGGGAGTTGTGATGAGGTGTACGCCTCCTTAGTGTTTGCGTAGAATAAGTCCAGTGTTTTATTGTCTCTAGTGTGGCATGTGACATACTGGGTGAACATGGGTAAAATGGGAGACAGTGAAATATGGTTGAAATATATTTTGTAATCAGTGGCATATTATGTGCAATGTGGGCAGGTGCCCAGAGCGCCATTCTTTTGAGGGCACCATGAGAATCAAAAGAGGAAAAATAATAAAAGATTCATAGTTATGTGTGCTGAGCGTGTATTTATGGCAAATGGGTGGCGTCTACAGGCAGGATGTTGGCACCCTCTGTCTGCAGCTGGCAGACTCCACAATAAGGCTGACGTTCAAAGCAGAGCAGAGGGAAAAAATGTTAAAAGCAAGTGGGGTTTTTTTTTCTTAAATTATGCACTGGTTTGAACTTTAAAACACTGAGACCTACAATGGCAAAATTTGGTTATCACAGCTTTTGTTATGTAACATAATTTTTCTCCAATGTGTTGTAGTTGGCTCCAGTTTAGAAGCCAAATGAATTAATTTCAGGGCTGTACAGAGACCATTTGAGAGGCAGGGGAGCAAAACATTTTTTTAAAAAAAGGGCACATGGAATGAGAGTTGTTAAAATATATGTCAACTTTATGTTGCTTACAATGGTGTGAAAAAGTGTTTGCCCCCTTCCTGATTTCTCATTTTTTTGTATGTTTGTCACACTTAAATGTTTCAGATCACCAAACAAATTTAAATACTGGACAAAGATAACACAAGTAAAGACAAAATGCAGTTTTTAAAAGAAGGTGTTTATTATGAAGGGGGGAAAATTCAATCCTACATGGCCCTGTGTAAAAAAGTGATTGTCCCCTAAACCTAATATCTGGTTGGGCCACCCTTAGAAGCACCAACTGCAATCAAGTGTTTGCATAACTGGCAATGAGTGTTTTACAGTGTTGTGGAGGAATTTTGGCCCATTTATCTTTGCAGAATTGTTGTAATTCAGCCACATTAGAGGGTTTTCAAGTATGAACCACCTTTTTAAGGTCATGCCACAGCATCTCAATTGGATTCAGGTCAGGAGCATGTCTTCTCAGTCCTGAAGCAGCAAAACAGCTCCAGACCATCACACTACCACCAGGTCAGGTATTCAGGTTACTTTATTTGTACCCGTAGGTAGATTTGTTTTGCAGTCAGGTGACATCCATATTTACAAACCACAATCACATTCAACATGAACACAAACACAGGCACACATGAAGCTGACTATAAACATGATAAAAGTACTGAGGGCTCCATCAATCAGGACATAAGACAAAGAAATAAGAGAGAAGGGTCATATTAAAAAGTTAAAGACTAGTCAAAGAGGTTAGAAACTCAAAAGTCTAAAACCCAGTAAAAGATTTAGAACCCAAATAAAAAACCTACAAAAATAAGTAAATATAAAATGAAATTAATAAATAGGTAACTAAATTAAGTGCAATTTATTGTTCCAACTTGTTCAACTCTTTGGCAGCAGCAGGAACAAAGCTGTTTTTGTAGTGCTGGGTTCTACTTTTTGAGACAGCAAACCTCCGTCTGGAGGGAAGAAGCTGAAAGTGGCAGTGCAAAGGGTGGGAGTCATCATTTAAAAGGAAGGTAGCAATCCTCTGTACTTGTCTGGTGTACAGGGATGTCAGGCTCAGCTGTGACTCACCAAGCAAATGACTGGACCATCTAACAACCTGATCCAAGGATTTCCTTTGTTTCAGTTTTGTCTGACCAAACCATGACACTAAAGAAAAAGATAAAACAGATTCAATAAAAGCCTGATAAAACACTGTCATTATGGTTTGGTCAATTTGGAATTGTACAAGTTTCCTTAAACAATGCAAATGTTGCTGACCCTTTTTGCACACCCTTTCACAGTTCTCTTCAAAGTTTAAATTACTATCAATAATCGTCCCAAGATATTTGTAGGATTGTACACATTCAGTGGTCTGGCCTTTTAGTACAGTGACTTTGTGCCTGGGAGTTTTCCTCCTGAAGTCAATAATCATATCTTTAGTTTTTGTCGTATTCAGCTGCAGGTAGGAATCCTCTCACCAGTGAACAAAATCATCAACTACTGGGCCGTGGCCACTCTCACCAACCTGGAGGAGACTGACAACAACTGAATCATCAGCATACTTTATAATGTGTTTGTTGTCATGTCTGCTCTGACACATGTTTGTGCACAGGATGAAGAGTAGTGGTGACAACACACACCCCTGCGGAGAGCCAGTAGAAAAACACTTTGTCAGACAATGTACCATTGACCCTTACTCTGTGTCCTGTTGATTAAAAAATCCAGAATCCAACCCACCAGATTATTACTCAAATCAAATTGTTGCAGGAACCTTTCAACTAAAATATGAGGTTGGACTGTATTAAAGGCGGAAGAAAAGTCCACAAATAAAAGCCTGGCGTGTGTCCCATTAAAATCCAGATGTTCAAAAAACATGTTAAACAGGGTGACAGTGGCGTCCTCCACTCCTCTGTGAGGCCTATAGGCAAACTGCAGAGGATCCAATGCATGCTCAGTCTGCTTTAGGACCTCAAATCTGACCAGTTTTTCAAAAATTTTCATTAAAATTGAAGTCAAAGCAAGTGGTCTAAAATCATTTACCGTTTTAGGACAGCTGGATTTTGGAACAGGGACAACTACAGCATCTTTCCAGATCTTAGGCACATGTTGTGTCTGTAAGGACTTATTGAAAATGTAGTGAAATACAGGACTCAATTTATGTGCGGAGGACTTTACCAATTGCCCACATATATTATCAGGGCCCTGACTTTTGTTCACTTTTACCGCACAGAATGCCCTTTTAATATCCTGCACCTCAATATTAAAGTGTTGATTGTCTTTGAGTTTCTGTTTCAAATCTTGGGTTTCTGTGCTAAAATCAAAGGAATCAAAACGACCATAAAAACAATTAAGAGCATTAGCCAGCTCTGTGTCTGAATTAAAACCATCTAAAAACACACAATTACTGCGCTCTGTGTTCTGAAGGCCTGCAATAGTTTTCATACTGGCCCAGGCTGAACCAAGTTTCTTTGTTGCCATCTTGCTTTCCAACTCTGATTTATAATTCTGTTTTGCTCTTAAAATTTCGGCCTTCAGCTCTTTTGTGGCAATTTGTAGCCCCAAAACATCCCCCTGTTTAAAGGCAAGTGCTTTCCTCTGTAAGCAGGATTTAACTGATTTTGTAACCCATGGCTTGTTGTTGGGATATATTTTGACACGTTTACGTGGAACGATCATGTCTCTACAGAAAGCCATGTATGAGCATGTGACGTCCACTAAAGAGTCCAAATCTTCTCCGCAGGCAAGTGTGAACACCTCCCAGTCCATACAGTTAAAGCATTCCTGGAGGCAGTGCACTGAATCCTCTGTCCACATGTCTATGTCTCTGGTCTTCGCCTTGTCTCTTCTGAGAGCAGTTTTATATGTGGACAGCAAATGTACACAGTTGTGATGTGAGGATCCTAAAGGAGGAAGGGGAAGTGATTTATAGGCCCTTTCTATGGAGCCGTAGCACAGGTCCAATGTCTTTTTTTACCTGGTTGGGCAGGAGACATACTGATAAAAGTTTTTAAGTGTCTTCTATAAAGAAAAATGGTTAAAATCCCCAAGAATAAAGTTTGGAGCATCTGGGGAAATCGACTGCAACCGCTGTACCAAATCAAAGAAGGTGCTGGAGGCGGAGTCAGCATCTGCCCTTGGGTGAATGTACACAGTCGTTATGAAAAGTTGGGGGAACTCACGGGGCAGATAAAAGGGGCATAGCGATACGGACAGAAGCTCCACATCAGGTGTACAGATGCGCTCTCTGACTGTGACAGATGTACAGTACTGTTTATTAATGTACAAACATACGCCGCCCCCCTGACGTTTCCCTGTTACCTCTTCCTGCCGATCCGAGCAAAGTGGGGCTCCAAAGCCGTCAATACACAGGTCTGCATCCCGGTCATGCGCCGTAAGCCACGTCTCCGTGTAGGCCATGACACAGCAGTTCTTAAAGTCCTTCTGATATAGTACATTCCCTTGAATTTCATCCACTTTATTTCTCAGGGATTGTACGTTCCCCATAATAATGGAAGGAAGAGGAATGCGGTTAAACTGACGCCTCCTCAGGCTTAATTTTACACCTCCACACTTTCCGCGTTTCCTCCTCTTGTTTCTCTTTTCATCGCTGTGTCCATGAAAATCTCTTAAAATAAAGTCTGGCAGTGGCGGCACGGACTCAAACACAGATGCTGCATTTCCCATGTTTAAATGCAGTGACATTTCTCTGGAATACTGCGTTCTTCCCGGCATGATTGCGCTTTCCTCCAAAATAAAGAGCCGATAGGAAAAAAGCGACAGTGCAAACACAAGGAGGAAATCCATACTGATGGAACCAGGGAGCTTTTCGTTATATAGTCCACAAACATTCAAGGACAAAAACGGCAAAGAGGATTACGTTTAAATGCATTAAAGTGCATAAAAACAAAGACACAGACGTCAAACTTTTTTCACCCGCTGCCAGTCGCTGCGTGTGCATGCGCCCACACCACCATATTTTACTGTTAGTATGATGTTCTTTTTCTGAAATGCTGTGTTACTTTTATGCCGGATATAATGGGACACACCTTCCAAAAAGTTCAACTTTTGTCTAGTCAGTCCACAGAGTATTTTCCCAAAAGTCTTGGGGATCATCAAGATGCTTTCTGGCAAAACTGATACAAGCCTTTATGGTCTTTTTACTCAGCAGTGGTTTTTGTCTTGGAACTCTGCCATGCAGGCCATTTTTTCCCCAGTCTCTTTTTTATGGTGGAGTCACAAACACTGACCTTAACTGAGGCAAGTGAGGCCTACAGTTCTTTGGCTGTTGTTGTGGGGTCTTTTGTGACCTCTTCGATGAGACGCTGCGCTCTTGAGATAATTTTGGTCGGCCAGCCACTCCTGGAAAGGTTCACTACTGTTCCATGTTTTTGCCATTTGTGAATAATGGCTCTCACTGTGTTTCACTGGCATCTCAAAGCTTTAGAAATGGCTTTATAACCTTTTCCAGACTGATAGATCTCAATTACTTTGTTTCTCATTTGTTCCTGAATTTAGCTAGCTTTTGAGGATCTTTTGTTCTGCTTCACTTTGTCAGGCAGGACCTGTTTAAGTGATTTCTTGATTGAGAACAAGTGTGGCAGTAATCAGGCCTGGGTGTGGCTAGAGAAATTGAACTCAGCTTTCCAAAGATGTGATAAACCACAGTTAATTTATGTTTTAATGGGGGGGGGGGGCACTTTTTCACACAGGGCCTTGTAGGTTTGGATTTTTTTTTACCCTTAATAATAAATACCTTCATTTAAAAACTGCATTTTGAGTTTACTTCTGTTATCTTTGTCTAATATTTAAATTTGTTTGATGATCTGAAACATTTAGTGTGGACAAACATACAAAAAAATGAGAAATCAGGAAGGGGCCAACACTTTTTCACACATTGTAGTTGGTATCTGTTTTACTTTAATCTCTGTACACTCATGGACATATTTAATGCACCACAGATTTTTACAAATTATCAGCTCACACAGAGACCACAGTCTTCATCATTATTTTTTTTTTTTTTTTTTTGATTTTGTATACTTTATTGACCCCCAGAGGGGAAATTGAGGGCATCCACCTGGGTGGATGAAGCAGCCACGGTACGGTGCTATCCCTTAACCATTCACACACACATTCCCACCTAGGGCCACTTTTAGAGTCTCCAATTAACTTAACCTGCATGTTTTTGGCATGTGGGAGGAAACTGGAGAACTCCCAGAGTAAACCCACGCAAACACGGGGAGAACATGCAAACTCCACACAGATCACTGTTGGTCAGGGGCTGGGATCGAACCAGGGATCCCATGGCCAAGGGTGAATTGCTGTGCTGCCGCAGTGCTAACCACTGCTCCACTGCACCGCCTAATCATGTAAAGGTCAATGACAAAAAAAAATAAAATTAAAAATGGGCAGCTTTCATTGAAAAATGATTATCTTCTCAAAATAAAAACATTTTTGCAAAAATCTGAAAAAAGCTTTTCTTTCAATAAATAAATAATTAAAACTTCATTCAAATGACTAAATTGTTGCAAAAAAAAAAAAAAAAAAATAGCAGGCCATTCGCCTAGTCAGCAAAAATGAGCCCAAACCATCCCCTCTGTTAAACTGCCCCCCTCCATCCCCACAAAGACTGCAAGGATAGTTTATACAGGACAACGTAGTACAGGTGCATCTCAATAAATTAGAATGTAATCAAAACGTTGATTTATTTCAATAATTCAGTTAAAAAGTGAAACTCATATTATATATACTATTATGCTATTACATATGCTATAATCCATCCATCCATCTTGTTCCGCTTAATCCTTTTTGGGTTGCGGGGGGGCTGGAGCCTATCCCAGCATCTTTGGGCTACAGGCAGGGTACACCCTGGACAGATCACCAGTCCATCGCAGGGCCAACATACGGTATACATATTATATTACTATCATCATCATAGCAGTCTGTCAGGGGTGACAATGACTGTTTCATTTAGGTCTGATCAGATCCCTCCACACAGCTCTGTCCTTGGCCTTACGCTGCCAGGAACTCCTAACCTTGTTAACCCGGGTGACGTCCAAGCTGGTATGAGTTGCTTTCTGACTGACCATTTCATGAAACTGCTTGCAAAGTATTTGAGTACTGCTAGCTTTTTGCCTGGACTAGCGGCATATTCTTGGCAGATAGAGGTATTATTAGTAGCAAGGACAGGCCAAGACAAACTGACTCCAGTATCTGTTGCAGTGACTGACCAGACGATAGGTTTGTTTATCTCTGCTCTTTGTGTAGTGCATGTCACGATGCACCGACTGGCAAAAGTCCACCACACACCCCACATATAAACTAAATTATAATAGTGACTGAACAACTCCAATTCCCCAAAGTGCAAGATACACTATTATGAATATGTCATAAAAGATCACACAAATAAGTGATCTGACAAAAAAAATAAACAAGCGGCTCTTAAACAGTGGCTATTAATGGATGTCCCATTTATTTTCAATTATTCTGTAATTAATATCACCCATCAATAAATCTCAGTTCAGTCCCTTTCATATTTGTCAAAGTCTAACATGTGATTGTCTACATATAGACTACACCTCTGTATTCCACTTTCAAACATGGCTGACATTTGGGCCTGTAAAGCCTAATTGGGCTACTTGTCATGGAGCGGTCCTCGCGGACCACTAATGAGACGCTACAGGCAGCTGTAGAGTTTGCACATTTATTAAAGGAAGACATACACTACAAAATAATGAGCCTCGTAGGGCAAAACACAAATAAAGGCTTCACTAGACACTGACGATAAACTGAGAACTAGGGAGACTGATGGGAGACAAGGATACAACACTTACATAGCAAAAGCGAGGACGAAACCTAACGCCGAAAGGAACTGGCTTCGGTCGTAGAGAACCCAGTCTGGATAAGGCGGGGTCGCAGCCCCAAGTGACAGGTGCTGCTCCACTTAAATAGGGCAAGATAATTAATCAGCTGATGAGGGTGTCATCAGCTGAATCAAAACCAGCTGTTACTGCTTGGCTCTGACAGCCAGAAGCCTCGCAGAGACACTGTCAGAATAAGAGCTCTGAGAGCCCACCAGGACTAAATACAGAATGGGAGGAAAATACTGCATGACCCGAGCACGGATGAGATCGGCGCTCAGACCATGACAGTACTCCCCCCCCGAAGGATGCACTCTGGGCGTAAACGTAACATCCAAGCCTCCCCCCCCACCCAGAAGGCTACAAAATCCTACCCAGGGCGGGTGGAGGAGTAAAAAGGCTCAGAGGGCAAGAGTCAAAAAAAGGAAAAAAAACACCAAAGAAAGGAACCAGGGAAAAAAAAAAATGACAAGGGCCAACACAGAACAAATAGGAACATGGTGCACAACAGAGCAAGGAAACAAAACCCACAAATATACTCCATAACGCACAGGTAGAAGACAGAACAATGAATGCAAATGACAGATACAAAGCTAAACGACCATAATACACAGGTGTCTCTCAACCAGAGGAAGGGAAAACAGAAAATCACACTAAATAGCGGCAAGATACAGACAGTTCCACAAATCCAAATAAACTGTCAGGGGCGACAAAAGCACATATACAGACTACAGCGGAGAAAAATGACAGAAAAAAAACACGCTGAAGAGTGGCAGAATACAAACAGTTCAGAAACAGTCCCAATCCCCCAAATACAAAGGAGGAGGAAGAAAAAAGAAACACACGCTACAAGGTTGCAAAATACACAGTTCAATATAGTTCATATACCCAAAACACAAGCGCATCCCAAATATTTCAAGGGAGAGGGAAGAGGAGAAAAAAAAAAAAAAAAAACACAGAGATGACGGCAGGCAGAGCACAATGGAATAAAGAAAAACAATAGTTCAGGCGGTCTACCCGCATCTAGCGTCCAGATCGCACGCAGGGGAACAAGGATGAGTTCAGGCAGCCTAACCCAGTCCCAGGCCCGGAGAAACAGTACCTCTGGCGGCCGGACCAGGTTGCCGAACCAAGAATCCAGTTTGTCAGGTGGCCAACCCAGAACGCCGAACTGGCAAAGGAGTCTCCCAGGCGGCCGACCCATGTCAAAAGGCCACCAGGACCGAAGGGAAGAGCTCGGAGGCGACCTACCTACCAAAAGGGACAACGAGGGAGAGCCTGGTCGAGTAAAGGAAATCCCAACGGCACCAAGTGGAGGAGAAAAGGGATAGGGGAAACAATGAGGGACCAGTCCGGCGTAGATCGGCAGAGGATCTGCAGCTCCTTCTCCGAACTCCACACGGACTGGCGCTGCACTTTCGTTGGATCCCAAGCGGGACCGTGCTGCATCCACGACGGACCTCAACTGGGCCGGAACCACACCCACGATGGACCTCGATTGGGTCAATGTAGCACCCACAACGGACCCTGACTGGGCCGGAACCACACCCACGATGGACCCCCATTGGGTCGGAGCAGCACCCACGACGGACCCCGACTGGGCCAGAACCACACCCACGACGGACCCCAATTGGGCCAGCGCAGCACCAGGGACGGCCTCCAAACCCGAACCCGGAACCTCCAGAACAGCGACCGGAATCAACTCAACACCGGTGACCCTGGGAGAAGGCTCAGGAGAAGAAAGAGAACCGGAAACAGGATCACCGGCAGCGACAGAGCCCAGCGAGACAAGCTCAGATGCAGCGGACGGCTGCACCCGGCTCGTCTCCCAGAGAGACAGGCAAAACTGCTCCAGAATAGACAAGTGAAAGACAAAATAGAGCACTTGCCTGATCTCAAGTCCAGGACTTTGGCGATCCGGGTTCAGCAAGTAGAAGGTCCTCCTCTGGTTCCCTCTCTGGTTCCTCCTCTGGTTCCCACTCAGCTCCGCAGCCGGCATGATGGTGTCCACAGTCCGGGGATTCCCTGACGCTGACGTCCATGCCGAGGGCCTGCACGGCGTGATGGCAGGGGATCCGTGACCTGCCGGGTCGGACTGTCCCTCTGTGGAGACCCGGGGACGCTTGCTCGTCGGCGCAGCTCCAATTTTCAGTCCAATTTGCAGTAGGCTGCAACCTACTGTCATGGAGTGGTCCTCGCAGATCACTAATGAGATGCTACAGGCAGCTGTAGAGTTTGCACATTTATTAAAGGAAGACATACACTACAAAATAATGAGCCTCGTAGGGCAAAACACAAATAAAGGCTTCACTAGACACTGACGATAAACTGAGAACTAGGGAGACAAGGATACAACACTTACATACCAAAAGCGAGGGCGGAACTGGCTGAAAGGAACTGGCTTCGGTCGTAGGGATCCCAGTTTGGATAAGGCGAGGACGCAGCCCCGAGTGACAGGAGCTGCTCTCTTAAATAGGGCAAGATAATTAATCAGCTGATGAGGGTGGTCATCAGCTGAAATCTAAACCAGCTGTTTCTGCTTGCTCTGACAGCCTGAAGCCCGCACAGACGTTGTAAGAATAAGAGCTCTGAGACCCACCAGACAAAATACAGAATGGGGAGGAAAATACTGCATGACCCGAGCGCGGACGAGATCGGCGCTCAGACCAAGACACTACAGGCCCTTTTCCACTAGCCCAGCTCGCCTCAATTCGCTGCGACATGGTTCGGCCTCGGTTGTGTCTCCATAGCAGTCGGGTAAAGCTGGGTTAAGCTGTGGTGGGCGGGATTTTTTTTTACAGCAAGGTGGCGCCACACTCCCGTGACGTAAAACACGCGACCAAAGCAAAACATAACGCATGGTGGCTGTACAAGGCGACTCCTCGGTCTGTGGCTTTTTTCACCGTAAATGCCAAAAAGGACCGCCAGAAAAGGGTACAGGCAGTGAGACGAAACACTCTGGAATAGTTCTGCAGCTTCTGGGAGAGCCAAAGACGTGAGGATGCAAACTAGGTCATATATGACGGTAAGCTAATGGTTGCTAATGCTAGTTTGCTATAAGTACGTCGTACTACACTGTAATGTCTGCAAGTTATCATTGTTGGGTACTAAAATATGTACGCTGTGTGCGTTTCAGATGGCTCTGTTGTGGGAAAATTACCGCTTCAAACGGTCGGTCTGGGCGTTCAACACAGCCTTTCACTGATGTCAACACAGCTTCACAAACAATCAGTGGGTGTAGAGCTTAAGAATGTCTGTAGAAACGTTTATTTCCTTTGCAACAAATTGCTCTGATCTGTGTGAAAATCATGGAGAGACTGTTGAGACATCATGGGACGTACCTGCTCCAGCAGCACTGAGTCTGAGGTGGGGTCATAGCAAAAAATGATCAGCTGACACAACTTCATCGCCAGGTTAATAACTATATTAGCCACAAAATATATTTTCAAAAAGTAAACAGTACTGAGTTAGGTATAATAAGATATATTTGACAGTTATGATGCATTTTAGGCCAAAACAAACTTGATCTAGGATTAAAAGCAATTAAAATAATGCAGTCACAAGGTTACATGGAAAATGCTTGATTTACTAGATACATGTACTGTAGAAATATATATTCTCTACATCAACAATGTACTATACATGCATTCATGTAGTATTGCACTGACAATAAACCTGTGAAGTTTTTGCGGATGTCTCTTTTTATATGTGAAGGTTACCACCATGTGACATAAATTTAATACTGACAGATTGGAAAAGCTGTCTAAGAACAATCCAGCAGTTTGAGAAATCAGTTTTGGTTCAGTGTAAGTCTGTCAACATGATTATGAACCATAAAGCAGTTTGTGTTAAAATGTTAAATCCCATTAAACTCTAACCCACAGGTGTCCAATCATGTGTCATGGAAGACCAAGACCCTGCAGGTTCCCTCTTCTACCCAGTCTCTTCAGCAGGTGTTTTCACTGATCTGCAGTCAGTGGAAGAAGTTCAGTGGAATCTGCTGTTGAAGACACTGTTTGGAGGTAAAGCCTGCAGGGTCTTGGCCCTCCATGGCACATGATTGGACACCCCTGCCCAAACCCATTATGATGAAGAGCAGATGCTAATATGACCCAGAATTCCTCCATATACTGGTACTATCACTAAAGTATGCAGGGTCTTCTGCGGTGGCACATCCAACAATACAGTCTTCAGTTAATAAAATAATTGTTTTGGTTACTTTTCTTAAAAATGAGCCATTATTTTCAAGATCACCCATTAATGGTTTGTACTATTGACTCTTTTCCCACCAGTGTGTTAACAGAGAAAAATAGAAATCATGATGCAAACACATAAGTCACTAAATTATTTATTACAATCAGCAGCAAATTCCAGATTATTCAGAATGTGCAAAATTCAAACTGTAAGACTGGGTCACTCAGCAGCTGGGATGTGAATGAATGAATGAATGAATCTTTATTTCGGATAGATTAAAAGTACAGGTTAAAAGAAACTGAATAATATAACAAAGGGGGAAAGAAAATCCAACAAGGTCAAATTAGACAATAACTCCTCTGATTATACAGTTCAACATAATTTATCCGAAATGGGTGATGGCTGAAGCCGCAGCTTATATTGCCCACCCATGTTCCATCCAAGAATTCAAAAGAAAAAACAAAACAAGAATGTGCAGCTCACACTCATCCCAGTTCAGCAGATCTTAGGCCTGCATCTCTGCAAATAGTGACGCAAGGTCCAGTTTGGGGTGGATCGTTTCTCTCTTGCCTAGACAAAAGACAGAAATGGGTGGTGGTTAAATAAAGGAAGTTTAAAACATATTTGGGAAATATACTTCTTGCTAAAAGCCAGTGGTGGAATGTGAATGAATGAATGAATCTTTATTTGGGATAGATTAAAAGAAAATAGAATAATATAACAAAGGGGAAAAAATCTAACAAGGTCGAATTAAACAATAACTCCTCTGATTATACAGTTCAACATAGGTTATCTGAAATGGGTGATGGCTGAAGCTGCAGCTTATATTGCCCACCTATGTTCCATCCAAGAATTCAAAAGAAAAACAAAACAGGAGCGATTCCAATTCCAATGTGAATATAAAGTACTTCATTGTTGTATTTAACCACAATTTTCATGTAGCTGCACTTCAGTAAAGTCGATTTTACAAGGGTTGCGTTACATTTAAAATCATCTGTTTTTACTGTGGCCTCAGCAATCAGAATGAATTAATACATTCACTTGAATGGAATCTAGTACTTTATCTGAAGGTGTGCATCACCGAGTATGGAGTCGCTCAGTCAAAATATGGAGTTTTTATCAATAAAAGTTTGTCTTGTCTGTAAAAGTGTCTCTTCTTGCCCTGGCTTCAAGTGTGGGCGGTGTTTTGTACTGGTATTGCTAAAATATAAAAGGATGCACTACAATGGGTCTCAAATATTTGTAATGTGTCCTGTTACTGCATGAGTTTATTGATGATAGACTATAAACTACACATATAAACTAAATTATATTGATGACTGAACAACTGCCATTCCCCAAAAGATACAGTTATGAACATAACTCTCAAAGAATCACACAAGTGATCTGACAAAAAAAAATAAATGCATTAACAAGCGGTTTATTTTACAGTTGATGTGCCATTCATTTTCAATTATTCTGTAATTAATATTCACACAATCAAATAAATCTCAGTTCAGTCCCTTTTATATTAAGTGGAAATTGTGCTACTTTGGTTGTGCTACTTTACCTATAAAAGCTAAGGATTTCAGTACTTTCCACAGTGGCGAGGTCCGTTGTGGGGCGGCTGCTTTTCCTTTCCTCCTGCCTAGACAAACGACAGAAATGGATGGTAATTAGTTAAAGCAAGTTCAACACTTATACAGGCACATCTCAAAAATTTTAATATCATGAAAAAGTTCAATATTTTTGTGACTCATTTCAGAAAGTGAAGCCCATACATAGATTCATTACACGGACAGTGATATATTGCAAGTGTTTATTTTAATTTTGATGATTATGGCTACAGCCCATATTAACCAACACCTCAGCGGCCAACATTTCTATTTAAAAACTTAAATTCTATTAAAATAAATAAACGCTTGAAATATATCACTGTCTGTGTAATGAATCTATATAATATACGGATTTCATTTTCTGAATGAGTGACAAAATATTGAATTTTTTCCATGACATTCTAATTTTTTGAGATGTACCTGTATTAGGGAAATACACTTAAAGTCAGTGTTGGGATGTGACAAAAATGCTTTGTTTTCCTGACAAGCACCGCAGGATCTACTCTGTACATGTACATGTACATTATCAATCCAGGGATTTATGATGGAACAGCACAACAACACTGTTCCAACACCTTTTATGGAAAATCCACAGAATCGGTGTGTGGGTCTACTCTGACGCTTTAGAAAATTATATAAATGACTTTATAAATCACTGGTTTGAAAAAGCACCTGTATATGTTGAGATTTTGGCTCCTGTGGTCCACTTGACCTGCATCCACAATATAAACACTGAGGGAGGCTAAACCCTGGCATGTGGACACACATTCTAGGAAGAAATTACACACAATTTAATGCACAGCACCAAAGTGCAGCACGTACACAAGCCAGGACTTTAACCAGGATTAACATATTTCATTGTTTTGCTCTCACAAGCGAATAATTAGGACAAAACAAGCGCAAATCAGCAGTTGGCTACTAGCTAGCTACTAGCTAACACTCGTTAGCCAGCACAGGACGGCGCTGTATGGCTCAAAAAAAGTGAGCTTACCACCAACAGGATAAATAAGCGAACAGATGCACAATATTACAAATCACTCACCATCGACTGTTCTCTCACGTTCGTCTTCAGCTTGTCCGTAGTCTGGTTCTATGCTGGGCTGCATCTGTATCGGTCCAGGTCGCTCCTCTCACTGTGGATCTGCCACTAAGCAGAGAAAACTCCGCACCTCTTCGTTGGACCACGGTGTAGATTTCCGCAAAACCTACAAAGCTGTCTGCATTAATATAGTATTTACTCCGTGACCGAGTTAGTCCGTGAAATATTGCAAATGGCGGTCGTGTAAATTCCACTGAAGACGGACGCTTTTGTGACGTTACGCACTGACCAATCAGTGGCTCGCAGTCTGTTGACGTCACATCTCAGCTCGACTCAGCACGGTTGTACCCTGCCCTCGATCAGGCACGAAAATAGCGCCTGCTAACCGGTGCTGGGGCTAATGGAAAAGGCTACAAACGCGGGCTGAGGCGTAACATGTTGGGCCAAACGGGGCTAGTGGAAAAGGGCCTTACTTGTTTAAATGAAAAAAAAAAAGACGTCAAGATACTTTCATTGTCAATCAATCTGTTTAAAGAATGACAGCGGATGATTAGAGAAATAATGAGATGGTCATAAATTAGATGGATATAAAGCCTTCATTGCGTGGCCCAATGTTCAGTGTGTGCAGATCTCCAGCACTTGTGACAGCTGTTTCCCAGTGTCTGTCATATGCCGGTCCAGCAGCATAAAGTTCGGTGGTTGAAAAAAAAAAAAAAAAAAAGTGATCCACACTCTGATCACCGAAGGAGAGGATAAACAAATAAATGAATACTTAATGTGTGTACTTGTCTGTAAGTTTACAATTCATCTTTAACAGTCTGTTACGGGTGGCAGGGAGCTGTAGCCTGTCCCAGTGTGCTTGGGCGAGAGGCAGGGCACACCCTGAGCACATCGGCAATGAATGAATGAAAGGTCAGGTAAGGGATTATGACAGTTTTTCACAAAATCAGTCCATCAAGATAAGGGACGCAGAAACTGCCATAACAGGCATACATGCGTCTAAATGCCTGCTGAAAAGTGTTGACAATACAGTGCTGACTTTAGACCTACTTTAAGATAGTCAAAGGCGCATTGACAGGGGTGCACCATATGCACTAGTAGAAAGAACTGTTGATGGCAAATTAAAACCATTTACATATATTTGTAATCTATCATTTCGAACTGGCTCATTCCCGCAGAAAATGAAAATAGTAAATGCAATACTGTAGAGGAAAAGATGTGAGGCGAGGCCCGAGCTGGATGACACAGAATCTTTATTTTTCCTCTAACATAATGGGAGTTTGCATGTTCTCCCCGTGTCTGCGTGGGTTTACTTTGGGATTTCTACGGTTTCCTCCCACATGCCAAAAACATGCAAGTTAGGTTAATTGGCATCAAAACTGGGGATGCTAAATTGTCCTTAGGTATGACTGTGAGAGTGAATGGTTTCCTGTCACTCTGTGTTGGGCCCTGCGATGGACTGGGCGATCTGTCCAGGGGTTACCCTTCCTCCGTCGCCCAAAGATCTGGGATAGGCTCCAGCCCCCCCCGCCGACCCGAAAGGGATTGAGCGGAAGAAGATGAATGAATGAAGGAATGAATATGGAACCACCAAATTTTACCCCTTAAATGTCGACTATGTGTATGTAAGGCTGTTTCCACCCAAATTGGTTGATCAGAAAGGAAGGAGTAGTTAGGTCTTGGAAGATCTGTATTTATTTAAGCAGGTTGAATATTGCAATTACAGCACTGGGTCTGTGGTCTCTTTCCCTGACAACAACAGAGGTTGTCTGGGTCCAACACTAGACTGACTACAACTTTCCCTGACCCAGTATATTTATGAGTTCATAAGGCACTGCTCCACTCGATGTTCCCTCGCTGCATCCTCTCATGCACAGTCACATGACTCCTCGTCAGAACATCTGGTTCTTTGTTCTCATGCACGTACCCAACTGTCTCGCAACCTCCATTTTCCTGTCATACTGACTTGAGGTCCAATTTCAGTTATGCACTTCTGCTATTCCTCTTTTGGGCACCTGCACCAATTTTCATGTCTCAGACTTTGCACAATGGGCACATTCAGCTGCAACTATTTCCCACTCATAATATCTTGTTGCCTAGGGGCAGAAAGGCACAGCACAGGCATTTTGAGTCACAATACATTTGTTCATGATCATATATCTGTTTACCCATCGATGGCCCCCTTTTGGGGTCTCAGCTCCCTGAGACCAATACCACCAGACACTGGTGGTGATTCTGGTTTACAACAAAGTTATGGTAAATGGTGTTCACTTATATAGCGCTTTTATTTATTTATTTATTTTTTTTGTTACTTATTTGTACCCGTAGGTAGATTTGGTTTGCAGTCTGGTGACAAGCCACCGGCTGCTGGTCGCTGCGTGCGCGAGCGCCCTAAACCTACATGTTTTTGGTGTGCGGGAGGAAACCGGAGAAATCCCGGAGTAAACCCACGCAACACGGGGAGAACATGCAAACTCCACACAGCTCACTGTTGGTCGGGGGCTGGGATCGAACCCACGATCTCATGATCCCCGCGATCCCCCGGCCGAGGGTAAAACTGTGCTGCCACAGTGCTAAACCACTGCGCCACCGTGCAGCGCTTTTATTCTCATCTCTTGATGACCAAAGTGCTTTACAGATCCTGCCATCCACCCATTCACGCACACATTCACACACTGATGGTGGCATGCTGCCTAACATGGCGCTTCCAGACCCACCAGGAGCAATTGGGGATGAAGTGTCTTGCCCAGGGACACAACGGCAAGATACTGGGGAGAGCGGGATTCGAACCACCAACCATGTGGTTATTGGACGACCTGCTCTACCTCCTGAGCCACTGCCGTCCTCCCTTATCCCTTGGACATCTTCATCATCCTCCATTCCCAGTGTGGCTACCCCGTCCGGGGTTAACAATGGCATCTGGTAAGGTGGGGGTTGCTTCCCTTCTACCGCTGTGGAGATGATCCTGACACAAAGAGATCTAATACATGGAATGCAACAGCAGCCACACAGAGCGAAAATGGCAATAATGCTAATAAGCGATATAATGATTGATACAATAGCAGTTTTCCATCTCCCAAAAGTATTATTTAACCACCCCTCGAGCGGGTTATTTATTCCCACATTTTCATGCATTTCCTTGGAGAGCTACGTAATCCTTCTAATGCCCTAGTTACACTTCCATCTGGAGCTGTGTTGTTTGGGATAAAAGAGCAGCAACTATGCTGAAACATAGCACAGACCCCACCCTTCTCTGCCAGAAGCCCATCCAAGGCCATCCTATTCTGAAAAGCCACGTGTGGCTGCTAGCTGTTCAGCAAGTCCTTCCACAGCATCACGGGTTAAATTGGCCAATCTAAGTGCATTATAAATAAACATAGTTTATACGGTCCACATTTTTGTTTGAGACAATGGGAAATAGTATGCTAAACCCTGGTAATGAAGCAAACCCATCTGCAATCTGGTCCGCCAATTTGTATTCATCAGGGACTCCTCAGGGCACGCCTATAGCATCTATATAAGTGGGGGAGTTTTTGGTCAAATCAAAATGATCGTTCATAGCACTTCTCCTCACCCTACTTCTGATCTTACTGTGGGGTTTACCCTGATACCTCATCAGAGTGACTGGTAGGAATAACTGCACCGGGGCACATCTTCCCTTCCAGGCCCTGTATAATTTCACCCTCAGTCCAGATCCTCCACAATACCAGTATAAGTCAGCCCTAGCCCATGTCAGACTGAGATTTCCTGCCTCCACTGTGTGTATACACCATGTGGGATCGAGCCATCCTACAATTTTGTTTGTGTCATCCTTGGTCGCATTGTTTTGAAAACAAGTGTAGTTACCCTTTATTGGCGTGGAATTTGGTGGAGTTGTTGTATTGGCTATGGGTGGATAGATTGCGTGATATGAAGAACAGTTTGCAGTCTTCAAGTCTGAAAGCAAATCTATCATACACTGAAATCCTTGGGTGTTGTTAGGGTGAAGGGGTGCTGGTGCTGTGTACAATGCAGGTCTGGGCAGCACGGTGGTGCAGTGGTTAGCACTGTTGCCTTACAGCTAAAAGGTTCCTGGTTCGAATCCCCAGGCTGGCAGGGGTTGGTACCTTTCTGTATGGAGTTTGCATGTTCTCCCTGTGCTGTGTGGGTTTACTCCGGGGGCTCCGGTTTCCTCCCACAATCCAAAGACATGCATGTTAGGTTAATTGGTTGTTCTAAATTGTCCCTAGATATCTGTTTCCTATAGGCCCTTAGAATAGAGGGTTAGTACTAGTGAAAGCGCTTTGAGTGGTCTTTGTGACTAGAAAAGCGCTATATAAGTGCAGGTTAGTTAGTTAGTAGTTAGTCAATGCCATGCATGCTACACATCCCTCCATGCCTGTGGCTGTGGCTGTTTCCGACAGCCAATCTAACCATAAATTTGTGTTTTTCATTCCTGTCACTATATTTATTACATCGGTTGGAGTAAATTTTGAATAATCTAAAGAAACAACACCACTAGATTGTACCACTGATTGGATGTGTGTGCCCCACAGAGTTACCTTTGGCTTGTCTGGTGCTTTCGTATCATTCTGGTGTGAGTCCAGCAAATTTATTTTTAGTAGTCCCATTGTATCACTCCCCATCTGATGTACTCCCAATACGAAATATACTGCCGCCGCCCTAGGAGTATGCGAATATGGAGTGTCATTGGTTGCTTGTATGGATAACATAATCGGGTTGCCTGTTTTGGCGAATGTCCTAGTGAACATTACGTTATCCCACCAACGTTGGTCCTGGGTTTTCAGTAATGTTGGCGTCCAACTTGGCCCTGTCCACTTCCTGACTTTTCCCCAGTCTCCATTATATTTCCCACACCATTCTCCGGATGGGGCCTTCTTTCCTTCGCCACACTTCCTCTGGACTACATTATCAGAACAGAGATAGAGATCATAACCTCTCCAACCATTTTCGTTTGTCCCACATTTTATTTACACAAATCAGATTGGAGAGTGGTTGTGCTACCCTTGACGTAATTCAACTCCAACTCCCCGTATGTTTTAAGACAATAATCCTGAACCTGAGCCTCCCTCATTTTCCTCTGTAGGGGTCTCTGTCCAATTACCTCAAAAAGAGTCAATATGATGACCACTGTGGCCCCTATGGCTATCAGGGCTCCTAATGCCATACACACCACCATCCACCTCCTTGCTTTTTGTTCTCATACTCTCTCCATT
Source organism: Pholidichthys leucotaenia (assembly GCA_020510985.1). Classification (NCBI taxonomy): domain Eukaryota; kingdom Metazoa; phylum Chordata; class Actinopteri; order Cichliformes; family Pholidichthyidae; genus Pholidichthys; species Pholidichthys leucotaenia. Next base: position 307,047,193 of record CM035844.1, read on the forward strand.
TTCTATTTCTCCACCTACACTCACAACATTCACCACTTATTGATTATATAATGAGTATTGTACCATTGTTTTCTTTTAAATGAGGCCAACCCCATGAAGATGCTGCAAAGAGTTGAAGAACAGCTTTTGATTTACTTTGGGTATGTTATTTTTAGGCGTTTTTAGGGAAATTGACCAGCGTGCAAGGGGTTAAGGTGCCAGAGAACGTCATTGTTAAACGCATTCAGTTTCAACAGCGCCACCAGCAGTCGGGAGAGCCTGTGCGAAGATTTGTGGTGGACCTCCGAGAGCTGGCGAGGGAATGCAGATTCGGGACCCTGGATGACGAGATGATTCGGGACCAGTTAGCGGAGCACGTCTGTTGCACGGCGGCCTGGTCCAGATTGTTGACACACCCAGAAGAGATGACGTTAGCTGAGGCTGTCGAGCTTGCACAGCAGTACGAGGCAGCAGAGACCATCACAAGGGGCCTGACTGAAGGGGCCTCTCTGGAGAAGAATGAGTCTTGTGCTAAGGCACTGAGCCTGGACCCTTGTGATGGCGAATGCGGAGAGGATGATTTTGCCTCCATGGTCAGGATAAGGTCTGCCCCTGGTATGCCAAAATGTTATGGACGTGGGTCCACTGAGCACCGCTATATGTCCAGAGTGTGCCCGGCGAAACGAAAGTGTTGTGGCAAATGCAGGATTTTAAACCATTTTGCCAGGGTGTGCGAAAACTTCGTACGCAGGAGCCATGGGAGAGAACCAGGTGCTGCACAGAAGACTCTGACGGTTGTGCATGCCATCTCCCCAGAGACGACAGGGAGAATCGGCTGCACCATCACGTTGGACGGAGTTGACATTCCGCTCCTAGTGGACACGGGAGTGGTGATTTCTGTCCTGAATCTTGAAACCATGGACAGACTGTTTCCCCACCGACAGATACGAAGGCAACAGCTAGAGTTTTATGGTTATGGGTGGAACAGGTTGGCTATTTTGGGCTACGCTGAGATGGAGGCCTGGTATAAGGACAGTGTGGTGCCCAGTGTTCTCATTAACATTTCTGCATCCGGTGTTAACGTTATGGGTTGCAACCTATTTTACAGCCTTTGGTTCTCCATTATGAACGTTTCGGGTGAAGAATGGTCTGGATGTGGACTGTGGAGCCGACCTGTTCCTGCTGTGGAGGGTGTTGAGGTGTGGGATTCGGACTGGATGGATAATGTGACTTTGGGAGTGCACAAACCACACCACACGGCCATCACCTCTTGGGATGGACCCAATGCCATCACGCAGGCTGCCCTGGATGAGGATGCCGGACGGCACGGCGGGACTCCCGATGAGGCTCATCAGGACGAGGTGCCAACGCCGGGAGAAAACGGGGCTAGACCACGGAGTGTGGTTATTGTAAAGCGCTCCCAGCGACGACCTGCCAAGAGGAGACCCAGGAGAGCCCGCGAGACAGAGCGTCTGAAGCCGGGGGCCTGTTGCAGGATTGGTGATCTGATAAAAAGGAAGTGGGCTCCCTCGAAGACCAAGGTTGAGGCTCGAGTACATCTAGATCACAGTCCACGCGAGCAGTGGGACAACCAGCAGCGGTTCCAGGTGGAGCCCGGTCGGATGGAGGCAGATGGGTGCAGGTCTATTCATGTCGGGGGGGGGGGGATATTATGTCTGTAAACAGGCTGGTATGATGGTGTGAGTAAAATGGCGGCCGAGTTGGTTAGGAGATAGACCGGGCTGGCAACTACCGGTTTCTGGCGGTGACGCTGCCCAGGGTATAAAAGAGTGGGTGGAAGAGGCTCTGCCTCTTTCGTCATGAAGCCACCTGGCCAGCAGGAGAGTGCCATAAGCCTCTGTATATAGTTTGTGATATATCCTGAATAAACCCCTGTTAACCGAGGTGAGACTCACTCGTTATTCTTACATTATGGACACAACAGCCTCATCCACCCTTCCGGTCCTGGTGGCTCAACTATGCAGACCGTCCACCCGAAGGACTGGGTCTCTGGGTCAGGTGGCCCATTTTCTCTGGCAGGCCGCCTGACACTGTACTGCAGGCTGCCTGCTGGCCCTGGTACTTTGGACGACCCCCTGAACTTTGGGACTCTTGGGTCTTGGGGGGCTTAGTCCTAGGTTTGGAGTTGGGTGTTTTTGTGTTTTTCTTTGTTCTGTGGTGTTTAATTCTCTGTTTGTTCATTCCCTCCTGACCTGTTTCCCCCCACCTCCCGCCCTGGTGGGCTGTGTTATTTTTTTTTTTTTGGTGGGGGGGGCAGGTTTTCCTTTGTGCTTTCTTTTTTCTTTTGATGGTATGATGGGTGTCTGGCCTCCACCCCTTGGGGAGGGGGGCTCTGTCATGGACGGGGTTGATGTCTCAGCCCTGTTCCATGATTTGTGGCTGTAGTTTTCCTGATTGTTGTTTTAATGTTCAGCTGGCAGGTTCTTGGAGCCTCTGGGTCCTGGGTTCCCTGTCAGCCTACAGCCACGCCTCTCCCTCTCTGCTGGCATCCACGGGCTGTCTGTCATTTTCATTTGTCCATGCACTCTCACCCACTTACACACACACATATGCACATATTCGCACATACATGCATCACTCAATACACACACACACTCACGTAACGCTGACGGACACTCATGCACTGGCTGCCGCCGCACAGCTGCATCCACTCATCATTCATTAGTACACAAGTTATTTATGGATGACGGTGTGAGCACTCAGTGTGGCAGCGTACTTCAGAGGTCAGCGGTGAAGAGGCATGTCATTTTTTCAGCGTACATGACAGGTTGTTATTATATATATATATATATATATATATATATATATATATATATATGCTGAGTTATTGTTGAATATATATGCTGAGTACTATTATTATTGATATCATTATTGTTAGAATACTACAATGGTATTATAGTATTGTGATTGTTGTTTAGGATGGAATGATTTAAAGTATTATATAGGCCAGGTGGTATTTTTATTATTATTATTGCTAGATGATACTAATCAATTAGTCAAGTTAGAAGCCTGTCTTAAGGAAATCAAAGCTTGGATAACTTGTAATTTCCTGCTATTAAATTCAGAAAAGACTGAAGTCATTCTTGTTGGTCCAAAAAAACCTTAGAAATACCTTTCCAAATCAAACTTTTAGTTTGGATGCGGTTACTCTCCCTCAATAGCTCTGTGAGGAACCTTGGAGTTATTTTTGATCAAGATCTGTTTTTCAATTCACATATTCGTGAATTGAAATTAACCCCTTAACGCCTGAATTTATTTCCAATTATGAAAAAAAAAAAATTCACTTGTGTTTTTGCTTTCAAGTAGATGCTAAATTAAGTTGAGAAAGTTAATTTGACTATAGCACATAAAATAGATATAATTTTAGGTATGATGCAAATTAGCGACAACAGGCATCTATGGTAAAAAAAAGGTAAAAAAGCACCTGTTCCCATCTCAAGTATGAAGAGTCTTTATGCAACAAAGTTATTTTCAGTATTTTCAACTCTCATGACTGCCAAACTATAACCCTAACCCTAACTCTAACCCTAACCCTAGCAATCAGGAAATGGATGGTGCTCCGTCTCTGACCGTTCCTACGAGAAAGTAATGCTTGCAAAAGGTTCCTAGGTATGTGTTGGAAGTGCTCAAACCGGAAGTGGAGGAATAAAGACGGTATTTTGGTTGCATTTGGAGAGGAAGCGGTTTGATGCGAATTCGCGACAACAGGCGTCAAGGGGTTAAATCAAAATTTGTTTCTAAGACTGCCTTCTATCATTTGCGTAATATTGCCAAGATTAGGAGCATCTTGTCTCAGAGTGATGCTGAGAAACTGATCCACACTTATGTTAGCTTTAGATGAGATTATTGTAACTCTGTATTATCAGGTTGACCTAAAACATTTTTAAAAACTCTTCAGTTGATCCAAAATGCTGCAGCAAGAGTTTCAACAGGTACTAGAAAGAGAGATCATATTTTTCCGGTTCTGGCCTCCCTTCATTGGCTTCCCATAGAGTTTAGAATTAAGTTTAAAATCCTTCTTCTCACTTTCAAAGCTCTAAACAATCAGGCCCCTTTTTATTTAAAAGATCTGATACTACCCTATTATCCTAACAGAATACTACACTCCCAAAATGCTGGATTACTTGTAATACCTAGAATCTCCAAAAGTACAATGGGAGGCAGAGCCTTCAGTTATCAAGCTCCTCTCCTGTGGAACAAGCTGCCAATCTGAATTTGGGAGTCAGACTCTATCTCTGTTTTTAAGAACAGGGTTAGAACCTTCCTTTCTGATATACCCTACAATTAGGGAGGGATCATGCGTCTCTGAACCCTCCCTTAGTTATGCTGCTAATAGGTTTAGACAGCCGGGGGACCTCCAATAATGCACTGGGCTTCACTCCTTTCTTCACTCTCAATGAAATCATTTTTTTTTTTTTTTTTTGGCTGGTCATCAACATCTGTTTGTTCTCTCCCATAGATTGAGTCCCCATCATGCTGTTTGCTCTCTACATGTCTGGTTTTTTCTTCTTCTTCTGTATCCCCTCACCCCCCAGCCAGTTGCAGCAGATGACTGCCCCTCCCTGAGCGTGGTTCTGCTGGAGGTTTCTTCCTGTTAGAAGGAAGTTTTTCCTCTCCACCGTCGCCAAGCGCTTGCTCACAGGGGATCGCCTGATTGCTGGGGTCTTTCTGCAATTGTGGGGGTTTCCCCTACAGTTGAAAGTGCTATGAGATTACTGCTGTTGTGAAATGGTGCTATATAAATAAAGTTGAATTGAATTGATGTCACCTTATCGTGGTGGGGGGAGGGGGGGTGCGTGCCCCAGTGATCCCAGGAGCTATGTTGTCCAGGGCAATTTGCCTCTGATAGGGTCACCCAAGACAAACTGGTCCTGGGTGAAGGGCCAGACTAAGAACGATCCAACAGACTCTCATGATAAATTCTATATCAAGGATTCAGTGTACCCCGCCCGGTATGGGGTTACCGGGGCCCCACCCTGGAGCCAGGCCTGGGGGAGGGGCTCGAAGGCTAGCATCTGGTGGCCGGGTTTCCACCCATGGGACCCGGCCGGGCTCAGCCTGAAGGAGTTACATGGGTCTGCCCTCCAGTGGGCTCACCACCTGTAGGAGGGATCATGGGGGTCCGGTGCTATGTGGATTAGGTGGCGGTCAAAGGCGGAGACCTTGGCGGACTGATCCCAAGCTTTCTAAACTGGCTTTTGGTATGTGGAATGTCACCTCTCTGGTGGGGAAGGAGCCTGAGCTGGTGTACGAGGTTGAAAGATACCGGCTAGATATAGTCGGCCTCACCTCAACACACAGCTCTGGTTCCGGAACCAGTCTCCTGGAGAGGGGCTGGAGCTTGGCCTTTTCTAGAGTTGCCCTGGGCGAGAGGCGACGAGCAGGGGTGGGTATTCTTGTATCCCCCCACCTTGCTGCCTCTATATTGGAGTTTTCCCCGGTGGATGAAAGGGTTGCTTCCTTGCACCTTCGGGTTGGGAAACGGGTCTTGACCATCATTTGTGCCTATGCACCAAATGATGTTCCAGAGTACCCACCCTTTTTGGAGTCTGTGACTGGGGTGCTGGAGGGTGCTCCTCTTGGAGACTCCATTGTCCTACTGGGGGACTTCAATACGCATGTGGGCAACGACAGTGAAACCTGGAGGGGGGTGATTGGGAGGAACGGCCTGCCCGATCTGAACCCGAGTGGTGTTCAGTTATTGGACTTCTGTGCTAACCACAGCTTGTCCATAACGGACACCATGTTCAAGCATAAGGGTGTCCATATGTGCACCTGGCACCAGGACACCCTAGGTCGCAGGTCGATGATCGATTTTGTTATCGTGTCATCAGACTTGTGACCGTATGTCTTGGACACCCGGGTAAAGAGAGGTGCAGAGCTGTGAACTGATCACCACCTGGTGGTGAGTTGGATCCGATGGCAGGGGAGGAAGCCATTCAGACCTGGTAGACCCAAACGTATAGTGAAGGTGTGCTGGGAACGTCTGGCTGAGGCCCCTGTCCGGGAGGTCTTCAATTCCCACCTCTGGAAGAACTTCAACCACATTCCGAGGGAGTCTGGAGACATGGAGTCTGAATGGGCCATATTATCCACCTCTGTTGTTGAAGCAGCGGCCCAGAGCTGCGGCCGTAAGGTGGTCGGTGCATCTCGTGGTGGCAACCCCTGAACCAAGTGGTGGACACCTTTGGTGAGGGGGGCCGTTAAGCTGAAGAAAGAGTCCTATCAAGCTTGGTTGGCTTGTGGGACTCCAGAAGCAGCTGAGGTGTACCAGCAGGCCAAGTGGAGTGCAGCTCGGGTGGTTGCTGAAGCAAAAACGTATGGGAAGGAGTTCGGTGAGGCCATGGAACAAGACTTTCGGTCGGCCTCAAAGAGATTCTGGCAAACTGTCTGGCGGCTCAGGAGGGGAAAGCAGCTCCCTGTCCACACTGTGTATGGTGTAGATGGGACACTGTTGACTTCGACTGGGGATATCATTGGGCGGTGGAAGGAATACTTCGAGGATCTTCTCAATCCCACTGATACGCCTTCCACAGAGGAAGCAGGGTTTGGGGACGAGGGGGATGACTCACCTATCACAGGGGCTGAGGTCGCCAAGGTGGTTAAAAATCTCCTTGGTGGCTGGGCCCCGGGGGTGGATGAGATTCGCCCTGAGTACCTCAAGGCTCTGGATGTTGTTGGGCTGTCATGGTTGACACGCCTCTGCTACATTATGTGGAGGTCGAGGGCAGTGCCTTTGGCATGGCAAACCGGGGTGGTGGTTCCTCTCTTCAAAAAAAGGGGACCGGAGGGTGTGCTCCAACTTTAGATGGATCACACTCCTCAGCCTCCCTGGGAAGGTCTATGCCAAGGTACTGGAGAGGAGAGTCCAGCCGTTGGTCGAACCTCGGATTCAGGAAGAGCAATGTGGTTTTCGTCCTGGCTGTGGCACATCGGACCAGCTCTTTACCCTCTCAAGAATTCTTGAGGGTTCGTGGGAGTTTGCCCAACCAGTTTACATGTGTTTTGTGGACTTGGAGAAGGCATTTGACCGCGTCCCTCGTGGTTTTTTGTGGGGGGTGCTTCGGGAGTATGGGGTATCGGGCTTGTTGTTACAAGCTATTCGGTCTCTGTACAACCGTTGTGAGAGTTTGGTTCGTATTGCCAACACTCGGTCGGAGTCATTCCCAGTGAGAGTTGGACTCCGCCAGGGCTGCCCTTTGTCACCGATCCTGTTCATAATTTTTATGGACAGGATTTCTAGGCGCAGCCAGGGAACGGAGGGTGTCATGCTTGGTGACCACAGGATCTCATCTCTGTTGTTTGCAGATGATGATGTCCTGTTGGCTTCATTCAGCAATGACCTACAGCTCTTGCTGGGATGGTTTGCCACTGAGTGTGAAGCAGCTGGGATGAGAATCAGCACCTCCAAGTCAGAGTCCATGGTCCTCAGCCGGAAAAAGGTCGATTGTCCTCTCTGGGTTGGGGACAGGCTCCTGCCCCATGTGGAGGAGTTTAAGTATCTTGGGGTCTTGTTCACGAGTGAGGGGAAAATGGAGCGAGAGATTGACAGACGGATTGGAGCAGCATCTGCAGTGATGCGGATGTTGTACCGGTCTGTTGTGGTGAAGAGGGAGCTGAGTTTTAAGGCAAAGCTGTCGATTTACCAGTCAATCTACGTTCCTACTCTCACCTATGGTCACGAGCTTTGGGTAATGACCGAAAGAACAAGATCGCGGATACAAGCGGCTGAAATTGGCTTTCTCCGTAGGATTGCTGGACTCACCCTCAGATATAGGGTGAGGAGCTCAGTCATCCGGGAGAGGCTCAGAGTAGAACCGCTGCTCCTCCACATTAAAAGGAGTCAGTTGAGGTGGTATGGGCAACTGATTAGGACGCCTCCCACTTGAGGTGTTTCGGGCACGTCCCACTGGGAGGAGACCCCAGGGCAGACCCAGGACTCGGAGAGACTATGTCTCCCAGCTGGTCTGGGAATGCCTTGGTATCCTCTCTGAAGAGCTGGAGCAGGTGGCTAGGGAGAGGGAAGTCTGGGCTTCTCTCCTTGAACTGCTACCTCTGCGACCCGGACCTCCGGAAAAGCGGTAAAAGATGGATGGATGGATGAATTGAATTGAATTGCTGAGCAAAAAGAACATAAAGGCTCGTCTCAGTTTTGACAGAACACATCTTGATGATCCCCAAGACTTTTGGGAAAATACTCTGTGGACTGACTAGACAAAAGTTGAACTTTTTGGAAGGTGTGTGTCCCATTAAATCCGGCATAAAAGTAACACAGCATTGAACATCGTACTAACAGTAAAATATGGTGGTGGTAGCATGATGGTCTGGGGTTGTTTTGTAGCTTCAGGACTGGGAAGACATGCTCTTGACCTGAATCCGATTGAGATGCTGTGGCATAACCATAAAAAGGCGGTTCATGCTCAAAAACCCTCCAATGTGGCTTAATTACAATAATTCTGCAAAGATGAGTGGGCCAAAATTCCTCCACAGTGCCGTCATAGAAATATTGGCTGGCTGAAAGTATATCCGTGTACACACTCAATTGGTTGGGGCTTCTTTTGCATGAATTACTGCATCAGTGCAGCATGTCATGGAGGTGATCAGATTGTGGCTCTGCTGAGGTGTTATGAAGGCCCAGGTTGCATTAAAAGTGGCCTTCCGCTCGTCTGCATTGTTTGGTCTGGTGTCTCTCATCTTCCTCTTGACAATACTCCACAGATTTTCTATGGGATTTAGGTCAAGAGGGCTTGCTGGCCAATCAGTCATAGTGATGCCAAAGTCATTAAACAAGGTTTTGTTACTTGGGCAGGTGCCAAGTCCTGCTGGAAAATGAAATCAGCATCTCCATAAAGCTTGTCACTAGATGGAATCATGAAGTGTTCTAAAATATCCCGGTAGATGGCTGCACTTCCTTTGAATTTAAAAAAATATCATTTTTTTTAATTAATTTTATGTAGTTCTTTTTTTTTTAAGAAATTGAATTTGGGGTTTTCATTAGCCGTTAGCCATAATCATCAAAATTAAAAGAAATAAACATTTGAAATATTGTAATCCATGGGCAAATGGAAATTAGCCACTGGCTACAATCTGGCAAGTTTAGATTGATTGATATCAATGTTCATCAACTTGCACTGTCCTTAAAAAAAAAAAAAAAAAAAAAAACTTGAAATGTATCACTATGTGTAATGAATCTGTAAAATATAGGAGTTTTATTTTTTAAAATGGAATTACTGAAATAAATTAACTTTTTGATGGGATTCTAATTTATTGAGATGCACCTAGAGGATAGGTGCAAATGTACAAGAAAATCATGAAAATATGAGGAAAAAAAAAAAAAGGTGAAACATGGCAAAAGTTTGAAAAAGTAAAAAAGTTGACATGAAAAAGTTGCAAGAAAAACCTCACTAATTGTTGAGAAAACTGAACATTTAGACATTTAAGTGAGAAATAAAAAGTTTTTTTTAAAAAGTGTGGGGGGGGGGGGCAGTCCACTCAGGGTGTCATACAAACCAGGACCGCCCGTATGTAATCAAAAGGAATCCCAAGATACATTTTAGAAAGAAAAACATTTCGGCCAAAAAGAAAGACTACCTGAATATAAAGGAGCTACGTTATCCATCTCAGTCACGAGGCCAGTGTTGGTGGTTCACTTGCATGATCGTCACTTCCTTGTGGTAACGTATCGTCACTTCCTGTTTTGCTGTCTGCCTGTGTGGTTTGCTCTCCAGCTCTTCAGCCACTAGCTAGCCACTAGCTATGGCTACTACCTCTCTTTCCTCTCCTCCTCTGGTGTGCTCTCTCTGTCAGATGTTTAGCTACACCTCTGCCTCTTTTAGTGATAACGGTAAATGTAATAAATGTTGTCTTTTTGAGGCGCTCGAGGCGAGGTTGTCTGATTTGGAATCCCGGCTCCGCTGCATTGAAACACCGTCTGCGCCAGTTAATCTCGACGGACGCCCATTAGCTGCAGCGGAGCTAGCTAGCTTAGGTCCCACTGTCAGCGGTTCCCCGGCTCTCCTCAGCAGCGAGGAGACTGGGTGGGTGACGGTGAGAAGGAAGCCTAGTCGCAAAGCCCCGGTTCACCACCAACCTGTTCACGTTTCTAATCGTTTTTCCCCGCTCAGCGACACGCCCGCTGAGGAAATAACTCTGATCATTGGCGACTCTGTAGTCAGAAACGTGAACCTAGAGACTCCAGCGGCCATAGTCCAATGTATTCCTGGGGCCAGAGCAGGCGACATCGAGTCAAATTTGAAAATGCTGGCTAAAAGTAACTGTAAATACTCCACAATTGTTATTCACGCCGGCATTAATGACATCCGTCTCCGGCAGTCGGAAGTCACGAAACTTAATATAGAATTGGTGTGTGAGTTTGCAAAAACGATGTCTGCCACTGTAGTATTCTCTGGACCCCTCCCCAATCTGACCAGTGATGACATGTTTAGTCGCTCGTCATCCTTGAACCGCTGGCTGTCTGTGTGGTGTCCTAAAAATGACGTGGGCTACATTGACAATTGGAGCTCTTTTTGGGGAAAACCTGGTCTTATGAGACGAGACAGCATTCATCCCACTTTGGATGGTGCTTCTCATTTATCTAACAATCTGGCATCTTTTTTATCCAAATTTCCAAAACCATGACTACTCAGAGTTGGGACCAGGAAGCAGAGTCGCAGTCTTACACGCCTCTCTGCAGCTCCTTTTCATCCGCCACCCCTCAGCTTAGCCCCTGTCTTCCCCATCAGAGAATCGTTGTCTGCTCCCTCCAAAGTAAATAAAAATATAATGCATAAGCATCCCAAAGTGATAAAGCAAAATATTGGTAAAACTCAAATTAAACAAAGCCTCTAAATTGAATGATTTGGCCTCTGTTCCTCCTCATAATTTAAAAATTAAATGTGGTTTATTAAATATTAGGTCTCTAACTCCCAAGTCTCTGTTAGTCCATGATCTGTTAATTGATCATCAGATTGATTTAATTTCCCTTACAGAGACTTGGTTAGGGCAAGAGGATTATGTTGGTTTAAATGAATCAACTCCCTCTGGTTATTTAAACTGTCAAAATCCCAGAAGTTCTGGTCGTGGAGGAGGAGTAGCAACAATTTACCATTCCAAATTACTAGTTAATGTAAAGCAAAAAACATGTTATAATTCCTTTGAGGGCCTGGTCCTCAGTGTTGGGCACTTTAGCAATTTCAGGTTAAACCCAATTTTATTTGCCATAGTTTATCGTCCCCCATCAACCTATTCAGAATTTTTATCCGAATTTGCTGATTTCTTAGCTGATTTAGTGCTGAAATCTGATAGAATAATTATAGTAGGGGACTTTAATATACATGTGGATGTAGATAGTGACTGCCTTAATGTGGCTTTTAATTCAATATTAGAGTCGATTGGGTTTTCTCAGAAAGTAGGAAATTCTACTCATTACCTCCACCATACATTGGACCTTGTTCTGACATATGGCATAGAAATAGAAAATCTTGTAGTGTCTCCTCATAACCCTGTACTGTCAGACCATTGTCTGTTAACCTTTGATTTTACTATTTCTGACTATTTGGCTCCTAAAGAAAAATATTATCACAGTAGATGCCTCTCAGATGATGCTGTTTCCAAATTTATGCAGATTGTTTCCTCTATGCCATGTGTCAACACAACGGAAATAAGCTATAGACAGCTTGCTCCTTCTGTAATTGATAACATGGTGGATAGTGTTTCAGCTTCTCTGCATCAGGCTCTAGACTTGGTGGCCCCCTTAAAAAAGAAAAAGTCTAATCAGAGATTTTTAACTCCTTGGTTCAACACAGAAACTCGTAGCTTAAAACAGAAGACTCGTCAATTAGAAAGAAAATGGCGCTCTACTAATTTAGATGAAATCTATTTAGCTTGGAGAAATCATCTTTTAATTTATAAAAAATCTCTTAGAAAAGCTAGAACGAGTTATTACTCTGCATTAATAGAAGAGAACAAGAATAATCCCAGGTTTCTTTTCAGTACTGTAGCCAGGTTGACAAAGAGTCAGGACTCTGTCAATCCTAGCATCCCCTTAGAGCTTACTAGTCAGGACTTTATGAACTTTTTCAATAATAAAATTTCATCCATCAGAGATAAAATCAATCAGATTCTTCCCACAGTTAACTTAAATACTGTAACTACTACAACTCCTTCTATTGATGTCTGTCTTGATGAGTTTACTCCAATCGACCTTTGTGAGTTAGACAAAATAGTTTCCTCATCCAAACCTTCAACTTGTCTTTTAGACCCTATTCCTACCAGGTTATTTAAAGAAGTCTTCCCACTTATTGGTAGCTTTATTCTTCATATAATCAATTCTTCATTAACTTTAGGCCATGTACCGCAGGCTTTTAAAACGGCTGTAATTAAACCCTTACTCAAAAAGCCAACGCTAGATCCAGGAGCTTTAGCTAACTATAGACCAATCTCTAATCTCCCTTTCATTTCAAAAATCTTAGAAAGAGTTGTTGCTACGCAATTATTTGACCACCTGCAGGGAAATGGTTTACTTGAAGAGTTTCAATCTGGGTTTAGAATCCATCATAGCACTGAAACAGCCTTAGCGAAGGTCACTAATGACCTCCTCATTGCATCTGATAATGGACTAGTTTCTGTACTTGTCCTTTTAGATCTTAGTGCAGCTTTTGATACTATTGATCATAATATTCTACTTGATAGATTAGAACACTATGTTGGACTTAATGGAACTTCGTTGCAGTGGTTTAGATCTTATTTATCTGATAGGTTCCAGTTTGTTCATGTAAATGATGAGTTTTCTTTCAGCTCAAAGCTTAGTCATGGAGTTCCACAGGGATCTGTGCTAGGCCCTACTCTTTTTAGTTTATATATGCTTCTGTTAGGCAACATTATTAGAAAGCACTGTATACATTTTCATTGTTATGCAGATGACACACAGTTATACCTGTCAATGAAGCCAGATGATACTAATCAATTAGCCAAGTTAGAAGCCTGTCTTAAGGAAATCAAAGCTTGGATGACTTGTAATTTCCTGCTATTAAATTCAGATAAGACTGAAGTCATTCTTGTTGGTCCAAAAAACCTTAGAAATTCCTTTCCAAATCAAACTTTCAGTTTGGATGCAGTTACTCTCTCTTAATAGCTCTGTGAGGAACCTTGGAGTTATTTTTGATCAGGATTTGTCCTTCAATTCACATATTAAATTTGTTTCTAAGACTGCCTTCTATCATTTGCGTAATATTGCCAAGATTAGGAGCATCTTGTCTCAGAGTGATGCTGAGAAGCTGATCCACGCTTTTGTTAGCTCGAGATTAGATTATTGTAATTCTTTATTATCAGGCTGTCCTAAAACATCTTTAAAAAGTCTTCAGCTGATCCAAAATGCTGCAGCAAGAGTTTAACAGGTACTAGAAAGAGAGATCATATCTCTCCGGTTCTGGCCTCCCTTCATTGGCTTCCCATAGAGTTTAGAATTAAGTTTAAAATCCTTCTTCTTACTTACAAAGCTCTAAACAATCAGGCTCCTTTTTATTTAAAAAATCTGATACTACCGTATCATCCTAACAGAGCACTACGCTCCCAAAATGCAGGATTACTTGTAATACCTAGAATCTCCAAAAGTACAATGGGAGGCAGAGCCTTCAGTTATCAAGCTCCTCTCCTGTGGAATCAGCTGCCAATCTGGATTCGGGAGTCAGACTCGATCTCTGTTTTTAAGAATAGGGCTAAAACCTACCTTTTTGATATAGCCTACAATTAGGGAGGGATCATGTGTTTCTGAACCCTCCCTTAGTTATGCTGCTAATAGGTTTAGTCAGCCGGGGGACCTCCAGTAATGCACTGGGCCTCACTCCTTTCCTCACTCTCTATGAATTTTTTTTTTTTTTTGCTGGTCATTAACATTTGTTTGTTCTCTCCCATAGATTGAGTCCCCATCGTGCTGTTTGCTCTCTACATGTCTGTTCTTTTCCTCTTCTCTATCCCCTCACCCCCCAGCCAGTCGCAGCAGATGACTGCCCCTCCCTGAGCCTGGTTCTGCTGGAGGTTTCTTCCTGTTAAAAGGGAGTTTTTCCTCTCCACCGTTGCCAAGTGCTTGCTCACAGGGGATCGCCTGATTGCTGGGGTCTTTCTGCAACTGTGGGGGTCCCCCCTACAGTTGATAGTGCTATGAGATGACTGTTGTTGTGAAATGGCGCTATATAAATAAAGTTGAATTGAATTGAATTGCATGCCCTGCCGATTCTTTTTGTCATGATCTTCTCACCCTTCTGTATAAGTGGTTTCACCTAACAGGAGTTGTAGCTTGAACCTCTGCATGTCCAAGGTTTAGAGAAAGTGCCCAGTCAGGATCACACTCTAGCATTTCATAAGCTGGTCTGCCTGTAAAAGCAAAGAAAACAGGAAGAAAATACTTATGTGTAGAACAAATTCAACCACTTACACATTCGCAACTGTGTAGTGATATACTTTTTCTAGCTACTCGGATATCAGAGTCTTTGTTTAGCTTAGCACTGCTGAAGCAGGCAAAGCGCTATGACCAAGCAAGTTTTAACCACTCAGCAACAGCAGTTATATACAGTAAATCGTAACTTACCTTTATGAAAATGCTTTGAACACACCACCATTGATAAAGGAATGTGGTTGAACGTTATGTTGGGTCGTCTCACAGCTACAATCCAGGCCATGTGTCACCTCTTTGTTACATCTGAGACATGGCCTGTGCTTTTTTCTTTCATGTTGGAAAACAATGAAAGCCTATTCCATTGCTTATCTTTTTTCACAGTGGTTGTGAGAACGACTATTGCAGTTTACAACACAGCAATACTTCCCCATGTCTGCTTTTTGTGATGCTAGGTGTAGACATAATCTCAGTGAACTACCGGTGGCCAACAATGCACTTGGTCACTTCTGTAAACATGACGTCACACTGGCATGCCCTATAGATGAACCACACCCTGGTGGTATGCTCCACTGAGCAGAACTTCTATTCCCAAGAACCAACCAAACAACACAGGAAGACAAACTAGTTTTAGTAGCAACAGCTTTAATAGGTTCCCATGACTGATACATAATTACAGGGTCATTTCTTCTGTTTAACATAACAGACTATTATTATTGAAGCAGGTGTTCTTGTGTTAGACTGTCATGGTTTCTATGTTGGACTTTGATCTACAGACAGACAACCATTCATCCTGACAGGCTGGAATCCTCAGTCTGTTAACAGGACGAGTTTTTGGATGTTGGAAAAGTGCTGCAAATTCTGGAGAAACCTATAAAATCTTTGAGCGAACATGCAAACTCAACATCTCTATGTCTGATTTTAGACAGACTCTGGCTCTGGAGTTTCAGAACCTTGGTGGACATTCATCCCAGTTTATACAGAACTAGCACCACCTTCTGTTTTCATGAGAGCTCATCATGTAGTGACAACAGAATCAAAATGGTGAATCATGCTGTCTGTAAGATGTAAAATATGTCTGATATCATGCAAACTAAACAGCAAAAAGTGTTTCTGAAAATGTTTCAGAGAAGCTGCTTGGTTACTGAATCTAGTTTTATTTGACATGCTGACCTCTAGAAGATGTATTCCCGATGCAAACTTGCTGACATTGGCCCAACGTATGTGTGTTGTTTGGGGTAGTTTCTGTCTTTGTTGTTCTACAGCGTTTACCAAAAAAGGCCCCCAAAAAGTGAAAACTTGCCCTATGCAAAACTATGTTTGGAGGCCTCTGTTTTTGTGATGGGGACAAGTTCAAACCCTTCAAAATGGAATAATTTTTTTTAAAAAAACTGTCCCATCCCAACAAAACCATTAGAAATTTGTCAAGAGAAATTTAGCCCACATCCATGTGAACCTCCCCTCCGTGGGGTTGGTGTGTTCTAATGATCCCAAGACCTATGCTGTCATGGGCAACTTGCCCCTGGAAGGGTCTTGCCAGATAAATTGGTCCTGGGTGAAGGGCCAGACTAAAAAGCAGGCCAGTAGATCCATATGAAGAAGTTACAACAAGGATTCAGTGTCCCCCACCCCACCCGTTTTGGGGTTATGGGGCTCAAAGCCAAGCATCTGGTGACCGGGTTTCTGTCCATAGGACCCGGCCAGGCTCACCCCAAGCAAGCCACATGAGTCCATGGGCTCACCCCCTGCAGGAGTTATCATGGTCAGCAGGTGATTTGAGGGAGGATGGGGGATGGCATCCCCTCTATGAACAAAATGACCCAATATCATCCACCTTTTGAACCTGCCATTCCCCTCATCCACATCTCTATTAGATGGAAATCAAGAGGGGGCAGGGGTTAACATCCTGACTGAAATAAGCAGAAATTAAATCATTCTTAGAGATCTGCAGTGATTTTATCATGAATTTTCGTTTATTTATTGCAAATAAATTCTTCTCACTTCCGCCCTCCAAAGAGAGCAGCCGCTTTTTCTTCTGCTCCTGCTCCCCGTCTCTCCCTCCCTAACTGACTGGATCCCAGGTTGCTATTGTCTGTGTCTGCGTGGCTCTCTACTGGTGATTCATCTTAACGAAATTATGGATTTAATAAGCTGGGCTTTGAATGCAATCGACACTGTTTTTTCAACGAGGAAATCAGGTCCGGGGGAGCCTATTTGTCCCGCAGGGACTGCTGCTGCGGGTTATATTAGGGATACAAGCAATTGGTAACTCTTGTGTCTGTGCGATCTTTCAATTGAAGATATAGAAGATCTATATCTATTTGGAGCAACGGTCACAGGACTTTTACTGATCGGCTTTGGGATTGTCCTGGTGTACCGCAAATGAAAGAAGATGGACAGAGCTTATCAAAAAGCGGACCTGGCGAAGCTCTCATCAATTTGACCAGCTGGGCAGGACTCTGACTGCGGCCAATGGAGAACTGTATAGCAAGATGGAAAACATCACGATCACGCTAAGAGCTGTCCAGGAATTGATTTCAAAGCCTGGCAATGATGGTGGATTTGGAGCACTGAATCCGTAAGAGAATAGAAAGTTTTTCTCTGAAGTCAGTGCTATTCGACCTGTTTTCGGCGCCCTCAGCACTCAGTCCTCCCGATGAATGATATCAGTATAAATGTTGACTTTCCTCTTCACAAACATTGGCGAACAGTATCTGATCTCCCAAGGACAGCCTTATGTCTGACTCACAGAGAAATCCCATCTGCCATGCCAAGGACATGTTGCCTCTGACTCTCAGACACTAGTCATAACATCTGCTGAGAGAGAGACCTCTACTGTTTCACCAGCAACTGATAACCACCACCTCTGCATCCAACACACACACATGACTGACTCATTATACTGACGAAAACAATCACTCACTGCTCTCTACTGCATTGTGTGATCTGTCTACTAAATGTCTGCTAAATGTGCATTGAGGGTTTTTTTGCCTGCAATCAAAATTTCGCTCACTCACTGAGCGCCATTTTGATAAAACATGTTTTTTTCTCTCGCCTACTGTGTCATATCCCTTCCCTTTTTCTTTTTTTTCCCCTTCTTTATGACTGGCGCCTAGCGGCTGCCCCGGCCTTGAATGCACTCTGCAGAGCGTGCCCAAATGCCAAGTCACGTTTCGTTACCTTGTATTCATACATGTGTAATGACAATAAAGTTGAATCTCATCTCATCTCATCTCAAATAAAGATCAACAAACAGGAACAACAGGAATTGAAAGTTTTTGAATATACGGATCACAACCCACAGGACGTAGAATATAACAGACCCTGATAATTTATTTAGCTCCATCAATAATAACTGTAGTTACTACACGGATGAACAGTTTAATACAATGTCAGGTTCAGGTTCCTTTATTTGTAGCCGTAGGTAGATTTGTTTTGCAGTCAGGTGACATCCATATTTACAAACCACAATTACATTCAACATGAACACAAACACAGGCACACATGAAGCTGACTATAAACATGATAAAAGTACTCAAGGCTCCACCAATCAGGACATTAGGCAAAGAGATAAGAGAAAAACAAAGAGATAAGAGAGAAGGGTCATATTAAAAAGTTAAAGACTAGTCAAAGAGGTTAAAAACTCAAAAGTCTAAAACCCAATAAAAGATTTAGAACCCAAGTAAAAAACCTACAAAAATAAGTAAATATAAAATGAAATCACTTCCGGTTATGGCTGCCACGTAGGACGGACGTGTCTCGCTCTGCTCTGCTCCTGGAGAAAAAAATTGGCAAATAACTCTCTCATTTGGGACAGAACGTATCCCAGCATTTGGGCGAGGATATGTCGGCGAAGCCTAAGGCTGGAAAACCAGGAAAAGGAAAAAGCGAGCCGCCGAAACAGTCCAAATTAACGGACTTTCAGGTCTGTGACGCAGTAAACAAAACTCCATATATGGCGGAGGAGGCTGGCAACGCTGCGATTTCTGCGGGGAATGGCGCAGATGCGCTGATGGCTGCCATGAGTTCAATGAGAGCGGACTTTTCCTCTAGATTTGATGGGATTATGACAGCGCTGGAAGGAATAAGAAAGGAATTGGGTGACTGTGTAGAACGAACGGCGCAGATGGAGCTCCGTCTCGCTAGTGCTGAAGATGACGTCACCCGTCTTCAATTAAAGGTGCGCACTTTGGAAAAAAAAAATAAATCTCTGGAAGATAATATTTTGGATTTGGAATCTCGGTCGAGACAGAATAATTTGAGGCTGGTGGGTCTTCCAGAGGAATCAGAAGGTCGGGACGTATGTTCCTTTCTGGAAAAGTGGATTCCGGAGGTGCTGGGCAGCGAGGAGTTGCAATCAGCAGTGGTTCTGGAAAAAGCGCATCGTATTGGCCCACGGAGAGATAAGGGACCGCCGAGGACCTTAATTATGAAGTTTCTTAGCAACAGAGACAGGATGAAGATCTTCAACGCTGCACGTGCTAAAGGAGAGATTAAACACCAGGACCAGCAGGTGCGGTTCTACCCAGATTTGGCCACAGGAATCCAGCAATTGAGGAAGCAGTTTGATCCCGTACGTAAGGAGCTGCGCAACCTTGGGATTCGTCATGGTGTAATCTATCCTGCGAGACTGCTGACCACGTATGAGGGCAGAACCCACATCTTCAAGACCCCAGAGGAGGCGCAGGAGTTCATCAAGAAGATCAAAGAAGAAGAAGAGACTGGTGGGAGCTAAGCATGAACAAAATATAAGGTAGAATAATTAAGCATTTGCACAGGCATCTGACTGACTTGAAGTAAATAGTAAGTTTACAAAATATAGATTGTATTATATATTAAAAAAACAAAACAAAAACAAAACAAAAAAAAAAACTATGATGTACAAAGTTGTTAAAAATTTTGGAGTTAAGTTGGAAAACTACAGAGGAGAGTTAATGTTACGTCATTAAAAGCAGTAGAGTTAGGGTGATTGGGAGGATGAAGAAGGAGTGGCTTAGGCTGTTCCCCGTGGGTGTGGAACGGTCGATGGCTATATCGGGAGACAGAATTTTTCTTTTGATTTTGGGGGGTTTGCCACAAGTGTGGGAAGGGGAAATTTGTTTGTGTGTAGTTTGTAGGATGAATGTTCAACCACTCATGTTTTTGCTTCTCTGTATGAGCATGTTCACACTGCAAGGTAATCCCAAACTCTCTATTGATCATGGACCAAAGTGTTAATCTTAATTTAACTTCATGGAATTGCAGAGGTCTACAAAATTTAAAAAAACTTAAACAAGTTATGAATAAAATAAAGGACATGGGTTCAAGAATTGTGTTTTTACAAGAAACTCATCTGATAGAGGAGGATGTTAAAAGAATTAGGAGTAGATGGCAGGGAAGTGTATTCACCTCTTCATTTTCATCCCGAGCCAGGGGAGTTATGACTCTCATACATAAATCAGTTCCTTTTCAAGTGAAAAATGTAATTGGAGACAAATTTGGAAGATATGTAATCATTCAAGGCTCTTTGCTATTAGAAAATATAAATCTTGTGAACTTATATGGTCCCAATATAGATGATCAGAAGTTCTTTGCTAATTTATTTCTCATCTTATCATCACTTACAGGGCAACATATAATAGCAGGGGATTTTAATTGTACATTGAATCCAGGTGTGGATAGATCAACAGGACTGGATTGTACGCACATTGGATGTAGGATGACTATTAATCATTTTATGAAAGAATTGAGATTGTTAGATATATGGAGAGAAATGAAACCACAAGTTAAAGCCTATTCTTGTTATTCCAGTACCTACAAGACATTCTCACGTATTGATTATTTTTTGATTTCCACAGAATTAAGGTCCAAGATTCAAAACTGCTTTTATGATAACATCGTGATCTCTGATCATGCACCCTGTTGTCTAATATATGTAGATAAAAAATTGACAAAGGAATCAGGTAGATGGCAATTTCAGCATAAATGGCTTCAGGATGAGGAATTTGTCAAGTATATAGAAAAACAGATAGACGAGTTCTTTGACATCAATACTACACAAACATCAGCATGTGTAAAGTGGGAGGCTTTCAAAGCTTTTATTAGGGACATATTATTAGTTATACAGGATCAAAATCTAAGAAGACTCGAGAGGAGAGAGCTAAATTGGAACATAAAATAAAAAATCTTCAGGAAAAAGTGTATGCAGGAAGTGACCCAAGGTTGGAGAATGAATTACTGATTTTGAGAGCTGAATACGACAAAAAATCAGCGAATAGAGCTGCCTCGAGTCTTCTAAGATTGAAACAATCTTTTTATGAACAAGGTGAAAAATCAGGAAAATTATTAGCATGGCAGATTAAACAATTGGAAATTAAAACACCAATTACCAGTATTATAAGTAATGGACAGGTAGTTATAGATCCTTTAGAAATTAATAGAGCCTTTAGAGATTACTATGAAAAATTATATGATACCAAAAATGAACCTGATTTAACAAAACTAAATGGGTTTTTGAACGAACTATCTATACCGTGTATTCCAAATGAAAACAGGGAGATATTGGAGTCTAAAATTAGTCAAGAAGAAGTTGGGCTAGCCATTGATAATATGAAATCAGGAAAAAGTGCAGGACCAGATGGTCTTCCAGTTGACCTTTATAAAAAATTTAAGAATAAATTAATAAAACCTTTTTTGGAAATGGTTTTAGAAGCATTTCAAAATAATAATTTACCATCATACATAAATAATGCCTTAATTATACTGCTGCCAAAACCAGGTAAGCCCTCTAATAAATGTGAAAATATGAGACCAATAAGCCTATTAAACGCCGACCTTAAGATAATCTGTAAAATCTTAGCAAGACGAATACAAGAAATTTTACCAAATATTATTAATCGAGATCAGAATGGCTTTATAAAGGGTAGACAAGGCTTCCATAATGTAAGAAGACTATTTAATATTATTTATTTTAATAAAGAAGCACCGGATACAGCTCTCCTATCATTGGACGCCGAAAAGGCCTTTGATAGAGTTGAATGGCCCTTTCTTTTTGAAGTCCTACAAAGGTTTGGACTTGGAAATAATTTCATAAAATGGGTTCAAATAATATACAATAATGCTACAGCAGAAATCCTAACAAATAACAATATTTCAAAACCAATAAAAATCAATAGAGGATGTCGACAAGGCTGTCCACTTTCACCTTTACTGTTTACTATGGCAATTGAACCTTTAGCGATAGCGATACGTTTACATTCACAAATATATGGAATTAAAGTTGGACCAACAGAACATAAAATCTCCCTGTACGCCGATGACATAATTTTATGTCGAATCTAAAAAAATCAATTCCAACCTTGTTGAATTTAATAAAGAATTTTGGGGAAATATCAGGATATAAAATAAATAAAACTAAATCTTCAATATTAATGCTAAATGAGACCCAGAGAAATTACCCAGCCCCTGAGGTAAATCAATTCAATGTTGTAAATCAGTTTAAATATTTAGGAATCCAAATTATGCCTAAGCTAGAATCAGTCGCCAGTGTCAACTATGAAGCCTTAATGTCAGATATCAATGAGTTAACTCAGAGATGGATGTCACTACCAATGTCGATGATCGGGAGAATCAATATACTTAAAAGTAATATTTTACCTAAAATACTTTATTTATTTCAATACATTCCCTTATCACCACCTTTAGATCTATTCTCAAGAATAAAAAAAAAGTTAGTGGAATTTATATGGAACAACAGGAGGGCTAGATTACGTTTGTCTTTATTATATTTACCATTTGATCGTGGAGGTCTGAAATGTCCAAATTTTATGTTGTATTATTGGTCGGCACAACTGAGGTCTATGACATATTATTTTTCATCAAATGATCTCCCTCACTGGACTGAAATGGAATCATACAATTTACCTTTACCTCTTCCCATATTCATATACTCAGATTCGGCAAAAAAATTACAAAAACAAGTTAAAAATCCATTTGTAAAGCATATGATCAAAATATGGTGTGAAGCTAAAAACTATTTACAAGAACCACAGTTATTGTCACAATTTAGTCCAATATGGGGTAATCAATATTTTAAACCAGGGAGAGCGGACGCTGTATTTAAAGTATGGAATTTAAAAGGGATACAAAAGATTCAGGATTTATATTTGCCATGTGCAGACAACATAATGTCTTTTGAAGAGCTGAGGATCAAATTTAATCTCAATAGAACACATTTTTTTAAATATCTTCAACTTAGAAACTTTATTCGATCAAATCAAAATAAAGCTCTCACTCAACCTATTTATTCATCCTTGGAAAAAATGATGATGAAAGATAGTAAAAGAAAGGGTATTATTTCAGAGTTTTATAACTCACTGACACTATCTTCAAGTGAAAATTCACTGAAAAGATTAAACTACTGGAAAGAAGATCTGCAAATTGAAATTTCAGAGGAACAATGGGAATTGGCTTGTACAGAAGCTCAAACCAAATCAATAAATGCACGCCTTAAATTGATACATTTCAAATGGTTAATGCGGATGTATGTTACACCGGAGGAGTTAAATAGATATAACAAAAATATACCAGATACATGCACAAAATGCATGGAAAGTAAAGGAACCCTATTTCATTGTTTATGGGAATGTAGATTAATAAGAATGTTTTGGGAAGAGGTGAGGGTAACAATTGAAAAAATAATCTCAAAACAAATCATATTGAATCCTAAACTGTTTTTGTTGGGTCTGTACCCAGAAAAGCATAATTTTAATAAAAGTGAAAGAACATTCATAGACCTCAGTTTGCTTAATGCCAAAAAATGTATTGCACTATTATGGAAAAAGACTCATAGACCAGATGTGACTCAGTGGTTAAGACAGATGTTAACAAACCTTCCATTAGAAAGAATAACATATATACTAAAATCAAAGGAAACTGTGTTTGAGAATATATGGAGACCTTTTATTGATTATGTAAAAAATTTAAACATAACTCTTGAAGAAGAAGGTGAATGATGTGTGTGGACCTTGTAAATTCCAAACTGGTGAACATAATATGTATACTTATGTATTGGATTGTCTAGACTAAACAGAGGAGCATTGTTGAAGACTTGATTTTGTTGGTGGTTGTTGGTGTTTTTAGTGCATTTTTTTTTTTTGTAGTACTTTAGTGTTAGTGTTTGATTGTTTGTATCATGTTTGTTAAAAAAAAAAAAAAAGGTTCAATAAAGATATTGTGGAAAAAAAATATAAAATGAAATTAATAAATAGGTAACTAAATTATGTGCAATATATTGTTACAACTTGTTCAACTCTTTGACAGCAGCAGGAACAAAGCTGTTTTTGTAGCGCTGGCTTTTACTTTTTGAGACAGCAAACCATCTTGAGGGAAGAAGCTGAAAGTTGCAGTGCAAAGGGTGGGAGTCATCATTTAAAATGGAGGTAGCCATCCTCTGTACCTGTCTGGTGTACAGGGATGTCAGGCTCAGCTGTGACTCACCAAGCAAATGACTGGACCATCTAACTACCTGATCCAAGGATTTCCTCTGTTTCAGTTTTATCTGACCAAACCATGACACTAAAGAAAAGGATAAAACAGATTCAATAAAAGCCAGATAAAACATTGTCATTATGGTTCGATCATCTTGGAAGCGTGCAAGTTTTCTCAAGCAATGCAAATGTTGCTGACCCTTTTTGCACGCCCTTTCACAGTTCACTTCAAAGTTTAAATTACTATCAATAATCGTCCTGTGGAGCGTGTAAATGAAGAGGCAGATTCATTTCAGACGATTTATTACACACTCACACTTCTCAAGCAAAGAACAGACTGAACGTTTAAGCAGAAACTCTCCTCTTAAGTTTCATGGCATTTACATCACACACAACATGACATTTGCATCACACTGCATTCAACCCCCTTTATCCCTGACTCCTTCCTGCTATCTCACCAGGAACCTCTTGATCTTTGTTCTCCCATGCTTATCCACTGTCTCCTGTCTGAGATGCTAGATAATCTGGCTCCCCCAAGGTGCTACACCACCACCCCCCAGCATCTTAGATAGAACAATAGAATAACAGTCCACATGCTGTGATAGAACAATTGAATATCAGTCCACATGCTGCTTGGGCTTCCGTCTCCTCCCCTGTCTGCTGTAATTGGGGTTTACCGCCTCCGCGGCGCTGCTGTGCTGTGGGGGGCTGCTGAGAGTGTGTCCGACTGCGGGTGGGCTGTTGCTGGGGGGGGGGAGCCACTTCGGTCTGTCCGTGTGGCTGCTCTGGTAAATCATTTCCCTGGGGAGCTCTCCGTGGGTGTCTTCCAAGCCGAGGGGCCTTAGCCAACAGCACTTGCTCGTCCGCCACAACGAAAGCGGGTTTGAGTCTGTCTATGCCAATTTTTTCCCTCCTACACCCCAAGTCTAGCAAAAAATGCTTATCCCGTTTCCAGCACTCTGAACGGTCCATCATAGGGTGGGCGCAATGGAGGGCGGTGGGCGTCGTGTCTGACAAACACGAACGCCGTGCTTTTCAAAGTTTTAGGCACAAAAACACGCGGAAAACTGTGGTGGGCAGGGCCCAGCAGCGTGCCTGTATTTGCGCTACGCTGCAAAAGCTGAGACGGGCAGCTGCCCGGCGCGGGATTATCTGGTAGAAATTCCCTGGGCAGCCGTAGTGGCTGCACAAAAACGAGCTCTGCCGGGGAAACTTCCAGATCCTCTTTCAGCGCGGAGCGCAACCCCAATAAAACCCATGGCAGCCTGTCTACCCAATTTGCATCCGTCAATGAAGCCCTGAGTGCTGCTTTCAGTGATCTATGAAAACGCTTGCATAACCTATTGGCCTGTGGGTTGTACGCGGTTGTGCGGTGAATTGTAACACCCAGGCTGCGGGCCATCGCGGACCAGAGTTCGGAAATAAATTGAGAGCCCCTGTCGGACGTAATGTCCGACGGGACTTCAAAACGCGCCACCCATGCTGTTAAAAAAGCGCGCGCTACGTCTGCAGACATGGTTGCCGCCAGCGGGACCGCTTCTGGTCAGCGCGTGGTGCGGTCCACCATTGTCAGGAGGTGCGTACACCCCTGTGATGGCGGGAGGGGGCCCACGAGGTCCACGTGAACATGGTCGAACCTCTTAGCCAGAATACGAAACGGCTCCAAGGGAGCCTTCGTGTGTCTGTGTACCTTGGCTCGTTGGCACGCCACGCAGGTTGCAGCCCACTCTTACTTGTTTGCGTAGGCTCGGTCACACAAACTTCTCTCCCACCATTTTGACCGACGCCCGCACTCCTGGGTGCGCCAGAGTGTGAACCGACTCAAACACGCGGCGGCACCACACGGCCAGGACCACCGGATGCGTGCGACCCGTGGAGACATCGCAGATTGGGGGGGGGGGGGGGCGCCATCCTGCAGCACCCTGCTTTCCAGCCTTAACCCTGTTGGTCCAGACTGGAGCGCGCGCACGTCTGCATCGCTAATCTGCTCCGCAGCCATGGCTGCGTAATCTATCCCCACGCAGACTGGGGCCACCACGGCGTGCGAGAGGCAGTCCGCCGAACTGGCATTTCACCGGGTTGATTATTAACCCGTGCTCCTCTAACCCCCGGAAAACCGTCGAGAGGTGGGTTTCGTGTTCGTCTTCGGACGCACTGGCTACCAGGATATCGTCCAGGTAGACGAACACGAACGGGAGATTGCGCAGCACTGCATCCATCATGCGCTGGAACGTCTGTGCCGCTCCTTTTAACCCGAATGGCATGCGCAGAAACTCGAATAGACCGAACAGAGTTATTACCGCTGTTTTGGGTATGTCCTCAGCGCGCACTGGGACCTGGTGGTAACCGCGGACCAGGTCTATTCTGGAAAAAATGCGTGGTCTAGCAAGGTGAACGGAAAAATCCTGTATGTGGGGAATTGGGTAGCGGTCGTGCGCTGTGGCGTTGTTCAACCTGCGGAAATCCCTGCACGGTCGCCACGATCCCTCAGCCTTAGGGACCATGTGTAGCGGGGATGCCCATGGGCTGTTCAAGCGCCTGATGATGCCCAACCTTTCCAGGTTGGCGAACTCCTCGCACGCTATGGCCAGTTTAGCTGCGTCCAAGCGCCAAGGTCTTGCAAAAACGGGCGGCCCGGTGGTGGTGATAAAGTGCTCCACCCCGTGTTTAGCGATGGCCGTGGAAAACATCGGGACCGTGAGTGCTGGGAACTGAGTGAGCAGTGTTTGGGACTTACCGCCTGTAGCTCTGACGTTGGCTTGTGCTGTTGGCTGGGTCACTCGAGCAAAGGTCTTAATATCCGAGCCGTTTGCTGCCAACATCTCGGGGCCGCTAGGTCCTGCCAGCCGGTCAGCGTAGGTCGGCAGGATGAAGCTCTTCTGGGCTCCGGTGTCCACGAGGAAACGCCTCCCCGAGCGTGCGTCCGTCAAGTAGAGCAGCTTGTTCTCTTCACCGAGGGTCGCAGCTGCTACCGACCCCCGGCCTTGGCATTTCCCTAGTGCTTGAATTGGCACGGTGGCGCACATCTGCGTGCCTTCTCTCCGAAGCGGCGGTGGTAGAAACAGAGCGTGTCTCTCTGGTGCTCCTTGGCCCCCGCTGCTGCTACCGTCGGTGGCTG
The DNA here is from genome assembly GCA_020510985.1 of Pholidichthys leucotaenia. Lineage (NCBI taxonomy): Eukaryota > Metazoa > Chordata > Actinopteri > Cichliformes > Pholidichthyidae > Pholidichthys > Pholidichthys leucotaenia. Next base: position 307,074,167 of record CM035844.1, read on the forward strand.
ATCGAGCAGGCTCGCTACCTGTTGAGCTGTGCGGGCGTCGAGCGCTGCGACCACATGGTAGAATCTGGTGTCATCTGCCGTTACTCCCCGGAGGGCGAACTGAGCCTCGGTGAGGTGGAACCAAGAGCGCGGGTTGTGCTGCCAGAAATCCGGTAGCTTGACTGAAACCGCACACGCGTGGCTGGAGGGTCCAGTCCGGGCTGCCTGTGGGATGGCTGCCGCCTCGCTGTAGCTTCCTGACCGGGCCGGCTCCGGGGATCTTGCCTCGTGTTCCATAATACGTCTTGGGTCACCAGTGTGGAGTGTGTAAATGAAGAGGCAGATTCATTTCAGACGATTTATTACACACTCACACTTCTCAAGCAAAGAACAGATTGAACGTTTAAGCAGAAACTCTCCTCTTAAGTTTCATGGCATTTACATCACACACAACATGACATTTGCATCACACTGCATTCAACCCCCTTCATCTCTGACTCCTTCCTGCTATCTCACCAGGAACCTCTTGATCTTTGTTCTCCCATGCATATCCACTGTCTCCTGTCTGAGATGCTAGATAATCTGGCTCCCCCAAGGTGCTACAGTCCCAAGATATTTGTAAGATTGTACACATTCAGTGGTCTGGCCTTTTAGTACAGTGACTTCGTGCCTGGGAGTTTTCCTCCTAAAGTCAATAATCATATCTTTAGTTTTTGTCGTATTCAGCTGCAGGTAGGAATCCTCACACCAGTGAACAAAATCATCAACTACTGGGCTGTGGCCACTCTCACCATCTTGGAGGAGACTGGCAACAACTGAATCATCAGCATACTTTATAATGGTCACATCTGATTTCAATATTTCTATGATCCACTTCAACAGCAGAAGTCTCTATGCCAACTTTAATAACATTAAAGATTATTTACATCAGTTTAAAGAGCCATTCAATATTGTGGCAATATCAGAGATGTGGCTCAGTGAAGAGAAAGGAGTAGATTTTACCATGGATGGCTATGCATTAAATTATATAAATAGAAAAGTGGAAAAATGGAGGAGGAGTTGCAATTTATGTTGACAAGAGCTTGCAATACAAGGTTGTTGAAAATTTGTCAGTAACTGGATGATTTATTTGAATGTATTACAATAGAAATCTGTCTGGACAATGAAGAATATGGTCGTGAGCTGTGTATATAGAACACCTGGATCAAACATTGACTTATTTAAGGACTGGATGGAAAAAATGTATGCAAAACTAACTCAAAGTTATGTTCATCTTTGGGGATTTCAAAATAGATCTTGTGAATTCAAAACAACATAGTTTGACAGAAGAATTTATCAACACAATGTACAGTATGGGCTTACATCCAACAATCACCAGACCTAGCAGAATTACGTCACACAGTGCCACACTAATAGATAACATATTCATAAACATTATGGAAAATAATATCATGAGTGGGCTTTTATTGAATGATATCAATGACCACCTGCCGATTTCTGTTATCTATCAATGTTCAGGTTCAGTCTGGCAAAGGAATTATTAATGCAAGACTGGAAGATAGTTTATTATGAAAATGATATAAATAATTCAATTCAACTATTTATATAGTGCCATTTCACAACAACAGTCATCTCATAGCACTATCAACTGTAGGGGGAACCCCCACAGTTGCAGAAAGACCCCAGCAATCAGGCGATCCCCTGTGAGCAAGCACTTGGCGACGGTGGAGAGGAAAAACTCCCTTTTAACAGGAAGAAACCTCCAGCAGAACCAGGCTCAGGGAGGGGCAGTCATCTGCTGCAACTGGCTGGGGGGTGAGGGGATAGAGAAGAAGAAAAGAACAGACATGTAGAGAGCAAACAGCACGATGGGGACTCAATCTATGGGAGAGAACAAACAAATGTTAATGACCAGCAAAAAAAAAAAATATTTCATAGAGAGTGAGGAAAGGAGTGAGGCCCAGTGCATTACTGGAGGTCCCCCGGCTGACTAAACCTATTAGCAGCATAACTAAGGGAGGGTTCAGAAACACATGATCCCTCCCTAATTGTAGGCTATATCAAAAAGGTAGGTTTTAGCCCTATTCTTAAAAACAGAGATCGAGTCTGACTCCCGAATCCACACTGGCAGCTGATTCCACAGGAGAGGAGCTTGATAACTGAAGGCTCTGCCTCCCATTGTACTTTTGGAGATTCTAGGTATTACAAGTAATCCTGCATTTTGGGAGCGTAGTGCTCTGTTAGGATGATACGGTAGTATCAGATCGAATAAGCATCAAATATATAAATAAAGCATATGATAAATTTTTACAAATATTTCAATCATTGTACAATAAAAACTGTCCTATAAAACAATACAGTGACAGACAACAAAACAAAAATATTCCTTGGGTCACCTCTTAAAATTCTGGTGTTCCACCCGTGGAACGTTTCACATTGGCTGGAAACTTGCTGGAATGCTTAAAAGCCTTTTAGTGCTATAATTGTAATAGTTTGCCTGGTGCCTTTTATCTTTTTATTTAATAAATATGTCATAAAATGTCCTTTGTGTAAAATATTTTGCCCTGTTTTTCAGGAGAAGTGTACATTTCAAAATCTGGCAAGTATGTGTCAATATTATATGTTTTAAATGCTTAAAACAGTGTGTAATAAAAAAAAAAAAAAAAAAAAAAACACAACAAAACACAGATTTCAAAAGTCTTTTTATAAATATTTCAAATGTACCCGAACAAAAGTTTTGCGATAGCAAAAATTAAACTGCACTCCTTATACATGTTCTCAAATATTTGTGTTTGCCCAGAACTTACAGTGTCCAGTTTACAGGCTGTTTAACGAGTCCACGTCTAGGCGTTTTCTTAGCTCTGTGGTAGTCCAGGAATCAGTTCCTCTCCAGCTCTTCCTGTTCCACTGCTGGTCCTGGTGGATGGCTCTTCATCTGAAAAAAGATTAGATAAGATTTATCCAAAAGATTCTGGTATTTCAAGAACAAATGTTCAACAGCATACAAGAATGTGCCGCTAGTCCAGCAAAAGCTAGCGGTACTCAAATACTTTGCAAGCAGTTTCATGAAATGGTCAATCAGAAAGCAACTCAGTGGCTCGGACATTGCCCAGGTTAACAAGGTCAGGAGTTCCTGGCAGCAGAGGGCGAAGGACAGAACTGCGTGGAGGAATCTGATCAGACCTAAATGAAACAGTCACTGTCGCCCCCGACAGACTGCTATGATGATGATGATGATAATGATGACAAAGCAATTTGAAAAGAAGTTAATAAGAAAAAAAAAATACACTAGATATTGAAAAAAAAAATAGAAAAAATATAAATAAATTGATATTGAAAAAAAAAGGTATTGTAACGAAGCTGGGAATAAATATCCAGTGATACAAACTGTATTACTGTGGTTGAGATTGGGACACTTCTGAGATTTCTTCCTCTTCCACGGGGCTTTCTTTCTAGTTGATCTCAACATTTTTTTACTGAACTATTTACAAATTATTACTTTATAAAAACAAGATATAAAGCAAAAGAAGATGAATGTGAAAAAAAGACGCTGCTCCGAAAACACAACAAAACACATAACAAAAACAAACAGAAACTCACAATACTAAAATTACTATTTACAATACTAAACTATTATTTATTGGTGCTGGTCTGATGCTGTTGTATGCCTTTTTTTTCCCAGCAGGGCTTCTTTAACAGCAGGACAACGGGAAGGAGGCATAATTACTTTATTTAGCGATATGCTACACAAGACAATGGGGAGCAGCATTTGGTTGTAATATTAACTATGGAGCTCTGTAACACAAAAAGAAAATACGGGGACATAAATATAACATTATTGTGCTTACCTGGCTGATGACATTCCAACCTTGTCAGCCCCATAGATATAAAACCCTAGATTGGCAGTAGGTCACTGGAGCGCGTGATTTCGGGCCGCCATATTGGTACAGGAATCACAACAAATCCACAGCTCAACGCACAACACTCTGATTAAGTCTTCATTTCCAAGGTTCTCGTTTGTTTACACAGTGTGTAACTGGTGTCTAAACGATCAGGTGTCGAGTATTTGTTTTTAAATAATTTAATGGCACGTTGTCAAAAATAAAGGTTAAAAACTCTGATTTTCATTTGGGAGGTCACTGATTTCTGTACATGCATGACTGCCATGAGTGTAATATATATTGTAATTCAGTATCGATACTTATGGCAATATTTCTCATGTAATACTAGTATACAGTGTTACATTGTGTTCTTTGTTACTGGGTCAGTATTGGTAGCCAATATTATCAACAATGAACTTTGGGTTCTTGCAACTAGTTTGGTAGTTACTCAAATAGTGTGAGGATAGTTTCTTTTTCCTGTATACACTTGGCCTAATGAAAGATTTTGTCACGACTCGCCACTCATCAGCGGCTTCAGCTGCGCGCACGCCTGCGCCTCGTCAGCAGCGGGCTATTTAGCCCACTCGGCCCAGTGCTGCGGCCTGGAGCCGTCTGTTCTCGGTGCTTCCAAGGCTCGTGATTCTACCTCAGATCACCAGCAAGATTCTACGACACGTAAGAACTCCTTACCTTGTCTCCCAAGTTTTCACCCCTGTGCACAGGTGGACCTTCCCGGCGGCGGATTTCCCCCGTCATCGCCGTATCATCTCCACCATCCGCGCAGGCCCTGCAGGACGCTGTCTCCCGGGCTCATCACCTGCCGACACCAGCCACCTGTCCCTGCAAGCAAGCAACACCATCACTGATAATCCCTGTCTCGGTGTGGTGCCCGTTACCCTTGTCCTCTGCTCTTTCTCCATTGGGTTGTCCCGCTGAACGGCGCGCTGCTCTGCTGCTTGTGCATCAGTGTTCACCCCAGCACATGCACATACCGCATACATCCATTCATACACACCTGCTTGTTGAATAAAGCTGCTAAATCTATCCTGAGCTTGCGTGCGTGTTTCCTGGGCCAGACATTATGTCAGATTTAGGTTTATCAAACCATCTTTACACAATAATTACACATATATGTGTACAAACATCTATTATGTATGTTAACTTACTATTGTTATTATGCATATCACCTTAGTTTCCACTACAAGCGGAAGAATTATATAACAGTGGTCTTTAAAGTTGATCTGTGGCATTCTCAGAAGAGTGAGCAACAGGTCTGTGTTCAGCTACAAGGTATACGTATATTATATCAATTTTTCACCTTCAATTTTTTCAGCACTAGTACTTTTAAATCAATAGGGCCTATAGGCCTAGCCCTTCATGTATGTATGCAAATAAATGTACATGTCTACCGCATTAATATACGTATAAGCCTATATACATTTTTTTTTTTTTTTTTGTTACTTATTTGTACCCGTAGGTAGATTTGGTTTGCAGTCTGGTGACAAGCCACCGGCTGCCGGTCGCTGCGTGCGCGAGCGCCCTAAACCTACATGTTTTTGGTATGCGGGAGGAAACCGGAGAAATCCCGGAGTAAACCCACGCAACACGGGGAGAACATGCAAACTCCACACAGCTCACTGTTGGTCGGGGGCTGGGATCGAACCCACGATCTCATGATCCCCACGATCCCCCGGCCGAGGGTAAAACTGTGCTGCCACAGTGCTAAACCACTGCGCCACCGTGCAGCCCTACATGTTCTATATTGCCCGAATTCTTGACCTGGCTCTGGGTTAAATTTATAAAGCCTACATCTACTGCTTTAAACTGGGTTTTGATTCAATTAACACTTCACCTCACTTTGCAATTGATTAATATGAGCTTGCTGCTTTCATGTTGAGTGCATTATTCTATGCAATAAATTTAAAATGAACATTGGTGTATTGTATAAATTTGTTATGTGGGCCTAAAATCAATAAGAATTTCAAATTGATTTTAAACAACTGCTATACAGATCCAGGTAGATGGGGGGGGGGGGGAGTGTATAATGTCTGTCTAGTTAAATGAAGAAACTTGAATAATTGATTTGTAATTTTTTTTTTTTTTTTTTTTAATTCTCTTTATTTATTTCAAAGTTTACATATCTAGGCCAATTTGTATAGCACAGGCTGAAATATTTCTTTGATAAACATTTTTGACAATTGGGGGGGGGGGGGGGGGCAATAAGCTGGTTGCCTGGGGAGGCAAATATAACAAATGCAGCCCAGGACAAAGTATGAATTAATCAATTTCGGCCATATATTTATGCATAAATGGCCACAATGAAAGAGGTAGGCTTAATTATTAATCAGGGGGTATGGTAACTTTTTTTTCAGCTCATCTGACAGTTCTTGATTGAGACACTGCAAAATGCCATAATTTAATAATTATGAAGCTCTTAAACACCTAATATTTATGCAGATTATGCTGAAAGTAAACCACTATGCGCTGTGTTGTACTGTGATGTAAACATGTTCACTGAAGCCTGTCAAACATTTAAGGAGAATGACCCAAGCAGGTGTCTGCACTGGACCACAGGGATGTGCTACACATATCCTGTACCAAGATGGCGGACGCGCGTCACGCCACCGCAAGCACGGACTGGCCAGCGCTGCCAATCTAGCCTTTTATATCTATAGATATAGAAGCCTAGATTGGCAGCGCTGGCCAGTCCGTGCTTGCGGTGGCGTGACGCGCGTCCGCCATCTTGGTACAGGATATGTGTAGCACATCCCTGTGGTCCAGTGCAGACACCTGCTTGGGTCATTCTCCTTTGTTAAACGTTTGACAGGCTTCAGTGAACATTTTTACAACACAGTACAACACAGCGCATAGTGGTTTACTTTCAGCATAATCTGCATAAATATTAGGTGTTTAAGAGCTTCATAATTATTAAATTATGGCATTTTGCAGTGTCTCAATCAAGAACTGTCAAATGAGCTGAAAAAGAAGTTACCATACCCCCTGATTAATAATTAAGGCTACCTCTTTCATTGTGGCCATTTATGCATAAATATATGGCCGAAATTGATTAATTCATACTTTGTCCTGGGCTGCATTTGTTATATTTGCCACCCCAGGCAACCAGCTTATTGCCCCCCCCCCCCCCAATTGTCAAAAATGTTTATCAAAGAAATATTTCAGCCTGTGCTATACAAATTGGCCTAGATATGTAAACTTTGAAATAAATAAAGAGAATAAAAAATTACAAATCAATTATTCAAGTTTCTTCATTTAACTAGACAGACATTATACACCCCCCCCCCCCCATCTACCTGGATCTGTATAGCAGTTGTTTAAAATCAATTTGAAATTCTTATTGATTTTAGGCCCACATAACAAATTTATACAATACACCAATGTTCATTACAAATTTATTAAATTTATTGCATAGAATAATGCACTCAACATGAAAGCAGCAAGCTCATATTAATCAATTGCAAAGTGAGGTAAAGTGTTAATTGAATCAAAACACAGTTTAAAGCAGTAGATGTAGGCTTTATTAATTTAACCCAGAGCCCAGCCCATCGTCATCACCATCATCATCATCTTCATCACACGTAATATCCACCCTGTCCCCTCCTATCCATCATAGCAAATATTTATAGTAATGTCAGGCAAAATGTAATACAAGACAGAAATAGTAATGTCTATGAGATATGACTGCATTAATCATCACCAGATCTTCTTGTACCCCCTCCCTGTAATAGACAAATGCAAAATAGGTACTGTAAAATTCTATCTAAAGTTTCAATTTTCAAATAACATCTGTAAATTACTATCTGCAAACCTTCATGATGTTGGTCTGATACAGGAGGTAGATGTTTGTACACATATATGTGTAATTATTGTGTAAAGACGGTTTGATAAACCTAAATCTTTCATTAGGCCAAGTGTAGACAGGAAAAAGAAAAACTATCCTCACGCTATTTGAGTAACTACCAAACTAGTTACAAGAACCCAAAGTTCATTGTTGATAATATTGGCTACCAATACTGACCCAGTAACAAAGAACACAATGTAACACTGTATACTAATATTACATGAGAAATATTGCCATAACTATCGATACTGAATTACAATATATATTACACTCATGGCAGTCATGCATGTACAGAAATCAGTGACCTCCCAAATGAAAATCAGAGTTTTTACCTTTATTTTTGACAGCACGCCATTAAATTATTTAAAAACAAATACTCGACACTTACCGTAAGGGTTCCAGCATAACAGTGCTTAAGTCGCAGCCCCGAGTGATCGAAGCTGCTCCTTTTTATCCTCATTAGCAGCGCCTCAGCTGATGAGGATTAATTGGGCCCCAGCCGTCCTGTAACACTGACAGCTGGGAGCCCGCAGAGACGCTGCCCAATGAGAGACAGCGATGAGAAGGGACATGGTCTGAGCGCGGGAAAACCCGGCGTCTCATCCCATGGTGACAGAAATGAAGACTTAATCAGAGTGTTGTGCGTTAAGCTGAGCTGTGGATTTGTTGTGATTCCTGTACCAATATGGCGGCCGGAAATCTCGCGCTCCAGTGACCTACTGCCAATCTAGCCTTTTATATCTATGGCTCGGCCCACCACCGACATGTTTCTTCAGCCTCGTTTTGGGTGCAGTTGCAGAGACGTGCCTCCAGGGGGACATAGTACAGTTTATTCCCAAATCTCCAGTCCAATCTAATCACAATCTCTAGATTGTGTTTTTGAGTGGAAAATTATCAATTTGCAATACTGGACCGCGTCTAAGAACCGTAGAATTACGAATTAAATCGTATATTTCGTTATTTGAGTGGTTTTATGTTCCTTTTCCTGCTGTTTCGTCCCGTTCGTTCAGTCAAACCCGCTGTAAACCGCGTAGTAGTAGAAGAAGAGTGATGGCGGAAGAAGAGGAGTGGATCGATCGTGAGAGAAAAAAGTTTAACATCACCCGGATACCCACAGTAAAACTTCAAAGACTAGGTATGTGGCGCTACAATGGTATAAATGAACTAACACCACGACGTCACTCACGTAGGATGATCGTGCAAGCGCTGCGATACAGTCATTTGTCAGTACAGTAGGTCACGTGGTCGGGAAGGCTAACGCTAGCATTCCGCTAACTATTATGACGTCTAAACTTCATAAGTAACTTTCCATTTTTACTTTGATCGTTTGCTTTTACTGTTGAGCACGTCTCTCTACCAAAAAACTAAAAACGGAGAGAGTGATTGAATGTTAAACGTGCTCCGTGTTTAACGCTCATGCTATCATGCAAAGCTAGGCTAAAGGCTCCTTCACGTTTAACTAAACGTTTAGTGTTGAATAAAAGCGTTAAAATAGCGCACGATGGGTCAGACAACTGAAAAACAACGAGAAGTACCCCCTCTAAATCTGTGTGATTTGTATTAATTTTTTAAAAGTGGGTTGTAGCCTTCATTTGGCTTTGACCCGTTCCCATTTGTGATTTGTGAAGTTTGCAAGAACCATTTTAAAGGTCCCACTGACTGTACTTTTCCCACGTGTTGACAGTTCCCACAGGTCTTAATGATTTTTGGTGACATATTTTGGTCAAATTGTCCTCTAATTATTGCTCGGCATGTGTACGAGGGGGGCTGGAAAGTTAATAGTGGTCAAATTTGACCAAGCTAGTAGTGCATTGCCCGTAGAACCAAGTATTCCTGTCTGAAACGGGGATCCCAGTCAGGCTTTACATTCCCAAATGTAGGCTGTGTTTGAAAGTGGAATACAGAGGTGTAGCCTATATCACACATGTTGGACTTTGACAAATATAAAAGGGAGTAAATGGCACTAAGATTTATTTAATTGTGTGAATATTAATTACAGAATACCTTATTATTGAAAATGAATGGGACATCCAATATTAGCGACGGTTTCAGATCCCTGATTTGTTTGTCAGATCACTTATTTGTCTGATCTTTTATCATTTATATTCATAATAGTGTATCTTGCACTTTGGGGAATGGGAGTTGCTCAGTCATAATTATTTTAGTTTATATTGAATTTCTTGATGCAGTACTGTAACAGGACACGTTTACAAATACAGTGGTGTGAAAAAGTGTTTGCCCCCTTCCTGATTTCTCATTTTTTCCATATGTTTGTCACACTGAAATGTTCCAGATCATCAAACAAATTTAAATATTAGACAAAGATAACACAAGTAAACAAAAAATGCAGTTTTTAAATGAAGGTGTTTATGATTAAGGGAAAAAAATCCAAACTGGCTCTGTGTGGAAAAAGTGATTGCCCCCTAAACCTAATAACTGGTTGAGCCACCCCTAGCAGCAACAACTGCAATCAAGCGTTTGCGATAACTGGCAGTGAGTCTTTCACAGCGCTGTGGAGGAATTTTGGCCCACTCATCTTTGCAGAATTGTTGTAATTCAGCCACATTGGAGGGTTTTCAAGCATGAACCGCCTTTTTAAGGTTATGCCACAGCATCTCAGTCGGATTCAGGTCAGGACTTTAACTAGGCAACTTCAAAGTCTTAATTTTATTTTTCTTAAGCCATTCAGAGGTGGACTTGCTGGTGTGTTTTGGATCATTGTCCTGCCTTCAGGATTTTTTGGTAGACAGCATAATTCATGGTTCACTTTACCACAGTAAGTCTTCCAGGTACTGAAGCAGCAAAACAGACCCAGACCATCACACTACCTTCACCATACTTTACTGTTGGTATGATGTTCCTTTTCTGAAATGTTGTTACTTTTATGCCGGATGTAATGGGACACACACCTTCCAAAAAGTTCAGCTTTTGTCTCGTCAGTCCACAGAGTATTTTCCCAAAAGTCTTGGGGATCATCAAGATGTTTTCTGGCAAAACTGAGACGAGCCTTTATGTTCTTTTTGCTCAGCAGTGGTTTTCATCTTGGAACTCTGCCACGCAGGCCACTTTTGCCCAGTCTCTTTCTTATGGTGGAGTCATGAACACTGACCTTAATGGCCCTTTTCCACTAGTACCCACTCAGCCCTACTCACTTCGGCTTTACTCTACTTGGTTCGCTTCTGTTTCCATTGCAGCTGGGTACGCCTGGAGTGGGTGGGATTTTTTTTTTTTTTTTACAGCAAGGCTGCGCCACACTCCCATGACGTAAAACACGCGACCCAAGCAAAACATAACATGGCAGTTGTACAAGGCGACTCCTCGGTCTCTGGCTTTTTGTCACCGTAAAGGCCAAAAAGGACCACCAGACAAGGGTACACAGCGAGATGAAACACTCTGGAAAAGTACTGGAGCATCTGGGAAGCCATAGAGCCAAAGACGTGAGGATATGAACTAGATCACTTATGACGGTAAGCTAATGATTGCTAATGCTAGTTTGCTTTAAGTCCGTCATACTACATTGTAATGTCTGCAAGTTATCGCTATTAGGTACTAAAATATGTGTGCTGTGTGTGTTTCAGATGGCTCTCTTGTGGGAAAATTACCGCTTCCAACCTTCGGTCTGGGCGTTCAACACAGCCTCTCACTGATGTCACCCCAGCTTCACAAACAATCAGTGGTTGTAGAACTTAAGAATGTCTGTAGAAACGTTTAGCATCCTGTGCAACAAATTGCTCTGATCTGCGTGAAAATCATGGACAGACTGTTGAGACATCATGTCATGTACCTGCTCCAGCAACACTGAGTCTGTGGTGGTGTCATGGCAAAAACTGTTCAGCTGACAAACCTTGATCGCCAGGTTGTAGTTATGGGGTTATATTAGCCACAAAATATGTATTTCAAAAGGTAAACAGTACTGAGTTAGGTATAATAAGATATATTTGACAATTATGATGCATTTTAGGCCAAAACAAACTTGATCTAGGATTAAAAGCAATTAAAATAATGCAGTCACAAGGTTACTTGGAAAACACTTGATTTCCTAGATACACGTAGATACTGTAGAAATATATAGTCTCTGCATCAACAATGTACTATACGTGTATTCATGTATTATTGCACTGGGAATTTTGACAGTAAACCTTTGGAATATTGGCAGATGTGTCTCTTTTGTTTTATGTGTGAAGGTTACCACCAACTGTCAAATTAAATACTAAAAGATTGGAAAAGCTAAGCACAATCCAGCAGTTTGAGAAATCACTTTTGGTTTGGTATAAGTCTGTCAACAGAATTATGAACCATAAAGCAGTTTGTGTTAAAATGTTAAATCCCATTAAACACTAACCCAGGGGTGTTCAATCATGTGCCATGGAGGGCCAAGACCCTGCAGGTTCTCTCTTCTACCCAGTCTCTTCAGCAGGTGTTTTCACTGATCAGCAGTCAGTGGAAGAAATTCAGTGGAATCTGCTGTTGAAGACACTGGTTGGAGGTAAAGCCTGCAGGGTCTTGGCCCTCCATGGCACATGATTGGACACCACTGCCTTAACCCATTATTAGAAAATACAGATGCTAATATGGCCCAGAATTCCTCCATGTACTGGTACTATCACTGAAGAGTGCAGTGTCTTCTGCACTGGCACATCCAGCAATACAATCTTCAGTAAATAAAATAATTGTTTTGGTTATTTTTTCTTAAAAATGAGCCATTATTTTCAAAGTCACTGATAAATGGTTTGTACTGTTGACTGCTTTCCCACCGGTGTGTTAACAGACAAAATAGAAAATCATGATGCAAACACATAAGTCACTAAATTGTTTATTACAATCTGCAGCAAATTACAGGTTATTCAGAATATGCATAAATGGTCAACCGCCATCACCGTTGGGCTCTACCATTGGCCAGCTGTCCTTGTTCAAGGTCAACCCTTCGTAGCGCCAGTTCCACCTCCTCTAAGTTGGAGATCCAGCAATCCGCTGGGGGTGTGGGTTCCAGCTGCCGGCTCCAGGAGGGGGTGCGTAGTGCTGAGCGGTCTGGTGGATCAAATACTCTGGGAGGCCGCCTGATGGGCTACGTCATCAATACAGGTGTGCTCAATAACTCTGGGAGCCACCGGACGTGTTTTACCGCACGCTCTGGTGGTCCTGGTACTCTGGCAGGCCGCCTGAACTGTCGTAGTCTCTTCCCAGGGGTCTTCAAGCCTGGGTCGTCATAATTGTTCAGGTTGCGGGTCATGAGTGTTTTCTTTTTGGGTTTTTTTTGTTTTTGTTTTTTGTTTTTTTTTGTATCTGTCCCTCCGTGCCTGGGTCCCCCCCCCCCCCCCGGGGTGGGTTGTTTTTCTTGTGTGTGTGTGTGTGGGGGGGGGGGGGTCTTTGTCTTTTTTGATGTTGGGTGTCTGGGGTCCACCCCTTGGGGGCGGGCACTGTCATGATCCTGGGCACGGGTGGGTGCCATGCCGAGTCTTCAGTTAAGTTTAGTCTTGTTCTGTCTGTTTGTTTCTTTGTTTATCCTGTCTAGTTATTGTGTCATTTTGTACTTGTAGTAATGTTTACATTTTGGGGTTGTGTTGTTGTTGTTTCATTATGGTTTCCAGTTTGTGTTTTATTTTGACAGCACTGTGCAGCTTCCAGCTGTCAAACTGGTTCACGAGCTGCACAGCTGTCATTCATTCTGTTATTTTCTCCACTCATGTAGCCACACCTGTTACCCATCAAAGGACGGTATTTAAGGGCACGACAACCTTTCCCCATTGCCATCCTCAGATGTTTGTCAGGAATCTTAGTGTGCTGTCGGCCATAGCTGTTGAGGAGATTGCGTTGAGCTCTGATCAGGTAATTAGTCCTTTCCCCTTCATTCCCTCAGCTGTGAGCCCTGCTGTTCTTCGGATGTGCTCTGGCTGCAGTTGTCTCTATTCCTCGGTGTCCCCCAGCACCTCAGCCGTTATTTCCCCGAGCTGTTCTGCCTCCCCCTGGTCGTGAGCGCCGCTCTCCTCTGGCACGTGTTTTCCCCTCCTTATTTATAAGTGTTGTGTTGCATGTCTTGTTCATCTTTACTTTAATAAATGTTACAAACTCACAGACGGCATTTGGTGTCTTGTTCTGCCCGTGAAATGGGCGATTTATGACAGTTGTTTCTCTTAGCCCAGAATTTATTTCAATTCAATTCAATTCAATTCAACTTTATTTATATAGTGCCATTTCACAACAACAGTCATCTCATAGCACTATCAATTGTAGGGGGGAACCCCCACAGTTGCAGAAAGACCCCAGCAATCAGGTGATCCCCTGTGAGCAAGCACTTGGCGACGGTGGAGAGGAAAAACTCCCTTTTAACAGGAAGAAACCTCCAGCAGAACCAGGCTCAGGGAGGGGCAGTCATCTGCTGCGACTGGCTGGGGGGTGAGGGGAGAGAGAAGATGAAAAGAACAGACATGTAGAGAGCAAACAGCACGATGGGGACTCAATCTATGGGAGAGAACAAACAAATGTTAATGACCAGCAAAAAAAAAAAAAAATTCATAGAGAGTGAGGAAAGGAGTGAGGCCCAGTGCATTACTGGAGGTCCCCCGGCTGACTAAACCTATTAGCAGCATAACTAAGGGAGGGTTCAGAAACACATGATCCCTCCCTAATTGTAGGCTATATCAAAAAGGTAGGTTTTAACCCTAATCGTAAAAACAGAGATCGAGTCTGACTCCCGAATCCAGATTGGCAGCTGATTCCACAGGAGAGGAGCTTGATAACTGAAGGCTCTGCCTCCCATTGTACTTTTGGAGATTCTAGGTATTACAAGTAATCCTGCATTTTGGGAGCGTAGTGCTCTGTTAGGATAATACGGTAGTATCAGATCTTTTAAATAAAAAGGAGCCTGATTGTTTAGAGCTTTGTAAGTAAGAAGAAGGATTTTAAACTTAATTCTAAACTCTATGGGAAGCCAATGAAGGGAGGCCAGAACCGGAGAGATATGATCTCTCTTTCTAGTACCTGTTAAAACTCTTGCTGCAGCATTTTGGATCAGCTGAAGACTTTTTAAAGATGTTTTAGGACAACCTGATAATAAAGAATTACAATAATCTAATCTCGAGCTAACAAAAGCGTGGATCAGTTTCTCAGCATCACTCTGAGACAAGATGCTCCTAATCTTGGCAATATTACGCAAATGATAGAAGGCAGTCTTAGAAACAAATTTAATATGTGAATTGAAGGACAAATCCTGATCAAAAATAACTCCAAGGTTCCTCACAGAGCTATTAAGAGAAAGAGTAACTGCATCCAAACTGAAAGTTTGATTTGGAAAGGAATTTCTAAGGTTTTTTGGACCAACAAGAATGACTTCAGTCTTATCTGAATTTAATAGCAGGAAATTACAAGTCATCCAAGCTTTGATTTCCTTAAGACAGGCTTCTAACTTGGCTAATTGATTACTATCATCTGGCTTCATTGACAGGTATAATTGTGTGTCATCTGCATTTATATATTTGCATTTATATATTGCATTTATATATTTTTTAAACATGGATAAAGAGACCTGGAGGCTACATTAACCTTCAGCATCCTGCAGGTAATTCCTTCAAACTGGACAAACTGTAATGACACATTCCTCTGCCCTTCTCTTGTTGCTTCCTACCGCGGACAGCTGGGTGTGGGAAAGGTGATCCTTTAAGGAAGCAGTGAGTGGGGATGGTTCATGACACATTAGGGCTCTGAAACTTTCTGGATGCATTCTGATTGCTTCAAGGATGCCAAGGGTTCTCAGCCCCTTCCTAAATCTGTTAAAACAAGACAAACGAGAAGACAAGAATTTCTCTCAAATAGGGTTAATAATCAAATCTAAGGCCCCCTTTACACAGCAGAGAGATCATTTAAAGACTGGGCCAATTTTTGATCTCTGGGATCATTTGGGAGATCCTTGTGTGTTTTGAACTAACTCAAAACTTTGAGGACTTTGAGGAGACCGTGGCAGCTGTGGAGATCACTGAAGATCATCGATGAATCAGAAATTAGTCAGATCTCTCAACAATCTCTCAGTGATCACCACCCCTGTGTAAAGGGGGGTATAAGATAAGATAAGATAAGCCTTTATTAGTCCCACAACGGGGAAATTCCAGGATTGCAACAGCACAGGGATAGCAACACTCAGAGCAACAATCAGAAGGCAAGAAAAAAAAGCAAGAGCAGCTAATATACATATGTACATATTACTATAAATATATATATATATATATATATACACACAGACAGTGCAGAGCATTGTAGCTGGATGGAATAAATATATGAGTATATAAACACACAGTGCAGAGCATTGTAGCTAGATGGAATAAATATGTAGATATATAAACACCCACAGTACGGAGCATTGCAGCTAGGTGGAATAAATATGTAAATATATAAACACAGTGCAGAGCAATGTAGCTAGATGGAATAATATGTAGATATATAAACACACAGTGCGGAGCATTGTAGCTAGATGGGATAAATGTATAGATATATAAATATAAACACACCCAGTGTGGAGCATTGTAGCTAGATGGAATAAATATGTAAATATATTTATTTATTTATTTAGCGAATGCAAAGTCCTTAAGCCAAGCAGTTGCCTCCTGGTTTGCTGTATGGAGGGTGTGTAATCCTCCTTCCAGTCTTTGGAGCGGGCAAGCCTCTATGATGTGTTCCATAGTTTGCTCCTCTCCACATGCGCACAGTGGGCTAGGGCTACTGCCCCATCTGTGAAGGCTGGCCAAGCAGGGGCCATGTCCAGTCCTGAAGCGATTGAGTGTAGACCACTGTCTCCTTGGGAGGTTGGTGCCCGGGACCTGTTGGTTGGGGTTTATCACCAGCTGTTTGTTTGGGACCTCCTTGGTCTCCCATTCCTCTTGCCAAGCTGTCTGGATGGTAAAGTCAGCTGGGGGAGGGTTTTTCCAAATCGGCCGTCTGGATGAAAGTCGGGCAGTGGGTGGGGTGTAGATATCTGCATGGATTGGTAAGTGAGGAAAATCTTTAACTTTTTGGAGCATCCTTTGAGTTAATGCTGCTCGCCGGATGTGTGGAGGGGCTATGTTTGACAGTACAGAGAGCCAGGGGAGTGGTGTTGAGCGGATTGTTCCAGTTATAGTTCTCATGGTTGAGTTGAGCTGGGTGTCTACATGGTGTGTGTAAGATGACCTGGACCAGACAGGGGCACAATATTCTGCTACAGAGTATGAAAGGGCCAGTGCTGAGGTGCGCAGGGTGGAGACTGCCGCCCCCCATTTTGCACCAGCGAGCTTGCAGAGCAGGTTGTTTCGTACTTTCACCTTAGCAGCCGTCCACTTTAGATGTTCCTTGAAGGATAAGGTCCTATCAAGGGTCACTCCAAGATAAGTTGGATTTGGGGCATGCTTAAGCTTGAGTCCGCTCAGGTGGATGTTTAGTTCTCTGGCAGCTTTTGCATTGTGGAGATGAAATACACTGGAGACGGTTTTTGCTGGGCTTGGTTTTAGGCGCCAGATTTTGCAGAACTGGTCCAGTTTAGCAAGATCTTCCGTGAGCACCCGTTCCAGTGGTTCAAAGTCTGGTGCTTGGAATGCCAGACAGATGTCGTCTGCATAGATGAATTTGCGGGATTTTGTAGTAGGCAGGTCGTTTATGTAGAGGTTGAACAGAGTTGGAGCTAGAACTGAGCCTTGTGGGAGTCCGTTTTTCTGCATTCTCCATGCACTTGTGTTCTGACTGAGGTGGACTCTGAACCTTCGGTTGGTCAGCAGCGTTTTTATAATTGCTGTTGCCCAAGCAGGGATCGCCTTTATAAGTTTCAGGAGGAGGCCTTTGTGCCAGACCGTATCATAGGCGGCTGTAAGATCGAGAAACACAGCCCCTGTCTTCAGTCTGCTCTCGAAGCCATTTTCAATGAAGGTGGTTAGGGCCAGTACTTGTTCTCCTGTACTGCGGTTCTTGCGGAAACCTGCTTGATCCACACTTAGAATATCCTCTATTTCTGGGGAAATGCGTTGCAGTATTAGGCGCTCCATGATTTTGTAAGGAACGCTGAGTAGGGAGATTGGGCGGTAGCTTGCTGGTAGTTTGTGGTCTTTGCCAGGTTTTGGGATGGCAATGACCTTTGCTGCCCGCCATTTCTTTGGGATCGAGTTCGTTTGTGTGATCCTTGTGTAGAATTGTGTCAACCAGGTTAGGGCTCAGGGGCCAAGATTTTTCATGAATTCTGGGAAGATGTTATCGTATCCTGCTGCCTTTCCACATTTCAGGCCCTGTAGGACTTTCTCCAGTTCAGCAGCCTCGAAGGGTTCAGGGTTCGTTTCCTCTACAGGCATTTTTTGGTGTTTTTTTAGCTCAGTTGTAACTGCTGTTCTGGTGTCTTTGTCTTGGGGTGCTTTGGCGATAGTCAGTAGGTGGGATGCAACTTGGTTGGGTGTGACGGATGCTCGGCTTTGGCTAGGGGGCTTCTGTGCAGCTCCTAGGCGACGGATGAGGCTCCAACATTTCCTGCTAGAGTGGGTAAAGCTCCGGTCAGCAACTGTCTCCTCCCATTTCTTTCGCCGGGCTGTATTTAGCGATTCAATGAGATGGTCTGCTATCTCTGGGTCCCCTGATGTTTGATAGGATTGTAGGAGGGCAGCACTTTCTCCGTCCAAACATGGGACATAGAGGGGTCGGTAGCCTCGTGGGATTGCAGTATGGGCAGCCTTGAAGATTGCGCTGCAGAAGCGGTTGTATGCTTCATCTACAGTGATGGTGTGGAGTGGGATGGTAACAACGCTCCGGTCCAGAGTTTCACTGAATTTCTTCCAGTTGGCTTTGCGGAAGTTCCAGCGCATCTTCCTTGGGCTGTATATGACTGGAAGTTGTAGGCCAATGTGTACAAGCAGGGGCCGGTGTTGGCTGTGTGGAAAATCATCAAGAATGAGGATCTGTGTAGGATATGGCTCCCCATTCAAAGAGCTGACCCAACACAGGTCAGGAGAATAGTCCTTCTTCCACCTAGCAGAGTGGAAGGTTCCTCTTTGTTTGGGGTCGTATATCAAAGCGAGGTCATTTCTGGATGCCCAGTCTGAAAGTGCCTCCCCATCACTGTCCACTGCTGGGTACCCCAGTCAGGGTGATGGCTGTTAAAGTCCCCCCACATAGATGGCAGGGTGGGGTAGGGTGGGTAAGACCTGCAGATCCCAGTTGGCATTAGGGGGCTTGTACACATTGACAATATGGAAGCCACCAATGATTATGGTGTCTGAGAAATGTGTTGTTATCAGGTGATTTGCTTCAACTATGTCAGAACGCACATAGGTGGCACGTCCATGTTTAGCATGTAGAACATAGCACAGGAGGTCAAAGCCTTTGATGGTGAAGCGGCCAGCTTCCTCTGTGCCAATATGAGTCTCTTGGAGGCAGATTACATCAATTGAATGTTGGAAGGTGAGGACTTCAATAAGGCTTCGCTTGGCTGCAGATAGGCCTTCAACGTTTAGTTTGTAATATGCGAAGGGCAGATCCTACCACAAAGTGCTCTTGGGGCTGTTTGCTTTCGGCTTTAGGACTGTGACTAGGATTCTTCTTTGACTTGGCACAGAGGCGTCGTCTCTTCGAATTTAGTCTGCTGGTAGGATCATTAGCTTCCCCAGGTGAGCCCGGGTACTGGCGGAGGGCGCGACGAGAACGCTGATCCATTGCCCCCCATGTAAATATATAAACACACACAGTGCAGAGCATTGTTGCTAGATGGGATGAAACAGCACAACCGTCTACTTTGTTATCCTACATGGTATGATTATGTGCCCATACATATTCTCACCCTCCATAGCGACCAGTATTTTCTTAGTTGTATGCCGGAGGGGACCATTGTGTAAGTCTATTGCATCTTTTGCATTCAAAAAACTATTAGGTTGTTACGTCTTTTTTGCTATCTCTGCGAGCAGCCCTGCTTAGGTTGTACAGTCTGACAGCCATTGGTAGGAAGGACCTGCGAAACCTCTTGGTTGTGCACCTGGGATGATGTAGTCTGCTGCTAAATGAGCTCCTCAGTGCATTCAGTATGTCCTGCATAGGGTGGAACTCGGACTCCAGCAGAGATGACAGTTTAGCCACCGTCCTTCTCTCTCCTATCTCCTCCACCGGGTCAAGGCGCTGCCCCAGGACAGAGCTAGCTTTCTTGATCAGTTTGTTCAGTCTCTTCCTATCGGCTGCAGTAATGCCACTGCCCCAGCAGACCACTCCAAAAGTGATGGCTGATTGCACCACTGTGTCAAAGAATGTCTTCAGCAGCACCCCTTGTACACCAAAAGGGTGTACGAGGCGCACGAGAGCGCCCTCGTGCGCTCTGGGACGCAGAGACTTGCCCGCCCGCAGTACAACGGAGTGCAAGAGGTTAACATACCTTTCAAAAGCACCACTGGTGACCAGCTGAAACTTGAGAATGAGCAGATCTCTCTCTTCTGTGCTTTTAAATGGCCTGAGACACTCAGCATTTGCCAGGTAATCTTGCAGTGGTTTAGTAGCATCCATTAGGTCTTCCAGAGATGACCATTTAGACACCTAAGAACATCACACAACAGAAAGAGAGAAAAATATACAATGGTCCAATAACCAAGAGAGCCAACAGTGTGTATCATAAAACAGCACTCTCCTGTTGACTTGGGTTTTGCTGTAAGAACACACTAACACACAATTAACTGGTTGGAAGTGTATGGATATGGACCCATACCATTAGAATTCTTGCTGTAGTTACAGCTTGATTCTGATTGGCCAGTACATTCTATTCTTGCGGTATCTGAAAGGCAACAGACTGCAGGTATAGAAATCTGAGGCATTTATTTGTTTCAATTTTTAATTAATATCTCTTTACTACCTTTTTAACCTTACCCACTCCCAAATCCTAAGGCTATCCTCTAAATTTTAATTCTAAATTCCATCATGTCAAGTAAAATGGTGTGGATGGCAGTGAGAGGAGGACTTGAACCACTAACCCCTCGATCAGACGTCGACCACACTATTTACCTACATCACAGCTGCAGCAGGCTTGAAGTAGATCTGAAAGGTTTTGTTGGATTCTCAGCTCTTCCGTATCAATAGCCATGTTCTATAAGGATACAGCTTCCTTATCGACATTTTCTAACTGTTTTGGACAGATGCTGATTCAGCTCCATGATAATTCACAGTCTGCAGGTTTTAATGCATTTGAGGTGGACTGCAATATTCTCAGTTTTTTAATTTAACTTTTCATTATTGAAATAATAAATACATTCATTATTAAAAATGTAGGTAATATATAATGGGTTGAAAAACTGAAAATGATTAACATTAACACTAAGTCAGCTCTTATTGCAAGTTTGTGAGTGAGGTAATGGTTGAGCCAAAGCTGACAGATGAGATGATTTATAATTACACTTATGTGGCTATAATGTAACTAAAATGCATCAATTTCAACCAAATAAAGCACTATAATATATCGTTCATGTTAGAAAAATCCCTGTGATAAAGCTCAGTCAAAAAACCAGGCAGGATTGAAAGTTTAAGTATAAGTAAATTTAATCATACTGGCCAGGAGAATGTACAGGAATGGCCCCAAGAGTCCATTCACGCACCATTCTGACTTGGTCACCCATTATCCAGTCCTTTAAAGCTCCCATTGTCAGAGGTGAGCAGGAGAGAACGTCCTTGATAGTTTGGCTCAGTACATCTGGACAAAACAGGGTGTCTAGATAGTCTATAATCTTCCAGGAACTAGAAGTCTACACATTCTCAGTCACACAGGAAACTTACAGGGTGAACCCAAACACCAGTAATAGAACAGCTGTGTCAAGATTTTATGGTTCAGTCAGACTCTGGGGCTCAGTCAAGGCCATATGATCATGAACAGTGTATCATCATCAAATTCAATTCAATTCAACTTTATTTATATAGCGCCATTTCACAACAACAGTCATCTCATAGCACTATCAACTGTAGGGGGGACCCCCACAGTTGCAGAAAGACCCCAGCAATCAGGCGATCCCCTGTGAGCAAGCACTTGGCGACGGTGGAGAGGAAAAAACTCCCTTTTAACAGGAAGAAACCTCCAGCAGAACCAGGCTCAGGGAGGGGGCAGTCATCTGCTGCGACTGGCTGGGGGGTGAGGGGATAGAGAAGAAGAAAAGAACAGACATGTAGAGAGCAAACAGCACGATGGGGACTCAATCTATGGGAGAGAACAAACAAATGTTAATGACCAGCAAAAAAAAAATATTTCATAGAGAGTGAGGAAAGGAGTGAGCCCCAGTGCATTACTGGAGGTCCCCCGGCTGACTAAACCTATAAGCAGCATAACTAAGGGAGGGTTCAGAAACACATGATCCTCCCTAATTGTAGGCTATATCAAAAAGGTAGGGTTTTAGCCCTATTCTTAAAAACAGAGATCGAGTCTGACTCCCGAATCCAGATTGGCAGCTGATTCCCACAGGAGAGGAGCTTGGATAACTGAAGGCTCTGCCTCCCATTGTACTTTTGGAGATTCTAGGTATTACAAGTAATCCTGCATTTTGGGAGCGTAGTGCTCTGTTAGGATAATACGGTAGTATCAGATCTTTTAAATAAAAAGGAGCCTGATTGTTTAGAGCTTTGTAAGTAAGAAGAAGGATTTTAAACTTAATTCTAAACTCTATGGGAAGCCAATGAAGGGAGGCCAGAACCGGAGAGATATGATCTCTCTTTCTAGTACCTGTTAAAACTCTTGCTGCAGCATTTTGGATCAGCTGAAGACTTTTTAAAGATGTTTTAGGACAGCCTGATAATAAAGAATTACAATAATCTAATCTCGAGCTAACAAAAGCGTGGATCAGCTCTCAGCATCACTCTGAGACAAGAAGCTCCTAATCTTGGCAATATTACGCAAATGATAGAAGGCAGTCTTAGAAACAAATTTAATATGTGAATTGAAGGACAAATCCTGATCAAAAATAACTCCAAGGTTCCTCACAGAGCTATTAAGAGAAAGAGTAACTGCATCCCAACTGAAAGTTTGATTTGGAAAGGAATATGATCATGAACAATATATAAAAATGCACAAATTTATAAAATATGGAAATACAGTGGTACCTCTACTTACGAATTCAATTCGTTCCGGAAGAATTCTCGTAACGTGAAAAATTCGTAAGTAGAGACGTGTTTTACATGTAAATGCCGTAATCCGTTCCAAGCCCCCAAAATTCGGGCATAAATTTTTTATAAATCGTAAAAACGCATCAAAACATGTAACAAATACATGTTACAATGAGATTACTGCACAATAAACATAAAATGAGAGTTTAAAATGAGAGAAAGAATAATAAAAGAGAATAATAAAAAATTATGTTCATTTACCCTTTAACTGCTATCGTCGTCGACGTCGTCACCGTTTGCCTTCTTTGGTTCATGTTCTGATCCAAGGACGTTTGCTTTTGTCGGCTTGTAAGTGCTTCGTTTTGTTTTAATACCGTGCTGATCGTTGATGTATTACGGCCATATTCTTTGGCGAGATCAACCAAACACATAAAGTTTTGGAAAAAAAAAAAAAAAACTTCGTGACCAATGGGATACCAGGAAGATGCTAGGCGATAGCCAATGGCAGAGCAGCTACAGGTATGTTTACGTTCGGTAAACTATGGAAGCTGCGAGGAGCGCGTACTTTTTTGCCTTTCGTATCCTGAAATTTCGTTCGTAACTAGAGGCAATATTTTCCCGTTGAGGCGTCTCGTAACCTGAAAATTCCATATGTAGAGACGTTCGTAAGTAGAGGTACCACTGTATAGACTGTAAATGTGGAATTATCCTTTCATTCCCCCCTTTGATGCTATAGAAGCATCATTGATGAACTGTTATGGCCTATAAAACCCCATCTGGCAGCTATGCTAAACTCCAGTGCATTTTTATGCAACACACCCTAAGATGGGGAAAGTCAGCCATCGGCCCTGCTAACACAATCACCATTCTAAACAGATGAGCTTAATAATGATGGCTGGACGGACGGACATCCCTGCCGTGCTAGCTTACAATCAGCAATGTTAGCCTGAAAAGCGAGGACTTAAAAATAGATCCGCAGCAAGGCAAATATCATCTAAATCACAACCTATGATTGTGGAACTCACCTCGTCCTTGATTTTGAAGCTCATCCACTAAAATAATGTTGAGTTTGAAATTGAGGTTGCATCTTCACTTGGCTGATGTTCAGGCTACCTCCACACTCCAAAATGCCACCGAGGCTCCCTGATGCACATGATCTGAAGAGTCAGCCCATTTCCACAGCTGACGGAATAGAAGAGCTCACTGTAGATGGTTGTTGACTCTGATCCAGTACTTCTAACATTGGGACAACATATGGAGCATTTAAAAATGTTATTTGGGAAGCTAATTGCTCCACTGAGCCTCTTCTGGTCCGCCATGATCTACCTTGATTGGAGGCGGCCCTTGTTAACCCCTTAATCAAAATTAACCAATCAGAAACTGAGAATTCATGTTTGTTTCCATTTCAGTCAAACTCTCTCACATACACTATCGTACTCTCTTGATGTTAGTGTTTGTAAGAGAGTACAGTGGGGTAAAGAAGTATTTAGTCAGCCACCAATTGTGCAAGTTCTCCCACTTAAAAGATGAGAGAGGTCTCCAATTTTCATCATAAGTATACCTCAACTATGAGAGACAAAATGAGGAAAAAAAATCCAGAAAATTACATTGTCTGATTTTTAAAGAATTTATTGCAAATTATGGTGAAAACTAAGTATTTGGTCACCTACAAACAAGCAAGATTTCTGGCTCTCACAGACCTGTAACTTCTTCTTTAAGAGGCTGCTCTGTCCTCCCACTCGTTACCTGTATTAATGGCACCTGTTTGAACTCGTTATCAGTATAAAGACACCTGTCCACAACCTCAAACAGTCAGACTCCAAACTCCACTAGGGCCAAGACCAAAGAGCTGTCAAAGGACACCAGAAACAAAATTGTAGACCTGCACCAGGCTGGGAAGACTGAATCTGCAATAGGTAAGCAGCTTGGTGTGAAAAAATCAACTGTGGAGCAATTATTAGAAAATGGAACGACATACAAGACCACTGATAATCTCCCTCGATCTGGGCTCCACGCAAGATCTCACCCCGTGGGGTCAAAATTATCACAAGAACGGTGAGCAAAAATCCAGAACCACACGGGGGGACCTAGTGAATGACCTGCAGAGAGCTGGGACAAAGTAACAAAGGCTACCATCAGTAACAGCACTACGCCGCCAGGGACTCAAATCCTGCAGTGCCAGATTTCCCCCTGCTTAAGCCAGTACATGTCCAGGCCCGTCTGAAGTTTTGCTAGACAGCATTGGATGATCCAGAGAGGATTGGGAGAATGTCATATGGTCAGATGAAACCAAAATAGAACTTTTTGGTAAAAACTCAACTTGTCGTGTTTGGAGGAGAAAGAACACCATACCGACTGTGAAGCATGGGGGTGGAAACATCGTGCTTTGGGGCTGTTTTTCTGCAAAGGGACCAGGACGACTGATCCGTGTTAAGGAAAGAATGAATGGGGGCCATGTATCGTGAGATTTTGAGTGAAAACCTCCTTCCATCAGCAAGGGCATTGAAGATGAAACGTGGCTGGGTCTTTCAGCATGACAATGATCCCAAACACACCGCCCGGGCAACGAAGGAGTGGCTTCGTAAGAAGCATTTCAAGGTCCTGGAGTGGCCTAGCCAGTCTCCAGATCTCAACCCCATAGAAAATCTTTGGAGGGAGTTGAAAGTGCGTGTTGCCCAGCGACAGCCCAAAACATCACTGCTCTAGAGGAGATCTGCATGGAGGAATGGGCCAAAATCCAGCAACAGTGTGTGAAAACCTTGTGAAAACTTACAGAAAACGTTTGACCTCTGCCATTGCCAACAAAGGGTATATAACAAAGTACTGAGATGAACTTTTGTTATTGACCAAATACTTATTTTTGACCATAATTTGCAAATAAATTCTTTAAAAATCAGACAATGTGATTTTCTGGATTTTTTTTTTCTTATTTTGTCTCTCATAGTTGAGGTATACCTATGATGAAAATTGGAGACCTCTCTCATCTTTTAAGTGGGAGAAAGTGCACAATTGGTGGCTGACTAAATACTTTTTTACCTCACTGTATGATAGTGTGTTTGAGAGAGTATAGTAGTGTATCTGTAAGACAATGATGGTACACGTGTAAGCAAGTATGAATTATGGCTCAAAGGACTGCTCATACACCAGAGTTCGGTTGCGCATTCAGACTGCACCAAACAAACCATAGTATTCGTGGAAGCAGACCAGAATTCCTTTGTTCTGGACCAAACAGTGGCAATCTGAATGTGCCCTAATGCAGTTAGACTGACCGACTAGCTAAGGTAATGCTAGTGGTTCAATGTAGCTTGTCGGTGAAAATACAACAAAATAAACTAAAATGACACCAGTGCATTTTATTATTTATTTTACTATTTGTAGCATTTCTCTCGTCTCTTTGTCCCTCCAGTAATCTTGGAGCCACATGATTGGAAGGAGGATGAGGAAGACGATTTCACTGGCCAACAGCTCTGTAAGCAGGAGAGAGACTCCAGCCTGAACCAGGAGGACCAAAAAGTTTCACGGGTTAGAGAGGAAGAAGAAGAGCAGCTTGACCTGAAGCAGGAGGCTGATGCCTTCATGGTGACTCCTTCATATGAAGAAAACAACCAGGGTCAATCTGTCCCAAACAGAGAACATCTCCTTCCTCACAGTGCTCTTAAAAGAGAGAGCCAACACCCAGGAGCAGGTAATTATGTAAACCCGGGCTCAAGTAATCACAAAAAGGCTGAAGCCAAACAAGCAAGTTTGCATTTGTTCCTTCGGGCTTCACCATGATCCGGGTCCCGAGTGCATTTTGTAACCGTGTCCATTAAAAGGGACAAAGAGTGGCAACCCTTGGATTATGTAGGTCATTGTGTTCCAATCAACCACTGATCTGCTGTGAGTTTGTCATGGGGTGACAAAATTAAAAGATTTTCAAGTTAGGTCAACTTTATTACATAGATAAAATAAGAAAACCAGCCATGAAAAGTTCAAAACAAATTAAAATTGACTAATAATGCATAAAATAGGATATACTAATAAATACGATAAAAGGGTAAAAAATAAAAACTAAGAAGGCCAAGATAACTCACCTAGACTGGGACTAAAATGCCAAGGAGGAAAGATGAATCTTCAGCAGTGTTTTAAAGTGTCTGTGCATCTCTTACCTGGCCCCTAAACCTGACAGTTTAGGGGCCACCACTGAAAAGACTGTCACCACACATTTTTAACTGAGCCCTGGGAACAGCCAGAAGCAGCTGGTTTGCAGACCTCAAAGCTCTGGCTGAAGAATAAGGGTGAGGAAGCTTGGATGAATAAGAAGGTGCTAAACCATCTGTGCACTTAAAAATGATTAATAAATTTTTTAAACTGGATCCTAAAGTTAACAGGAAGCCAGTACAATGAGGCAAGAACCAGGGTGATGTGGTCGTGAAATTTCTTTTCCACCAGTAGGCAAGCAGCAGCATTTTACAAGTTTTGTAGTCATTTTAATGACGACTGGTCAAGACCAACATACAGAGTTACGGTGGTCAATGCGTGATGTAATAAAAGTGTGGATGACTCTCTCAAAGGGAAGTTTGGGGAGGTAGGTCTTGATCTGTGCTAAAAGTTGTAATTGATAAACGCTAGTCTTGACCACTGAACTGATTTATTTATTAAATTTAAAATTACTATAAAAATTTACACCCAGTTTTCTCACAAACAAACTAAAATAAGAACTAAGGGTGGCAATGGCGCCACTATAGCCTTTGAGTAGGGCTGTCACGGTGGAGGAATTTCCCCTGTGGTGATGGTGGATAGCTCAACAGCACGATATGCAGTATTATTGCAAATGTTTTTAGGAGCCTGTGGTCTCATAATTTAGACAAGGTTCATAACTTATGTGGCAAACAGTGGAAGCTGTGTTGAGAAATTTGCTGCAGCTCTGCTCTCACCTTATGTGCATGTGTGACAATTGTGCGAAGCTCAGTTCTTCCTACAGTCATGAACTGCTGATTCTGTTTAAAAAAAAAAAACAACCCGATCATTTTCATAATGTAGTGGTGGTAACTCCATCATTTCAACTACAGGATGTGTGGACTGGTTGGAGACAGCTGCGACATTCAGCTTATTTAAACGGGACATACTCCATACAGGACCCTGCATAGATCTTGTCTCCATGTCTCTCCATAATGATTTTTGGACAATGCCATTGTCCGAAAAATCACATTCACACAGCAAACAAGCAATGCACTATGCAGTCGTTTCGCTCTCAGAGCTTAATCGTCAGGATCATAAACACTCCACTCCGAAGGAGCCCATCCAGCCATTATTTTATTAAATTTTGGATATTTTCTCTCCTTGTTTTCCCCCCACCTACCACAAGCAATCTGATCTCACCAAAATTAGTACAAATAACACACTTTATGCCGTGCAAGCATGCTTCTGGTAATAAAAATACACTTAACATTTTACAGTTTATTTAATATTCAATAGGAACACATAAGTAAACAGGATTTAGCCACACACAAAAAAATGAACACTGCGGTTGTCGGGGTTGCTCGTTATCCTCCGTAGTAGGCTTGTCCATAGTGCAGTACTACATACTGTATTTGCGGTTATCTCGACAGCCCTACCTCTGCGGATGTCTTGTTGTCTAAGCACAATGATTTCAATCTTATTTGTCTTTAAGCTTAGAAAGTCGGTTTCCATCCAAGACTGAACATCTTTGAGGCCAACTAATAAGAGTCTGGACTGAAGCACGACTGCCAGTTTTTAGAGGCAGATAAAATTGCACATCATCTGCAAAATAGTGAAAACTGATGTCATGCTTCCTAAAAATGGAACCAAGAGGCAACACGTATAAATTAAAAAGAAGAGGGCCCAAGCTTGAGCCCTGAGGAACCCCACAATTCAGTTGGGATGTAGCTGAGGAAAACTCCAAACGTGAAAGAAGAATATTGTGATAAATTGTGTTGAATGCTGCAGTCAAGTCCAAAAGCACAAGAACAGCATAATTAGCAGAACAGTTAAAAGAAGATCATTTAAAACTCTTAAAAACTGCTCTTTCCATGCTGTGACATGATGTGAAATCTGATTGGAACTTTACTGATCAATTTTATTAAAACTCAAATTAAGTCTGCAGGTGCTCATACACAGGTTTTGTTTCTAAAACTGAATCATAGCATGTTTAAAGGCAGACAGGACATTCCAGGCCTCAAGGAAGAAAACTCTCCAAAACACTAGGACATGGAATTAAAACAACAGGGTTCTACTGCGAACACAAGAGATGCCCTCACAGCCAAGATTTTGTCATTGAAAAATATTGAGAAATTATCACATAATAAAAGAAGGCACCAACACCCATTATGGTCACTGGGATTTAAAAGAGTAAACATTAAAATACCTGAGTTTATGGCATGCTGACTGAACAACGATTTGATTTTAAAAAAACTGTCTCTTTGTAGTTTTAACAGCCCCCTGCTCTCTTGTAAACTGTCTTTTAAGCAAGAAAGGGTTTGCCCTGTGAAATAGGAGTGAAACATTAAATAAAACAACAAAATGACCAGAGATGTGGATGTCATAAATCTCGCTGACATTCAGAGCCAAACAGAAGACAGACTGAGGTCCAATACGTGTCCTTTTTCTCTGCGTTGAGAGTAGTCACTCGGATGAAAAATCTATCTTTCAGTTCCGTTCCAGTAAACCCGGTCTAAATGTATTCACACAGTAATGTTGTAAAAAATATATTGAAGAACAATTCACACTAGTTCAACTCGAAAAAATATGCACAAAAACGAAATCTAACTCGAGAAAAATTTAACATTTACAATTTTTTCAACGCGAAGATGATCGCCACGTATCCGTCTGGACCAATCACTGATCAGCTTCCTCTCAAGCAATGAGTAAAAATGGCGTCCCCTGCTGCGGAAACCAGCAAGGCAGATAGTGACGGGCAAATAGATGCTTTTTCCACCTCGATTCCGTGAAAAATGAGAAAGCTGCTCCCATGACAGCAGTGAGGTGGATTAAGGTTGTTGAATGTTGTAACTGTGAATGTCTGCAGGGCTCTTATTGGACTGCATGTGTTCTCCGGTTGTGACAGCACCAGTGCATTTTATGGGAAGGGGAAAAAGAAGCCACTTGACATTGCACTTCAGAATATTCACTACTTGAAAGCATTTGAGGAACTTGGAGCTGACTATATTCCAAATTCAGAACTGATCTCCATCCTTACGGAATTTGTCTGCAACTTGTACGGGCATAAATGTAAAGATGTCAATGAAGCCAGGTACCTCTCCTTCTGTGCAACATCTTCAGAAAAGTGCCTACCTCCTTGTAAAGATGCCTTGATCCAGCACATTAGACGTTGTGCTTACCAAGCGGCTATTGGTAGAAATGCTACTGTAGCCATCACTGAACCGCCATCACCTCATGATCATGGGTGGACAGTTCAAGAGGGTAGCATCACACGTGAAGTGGATGACGCAGCCCCCAGCCCCCAAAAGCTTGATGGAGGTGGTTGCCTGTGGCTGCAAGACGAGCAGCTGTGCTCAAGGAAGATGCGTTTGCAAAAGAAATAACCCTGAACTGTACAGACTTATGCAAGTCTGGCTGCACGGTGGCGCAGTGGTTTAGCACTGTGCAGCACAGTTTTACCCTTGGCCGGGGGAGATCGCGGGGATCATGAGATCGTGGGTTCGACTCCCAGCCCACCCGACCAACAGTGAGCTGTGTGGAGTTTGCATGTTCTCCCCCGTGTTGCGTGGGTTTACTTCGGGATTTCTCCGGTTTCTCCCGCAACACAAAAAACATGTAGGTTTAGGGCGCTCGGCGCACGCAGCGACCAGCAGCCGGTGGCTTGTCACCAGACTGCAAACCAAGTCTACCTACGGGTACAAATAAGTAACAAAAAAAAAAAAAAAAAAATTACACAAACTGTACCAACAAAGATGATGACGACGACAATGATGACAATAGTAGTGATGATATTGACATAGGGTTTGATTTGGATACAGATTTACCTGCATAATTTGCCCACCATCTTCCAACCAAAAATCCTTGATTCATTTAATGTGTGCAGATGATATGAAATGTACAGGTTCTTTTTTTTAAATGGCTTACAGTAAATAACAAACACCAAACTGCAGGATTAAATGTGCCTGTTTCAATGCAACAGTCTTGTATTTAATGTGTTCATTTCCACAAATTTCCCAGCCACATGTATGTGTGCACTATTACGATACTAATTTTGTTTATAATGCTTGATTTAATTTAATGAAAATCAACAGTTTCTATTTTTATAGGTTTCTGCCAGATACACCTGGAAAAGTTTCAACCTGAACAAAACAGGGGCACTACTTTTTGTCTTCATGACATCTTTCTTAGTTTTAAGGGCCCTGCATTGTTGACACTTCAATCTCTCCTTTTCAGTTTGCAAACTGTAATTGTAGTGCCTGGAAGGTACTAAATTCGGGCCAAATTATATTTTACATATTGTGTATTTTCCTTGTACATGTACATACATTTGCATTTTTATTCCACGGGCCAAAATGAACTGGCTAGAATTTTTTTTCTTTTTTTCAACTAGCTTATCATGAATTGTTCAATGGAGGTAGTTTGTTTTTAGTTGATCTATAATGAACTACATGAATCATTGCAAGCACCATGTACATGTAATTTGAAATCATTTTGGGAGATCACTTTGCTGTAGGGAGACAACCTGGAGGACAGTTATTGATTTAATAGTGTCTGCCCCTTAAATACAAAAAGCGCATGAGAAGCTCGATGGTGATGATGAAGATAAACAGTGAGGAAATATTTAAAAATGAAACATTCATATTATTTATTCGGTTGCTTTGGTGTCTGGGTAAAAATAAAAATCAAGAAATTTTAATGCCATTACATGTAACATGTTGATATTGAAGGGGAAAGGAATGTTTTCATAAACCAAGTCAACTGGAAAGCACGAATTCAGCGATAGCTACCGGTCCCTATATTCCTTTAGGAGCGGCAACCAGTCTATGTTGAGTCCTTAGGACACGGAGCCAGTCTATCTATGCTAATGCCACACACAGAGTTGACTCGGGGCGGCGATTCGTATGCGGCCAGACCGACCAATGCGCATCAATACACCAGAGGGCGGAATCGAGGTGGAAAAAAGCATTTTATTTGCCCGTCACTATCTGCCTTGCTGGTTTCCGCAGCAGGGGACGCCATGTTTACTCGTTGCTTTGAGAGGAAGAGCTGATCAGTGATTGGTCCAGACGGATCACGTGGCGATCATCTTCGCGTTGAAAAAATTGTAAATGTTAAATTTTTTCTCGAGTTAGATTTCGTTTTTGTGCATATTTTTCGAGTTGAACTATGTGAATTGTTCTTCAATATATTTTTTACAACATTACTGTGTGAAGATCATTTAGACCGATTTCACTGGAACGGGAATTTATTTCTGGGTATATTTCTCGCATTCAACTGAACGACTAGAGAGACCGATTGAGAGAGGTTGAAAGAGTCAGTGAGATTTAAAAAGACTTGACAATTAAAAACTGATCACAGTTTGCTATTGCACTGTAGCGGTCGATAAACCAGCACACACAGGACAGGTGTATTCAAGTTAATAAAAGTCAGCACTTCAAAACTGGAGACAGAAAGTGATGGTGACAGGTGGCATTGAAAGCTGGATAAAAACAGGCTTGACCAGTGGTCTGGGGACTTGCAAAAATGTCAGTGAATCAGCTAATGAGTAGCAGCTGGCATCATGCGTTTCCAGGTGAACAGTGTGTTCATGTGACATCAGCGATGTGAGGACATCAATCTAGATCAGTGATTTTCAACCTATGTGCCGGGCACACTAGTGTGCCGTGGGAGATCGTCTAGGTGTGCCGTGGGAAATTATCCAATTTACTTAATTACTCGAGTGAGTGGCTATGTTTACATGGACACAAGTAACCGGATTTAAGCCTGATCGGAATAAAAATGCTTCATGTAAACATGGCAATCTGAATATTCTAACCCGATCACACTCATTCGGATCAAAATTTCATTCCGATTGAGACGGGTGGGTTATACCGATTGTTAATCCAAATGGTGCGCATGAAAACACTTTTCACAGTGTTCAAGACTCCAGCACAGGCTGCAGATGCACTGTCTACAAGTATGGTTGATGTCCAAGAGTGGCTCCCCCAGAACCACCTATTGCTGAACCTTCAGAAAACAGTTTCAATGTGCTTTTCAATCAAAAAATGTAACCTGCAACGTTTTAAAGTTAATATACATGATCATGACATCAGTTTAGTTACAGAATTCAAATACCTTGGCATTGTACTAGATCCTCAACTCAAATTTAATCTTCATATAAAGAAAATTTCAAAAACAGTAAAAAAAAATCTGAACTGCTTTAAATTAATTAGATATTACATACCTTACGAAGCAGCTGTACTGTATATGCATTCTATGGTTTTTTTCTCATATATCATACTGTTTAACAGTCTGGCTCAAGCAGCCCCTTCCACAATAAGACATATAGGTTCATTATATAATCAAACCCTAAAAATCTTGGACAAAAGCCCATTAGGTGGCATCACTGTAATATTTTAAAAAAAATGCAACTGTTGAGTTTTGAGAGTTTCAATGACCCTCTGTTTTCTGAAATTAACTTTCAAATGTTTCCATAAATCAGCACCCGAGCCACTTGCTGGTTTCATCCAAAGACAGGACAGCAGCAGAGCCACAGGAGTTCTGTTAACAATAACTGTAAAATATTCCACCGCAGAACCACATTTGGACAAACAGCTTTCTCTATAAAGGGGCAGTACAATCTGGAACACCAATGCCAATGAAGTAAAATAATAACAGACTTTAAAACATTCACTAAAAAGGTTAAAAAACTGGCTGAAAATAAACAAGATTGTACCCATGTATGAAATGTTTGTCTGCAGGGTGAGAGTGAATGAAGGGAAGGAATGAATGTGTTTGTTTATAGTGAGTGACGAAGGGAGGGAGGCCTGAAATAGGCAAATGTGAATCAGGTTGTTATATTTGTGTATTATAATATTTATAACTTGTGTATTTATAATGTATTTATAATCTTTTTTGCATTGATGTATGTGGTTATTGTGTATTCTGCTTTCATTTTTTTTTTTTTTTATCTTTTCCTTTCCTTTTTTTCTTTTTACTTGTTTCTCCTTTCTAAAGCCCTTCCAGGGACAAGAGTTACAAATTAGCTAATAGCTATACACTCTTTGTGCAACACATCAGATTGATTGTCATTGATTAATTGTCTGTTTATTGCACTGTCCCTGTCAAATAAACAAATCTATCTATCTATTCCGAACACAGGGCAGAAAATGTTTACTGTGCATGTCTGTACACCAGCCGCACGTCAGCGTGACGTATTTCCGCCTTAGCAGCAGCTAGCGGAAAACATAGCGGGAGTAAAACAAAACTGGTCTGTATCGTCCTGCTGTCTCCCTCTTTTCGTCATATGCAGAAGTAAGTACTTGTAGCTTCATTACGGAGACTAGCAGAAGCAAAAGTACAGTCTGAATAACACAATACAGGTCAATTTCGACATGAAGCGGGGCTCGCTACACCGGAAGTTGCTGCTTCTTCTACTATTTTTTTGAATGTCGGAATGTTGACCTGCGCATGTCAAAATGATTTATTCCGTTCAAACCTGTGACACATGAAAACGCACGTCCTAATCAGATCAGCTTTTTCAGGATCCATGTAAACAGTAAAATTCTGATCTGAATTGTAATTAGATTGAAGAAATTTTGTCCATGTAACTGTGGCCAGTGTCAGAGTAATACTCTTTTCTGGCCAACAAAGCTATTTCAATATTGCTCCCATTTTCCACGACATACCTGTGTAAGCTGAGCTTTTCAAGCTTGACTGTGATAAAAACTAAAACGGAGAGAGACTGAGAGTTGTTGAGGAAGAGGTCCGTGTGTGTCTTTCTTCCATTCTGCCAGGATATCAGCTTTGTGTTCATCTAAACAGGCCCAGGATTCACACTGAGTGAGTATAAATACATTTAGAAACTGTATTGCTAACTATATGTTATTATATTTACTGTGCTAGGGTATAGAGTGTCATTTTGGATGGTGGTGTGCCCCAGGATTTTGTCAATGTAAAAATGTGCCGTGGCTTAAAAAAGGTTGAAAAACACTGATCTAGATATATCAAAGAAATGCACCATTATCTGCAGGAAATCAGACCCACATCTCCTTGAAGTTTGAAAATTGCCATGGGCGGTTGTTGACGTCTTAATTTATATTAATGGATTCTGCGACTGTGACAGATGCTAATAAAGACATGGTTGTGGGTTTGTTTAGCTCATTTTGGAGAAATCGAAAGAAGTTAATACAGTTAGGCCCAGAAATATTTGGACAGTGACACAGTCTTCATGATTTGGGCTCTGCATGCCACCACACTGGATTTGAAATGAAACAACTACAACTGAAGTGCAGACTTTAAGGTTTAATTCAAGGGGTTGAACAAAATACCGTATATGATTAAACATGTAGGAATTATAGCTATTTTTATACAAACACTCCTCATTTCAGGGCTCAAAAGTAATTGGACAAATAAACATAACCCTAAGTAAAATGTTACTTTTCAATATTTTGTTGAGAATCCTTTGCAGGCAATGACTGCCTGAAGTCTGGAACCCATGGACATCACAAAACACTGGGTTTCCTCCTTTGTGATGCTTTGCCAGGCCTTTACTGCAGCTGTCTTCAGTTGTTGCTTGTTTGTGCCTTTCTGCCTTAAATTTTGTCTTGAGCAAGTGAAATGCATGCTCGATTGGGGTGAGATCTGGTGATTGACTCGGCCATTGCAGAATATTCCACTTCTTTGCTTTAAAAAACTCCTGGGTTGCTTTTGCAGTATGTTTTGGATCATTGTCCATCTGTACTGTGAGGCGCCGTCCAATCAACTTTGCTGCAGTTGGCTGAATCTGAGCAGAAAATATATCCCTATACACTTCAGAATTCATTCGGCTGCTTCTGTCTTTTGTCACATCATCAATAAACACAAGTGACCCAGTGCCATTGGAAGCCATGCATGCCCATGCCATCACACTGCCTCCACCGTGTTTTACAGAAGATGTGGTGTGCTTTGGATCATGAGCTGTTCCAATTCTTCTCCAAACTTTCTTCTTCCCATCATTCTGGTACAGGTTGATCTTAGTCTCATCTGTCCAAAGAATGCTGTTCCAGAACTGGGCTGGCTTCTTCAGGTGTTTTTTTGGCAAAGTCAATTCTGGCCTTTCTATTTTTGAGGCTGATTAATGGTTTGCACCTTGTGGTGAATCCTTTGTATTTACTCTCATGAAGTCTTCTCTTTATGGTAGACTTAGATACTGATACACTTGCTTCCTGGAGAGTGTTCTTCACTTGAGTGGATGTTGTGAAGGAGTTGTTCTTCACCATGGAAAAGATTCTGCTAGTTGTCTTCCGTGGACGTCCAGGCCTTTTTGAGTTTCCAAGCTCACCAGTACACTCTTTTTTCTCAGAATGTACCAAACTGTTGATTTGGCCACTCCTAACATTTCTGCTATCTCTCTGATGGATTTCTTCTTTTTTTTCAGCTTCAGGATGGTCTGTTTCACCTCCATTGAGAGCTCCTTTGACTGCATGTTGTGTGTTCACAGCAACAGCTTCCAAATGCAAATGTCACACCTGGAATCACCTGGAATCAACTCCAGACCTTTTAACTGCTTAATTGATGACAGGTTAACAAGGGAAGAGCCCATGCAGCCTTGTTAATTTTTTTTTTTCAGCTTCTGAGTCAATTGTCCAATTACTTTTGGTCCCTTGACAAAAGAGGCGGCTACGTATTAAAGAGCTGTAATTCCTAAATCCTTGCTCCTAAATCCCTATGCTCCAATTTGGATGGGAATACTCTCAAATTACAGCTGAGAGTCTGCACTTTAAGCCATATTGATTATATAATTGTATCCTGAATATGTTTTCGTAAACAGCTAAAATAACAAAACTTGTGTCACTGTCCAAATATTTTTGGGCCTAACTGTATAGTGGTGTTCCATTCGTTCATCTGTCCATCCACATTTCCCAGGAATCCTGACCTTTTCTCTTTCCCTCCAGATGTGCCTCAGTTACATGACTATAAGGAGGAGGTTCTCACTCTTCAGCAGTTCTGTAACCAGCAGGAGAGGAACTTCAGTCTGGACCAGGAGGAACAACAGGATACGCAGATTAAAGGGGAAGATGAAGAGCAGCTTGGACTGAAGCAAGAGACTGATTCCTTCATGGTGACTCCAACTTATGAGAAAAATGACCAAAGTCAGCCTGAACCAAACAGGGAACAGCTCTTCTTTCACAACTCTCCTGAAATTGAGATCCAAAACCAGAAAGCAGGTAATCATGTAAAGCCAGGCTCAAGTAACAATAAAAAGCTGAAGCCATGGAAGGGAGTTCACAGAAATGGAAAACACAGAAAGGATGTAAACAACTGTATGTCAGAGAATCAGTTCAAAAAACACACTGGGGAAAAATCTGTCAACTGTGCTGCAAGTGACAAAGAATTAATGAATGGGTCTGTACAGAAAAATCAAGTCAGAACAAGTACTTGCAAGAATGCATGGACTTGCCCAATGAAAAGCCGCACTAAGGAAAAACGATATCCCTGTGAAACGTGGGAGAACTTTTAGCCGTAATAGTTATTTGAAATTTCACTCGAGAATTCACACAGGTGAAAATCTGTTCTTTTGTGAAACATGTGGGAAATGTTTTATTACAAGTAATTATTTAGAAATTCACTTAAACAGCCATAAAAATGAAAAGCTCCATTCCTGTAAAGTCTGTGGAAAAAGTTTCACCGCTTCTAACGTATTAAGCACCCATATGAGAACACACACTGGTGAGAAGCCATATTCATGTAAAACATGTGGGAAACAGTTTCGTCAAAAAGGTCATTTGTCTCGTCACATGGGAATTCACACTGGTGTGAAGCCATATTCTTGCAAAACATGTGGGAAAGGGTTCATCTGTAACGATAAGTTGGCTCGACATTTAGAAACCCACAAAGGTCTAAAGCCTTATTCTTGTGAAACATGTGGGCAGAGATTTGCTACCCGTCAAAATTTGAAAGGTCATTTGAGAATCCACCAAGATGATAAATCGTACACCTGTAAAACATGTGGGAAAAGTTTCACTAATCACAGCGGTTTAACTTACCACATGAGAACTCACACAGGAGAGAAGCTTCATTCTTGTGAATCATGTGGGAAATGTTTTGTTTTTAACTCTATGTTGCGTAGGCATATGTTGACGCACACTGGTGAATAGCCATTTTCTTCTGAAATATGTGGGAAGGCTTACAATAGAAGGAATGGTTTTGTCTGACACATAGCATCTCACAAAGATGTGAAAGCACATTCTCGTAAAACATTTGGCTAAGTCTAGTCCAGTAGCTCTATCCATTCATTAATTGTGAGACTGACGATATGGCAACAATAATCTTTTTCTTGAAAAAGATTCTACTTTCCCCTTAGACTTTTATATGCCAGTTGCACCCTTTATGCTGTTGTTACATTCCCCGGTGGAGCTAGGTGATGAAGGGACAACGTAATTTTGTTTATGTTGGTTTTTTCAGGTATTCCCCTCTCCCTATTGTGTGCATGTTCATGAGAGCTTTTCATGTACTGCCCCTTTAAGATGTGTCTGCAGAGTTACAAATGCAGGCACGTAACTCCATAAGCAGCGCAGTCAGTGCTGTTCAGATGGAGCAGAACAATTAAAAATGGCTTGTAATGAAAACAAACGCGTTCTCCATCTACCTAGTGTGTGACGATTCAGGGTTTCCGCTGGTAACATTTCCACCTGGTGGGCCGCCACCCCTGAAACTATGCCACCATGCTAAGGAAAAATAAATGAAGAAATGACCGCTGGTAACAGGAACAATAAGGAAGAGTCGCTTTGCAAACAAGTGTGGTTAGGATTTATATGTAGGGAAAGGCAAGAGTGACTGATGAATTGCTGAGAATTTACTTCACCAGCCAGTCCAATATTAACTAATTTACGTTAATTATTATGTACACGGCTTAAAGTTTTCCAGTACCGTGCCAGATTTCCAGCGTGTGCTGTTTTGATATTTTGTTTGGCTGTGGGGAAATTTACTTCCTATTTCTGTATGCAGAAACACTTTTTGTCCAACCTATCTGCAATGGTGGATGAATAATGTTCAAAATAAACAGTCAGTTCTGCATAGTTTGGAGGGTTGTTTTTTTTTAAGATATTTAGAGCAGTGAATATAGTATTTGGGATGGCGGAACGTATTAAGCGTGCACGCTCCACTGATCTCAACCATAGCTCACGCCCCATTAGCGAGGACAGAGCCAAGTGAAGCCACCTGTCCGCCATATTATGGAGGGAATTGAGTTGACATGTTTAGCAGCCGTCGATTTCTATTGTTCACTGGTTGCGCAAGATTATGTATCTCCATGCCAAGAAGTTCAAAATCTGTTGGGGTTTTTTTTTATTTTATGTGTGTGTGTGGGGGGGGGGGGTGTTATTGAGGTAAAAGTAAAACCGTTTACTACTAAACCCTTTTGGAAGTACTAATATGGCGGCCCGGTGGATCCACTTCTACCAGCCAATGATCCATCTAGTTTTCCTATAGATATAAGTGGCGTGCTTCTAATCTTAGCTACAGCGAGAGTGAGTCACTTGAAACGCGAGTGTTTCATCCTTCAGCATACAGAAAACCTTTCATACATTCTGTAGGATGGAGAGTAAGTTTTTTAGGCCTCAGGAAGATGTCCTAATTGACAAAGGACTTAAAAGCAAATAGTGCTGGACATGGACTGAAGAAATGGACAGAGACAGGAAGCCTTTTGGTAGCTGGTGTAAAAAAAATTAGAGAACCAGGAGCTTATTTCTGCACATTGTGCTTGAAATAATGCAATTTTGAATATTGTATACAGTTCACTGTTGCTGTTTACAATTTGTTATTAAAAATACATGGTGCAAATGTTGCACATTTCATTATAAAATAGTAAATCAATGGCCTTTTCCCATATACCCTTTACTGAATGGTTGCTAATCAAGTCTTATTCCACCAGTGAATTAGGCTATGGTCACACTGCAGATCTTGATGCTCAATTCCGATTTTTTGCTGCAATCCGAATTTTCTTGTGTGGGCATTCACATTATAATTTAAATGCGACCCCCATCAGACTGGAGTATGAATGGTCTCCAGCTATAAAGTGACCCGCATGCGCAGAAGAAAACACAACGTCAGACACAGCGCTGTGTTTGAGGAAGTAAATATGAGCACCGAACAATTGAGGGGACAGAACTTCTTCGCCTTTGATGCAGCGCCGCAAAATAAATGTTAAACATTCAGAAATGTTTATGTACAAAATAAATGAGGCCACCTTCATTCCTCTACATGCCAGATGACCACATTTTTTTTTATAAATGTGCCATTGCTGTGCGCATGTAATGTCTATGGCTTCAGCCCCAAACACCCCTGCCTGCAATTTTGAAGTTATTATGCAGTCTTGAGCCAACAAAAATTACAGTCCAGTGATAAAGGAAAGGAGATTGATTAAAAAGAGAGCACAAATCAACTGTGTCTCCCATGCCCGCGGCATCTGCCACCACAGAATTGTAGCGTCTCTATCTCACTTCAATGAGGAAAAAGTCAGATGAAATGTGACAAGACTGTTCAGATGGAAGTTGCTTTGGAAAATATTGGATACGATTCGGACCTAGGACTACATATGAAAGTGGCCTGGGTCTGGTGTGAAAAAATCAGATCTGTGTTGTTCAGTCAGTCATTAAAAAAATCAGATATGGGTCACATTTGTGCAAAAAAATCGGAATTGGGCATTAAAACCTGCAGTGTGACCATAGCCTAAGTTCACTTGACTGAGTTTCACATACCCTTATTCATAAATTTCATGTTATAGATTGTAGGTCATTCTGTACATAATTATATAACTTGATAGCAACAGCATCCTAAATGTTAGATGTTTGCGTCATATTAGAGTGGGATGGAATACTATTGCCACCTACTGACCTTCCTTGGTATTGCTGTTTCAAACAGTCCATCATAATCTAGTCTGAATTTATCAATGGGTATGGCAGATATATTACTAGCTGGTTTCAAGGAAAATTATTTTCTTATATATATATGTACACACACACACATGCAAAATAGTTAGGGATAGTCGGCTTTTGGGTGAAATTTCAGGATGCACCTAAAATGCACGAGAATCTTTACAGGTGAACTTAATTTGACCTTCTCTAACCTTTTGAATGCACAAGTCCAACTGTTCAATGTTTGAGTACTTTTTGCGTAACTTGCTGTTCTCTAACAAGGTGCTTAACGGCAAAATTCACAACAGGTGTTTGATCCATGAATCAACCAGTACATTTTCTGGTTCAATTAGAACTGGTATTTAAACAGTCCTCTTCATGCTGTTCACATTTTGACATCATGAGACCAAGACAACACCTCACAATTGATCAACAGTACCTCGCCAGTGCAAGGCTTCAAACAGGATGTTCTCAGAGGAAAGTGGCCACTGAGCTTAGAGTGTCATCAGCAGGTTGCAACAGAGATACAGAGAGACTGGAAGAGTCACAGAAAGGCATAGAAGTGGATGTCCTTTGGCCACATCCCACGCTGATGACCGTTTCATTGTGAACAGTGCCCTGCAGAACTGGATAATGAATGCCACTCAACTCCAGGCACATTTAAGGGAGGTGAGAGGCACACAAGACCATTTGAAATGGTTTACAGTCATGTGAAAAAATTAGGACACCCTGTATAAGCCTGTGTGTCTTTTTTTTTAACATATTTGGAAATATGGATATTTAATATCAATGTTAAAAATACCGGGAGATTCATGTAATACAACTAAACAATTAAAAATGAATTCAAGACTTTTTTCACATTTTCTATAAAATGTAATTCTAAACAAATGGTGAGGAATAAATTGGGACACCCCCACATTCATTCCCACTTAAAATGGCTAAAATAAATGTTAAATAATGCAAATAAAAACAAAAACGTTAGACATAGATATGTGAACATTTATTAATAAAGAACTGAATATTTAATGGGGTGTCCTAATTTTTTCACATGATTGTACATCAGCATGGTCTGCATGCTAGACGACCTACAAGGGTACCCGACGACACCACCGGGCACATGTGTCATCGTTTTGCATGGGCCAGGGAGCATTTCAGTTCAGTTCAATTCAATTTTATTTGTATAGTGCCA
Source organism: Pholidichthys leucotaenia (assembly GCA_020510985.1). Lineage (NCBI taxonomy): Eukaryota > Metazoa > Chordata > Actinopteri > Cichliformes > Pholidichthyidae > Pholidichthys > Pholidichthys leucotaenia. The sequence goes on from CM035844.1 coordinate 307,116,167, forward strand.
TTTCACAACAAAAGTCATCTCATAGCACTTTCAACTGTAGGGGAATCCCCCACAGTTACAGAAAAACCCCAGCAATCAGGCAATCCCCGTGAGCAAGCACTTGGCGATGGTGGAGAGGAAAAACTCCCTATTAACAGGAAGAAACCTCCAGCAGAACCAGGCTCAGGGAGGGATAGTCATCTGCTGCAACTGGCTGGGGGGTGAGGGGATAGAGAAGATGAAAAGAACAGACATTTAGAGAGCAAACAGCACGATGGGGACTCAATCTATGGGAGAGAACAAACAAATGTTAATGACCAGCAAAAAAAAAAATTTCATTGAGAGTGAAGAAAGGAGTGAAGCCCAGTGCATTATTGGAGGCCCCAGCTGCCTAAACCTATTAGCGGCATAACTAAGGGAGGGTTCAGAGACACATGATCCCTCCCTAATTGTAGGCTATATCAAAAAGGAAGGTTTTAGTCCTATTCTTAAAGGGTACCTGTGGTGGTCGTCTAAACGCATTCAACTTGAAAACATTAGGCAAAGTATTTGTTATTTGGTTAAATAATTATTGCCAGCCATATACCACCAGAGAAATATGAAAATACAACCGCAGGCATGGCCAGCCAATGAAAACTCTGAGCGCAACCATGACACATGCGGATGTGACATCACTTCGTTGATACTCAACAGTCAATGCTCCGCCTGTATGAGAGACTAGGGTGCTGTTGTGAGTGTTTTTATTCTATTATGGCTGAATTGTCGGACTCTGAGGAAGAATTCGTCCAACATGGCTACAGGTTTGAGCCAGAAAGGTCTTCTGAGGGTTAAAGTGACGAAGTGGTCCTCACACACAACGCAATTTCATCTGTGCCCTGTTCCGAGATTGCGCATTCACTTTTCCGCTCCGATCTTCTGACAAGGTGAGCTGGGTTTGGGTACACAAAAGAAGTGTTTATCTTTGTTTTTTCGCTTATTATTGAGACATCCAAAGGCTTTACATTCCGCCATGTTGCGATATCCATATCGCATTGTATGTTTTTGTTTTTACAAGAGCGCTGAGTGTCTGCTCCTCTGCTCTGCTGCTCTCTCTCTCTGCTGCTCCCGCGGCGAGGGAGGAGCCGAATCATCTGCCGTCTGGCGGCCGTTACGAGCTCAGATCAGACGAGACGACCCGCTGAATTTAAGCATTTATTTATTTATTTTCTACTCGTTTTAGTTCTGCATTTAATATAAACCCTGAGTTTGAAATAAACGTTTGAATTTTGGTCCTCACACACAACGCAACGCGCCGAGTGTCTGCCGCTCTGTATATAGTTTTAGAATCATCTGCCGTCTGCATACCTGCCAACTACTCCGGTTTTGCCGTAATGGTTCCGGTTTTTCAGACCCCGTTCTGTGTTCCGGTTTTATTATTCAAAATTACGGTTTTTCACTAAAAAATTCAGTCAAAAATTTTAAATTGTAAAAAAAACACGGAAAACACGAAAGCAATTCCAAACACGCTGTCGCTCGGAATCGTATCTAAATTTAGAACAAAGGCAATCGGCACTGCTTCATGTAGGTATATTGCGCATGTGCGAGAGGTCTGAGCCAATTTTCCATGTGCAATCGCGAGGCAATCAGGTAAGAATTATTACGTTTTCATCATGGAGTCTGCCGGAGAAAAATCACTAACGAGCGTGAAACACAAACGAAAATTACAGTCTTTTCGTGAGGAATACAGCAAAGCATTTCCGGGAGTAGTTATTCGCTCAAGAAGGGGTGAAAATTACGCAAATTGCACTTTGTGTAGACAAGACTTTTTGATTGGACATGGCGGAATCAGCGATGTGAAAGACCACGTAAGAACGAAAAAACACAAGACCAGTGCCAGTGACGCTAGCGGCAAACTTGAAGAACATGTGCTGTGTAATTGCAAGCCTTGTCATGCTTGGTGTATCATGTAAACACATAAAATATCAGAGCGATTTTGCCGTCATTTACGCACGTGTCTGTGTCAGTGCTAGTATACCCTGCTGATATTTCTAGTCTTCTAGTTACCTCCGCCAAGGAGGTTATGTGATCATCAGCGTTGGTTTGTCTGTTTGTCTGTTTCTTTGTTAGCAAGATAACTCAAAAAGTTATGGACGGATTTTCATGAAATTTTCACAGATTGTCAGAAATGGGGTATCCTACAGATGATTAGATTTTGGTGGTGATCCAGATCACCGTCTGGATCCAGGAATTTTTTAAAGGATTCTTTTTTTTTTTTTTTAATTTAACATTGCGAGATAGGGGCATTTTCAATATTTTATTTATGATGTTAAACACTGTATGGGGGGGGACTGTGGCGCTTGGCGGAGGTCTGCGCTGTCCGAGTGCTTTTCTAGTATTCATAATACATCACATCTGGCCTATTCGAAGTTCTATGCAGTGTTAAGATAGTCTTTTGAATGCAAATTTAATGAATGAATGACTCTTTATTTTGGATAGATTAAAAGTAAAGAATAAAAAGAAACAGAATAATATAACAAAGGCGAAAAAATCCAACAAGGTCAAATTAAACAAGAACTCCTCTGATTATACAGTTCAACATACACTACCGTTCAAAAGTTTGGGGTCACTTAGAAATTTCCTTATTTTTGAAAGAAAAGCACTGTTTTTTTCAATGAAGATAACTTTAAACTAATCAGAAATACACTCTAATATCTAATATACATTGCTAATGTGGTAAATGACTATTCTAACTGCAAATGTCTGGTTTTTGGTGCAATATCTACATAGGTGTATAGAGGCCCATTTCCAGCAACTATCACTCCAGTGTTCTAATGGTACAGTGTGTTTGCTCATTGCGTCAGAAGGCTAATGGATGATTAGAAAACCCTTGTACAATCACGTTAGCACAGCTGAAAACAGTTTAGCTGGTTAGAGAAGCTATAAAACTGACCTTCCTTTGAGCAGGTTGAGTATCTGGAAAAAAATTATTATTTCAAATACGAATCATTATTTCTAACCTTGTCAATGTTTTGACTATATTTTCTATTCATTTTACAACTCATGGTGGTAAATAAGTGTGACTTTTCATGGAAAACACAAAATAATTGTCTGGGTGACCCCAAACTTTTGAACGGTAGTGTAAGTTATCTGAAATGGGTGATGGCTGAAGCCGCAGCTTATATTGCCCACCCATGTTCCATCCAAGAATTCAAAAGAAAAACAAAACGAGAGCGATTACAATTCAGAACAAAGCTAAGACAAAACGTGATAAAAAAAAAACTAAGTAACAACACAACACAGACTGGCTATGACAATCCTTATGTGATTTTACATGTCATCTTGTATATATGTTTGGAGTATTTCTTCCTTTAGTTTTTGTTTAAATTGTCCAAGCGTTGTACATGATTTTAATTCAGGTCCAAAATCGTTCCATAATCTGACTCCTTGCACTGAAACACAGTGTTGCTTGGTGGTAGTTCTCACTGAAGGTTTTTGAAATATACATGTTCCTCTGAAATGATATTGTTTCTCCCTTATTTGGAACAACTTTTGGATATTGCGGGCAGTGACAGATTCTTAGCTTTAAACATTATTACTGCAGTTTTAAAGTCAACCAGATCTTTCAACTTGAGAGCTTTTAATTTAAGAAAAAGTGGGTTTGTTGGTTCCCTGTAAGCAGCTTTGTTTATTATTCTAATAGCTCTCTTCTGAAGCATAAAGACTTGATATATGTTTGTTTTATATGTATTTCCCCATACTTCAGTACAATATGTCATGTATGGGAGTATTAATGAATGATACAAAGTATATAATGTGGGTTGATTCAGCAAATATTTCGCTCTGTGTAGTATTGCAATTGATTTAGATATTTTACCTTTAATATAATTAATATGTGACTTCTATGTCAAATGCTAATATTTGTTTGACACTGCGGCCCCTGGACCCCGGCTAGCTACTAGGCTTTTCAGGTTTGAAAGTTGAAGAAATATGCGGTTGTTAGCTACATTCTAACTTGATTTAATGCTAATATTTGTATGGCAAATATTAGCATTATTATTATTAGCATTAGCATCGGCCCCTGGACCCCGGCTAGCTACTAGGCTTTTCAGGTTTGAAAAGTTGGCAGGTATGCGTCTGGCGGCCGTTACAACCTCAGATCAGACGAGACGACCCGCTGAATTTAAGCATTTATTTATTTATTTTCTACTCATTTTAGTTCTGCATTTAATATGAACCCTGAGTTTGAAATAAACGTTTGAATTTGAATTTGAATATCCCGAAAGCAACTGCTCATCCGGGCACTCCAGGCTCAGCCAATACTGATCCAGATCGCGGTGTCAACGAAATTACGTCACAGGAAGCGTCCGGGCAGGCCATGTAGCCGCTAGTATGGCTGCACCCATGTTTTGCTGACATAGCTGAACCAGCACATCAGCAATGGATTTATATCAAATTGCTTTGAACATGAATTTCAACTTAAACTTGAACTAGAACGTGAGACAGGGGCTCAATATACAGTGATCCCTCGCTACTTCGCGCTTCACCTTTCGCGCCCTCAGTGCATCGCGGATTTTTCAAAAATATTCATCAAAAATTCAAAATTGAGAAATAATGGGCGGGCGCTAGCAGAAGGCAGGGAGACTACATTAGACCATCAGGTATCAACACGGAGAGCCGCACAGCTCAAAAAATCCACCTCTCTGTTCGCTGTTCTCGTGTTGGCTCGGCTCGGAAATCTCGCAAGCTGATTGGCTGAGACGTTTCACCCCGCAAGCTGATTGGCCGAGACGTTTCACCCACCTCCTCTCCCTGCCGAGCGCCCATGAAGGGAAGGAAGACCGCATTCATTGCTCTTTATCGCTCGTGTTACGTAGTCTCGCCGCGTGGAACTTTTTGCTGTTCTCTTGTGCCATTTTGTGCGAAATAGTCTTCCCGTCGAGCCACTACGCCGCCTCCTGCAGCTTCTCCAGCTCTACCGGAAGCTGCCCTCGATGATCCTGCGCCTCTAGCGCCTGACGATGAGGCGTCACCTGAGGAGCAGTAAAGCTCTCATTAACCTGTGAAGTAAATCATCTTCATCTTGAGTTACGTATCTTGTTATAAGAATAAAAGAGTTCTAAAAACATATTTATGTACACTTTATTTACATCTACGTATGTATGTACACGTACACACACACACACACACACACACGTATCATATGAGAGAGAGAGAGTGAGAGAATGAACGTACGTATTATTTATGGATGACGTCATTAGGGGTGACGCTACTTCGCGGTTTTTCACTTTTCGCGGTCGGTTCTGGAACCCATTAACCGCGATAAGTGAGGGATCACTGTAATATCTTTTTTTTCACGACCACCACAGGTACACTTTAAAAACAGAGATCGAGTCTGACTCCCAAATCCAGATTGGCAGCTGGTTCCACAGGAGAGGAACTTGATAACTTAAGGCTCTGCCTCCCATTGTACTTTTGGAGATTTTAGGTATTTCAAGTAATCCAGCGGAGGGTAGTGCTCTGTTAGGATAATATGGTAGGATCAGATCTTTTAAATAAAAAGGGCCTGATTGTTTAGAGCTTTGTAAGTAAGAAGAAGGATTTTAAACTTAATTCTATACTCTATGGGAAGCCATTGAAGGGAGACCAGAACTGGAGAGATATGATCTCTCTTTCTAGTACCTGTTAAACTCTTGCTGCAGCATTTTGGATCAACTGAAGACTTTTTAGAGATGTTTTAGGACAACCTGATAATAAAGAATTACAATAATCTAATCTAGAGCTAACAAAAGCATGGATCAGTTTCTCAGCATCACTCTGAAACAAGATGCTCCTAATCTTGGCAATATTACGCAAATGATAGAAGGCAGTCTTAGAAACAAATTTAGTATGTGAACTGAAAAACAGATCCATACCTGTCAAGTGATACGGTTTCGCCGTATTTTAATACGGGGAAAATGCAATTCTAGCAAATACGGGCGTATTGCCATTTCTGTACGCCAAAAAGAAAAATATACGGAAAAAAAAAATTATTGAGAGTGTGGAGGAACACCTCGTGTGTGACCCCCACAGCATACGGGGCTGGCAGAGCGCTCAGCGTGAGCAATTATCAGAACAGTGAGAGGTATGGACTGATCATTATGCAGATGCGCCTCACACCCTCTTTCGTCCTGCAGCTCCGGAACAGAGAGGAATCCCGGCGCCAGTAATCCTGCGGCTGATATGTGTGACTCTAATGCAAATGTCCATGCTTTCCTGCTGTATACTGTGATGCCAATGTGCCATGCATGCATTGTCTGAGCTGGGTATATAAGTTGACTGCATATCTCTTGCTCACTCTCTTTTTGATCACTCGCATTGCTTGTTGCTGACTTTGAGACGCAGGGCTCGCTCCAGCACGCTGCCACAGCGCTGAGCGAGCCTCGTGGAGGATGAATAAAACACCCTTTTAAACTTCAGTTCACCGTGTCCGCCTGCACTTATTTTGTTCCTCCACAAGAGAACCTAAAATCAACTGAACAGTAATTCGATGCCTGGCAAAAATGAGCGCACCTAACCAAGTTCATCCAAGTGCATTAGTGTAACAAAGCTGACAATTAAAAACTCTTTAAATCCAAGTGTATATATCTAGCTGACGATTAAGAGCTATATTCAGAATTATTCTTATTGTGTACTTTCAAATTAAGACCTACCTACCTTGTGCTAATGTAAAGTTGAAAAATATTGTATTTTATTTATTTATTTTTATTTATTTATTTATTATTAATATTATCATTTTTAAAATTTATTTATTTATTATGTTTTTATTTATTTTTTTGTGCTACTTGGCTTATTATTTTCACATTACCAAAAAGTTATGGCTCAAGATTGTGTCCATATAAGTGTACACTTGAATAAATATGTTTGAAATAGTTCATGTTGCAACTGTTGTTGTTTGTTTGTTTTTTGTGTTTTTTGATTTTTTTTTTTGCTTCAGTTTTCTTTCATCTGCCGATAAATACAGTTTTTAAGTACTCAGTACAGGTGTGAAAGCCCCCCCAATAAGGGAGGCATGAGGTATGCCTTGACAGGTATGCAGATCTTGATCAAAAATAACTCCAAGGTTCCTTACAGAGCTATTAAGAGAAAGAGTAACCGCATCCAAACTAAAAATTTGATTTGGAAAGGTATTTCTAAGGTTTTTTTGGACCAACAAGAATGACTTCAGTCTTATCTGAATTTAATAGCAGGAAATTACAAGTCATCCAAGCTTTGATTTCCTCAAGACAGGTATCTAACTTGGCTAATTGATTACTATCATCTGGCTTCATTGGCAGATATAATTGTGTGTCATCTGCATAACAATGAAAATGTATACAGTGATTTCTAATAATGTTGCCTAACAGAAGCATATATAAACTAAAAAGAGTAGGTCCTAGCACATATCCCTGTGGAACTCCATGGCTAAGCTTTGAGTTGAAAGAAAACTCATTATTGACATGAACAAACTGGAACCTCTCAGATAAATAAGATCTAAACTACTGCAACGAAGTTCCATTAAGTCTAACATAGTATTCTAATCTGTCAAGTAGAACATTATGATCGATGGTATCAAAAGCTGCACAAAGGTCTAAAAGGACAAGAACAGAAACAAGTCCATTATCAGATGCGAAAAGGAGGTTGTTAATGACCTTCACTAAGGCTGTTTCAGCACTATGATGGATTCTAAACCCAGATTGAAACTCTTCAAGTAAACCATTTCCCTGCAAGTGGTCAAATAATTGCGTAGCAACAACTCTAAGATTTTTGAACTGAAAGGGAGATTAGAGATTTGTTTATCGTTAGCTAAAACTCCTGGATCCAGCGTTGGCTTTTTGAGTAAGGGTTTAATTACAGCCGTTTTAAAAGCCTGCGGTACATGGCCTGAAGTTAATGAAGAATTGATTATTTGAAGAATAAAGCTACCAATAAGTGGGAAGTCTTCTTTAAATAACCTGGTAGGAATAGGGTCTAAAAGACAAGTTGACTGCTTGGATGAGGAAATTATTTTGTCTAACTCTGAAAGGTCAATTGGAGTAAACTCATCCAAACATATATCAATTGAAGGAGTTGTAGTAGTTACTGTATTTAAGTTAACGGTGGGGAGAATCTGATTGGTTTGATCTCTGATGGATGAAATTTTATTATTGAAAAAGTTCATAAAGTCCTGACTAGTAAGCGCTAAGGGAATGCTAGGATTGACAGAGTCCTGACTCTTTGTCAGCCTGGCTACAGTGCTGAAAAGAAACATAGGATTATTCTTGTTCTCTTCTATTAATGCAGAATAATAACTCGTTTAGCTTTTCTAAGATTTTTTAGAAATTAAAAGATGATTTCTCCAAGCTAAATAGATTTCATCTAAATTAGTGGAGCACCATTTTCTTTCTAATTGACGAGTCTTCTGTTTTAAGCTACGAGTTTCTGTGTTGAACCAAGGGATTAAAAATCTCTGATTAGACTTTTTCTTTTTTAAAGGGGCCACCATGTCTAGAGTCTGATGCAGAGAAGCCGTAACACTATCTACCATGCTATCAATTACAGAAGGAGCAAGCTGTCTATAGCTTATTTCCGTTGTGTTGACACATGGCATAGAGGAAACAATCTGCATAAATTTGGTAACAACATCATCTGAGAGGCATCTACTGTAGTAATATTTTTCTTTAGGAGCCAAATAGTCAGAAATAGTAAAATCAAAGGTTAACAGACAATGGTCTAACAGTACAGGGTTATGAGGAGGCACTACCAGATTTTCTATTTCTATGCCATATGTCAGAACAAGGTCCAATGTATGGTGGAGATAATGGGCAGAATTTCCTACTTTCTGAGAAAACCCCATCAAGTCTAATATTGAATTAAATGCCATATTAAGGCAGTCACTATCTACATCTACATGTATATTAATGTCCCCTACTATAATTATTCTATCTGATTTCAGCACTAAATCAGCTAAGAATTATGCAAATTTGGATAAAAACTCTGAGTAGGTTGATGGAGGACGATAAACTATGGCAAATAAAATTGGGTTTAGCCTAAAATTGCTAAAATGCCCAATACTGAGGATCAGGCCCTCAAAGGAATGATAACGTGTGTTTTGCTTAACATTAACTAGTAACTTGGAATGGTAAATTGTTGCTACTCCTCCTCCACAACCTTTACGCTGGACAAGGGACCAGTGGGCCTCAGTGCTGTTCTCTGAAAGTCAATTCATGCTGAGCAGAGATCATGACCATCAGCGATGTTGGAGATGTCAAGGAGACCGCTATGCATCAACCACTGTTGTCACCAGACAATCCTTTGGTGGAGGTGTTGTTACAGTCTGGGCAGGTATGTCGAGTCAATACAGAACTGCCCTACATCTTGTGAATGGTACAGTGACAAGCCAATATTACCTGAATAACATCATTAATCCAGTCATTATGCCCTTATAAGAACAACACAGGCCAAATTTTATGTTCATGAATGACAATGCTCCAGCTCATCGAGGTCGCATCATTAGGGAGTGGCTGCTAGAGGCTGGGATACCTCAAATGGAGTGGTCTGCACTTTCTCCAGACCTGAGTCTCATAGAAAACCTATGGGATCAGCTGAGTCGCTGTGTAGAGTCTCATAACCCTACACCCCACAACCTCAATGACCTGAGGACCACCCTTCCAGAAGAGAGGAATGCCATACCTCCGCAGACAGTAAGTCAACTGGTGAACAGCATGAGACGTCGTCGTCAAGCTGTAATTGATGACCAAGGGCACATAAGTTATTGAGACATTGGCAGTTTTTGTTGTGGTTTACCCGCCACTGTTGTTGGCTTTTGTTTCAATAATTTGTTTGAGATGAGGAAAATACCATTGCGTGCTTCTACTTGCATGTCCTACTGTCATGATATTATGTCACTGTAGTGTGAACTTTTTACATTTTCCATAAATTTCATCCAAAAGACAAATATCCCTAACTTTTTGGGAGTACTCTCTGTGTGTGTGTGTGTGTGTGTGTGTAAAATATGGATATATGTGCATGCACGTGTGTCTCTACCCCTGTGAACCTGCTTCCCGAAAAAGTTCACAAGTTTTTTTTTTGCTTGAACCCCTGTTATGTGCCTGGCAAATTAAGATGACCAAAATTCCCCATGTCAGTGACATTAATCCATCCACAGCTTTCAGACAAACTAAACGTGCCAACATTTGGATTTCAAAATAAGGGAGGTTTTTCCTGCTGTCTAGTTGTTGAGGAGATTTCTAAACTATAAATGTATACAAGTATTATAACAGAAATAACTGCATCTTTGGTCATTTAAGTTATTTCATTAAGTATAATTTTATTAATATTTCTTTTAAATCAGAGTTAAATTATTGGTCTGTTCTGGCTCTGCAAAAGTATGGTCAAAAGTGTAAATTGTATAAGGAAAAAAGTCAAAATTTTACCACAATCTTTCAAATTTATTGAAAAAAAAACCTGCAATTTTATGAAAAATAGACAAAATTATAAAATAATCCACAAATGTATAATAAAGCCTCAAATTTACAAGAAAAGTCATAATTTTACAAGAGGAAATTATAAATGAGAAAAATGGTTTCAAATTTAGATAAATTTACAGAAAAAAGGAGAAAACTATAAGAAAATTGTTATAAATTTTGGAGAAAAACCTCAACTCTCAAGACTGAAGTCATTACTCAAGTTTTTATTTAAGTAGGTGCTCTTTGTGCCCTTAACCCAAATAGAAATTTTTGGTTGTCTACTTTTGATTATTATTTTCATGGCACTGCTTTGACATGAGTAGAATATCCACCTCTGATCATATAATTTAAGTATGCATGAGTTAATTACTATTAACTCATGCATCTTTTTTCCCTCTTTCCTACTCTCTCAATGGAAAAAATAAACACTAGAAAAAAAATATAAAAAACACATATTTTTGTCATTTATATAAACCATGACAAAAAAAATCCTGCATGACAAAACGTGGCACTTGGTATTTTCTAACCTGTTTGTATACCACCATAGACAGAGAGAGAACCTGAATTAGACAGAGCTCAGAGGGAATGATGAGACATGTATATGGGAACGAAACATTCTCTTATTTTACTCCTTTATTTTCTGTTTAACCATCTTCTTACTATACAATATATTGTAACGTCGGGGCCATGTTAAGGGGGGCAGGGATTTCCCAGCATGCTTTGCCAGTTGAAAACGTTACTGTGTGTGTGTATTAAATGTGTTATTACTGAGTTGTACTGCTGTGTCATTATAACTGCGTTATAATGACCCAGCAGTGTTTAGCAGGATTAGGGCAAGATGTATCATGTGTGTAACCATGATTCAAACAGGGGTCTGGGAGAATGACCTCCCCTCCTCTCTGTGCTCAGAAGTAGGTTGGGGGTCGGGGTGTGAAAAATAAATCCGGTTGATCACAGCCATCTGCTCCATTTTCTTTGTGTGAATCCCCCAAACGTCACAATATTTAACTATGTGCTTTTGTTTTATGTCACGCTTGCTTTGGCAATGTTAAATGTATGTTTCCCATGCCAATAAAGCCAAACTGAGCTGAATTGAAAGATGAGATGGACAAGTTGAGCCAAGGAGAGAAAAGTGTTCGGGCAGAGGGTCCAGGAGAGGTAAGATAAGATAAGATAAGATAAGCCTTTATTAGTCCCACAACGGGGAAATTCCAGGATTGCAACAGCACAGGGATAGCAACACTCAGAGCAACAATCAGAAGGCAAGAAAAAAAAAAAAAAAAAAAAACAAGCAAGCAAGAGCAGCTAATATACATATGTACATATTACTATAAAATATATATATACACACACACAGACACACAGTGCAGAGCATTGTAGCTGGATGGAATAAATATATGAATATATGAACACACAGTGCAGAGCATTGTAGCTAGATGGAATAAATATGTAAATATATAAACACCCACAGTATGGAGCATTGCAGCTAGGTGGAATAAATATGCAAGTATATAAACACACACAGTGCGGAGCAATGTAGCTAGATGGAATAATATGTAGATATATAAAAACACAGTGCGGAGCATTGTAGCTAGATGGAATAAATATATAGATATATAAATATAAACACACCCAGTGCTGAGCATTGTAGCTAGATGGAATAAATATATAGATATATAAATATAAACACACCCAGTGCAGAGCATTGTAGCTAGATGGAATAAATATGTAAATATATAAACACACACAGTGCAGAGCATTGTTGCTAGGTGGGATGAAACAGCATAACCGTCTATTTAGTTATCCTACATGGTATGATTATGTGCCCATACATATTCTCACCCTCCATAGCGACCGGTATGTTCCTAGTTGCATGCCGGAGAGGACCATTGTGTAAGTCTATTGCATCTTTTGCATTCAAAAAAAAACTATATTAGTTTGTTACGTCTTTTTGCTATCTCTGCGAGCAGCCCTGCTTAGGTTGTACAGTCTGACAGCCGTTGGTAGGAAGGACCTACGAAACCTCTCGGTTGTGCACCTGGGATGATGTAGTCTGCTGCTAAATGAGCTCCTCAGTGCATTCAGTATGTCCTGCATAGGGTGGAACTCGGACTCCAGCAGAGATGACAGTTTAGCCACCGTCCTTCTCTCTCCTATCTCCTCCATCGGATCAAGGCGTTGCCCCAGGACAGAGCTAGCTTTCTTAATCAGTTTGTTCAGTCTCTACCTATCGGCTGCAGTAATGCCACTGCCCCAGCAGACCACTCCAAAAGTGATGGCTGATGCCACCACCGTGTCATAGAATGACTTCAGCAGCGCCCCTTGTACACCAAAAGACCTGAGTCTCCTCAGCAGGAACAGCCTGCGCTGTCCCTTCTTGTAGAGTGCGTCAGTATTGTGTGACCAGTCTAGTTTATTGTTCAGATGAATACCCAGGTACTTGTAGGATGTCACCATCTCGATGTCTGTTCCCTGTATATTTACTGGTGCTGTGAGGGGCTGCCCATGCCTGCGGCAGTCCACCACCAGCTCCTTAGTTTTCCTCGCGTTGATCTGGAGGCAGTTCCGATGGCACCAGTCCACAAAGTCCTGGATAAGCCCTCTGTACTCAGCTTCATCTCCGCTGGAGATGAGACCAACGATCGCAGAGTCATCAGAGAACTTCTGTAGATGGCAATGTGTTGTGTTGTGTGAGAAGTCCGCAGTATAAAGAGTGAACAGGAAGGGAGCCAGCACCGTTCCCTGGGGGGGCCCCCGTGCTACTGATGATCGTGTCGGAGACACAGTCCCGGGTTCTCACAAACTGAGGCCGGTTCGTGAGGTAGTCCAGGATCCATGATGACAGGTGCTGGTCCACCCCTGCGCGCAGCAGCTTGTCCTTCAGGATCATCGGTTGGATGGTGTTGAAAGCACTGGAGAAGTCAAAGAACATGATCCTCACCATATTCCCGGGCTTCTCCAGGTGGGACAGAGAACGGTGAAGGAGGAAGATCACCGCATCCTCCACCCCAATGCCATGCTGGTAGGCGAACTGGAGTGGATCCATCGCTGGTTCCACCAGGGGGCGGAGATGAGCAAGGAGCAGTCTCTCCAGGGTCTTCATCAAGTGGGACGTCAAGGCCACCGGTCTGAAGCTGTTCAGGTCTTTGGGGTGGGAAGTTTTTGGTACAGGTACCACACAAGATGTTTTCCACAGCTGTGGTACCCTCCCCAGTTTCAGGCTCATGTTGAAGATATACGTCACAATCCCACACAGCTGGTCTGCACAGGACTTGAGGAGCTTTGCTCTGATGCCGTCCGGTCCCGACGCCTTCCTCGCCTTGATCTTCCTCAGCTCCGTCCTCACCTGGGTCTTGGTCAGGGTCAGGATGGGGGGCTGTGTGTTGGGAGTGGGGGGGGTGTCGCTGGAGTGGGGAGTGGGTAGCAGGACTTGATTTCTTAGAGGCAGCAGTGGTTGTTGTGCAGACAGGGGGGAGGGCGGTTGGTCAAATCTATTGAAAAACAGATTCAGGTTGTTCGCCCACTCCCTGCCCCCCGTGGCCTGGGGGGAGGTATTCTGGAGCCCCGAAATGGTTTTGAGGTTTCTCCAGACCCCGCTGATGTCGCTCTGTTGCAGCTTGTCCTCCATCTTCTTCCTGAAGCTGTCCTTGCCTTCTCTGATCTTTCTCCTCAGCTCCCTCTGTACGGACTTCAGCATCTCCCTGTTCCCCGACCTGAAGATCCTCTTCTTCTCTCTCAGAAGTGTTTTTATCTCAGGGTTGATCCAGGGTTTGTTGTTTGAGTGACGCCGTATGGTCTTGGTGGGAACGGATTTGTCCACACAGAAGCTGAGGTAGCCCGTGAAGGTGTGAATGAGGCCATCGATGTCCTCACCATGTGGATCGCAGAGCTGCTTCCAGGCAGTGGCTTCAAAACAGTCCTTTAGAGTGTCCATTGTCTCCTCAGACCATAACTCCACAGTGTGCATGGCCGGAGGTTGTCTGTGCACTAGGGGTTTGTACACCGGTCGGAGATGAACCAAGTTGTGATCCGATCTCCCAAGTGGGGGGAGTTGTGATGAAGTGTACGCCTCCTTAGTGTTTGCGTAGAACAAATCCAGTGTTTTATTGTCTCTAGTGTGGCATGTGACATACTGGGTGAAAGTGGGCAGAATGGGAGACAGTGAAACGTGGTTGAAGTCGCCTGAGATGAGGAGAAGAGCATCTGGGTGTTCTGTCTGCAGCCTGCTGGTTACTGAATGGATGACGTCACGCGCTGTCCCAGCGTTCGCCGTCGGATTTGCATAAACAACAATGCAGATCACGTGTGAGTGTTCTCTCGGGAGATATGTAGGCCTCATGCTAACAGCTAGCAACTCAATGTCTTTGCTGCAGTGTCGTTGTTTAACAGTGATATGTCCCGGTCTACACCAGTTGTTGTTAACATACATTATCACTCCACCGCCCCTAGTTTTGCCACTCTCTGGTGTTCGGTCAGCTCGTATCATGTGAAAACCCTCCAGCTCAATGTTAGCATCTGCTGCTAGTTCAGTTAGCCACGTCTCAGTAAACAAAAGGAGAGAGCACTCCCGGTAAGTGCTATCATAACGGGAGATAGCCGCTAGCTCATCTAACTTTCCCAGTATCGACCGTACATTTCCCATGACAACAGATGGAAGGGAGGGTCTGTACCTTATATTTTTTGTCCTCCGCCTTACTCCAGCCCGGCAGCCGTGGCGTTTTCGCCTCAGTTCTCTCGGTATGTCGAGTTTTTCCAGTGGGACCGGGTGGCGGTTAAATGCTAGCAGCTCTTCCCTATTGTATCGTATCCTGCTATAAACAGTGGCTCCGTCCACCGGCTCAGGAGACATTTGGGACGATCTGTGTGTCCGTGATATAAGTGGGGTGAAAAAAAAAAAAAGTGATCAAAAGAGAGAGGAAGGGAAAAAAAACTCGGAATCGAGCCGCTGTTGCAAAAGGCAGCCGACTGGTGTGGCGCCGAGAGGTTCAACAATCTGGAGGCAGAGGAGGAAAGAAGAATGACACCAGTAAAAAGTCCAAACGTGGGACGTTTGGGTGGGACCTCAACTGGCCCAGTATTCCAACATTCAAGCCTTGGTTGTGCAATACTTCATATGGTATGTTCCATTTGGTTCCAAGGTTGTCATAGCCAGGAGCGGCACTGGGGTTAAGCTCCCAGTGCTCATAAAATGCTCCTTATGGCGTGCGTCTCGAAAAGCCTCTGACAACTAAGTGCAACTCCTAGCCTGCCCGTGTGGTTTAGTCTCTAAGCCCGGCGGAACTGCTTTTACTAATAGGAGAAGGGGCGAGGGCGGATTTCTGGCGCCTTAAAACCAGATGCTTCAGGTAGATGGTGGCTCGTCAACCTGGGAAGGTAGCCCATCTAGGGGAAGGTAAACCCTGATTTCAAACCTCCGCTGCCTTGCGGCACACCCGGTCACGGGAAAGGCTTCGGGAGTCAACCCTGAGGAAAAATCCGGAGTCGGAGCCCCTAAGGCAGTTCTCTGTTGTGCTCAACATCGTTCTGGCAGCTCCTGCGACGGCGCTGGTGCCAAACTATAGCAGCCCTGCTGTTCCTTTGGATTCATCAGTGACGTGGAGAGGGGGGACATGCTGCATGGGTAACATCTTGTCCTCCATATCTTCCTGCCCAGGCTTGAATCCTACCAACGCCCAACGCTGGAAGGTAGAACACCAGTGCGCATCGGCCTGTTCAGCCACAGGCGGTGCTGTTCCAGCAGAGTAGACGTTCAGGATTCTCTTCCATGGTCATCATAGACCGACGGAGGCCGACGATGTTCCATTTGCAAAGTTACTGTTAAAATTTTTCTAAAAATAAATAAATAATATAAAATTAACATATTCCAGTTACAGTAGTGTCACGTGTTTTCTGTCCCCCCACACAATCCCCCGGAAAAATTTGTTGCCACTGCACCAAGGTCTTTAAGCCAGAGGGAACACTATGATTGACTCTTTATTTCATCTGAAGATTCCAAGAAAAACTGAGCAAAATGCACAGATATTCATACTAAAAGGAGCAGAAGCTAAGTCGCAGCTATCCGCATCATCTCAACTGTTTCACTGAGGGAATAGTTGTAAATAGAAAAGCTATGGCTGTATTGAAGAACCTGATAAGAGGCTGATAATTGTAATCACTATGTGGTGGCAACACGGTCATGGGTTTGTAAAGGACTCCCAAGTTAATTAACCACCACGTATGTGACATGACCCACAAATACTCAAGAGGTATGTGTTGTAAACCATTGATTTTCAACCTATGTGCCGCGGCACACTAGTGTGCCGTGAGAGATCGTTAGGTGTGCCGTGGGAAATTAACCAATTTACTCGAGTGAGTGGCTATGTTTACATGGACACAAGTAACCGGATTAAAAGCCTGATCGGAATAAAAATGCTTCATGTAAACATGGCAATCTGAATATTCTAACCCGATCACGCTCATTCGGATCAAAATTTCATTCCGATTGAGAGGGGTGGGTTATGCCGATTGTTAATCGGAATGGTGCGCATGAAAACACTTATTCCGAACACAGGGCAGAAAATATGTTTACTGCGCATGTCTGTACACCAGCCGCACGTCAACGTGACGTATTTCCGCCTTAGCAGCAGCTAGCGGAAAACATAGCGGGAGTAAAACAAAACTGGTCTGTATCGTCCTGCTGTCTCCATCTTTTCGTCATATGCAGAAGTATGGACTTGTAGCTTTCTTATGGAGACTAGCAGAAGCAAAAGTACAGTCTGAATAACACGATACAGGTCAATTTCAACACGAAGCGGAGCTCGCTAACACCGGAAGTTGCTGCTTCTTCTACTATTTTTTTAATGTCGAAATCTCGACCTGCGCATGTCAAAATGATTTATTCCGTTCAAACCTGTGACACATGAAAATGCACATCCTAATCAGATCAGCTTTTTCAGGATCAATGTAAACAGTAAAATTCTGATCTGAATTGTAATCAGATTGAAGAAATTTTGCCCATGTAACTGTGGCCAGTGTCAGAGTAATACTCTTTTATGAAAGAGTTTTACTCTTTTAATGAAAACCTGCTTACAAGCACGGATAAAATGAATGGATTTCGTTTAAAGGTGCAGCTCTGGCAACAACGTGCAGCGTGGCAACCTTGAGATGTTCCCACTCACCCAGAAACGGCATGATGTTAACACTGCTGCACTGTGCCAGGTGATTGGCACACATTTGAAAACTCTTGAGGAGAAGTTGTTATTTTATTTCTCTTCAGACTTCACACAATGCCTTGACTGGGTTAGGAACCCATACAGTTCAGCATCAGTTGTTGGAAACGACATGACTTTACAGGAGCAAGAGGAACTCATTGAACTGAAACAAGATCATGGTTTAAAGCTAAACTTTGCTGATCTTCCTTTGGACAGTTTTTGGTTGACTGATGCCAAGGAGTTCCCCATTCTGGCCAACAAAGCTATTTCAACATTGCACCCATTTTCCACGACATATCTGTGTGAGCTGAGCTTTTCGAGCTTGACTGTGATAAAAACTAAAAACAGAGAGAGACTGAGAGCTGTTGAGGAAGAGCTCCGTGTGTGTCTTTCTTCCATTCCTGCCAGGATATCAGCTTTGTGTTCATCTAAACAGGCCCAGGGTTCACACTGAGTGAGTATAAGTACAATTAGAAACTGTATTGCAAACTATATTTTATTATTTTTACTGTGTTAGGCTATAGAGTGTCATTTTGTGTCATTTTGGTTGGTGGTGTGCCCCAGGATTTTGTCAGTGTAAAAAATGTGCCGTGGCTTAAAAAAGGTTGAAAAACACTGTTGTAAACACTAACATCCGCACTAGTGGACAGTGTTTTATTTTGTATGTGAAATGACAGTAGGGCTTTTCTTTATTACAGTGGGGTAAAAAAGTATTTAGTCAGCCACCAATTGTGCAAGTTCTCCCACTTAAAAGAGAGAGGTCTCCAATTTTCATCATAGGTATACCTCAGCTATGAGAGACAAAATGAGAAAAAAAATCCAGAAAATCACGTTGAAGGATTTTTAATGAATTAATTGGTAAATTCCTCGGTAAAACACTCGGTACCACAGCTGTGGAAAACATCTTGTGTGGTACCTGTACCAAAAACTTCCCACCCCAAAGACCTGAACAGCTTCAGACCGGTGGCCTTGACGTCCCACTTGATGAAGACCCTGGAGAGACTGCTCCTTGCTCATCTCCGCCCCCTGGTGGAACCAGCGATGGATCCACTCCAGTTCGCCTACCAGCATGGCATTGGGGTGGAGGATGCGGTGATCTTCCTCCTTCATCGTTCTCTGTCCCACCTGGAGAAGCCCGGGAATATGGTGAGGATCATGTTCTTTGACTTCTCCAGTGCTTTCAACACCATCCAACTGATGATCCTGAAGGACAAGCTGCTGCGCGCAGGGGTGGACCAGCACCTGTCATCATGGATCCTGGACTACCTCACGAACCGGCCTCAGTTTGTGAGAACCCGGGACTGTGTTTCCGACACGATCATCAGTAGCACGGGGGCCCCCCAGGGAACGGTGCTGGCTCCCTTCTTGTTCACTCTTTATACTGCGGACTTCTCACACAACACAACACATTGCCATCTACAGAAGTTCTCTGATGACTCTGCGATCGTTGGTCTCATCTCCAGCGGAGATGAAGCTGAGTACAGAGGGCTTATCCAGGACTTTGTGGACTGGTGCCATCGGAACTGCCTCCAGATCAACGCGAGGAAAACTAAGGAGCTGGTGGTGGACTGCCGCAGGCATGGGCAGCCCCTCACAGCACCAGTAAATATACAGGGAACAGACATCGAGATGGTGACATCCTACAAGTACCTGGGTATTCATCTGAACAATAAACTAGACTGGTCACACAATACTGACGCACTCTACAAGAAGGGACAGCGCAGGCTGTTCCTGCTGAGGAGACTCAGGTCTTTTGGTGTACAAGGGGCGCTGCTGAAGTCATTCTATGACACGGTGGTGGCATCAGCCATCACTTTTGGAGTGGTCTGCTGGGGCAGTGGCATTACTGCAGCCGATAGGAAGAGACTGAACAAACTGATTAAGAAAGCTAGCTCTGTCCTGGGGCAACGCCTTGATCCGATGGAGGAGATAGGAGAGAGAAGGACGGTGGCTAAACTGTCATCTCTGCTGGAGTCCGAGTTCCACCCTATGCAGGACATACTGGATGCACTGAGGAGCTCATTTAGCAGCAGACTACATCATCCCAGGTGCACAACCGAGAGGTTTCGTAGGTCCTTCCTACCAACGGCTGTCAGACTGTACAACCTAAGCAGGGCTGCTCGCAGAGATAGCAAAAAGACGTAACAAACTAATAGTTTTTGAATGCAAAAGATGCAATAGACTTACACAATGGTCCTCTCCGGCATACAACTAGGAACATACCGGTCGCTATGGAGGGTGAGAATATGTATGGGCACATAATCATACCATGTAGGATAACTAAATAGACGGTTATGCTGTTTCATCCCACCTAGCAACAATGCTCTGCACTGTGTGTGTTTATATATTTACATACTTATTCCATCTAGCTACAATGCTCTGCACTGGGTGTGTTTATATTTATATATCTATATATTTATTCCATCTAGCTACAATGCTCCGCACTGTGTTTTTATATATCTACATATTATTCCATCTAGCTACATTGCTCCGCACTGTGTGTGTTTATATACTTGCATATTTATTCCACCTAGCTGCAATGCTCCATACTGTGGGTGTTTATATATTTACATATTTATTCCATCTAGCTACAATGCTCTGCACTGTGTGTTCATATATTCATATATTTATTCCATCCAGCTACAATGCTCTGCACTGTGTGTCTGTGTGTGTGTGTGTGTATATATATATTTTATAGTAATATGTACATATGTATATTAGCTGCTCTTGCTTGCTTTTTTTTGCCTTCTGATTGTTGCTCTGAGTGTTGCTATCCCTGTGCTGTTGCAATCCTGGAATTTCCCCGTTGTGGGACTAATAAAGGCTTATCTTATCTTATCTTATCTTATCTTATCTTAAAATAAGTATTTGGTATTTTGTATGTGAAATGACAGTAGGGCTTTTCTTTATTACAGTATATTATGCTTATTTACTACCGCACTGATATGATACCACACTCTTGTGTGAGTTAATCCTTCCACAGCATGTGGGACACCATGTGGTGTATGGGGCGGCACCCATCTCCATTTCACTAACCCTAGGCTACACAGCTACTGTGAGTAGTGAAAGCTACAGAGTGGGGGTCAGTTCTGATAGCTCTGTGTGTTAACTTTCCTTTCCCCATTCTATTATGCTGAGCACCAAGCTACAAGGCGGAAAGTACCATTTTTATATGGTCTTTGGTATGACCCGGCCGGGATTTGAACCCATGACCTCCCGGTTGTGGGGCGGATGCTCTACCAACTAGGCCACCACTCCAGTACACTCTTGTGTAATTTTGCTTAATTATGGGCTTTGTCAGTAAGAAGAAGGTCAGTTAACTGTGATTAGGGCTGCAGCTCAAGACTATTTTATGGCTCGAGTAATCAGCAGCTCTAAAGGCCTGTTCAGAGTCCCTCTGAGGGGAAAAGATTTGCGTTCTGTAGACTGTGTTTGTGGACACATCAGTATTCATAAAGGTTTTTGAGACACTGTAGCTACTGCTCAGCAGCCGTGTTTCACGCATGCGCAGTGAAAATAATCTGCAGTTCACATGCCCGTACTGTCGGTGGCAGCCAAAAGCCATCAAACTGATTTGAACAGCTGCAATCCAAACACAAAAGAAGAGCACGGTGGCAGGCATTTTTAATGGCGGAAGCGATGGATGTACGTGAATACAATGACAATCAAGACGAACAGGAGCTTTTGCTGTTTAGCGGCAGAGGAAGAAAGACAGGCAAAAAGATCATCATTTGTTCACCCAGTATTGGTGGATTGCTCAGTACTTCCCTGTGGCTGGAGTTTCCGGGCACATGCGCAATTCACTGCAACCATTTGCATGCTTGCACGTGCGTACATTTTTGGGGGCTGCATGTGCTCGGTTAGTATTCACCCTCTGCATAGGGTTTGCGCATGAATGCATCCATTGCACTCGTTGGCGTACCGACATGTTTTTGCCACCATGAACTGGGCTTAGTCGATGATTACTCGACTAATGGGATACTTTTTTTAAAGAAACTTGCATTGACCAACATGTGCAGAACTTTCTTTCCTAAAGAGCAGTAGTAATTGTACCAGACACTCAGTAACACAGGTACACACTTATTGCAATGTTTATTGCATAGAACGTAACTTTAAAAGTTACGTTACACCATAAAGTTCCGTTTGCTACTGCTAGCGGATGCGGCTATATGTTCTTTTGTCATATAAGCATAATTAGCCAGTCCCTCCAGGATTTCACAGGATTTTTTTTTTTTTTTTTTGTGGTAAGTTGCGGGGCTCTCCTTGGGGATTGCCTGAATCGTGCATTGGCCCTTGTCCAAACTGGAGATTCACAGCTTTAAAACTGTCATGATCCTGGGCCCGGGTGGGCGCTGTGCCCAGTCTTCACTAAATTTTTGTCTTTTCTGTCTGTCTGTTTCTTTGTTTATCCTGTATAGTTTTTTTTTTTTTTTTTTTTTTTTTTTTGTTACTTATTTGTACCCATAGGTAGATTTGGTTTGCAGTCTGGTGACAAGCCACCGGCTGCTGGTTGCTGCGTGCGCGAGCGCCCTAAACCTACATGTTTTTGGTGTGCGGGAGGAAACCGGAGAAATCCCGGAGTAAACCCACGCAACACGGGGAGAACATGCAAACTCCACACAGCTCACTGTTGGTCGGGGGCTGGGATCGAACCCACGATCTCATGATCCCCGCGATCCCCCGGCCGAGGGTAAAACTGTGCTGACACAGTGCTAAACCACTGCGCCACCGTGCAGCTAGTTAATGTGTCATTTTGTATTTGTAGTGTTGTACTTCCAGCGCCACACGAGTCGGCTGCCCTTTGCAACAGCAGCTCAATTCTGAGTCTTTTTTTCCCTTCCTCTCTCTTTTTGATCCATTTTTTTTCACTCCATTTATATCACGGACACACAGATAGTCCCAAATGTCTCCTGAGCCGGTGGAGGGAGCCACTGTTTATAGCAGGAGACGATACAGCACGGAGGAGCTGCTAGCACTCAACCGCCACCCGGTGCTAACGGAAAAACTCAACATACCGAGGGAACTGAGGCGAAAACGCCGTGGCTGCCGGGCTGAAGTAAGGCGGAGGACAAAAAATATAAGGTACAGACCCTCCCTTCCATCTATTGTCATGGGGAATGTATGGTCGTTACTGGGAAAGGTAGATGAGCTAGCGGCTATCTCCCGCTACGATAGCATATACCGGGAATGCTCTCTCCTTTTGTTTTCCAAGACGTGGCTAACTGAACTAGCAGCAGATGCTAACATTGAGCTCGAGGGTTTCCACATGATACGGGCAGACCGAACACCAGACAGTGGCAAAGCAAGGGGCGGTGGAGTGATAATGTATGTTAACAACAACTGGTGCAGACATATCACTGTTAAACAACGACACTGCAGCAAAGACATTGAGCTGCTAGCTGTTAGCATGCGGCCTACATATCTCCCGAGGGAATACTCACACGTGATCTGCATTGTTGTTTATGCAAATCCAACGGCGAACGCTGGGACAGCGCGTGACGTCATCCATTCAGTAACCGGCAGGCTTCACACAGAACACTCAGATGCTCTTCTCCTCATCTCAGGCGATTTCAACCATGTTTCACTATCTCCCATTCTACCCACGTTTACCCAGTATGTCACATGCCACACTAGAGACAATAAAACACTGGACTTATTCTACGCAAACACTAAGGAGGTGTACACCTCATCACCACTCCCCCCACTTGGGAGATCGGATCACAACTTGGTTCATCTCCGGCCGGTGTACAAACCCCTAGTGCACAGACAACCTCCGGCCATGCGCACAGTGAAGTTATGGTCTGAGGAGGCAATGGATGCTCTAAAGGGCTGTTTTGAAACCACCGCCTGGGAGCAGCTCTGCGATCCACATGATGAGGACATCGATGGCCTCACTCGCACCTTCACGGACTACCTCAGCTTCTGTGTGGACGACACCGTTCCCACCAAGACCATACGGTGTTGCTCAAACAACAAACCCTGGATCAACCCTGAGATAAAAACACTTCTGAAAGAGAAGAAGAGGATCTTCAGGTTGGGGAACAGGGAGATGCTGAAGTCCGTACAGAGGGAGCTGAGGAGAAAGATCAGAGAAGGCAAGGACAGCTTCAGGAAGAAGATGGAGGACAAGTTGCAACAGAGCGACATCAGCGGGGTCTGGAGAAACCTTAAAACCATCTCTGGGCTCCAGAATACCTCCCCCCAGGCCACGGGGGGCAGGGAGTGGGCGAACAATCTGAATCTGTTTTTCAATTGGTTTGACCAACCACCCTCCCCCCTGACTGCACAACAACCACTGCTGCCTCTAAAGACATCAATTCCTGCTGCCCACTCCCCACTCCACCAACACCCCCCCACTCCCAACACACAGCCCCCCAACCTGACCCTGACCAAGACCCAGGTGAGGACGGAGCTGAGGAAGATCAAGGCGAGGAAGGCGTCCGGACCGGAGGGCATCAGCGCAAAGCTCCTCAAGTCCTGTGCAGACCAGCTGTGTGGGATTGTGGCGTACATCTTCAACCTGAGCCTGAAGCTGGGGAGGGTACCACAGCTGTGGAAAACATCTTGTGTGGTACCTGTACCAAAAACTTCCCACCCCAAAGACCTGAACAGCTACAGATCGATGGCCTTGATGTCCCACTTGATGAAGACCCTGGAGAGACTGCTCCTTGCTCACCTCCGCCCCCTGGTGGGACCAGCGATGGATGCACTCCAGTTCATCTACCAGCATGGCATTGGGGTGGAGGATGCGGTCATCTTCCTCCTTCACTGTTCTCTGTCCCACCTGGAGAAGCCTGGGAATGCGGTGAGGATCATGTTCTTTGACTTCTCCAGTGCTTTCAACACCATCCAACCGATGATCCTGAAGGACAAGCTGCTGCGCGCAGGGGTGGACCAGCACCTGTCATCATGGATCCTGGACTACCTCACGAACCGGCCTCAGTTTGTGAGAACCCGGGACTGTGTGTCCGACACGATCATCGGTAGCATGGGGGCCCCCCAGGGAACGGTG
Source organism: Pholidichthys leucotaenia (assembly GCA_020510985.1). NCBI lineage: Eukaryota > Metazoa > Chordata > Actinopteri > Cichliformes > Pholidichthyidae > Pholidichthys > Pholidichthys leucotaenia. The sequence goes on from CM035844.1 coordinate 307,140,790, forward strand.
TTGGCTCCCTTCCTGTTCACTCTTTATACTGCAGACTTCTCACACAACACAACACACTGCCATCTACAGAAGTTCTCTGATGACTCTGTGATCGTTGGCCTCAATGGAGATGAAGCTGAGTACAAAGGACTTATCCAGGACTTCGTGGACTGGTGCCATCGGAACTGCCTCCAGATCAACGCGAGGAAAATTAAGGAGCTGGTGGTGGATTGCTACAGGCAAGGACAACCCCTCACAGCACCAGTAAATATACAGGGAACAGACATCGAGATGGTGACATCCTACAAGTACCTGGGTGTTCATCTGAACAATAAACTAGACTGGTCACACAATACTGACGCACTCTACAAGAAGGGACAGTGCAGGCTTTTCCTACTGAGGAGACTGAGGTCTTTTGGTGTACAAGGGGCGCTGCTGAAGACATTCTATGACACGGTGGTGGCATCAGCCATCACTTTTGGAGTGGTCTGCTGGGGCAGTGACATTACCACAGCCGATAGGAAGAGACTGAACAAACTGATCAAGAAAGCTAGCTCTGTCCTGGGGCAGCGCCTTGACCCGGTGGAGGAGATAGGAGAGAGAAGGACGGTGGCTAAACTGTCATCTCTGCTGGAGTCCGATTTCCACCCTATGCAGGACATACTGAATGCACTGAGGAGCTCATTTAGCAGCAGACTACATCATCCCAAGTGCACAACCGAGAGGTTTCGCAGGTCCTTCCTACCAATGGCTGTCAGACTGTACAACGTAATAGAGTGGTGGGTGATATGGAAGGTCAAATAATACTGGCAGGTGACTTTAATCAAGTCTTGGATGGTATGATTGACGAGAGTTGCTCGAATGGTAAGTCTATGCCTAAAAACAGAACTGTAGTTCAGCTACTGGCAGAAGATCGGAACTAAATAGATACAGTGGTGTGAAAAAGTGTTTGTCCCTTCATGATTTCTCTTTTTTTGTATGTTTGTCACACTTAAATGTTTCAGATCATCAAATAAATTTAAGTATTTCACAAAGACAACACAAGTAAACACAAAATGCAGTTTTTAAATGAAGGTGTTTATTATTAAGGGGAAAAATTCCAAATCTACATGGCCCTGTGTGGAAAAAGTGATTGCCCCCTAAACCTAAAAACTGGTTGGGCCACCCTTAGCAGCAACAAGTGCAATCAAGCGTTTGCGATAACTGGCAATGAGTCTTTTACAGCACTGTGGAGGAATTTTGGCCCACTCATCTTTGCAGAATTGCTGTAATTCAGCCAAATGGGAGGGTTTTTGAGCATGAACCACGTTTTTAAGGTCATACCACAGCATCTCAATCGGATTCAGGTCAGGACTTTAACTAGGCTACTCCAAAGTCTTCATTTTGTTTTTCTTAATCCATTCAGAGGTGGACTTGCTGGTTTGTTTTCGATCAATGTCCTGCTGCAGAACCGAAGTGCACTTCAGCTTGAGGTCACAAACAGGTGGCCGGACATTCTCCTTCAGGATTTTTTTGTAGACAGCAGAATTCATGGTTCCATTTACCACAGCAAGTCTTCCAGGTCCTGAAACAGCAAAACAGCCCCAGACCATCACACTACCACCACCATATTTTACCTTGGTATGATGTTCCTTTTCTGAAATGCTGTGTTACTTCTATGCCAGATGTAATGGGACACACACCCAAAAAGTTCAACTTTTGTCTCGTCAGTCCACATAGTATTTTCCCAAAAGTCTTGGAGATCATCAAGATGTTTTCTGGCAAGACAATGAAAACCATTGCTTTTTGCTCAGCAATGGTTTTCATCTTGGAACTCTGCCATGCAGGCCATTGTTGCCCAGTCTCTTTCTTATGGTGGAGTCATGAACACTGACCTTAGCTGAGGCAAGTGAAGCCTGCAGTTCTTTGGATACTGTTGTGGGGTCTTTTGTGACCTCTTGGATGAGTCGTCGCTGCACTCTTGGGTAATTTTGGTCAGCCGGCCACTCCTGGGAAGGTTCAGCACTGTTCCATGTTTTCACCATTTGTAGATAATGGCTCTCACTGTGGTTTGCCGGAGTCCCAAAGCTTTAGAAATGGTTTTATTGTGGGGAACCTACTCAGTAGTTTTCCCTCAGACTGAAGAGATGGCAGATCAAAGGTGCTAGGGGACAAGGGGAATTGTCTTGGGGGGTTGAGATGTAAATACAGCACCTCAGGTAGCGGAAGAGGGTTAATATAAAAGAGAGTGCCTGCAACCTGTGTGATTATTGCTTTTGATTCTGGTGGATGTGAAGGAGTGAAGAATAAAGTTCCCTCTGCTCTGAACGCTCGGCCTGGTTATTCCTCCCTCCACATTATAACCTTTTCCAGACTGATAGATCTCAGTTACTTTGTTTCTCATTTGTTCCTGAATTTCTTTGGCTCGAAGCATGATGTCTAGCTTTTGAGGATCTTTTGGTCTACTTCACATTGGTCGAATCTCATTCTCCTCCCTTGCAGACTCGTTGACTTTAGGTGCGTTCACTTGAAGTGAAGGGCTGTCTGAATCTCAAATCAGGAAGTGGCTGGTTGCTCACTCGCTGACTTCATGAGCCCTTAGTTTAAGTCATCATGACTTAACGTAAGTAAGGGAATTACCCACAGTTCAGAACGCCTTGTCTGGGTTTCTCAAGGAAAAGCTCCTGATTCATCACCTGTTCATCACTAACCACCCCTTTACCCCTGCTCCACCCCATGAAAAAAACAAAACAAAACAGCAAACATAGAAGCATGGATGGAAGAACTCCAAACATCACTAAAAAGATGTTTACATGTCAGTATAATGTAGCTCACTGGTCTACAGTGTGTCTATAATTGCATAATAAAACATTTTTTATTTACAAATGGGGAACAATGAACAAACATTACAGTTTATTGAGCTTTGTACTGAACATGACTCCAAATTCCCCGGCCACAGAAATACATCTGCTCAAGGTTTCAAGTTAGTGTTCAGCTGGTATATTGATTGATTATTGATTATGATTATTTAGTATGCCAGTGGATGACTATAACTAAGGATTTAAGATACTGCATTTGACACATCACTCTCACTCTATAAATTCAAGAAATGTGAGAGCAGCAGATGACTCCGGGAAGACCAGAGGTGGGGGAGTGTGCATTTATATTAACAAGGCTTGGTGCACGAACTCTGTCACTGTTGAGAGACACTGCTCAGCTAACCTGGAGTTTCTCATGGTTAAATGTAGACCTTTCTATCTGCCACGCGAGTTCACTTGTACCATCATAACAGCTGCTTACATTTCTCCGGATGCTAATGCTAAGCTTGCTATGAAAGAACTGCATGCAGCTATTAGCAAACAACAAACTGCACACCCAGAGGCAGCATTTATTGTGGCGGGTGATTTTAACCACTCTAACCTCAAGACAGTGCTTCCTAAATTCTACCAGCATGTCTCCTGTCACACAAGAGGGGACAAAACATTGGACCATGTTTACACCAATATTGTTGGAGCCTACACAGCAACTCCCCTCCCCCACCTAGGTCAGTCTGATCACTTATCTTTGTTCCTCACCCCCAAGTATGTACCGCTCATCAACCGGGTGAAGCAATCAGTGAGGACCATCAAAGTGTGGCCAGAGGGGGTTGACTCTGTGCTCCAGGAAAAGTTTAGGAACACAGACTGGAGTATGTTCACTTCTCAGGCTACCTGTGGCTCCCGCATAAACATGGACTCTTACACCCACTCAGTCCTGGACCATATCCACACCACTATTGACAGTGTCACCACGGAAAGACAGATCACCACGTACCCAAATCAGAAGCCGTGGATGAACAGAGAAGTGCGGCTTCTGCTAAAGGCAGTGGATGAACAGAGAAGTGCGGCTTCTGCTAAAGGCAGTGGATGAACAGAGAAGTGCGGCTTCTGCTAAAGGCACGTAACAATGCCTTTAGATCTGGTGATGCACAGGCCTACAGTTCATCCAGGGCAGATCTGAAGAGGGGCATCAAGAAGGCCAAGCACAGCTACAAGCTGAAGGTGGAGGAACATTTTGGGGACTCTGACCCCCGACGCATGTGGCAGGGCATTCAAGCTATCTCTGATTATAAGCCCAGCAACTCCATACCTATAGCCATGACTGTGTCCTTTCTCAATGAGCTAAATGACTTCTATGCTCGTTTTGACAAGGACAATAACGAAAAGAACATCAATTTCCCACCCTCTGACGACCACCACCTCACGCTCACCCACACCGACGTCCGTAATGCACTGAGCCATGTCAACGTACGTAAGGCTGCTGGCCCTGACGGCATTCCTGGGCGTGTGCTAAGGGCATGCGCTGAGCAGCTGGCAGGGGTCTTCACAGACATCTTCAACCTGTCCCTGGCCCAGGCCGTGGTACCAGCGTGCTTCAAGACCACTTCTATAGTACCAGTGCCAAAACATTCAACACCATCGTGCCTAAATGACTATTGCCCTGTGACACTGACGCCCATAGTCATGAAGTGCTTTGAGCGACTGGTCTTGGCACAGCTCAAAAATGCCTGCCCCTTACACTGGACCCTCACCAGTTTGCCTATCGGAGCAACAGGAGTACAGAGGATGCGGTTTCTACAGCGCTGCACTATGTACTCTCACACCTGGATGACAAGAACACCTACGCAAGAATGCTGTTTGTTGACTTCAGCTCAGCATTCAACACAGTTATCCCCTCCAAGTTGATCACTAAACTTGGGGACCTGGGAATCAGTACCTCCACCTGCAAATGGATCATGGATTTTCTGACCAACAGACCCCAGCATGTTAGGTCAGGCCCCAACCGTTCTTCCGTCATCACACTCAACACTGGTGTACCACAGGGCTGTGTGCTCAGCCCATTCCTCTACTCCCTCTTCACCCATGACTGCAGGCCTATGTATGGATCCAATTCCATCATAAAGTTAGCAGATGACACCACGGTGATCGGACTCATCAGGGACAACGATGAGTCAGATTACAGGGCAGAGGTTGAGCACTTGGCTACTTGGTGCGCTGACAATAACCTGCTCCTTAACACCAGCAAAACCAAGGAGCTCATAGTGGACTACAGGAAGGAGAGGGGAGAGACGCATGACCCCATCCATATCAATGGCATAGCTGTTGAACGTGTCCCCAGCTTCAAATTCCTGGGGACCCATATCTCGGAGGACCTGTCCTGGTCAGTTAACACCACCAGCCTGATCAAGAAGGCCCATCAGCGCCTCTTCCTCTTGAGGACACTGAAGAAGAACCATCTGTCAACTGACATCTTGGGCAACTTCTACTGCTGCGTGATAGAGTGCATCCTGACCAACTGTGTCACAGTCTGGTATAGGAGCTGCTCTGTCGCTGACCGTAAGGCGCTGCAGCGGGTGGTGAAAACCGCCCAACGCATCACAGGGACTCCACTTCCAGTTATAGAGGACGTCTACAGGAAAAGATGTCTGTGCCGGGCACGCAGCATTCTTAGGAACTCCAACCATCCTGCTCATGGACTGTTCCAGCTTCTCCCCTCCAGAAGGCATTTCAGAAGCCTTCGGACTAGAACCAGCAGGTTTAGGAACAGTTTCGTTCCAACAGCTGTCACGTTATTGAACTTAGTTCCCCGCTGACTCTCTTACCATCATCTCTTACCATCCTCACTTGTACATAACTGCCCATCTAACTTATTGTACATTATTTGCACATAACAGTACTCTTAACTTTCTGCACTGCTGCATATACAGTGGGGCAAAAAGTATTTAGTCAGCCACCAATTGTGCAAGTTCTCCCACTTAAAAGATGAGAGAGCTCTCCAATTTTCATCATAGGTATGCCTCAACTATGAGAGACAAAATGAGAAAAAAAAAATCCAGAAAATCACATTGAAGGATTTTTAAAGAATTTATTTGCAAATTCCATCCATCCATCCATCTTCTACCGCTTTTCCGGAGGTCCGGGTCGCGGAGGCAGCAGCCCAAGCAGAGAAGCCCAGACCTCCCTCTCCCCAGCCACCTGCTCCAGCTCTTCAGAGGGGACACCAAGGCGTTCCCAGACTAGCTGGGAGACATAGTCTCTCCACCGAGTCCTGGGTCTGCCCCGGGGTCTCCTCCCAGTGGGACGTGCCTGAAACACCTCAAGTGGGAGACGTCCAGGAGGCATCCTAATCAGATGCCCATACCACCTCAACTGACTCCTTTCAATGTGGAGGAGCAGCGGTTCCACTCTGAGCCTCTCCCGGATGACTGAGCTCCTCACCCTATCTCTGAGGGTGAGTCCAGCAATCCTACGGAGAAAGCTCATTTCAGCCGCTTGTATCCGCGATCTCGTTCTTTCGGTCATTACCCAAAGCTCGTGACCATAGGTGAGAGTAGGAACGTAGATTGACTGGTAAATCGACAGCTTTGCCTTAGAACTAAGCTCCCTCTTCACCACAACAGACCGGTACAATGTCCGCATCACTGCAGATGCTGCTCCAATCCGTCTGTCGATCTCTCGCTCCATTTTCCCCTCACTCGTGAACAAGACCCCAAGATACTTAAACTCCTCCACTTGGGGCAGGAGCCTGTCCCCAACCCGGAGAGGACAATCCACCTTTTTCCGGCTGAGGACCATGGACTCGGACTTGGAGGTGCTGATTCTCATCCCAGCCGCTTCACACTCAGCGGCAAACCGTCCCAGCAAGAGCTGTAGGTCATTGCTGGATGAAGCCAACAGGACAACATCATCTGCAAACAACAGAGATGAGATCCTGTGGTTACCAAGCATGACACCCTCCATTCCCTGGCTGCGCCTAGAAATCCTGTCCATAAAAATTATGAACAGGACCGGTGACAAAGGGCAGCCCTGGCGGAGTCCAACTCTCACTGGGAATGACTCCGACCGAGTGTTGGCAATACGAACTAAACTCTCACAACGGTCGTACAGAGACCGAATAGCTCGTAACAACAAGCCCGATACCCCATACTCCCGAAGCACCCCCCACAAAAATCCACGAGGGACGCGGTCAAATGCCTTCTCCAAGTCCACAAAACACATGTAAACTGGTTGGGCAAACTCCCACGAACCCTCAAGAATTCTCGAGAGGGTAAAGAGCTGGTCCGATGTGCCACGGCCAGGACGAAAACCACATTGCTCCTCCTGAATCCGAGGTTCGACCAACGGCCGGACTCTCCTCTCCAGTACCTTGGCATAGACCTTCCCAGGGAGGCTGAGGAGTGTGATCCCTCTAAAGTTGGAGCACACCCTCCGGTCCCCTTTTTTGAAGAGAGGAACCACCACCCCGGTTTGCCATGCCAAAGGCACTGCCCCCGACCTCCACGCAATGTTGCAGAGGCGTGTCAACCATGACAACCCAACAACATCCAGGGCCTTGAGGTATTCGGGGCGAATCTCGTCCACCCCCGGGGCCCGGCCACCAAGGAGATTTTTAACCACCTTGGCGACCTCAGCCCCTGTGATAGGCGAGTCATCCCCCTTGTCCCCAAACCCTGCTTCCTCTGTGGAAGGCGTATCAGCGGGATTGAGGAGATCCTCGAAGTATTCCTTCCACCGCCCGACGATATCCCCAGTTGAAGTCAACAGTGTCCCATCCGCACCATACACAGTGTGGACGGGGAGCTGCTTTCCCCTCCTGAGCCGCCGAACAGTTTGCCAGAATCTCTTTGAAGCCGACCGAAAGTCTTGTTCCATGGCCTCACCGAACTCCTCCCATACCCGGGTTTTTGCTTCAGCAACCACCCGAGCTGCACTCCGCTTGGCCTGCCGGTACACCTCAGCTGCTTCGGGAGTCCCACAAGCCAACCAAGCTTGATAGGACTCCTTCTTCAGCTTAATGGCCCCCCTCACCACTGGTGTCCACCACTTGGTTCGGGGGTTGCCACCACGAGATGCACCGACCACCTTGCGGCCGCAGCTCTGGGCCGCCGCTTCAACAACAGAGGTGGAGAACATGGCCCATTCAGACTCCATGTCTCCAGACTCCCTCGGAATGTGGTTGAAGTTCTTCCGGAGGTGGGAGTTGAAGACCTCCCGGACAGGGGCCTCAGCCAGACGCTCCCAGCACACCCTCACTATACGTTTGGGTCTACCAGGTCTGAATGGCTGCCATCGGATTTGGATCCGATGGCAGGGGAGGAAGCCATTCAGACCTGGTATTTGCAAATTATGGTGAAAAATAAGTATTTGGTCACCTACAAACAAGCAAGATTTCTGGCTCTCACAGACCTGTAACTTCTTCTTTAAGAGGCTCCTCTGTCCTCCACTCATTACCTGTATTAATGGCACCTGTTTGAACTCGTTATCAGTATAAAAGACACCTGTCCACAACCTCAAACAGTCAGACTCCAAACTCCACAATGGTCAAGACCAAACAGCTGTCAAAGGACGCCAGAAACAAAATTGTAGACCTGCACCAGGCTGGGAAGACTGAATCTGCAATAGGTAAGCAGCTTGGTGTGAAGAAATCAACTGTGGGAGCAATTATTAGAAAATGGAAGACATACAAGACCACTGATAATCTCCCTCGATCTGGGGCTCCACGCAAGATCTCACCCCGTGGGGTCAAAATGATCACGAGAACGGTGAGCAAAAATCCCAGAACCACATGGGGGGACCTAGTGAATGACCTGCAGAGAGCTGGGACCAAAGTAACAAAGGCTACCATCAGTATCACACTACGCCGCCAGGGACTCAAATCCTGCAGTGCCAGACGTGTCCCCCTGCTTAAGCCAGTACATGTCCAGGCCCATCTGATGTTTGCTAGAGAGCATTTGGATTATCCAGAAGAGGATTGGGAGAATGTCATATGGTCAGATGAAACCAAAATAGAACTTTTTGGTAAAAACTCAACTTGTCGTGTTTGGAGGAGAAAGAATGCTGAGTTGCATCCAAAGAACACCATACCTACTGTGAAGGATGGTGGTGGAAACATCATGCTTTGGGGCTGTTCTTCTGCAAAGGGACCAGGACAACTGATCCGTGTAAAGGAAAGAATGAATGGGGCCATGTATCGTGAGATTTTGAGTGAAAACCTCCTTCCATCAGCAAGGGCACTGAAGATGAAACATGGCTGGGTCTTTCAGCATGACAATGATCCCAAATACACCACCCGGGCAATGAAGGAGTGGCTTCGTAAGAAGCATTTCAAGGTCCTGGAGTGGCCTAGCCAGTCTCCAGATCTCAACCCCATAGAAAATCTTTGGAGGGAGTTGAAAGTCCGTGTTGCCCAGCGACAGCCCCAAAACATCACTGCTCTAGAGGAGATCTGCATGGAGGAATGGGCCAAAATACCAGCAACAGTGTGTGAAAACCTTGTGAAGACTTACAGAAAACGTTTGACCTCTGTCATTGCCAACAAAGGGTATATACCAAAGTATTGAGATGAACTTTTGTTATTGACCAAATACTTATTTTTCACCACAATTTGCAAATAAATTCTTTAAAAATCAGACAATGTGATTTTCTGGATTTTTTTTTTTCTCATTTTGTCTCTCATAGTTGAGGTATACCTATGATGAAAATTGGAGACCTTTCTCATCTTTTAAGTGGGAGAACTTGCACAATTGGTGGCTGACTAAATACTTTTTTACCCCACTGTATTTGCATATATTTGCTTAAATTGCACATACTGTCAATTACTGTATATACTGCACTGCTGTCCTTTGCACTTCTGATTGGATGCTAAACTGTGTTTCGTTACCTTGTATTCATACATGTGTAATGACAATAAAGTTGAATCTACTCTAATCTAATCTAAAAATGCCTGTGTCTGTCACGATCATAGATGTCATAGGATGGCCTATGATGTCTGCAGGATGTCCAATAGGATGTCCTATGTCCTATGTCCCAGGATGTCCTATGTCCTAGAGATCCTATGATCTCAGGTTACATAGGACTCGCAATGATGTCATATAGGTAATGTCGTCATGTAGGCAATAGGACTGGCTACCTGTGATGTAGTGTCCTATGATGCCAGCCTGGATGTCTTTATGATGTCATATAGACCATCACTCAGGAGGCCTGCCTATCTATGATGTAGTGTCCTATGATGCCTGCCACAGGAGGAGACCCTTCACCAACATAGGGTGCAACAGATACACAGACAAGACAGGAAACATGTGGCAGTACGCCATGCACATGCTGAGTCACTTGAAGCCCGAAATGCCTGCAAAGCGAGCAATGCTGCATGCCAGGCAAGGCACAGAGAAGCGGAGACCGAATATGACACACTACAATGTGTGTCGTATGTCCAGACATACAGACGTGGACAAAATTGTTGGTACCCCTCTGTTAATGAAAGAAAAACCCACAATGGTCACAGAAATAACTTGAATCTGACAAAAGTGGTAATAAATAAAAATTCTATGAAAATTAACCAATGAAAATCAGACAATGCTTTTGAATTGTGGTTCAACAGAAGTATTTTAAAAAACAAACTCATGAAACAGGCCTGGATAAAAATGATGGTACCCTTAACTTAATATTTTGTTGCACTGGCGTCTCCTCTCCTCCACTCGCTGCAGCTCATTAGAGTGCCTCCAAGACTTGTCAGACAGCCCCAGGTAGCCCTCTTCTGGGGTAGCCACCACTCGCAGCCGCCCCTGGTCATCACGCTGCTTCCATCTTTCATGTTTTCCTTTCGCCCGAGCCTCCTCCCTGGGCTGGACCTCATCGCCGATCCACAGGGAAACTTGCTTTGGCCTTGAGTGTCCACCACGACGTGACCGGGCTTCCTTACTGGGTTTAGCCGCACCGCTGGCCCAATCCGAAGCCCTCGATGAATGTTGATGTCCAGCACACCGCACAGTTGCACCTGTTGGTCCTGCCCCTGTTGGTCCTGCCCCTGTCTTCTTCTTCCCGACCCCAGCAGCCGTCCCGGGGGTTCTGCTGTGCCCTCCACCTCCCACATCCAGGGCCACTTGGACATTGGCATCGGAACCTTCCCGTGATGGGTCGTCACAGTGTCAGTCCTCTTCACCTCCTAAAAAGTCAGGCCAATCACTGTCCCAGACCGTGTCATCCTCTACATGCAGAGCAGGTTGGTCCCACAATCCGCAGCCTGACCACTCTTCTCCAGCACCGCTGGCGATCTTGAACCCCAGGCCATAAAATAAATCACAACCTCAGATGATCGGCCCAGAGGTGGTTACTATGAATTGGACTCTGGTCATCACCGCTGACTTGTACCTCGCCTCCAACTCCAACGAACCCATGACGTTCATTTTGCTTCCTCCATAGCCGTAACACGGGGTCGTAAACTGCCTCAGGCGGTAGTGTGGGAACAGATTCCTCACCGTGGGAAAGTTCAACACCGATGCTACCGTTCCCGTGTCCACGAGCAATGGCATTTCCATGCTGTCCAGCCACATGTTGCAGAAGATGTGTCTGTTTGTGCTCGGGGAAACGGTATGAACAACTGTAGGATCCACAGCAGGGTTGTCCACTCCATGTTTCTGTCCTCCCGCTGGAAGTTTTTACAGTATCTAGCGAAGTGGCATTTAATGCACCGCTTGCCTCTCGCCAGACACTCTCTTGCTCTGTCACGATGCTTGATGGACCTGCGGCCATAACATCTTGGCATTCCCAGGGTGGACCTAATTCTCACAACAGTGGCATATTCTTCATCATCTATGCCGGCTTCGTTGTTTAGGTCCACAGTTAGTGTCTTCACCCGTGATTCCACTTCCCGCAGCATGCTTCTCTCACCGAGGTCCTTAGACAGCCTCTTTGATGCCTCGAACTGCTGCACTATTTCGATAGCCATGGTCAGCGATAATTCACCTGCAAATGTCAGGAGCCTGGAGTGTGTTGCTGAGCAAAGAGTGTGCTCCGCCAGTTGGTCGCGGATCATCTCCTCTTCAAGGGCTCCAAACTGGCACACCCCCGCTAGCTGACGTAAATCAGCAATGAAGCATTGCACCGTCTCTCCAGTCCACTGGCGGTGCTGCGGAAACTGAATTCGTCTCATGATAACGTTCTCTGGGGCACGAAAATAGCGTGCCATTAGCTCCACCATGTCCTTGTAGCTATCAGCTACTCCCAGTGTGTCCAACATCTTCTGACCCTCCATACCGAGATTGTGCACTAAAATTGCTCTCGCACACTGTTTGTTGAGCTTGCTGAGGTTAAGAGCCATCAGAAAATTTTGGAAGGCCGGGTACCACCTAGGCCAGGGGACCGGCGGATCGCCCAGAACCTCCAAAAATGGTCAAAAATCTGAAAAGTCTTGCCCCATACCTGTTTACATCATCACCAAATGTTATAGCTCAATCTCAGTATAAAGAAGGAGGCCGTGGATATAGTTGAACATTCGTTTATTAACAAAACCACACACAATAATAACAGGCACTCTATATGGCATGAGGGTCGACGGCCGAAGAGACCCTGTCTCTTCCTGTCTCTTCTTTATACTCCGGGTGACACCACCACCGGAAAGGCAGTCTGTCACCCCTCACTATTCCCGGTTGTCCCGGCCACCATATTACTACTTGACAGTTACCTATGCAGAAGCAGCAAAGTTGGTAGGAGAGTATAGGGCACCAGTAGGTCAGGGAGGCTCAAAAGAGCAAGCGGTTACTGCACGGATGGTTGAGATGAAAATTACAGAAGTAAAGAGAAAACTGGTGATATTTATTGCAGGAGTCATAAATACAACATCAGATGTGAAGTCAAAAACTGAGAGGATTCAAATTACTGTGAAAAATGCTGTTCACCATCTTGGCATGGGAGGAGGTTAGAGATGAGCTAAGTATTCAGGCAACCCAGGAAGCACAATGTATTGGTTACTATTAGTTATGATTTTAATCCTCCAGCCTGATTTCCAATGGGCAGGATTTTAAACACTTGGTGTACAGTCAACAGTCCAAACCAGATATCGTGGGCATGCACGAATCGTGGTTGAAGCCAACATTAAACTTTATAATAAAAGGATATGTGGCAATCAGGAAGGATAGAACTGGGGGGACAGGAGAGGGTTGTGTCACCTTTGTTAGAGAGGAAATTACATATAGAAGTATTGAAGTTGGTAATGAGCAGGAATGTGTTGTGATTGAGGTGTGGCCACAAGGCAGCAGCCTAGTGGTCATAAATTTCTACAATCCATAGAAGAAATTAATTATTCAAAGCCTTGAGGAGATAGGGAGAACTAATGTTAACACAGTGTGGTGTGGGGACTTCAGTGCACATAATAGACTATGGGGAAGTGACAAAACAGATTTCAATGGCCAGAGAGTGGAGGAAATGATGGAAGAAAGACAGCTGGTGTGCCTAAATGATGCCAGGAAAACAAGGATAGAAGTTAATTCTGGCAAAGAATCTGCACTGGACCAGACCATAGTGACCAATATCTTGGCCCCATTGTGTGACTAGCAAGGCACTTTTGGTAGTGATCACTATCCAATATTCACCAAAATAAATGTAGGTAAAAGACAAACTGTAGAACACAGAGGGGGTAAATGGATTTTTAAGAGCACAAACTGGGTGGAATTCATGAGGGAAAGTGACAGATTGATGCAGCAGGTAAGTGAAAGTATGAGTGTAGAAATGGTTAATTCCCAGATAGAAGGGATGGTGCAAGCAGCAACAAAAACTATTCCTAAAAGCAAAGGAAGAAGGCTGAAGAAGGTAGTGCCATGGTGAGATGATAAATGTAAAGAGGCAGTAAAATGCAGAAATAGAACATTTAGACTTGTTAAGAGAACTTATAATTTCCAACATTTAATTTTTTGCAAGCAGGCACAGGCAAGGGTTGAAAGAACTATAAGGTGAGCTAAAAGAGCATATTGGGGGGGTTTCTGTGAAACAATAGGAAATACGACACATATAGGTGAAATTTGGGGGATGATCAGGAAAATGGGAGGAGACAAGAGGGAGATGAGCTACCCTGTCTTGAATAGTTGTATGGAAACAGCAGTAGCAAATAAGGAAAAGGTTAAAGTAATGGTGGAGACCTTTGTTAAGGTACATAGCCATAACAATTTAGATGAAGAGGGGAAAGAAGGGAGAGAATCTACAAGAGAGGAAAATAGGGATCTGCTGGGCAGGAGGTGTTGAAGTGGAAGTTTGATGGATTTACCATTCTGTATGGCAGAGTTTAAAAGGGCACTTGCTAAAATTGGGCAGGCAACACCAGGGAAGGATGATGTGTGCTGTGTAATGATTAAACAGCTAAGTGAAGTAGCACTGGGAAAAATACTAATATATAACAAAGTGTGGGAGGAAGGGGTAATGCCAACCAGCTGGAAAGAAGCAATCATCATTCCAACCCAGAAACCTGGGAAAGACCCTAGTAAGCCTGGTAGTTATAGACCAATAGTGCTACCATCAAATATATGCAAACTAATAGAAAGGATGGTGAATGAGAGGCTGATGCATTTTCTGGAGTCAAAGGGATTAGTTGCAGAACATCAGAGTGGGTTTAGAAGAGGGAGAGGAACAATTGATTCAGTATTATGAATGAATGAATGAATGAATTTATTTCGGATAGTACAGTACAGGTTAAAAGAAACTGAATAATATAACAACAAGGTCAAATTAGACAAAGACTCCTCTGATTATATAATTCCACGTAAGTTATCCGAAATGGGTGATGGCTGAAGCCGCAGCTTATATTGCCCACCCATATTCCATCCAGGAATTCAAAATAGAAAAAAGATAAAACAGTCAAGAGCGATTACAATTCAAAACAAAGCTAAGACAAAATGTGACTGAGAGAAAAAAAGAAAACTAAGCTAGGCTAAGTTAAGCGGTTACTATTCAAAAACAAATCTAAGACAAAATGTGACAGAGAAAAAAAAAGAAAAAAAAACTAAGCTACAACACAACACAGGTTGGATATGTCAATCCTTATGTGATTTTACATGTCGTCTTGTAAATATGTTTGGAGTATTTCTTCCTTTAGTTTTTGTTTAAATTGTCCAAGCGTTGTACATGATTTTAATTCAGGTCCAAAATCGTTCCATAATCTGACTCCTTGCACTGAAATACAGTGTTGCTTGGTGGTTGTTCTCACTGTAGGCTTTTGAAATATACATGTTCCTCTGAAGTGATATCGTTTCTCCCTTGTTTGGAACAACTTTTGAATATTTGCGGGCAGTGATAAATTCTTCACTTTGAACGTTATTATTGCAGTTTTAAAGTCAACCAGATCTTTCAACTTGAGAGTTTTTTGTTTAAGAAAAAGTGGGTTTGTTGGTTCCCTGTAAGCTGCTTTGTTTATTATTCTAATAGCTCTCTTTTGAAGCATAAAGAGTGGATATATGTTTGTTTTATATGTATTTCCCCATACTTCATTACAATATGTCATGTATGGGAGTATTGATGAATGATACAAGGTGTATAGTGTGGGTTGATTCAGCAAATATTTCACTCTGTGTAATATTGCAATTGATTTGGATACTTTACCTTTAATATAATTAATATGTGACTTCCAACACAGTTTGTTATCAATTATTACTCCAAGAAATTTAGTTTCAGATACCCTTTCAATCTCTACACCATTTACACTGAGTTTAGGTACTGGGTTGTTGTGATGGTTGTTAAAGACTATAAATTTTGTCTTGCTTAAATTGAGCGTTAATTTGTTTGAATCAAACCACAGTTTAAGCTTTCCTAATTCCTTTCCGAGTGTATCCAGAAGTTGTTCCAAATTGTTTCCACTGCATAATAGATTAGTGTCATCGGCAAACAATATTAAGTCCATTTTTTCTGAAACTTTACATATATCGTTTATATACATATTGAATAATAATGGTCCCAAAACTGAACCCTGTGGGACTCCACAGGTGACCTTCAGTAACTGTGAGTTTTTGTTGCTAACACATACGTACTGATATCTATTCTTTAAGTAACTGCTTAACCAGGACAGTGCTACCCATCTAATACCACAATTTTGTAGTTTCTTTAATAATAAATTGTGATCTACTGTATCAAATGCTTTTTTAAGATCCAGGAATACTCCAACTGAATACTCTTTATTTTCAATGGCTGTTGATATTTTTTCTGTAAATTCCATTAGGGCATATGCAGTTGTCCTCTTGTGTCTGAACCCATATTGCTGCTCACACATTAAAACATTCTTCAGTATGAAGTTGTCAATTCTCTCATAGAATATTTTTTCAAGTATCTTGGAAAATTGCGGTAATAGTGAAATTGGTCTATAGTTTGAGAGTTCCCCTCTGTCGCCCGTCTTGTATATCGGAATTACTTTAGCTATTTTCATTGCATTGGGAAATATACCTGTTTGGAGAGACAGGTTACAGATATACGTCAGTGGTTTTACTATGCATTCGATAGCAGTTTTGACTAATAGCATGTCAATACCATCACAGTCCGTAGATGTTTTACTTTTGAACGATTTAACAATTTCAATGACCTCTCTTTCGTCTGTGTTCTTTATGAAGATGGAGTCTTTTACAGCAGTGTTATTGCATATTGTATCGCCTGTAGGCACCGTAGTGGGTATTTCTCGGGCCAGATTAGGTCCAATGTTAACAAAAAAATTATTAAATTCATCTGCAGGTGAAGCTATATTCACACTCTGAGTCGTTTTATTATTTTTTGGAATATTAGTTGGGTTGCTTGTATTTCTGCTTTTATTTCCAAGGATACTGTTGAGTATTGTCCATGTATTTTTAATATTGTCTTTGTTTTTCTCCAGTTCTTTACTGTAATAGTCTCTTTTACTACATCTTATTATATATGTTAACTTATTTTTGTATGTTTTATACCGCTGCTCTGCTTCTTTTGTCCTTTTCTTTAGGAAAGCTTTATATAATAAATTTTTCTTTTTACATGCCTTTTGTAGTCCTTTGGTTAACCATGGCTTATCAGCAAATTTGTGTTTAAGCTTTTTTTTTTTTACTAATGGGCAGTTTTTTTCATAAAGAATGGTTACAATGTTTATAAATATGTCATAGGCTTCATTTACATCTGATACATAGACTTCTGTCCAGTCTTGCATCAGCAAGTCCTCTTTAAAAGAATTGATTGCATTTGGTGATTTGTATCTGAACGATTTTGAAATTTTTTCTGCGTTGGCCCCCGTGTGGCCATGGATATGTGCAAAGGTTGGCAAGTGGTCACTTATATCATTTATCAATAATCCACTTTCTATTTTCTTATCAATAACATTGACAAACAGGTTGTCAATAAGTGTAGCAGTGTGAACTGTGATTCTACTGGGATGTGTTATTGTGGGATATAGACTCATGCTGTACATAGAGTTCATGAACTCTGTAACTACATTTTGTTGATGTGGATTTAGTAAATCAATATTGAAATCTCCACAAATTGCTACCATTTTCTTACTAGTAATATTATTGTACAGCTCGACTAATTTATCTCTGAATGTCTCAATGCAAGTTCCCGGCGTTCTATATATACAACTTATGATTAGATTTTTTGTTTTGTCTAGGTCAGTCTCGACAGTGACACATTCCAAGATCCCTGGTAGTGCAAAGGACATTTCATTTACAAGCTTACACCTATACAGGTCATCAATATACAGTGCAACACAACCACCCTTTTTTTGAGTTCTGTTAATATAAAACATCTGATATCCCTCTATTGCCATCAGGGGAGCCTGTTCTTCATTAAGCCAGGTTTCAGAGACTGCAATAGCTGTGAATTTTCTGTCTAGCTGTTTTAAATAGTCCTGAATCTGTGGAAAGTTTTTGTTGAGACTTCTGCTGTTGAAGTGTATTATTGACAGTTTACCATCTAATTGCACTTGACTTTTGAATTGCTTTTCAGTGTAATATTCACAGTGGTTATGAATATTATTGAAAAAGTGGTTATCAGGATCAATATCATTCTCCATCTCTTGTGGTTTATGTTCAGCATAGTGACATATTTTCAGAGTTTGAGTTTCCTCACTCTGTGTCAGATGACTTCCTCCAGCTGGGGATAATTGATGTCTACTCGAGTCGGTCATAAGTTTTTGTTTATTTTGCTTATTTTTTTTTAAAGTACTTTGGCATGGTGTATCAAAAGAACTATTCTTATCGTGTGTATGAATATTATCATTGACTCATAATTTTCTTAATCAGTGTTCATCTGTATTTATTTAAGTCAGTAGCATCTCTGATCATTACACTCCTTGCTTGCTCTGGTGTTCCATTTAGTTTAATCCAAATTCTACAATTTCTTGTCCAGGTTGCCTGTATCTTATTTTGTTTTTTCAGCATCCGTGCCTGCTGTGCTAATTCAGCGTTTTGTTTTTTTTTTGTCAGGTGTTCATTAAGGTAAACTTGAGTTCCCCGTAGCTTTCTGGCCTGTCTCAGTATGTCATTCTTTACCCTTCAGTTCACAAAGCGCATCACAATTGATTTCTTTGTTTTGGGATCTTTCTTCGGTAAAGCATAACAGGCTGAAATTGCATTGGCTTCTACCTTAATGTCTCTATTATTAAGGAAATGAACTAATTATGTTTAGAAGATGACTTCAGGAAAGCACAGGTTACAAAAGGGATGATAGCAGCAGTGCCCTTTGATGTGGAAAAGGCACACTACATGATGTGGAGACAGGGACTATTGATCAAGTTACATATGTAGGTTAGGCCTAGATGGAAACATGTACAATTTGATAGCAGAATTTCTAAATGGAAGGAGTATTCAAGTTAAAATAGGGTCTGGTGTTTCAGAAAAGTGTGTAGTGGAAAATGAGACCCCACAGGGAAGTGCAATTAGTCCAACCTGTTTTCAATTATGATAAATGATATGCAGTATTTGAGGGTGTGCTTTTGGGTATGGGGAGGTTGCTCTTTGTGGATGATGGAGCATTGTGGGTCACAGGAAGGAATACAGACTATATTACAGCAAAGTTGCAAGAAGGAATAAATAGTGTGCAGAAGTGGGGAAAAGAATGGGGCTTCAATTTTTCTGTAGAAAAAAAACTAAAATAGTGTTTTTCACAGAAAAAAAAATTAATGGAGGAAAAAGTTAAAACTTTACAAGAAGGAGTTAGAAAGGGTTGAGTGTTAAGTTCTTGGGGGCTCTTTTTGGTGCCAGTCTAACATGGAGGAGTCATGTAAAACAGTATTGTGGAAAAGTGTAGCAAAGTAATTAATGTAATGAGATGTCTCACAGGACATAACTGGGGAGCAGATGTAAATTCACTTAAGTGTATCTATGGAGCGCTTGTTAAGTCAAGAATTGATTATGGGAGTGTTGTATATGGATCTGCAGTAAAGTCTGTCCTAGCTCAGTTGGATGTTATTGAGGCTCGTGCTCTGCGGATGTGTATAGGGGCAGTGAAGACGGCACCAGTGTGTGCATTGCAAGTTGAGGCAGGGGAGCTGCCCCTGTGGTTTAGGAGGAAACTGTTAATGGCAAATTATCTGGTTAACTTGAAAGAGCATAAGGTGACGCATCCAACTCAGAGGGTAATAGAAGAGTGTTGGGAAAGAGGGAAAGAACAAAAGTCTAGCTTAGGGTGGGTAGCTAAAAATACTGCAAAAGAGATGACTGTAGAGGGAGTGCAGTTTTGCCAAACTGTGTTGTGGCCTAGGTAAATCACGTTGGATGTTTGAGAGTATTTATGTAGACATGAAGTTGAATAAAATTAAGCATGGCAGGAGGTCAGCAAATTTGTGTGAGGAATTCAATTGGTGTATAGAAAGGAAATATGAACGATATACCAAGGTGTTTACTGATGGGTCCAAGGATTTGCAGATACAGATCACAGGGGCTTCAGTGGTGATACCCAGCCACAGATAACCTGAGTGTCTATGCAGTGGAACTAGCTGCTGTATTGCTTGCAGTGCAGTGGTTGGAGGAGGTGCCTGACATTGATTTACTTATTTGCAGTGACTCACTATCAGCATTGTTAAGTCTACAGTCAGAAGAAGCAAAGAGTCATCAGGATCTGTTGTATGAGATAATGCTCACATTGTTAAGGCTTCAAAATCAGGGGAAAAACATTAAATTTATGTGGGTTCCAGCACACCATGGAATTTGAGGGAATGAGAGAGCAGACAGGCAGGCAAAGATTGCAATCACAAAAGACAATATTGACATAGTAATTCGTCATCGGCCTCCGTCGGTCTATGATGACCATGGAAGAGAATCCTAAACGTCTACTCTGCTGGAACAGCACCGCCTGTGGCTGAACAGGCCAATGCGCACCGGTGTTTTACCTTCCAGTGTTGGGCGTTGGTAGGATTCAAGCCTGGGCAGGAAGATATGGAGGACAAGATGCTACCCATGCCGCATGTCCCCCCTCTCCACGTCACTGATGAATCCAAAGGAACAGCAGGGCTGCTATAGTTTGGCACCAGCGCCGTCGCAGGAGCTGCCAGAACGATGTTGAGCACAACAGAGAACTGCCTTAGGGGCTCCGACTCCGGATTTTTCCTCAGGGTTGACTCCCGAAGCCTTTCCCGTGACCGGGTGTGCCGCAAGGCAGCGGAGGTTTGAAATCAGGGTTTACCTTCCCCTAGATGGGCTACCTTCCCAGGTTGACGAGCCACCATCTACCCGAAGCATCTGGTTTTAAGGCGCCAGAGATCCGCCCTCGCCCCTTTTCCTATTAGTAAAAGCAGTTCCGCCGGGCTTAGAGACTAAACCACACGGGCAGGCTAGGAGTTGGACTTAGTTTGTCAGAGGCTTTTCGAGACGCACGCCGTAAGGAGCATTTTATGAGCACTGGGAGCTTAACCCCAGTGCCGCTCCTGGCTATGACAACCTTGGAACCATACTCTTGGACATAGTAATTAGGTTGTCCAAATCGGAAGGGAAGAGTATTGTGTGGAGGAGTATCATGGCACAGTGGCAACATTACTGCGGTGGGGAGGTGAAAGGGAGGCATTTATCTGCGATAAGTAAGAATGTTGGAAAGGTAAATAAAAGAAGGGAAAAGAGGAGAGAGCAAGTCGCAATGAGTCTGTTAAGAATTGGTCATTGCACACTTGCAATTATAGGAGAGCTTTCAACTGGTCATTGTGATCAGTGTCATGTGAAACAGTACAGCATGTGCTTATGGAGTGCCAAGAAAAAGAGCAAGAGAGGGAGGAGATGATGAGTGGGCTAAGGCGATTGAATATAGGCAGTACATTTGAAGAGTTCTTTTGCAAAGACAGATAAACCATATTTCACTGTCCCCCATTCTACCCACATTCACCCAGTATGTCACATGCCACACTAGAGACAATAAAACACTGGACTTATTCTATGCAAATACTAAGGAGGCATACATCTCATTACCACTCCCCCCACTCGGGAGATCGGATCACAACTTGGTTCATCTCCTGCCGGTGTACAAACCCCTAATACACAGACAACCTCCGGTCATGCGCACAGTGAAGTTATGGTCTGAAGTTATGGTCTTCTTCTTCCGCCCTTCAGAGAGAGCAGTCACATTTTTTCCTCCCTCCTCCTATCCTGCCTTCCTGACCTAAATCCCAGCTGGCTGCGTCTGAGTGAGTGTCTGTGCCGTCTCTCCATCTTGCTGATCTCAACCCAAACAGAAAAAAGGAAAATGGATCTTATAAGCTGGGCTTTAAACGCAATTGACACTACCTTTTCAAACAGAAAATTGGGCCCGGGGGAGCCCAAATGTCCCACAGGCACTTCGGCTGCGGGTTATGTGAGAGATTCATGGGATAATTGGAGACTCATGTGTCTGTGATCTTTCCATCGAAGATGTGGAAGATTTATACCTATTCGCTTTCATGGTCACAGGATACCTTTTGATTGGCCTGGGGGTCTTCCTTGTGTATCATAAAATTAAAAAACTGGAAGGAGCTAATCAAAAAGCGGACCCATCTAAGCTTCTCCATCAATTTGACCAGATTGGAAGAGCGTTGATGGCGGCGAATGCTGAACTGAATCGTAAGGTTGGTTACATCTCGGAGTCGCTGAATGTTCTTCAAGGAATGAACTTAAAGCCAGTGAATGTTAATTGGAATTGTGATGCACAGAATCGAAGAGAAGAAAATCCTACACTCTAAGTCTGTGCAGATTCGACCTTAATCAGCGCCCCTGGACAATTCTCTCCTCCAGAGTTGAGATAAGCAGATGTGTGAGCTGGCTGTAACCCAAACACTGCTGCTGCTGTACAATAATCAGAACTCTCCAAGGACATGCGTTCATGAGACTTACACAGAGTTTTTACCATCTGGCATGAAAAAGAGATTACTCTGGACATGACTGTGTAAACATGAAAATATAACGTCTATCGTTGCCTGGAGACTATCTTTGTTGTACTTCAGTAACTGATACATTCATCAACACAACATACACACTGACATCATTATACTGATATACACACACTGCCCTCTCTGTGTCTCTGTTGTGAGGTTGATTGTCTGCTTGTGCCATTGAGAGGTTTTTTTCTCTGTGATCATAATTTGGCTTACATAAACTTTATTCTGATAATGAAGTTTTTTTCTCTTCGCCCATTGTGTCTTTTTTCCCTTTCCTTATCTTCCCTTATCCCACATCTTTTTGATTAGGCGCCTAGTATAAACGGCTGCCGTGTCATTGTGATATGCTACATAGCGTGCCAATGTCAAGTCAAATTCCTCGTGTGTTTTCTACATGCTTGGCAATAAAGCTTTTCTGATTCTCAGGAGGCAATGGACGCTCTAAAGGACTGTTTTGAAACCACTGCCTGGGAGTAGCTCTGCGATCCACATGGTGAGGACATCGATGGCCTCACTCACACCATCACGGACTACATCAGCTTCTGTGTGGACAACACCGTACCCACCAAGACCATACGGTGTTGCTCGAACAACAAACCCTGGATCAACCCTGAGATAAAAACACTTCTGAGAGAGAAGAAGAGGACCTTCAGGTTGGGGAACAGGGAGATGCTGAAGTCCGTACAGAGGGAGCTGAGGATGACGATCAGAGAAGGCAAGGACAGCTTCAGGAAGAAGATGGAGGACAAGCTGCAACAGAGCGACATCGGTGGGGTCTGGAGAAACCTTAAAACCATCTCTGGGCTTCAGAATACCTCCCCCCAGGCCATGGGGGGCAGGGAGTGGGCGAACAATCTGAGCCTGTTTTTTAATAAGTTTGACCAACCGCCCTCCCCCCGACTGCACAACAACCACAGCTGCCTCTGAAGACATCGAGTCCTGCTGCCCACACCCCACTCCACCAACACCTCCCCCCCACTCCCAGCACACATCCCCACAACATGACCCTCACTAAGACCCAGGTGAGGATGGAGCTGAGGAAGATCAAGGCGAGGAAGGCCTCAGGACCGGACGGCATCAGCGCGAAGCTCCTCAAGTCCTGTGCAGACCAGCTGTGTGGGATTGTGGAGCACATCTTCAGCCTGAGCCTGAAGCTGTGGAGGGTACCACAGTTGTGGAAAACATCTTGTGTGGTACCTGTACCAAAGACTTCCCACCCCAAAGACCTGAACAGCTACAGACCAGTGGCCCTGACGTCTCACATGATGAAGACCCTGGAGAGACTGCTCCTTGCTCACCTCCGCCCCCTGGTGGGACCAGCGATGGATCCACTCCAGTTCGCCTACCAGCATGGCATTGGGGTGGAGGATGCAGTGATCTTCCTCCTTCACCGTTCTCTGTCCCACCTGGAGAAGCCCGGGAATGCGGTGAGGATCATGTTCTTTGACTTCTCCAGTGCTTTCAACACCATCCAACCGATGATCGTGAAGGACAAGCTGCTGTGCGCAGGGGTGGACCAGCACCTGTCATCATGGATCCTGGACTACCTCACTAACCGGCCACAGTTTGTGAGAACCTGGGACTGTGTGTCGGATACAATCATCGGTAGCACGGGGGCCCCCCAGGGAACGGTTTTGGCTCCCTTCCTGTTCGCCCTTTATACTGCGGACTTCTCACACAACACAACACACTGCCATCTACAGAAGTTCTCTGACGACTCTGCGATCATCAGCCTCATCTCCAACGGAGATGAAGCTGAGTACAGAGGACTTATCCAGGATTTCGTGGACTGGTGCCATCGGAACTGCCTCCAGATCAACGCGAGGAAAACTAAGGAGCTGGTGGTGGACTGCCGCAGGCAAGGACAACCCCTCACAGCACCAGTAAACGTACAGGGAACAGACATTGAGATGGTGACATCCTACAAGTACCTGGGTGTTCATCTGAACAATAAACTAGACTGGTCACACAATACCGATGCACTCTACAAGAAGGGACAGCGCAGGCTGTTCCTACTGAGGAGACTCAGGTCTTTTGGTGTACAAGGGGCGCTGCTGAAGACATTCTATGACACGGTGGTGGCATCAGCCATCACTTTTGGAGTGGTCTGCTGGGGCAGTGGCATTACAGCAGCTGATAGGAAGAGACTGAACAAACTGATCAAGAAAGCTAGCTCTGTCCTGGGGCAGCGCCTTGACCCAGTGGAGGAGATAGGAGAGAGAAGGATGGTTGCTAAACTGTCATCTCTGCTGGAGTCTGAGTCCCACCCTATGCAGGACATAATGAACGTGCTGAGGAGCTCATTTAGCAGCAGACTACATCATCCTAGGTGCACAACCGAGAGGTTTCGCAGGTCCTTCCTACCTACGGCTGTCAGACTGTATAACCTAAGCAGGGCTGCTCGCAGAGATAGCAAAAAAACGTGATGACCTAATAGTATTGAATTGCAAAAGATGCAATAGATTTACTCAATGGTCCCTTCCAGTATACAACTAGGACAATACCAGTCGCTATGGAGGGTGACAATATTTATGGGTACATATTCATACTATGTAGGATAACTAAGTAGACGGTTATGCTGTTTATTCCATCTAGCTACAATGCTCCGCACTGTGTGTATATATATTTATATATTTATGTGTACATATGTATATTCGCTGCTCTTGTTTTTTCCTTGTCTTATGATCGTTGCTCTGAGTGTTGCTGTCCCTGTGCTGTTGCAATCCTGGAATTTCCCCATTGTGGGACTAATAAAGGCTTATCTTATCTTATCTTATCTTATAAGTCCAGCTGAGTTCAAAATGAGAAAAAACACTTTTTCATCTGTGGTTTTTTTAGGTGTTAGTATTTCCAATTCAGCTTCTAAGACATGGTCAGTTGAAATATGAGTATTTCAGACATAATAAAACAAAAAATCAAACATCAAGTCATTGTTACTTTTTGCCAATTTATTAGTACTTTTTTTGGTTGCAAAAACAGATAAGTCCACAAGCCATTTTTTTTTTTTACAAAAACAGGTAAGTCCCAAAAACCATTGTAGTGTGACCTTGAGTTCCAGTTTATAAAATTATTCTTTGCTGAAGAAAAATTGTTTCAACTCAAAAGTCTGGCTTCTCAGACTGCTTCTCTCACCCAACAACTAGAGGCGTAACTTGATCCCTGAACCATAAAGTGGAAGTTAATCCCTTCTCCAAGACTCTTTGGCAAAGGAATGTTTCAAATCGGCAAATTTTATGACTGATCTTACCCAGACCTTGGGGATGGGGGGGGGGGGGTGTCAGGATTCTCCAGTATACAACCAGACAGTTTCACAGTGCCATGTGGTGGACAAATCAGGAATATTTAACTTTTTCCTTTGCAGTGGAATTTCATGCACTTTGGACAAATGAACTAATTCATATTCTTTCTCTCAAGACAGTAGCAGCTACAGAAGATATGATTGAACTATGGGGATGGACAATGAGGTTTCAAATGCTTTATTGATATGAGTTTGATATGTGTTGCTCTAATTTCAAGAAGAAATAAATGTTTGCATGCTTGGTATTACAAATTAATTACAGTTATAATGTAGAGACCTTGATTGTTCCATCATCATCATCATCATCATTATTATTATTATTATTATTATTATTATTATTATTATTCCCTTATTGCTATGAGATGACTTTTGTTGTGATATGGCTCTATATAAATAAAGTTGAATTGAATTGAATTATTATTGAATAGAATATCTTAGTCACTAAAGTTGAAAGAATTTATGCTTTCGTAGGCTGTACACATACTTTAGAAGGATTTCACTCTCATATCAAATGTCTCTCTCCCCTCCTCTTTCTACTGGGAGACCCACAGAGCCCTGAACTGTGATGTAACCAATGGGCTCCAAACACTTATCTTTATGGCTGTGTTGTGAGACATGTATATGTTGGACACTGCATATGTGATTTAACCACGATGAAGGAGAGCCAGCCCCCTGCGGTGCGGAGCCACAGAGCCTGGACCCCCTGCGGAGGACAGGGGACAGAAGACTTCCTGACCACTGAGGCTCGAGAAGAGAGAAGGGGGAGTTATGTAAATAAAAGGCTAATGAATGTGAATAAAGAGATTTTGAGAGAGATGTGTGATTTCCCCCGCGAGGGAAATGGTTTGATGTCAGAATGTTTAAATGAGAGAACTTTGGTGTGTTCACTCTCTTTTGTTCGCTGCTCAAGAATGAGCGCAGACAGTGGAATGATTACTTGAATAAACTGGAATGAAAGACAATTCGGTTTCGTTATTCAAGTCTCCCCACATTGGTGACTGACGACGTTGAGAATGAACGAAGAAATTCTCAGGGTCCCGGACTCACAGCGCTCAGAGCTGGCGAGCGCAGTGGCCGTTAAGCTGCCTGATTTCTGGCAGGATAACCCACGGTCGTGGTTTCTGCAAGCAGAGTCGCAGTTCGCGCTCGCAGGAGTAACGGTGGATGACACTAAGTTCCACCATGTCATCGCTAAACTGGACAACAGCACAGCTCGGTGCGTGCAAAGCTTGGTGGAGCAACCACCCGCGACTGACAGGTACGGCAAGCTGAAATCCACCCTCATCAAGTTTTTCACCCCCTCGGCTGAAGTGAGGGCGAGGAGGATCCTGTCTTTGCTAGACCAAGGTGGACACAGGCCGAGCGCCCTGATGGAGGAGATGATACAGCTGAGAGGGTTGGACAACGATGATTTCATTTTTCAGTTCATCTTCCTCTCCAACCTCCCGGCGCATGCGAGAAGCACGCTGGCCGGCAAAAAGTGTCACACCCTGGAGGAGTTCCGGGAGCTGGCCCAGGAGGCAGATGGGATCCTGGACGCCTGCGGCGGGCAAGCAACCACAGCAGCGACCCGAGACAGCGGGGAGCCAGAGGCGGCAGAACCAGACTGGCCGACGACGGCGGCAACACGGCCGCGACGAGGGGGAGCCAATAGCCCGGCGGCAGAGGCGCGGGCACGACACAGCGGAGGAGAAGATCTCTGCTTTTACCATCGGAGGTTCGCAGAGAAGGCACGCAGGTGTGTGCCGCCCTGCATCTTCAGGAGTTCGGGAAACGGCAAGACCGGGGGTCGCTAGCAGCTTCGACCCTCGGAGAACGCAACAAGCTGCTCTACATCACGGATGCGCGCTCCGGACGAGAGTTCCTCATCGACACCGGAGCACAAGTGAGCTTCATCACCCCAACATACGCGGACCGGGTGGCTGGACCCCACGGTAGCGGAGCTACAGCGGCAAATGGCTCGAACATCAACACCTACGGGAGAAGGACCTTGCCTTTATGCTTACATGGCCGCACATATGAATGGACTTTTGTGATAGCGGCGGTGAGTTTCAACATGTTGGGCGCGGATTTTTTGTGTTCACACAATCTGTTAGTTGATCTTGCTAATAGACGGCTGGTAAATGCACTCTCTTTTTACTCTCTCCCCTGTTCAGCTCGAGTGTCCCCGCCACCAGTACAGACCCACGTCGCTACAGCAGGTGGTAAGTTTCACACACTCCTCACCCAATTTCCAGCGCTCACTGTGCCCACTTTTTCAGCGACGGTCGCGAAGCACGGGGTGAAACACTTTATCCCCACTTCTGGTCCTCCCGTGTTTGCAAAAGCTCGGCGCTTGGATGCAGTTAAGCTCGCCATTGCGCGCGAGGAGTTCGCCAGCCTGGAGAGGCTGGGCATCGTTCGTAGGTCGAAGAGCCCGTGGGCTTCGCCGCTGCACATGGTACCGAAAGCCGATGGCTCCTGGAGACCGTGCGGGGATTACCGCAGGCTAAACAACGCTACGGCGCACGATCGTTATCCCATCCCGCACATTCAGGATTTTTCGGTGCACCTGGCGGGGGCGCGCATTTTTTCAAAGATTGATCTAGTTCGCGGCTATCACCAAGTCCCGGTCCAACCGGAGGACATTCCTAAAACAGCGGTAATAACCCCGTTCGGACTTTTTGAATTTTTACGCATGCCATTTGGTCTCAAAGGGGCGGCGCAAACATTTCAGCGGATGATGGATGCCGTGTTACGCGATCTCCCTTTCGTGTTTGTGTACCTCGACGACATTTTGGTCGCGAGTACTTCAGAGGACGAACACGAAACGCACCTCACAGCAGTTTTTAGGAGGCTGGGAGAGCACGGCTTAATAGTTAACCCAGCCAAGTGCCAGTTCGGCG
Organism: Pholidichthys leucotaenia; assembly: GCA_020510985.1. Taxonomy (NCBI): domain Eukaryota; kingdom Metazoa; phylum Chordata; class Actinopteri; order Cichliformes; family Pholidichthyidae; genus Pholidichthys; species Pholidichthys leucotaenia. The sequence goes on from CM035844.1 coordinate 307,169,071, forward strand.
TCGAGCGGATCGATTTTTTGGGTCACCGCGTCTCCCCGGAGGGAGCGGTTCCGTTACCAGAGAAAGTACGCGCGGTAGCGGATTTTCCCCGTCCACAAACGGTCAAATCACTACAGGAATTCTTGGGGATGGTGAATTTTTATAACTGATTCCTGCCCCACGCAGCTCAAATCATGCAACCGTTATATGCCGCGCTCAAAAAACAAAAACCGACCCAGGCGGTCGAATGGTCCCCGGAGCGGGAGCGCGCGTTCACAGAGGTTAAAAAAGCCTTGGCTGACGCTGCGCTCCTGGCCCACCCAGACCCTGCAGCACGTATCGCGCTGACGACAGACGCTTCAGATTTAGCCATAGGGGCCGTTATTGAGCAACAGGTAGCCGGAGTTTGGCAGCCTTTGGCTTTCTTTAGCAAATCTTTAAGCGCAGCTGAACGAAAATACAGCGCGTTTGACAGAGAACTGTTGGCACTGCATTTGGCTATTCGTCATTTCCAGTTCTGGCTGGAAGGACGGTGCTTCACCGCTTATGTGGACCACAAGCCGCTCACATACGCCATGGCCAAAATTTCAGACCCGTGGTCCGGCAGGCAGCAGAGGCAGCTGGCCGCAATCTCGGAATTTACCACTGACATTAGGCACGTCGCGGGCAAATTCAATGTAGTAGCGGATTGTCTCTCACGCGCGTTCACGACCCCAACACGCGCAGAGGCAGAACGGGCCACCGTGACCGCGCCGCAGGAGAGCGGCACGGTGGCGCGCGCAGCCCCGGTGCACGTGGGTATAGATTACGCAGCCATGGCAGCGGACCAGGGGGCGGACGCAGACGTGCGCGCGCTCCAGTCTGGACCAACAGGGTTGAGGCTGGAGAGCAAGTGTTTACAAACCGGTATGCCCCCCCTGATCTGCGACATGTCGACGGGGCGCCCGCGTCCGGTGGTTCCGGCCACGTGGCGCCGCCGTGTTTTTGACTCGGTCCACTCACTGGCGCACCCGGGGGTGCGCGCGTCGGTGAAACTAGTGGCGGAAAAGTTTGTTTGGCCGTGCCTGCGCAAGCACGTGAAGGAATGGGCAAAAACCTGCATTTCCTGTCAACGGGCCAAAATTCACAGGCACACAAGAGCCCCGTTAGAACCGTTCCGCATTCCGGCCAGAAGGTTCGACCATGTGCACGTCGACCTTGTGGGCCCCCTACCGGCATCACAGGGGTTCACGTATCTTTTGACAATGGTGGACCGCACCACACGTTGGCCGGAAGTGGTCCCACTTGCGACGACCACGGCCGCGGAGGTGGCTCGCGTTTTTTTAACGGCTTGGGTGGCGCGCTTCGGGGTTCCGTCGGACATTACGTCCGATAGAGGACCGCAATTCATCTCTGAGCTGTGGTCAGCGATGGCCAACGGCTTAGGAGCCAAAATTCACCGCACTACGGCTTACCACCCTCAGGCCAATGGTTTATGCGAGCGTTTTCATAGGTCTTTGAAGGCAGCACTCAGAGCGTCGCTCACGGATGCAGATTGGGTGAATAAACTTCCATGGGTTTTATTAGGGTTGCGTTCTGCGCCTAAAGAGGACTTAGATGCCTCCCCAGCGGAGCTGGTATTCGCACAAACTCTGAGGCTGCCGGGCGAGTTTTTACCAGAGCACCCAGAGCCCCCACCTCTCTCGGCTCTGGGACCGTTAGTCGGCACGGGGGCAGACACGCTCCCGGGTCCGGTTCATCACGCTTTTCCACAAGTTTTCGTCCCCAAGGCTTTGAAAAATGCCGATTTCGTTTTTGTCAGGCGCGAAGCCCTAAAAGCAACGCTCAAACCACCTTACGAAGGGCCATTTTGAGTGCTGGAGGCAGGTGATAAGCAATTTGTGCTAGATTTTGGAGACAGAAAAGAGACAGTCAGTATTGACAGACTAAAACCTGCTTTTGTCATGAAGGACGTGTCTGTACCGGTCGCAGTGGCGCCTCGACGAGGCAGGCCCCCGCAGGGGGCAATTAATCACTCTCTCCCTCAGTCAACAGACCCGAAGCAGAAACGCACCGCAGGCAAGGCGGGGCCAACGCACAGCAGATTCGGCAGACGGCTGAAGCCCAAGCGGCGCACAGACTGAATGTTGGTGTTGATTATTCAGTAGTGAGTAAGGTGCTATTTAATTTTAGGAATTAGTCTGTTCTTCATCGTTTGGGGGGGGGTTATATGGCTGTGTTGTGAGACATGTATATGTTGGACACTGCATATGTGATTTAACCACGATGAAGGAGAGCCAGCCCCCTGCGGTGCGGAGCCACAGAGCCTGGACCCCCTGCGGAGGACAGGGGACAGAAGACTTCCTGACCACTGAGGCTCGAGAAGAGAGAAGGGGGAGTTATGTAAATAAAAGGCTAATGAATGTGAATAAAGAGATTTTGAGAGAGATGTGTGATTTCCCCCGCGAGGGAAATGGTTTGATGTCAGAATGTTTAAATGAGAGAACTTTGGTGTGTTCACTCTCTTTTGTTCGCTGCTCAAGAATGAGAGCAGACAGTGGAATGATTACTTGAATAAACTGGAATGAAAGACAATTCGGTTTCGTTATTCAAGTCTCCCCACAATCTTCATCTTTTTTTTTTTTTTTGTCAGTTTATGACATTTGACAAACCAAGAAGCTCAATTGTAATTGTTTCAACTCAGATCTCAATAAGTTTTGGGCCACCCTGCAACACAAGAGAAAACTGAAGTTTTATTGCTCTTTGTTCAGTCTTGGGGCGTTGGTCAAGCTGCGAGCAGATATCTCTGCTGTCCCATTTTTTTTCTCCTATCTTTAAGTAGGCCCAGGGTCTCCCCGGCTCTGTGAAGATCCTGTTTCTTGCCTTTAAAATTCACTTTTCTTATTTTAATCTTTTCTTTAATTTTCGTGCAAGAAGATTTTGTTTGGATTTTTCTTAAGCTTAAACCAACTCATTTAAACCACCAACATCAAGAAAAACGGATGTGTGAATTTTTTTTCTCCATTTTGACTCTGATGGACGTTTGCACAACAAACTAATTCCTTCATCAGTGAGAAGACCTTGCCAGCTTGCTGGAGAGCCAGCCTTTGTGATCCTGGGAGGAGGCCATAACAGTGGTAAGGAGTCTGTCTGCCAGCCTCCCTACAGACCCACGTTGGTCCAGTGAAACAGAATCCACTGGACCCGCCTGCTACCCACTGGGATGCAGTGATTCTGCTTGGCTGACGGTCTGTTGTTAATTTACCTTAATTCTTCAGAGTATTCCTTGTATAAATTCTCTTAACCTATTTTATGCAACCCCCATCAGAATCTTAAAATGCATGTCATCTTTCATTAATTTACGTTCTTTTTCAGAGTAAAACAAATTTTCTAAATTTTTATAAAGTTTATTAGCATTTTCTTCATAAAATTGCATCCACTTTTCCTAACCAATGCTATTTCATGGTTTTTCAATTTCCAGTATACTGACAAATTAAACTGCTTCATTTGGTTCCACAAATGCTTGATTCATAAGTAACAGTCTATGATTCCCATGATACATGTAAATTCTCTGTTTTAAAGTTATCCACATATGTTAACCTATTCTGACATTTCTTATTAAATCATTGAAAGACATATGGGAGTTGTTACTGTATTTGATTTCATGTCCATCTTCTTGATCATCAGAGACAAGAACTCACACAAGGGTTTATTTTGAGACTGATTCGTAATTGGTACAATTAAAGAACTGTAATAAAATTGTCCATTATCTGGACTGGTGCCCTAACGAGGAACTGAGTGTAATGAAAGTAAATCTTCATTCCTTCTCACATTCATATTTGCATTAATACAGCTACCAACATTAAATTACCTATAAAAACCCTTCATTCACTACACCATGCTATTTTGTCTGGAACATACTTGAATGTCTGTAAGCATAAGTGTAGTATGACTGGCACAATTATTTAGGCATATCCACTCAATAAAATGGTATAATCAAGCTATAATTCAAGATTCAAAGATTTTACTGTCAATACTACTGTTAGAAAAATTCTTGAAAACCTTCCGTCAAAAATCAGGCTGGATCAAAGTTTCAGCAATTTAATTTCACTGGCCAGTGGGGAACAATACAAAAATAGTCTCAGAGCCTATTTGCACATCATTCTGGCTCAAACACACATCACTCAGTTCTTTAAGCCCTCCGTTATCTGAGAGGTGGAGGGGAAAATTGTCCATCATGATTGGTCCAGTACATCTGGTCAAAACTTGGTGCGCAGATTATCTTTTCTCAGGAACCATGATGCTCACTCTGTACCAGTCACACAGGAGCCACACAGGCTAAACTAAAAACAAGATGATAACTAGTGCAGCTGCAACCTTGACACTTCTACACAGATTCTGAGACAAGCTCTGAAACAAAGCAATTCATAAACAGAAGACAAATATGAAATTTTTCTATCAACTACTATATGTACAGGACATACAGGATAATTGAAATGGCATTTCTCTCTTCATTGGTGTGCACAGTATAAAAAGAAAAGGAATAAGTGTGGCGGGTTTGGGAAAACCCCCACAACAGACTAAGGACAGTCAGCTCGCTACTCCTGTTTTTTTCCGCTGCACTACTGTGATGTAATGTGCCATTCATGCATTGTGATGTTAATGTGCCATTCATGCATTGTGTTCATGCGTCCTGTCCTTACTGTGACCTAGAGACATGCCCATACCAACTGCTGTGAAAGGCTCTTTCATGTATTGTTGTAACTGGGTATATATGCTGCATGACTCTCACTCTCATTCTCACTCCTGCAACTGCTGCTGACACGTACACACGGTGTGCCCCTTCGCTAGAGAGCCTGAGGAAGCTGCTCCACCCTGCTCACACTTAGGGCTGGAGCGGAGTTCTGTGACGGCGGTGTCATTTAATAAACTTGCTTAAAACCTTCACCAACGCTGCTTTATTTCATGCCGCCGCACTGGTGACCCGACGCTGAAAAGAACACGCTGCCAGTGAACGCCGCTTTATTTCATGACGCTTCACTGGTGACCCCGAACATGCACACGTTTTGTGCAAAGCAACCTTCTGGTCTGGACAGCTACACTGGTGACCCGTTCTTCATGATGAGATCTGCACGTCTGAGATCTGCTCCTCCATGCTGGACCGGCCGCGCTCGCAGCTCCTCCACACAAGAGCGCATGCACCTCGTCCCCTCTCCACGACGGCAACCTCCAGGGCCGGCGGAGAACGCAGTGCATGGACTTGAACGCACCATGGCCGAGCGGTGACAAAGATCGTCTCCTCCCCCTCACCGCTCCAACGCATCTGCACGAGCCTGAGGGACCTAGATCGTCTATTCCCTCTCACCGCTCCAACGCATCATGGCCAGTCTGCAGCCACAGCTCAACTTGGATATTATCGGCACCGTCTGCGCTGATCTCCACCAAGATTCTGGACCCTGACTCGCCTCTCCAGCGGCCCACCCACGCACGAGCCCCGGCACACGCACCGGGGAGTTACGAGGACGGCGCACCACGCACGGGACGCATTCGGCTCCACAGACCGCCAGCATCCTTCGCCGCTGCACACAGAACCTTCAGGGCTGCTCGTACACCTGAAGCACGCACGCAGCTCGCCCACAGGATTTTCTAATGGTCTCAGCCACGGCACATAAGGGAATTCAGCCGTCAGCTTTTCCCAAGGGCTTTAGGGCTGCGCCCGCACCTAAAGTCAACACGCCAAGTCCCTCTGCTTTTGTTTTTTTACAGCCGCTACGCAGCCTCGCCGCTCCTTTTTTTCTTCATGGCCACGAGAGGAGTCAGAGACAAATTTTTCTTCTTGTGATCTCCGCACGTGCAACGGGACAGCCCCTCGATGTCGCGGGACAACAAGCAATTTTTGCGCGGCCCGGACGATTTTGCCGTCCCCGGCCGGCATTTACTACCCCCCACCCCCCTCCACCTTCGCCGGCACAGAGCCTTCCCTGCTCGCTGCCAAGCTGCACTATCGAGGTCTCGGCCCCCTGCCGAGCCCTCTGGGGGGGAGCGTGTGGCGGGTTTGGGAAAACCCCCACAACAGACTAAGGACAGACAGCTCGCTACTCCTGGTTTTTTCCGCTGCACTACTGAGATGTAATGTGCCATTCATGCATTGTGATGTTAATGTGCCATTCATGCATTGTGTTCATGCATCCTGTCCTTACTGTGACCTAGAGACATGCCCATACCAACTGCTGTGAAAGGCTCTTTCATGTATTGTTGTAACTGGGTATATATGCTGCACGACTCTCACTCTCATTCTCACTCCTGCAACTGCTGCTGACACGCACACACGGTGTGCCCCTTCGCTAGAGAGCCTGAGGACGCCGCTCCAGCCTGCTCACACTTAGGGCTGGAGCGGAGTTCTGTGACGGCGGTGTGATTTAATAAACTTGCTTAAAACCTTCACCAACGCTGCTTTATTTCATGCCGCCGCATAAGGCTGGAAAAAAAGAAACTCCTTCCCCATATAGTGTACTATATAGTGAATGTGCAGCCAACGGAGCAGTGAGAGATGAGCTTTACATCACAGCATAAACTACCTTAAGGTATTTATATTTAATAATTCAGCAAAAATGATTTGATTTTATATATATTTGCTACAAATTACATGCAGGTATTCATTTTTTTTACCACCGTTAGTCTGTTGCATTTTACTCTCACGTGATGACATCATTAACCATGCCACGAAAACAAGCCCAGTAGTGTCCAAAAGTGGTTAATTTTATTGTTATATTGAGTTTACTGTATAGTCCAGTATATCTAAATTCACTATATAGCGAGTAGGGAGTGAGTGAGTGAACATTCTGAACACAGCCTGGGAAATCAGTCAGAGCGAGCAGACCCGGAAGGCAGCCAAGCTGAGTCACGTGACCCCCAATAGCAAGCACTGATTTGCCCTGTGGAGTTATCTGCTTTTGTAAAAAAACAAACAAACAAAAAAAAAAAACGCTTCCGGTGTTTATCGGCTTTTGAAAAAACCATGAATTTGTCGTGTCTGTAACATAGGACATATCGGCTTTTGAGACAAAACAATGTGAACTTCTATAAGTAGGTAATGTCAACAGTTGTTTGATGTAAAGCGTGAAATTTTCTTGAAAGTGGCATTTATCGGTTTTTGCAAACAAACTTTTCATTTGTTGATATAGTTCAAGCTGGTGACACAGTGGAGGGGGGGACGGGTGTTAGTACGGTTCTTCTCCTCCACTGGAATCATGAATTGCATTTGAGGTTGTTATAGGGATGTAGAGAAGGGAACCCAGTAGGAGGCAGTAATGCACCACTCAGGATGCCAGCTGCCAGAAAAACTCAAGGAAGAAGAAGAAACCACGTAGTAGTGATGTTAAAACCGAGGCCTCATGAAACAATGAGCAGCTTTAAGACAAACGCTTCATGAGCGACACAGTGTTATGAAACATCTAAAAAAGACTGCCTTCTGGTGACCGACTGCCAGAACTGCATCAGAGTTGAAAAACCTGAATAAAATCTCAATACATTTTTTTGAGCATTTGGCCATCCGAGGTCTATTCAAAATTGGATGGCAGGAACAAACAATACAAAGCAAACAAAAAAAACAATTCCCTCTCAAACTTCCCGCAAGCCCTCAAGTCACATGATGTGACAGACATAACGGGGCCTCGCTTGCTACGGTCACGTGACTGTGGGCATGTTGACACAGGCTGTGTCTCAGTTCAGGGGCTGCAGCCTGGAGGCCAGAACACTCAAAGGTCGGGTAGGCTGCATCTAAAGGCTGATTTTTGGCTGTTAAATGAGACGGTCTAGTCTTTGGAAGACTTATGTTTGCTTGACCACGCACTACCCTGTTGCCAAGCAATCACAGCGTCAGTTGAGGGTTTTTGGTTTTTGGTTTTTTTTTTTTGCTGACATTTTTGACAGAGAAAGAACTTTATTTTTATCTTCATTATTGTATTTTCTTTACTTTTTACTTGAAAATCTTCACCAGACAGAGAGGACCATGACAGATAAAATAAAACTTTAACTCATGTTAAAGTCAGCAGGTAAAATTAAGGTAAATTAAAACCACAAAATAAATAGATTTTTATAACTATAAATATGTATACCTGCTAGATTTAACTCTACAATCTATTCTTAAATACATGACCAGTTGAAAATATAACAGTTTCCAGTTATCATTTCTGACTATTATGTAGCTAAATAATTAGATGTTCTGCCTTGTATCAGCTCTGACATTTTAATGTTCTGCAGCAGAACACAGTCCTGGACTGTAGGATGATGAGCCTCAGTGATGTTCAGCAGCAGCAGAACAGATTCCATCTTCAGCTTCGTCTCAGTTGGACCATCTCAGTAAATTAGAAAATCAGGATTTGTCGTTTTAAAAACTATAATCATTATCATCAATATTAAATCAGGTTTAAAATGTTTCACTCTGTGTGTAATAAATATATGAACGTCTCTTTTGGAATTATCTTGCAAAAAATCATCTTTCAAAAAAACTACTTCATTGAAATGCAGTTTTTCTATCAACAGTAAACATGCAATATTTTTACTTAGTTTCAGTTTGCAAAGTAAACTGCTAAAAAAATCACAATCAGTAAAACAATTCATCAAATCTTTTTTTTTTATTGTGGTTATTTCAGTCAAATATCGGTTTCATACATCCTGAGTCCAGCTCATTCTCTCCACAGCTGACCCTCGGTTTCTGCAGGTTCTCCACTGTGGACCTCAGAAATAAACCAGAAAAAAAAAAAAAAAATCAGAGAAATCCGATTATCACTTCAGATGTGACGGACATTTTTAAAATCAGCATAATCAAATTATTACAGATGTCCTGTCCCTCCTCAGCTTCATCAATTGCTCCGTTTTCTCTAAAAATAACTTTAGCTGTTTTGTTTTTTTTAACAGCATTACATAAGCAAATAAATAACATCAACTTCCCGATGTCTTTCAACCACGTCCTGCTGTATTTTTTATATTACTGACATTAGTTAATAAACTGACATTAATGGAAAAAAAGGTGTGACTTCAGAAAAAATAACATTTCAACATGTTTAATACATTAAGCGAAGCACACAGCACATCAGAAAAAATGTCACCTCACTGTTATGCATGGAAATAGGGGGTATTAGTAAGATGTTGGATGGGGAATGAGCAGGGGTGACTAACTGCCAGTGTCCGGTAGTGACACCACTCCGGGTATAAAGGATGTGGGCGGAAGAGGCTAGTCCTCTTTCGTCGTGGGACACCTGGCTTGCTGGAGCGTGCCGAATGCCTGCGGCTATTGTAAATAGTCATTATAATAAAGCTCCATAAACAGTAACCACTTATTACTCATTGTTGCCCAATCATGGATCCAACATTTGGTGACGAGGTAAAAGCGGTTATGGAGAGGTCTGTTGCCAGTTTTCGGCCATTTTTGGAAACCTCGGGCGAGCCACCAGTTCCTTGGCCTCGGTGGTTTGCCGCATTCACAAATTATTTTGTTGCACTGAACCTCGGCGAACTTGAGAAGCTTCATGTGAGGGCTGTCTTGGTTCATAATTTGGGCATGGAGGGGCAAAGAATCGTGGAAAATCTCGGAGGAGCCGATAGTTTTGATGAAGTGGTGGAGTTGATGGCGCGCTACTTTCGTGCCCCGGAAAACGTCACTGTCCGGCGCATTCAGTTCCGACAGCGCTGCCAGCGGACGGGGGAACCTGTGAAAAGATTTCTTGCAGACCTCCGGGAGCCGGCGAGAGAATGCAAATTCGGAAACCTGGAAGATGAGACTATACGGGACCATCCGCTGTACAGCAGCCCGGTCCAGACTTCTGACCCACCCAGGTGAGCTGACATTGGCCGCAGCTATCGAGCTTGCTCAACAATTCGAGGCAGCTGAGACAATTGCGAGAGGCCTGAGTGAGGGGGCCGCTCCAATCCAGGGCGAGTCTCGTGTTAAGGCACTGTTATTGGACCCTGAGGATGAAGACAGCGGAGAGGACGAATATGCCTCCGAGGTGAAAGTTAGGTCCGCTCCAGGTACGCCACGTTGTTATGGTTGTGGGTCCGCAAGTCACCGCTATAAGTCCAGGATATGTCCAGCGAAGGGCAAGCGTTGTGGCAAGTGTGGACTGTTGAACCACTTTGCCAGGGCGTGCGCTAACTTTGAGCGTAGGGACCGGCGGCGTGAGGAAGGTCCCTCGCAGAAGACTTCCGCAGTCGTCCATTCCCCGATGAACACGGGACGGATCGGCTGTGAAGTAACACTGGATGGTGTTGAGGTTCCTCTTTTGGTGGATACGGGAGCTGTGATCTCCGTATTGAACCTGGCAACCATGAGGAGTCTATTTCCACACCGACAGATCAGGAAGCAGGAGAGCCCCTATTTTGGCTATGGGTGAAACAGATTGGCCATTTTGGGATTTGTGGAGATGGAGGCACGGTACAAGTCTGTTGCTGTGCCCAGGGCCCGCATTTATGTCACCGCTGTGGGTATAAACATAATGGGGTGCCAACCTATTTTATGGTCTGGGATTCTCGATCGCAAACGTCACTGGGGAGGAGTGGTCGGGGTGTGGACTGTGGGGCCGACCCGCTCTGGTGGTGGAGAGCAAGGAGGTGTGGGACTCAGACTGGGTGGATACCACAGGTGGAGAGCATGTTCTGCGCCACGCGACACCACCCCGGGATGGACCTGATGCTGGTAGCCATGTTGCCCTGAATGTGGGAACTGGACAGCACGCTGGGACCCCCGGGGTGGCCCATAAGGACGAGGTGCCCGCGCTGGAGACTGAGGGGACGAGCCCAGAAAGTGCGGTTTTGAAGCGCTCACAATGACGGCCTGCTAAGAGGACGGTGAACCGGACCCGCAAGTCGACCGGATCGGTGAAGGAGGCCAGTTGGTGCCAGAGTGATCCCGATAAGAAGAAAAGGGCTTCCCTGCAGGTTGGAGATGAGGGTCGGCCCAGGGTTGAGGCCCGGATGAGAGGGGTTTACAGGTCACGCGAGTGGCGTGATGACCAGAGGCGGTTCCAGGTGGAGGCCGCCCAAAGTGATGGGTATCTAGGCCTGTCTGACAAGACCTGGAGGCATCCTAATGAGCTACGCCACGTGGTGGAGAAGAGGAGGCAGCGCAGCGTGAGCCCGGAGGTCAAGAGACGGAGATGCTTGAAGAGGGACCCATCAAAGGACTGAGGATGTGTTTTGGTTCCTATCCAGGTCCTGGTGTATATAGTTAAATACTGTTGTGTCTGTGCCCCAGGTATTATCTCTATTCTGATTTAAGAGTGGAATTTTATGGGTTAAATTTTATGGTGTGCATTTGTATGGTAGTAAAAGTTATTGATTGGGATAAATTTTAATAGGTGGACTTATTTTGTGAATATTGTTTAGGTGAAGTAATACACTGATTAGTTTGAGATGTGCTTAAATTTAGTCTGAAAAAATAAATAAAAAGGAAACAAAAGGGAACAGGACGAAAGCGTAAATTGTCATCAAATTGTTTAGTTTTGGTATTTAGTAATTTAGGCTATTGGAGATGCAGAGGTAATATCCCTACTGGTGTCTTGTTAGTGGGTGCTCTGAGGCTTATCCTGTTAAACAGTGATCTTGAATGTGTGATTCTGATGTTTATTTGAGATACCCAACACATACTGTTTTATATTGTGTGCCCAGGTGTGGGGTGGAGGCCGCCAATAGTGTTAACGTGTTGTGTTTATACTGATTGTTATTCTTTGTGTTTATGTGGTGGTGTTTGACGGGATTATTTTGATTAGAGACACGGCTTTCTTTATGTTGGACTATTTTGGATATGGCGGCAGAATAACCCACCTAGCCGTGTAGGGGGCGCTGGCAGTCTACCCGGCCCCCCAGCTTTAGTTGTGTGAATGGATAGGCATGTAGCTCATGTATTTTTACCTATATATGTATAAGCACTATGGGATGCTTGTGATTGCATGTGTGGATTGACCTCACGTCTTAGAGGGGACAATATGTCTGGACCGCCTGTGGATAACAGCAAGAAGACGGAGGTACAGCGATAAGGAGCTGAAAGGACTTCCTGACTTCCTGGAGCTCAGGCGGAGGACTGAAGGGCGCGGGGGGAGAGTTATTGTCAATAGGGGGTTTTGACAGTGATGAGTGATTCTTCCTTTGTCCTTGACTGTATAAAAGAGAAGGTTTTGACTCAGCTCTCTCTCTTCTGTTCTTGAGAGATATGCTGGGGATGTGATCGTGATATTAAAGCCTGAATTAAGAAATGATTCAGCCTCGTTATTTCACGCTCCCCACATTGGTGACCAAGAGACGTGAGAATGCATAGAAGGGATTCTCCTGATGCAGACTCGTCGGAGTCTGCCCAAGCGAGTGCCGTCTCCATTAAACTGCCAGAATTCTGGCAGGACAACCCGGACTCGTGGTTCCTCCAGGCTGAGGCACAGTTCACGCTCGCAGGAATAACAGCGGATGACACTAAGTTTTACCACGTCATTGTACAATGACGATAGTACAATGGGAGGCAGAGCCTTCAGTTATCAAGCTCCTCTCCTGTGGAATCAGCTGCCAATCTGGATTCGGGAGTCAGACTCGATCTCTGTTTTTAAGAATAGGGCTAAAACCTACCTTTTTGATATAGCCTACAATTAGGGAGGGATCATGTGTTTCTGAACCCTCCCTTAGTTATGCTGCTAATAGGTTTAGTCAGCCGGGGAACCTCCAGTAATGCACTGGGCCTCACTCCTTTCCTCACTATCTATGAAATATTTTTTTTTTTTGCTGGTCATTAACATTTGTTTGTTCTCTCCCATAGATTGAGTCCCCATCGTGCTGTTTGCTCTCTACATGTCTGTTCTTTTCTTCTTCTCTGTCCCCTCACCCCCCAGCCAGTCGCAGCAGATGACTGCCCCTCCCTGAGCCTGGTTCTGCTGGAGGTTTCTTCCTGTTAAAAGGGAGTTTTTCCTCTCCACCGTCGCCAAGTGCTTGCTCACAGGGGATCGCCTGATTGCTGGGGTCTTTCTGCAACTGTGGGGGTCCTCCCTACAGTTGATAGTGCTATGAGATGACTGTTGTTGTGAAATGGCGCTATATAAATAAAGTTGAATTGAATTGAATTGAATTGCAAGGCTCGACAACCGCACAGCTCGATGCGTGCGGAGCCTGGTGCAGCAGCCACCCGCTGACAACAAATACGGCGAGTTGAAGGCTGCCCTCACCGAGTTTTTCACGCCCTCAGCCGAAGAGAGGGCTAGGAGGCTCCTGGCTATGCACGGCCAGGGAGGGCGCAGGCCAGTCGCCCTGATGGAAGACATGCTGCAGCTGAGGGAGTCGGACAACCATAATTTCCTTTTTAAGCACATCTTCCTAAGTAACCTCCCGACACACATGAGAGGGACTCTCTCCGCCATGCCTTGTGTGACCCAGCGGGACTTCCGTGCACTGGCCCGAGAGGCGCAGCGGCTCCTCGACTCCTGCGGCGAGCAGACGGCCACAGCGGCAGCGACAGACCTAGGTGCGGCGACCCGAGGCAACGAGGAGCCAGAGACAGCGGAGCCAGCCCCACCCACGATGGCAGCGACGCGGCCCCGGCGCAGCGGAGGAGATGGCCTCTGTTATTATCACCGGCGTTTTGCAGAGAAGGCACACAGGTGTGTGCCACCGTGCAGCTACAAGAGCTCGGGAAACTCCAGGACCGGAGATTCGTTAGCAGCTTCGGCTCTCGGTGAAAGAAATAAGCTGCTGTACATCACAGATGCGAGCTCCAGGCGACATTTCCTCGTAGACACCGGAGCTCAAGTGAGTTTCATCACCCGGACCTATGCTGACCGGTTGGCTGGCCCCCGCGGTGACGGGGCAACGGCGGCGAACGGCTCGAGCATCAACACCTACGGAGAAAGGACTTTGGTTCTGTCCTTGCATGGCCGCACTTATGAATGGACTTTCATCATAGCGGCGGTGAGCTTCAACATGTTAGGTGCCGATTTTCTGTGCTCACATGGTTTGTTAGTTGATCTTGCCAACAGGCGATTGGTTAATGCACTATCTTTTTATTCTATTCCTTGTGCAGCTCGAGTGTCCCCACCACCGGTGCAGACCAACGTTGCCACAGCAGGCGGTAAGTCTAACACACTCCTCACCTAGTTTCCAGCGCTCACAGTTCCTACTTTCTCGGCAACAGTCGCGAAACACGGGGTGGAGCATTTTATCCCTACAGCGGGCCCCCCTGTCTTCGCGAAAGCTCGGCGTTTGGATGCTGCTAAGCTCTCCATAGCACGCAAGGAGTTCGCCAGCCTGAAAAGACTGGGCATTATTCGTCGTTCGAAAAGCCCCTGGGCTTCGCAGCTGCATATGGTCCCTAAAGCTGACGGCTCCTGGAGACCTTGCGGCGATTACCGCAGACTAAACAACGCCACAGCGCATGACCGCTACCCAATCCCACACATTCAGGATTTCTCAGTGCATTTGGCGGGGGCGCGCATTTTTTCTAAAATAGACCTGGTTCGCGGCTACCATCAGGTTCCAGTCCGGCCTGAGGACATTCCTAAAACAGCGGTAATAACCCCTTTTGGACTTTTTGAGTTTTTGCGTATGCCGTTTGGTCTTAAAGGCGCCGCGCAAACATTCCAACGTATGATGGATGCCGTGTTACGCGATCTCCCTTTTGTGTTCGTCTACCTCGACGACATTTTAGTCGCCAGTACTTCAGAAGAAGAACACGAAAAACACCTCACTGCGGTTTTTTGGAGGCTGGGAGAGCACGGGTTAATAATTAATCCAGCCAAGTGCCAGTTTGGCGTGGCACAGATCGATTTTTTGGGACACCGCGTCTCCCCAGAAGGGGCAATCCCGCTACCGGATAAGGTGCGCGCAGTGGCAGATTTTTCCCGACCACAAACGGTCAAATCATTGCAGGAGTTTTTAGGAATGGTACATTTTTATAACCGTTTCCTACCCCACGCAGTGCAGCTCATGCAGCCATTATACGCCGCGCTCAAAAAACAAAAACCCTCCAACCCTATCGAGTGGTCCCCGGAGCGGGAGCACGCATTCGCGGAGGTAAAAAAAGCCCTGGCTGACGCCGCGCTTCTAGCTCATCCTGATCCATCGGCCCGAATAGCGCTCACTACCGACGCATCAGATTTGGCCATAGGGGCGGTCGTGGAACAGCATGTTGCCGGGGTTTGGCAGCCGCTGGCATTTTTCAGCAGATCCTTGGACAAAGCTGAGCGGAAATACAGCACGTTTGACAGGGAGCTGTTAGCGCTCCATTTGGCCATTCGCCATTTCCAGTTTTGGCTGGAAGGTCGGCGTTTCACTGCTTTTGTCGACCATAAGCCGCTCACTTTTGCGATGTCCAAAATTTCAGAACCGTGGTCGGGCCGGCAACAGAGGCAACTGGCCACAATTTTGGAGTTTACCACTGATATTCAGCACGTAGCGGGCAAACTTAACGTAGTGGCAGACTGCCTCTCTCGCGCGGTCACAGCACCGGTGCGTGCGGAGGCAGATTATACTACCGCAGCCGCAGGGCAAAATAGCAGCGCGGAAGCGAATGCGGCCCCAGTTCACGTGGGAATAGATTACGCAGCCATGGCAGCGGAACAGGGTAGTGATGCGGATGTGCGCGCGCTCCTGTCTGGACCAACAGGGTTAAGGCTGGTGAGCAGGTGTTTGCAAACCGGTATGCCCCCCCTAATCTGCGATGTATCGACTGGGCGACCGCGCCCAGTAGTGCCGGCCACGTGGCGCCGCCGCGTTTTTGACTCAGTTCACTCCCTGGTGCACCCGGGAGTGCGCGCTTCTGTGAAAATGGTAGCGGAGAAGTTTGTTTGGCCGAGCCTGCGCAAGCACGTGAAAGAGTGGGCACGAACCTGCATGGCTTGCCAACGGGCCAAAATTCACAGACACACAAAAGCTCCCTTAGAACCGTTCCACATTCCGGCCAAGAGATTCGATCACGTGCATGTCGACCTCGTGGGCCCCCTACCGTCGTCGCAGGGGTTCACACATCTTTTGACAATGGTGGACCGAACCACACGTTGGCCGGAAGTGGTTCCCCTGGCATCGACCACAGCTGCAGAGGTGGCTCGCGGTTTTTTGATGGCCTGGGTAGCACGTTTCGGGGTTCCGTCGGATATTACGTCCGACAGAGGGCCTCAATTTGTCTCTGAGCTCTGGTCAGCGATGGCCGGCAGCTTAGGAGCGAAAATTCATCGCACTACCGCTTATCACCCCCAGGCTAATGGTTTATGCGAGCGTTTTCATAGGTCTTTGAAGGCAGCCCTCAGAGCGTCGCTTACGCGTCGCTTACAGATGCAGATTGGGTAAACAAACTACCGTGGGTTTTATTGGGGTTGCGTTCTGCGCCCAAAGAGGATTTAAATGCCTCTCCAGCTGAGTTAGTTTTTGCACAACCTCTCAGGCTGCCCGGTGAATTCCTGCCAGAGCATCCGGAGCCAGGGCGCCCCCCGGCTCTGGGGCCACTGATTGACACGGGAGCAGACACGCTCCCGGGCCCCGTTCATCACACTTTTCCGCGCGTTTTTGTTCCCAAAGCTTTGAAAAATGCCGAATTCGTTTTTGTCAGGCACGAGGCTCTGAGACCGACCCTCCGCCCGCCATATGATGGTCCGTATAGGGTGCTGGAATCAGGTGATAAGCATTTTGTGCTAGATTTGGGAGACAGAAAAGAGACAGTTAGTATTGACAGACTTGTGGGATAACCCCCACAACAGACTGGGACAGGCACAGCGCTCGGCTAGAGCAATTAACATAACAATGAAATGTGTGTATTAATGTCAACAGGCAGCTCAGCTTCGTCTAGCTTTTTCCTGCTCAGTACTGTGATGTTAATGTGCCATTCATGCATTGTGTTCATGCTTCCTGCCCTTACTGTCTATAGACTGATAACAATATGTAGATGTGCTTTGTAACCTCTTTTGTCCTGCAGCTCCGGAGCAGAGGCGAATTCCTGCCAGTAATCTCCTTATTGTTATGTGTGTCTCTCAAATGCAAATGCCCATACCTACTGCTGTGAATGCCTTTCATGTATTGTCTGTAGTTGGATATATAAGCTGCATTGCTCTGTAACTCATACTCTCTCACTCTCTTCTACTGCACGCAGTGCCTATCTGCTTGAGAGCATCCGGGCTCGCTCTGGCGCACATGCACGGCGCCGGGGCGAGCTCCGTGATGGCGGTATGATCAATAAACCTACTTAAAACCCTCAGTTCGCTGCCTATATTTTATCATCCGCCACACTGGTGACCCAACGCTGAAAAGAACATGCTGCCAGCGAACGCAGCACCCGGCGGTGATGCTCCGACGACAAGCGAACACAGCAGCCTGACGCAAATGATCTGCCCTCCCTTCTGCTTCAGGGAGACCTCGACGCAGAGCCACCACCAGGCGAACTCTCCGGACATCACCCACGACCGGGAAAACCGCAGCAAGCTTCATGGTAAGATCTGCACGCCTGAGATCTGCACATCCACGCTGGGACCGGCCGCTCTCACAGCTCCTCCACACGAGAGCGCATGCACCTCGTCCTCTCTCCACAACGGCGACCTCCAGGGCCGATGGAGAATGCAGCGCGTGGACCTGAACGCACCATGACCCAGCACAGTGAACTACTGCAACAACTACAACAGGGATGATTATCGGCGCCGACTATGCTGATTTCCAGCAAGCTCCCTGACCCTGGCTCTCCTCTCCAGCAGGCCCACCCACGCACGGAACCCCGGCACACGCACCGGGGAGTTACGAGGACGGCGCACCACGCATGGGACACATACGGCTCCACAGACCGCCATCGTCCTTCGCCGCTGCACACAGAGCCTTCAGGGTTGCTCGTACACCGGAGGCACGCACACAGCTTGCTCACGGGATTTTCTAATGGTCTTAGCCATGGCGCACATAGGGAATTCAGCAGTCTGCGGTCCCCGAGGGCTTTAAGGTTGTGCCCGCACCTAAAGTCAGCACGCCAAGTCCCTTTGCTTTTGTTTTTTTTTTTTCTTACAGCCGCTACGCAGCCTCGCCACTCCTGTTTTTCTTCATGGCTGCTATTAATCCTCGCAGGACTTAATCGCGAGAGGAGTCAGTGACTAATTTTTTTTTTCTTACAGCCGCTGTGGATCTCCTCACGTTCAGCGGGACAGCCCCTCAACATCGCGGATCCACAAGCAATTTTTGCGCGGCCCAGACGATTTCGCCGTCCCGGGCCGGCACTTGCTACCCCCCACCCCCCACCCCTCCACCTCCGCCTGCACAGAGCTTTCCCTGCTCGCTGCCAAAGCCGGACTATCGAGGCCTCAGCCGCCTGCTGAGCCCTCTGGGGGGGGAGTAGTGTGGGATAACCCCCACAACAGACTGGGACAAGCACAGTGCTCAACTAGAGCAATTAACATAACAGTGAAATGTGTGTATTAATGTCAACAGGCAGCCCAGCTTCGTCTAGCTTTTTCCTGCTCAGTACTGTGATGTTAATGTGCCATTCATGCATTGTGTTCATGCTTCCTGCCCTTACTGTGTCTATAGACTGATAACAATATGTAGATGTGCCTTGTAACCTCTTTTGTCCTGCAGCTTCGGAGCAGAGGCGAATTCCGGCCAGTAATCTCCTTATTGTTATGTGTGTCTCTCAAATGCAAATGCCCATACCTACTGCTGTGAATGCCTTTCATGTATTGTCTGTAGTTGGGTATATAAGCTGCATTGCTCTGTAACTCATACTCTCTCACTCTCTTCTACTGCACGCATTGCCTATCTGCTTGAGAGCATCCGGGCTCGCTCTGGCGCACATGCACGGCGCCGGGGCGAGTTCCGTGACGGCGGTATGATGAATAAACCTACTTAAAACCCTCAGTTCGCTGCCTTATTTTATCATCCGCCACAGACTAAAGCCTGCTTTTGTGATGAACGACGAGTCTGTACCTGTGGCGAGGGCACCTCGATGTGGCAGACCCCCCAGGGAACACGTCCCTGAGCCCCCGCAGGGATCAAATAACCACTCTCTTCCTCAGTCTGCAGATTCTTTGCAGGACGGCGCCGCAAGGACGGCGAGACCTGCTTACAGCAGATTTGGAAGATGTCTGAAACCCAGACGGCGTACAGACTGAATTTTAATGTGATCATGTGGTATAGACTATGCTATGGATGTTATCATTGATTTTTGATATGATCAAGTGGTACAGACTATGCTATTGAGGTTATCATGTTTTATTAACTCTGATATATTGTCCATTCTTCGACGTTTGGGGGGGTTTATGTAGCTCATGTATTTTTACCTAGATATGTATAAGCACTATGGGATGCTTGTGATTGCATGTGTGGATTGACCTCACGTCTTAGAGGGGACAATATGTCTGGACCGCCTGTGGATAACAGCAAGAAGACGGAGGTACGGCGATAAGGAGCTGAAAGGACTTCCTGACCTCCTGGAGCCCAGGCGGAGGACTGAAGGGCGCGGGGGGAGAGTTATTGTCAATAGGGGGTTTTGACAGTGATGTGTGATTCTTCCTTTGTCCTTGACTGTATAAAAGAGAAGGTTTTGACTCAGCTCTCTCTCTTCTGTTGTTGAGAGATATGCTGGGGATGTGATCGTGATATTAAAGCCTGAATTAAGAAATGATTCAGCCTCGTTATTTCACGCTCCCCACAAGGCAGTTTGTTTCGTTTTGTACATATTTTATGCTTAGAGAGTGTGTCGGGAGACAAATTTGGGTGGGTTATCTGTGTGCATGACGTTTTTTGTTTTTTTTTTTTGAAGGGGGAGGATGTTATGTATGGAAATAGGGGGTATTAGTAAGATGGTGGCCGGGTTGGATGGGGAATGAGCAAGGGCTGCCGTTTTCCGGTGGTGACGTCACTCTGGGTATAAAGGATGTGGGTGGAAGAAGCTAGTCCTCTTTCGTTGTGGGACACCTGGCTTGCTGGAGAGTGCCGAACGCCCGAGGGTATTGTCAATAGTCATTATAATAAAGCTCCATAAACAGTAACTACTTGTTACTCATTATTGCCCAATTATGGATCCAACATTAACACGAGCTTAAATAATCAGATGTTGCTGTTTTCTGGACTATTGTTGTTTTTACATTCAAACTGCTGCAGAATTCAAGCAAAAAATTGACTTTGACCCGTTTCTGACTTTGTTCTGCTTCTGCCTGAACCAAGAAAAAAAAAAAAAGAAGCCAGGCTGAGCCGCGTGCTGCATGCTGGGATATGTTAGGGCCACAAGGATCTTCTCATGGATCCTTAGTTTTGGGGGTTTTGAAGGCTGCATTTGTCAGTCGCATGTGAAGGAGCCCACGGAATGGGACAGCCTTGGACGCAGCATGGTGATGCATCTGGCCTAGAAATACACACTTGGAGGACGCAGAACCTGAAGTGAGACACAGGCCTAATCTCAATCTCCTCCTCGCTTGCAGGCTTGTTGACTTCAGGTGCGTTCACATGAAGTGAAGGGCTGTCCCAATCTGAAATCAGGAAGTGGCTGACTGCTCACTCGCTGACTTCATGAGCTCTTACCTTAAGTCAGCATAGCATGCTGACTTAAGGTAAGGGAATTACCCACAGTTCAGAGCGCCATGTCGGGGTTTCTCAAGGAACAGCTCCTGATTGGTCACCTGTTCATCACTGACCCCCCTTCACCCCTGCTCCACCCCACCAAAAAAAAAAAAAAAAAAAAAAAAAAAAACACACGCAAACACAGAAGGATGGAAGAACTCCAAACATCACTAAAAAGATGTTTCAATGTCAGTCTAATGTAGCTCACTGGTCTGCAGTGTGTCCATAGTTGCATAATAAAACATTGTTTTATTTACAAACAGGGAACAATGAACAAACATTACAGTTTATCGAGCTTTGTACTGAACATGACTCCAAATTCCTGGGCCACAGAAATGCATCTGCTCAAGGTTTCAAGTAACTATTCAGCTGGTATATTGATTGATTATTGATTATTTAGTAAGCCAGTGGATGACTATAACTAAGGATTTAAGATACTACATTTAACACACAACGTGTAAAAGGATAAACATAAAAAATAAATATACTATAGTGCAGACATTATCAACTATTTTGTGTAATTTTCATTAAAAAAGTAAAATAATTTTTTTCATAATTACCCCTCTTTCCCTCTGCAAGATATTTAGATCAGGCAATTGATTCATTCTGTTCCTTGGCCATGAAGATAAAATCATCCTTAAAACAAAAAGTCGGAATCCCACAATACTAAGCAGCATGTTTGTCATCCACTGTTGTCAAGGTAGGGTGACATGTCAGAAAGGGTCCCACTCCTTTTATACCATTTCAAGCCCTCGCAGACTCACACGCTCACACAGTACTAGTGGCTGAAGGGCTCAGGGTTTCGGGAGGAGATTGAGATTCGGCCACAGAGCTGGACACTCTGCTCACACTTCCGCGTTATTGCTCGAGTGGGCGGTGTCGAGCATAACATCACGACCGCTTAGTAGTAGTAGAAGAAGAATGGCGGAAGAACAGTGGCTCGATTGTGAGAGAAAAAAATTTAACATCACCCGGATACCCACAGTACAACTTCAAAGACTAGGTATGTGGAACTACAATGGTATAAATGGACTAACACAACGACGTCAGACGTCACTCACGTGGGATGATCGTTCGAGCGCTGCGGTAGTCATTTACCAGAACAGTAGGTCACGTGATCGTGAAAGCTAAAGGTATGACGTGTAAACTTCATAAGTCACTTTCCATTTTTACTTTGATCGTTCGTTTTTAGTGTTGAGCACGTCTCTCTAACAAAAAAAAAAAATGTATATATATAAAAAGCGTGATAGACTGAATGTTAAACGCGCTTCGTGTTTAAAGCTAACAGCTATCATACTAGCGTAGCCTAAAGGCTCCTTCACGTTTAAACGTTTTAATGTTGAATAAAAGCTTTGGAACGGCGCGGCCAAGTGGACCCCAGGAGCCAATCTGTACATGTACAAGTACATTTTCAGTCCAGCGATTTATAAAGTGATTAATATTTCCTAAAGCCTCATTCACAGCATTATAATCCCACATAGCTATTCTGTGGATTTTCACCTGGGGGCAGCCAGCGGTGTCGAGCAGCAGCGGGAGAGAAAAGTCTTTTGAACGCAGAAACGGAGCCAAAACCTCCGGGTCTGCTTACCTGTCATATATATGTGTGTCTGTAAATAGATATTCTTTTACACTTCTTGGTGACCGGGAAAGTCTTTCCAACAGTTTTACTCAGATTCTTGCTGTTCTCCTGCATGTTTAAAAGTAGATCTTGTTGTTGTCCTCCTTCTTCGCGCTTAATTTTGCTGTTGCAGTGTCGGACTACTGCCACCTGCTGGCTGGAGAATGGCATATTCAAGGACGACTTGTCCGAGTCATTTGGCCGAAACTCCCTGACCAGTGACCATTACCTCTGTTCGAAAAAAATTTGAAGACCTTCAGTCAAAAGTCAGGCTGGATCAGAGTTTCGGCACATTACACCAGTGGAGAACATCTCAGGTCACTCTGTCCCAGTCACACAGGAAAACAAGATAACTAGTGCAGCTGTAGCCTTGATACTTTTGTACAAACTCAAACTAGACTCTGAGACCAAACAAAGACAAAAATTGAATGTTTTTCTATCACCTCTTACGCTATAGCAGCTGCAGGGCGGTACACATCTTGCCTTGGTCTTCACTTCAGCCACAATCTTCACTGCTTTTTGCTGCCCTGGCTCAGCTGGGTGAAAGTGAGGGTGCAGACTGTAGTGTAGTAATGTGGTCTGCCACTAGGGGCGCTGTTAAGTGTTGTATGCAGATTAAGAAAGAGAGTAAAAACGGTTGTTGTTGACGTTACTGAAGACCTCGCTGTCCTGTCTGTTTATTCCACTTGCTCTCCTTAAAAACACACTAAAATACATTACATGGTGTCAGAAGTGTCACTCATACGAAGATGGACCAACTAAAACCGCCGAACAGTCTGTTACTGGAAGGAAACCTCGCAGAAAACTGGCGTTCGTGGATCCAGAAGTTTGAGCTGTACCTGATTGCTAGCGGCATAGCTGAAAAATCAGAGAAAATAAAATGTGCTACGTTTCTTCATGTGGTAGGTGACGAAGCTATTAAGGATGATGATGATGTGGATGATTTTGACATCCTAAAAGAAAGATTTAGGCAATATTGTGAGCCAAGAAAAAATATAACCTACCTGAGGCACATATTTTTCACAAGAGTACAAGGCAAGAGTGAACCTATCGATGCATATGTGACAGACCTGAAAAACAAGGCCAAAGACTGTGAGTTTGGACTGTTAACTGATTCACTCCTAAGAGATCGTATTGTGTGTGGAGTCACCAATGACCAGGTGAGAGCAAGATTGCTTAGAGAACCAGACTTATCCCCGAGTAAAGCTGTGGATATATGCAGAGCTAATGAAGCCACACAAAGCCATATGAAAGCTTTACAAGAAGAAACAGAAGTTTCAGTAAACAAGCTAAGCAAAATAAAGCTAACTAAGAGGCCTAAAGAAAGTAACGTCCACACAAAAAGAGAATGCAATAAATGTGGGTATAAACACGAGCCTCGCAAGTGTCCTGCGTATGGGCAAACATGTAAAGTCTGCTCACGAAAAAAACCATTTTGCTCGCATGTGCCACACAAGGATGCACAAAGAAAGCAGAGAAAGTTCACACAGACAGGAGAAAAATGTGAATGAGATAGAACAAGAGGAAAAAGAAATGTTTATTGGAACCATTGAGCCAAAAAGAAGAGAAAATAAAAAGCCAGCTCATGTTGATACGATGAATATCGAAGAAGCTGAAAAATCAAGATGGACAGAAGTTCTGACAATGAATGGTGAACAAGTCGTCTTCAGATTAGATACGGGTGCATGTTGCAATGTGCTACCTCTCAAAATCTTAAAGAAAGTGACCAAAGGAGATATGCTACTGTTTGAATCCAGAACAAAGTTAGTATCATATTCTCGCCACAAGATGGAACCAGTGGGCATGGCAAAGCTGAAATGTGAATACAAAACTCAAGAACAGGAGCTTGAATTTCAAGTTATAAAAGCTGATTTGCCAGCGATCCTTGGAGGGGATTCATGTGAACAACTGGGACTGATAACCAGAGTCCACAAGGTGGATAGAGAAGAGGAAACTGACATGCTGACAGAATACAAAGATGTGTTTACAGGACTGGGGTGTGTACCGGGACTACATCACATTCAGGTCGACCCAGCTGTAACTCCAGTGAGTCACCCACCCAGAAAGGTGCCTTTAGCACTGAAGGATGATATAAAAAAAAGAACTAGAAAGAATGGAGACTCTGGGTGTGATTGAGAAGCAAACAGAGCCAACTGATTGGGTCAACAGCATGGTCATTGTCAAGAAAGCAAATAAAAGAATAAGAATATGCATAGATCCTCAAGATCTTAACAAAGCTATAAAAAGAGAGCACTATCCCCTACGAACAGTGGAAGAAGTTGTTGCAGAGATGCCGAATGCAAAGGTGTTTTCAGTGCTAGACGCAAACCATGGCTTCTGGCAAATACAGCTTGATGAAGAAAGCTCCAAGTTATGTACCTTTAACACACCATTTGGTAGATACCGATTTAAGAGGCTTCCCTTTGGTGTGTCATCAGCCCCAGAAGTCTTCCAAAAGTACATCGCCCAGAGACTAGAGGACCTGGAAGGAGTTGAGAATGTTATGGATGACATCCTGGTGTGGGGTGTAAATAAAGAACAACATGACAAAAGGTTGAAACAACTACTGGAAAGAGTGAAAAGCATTAATCTGAAACTGAATGAGGACAAATGTAAGATTGGCATGACTGAAATACGATATATTGGACACATTTTGAGTGCAGAAGGCCTGAAGCCAGACCAAGAAAAAGTCAGAGCAATAGTTAACATGCCTCAACCAGAAGATGTGGCTGCACTCAGAAGATTTCTCGGTATGGTGCAGTACCTTGCAAAGTTCATACCAAACCTGTCAGAGGTAAGTGCACCACTCAGAAAACTTCTGGAAGGAGAAGTTGCATGGCACTGGGAGTCACAGCAACAAAAGAGCTTTGAACAGCTGAAGTCACTTGTCAGTGAAACCCCTGTGCTGAGATTTTATGACATAAATAAACCAGTTACATTGTCTGTGGATGCAAGCTCTGAAGGATTGGGAGCTGTGATATTGCAAGAGGGTCAGCCAGTGGCTTATGGTTCAAGATCGCTAACAGACACACAGAAAAGATATGCACAAATTGAAAAGGAACTTTTGGCTATTGTGTATGGCTGTGAGAAATTCAAGCAGTATCTGTATGGAAGACCAGTACAGGTTGAGTCAGACCATAAACCACTGGAAGCTGTGTTCAAAAAAGGGTTGCATAAAGCACCACCCAGACTACAGCGTATGCTGATGAGTCTGCAGCCTTTCAACCTGCAGGTTACCTATAAACCAGGCAAAGACTTGTACATTGCAGACACTCTGAGCAGAGCTTTTCTTAAAGAGCAGACAGAAAAACTATTGGAGGAGGAACTTGAAGTTAATCTCCTTACAGCACACCTACCTGTCTCAGAGGAAAAGCTGAAGTTATTCCAGAAAGCAACAGCAGCAGATGAGGAACTGCAAATATTAATGAAAGCAGTTCAGTCAGGATGGCCAGCACAAGTCAGTCAAGTTCCAGCTGAGATAAGGAAGTATTGGACATTCAGAGAGGAACTCACATGCTCAGAAGGACTAATATTCAAGAACTCCAGACTTGTGGTGCCTCAAAGTCTGAGAAAGGAAATGCTTCAGAAAATCCATGAAGCACATCTTGGCGTTGTTAAATGCAAAGAAAGAGCAAGAGATGTTTTGTTTTGGCCCAGTATGTCTAAACAAATAGAAGAAACAGTGCTAAGGTGTTCTATCTGTAACACACACAAGAGGAACAATGTCAAAGAACCACTTCAGAGTCATGACATTCCCAGCAGAGCTTGGGCAAAAGTTGGTGTTGATCTTTTCCATTTTGACCAAGGTGATTATCTACTGTGTGTAGATTATTACTCAAAATATCCTGAAATTGCCAAATTGCCACAAACAACAAGCAAACATGTCATTGTAGCTCTTAAATCTATGTTTGCCAGACATGGAACTCCAGACGAGCTCATGTCAGACAATGGACCACAGTTTTCAAGTGCAGAGTTCAGACAGTTTGCAGAAACGTGGGAGTTTAAACACACCACATCGAGCCCGGGATACCCACAATCAAATGGGCAAAGTGAACGTGCAATTCAAACAATAAAAAAACCTACTGAAGAAGGCACAAGAGAGCCAAGGAGATCCTTATATTGCTCTTCTTGAATACAGAAATTCGCCTTTGGATGGAGTCAAATTGTCTCCAGCACAATTGTTGATGAATCGGAGACTGAAAACAAAATTGCCAACATCAGGTCAGCTGTTAATGCCACAGCTGAACAAGAATAAGCAAAAACAACTGAAGGAGAGACAGATGAAACAGAAACATTACTTTGACCGTGGAGCCAGAGCCTTACCTGCTCTACAAGAGGGAGAGACAGTTAAATTAAGAGCTGAGAATACATGGCAACCAGCTATTGTGGTAAAGAGCCACAACACACCAAGATCATTTGTGATTCAGACCCCAGGGGGATGTAAATTCAGGAGAAACAGGCGCCATCTACTGAAGTGCAGAGAAGAAAGTGTTCCTAAAACCACAAAACACTGATCAGGAGGATTTCCCGACCCCTGCATGTGAGCCAACAGAGACCATCTCATCGGAGCAAGCACCTGTTCATCCTCCTGTAAAGGAAACTGAGAATTCCAAAGCAATTACTGAAGAGCCAAGGAAAACTTTGCGTTTTGGCAAACTGATTAAACCCCCACAACGTTATACAATGTGAAAACAACATAAAGAAATGTTTAAGTGTATCTTAAGGGATGTTAGCCCTGTAATGAAAAGAAAAGCAGTTGTTTAGGTTAAAACCATACTTTTTAACTTGTGAGTCATATTAGGATTTATTGTTTTTCTGTAACAATATAGTATGATACTCTACTTCTAAAGAAGGGAGATGTAATGTAGTAATGTGGTCTGCCACTAGGGGCGCTGTTAAGTGTTGTATGCAGATTAAGAAAGAGAGTAAAAACGGTTGTTGTTGACGTTACTGAAGACCTCGCTGTCCTGTCTGTTTATTCCACTTGCTCTCCTTAAAAACACACTAAAATACATTACACAGACCTGCATTAAAGTTCATACCAGTCTGTCTGACCGTTGCTTTGCACATTTGTTTATTGTGCCACACAGTGCATCGTCAACTGATTTTCCCTGGCTGGGCAAGGTGATTTACTTTCACACTATAAGAATATCCATGGTTGTCCACCAAAAGTGGTTTGCCCCTTAAAGATGCAGCTGGAACAACGTCACAGGTGACATCCTGCTCAAGGAGTATGAGTGGATCAGTGAGTGAGCTATCTGCTAATGTGTCCTCTGCTTGGTCTTGAGTAATCACAAAGGTTGTCTCAATGTTGAAAGACTGGTCAGCTTGATACTGGACACCGGAGGCCTCCTCAACGTCAACCTCCAAAAAAGCCTCTCCATCTTGAGTCGTTTCAACTTCAACCTCCATAATAGGACACTGCACAGTGCCACTGCGGGACTTCCCATTGTCCACGGACCATCTTTCTTTAATTTTGGCAGCTGATGCCTGTATTGCAAAGTCGGTGTTGCCATCCAGAGCGGATATCGCAGCATAATGCATGTTGATGGCTGGTGACTAGTGATGAGTCCGGCAACACCAGTGCATCGGCGCATGCGTCGAGCTCATAGAACAAAACCCCGTGTCGGTGTGCGTATCGCTTTAAGAAAGTCACGTGACCGATACAGGTACTGTTTCGAACTGATACTGACGCGGCAAACTGCGTTTATAAGGAAGCACATCTGTCAACGGGATGCATCTGCCCAAAGAATCGGATGTGTTGCGGACGGTTCATCGGCAAATTCCTCAAGAATAATGGAGCACGGGCAGCCTCAAGCCAAAAGAAAGGTTTCCGCCATGTGGGACCATTTTGATCTCCTATCGGAAAATAAGGTATTTGTTTTAATTTCCTTGTTGTTTCATCCTGTTCCTCTTAGAGTTTCCACTTGAACTATCTGAATTCCAATTCATTTCAAAGTGACTCTTAGTTTACTATTCATATTATTTTCTGCAGGTTAAATTTCGCATTTGTTTCTCCAAGTGCAATGAGGCCATCAGTAGACTGCGGTCAGAATGTGCGTCTGTAATCGGACGCACAGATGAGCCCCAGCCAGGACCGTCTTCACAACAGCTGTCTGCACCCACTTCAGGCATGTTATTCAGCATTATTTGTTTGTTGTTGTTTGGAAATCATGTACTAAAATGCCTATTTGTTGTTTTTTAGATAACCTTTGGCAACATTTCGACATCGAAGTGGGCAGGCAGACCAAAAGTGCCACAGCTGATGCCATCTAGGAGGTGCAGAGATACCTGGCAGAGGGCAATATTGCCAGGTCCCAGGATCCTATGAGATACTGGGACAACCAGAAGACCATCTATCCAAACCTCTTTCAGCTTTCCTTATAATTTCTCTGCACTCCAGCCTCATCTGTGCCGTGTGAGCGGGTGTTTTCTACAGCTGGAGAAGTTGTATCAAAAAAGCGTAACAGACGCGGTTTCAAAACGTTGAAAAAGTTTATTTTTTTTAATAAAAATTTGTAAAAAAAAAAAAAAATCCCAGTCCACAAGCATCCTCATTCACAACACGTTCACTTAGATTTTCACGTTATGATACATGTTCACATTATTTATTGACTGTATCTAAAAATATCAACGATATTTGAAATTAAAATGAAGATATGAAATAATACCATATAAAATACAATGACTTAAATTATATACTGCTCAAAAAAATAAAGGGAACACTAAATAACACATCCTAGATTTGAATGAAATATTCTTATTAAATACTTTGTTCTTTACATAGTGGAATGTGCTGACAACAAAATCACAGAACAGCATGTGAAATTGATTGTCAATCAGTGTTTCTTCCTAAGTGGACAGTTTGAGGGACAGTGCTCCCTTTATTTTTTTGAGCAGTATATTATTGTATATACTAGGTCAGGGGTGTCCAACCATGTGCCATGGAGAGCCAAGACCCTGCAGGTTTTACCTCCAACCAGTGTCTTCAACAGCAGATTTCTGTGAACTTCTTCCCACTGATTGCTGATAAGTGAAAACACCTGCTGAAGAGACTGGGTAGAAGAGAAAACCTGCAGGGTCTTGGCTGTCCATGGCACATGGTTGGACACCCCTGTACTAGGTCATCAAATCAGTGTCAGTTGAGTCTGTCAACTAGGTTGCCTGTAGGGATTTTTAAGGTCCAGCAGGTGTCAGTATTCAGTGTTACTGACACCTGCTGTCAGTATCACTGACAGTAAAGTCAGTGAAAGTCAGTGTGGTAAAGTGGTCGGTACAAAGTGCACAAAAAGTTGGCTCTTCCATCACAGAGGGCTTTTGTCTGGCAGGGTGAATCTGGGAATGACTGAGCTGGCACCTAAATCACATTTAGATACTGCATAAAACCTCAAAATAACTCGAAACACAGGCGAACACACAAATGACTATACAAAAAAATACCTGGAAATCTACTGTCTCCTTTGTATGCTGAGGCTCAGGTTTTAATGTCTAAATTGATTGCAGGTGTGGCTATCATCCTCTCCCAGTGATGATGTCAGTACCAGGAGTAGTATCATAATGTGGGCTATTCTGGTGAATGGAAGGGTTAAAATTTCAGTAAAGGATTACACATTATATAATTTGGAAGTTTTTGCTTCATCTGTATAAAATAAAATGTGCATTCAAACACACAAGAATAATTAACGAAATATGCCATTCTCCGGCCAGCAGGTGGCAGTAGTCCGACACTGCAACAGCAAAATTGAATGTAAAGGAGAACAACAACAACAAGACAAGATCGACTTTTAAGGAGAACAACAAGAATTTGTGTAAAACTGTTGGAAAGACTTTCCCGGTCACCAAGAAGTGTAAAAGAATATCTATCTATCTGTGTATGGATGTATGTGAGCGACAACTAAGCAGACCCGGAGGTTTTGGCTCCATTTCTGCGTTCAAAAGACTTTTCTCTCCCGCTGCTGCTCGTCGTGACTGGCTGCCCCCAGATAAAAATCCACAGAATAGCTATGTGGGATTAAAATGTTATGAATGAGGCTTTGGGAAATTATGAATCACTTTATAAAACACTGGATTGAAAATGTACTTGTACAGATTGGCTTCTGGGGTCCACTTGGTGCTCACTTGGTCAAGGGTCCACTTGGCCTGCATCCAGTTTGCAAGAAACATTTTAAAGGTCCCATTGACTGGACTTTTCCCACATGTTGACAGTTCCCACAGGTCTTGATGAGTTGTTTTTTGTTTTTTTTTTTTCAATATATTTAAGTCAAATCCTCCTCTAATTGCTAGGGATGTGTATAGAGAACATACTGGTTAGTACCAGAAGTTTTGTCCACATACATAGACATACACCAGTGACACAATGCATTTGGCATACATTAAGTATGATGATACAGCAAGGGATACAGGTCAAGTGGATCCCTGACCAAGTGAGCACCCAAAGTGGACTGTGAGATCCAATCTGTAGGTGTACAAGTACATTCTCAATCTGGTGATTTGTAAACTCAAAGGAGAACAACAACAAGAATTTGTGTAAAGTTGTGGGAAATACTTTTCTCCGTCACCAAGAAGTGTAAAATATTTGTGTGTGTGTGTGTCCATTCATCTTTTACCACTTTTCTGGAGGTCTGGGTCGCGGAGGCAGCAGTTCAAGCAGAGAAGCCCAGACTTCCCTTTCCCCAGCCACCTGCTCCAGCTCTAAAGAGAGGATACCAAGGCGTTCCCAGACCAGCTGGAAGGCATAGTCTATCCAGCGAGTCCTGGGTCTACCCCAGGGTCTTCTCCCAGTGGGACGTGCCCAAAACACCTCAAGTGGGAGGCGTCCAGGAGGCATCCTAATCAGATGCCCATACCACTTCAATTGGCTCCTTTCGATGTGGAGGAGCAGCAGTTCTACTCTGAGCCTCTCCCGAATGACTGAGCTCCTCACCCTATCTCTAAGGGTGAGTCCAGCAATCCTACGAAGGAAGCTCATTTCAGCTGCTTGTATCCGTAATCTCATTCTTTCGGTCATTACCCACAGCTCATGACCATAGGTGAGGGTAGGAACGTAGATTGACTGGTAAAGTGACAGCTTTGCCTAAGAGCTTAGCTCCCTCTTCACCACAACAGACCAGTACAACATCCGCATCACTGCAAATGCTGCTCCAATCCGTCTGTCAGTCTCTTGCTCCATTCTTCCCTCACTTGTAAATAAGACCCTGAGATTCTTAACCTCTTGCACTCCGGGATACCGCGGGTGGTCAACGTCTCTGCGTAGTAGTGCGCACTGAAAAAAAAAGCTGCATTTCCGTTCTTCCACTACAGACACAGCTGCGACCAGAAAGCCAAAGGAGTGCTTTGATTGGTTTAGATTTGACTGACCTCTCATTCGACTAATAAGAGCCTTGAATTGGGTTTCTGAAACCTTGAAGAACCAATGACTGAAAACCTAGCAAGAAGGACCCGCCTACCAACGGCTGCGAATACAGCGAGCCAATTGAAGCAGAGAAGTTTGACGATTGAAAGCGTGCGTCCCGTGCGTAAAATCTGTTTTGTGTAAGCCGCTGTGTGTGACAGTAGCGTTCGCCAGTGTTTTTTTTCTTACTACTGTTCTTATTTGTTTTGAAAAATCGTTCGGCAAAACCACAATAATGGAATCATGGTTTGACCGGGCCGCGTGACCAGAACCACGAGTCGTAACAAGCGGACCAGCGTGATGTTCGTCTGACAATGAGGAAGAGATGTTCGCCAGCGACACTGCTGTTGTGGACAGGTAAGTGTTATAAGCTAAATTATTCTTTATCCCTGAAAATTGTAATCAAAATTACTTTTGACCGATCGGTAAATTACAACTGTGCGTCATGCGCTGAGAATGCCCCCCCCCCCCGCTACTCCTCTGTAGCGGATTGCAGATATTTTAGTACAACTGTGCATAGTAGACCGCGGCACACAGTCACAATAAACATGTTACAGACATGTTAACAACAGAAAAAACTTGATTTTTGCCCGAGTGTCACTTTTAAAATAGTCATCAAAATGCACCAGGTGGCCCGTCTGTCAGCCTCTCCCCGCTGAGGCCAGCTCTAATCCAACTGAGTAGCTAAGGTAATGCTAATGGTTCAGTGTAGCATGACGGCAAAAATACAACAAAACAATCCAGAATGACGCAAGATATAGTGTATCTTATTTTATTAGTAGCATTTCTCTCTTGTATATTTGTCCCTCCAGTAATCTTGGAGCCACATCACTGGAAGGAGGAGGAGGAAGACGATTTCACTGACCAACAGCTCTGTAAGCAAGAGAGAGACTCCAGTCTGAACCAGGAGGACCAAAAAGTTTCACGGGTGAGAGAGGAAGAAGAAGAGCAGCTTGACCTGAAGCAGGAGGCTGATGCCTTCATGGTGACTCCTTCATATGAGGAAAACAACCAAGGTCAATCTGTCCCAAACGGAGAACGTCTCCTTCCTCACAATGCTCTTAAAACGGAGAGCCAGCACCCAGGAGCAGGTAATTATGTCAACCCAGGCTCAAGTAATCTTAAAAAAGCTGAAGCCAAACAAGCAAGTTTACATTTGTTCTCTTTGGGCTTCACTGTGATCCAGGTTCTGAGTGCATTTTGTAACCATGTCCATTAAAAGGAACAAAGAGTGGCAACCCTTAGACTATGTACAGTGGATATAAAAAGTCTACACACCCCTGTTTCAATGCCAGGTTTTTGTGATGTAAAAAAAATGAGACCAAGATAAATCATTTCAAAACTTATCAATTGGGGATTCTAAATTGTCCTTATGAATGAATTTATTTTATTTCGGATAGTACATTACAGGTTAAAAGAAACTGTATAATATAACAACAAGGTCAAATTAGACAAAGACTCCTTCTACTATACAATTCCACGTGAGTTATCCGAAATGGGTGATGGCTGAAGCCGCAGCTTATATTGCCCACCCATATTCCATCCAAGAATTCAAAGGAGAAAAAAGAGAAAACAAGACAAGAGCGATTACAATTTAAAACAAGGCTAAGACAAAATGTGACTGAGAGAAAAAGAAAACTGAGCTAGTCTAAGTTAAGCGGTTACTATTCAAAAACAAATCTAAGACATAGTGTCACAGAGAAAAAAAGAAAAAACTAAGCTACAACACAACACAGGCTGGAAATGTCAATCCTTATGTGAGTTTACATGTCGTCTTGTAAATATGTTTGGAGTATTTCTTCCTTTAGTTTTTGTTTAAATTGTCCAAGCTTTGTACATGATTTTAATTCAGGTCCAAAATCGTTCCATAATCTGACTCCTTGCACTGAAATACAGTGTTGCTTGGTGGTTGTTCTCACTGTAGGCTTTTGAAATATACATGTTCCTCTGAAGTGATATCGTTTCTTCCTTGTTTGGAACAACTTTTGGATATTTGCGGGCAGTGATAGATTCTTCACTTTGAACATTATTATTGCGGTTTTAAAGTCAATCAGATCTTTCAACTTGAGAGTTTTTTGTTTAAGAAAAAGTGGGTTTGTTGGTTCCCTGTAAGCTGCTTTGTTGATTATTCTAATAGCTCTCTTTTGAAGCATAAAGAGTGGATATATGTTTGTTTTATATGTATTTCCCCATACTTCATTACAATATGTCATGTATGGGAGTATTAATGAATGGTACAAGGTGTATAGTGTGGGTTGATTCAGCAAATTTTTCACTCTGTGTAATATTGCAATTGATTTGGATACTTTACCTTTTATATAATTAATATGTGGCTTCCAACACAGTTTGTTATCAATTATTACTCCAAGGAATTTAGTTTCGGATACCCTTTCAATCTCTACACCATTTACACTGAGTTTGGGTACTGGGTAGATGTGATGGTTGTTAAAGACTATAAATTTTGTCTTGCTTAAATTGAGCGTTAATTTGTTTGAATCAAACCACAGTTTCAGCTTTCCTAATTCCTTTCCGAGTGTATCCAGAAGTTGTTCCAAATTGTTTCCACTGCATAGCAGATTAGTGTCGTCAGCAAACAATATTAAGTCCATTTTTTCTGAAACTTTACATATATCATTTATATACATATTGAATAATAATGGTCCCAAAACTGAACCCTGTGGGACTCCACAGGTGACCTTCAGTAACTCTGAGTTTTTGCTGTTAACACATGCAAACTGATATCTATTCTTTAAGTAACTACTTAACCAGGACAGTGCTACCCCTCTAATACCACAATTTTGTAGTTTCTTTAATAATAGATTGTGATCTACTGTATCAAATGCTTTTTTAAGATCCAGGAATACTCCAACTGAATACTCTTTATTTTCAATGGCTGTTGATATTTTTTCTGTAAATTCCATTAAGGCATATGCTGTTGTCCTTTTGTGTCTGAACCCATATTGCTGCTCACACAATAAATCATTCTTCAGTATGAAGTTGTCAATTCTCTCATAGAATATTTTTTCAAGTATCTTGGAAAATTGCGGTAATAGTGAAATTGGTCTGTAGTTGGAGAGTTCCCCTCTGTCGCCTGTCTTGTAAATCGGAATTACTTTAGCTATTTTCATTGCATTGGGAAATATACCTGATTGGAGAGACAGGTTACAGATATACGTCAGTGGTTTCACTATGCATTCGATAACAGTTTTGACTAGTAGCATGTCAATACCATCACAGTCAGTAGATGTTTTACTTTTGAACGATTTAACAATTTCAATTACCTCTCTTTCGTCTGTGTTCTTTATGAAGATGGTGTCTTTTACAGCAGTGTTATTGCATATTGTATCACCTGTAGGCGCCGTAGTGGGTATTTCTCGGGCCAGTTTAGGTCCAATGTTAACAAAAAAATTATTAAATTCATCTGCAGGTGAAGCTATATTCACATTCGGAGTCGATTTATTATTTTTTGGAATATTAGTTGGGTAGCTAGTATTTCTGCTTTTATTTCCAAGGATACTGTTGATTATTGTCCATGTATTTTTAATATTGTCTTTGTTTTTTTCCAGTTCTTTACTGTAATAGTCTCTTTTACTGCATCTTATTATATATGTTAACTTATTTTTGTATGTTTTATACCGTTGCTCTGCTTCTTTTGTCCTTTTCTTTATGAAAGCTTTATATAATAAATTTTTCTTTTTACACGCCTTTTGTAGTCCTTTGGTTAACCATGGTTTGTCAGCAAATTTGTGTTTAAGCTTTTTTTTAACTAATGGGCAGTTTTTTTCATAAAGAGTGGTTACAATGTTTATAAATGTGTCATAGGCTTCATTTACATCTGATACATAGACTTCTGTCCAGTCTTGCTTCAGCAAGTCCTCTTTAAAAGAACTGATTGCGTTTGGTGATTTGTGTCTGAACGATTTTGAGATTTTTTCTGGGTTGGGCCCCGTGTGGCCATGGATAAGTGCAAAGATTGGCAAGTGGTCACTTATATCATTTATCAATAATCCACTTTCTATTTTCTTATCGAGAACATTGACAAACAGGTTGTCAATAAGTGTAGCAGAGTGAACTGTGATTCTACTGGGATGTGTTATTGTGGGATATAGACTCATGCTGTACATAGAGTTCATGAATTCTGTAACTACATTTTGTTGATGTGGATTAAGTAGGTCAATATTGAAATCTCCACAAATTGCTACCATTTTCTTACTAGTAATATTATTGTACAGCTCGACTAATTTATCTCTGAATGTCTCAATGCAAGTTCCCGGCGTTCTGTATATGCAGCTTATGATTAGATTTTTTGTTTTGTCTAGGTCAATCTCAACAGTAACACATTCCAAAATCCCTGGTAGTGCTGAGGACATTTTATTTACAAGCTTACATCTATATAGGTCATCAACATACAGTGCAACACCACCACCCTTTTTTTGAGATCTGTTAATGTTAAGCATCTGATATCCCTCTATTGCCATCAGGGGAGCCTGGTCTTCATTAAGCCAGGTTTCCGAGACTGCAATGGCTGTGAATTTTCTGTTTAGCTGTTTTAAATAGTCCTGAATCTGTGAGAAGTTTTTGTTAAGACTTCTTCTATTGAAGTGTATTATTGACAGTTTACCATCTAATTGCACTTGACTTTTGAATTGCTTTTCAGTGTAATATTCACAGTGGTTATGAATATTATTGAAAAAGTGGTTATCGGGATCAATATCATTCTCCATCTCTTGTGGTTTATGTTCAGCATAGTGGCATATTTTTAGAGTTTGAGTTTCCTCACTCTGTGTTTCATAGACAGTGTTCATTTGTATTTATCTAAGTCAGTAGCATCTCTGATCATTATACTTTTTGCTTGCTCAGGTGTTCCATTTAGTTTAATCCAAATTCTACAATTTCTTGTCCAGGTTGACTGTATCCTATTTTGTTTTTTTAGCATCCGTGCCTGCCGTGCTAATCCAGCGGTTTTTTTTGTCAGGTGTTCATTTAGGTAAACTTGAGTTTCCTTTAGTTTTTTGGCCTGCCTCAGTATGTCATTTTTCACCCTCCTGTTCACAAAGCGCATCACAATTGATTTCTTTGTTTTGTTATCTTTCTTCGGTAAAGCATAACAGGCTGAGATCGCATTGGCTTCTACCTTAATGTCTTTATCATTAAGGAACTGAAGCACTTGGTTTTCTAGGGACATTGATTCACTTATGGAAGCATGTTCACCACTCAGTCCTGTTGCGGCATGGGCGTAGGACTGATATCTGATGTCTAGTCCACTTATAACTAGGTCATCAATGCGAGAACCTTGTTCAAGATCCTCGACGCGTTGCTCCAAAAGACGCCCGTGTTGCTCCAGGTCCATAATTTTTTTTGTCTTTTTCTTTTATTATTGAATGTAGGGCTTGTACCTCTTGTATTAGGTTTATTATTTTGGCCTGTTGGTTAGTCATTTTGGCCAATTCTTCTAACACAAAGTTCAGAGATTTTTTAATTTCTTCCATTTCCTCTTTTTTGGGTGGCATTTTACTGACCTGTGGATAGAAATAAACAGAGAATCCGGCTAGGCTATCGCCGGCGCCTGCCTCCGTCTACCTGGCCAGTTATGTCGCACACCGCCGGCGCAGCCGGAATCCACCGATCACAGCCACTCGTTGCCGTCTGGCTGGGTGGCTCCTCCGCTGGGCCCCGTCACCGCCAGTTATGTCGCACTCCGCCGGCGTAGCTCTAATCCACCGATCACCTCCGCCGATCGGTGGCCGATCACCATCGCTCGCTGTCGTCTGGCTGGGTGGCTCTTCCGCTAGGCCCCGTCACCGACCGCCGTCAGTCTGGTAGTTCCTCGGCTGGGCCTCGCAAATTGGGCTCCGATTCAGGCCACTGTCCTGCTGAATCCAGGTGGCCCCCGTCTCTCACCAACGCCGCGCTCGAGCTCCCAATCGCCGCCTCGGTAGGTTCGTCCGGTAAGCCCTCACCGGGGACTGAGCCGCTTCGTGTCGGAGTTAGGTGACGCACAGGGGCTAGTGTTAAGCTAACCAGTATTAGCTTGGCAGAAGCTTCAGATAGAGTGCAGCGGTTCTACCCGATTAAAGTCCTTAGGTATGACTGTGAGAGTGAATGGTTGTCTGTCTCTCTGTGTTGGCCCTGCGATGGGCTGGCGATCTGTCCAGGGTGTACCCTGCCTCTGGGCCAAAGATGCTGGGATCAGCTCAAGCCCCCCCACCCCCACCCCCAAGCAACCCAAAAAGGATTAAGCAGTAGAAGATGGATGGATGGATGTGAACTTTTACCTGTACAACCCAACTGAAAAGCAAACTGAAATCATTTCAGGGGAAAAATTAAAAACTTATTCCGTCTTGCCACCCTAGGCAGGAGATTGTTGTCACATGTCCTAAACAGTCAGTATTTGCCAGAAATTCCTGCAGCTCCTTCAATGTTGCTATCAGCCTCTTGGTAGCCTCCCTGACCAGTTTTCTCATCTTTTCACCAGTTTTGGAGGGACACCAGTTCTTGGTAATGTTGTGGAGGAACAAATAAGTTCAGGCGAGATGCGACGAGCTGGAAGGTTTTAGAGTTTTATTTCCTCCATCATCAAAAGAGACACACTGTAGCGCTGTGCGCTGTGTTGTGCTGTGTGTGCTGTGCTGTGTGTCCTGTGTCCTGTGTCCTGGGGCATGTATAGTAAGCTCTTTTATACAGACAGAGAGAATGCATGGTACATTAGCATATTGGTATACATATCAGTCAATACATATCAATCGCTTGACCAACTGGCACCCGGACTTCCTCTCCTTAACCTGGGGATGTATAACAATAGTCCATTGTTCTGGTTGTCCCCCCGGGGGTTCTCTGTCCATATGCAATCCCTGCTGAGCATGAATAGTATCAGTCTGCATTGTTCTGGGTGCCCACACGGCTCCCCCCAGAACGGTCAGAAGGGGCTGTGACACACACACACAACAATTTTAACAATGAGATCCCTCTGATGTTTTGGAAGCTCTCTGCGGACCATGGCTTGTGCTGTAAGATGTGACTACAAAAATGTCAGGAAAAGCCTACTAGAACAGCTGAACTTTATTTGGGGTTAATCAGAGGCACTTTAAATGGTGGCAGGTGTTTGCTGACTCCCATTTAACATGAGTTTGAATGTGACTGGTCAATTTTGAACACAGCCACATCCCAAGTTATAACAGGGTGTGCATATTTATGCAACCAGGTTATTGTATGTTTTTTATTTTTGCACTTAAAAGATTTCAGTTTTTTTTCCAATTGGCTTGTACAGGTTAGAGGTCACATTAATGGGGGAAAAGTTTTGAAATGATTTATCTTGGTTTCATTTTTTTACATCACAAAAACCTGGCATTTGAGCAGGGGTGTGTAGACTTATTATAACCACTGTATATACGTATATATATATATATATACTGTATATATATATATATATATATATATATATATATATATATATATATATATATATATATGTGTGTGTGTGTGTGTGTGTATAAATATGTATGTATACATATATTAGGGGTGGGAATCTTTTGGCACCTCACGATCTGAGCCCATTACAATCCTCGATGCATTTTCTTTTTCTTCTATTGTGGAGTTTTTTTCTTCCCACTGTGTGACTATTGATGGTCAGCAATGACTAATTGAAATAAATAAATGTACTGTTAATTCCACAAATATATGATGAATTATTTATAATGGGAAATGAAAAGCTCTTTGATTAAACACGTGTCAATTATTTAAAATTGGAAATAATTATCTAATTTATCAAATTTGCATATATGCGAATATAAAGACCTTAAGACTTTAAAGACCTGAAGACTCCCACCCTTAATATTAGAGGTGGGAGTCTTTAGGCACTTTTTATGATTATGATGCATTTTCCCCCCCCAACATGTAAATATTAGAAAAAGGACTTTCTGCACTTCATTCCAAAGAAACTGTGTCTGTTGCAGACAGTGGTCAGCTTAAGGACATCAGAATCACAGAGGAAAAGAGTCTGGAGCCCACTGTCAGATTCACAGCCTTTATTGGTGCTAAGACTACTATACATACAGTAGTGTGAAAAAGTGTTTGCCCCTTCCTGATTTCTCATTTTTTTTGTATGTTTGGCACACTTAAATGTTTGAGATCATCAAACAAATGTAAATATTAGACAAAGATAACACATGTAAACACAAAATGCAGTTTTTAAAGGAAGGTGTTTATTATTAAGGGAGAAAAATCCAAACTTACATGAGTTACAATAATCTAATCTAGAGCTAACAAAAGCGTGGATCAGTTTCTCAGCATCACTCTGAGACAAGATGCTTCTAATCTTGACAATATCACGCAAATGATAGAAGGCAGTCTTAGAAACGAATTTAATATGTGAATTGAAAAACAGATCTTGATCAAAAGTAACTCCAAGATTCCTCACAGAGCTATTAAGAGAAAGAGTAACTGCATCCAAACTAAAAGTTTGATTTGGAAAGGTATTTCTAAGGTTTTTTTGGACCAACAAGAATGACTTCAGTCTTATCTGAATTTAATAGCAGGAAATTACAAGTCATCCAAGCTTTGATTTCCTTAAGACAGGCTTCTAACTTGGCTAATTGATTATGATCATCTGGCTTCATTGACAGGTATAATTGTGTGTCATCTGCATAACAAAGAAAATGTAAAAAAAAAAAGTGCTTTCTAATAATGTTGCCTAACAGAAGCATATATAAACTTAAAAGAGTAGGGCCTAGAACAGATCTCTGTGGAACTCCATGACTGAGCTTTGAGTTGAAAGAAAACTCATTATTGACATGAACAAACTGGAACCTCTCAGATAAATAAGATCTAAACCACTGCAACAAAGTTCCATTAAGTCCAACATAGTGTTCTAATCTCTCAAGTAGAATATTATGATTGATAGTATCAAAAGCTGCACTAATGTCTAAAAGGACAAGCAGAAACAAGTCCATTATCAGATACGATAAGGAGGTCATTAGTGACCTTCACTAAGGCTGTTTCAGTACTATGATGGATTCTAAACCCAGATTGAAACTCTTCAAATAAACCATTTCCCTGCAAGTGGTAAAATAATTGCGTAACAACAACTCTTTCTAAGATTTTTGAAATGAAAGGGAAAATAAAGATTGGTCGTTAGCTAAGACTCCTGGATCCAGCGTTGGCTTTTTGAGTAAGGGTTTAATTACAGCAGTTTTAAAAGTCTGCGGTACATGGCCTAAAGTTAATGAAGAATTGATTATTTGAAGAATAAAGCTACCAATAAATGGAAGACTTCTTTAAATAACCTGGTAGGAATAGGGTCTAAATAGGGTCTAAAAGACAAGTTGAAGGCTTGGATGAGGAAATTATTTTGTCTAACTCTAAAAGGTCAATTGGAGTAAACTGATCCAAACAGATGTCAGTTGAAGGAGTTGTAGTAGTTCCTGTATTTAAGTTAAAGGTGGGAAGAATCTGACTGATTTTATCTCTGATAGATGAAATTTTATTATTGAAAAAGTTCAAAAAGTCCTGACTAGTAAGCTCTAAGGGAATGCTAGGATTGACAGAGTCCTGACTCTTTGTCAACCTTGCTACAGTGCTGAAAAGAAACCTGGGACTATTCTTGTTCTCTTCTATTAATGCAGAAAAATAACTCGTTCTAGCTTTTCTAAGAGATTTTTTATAAATTAAAAGATGATTTCTCCAAGCTAAATAGATTTCATCTAAATTAGTGGAGCATCATTTTCTTTCTATTTGACGAGTTTTCTGTTTTAAGTTACGAGTTTCTGTGTTGAACCAAGGAGTCAGAAATCTCTGATTAGACTTTTTCTTTTTTAAAGGGGCCACCATGTCTAGAGTCTGATGCAGAGAAGCTGTAACACTATCTACCATGCTATCAATTACAGACTGAGCAAGCTGTCTATAGCTTATTTCCGTTGTGTTGACACATGGCATAGAGGAAACAATCTGCATAAATTTGGTAACGGCATCATCTGAGAGGCATTCACTGTAGTAATATTTTTCCTTAGGAGCCAAATAGTCAGAAATAGTAAAATCAAAGGTTAACAGACAATGGTCTGACAGTACAGGGTTATGAGGAGACACTACCAGGTTTTCTATTTCTATGCCATATGTCAGAACAAGGTCCAACGTATGGTGGAGATAATGGGTAGAATTTCCTACTTTCTGAGAAAACCCCATCAAGTCTAATATTGAATTAAATGCCAAATTAAGGCAATCACTATCTACATCTACATATATATTAAAGTCCCCTACTATAATTATTCTATCTGATTTCATCACTAAATCAGCTAAGAATTTGGCAAATTTGGATAAAAACTCTGAGTAGGTTGATGGAGGGTGATAAACTATGGCAAATAAAATTGGGTTTAACCTAAAATTGCTAAAATGCCCAATACTGAGGACCAGGCCCTCAAAGGAATGATAACGTGTTTTTTGCTTTACATTAACTATTAATTTGGGATGGTCAATTGTTGCTACTCCTCCTCCACGACCAGAACTTCTGGGATTTTGACAGTTTAAATAACCAGATTGAGTTGATTCATTTAAACCAACATAATCCTCTTGCCATAACCAAGTCTCTGTAAGGGATATTAAATGAATCTGATGATTGATTAACAGATCATGGACTAGCAGAGACTTGGGAGTTAGAGACCTAATATTTAACAAACTGCATTTAATTTTTAAATTAAGAGGAGGAAGAGAGGCCAAGTCATTAAATTTAGAGGCTTTGTGTTTAATTTGAGTTTTACCAACTTTTTGTTTAATCACTTTGGGATGCTTGTACATTATATTTTTATTTACTTTGGAGGGAGCAGAAAATGATTCCCCAGCGTCTTTCTGCAATTGTGGGGGTTTCCCCTACAGTTGAAAGTGCTATGAGATGACTGTTGTTGTGAAATAGTGCTATATTAATAAAGTTGAATTGAATTGAACTGAATAAGCCAGTTAATTTATGTTTTAATGGGGGCAATCACTTTTTCACACAGGGCCATGTAGGTTTGGATTTTTTTTCCCCTTAATAATAAACACCACTTAAAAACTGCATTTTTTGTTCACTTGTGTTATTTTTGTCTACTATTTAAATTTGTTTAAGTGTGACAAACATTCAAAAACCCCTCATGGATCATCATCTTATCGTGGTGGGGGGTTTCCGTGCCCTAGTGATCCCAGGAGCTATGTTGTCCGGGGCAATTTGCCCCTGGTAGGGTCACCAAAGACAAACTGGTCCTGGGTGAAGGGCCAGACTAAGAACGATCCAATAAACTCTCATGATGAATGCTAGAACAAGGATCCAGTGTACCCCGCCCAGTATGGGGTTACCGGGGCCTCACCCTGGAGCCAGGCCTGGGGGAGGGGCTTGATGGCTAGCGTTTGGTGGCCGGGTTTCCGCCCATGGGACCCGGCCGGGCTCAGCCCAAAGGAGTTACATGGGTCCGCCCTCGAGTGGGCTCACCACCTGCAGGAGGGACCATGGGGGTCTGGTGCCATGTGGCTCAGGTGGCGCTCAAAGGCAGAGACCTTGGCGGCCTGATCCCAGGCTTCCTAAACTGGCTTTTGGGATGTGGAATGTCATCTCTCTGGTGGGGAAGGAGCCTGAGCTGGTGCATGAGGTTGAGAGATACCGGCTAGATATAGTTGGCCTCAACTCAACACACAGCTTCGGTTCTGGAACCATTCTCTTGGAGAGGGGCTGGAGCTTGGCCTACTCTGGAGTTGCCCCTGGTGAGAGGCCATGAGCAGGGGTGGGTATTCTTGTATCCCCCCACCTAGCTGCCTCTATATTGGAGTTTTCCCCGGTGGACGAAAGGGTTGTTTCCCTGCACCTTGGGGTTGGGAAACAGGTTCTGACCATCATTTGTGCCTATGTACCAAATGATGGTTCAGCGTACCCACCCTTTTTGGAGTCTGTGACTGGGGAGCTGGAGGGTGCTCCTCTTGGAGACTCCATTGTCCTACTGGGGGACTTCAATGCGCACGTAGGTAATGACAGTGAAACCTGGAGGGATGTGACTGGGATGAATGGCCTGCCCGATCTGAACCCGAGTGATGTTCAGTTATTGGACTTCTGTGCTAACCACAGTTTGTCCATAACGAACACCATGTTCAAGCATAAGGGTGTCCATATGTGCACCTGGCACCAGGACACCCTAGGTTGCAGGTGGATGATCGATTTTGTTATTGTGTCATCAGACCTACGACCGTATATCTTGGACACTCGAGTAAAGAGAGGTGCAGATCTGTCAACTGATCAGCACCTGGTGGTGAGTTGGATCCGATGGCAGGGGAGGATGCCATTCAGATCTGGTAGACCCAAACATATAGTGAGGGTGTGCTGGGAACGTCTGTCTGAGGTCCCTGTCCGGGAGGTCTTCAACTCCCACCTCTGGAAGAACTTCAACCACATTCTGAGGGAGTCTGGAGACATGGAGTCTTAATGGGCCATGTTCTCCACCTCCATTGTTGAAGCAGCTGCTCAGAGCTGTGGCCGCAAGGTCATCGGAGCATCTCATGGTGGCAATCCTCAAACCAAATGGTGGACACCAGTGGTTTGGGGGGGGGGGGCATTAAGCTGAACAAGGAGTCCTATCGAGCCTGGTTGGCTTGTGGGACTCCCGAAGCAGCTGAGGTGTACCGGCAGGCCAAGCAGAGTGCAGCTCAGGCGGTTGCTGAAGCAAAAACTCAGGTATGGGAGGAGTTCGGTGAGGCCATGGAACAAGACTTTTGGTTGGCCTTGAAGAGATTCTGGCAAGCTGTCTAGTGACTCAGGAGGGGGAAGCAGCTCCCTGTCCACACTGTGTATGGTGCGGATGGGGCACTGCTGACTCAACTGGGGGTATCGTCGGGCAGTGGAAGGAATACTTTGAGGATCTTCTCAATCCCACCGATACACCTTCCACAGAGGAAGCAGGTCTTGTGGGCGGGGGGGGGGGGGGGGGACAATGCACCTAAATAGGGGCTGAGGTCGCCAAGGTGGTTAAAAATCTCTTTGGTGGCTGGGCCATGGGGGGGGGGGGGGGACGAGATTTACCCTGAGT
Organism: Pholidichthys leucotaenia; assembly: GCA_020510985.1. Lineage (NCBI taxonomy): Eukaryota > Metazoa > Chordata > Actinopteri > Cichliformes > Pholidichthyidae > Pholidichthys > Pholidichthys leucotaenia. Next base: position 307,213,622 of record CM035844.1, read on the forward strand.
ACCTCAAGGCCCTAGATGTTGTAGGGCTGTCATGGTTGACACGCCTCTGCAACATTGTGTGGAGGTCAGGGGCAGTGCCTTTGGCATGGGAAACTGGGGTGGTGATTCCTCTCTTCAAAAAAGGGGACGGGAGGGTGTGCTCCAACTTTAGAGGGATCACACTCCTCAGCCTCCCTGGGAAGGTCTATGCCAAGGTACTGGAGAGGAGAGTCCGGCCCCTGGTTGAACTTTGGATTCAGAAGGAACAATGTGGTTTCTGTCCTGACCCAGGCACATCGGACCAGCTCTTTAAACTCTTGAGAATCCTCGAGGGCTCATGGGAGTTTGCCCAACCAGTTTACATGTGTTTTGTGGACTTGGAGAAGGCATTTGACCGCATCCCTCATGGTTTTTTGTGTGTGTATGTGTGTGTGGGGGGGAGGGTGCTTCGGGAGTATGGGGTATCAGGCTTGTTGTTACTACCTATTTGGTCTCTGTACGACCGTTGTGAGAGTTTGGTTCATATTGCCAACACTCGGTCGGACTCATTCCCAGTGAGAGTTGGACTTCGCCAGGGCTGCCCTTTGTCACCGATCCTGTTCATAATTTTTATGAACAAGATTTCTAGGTGCAGCCAGGGAATGGAGGGTGTCATGCTTGGTGACCACAGGATCTCATCTCTGTTGTTTGCAGATGATGTTGTCCTGCTGGCTTCATCCAGCAATGACCTACAGGTCTTACTGGGATGGTTTGCCGCTGAGTGTGAAGTGGCTGGGATGAGAATCAGTACCTCCAAGTCCAAGTCCATGGTCCTCAGCCGGAAAAAGGTGGATTGTCCCCTCTGGGTTGGGGACAAGCTCCTGCCCCTAGTGGAGGAGTTAAAGTATCTTGGGGTCTTATTCACGAGTGAGGGTAGAATGGAGCGAGAGATTGACAGATGGATCGGAGTAGTATCTGCCGTGATGCAGACGTTGTTCTGGTCTGTTGTGGTAAAGAGGGAGCTGAGCTCTAAGGCAAAGCTGTCGATTTACCAGTCAATCTATGTTCCTACCTTTACCTGTGGTCATGAGCTTTGGGTAATGACCGAAAGAACGAGATTGCGGATACAATTGGCTGAAATGAGCTTTCTTTGTAGGATCACTGGACTCACCCTCAGAGATGGGGTGAGGAGCTCAGTCATCTGGGAGAGGGTCAGAGTAGAACCGCTGCTCCTCCACATTGAAAGGAGCCAGTTGAGGTGGTATGGGCATCTGATCAGGATGCCTCCTGGACGCCTCCCACTTGAGGTGTTTTGGGCCCATCCCTCTGGGAGGAGACCCCGGGACAGACCCAGGACTCGCTGGAGAGACTATGTCTCCCAGCTGGTCTGGGAACGCCTTTGTATCCTCTCTGAAGAGCTGGAGCAGGTGGCTGGGGAGAAGGCAAGTCTGGGCTTCTCTGCTTGAACTGTTGCCTCTGTGACCCGGACCTCCGGAAAAGCGGTAGAAGATGGATGGATTGAAACAACCAAAAAAATGAGAAATCAGTCAGGGGACAAACACTTTTTCACACCACTGTACATCCTCTTCAGTCTTCTTGGCTCGCAGACTTATGACTTTTTATCATTTCTTTTATTTAATTTTTTGGGACATTGCATATTAATTAACACTTTAATTCAGTTCAATTCCATTCAATTTTATTTATATAGCGCCAAATCACACCACAGGTTATCTCAAGGCACTTCACAACAAAAAAAAAGAGAGGCCTAAGCGTGGCGTAAACCCAAAGAGTGGGTTTAGACCACGGTCTCAAATTTATAGAACCCAGCAGAGACCTCTAAGAGCAAGCACTGCGGCCATACAGGCGAGGAAAAACTTCCCTTTAACTGGCAGAAACCTCGAGTGGAACCATAGCTCATAGAGGACGTCCATCCGCCTCGACCGGCTGGGTTGAAAAAAAGAGGTAAAAAGTCGGAGGCCTGGCAGTAGCTACATTCTAAACAAACGTAACAAATAAAATTCAACATTAACATTCAAAGCCGGGTTAGGCTGCACATGCGAGTGAAGGCCAGGCACTGGCAAAATTTTTAACTATAGGCCTTATCAAAGAGAAAAGATTTCAACTTACTCTTGAATAGAGAATGTCTTCCTCCCGAACTAAACTGGGACGATGGTTCCACAGGAGGGGAGCTTGATAACTGAAAGCTGTACCTCCCAATCTACTTCTAGAGACCTTGGGGACCACCAGTAGTTTGGATTTTTGGGAGCGCAGAGCTCAGGTTGGATGATAGGGAACTATGAGTTCTTGCAGGTAAGAAGGAGCCATATCATTAAGGGCTTTATAAGTTAGGAGCAATACCTTAAATTCGATTCTATATTTTATTGGGATCCAATGTAAGGAAGCTAAAACTGGGGTAATGTGATCTCTTCTCCCCGTTCTCATCAGGATGCGTGCAGCTGCATTCTGAATGAGTTGGAGAAACTTTATGGACTCATTAGGACAACCTGATAAAAGTGAATTACATTAGTCAAGCCTAGAGGTGATAAAGGCGTGGACAAGTTTCTCTGCATCTTTGAGACAGGATGGACCTAATTTTAGAAATATTACACAGATGGAAGAAGGCAGTCATAATGGTTTGCTGAATATGAGAATTAAAAGACATATCTTGGTCAAAGACAACTCCAAGGTTCCTAACAGAAAACTTAGAAGCCAGTGCAATGCCATCTAGTGTTGTTATCTTACTAGAAAGAGTACTTCTAGCATGTTTGGGGCCAAGAACAATGACTTCAGTTTTATGTGTATTCAGCAATAGAAAGTTGTAGTTCATCCAGGATTTAATATCCTTAAGACACTCCTGGAGTGAACCCAAATGGCTGGGATCATCTGGACTGATGGATAAATATAATTGAGTGTCGTCAGCGTAACAATGAAAATGAATAAAGAGCTTCCTCATAATGTCTCCCAAAGGCAGCATGTATAATGTAAACAGTACTGGTCCAAGTACCGATCCCTGCGGAACTCCATAGCTAACCGTGGTCTGGATCTAGGACTTGTTATGGACATGGACAAACTGGGAACAATCTGATAAATAAGACTGGAGCCATCTTAGCATTGTTCCTTTCAGTCCAATTTGCTGTTCAAGTCTCTCTGGCAGAATATGGTGGTCAATGGTGTCAAAAGCAGCACTAAGGTCCAGTAAGACAAGGACAAAGACAAGTCCTTTGTCAAATGCCATAAGGAGGTCATCAGTGACTTTCACTCAGGCTGTCTCTGTGCTGTGGTGTTTCCTAAAACCTGACTGAACTTTCTCAAATATAGAATTATTTTCTAAAAAAGTGCACAGTTGATTGGCGACTACTTTTTCGAGGATCTTGGAAAGGTAGGGGAAGTTAGATGTCGGTCTATAATTGGCCATAATCCCAGAATCAAGCGAAGGTTTTTTAAGTAGAGGTTTAATTACTGCCACCTTAAAATATTGTGGTACATCTCCTGTCAATAGAGACATATTAATGTTCAAAAACGGTGGATTAATCAGAGAGCAACTCCTTCAGGAGCCTGGCAGGGATTGGGTCTAAGAGACAGGTAGCTGGTTTAGAGTCTGACACTATTAAGGCTAGATCAGGATGACTAATAAGAGAAAATTCAGAAAAATTGAGTTCTGAGCCTGTGGACACAGCAGTGTTAGGCAGAGGCTTGGTATTTTAATGGGGCTATGTTTTGGAATATTATTCCTGATACTGGCAATTTTATCATTAACGTGATTCAGGACATTTATTTGATGGAAAAGTTGACATTTGCGCTGAGACAGGACATGGATGGGTTCTTGAACTTTTGGCAACCCTGGAACGCATATGTGTCCTCCATCAGATCTAATCTTTGACAAACACCATTTCAATAATGGCACCTCTCTTTGTTCCAGCGCTACTCAGATGCTCTTTTATTTTTCTGCTCTTTTGGTTTTTTTTTTTGGGGGGGGGGTGTTCTTTTTTGTTTTTTTTAATTTCTCTTTTTCTTTCACTTAAAAAAGGGTGTTGTAATAATTTTTTTCCAATGTTGTCAAAAAACAAAAAAAGGGGGAATATGATAAGATAAGATAAGATAAGCCTTTATTAGTCCCACAATGGGGAAATTCCAGGATTGCAACAGCACAGGGATAGCAACACTCAGAGCAACAATCAGAAGGCAAGAAAAAACAAGAGCAGCTATTATACATATGTACATATTACTATAAATATATATATATATATATATATATATATATATATATATATATATAGAGAGAGAGAGAGAGAGAGAGAGAGAGAGAGAGAGAGAGAGAGAGAGAGAGAGAGAGAGAGAGACACAGTGCAGAGCATTGTGGTTGGTGGATGTGCAGCAGAAAGTCTAAGCTCTCTCTCTGCGGATGGGGCGGGCCAGCTGGATGTCTTTGGGCATGATGGTGACCCTCTTGGCGTGGATGGCGCACAGGTTGGTGTCCTCGAAGAGACCCACCAGGTAGGCCTCGCTGGCCTCCTGCAGAGCCATGACGGCGGAGCTCTGGAAGCGTAGGTCGGTCTTGAAGTCCTGAGCGATCTCCCTCACCAGGCGCTGGAAGGGCAGCTTACGGATGAGCAGCCCCGTGGATTTCTGGTAGCGACGGATCTCTCTCAGAGCCACGGTACCGGGCCTGTAACGGTGAGGCTTCTTTACTCCGCCGGTGGCCGGAGCGCTTTTCCGAGCAGCCTTGGTGGCTAGCTGCTTCCTGGGGGGCTTTTTCTCCAGTAGATTTACGGGCGGTCTGCTTGGTTCTTGCCATCGCTCTTTATTATTCTGTCCTATATTTCTTGCACGCCGCCTAAACTCCAGCCCGGCACCCGCATCGTTTTCGCTTCAGTTCCCCGGTATGTTGAGTTTCTCCGTTAGCACCGGGTGGCGGTTGAGTGCTAGCTAGCTCTTCCCTGCTGTATCGTCTCCTGCTGTAAACAGAGGCTCCGTCCACCGACTCGGGAGACCTTTGGGGTGATCTGTGTGTCCGTGATATATATAGAGTGAAAGGTGTGCCGGATCAGAAAGAAGAAGGAAGATAAAAAGACTCAGAATTGAGCCCCTGTTGCAAAAGGCAGCCAACTCGTGTGGCGCCGGAACCGGAAGGGATATGTGATAAAAATGTAAACAATGCAATGCTGTAATGACATGTATACCCTTTACAAAAACTTAAATAAAAAAAATTTTTTTCAAAAAGTCATCAGCTCTAAGAGTTGGAGGAATGTAGGGGTCTATGGCTTTGTGGCTGTTGGTTAACTGAGCTACAGTGTTAAAAAGAAATCTGTGGTTGATTTTATTTTTGTCATGTCTGGCCCTCACGAGCCAGTATAAGACAACACAAGTCACCAGTGAGTTTTGCAATGATGGTGATTTATTAACAAGACACAAGACGTAACACAAGACTATGATAGACTGACGAAGATACACTAAACAGAGCATGGGACCGTAAGGCTAACCCCAGCCACTTACGATCTAAAACATGACATGACATGAGCAAGCAAAGCACGAGAATATACACAAACCTGACCAGACCAGAACGATGAATGTCTGACGATTGTTGACTTATGCTCCCGCAATTGGACTGCCGTCAGCGCCTGCCTATAAGGGCGAACACTAACGAGCAGTAATGACAGACAGCTGACCGGCCTTGACAGGTGGAAGCCCCACCGAGCGCCTTCACAATAAGAGCCCGGTGAGGCCAGAATACAACCCACAGCTGTCAAGGCCAGCAGTGAGCTATGCGTGGCCCGAGCGTGGACAGGACCAGCGCTCAGGTCGTAACAATTTTCTTCTATCAAGGATGAATAGTACTGTCGCCTAGCACTACGGAGAGATTTCTTATAGGTGATACGGCTGGCATTCCAGGCTGAACAAAATTCTGTCTTATTTCCATGACAAAGCCCTTTCACAGGATCTGACTTTTTGTTTAAACTCACGAGGGTGGGAGTTGTACCATGGTGCTAATGTCCTATTTTTAATAGTTTTCTTTTTAAGAGGGGCTATGGAGTCGAAGTGTTGTCTGCAGTGAGGCTTCAGTACTATCAACTAAGAGGTCTAATTGTGATGGATTCAAACAGTCAGTGCTGTCCCCTGCTATATTGAGACATAGTAATAGAGTAAGTGCTGAAGGGATTAATTCTTTAAAGTGAGCCACAGCATTATCAGGTAATAATCTGATAATTACATTTCTGCTTGATGCTGTAAAATCAGATAACACAAATTTGAAAGTTATCAACTAATGGTCAGTCAGTGTAGGATTTTGAGGAATGACAAGCAGCTCATCAATTTCTACACCATAGGCCAAGACCAGGTCAAGGGTGTGATAATGATGAAGAGTTGGTTTACTAACACACTGAGAAAAAACAGTTGAATTTAAGAGAGAGAGAAATGCTCCACTATGACCATCATTTTCAATGTCTATATGAATATTAAAATCACCGGCTGTGATAATCTTGTCTGAACTGAGAACTAAGGTTGTTAAGAACTCTCAGAATTCAGACATAAATTCAGCAAAAGAAGCACTTGGAGGGCAATATACTGTGGTAAATAAAATGGGCTGTTCTGACCTTCAGGATGGGTGTGCTAAGCAAAAAATTAAGCATTCAAAAGAGTTATAATTTGAGTTTAGCTTAGGCTGAGGGTTCATTGGTAATTTGGATTGATATATTACCCCGACACCACCACCTTGACCAGCGATTCTAGGAATATGAATATTACCTTAGGGGTGGGGGTGGGGGGTGGCCTCATTGATACTAACAAAGTCATTGGGGCGTAGCCATGTTTCTGTGAGACAGAGTATATTTATATTGTAATCTATGATCATATCATTAATTAAGGTTTCTTTATCAGACAGAGATCTTATATTCAGCAATCCGCTTTTAATTATTTTATTTTTCTGTGGAAAATTACTAGTTTTAATCTTTATCAAGTTGTGTTTTATTTGTCTTCGGTAATAATGTTTTGGGTATCAGGGGACAGACACAATCTCTATGGGGTTGTGAATTAAAGACGAATCTAAACAGACAGAATTATTTGGATTAATAGGAGTAATATGAGAAGTGGAAAGAAAAAAAAAAGCTGGTTGGCAGACCCAGGCATTTTGGTGTGAGGTGACACACCAGCTTTCAGTCACTGTACTAAAAAGTGCTGAATGGAATAAAAAAGATTGTCCCTTAAAACACGTGCACCGAGTCTATTTGGATGAATACCATCTGGCCTCATAAATGATGGGTGATTCCTGAACAGGTTGAAATTGTCTAAAAAAACAATGTTAAAGGTAGGATATGTTGAACACAACCAGGTATTAAGGCTAAGAGTTCTGCTGAAATAATTGCAACCTCTTCTAAAAGGAGCAAGTGGTCCAAAGATAAACACACATCTGCCACAGTTCTTAAGAGTGGACAGAAGGCTTCTGAAGTCTTTCTTTAAGATCTCAGATGCTTCATCTTTGATGTTGTTGCAGCCAACATGGACAATAACAGTTTTAGCCTTGGGGTATTCATTTAATAGGTCAGGGGTAAGAACTTCAATGTCTAACACTTTAGCCCCAGGAAAAAATTTTGTAACACAGTACCTGCTTCTGACGTTCCTCATTATGGAATCACCAATTACCAGCATCGTCTGGGGGCCTTTGTCGGTGGCTTCTGTAATGGTGAATAGTTTTGCCATTGTTGTTGTTGTTGTTGTTGTTGTTGCTGTGGCGGTGAGATGCCGTGTGGGGGTTGCACTCTCTTCTTTTTGGAGCTGGTGTAAAGTTCAGCACACCTAGAATAGTTTTAATCTGGGGCTTGCGGGTTTGGGCAGCTGCTGAAGGAGGAGGGGCAGCCATGGGAGGAAGATCAACATCCAGGTGGGGGAAATCTGTCAGGGAAAAGATGTTGAATCTGTTTTCCAGCGAGAGGGGAAGGGAGGAAGCGCGGCCGTGCCTGGTCGATCCTTGACATTTGCTGTTGGACCCGACCATGGTCCAGGGTGCGCATTGAGGCTGAGAAGAACCACCCAGGGCTTTGGGTTTAGCTCCGAGCTGAAGCCAGTGCTCAGTGCTGCAGTCCTGGACAGCTGACGTAACCGGAGCAGGGGTGGAGGTGGATGGCGAAATGCTAATTTCACCCAGGTAGGTAGCCATCTCTGCTAGCTGCGAGTCCATTGCTGGCACCAATGTCCATCCAAAAATGATTGTGTCCAGATGATTTTCAGCCTCCCGAATCTTATAGAGTTTAGAGAGTCTGAGTTCCAACTCGGAAACCTTCTTAGAGAGGGAAACACAGTTGTCACAGGTCGGTGAGGGAGCCATGGCTTTCCAGGCCAGGGGTGGCTAACCAAAACAGACAGGTTAGCCTAACCCAGTTTGTTGACCAAAAAAGATCAAGTGGTGAGAGTCCTCGGTCCAGTAAAATTATAAATGGGTAAAAAGCATCACGAAAGATGATGCAGAGGTTGAAAACAAATGAACAGCTTAATTATTAACTGTAACGTTTCCAACAGCAAATTCCAAATTGTTTGACAGCGTCTGACAGCCGGAAGTCTGAGTGCAGAATTTACTTTACATGTAAATATAATGACACATATAAGGAAGAAGATCAGATGGGGAAGGACAGCTACAGGAAGAAGATGGAGGACAAGCTGCAGCAGAATGACAAAAGCGGTGACTGGAGAAGCCTCAAAAACCATCTCTGGGCACCAGAATACCTCCTCCCAGGCCACGGGGGGTAGAGAGTGGGTGAAAGACCTGAATTTGTTCTTTAACAGGTTTGACCAACTGCCCTCTCCTCTGCCTGCCCACCAACCACTGCTGCCTCCACCTTCATCTAGTCCCCCTGTCCATTGCCCTCCCTCCACCCTCCCTTACATCCCCCGTCTCTCAGTGCACATCCCCTGCTGTTTTCCCCTCACAGACCCAACATCCCCCCCTCCCAGCACACAGCCCCCCTGCCCCAGTCTGACCCTCACCAAGACCCAGGTGAGAGCTGAGCTGAAGAAGATCAAGGTGAGGAAGGCTGCAGGTCCGGACGGCATCAGCTCGAGGCTCCTCAAGTCCTGTGCAGACCAGCTCTGTGGGATCTTGGAGCACATCTTCAGCCTGAGCCTGACGCTAGGGAGGGTACCACAGCTGTCAAAAACATCCTGCGTGGTACCTGTGTCAAAGACTCGGTACCACAGCTGTCAAAAACATCCTGCGTGGTACCTGTGTCAAAGACTCTGCACCCCAAGGACCTGAACAGCTACAGACTAGTGGTCCTCACATCACACCTAATGAAGACCCTGGAGAGGCTGCTCCTCGCCCACCTCTGCCCCATTAGGACCAGTGATGGACCCACTTCCGTTTGCCTTCCAGCATGGCATCAGGGTGGAGAATGTAGTGATCCTACTCCAGCACCATTCCCTGTCCCACCTGGAGAGGTCTGGGAGCACTGTGAGGATCATGTTCTTTGATTTCTCCAGTGTTTTCAACACCATCCAACCAGTGATCCTGAGGGACAAGTTGCTGTGTGCAGGGGTGGACCAGCACAACCTCACAGCCCGACCACAGTTTGTGAGAACCCAGGACTGTGTGTCTGACACTATCAGCTGCAGTACAGGGGCCCCCCAGGGAACAGTTCTGGGTCTCTTTCTGTTCACCCTCTACACTGCTGACTTTTCCACAACACACCACACTGCTATCTACAGAAATTCTCTGATGACTCTGCGGTCGTTGGCTTCATCTCTGATGGGGACGATGCGGAGTTCAGAGGACTCATCCAGGACTTTGTGGAATGGTGCCTTTGGAACTGCCTCCAGGTCAATGCAAGGAAAACCTAAGAACTAGTAGTGGACTGCCACAGGTGTCGACAACCCCCCACAACATCGGTAAACATCCAGGGAACAGACATTGAGATGGTGACATCTTAGAAGTACCTGGGTGTTCACCTGAACAATAAACTGGACTGGTCACACAACACCAATGCACTCTAAAAGAAGGGGCAACACAGGATGTTCCTCCTGAGGAGACTCAGGTCTTTTGGAGTGCGAGGGGCACTGCTGAAGACCTTCTATGATTCTGTGGTGGCATCAGCCATCACATCTGGAGTGGTCTGCTGGGGCAGCGGCATCATGGCTGCCGATAGGAAGAGACTGAACAGACTTATCAAAAAAGCTAGCTCTGTTCTGGGGTGACACCTCGAACCAGTGCAAGAGATAGGAGAGAGGAGGATGGTGGCTTAGCGGTCATCATTGCTGGAGTCCAAATCTCATGTGGGACATGCTGAACACACTAAGGAGCTCATTTAGTGGTAGGCTGTGCCATCCTAAGTGCTCGAGGGAGAGATTCTGCAGGTCCTTTCTACCTACGGCTGTCAGACTTTATAATGTAGCCCAAAGGTGTCCAATCATGTGCCATGGAGGGCCAAAACCCTGCAGGCTTTACCTCCACCCAGTGTCCTCAACAGCAGATTCCACTGAATTTCTTCCTACTGATTGCTGATAAGTGAAAACACATGCTGATGAGACTGGGTAGAACAGAAAACCTGCAGGGTCTTGGACCTCCATAGCACACCAGTGCTGCTCATAGAGGTCGTATTAAACATAGAGATCATCCCCTCCAATACACAACTTATTCAATTACAATTATTGTTGAAGGTGACAACAACACTGTTCATTCAAATGTTAAATATATTGTTTGGGTCTATATTTATATTTTGCCGAGTAATTTAATTAACTGTAACGCTGTTGATACAGTCTAGCTGCAATACTCCTGCACTGTTTGTATAACTTTGTACATATGTATATTTATCTACTGCTTTGGCAAACCAGTTCTTATAATCTTATTAACTATTGCTCTGAGTGCTGCTATCCCTGTGCTGCTGTAATCCTGTAATTTCCCCATTGTGGGACTAATAAAGGCTTATCTTATCTTAAATATGCCCGATTGTTGCCAGAGTTTATTTGCTATATCCTGTTCATATGTGGCAGTGAGTGGAAGATACCAATAACATTTATCAAATGCATAATAGATGATGATAATAATAATAATGTTACGTATGGCTCTGCGAGCCATACAGTGAGAGCCAAGGGCAGACCAGTGAGTTTGCGATGTTTATTGTAATAAAGGGAAAGGAACAAAGGAACAGGGCCTCGTGGGGCCAAAACACAAATGATGATACAAGGGCATACACTTACACACGATGCTGAATGATGAGCGGGTGGCTGGCGCCAGACGAAGGGATTCCAGCCTTACCCACGCCGGAGGAGAGCGTGGATAATAGTGCGAGGTCACAGCCCCAAGTGATCAGAGCTGCTCTCTTTAATACTGGTTGACAGCGCCTCAGCTGATGAGAGGTAATTGGGCTCCAGCCGTCCCGTAGAGCTTGACAGCTGGGAGCCCGCTGAGACGCTGTCACAATAAGAGCTGGGCTGAGGAGGAATATGGCCTGAGCGCCAGATAACAACGGCGTCCCAGCCCATGTGACACAGCCCTCCCCTCACGGCCGGGCTCTGAACGGCAAGTAATACCCAAGCCCCCCCCCACCACCACCTAGGGTGGGCGGATGGGGCGTAGGCCAGGAGGGTGTCGATGGGAAAAAGAGAAAAAAATCCCCAACATAAACAGGGAACCAATGAAGCACTTACAGAGTATGAGGAAAAGAAGCACAATACCCCATAAAATGCTAATGTGTAGCCCGAGAGAAAAAAAAGAAAAGAGAATACAATATTGACAAGGGATAAATGAAACAATTACAGAGCATGGGGAAGAACACCACACAATACTGCAAAACAGGCAACCATATGCGGACGGGAGGGAAAAAAAAAACACTACTTAGGTTGGGAACAAATGAAGTAATCACAGAGCATGGGAAAGAGGGCAAAAAAAAAAGGAAAACCCAATACTCCATGAAATGCCCATAACAATATATATACAGACTCAAAGAAAATCAACCCAGGGGACCTTGAAACGAGAGCAGAGGCTCCTAGGACGAAATCTAACAGATATGACATCCCTCAAACAGGAGGGGAAGGGAAAAAAAGGCACGCTAAACGTGAAACAGTTACGAGAAATTACATGGCTGCACCCACACAAAAACACACAAGACTAGGCACAGCAGAGATAATTCAGTTCGGGGGGTCTCCCCGCACCCAGCGTCCAAACCGCCAACAGGGGTGACGGGAAATGTTCGGGTGGCCTACCCAAATCCCAGGCCAGAAAAAACAGTATCTCAGGCGGCTGGACCAGATCGCCGAACAGAAAGTCCAATAGGTCGGGCGGCCGAACCAAAGAGCCAAACGGGCATGGCAGTTCCTCTAGCGGCCGACCCGCCTCGCTCAGCCACCAGGCCCGTAGGGGAGAGAGGGGCAACGGCTTCCCTGTGGAGAGAGATAGTGAGGGCGAGCCGGGCCTACAGTGAGAGGTCCATATGGGCCCTGGTGGAGAAGGCTTGGGGGGAAGATGAGAGCGACTCAGGTGACGATGGTGGAGAGGGGGATGAAGATGATGAGCCGGTCCAGTGTCCGATGGCAGGGGATCTGCAGCTCCCTCACCGGACCTGGATACCTCTGGTGCTGCACCCTCGTTGGACCCCGATTGGGTCATGGCTGCTCCTGCGACGGACCCCGATTGGGTCTCGGTAGCACCCGCGTCAGACCCCGATTGGGTCGGCGCTGCACCAGAACCGACCTCCAACCCCGAACCTGGAACCTCCGGCACAGCGGGCGACAGCAGCTCCTTGCTGGCGACCCTGGGAGAAGGCTCAGGAGAGAGAGAAGAACCGGGATCAGGATCACCGGCAGCGCCAGAACCCGGCGAGATAAGCTTGGACGCAGCGGGCGACTGTGCCCGCCTCATCTCCCCTAGAGACAGGCTAAAATGCTCTAATATGTGAAGGAGAAAGACAAGGTAGAGCACTTGCCTGAACTCGGGTTCTGACGCCGTCCAGGACTGCAAAGATCCAGGTTCAGACGGTAGAAGGTCGTCCTCAGGCTCCCACTCAGCTGCGTCGGGCTCCACAGCTGGCATGATGGTACGCGCAGCTTGCGAGTCCTCCAGCACCGGTGCCCACACTGATGGCCCACACGGCGTGGTGGCAGGAGAACCTCGACCCGCTGGTCCGGACCGCTCCTCCGTGGAGACCCGGGGACGCTTCATCGTCGGCGCTGGTTCCACGCTGCAGTCCGCTCTCTTCCTCCACTCACGGCGTAGCTGCGGAACCAGAACCAGGCTCTCCAGAACCGCAGGCCCCCTCCTCATCCCACGACGTTGGCCTGGTGTCGAGGACCACTCAACGGAGGGAGACACAGATGATGCGGGGTTAATAATTTCAGCCACAGCAGGTGGTGGGAGCTCGGGGAGCTGCGAACCCCGAACTCCACCTCCAGGAGTCTGACAGAGCAAATCACAATAACGAGAGTGTGAATGAACTTGGACTTGCCTGTCTCCTGAAGGTTGAGTGGTGCCTGCTGTAGCGGACGTTGCTCCTCCCTTTCCCCGCCGGACGGTAAAGGAGGACCCCCTGGGAGGACGTCGGGGAGCCGCTTGTGATGATTCCAGGACGGAACTCGCCAGGTCAGGCACAGCAGCCGTAGAATGCGTCGAGGAGGAGGGGGCGACAGCCGAGATGAGCCGGGCCCGGAGCGCTGACGTAACAGCGGGGGAAGATGGCTCGGTAGACGAGGCTGTGGGATTTCCCCTCTGATGAGGCGCAGGAGTGACAGCTGTGTGGGGAATTGAGACCTTGTGGCGACCTGGAACTGGATCCGGACGGGACTCGTACTGAGGTGGATAGGCAGTGTGACGACGGCTACTTGCAGGGGACGAGGCGAAGGTGAGACCCGGGAATCGCCGCTCCTGTGCAGAGACAGAGGCGAGCAGGTCAGCAAACTCTGGGAACTCACGCAACTCCGGATTCCTCTCCACCAGTCTAACCGCCACCGTCACATGCTTGATGATGGCAGATGGATGAACCGTGGAGCGAGCAGCAGCCACTCGGTCTCGGATCCTGATAGCTGCCAGCTGCAGCTTCTCCGGGGGATTCCCGAGTGACGTCATGCCCGACGGGGAAAGACTTCTGGATGGTGCGAACTCCTGGGCCGGAACGGAGGCAGGAGCGGGATCCCGAAGCGAGGGGTGACGACGACTCCTCTTCGGCTTCCTGCCGGGATTTCCCTCCAGCCCACGGAGAATCTCGCGTTGCAAGGCAATGGCATCTCTCCTGGCACAGACCTCAGGGTGGTTGGAGTAGCGAGGGAGATTGTCCAGGAGAACCTCAGCGTAATCTAGGTGCCTGCGTATGTCGATGGGATCGTCGTAGAGGGAGGCTGTGAAGAGCGTCCCGTCGACATACTCCAGGGCGGACACTAACTCATTACCCAGGTGCCAAACGCGGCTCCTGGGAGACGGCATGCTCTCAGAGCAAACACCCAGACAGGGAAGAACAAGTCCAATTTAGCAAACTCACGGCCGCCGGCAACTCGCTTGGCTGTGACCTACTGTTACGTATGGCTCTGCGAGCCATACAATGAGAGCCAAGGGCAGACCAGTGAGTTTGCGATGTTTATTGTAATAAAGGGAAAGGAACAAAGGAACAGGGCCTCGTGGGGCCAAAACACAAATGATGATACAAGGGCATACACTTACACACGATGCTGAATGATGAGCGGGTGGCTGGCGCCAGACGAAGGGGTTCCAACCTTACCCACGCCAGAGAAGAGCGTGGATAATGGTGCGAGGTCACAGCCCCGAGTGATCGGAGCTGCTCTCTTTAATACTGGTTGACAGCGCCTCAGCTGATGAGAGGTAATTGGGCTCCAGCCGTCCCGTAGAGCTTGACAGCTGGGAGCCCGCTGAGACGCTGTCACAATAAGAGCTGGGCTGAGGAGGAATATGGCCTGAGCACCGGATAACAACGGCGTCCCAGCCCATGTGACAAATAATGTTTCAAACACTGTCTTTTTCAGTCAGACACAGAAGTGTTGTTCGGCTTAACACCAATTAAGGTTGTGAATTTGACAGTGTGCCCTGACTCTTTTCCTCTGTGAAAGAAATATATACACTTCTAATGAAAAATAGAAGCATTCTTACCTTCTGGTTTCACTTTTTCCATGTTTTGTTCTAGCCACAGCTGTGCAGGTCGAACGACCTGCTTGCTACAGAATATTTCACACGTGCATTGACTGTAATCTACGGTCCACATGTCCATATAGGATGACAGTGACATTCCAACAAATTGATCTGAATATCCATAATTAAATAAAATGAGGAGTTGTGTGCCAGTGTTGAGTGCGCGACCACAGATATGAGCATATTTACATGACGTGACAAATGCTGTCCGGGTGTCAATTTCCACATTTAAGAGTCTGCTTTTTTTATTCCATAAACATTGATTTCATTACTAATCTATGGTCCATATATACAGACAGCATGAAAGTGACGCAATAGCAACACGACCCAAATCTTTGTGAATAAACCAAGCAGTGTCTCTTCAGTGTTGTGCGTCACACAAAATACTGTCCAGGCAGGTGCCAACTTCCACATTTAAGGTTCCGCATTTTTTTGTTCCGGCCACATAAAATTATATATTCAAGAATCTGAATTTTGCCATTTCTGCATCAATTCAGAATTGTTCATCTCTGCATTGAGATGCACTGGAAAAATGGTTTCTTCCACCGTTAGCACAACACCATTATGGTCACAGGGATTTAAAAGAGAGTCTAAAAAAATCTGTGGTGCAGGTGTAGTGTAACTGACTACTGATCGGAGGGTCATGGGTTCGATTCCTGCTCAGTCTGCGTGTCGAAGTGTCCTTGAGCAAGACACTGAACCCCCAGTTTCTCTTGGTGGCCAGGCTAGCGCCTGTGTGTGTATGACAGCTCTGCCGCCATCAGTGTGTGAATGTGTGCTGGAATGGGTGGATAGCAGGATCTGTAAAGCACTTTGGTCATCCAGGGATGAAAAAAGCGCTATATACACTACCGTTCAAAAGTTTGGGGTCACCCAGACAATTATTTTGTGTTTTCCATGAAAAATCACACTTATTTACCACCATGAGTTGTAAAATGAATAGAAAATATAGTCAAGACATTGACAAGGTTAGAAATAATGATTTGTATTTGAAATAATAATTTTTTCCTTCAAACTTTGCTTTCGTCAAAGAATCCTCCATTTGCAGCAATTACAGCATTGCAGACCTAACATGATTGCACAAGGGTTTTCTAGTCATCCATTAGCCTTCTGACGCAATGAGCAAACACATTGTACCATTAGAACACTGGAGTGATAGTTGCTGGAAATGGGCCTCTATACACCTATGTAGATATTGCACCAAAAACCAGACATTTGCAGCTAGAATAGTCATTTACCACATTAGCAATGTATAGAGTGTATTTCTGATTAGTTTAAAGTTATCTTCATTGAAAAAAAGTGCTTTTCTTTCAAAAATAAGGAAATTTCTAAGTGACCCCAAACTTTTGAATGGTAGTGTAAGTGAACGCCATTTATCATTAAAAAGAAACTGAGGTTGTTGACTGACACAATTTGATAAAAATTGGCTTTGTAGTTTCAACAGCATTCTGATACTCTTATAAACTGTCATAAAGCAAGACCTTGAAGACAATCCTTTTTCCATTTTCTCTCTTGTCTGCATATGCGTCTCAAACTGTGAATAGAGTTATTCAGCCACAGATATGATGCTGGCTTAGAGCGTTTAAAAGGTGCCACCAAGTCCAGTATGTTGGTGCAGGTAGAATTAAAAGTGTTAATAACAAAAGTCTGCACTTCAAAACTGGAGACAGAATGTGATGGTGACAGGTGATATTGAAAGCTG
This sequence comes from Pholidichthys leucotaenia, assembly GCA_020510985.1. Taxonomy (NCBI): domain Eukaryota; kingdom Metazoa; phylum Chordata; class Actinopteri; order Cichliformes; family Pholidichthyidae; genus Pholidichthys; species Pholidichthys leucotaenia. The sequence goes on from CM035844.1 coordinate 307,230,391, forward strand.
GATAAAAACAGACGCGACCCCTCCACCGCGACCAGTAGTCCAGGGACTTGTAAAAATGTCAGTGAATCAGCTAATGATAAGCAGCTGGCATCATCTGTTTCCAGGCTAATTGTGTGTTCATGTGACATCAGCGATGTGAGGACATGAAACTAGATATATCAAATAAATGTACCATTATCTGCGGGAGATCAGACCCACGTCTTCTTGAAGTTTGAAAAAGCCATGTAGGGTTGTTGAGGTGTTAATTTATGCTAATGGATCTGCGACTGTGGCAGATGCTAGTAAAGACATGGTTGTGGGTTTGTTTAGCTCATTCTGGAGAAACCAAAAGACGTTAATATAGTGGTGTTCCATTCGTTCATCTGTCCATCCACATTTCCCAGGAATCCTAACCTTTTGTTTTGTCTCTTACCCTCCAGATGTGCCTCAGTTACATGACTATAAGGAGGAGGTTCTCACTCTTCAGCAGTTCTGTAACCAGAAGAGGCACTTCAGTCTGGACCAGGAGAAACAAGAGGAAACACAGATTAAAGAGGAAGATGAAGAGCAGCTTGGACTGAAGCAAGAGACTGATTCCTTCATGGTGATTCCAACTGATGAGAAAAATGACCAAAGTAAAACTCAGGCAAACAGGGAACAGCTCTTCTTTCACAATGCTTCTGAAATTGAGATCCAAAACCAGAATGTTGGTGATCCTGTAAATTCAGGCTCAACTAATCACAAAAAGCTAAAGCAAAAGCATGGTAAAAATCTGTTCTTTTGTGAAACATGTGAAAAAAGCTTTACTGCATCCTCTGCATTAACTACACACATGAAAACACACACTGGTGTGAAACCATTTTCTTACAACACATTCTTTTGTGAAACATGTGGGAAAAGTTTTGTTACACGCCAAGATTTGGTGCAACACATGAGAAGCCACAGTGGGGAAAAGCCATATTGTTGTGAAACATGTGGAAAAAGTTTCACTGGTGCTTCTGTATTAAGTATCCACATGAGAACACACACTGGCGAGAAGCCGTATTCATGTAAAACATGTGGCAAACATTTTAATCAAAAAAGTAATTTGTCCAAACACATGGGAATTCACACTGGTGAGAAGCCATATTCATGTAAAACATGTGGCAAACATTTTAATCAAAAAGGTCATTTGTCCCGACACATGAGAATTCACACTGGTGTGTTGCCGTATTCTTCTTTCTTTTGTGAAACATGTGGGAAAAGTTTCATTCAGCAACACTGTTTTGCTCAACACTTGAGAATCCACAGTGGGGAAAAGCCATATTGTTGTGAAACATGTGGAAAAGGTTTCACCGGTGCTTCTGTATTAAGCATCCACATGAGAACACACACTGGTGAGAAGCCGTATTCATGTAAAACATGTGGCAAACATTTTAGTCAAAAAAGTAATTTGTCCAAACACATGGGAATTCACACTGGTGAGAAGCCGTATTCATGTAAAACATGTGGCAAACATTTTAATCAAAAAGGTCATTTGTCCCGACACATGAGAATTCACACTGGTGTGATGTCGTACTCTTGCAAATCTTTCTTTTGTGAAACATGTGGGAAAACTTTCATTCAGCAGCACTGTTTTGCTCAACACTTGAGAATCCACAGTGGGGAAAAGCCATATTGTTGTGAAACATGTGGAAAAAGTTTCACTGTTGCTTCTGTATTAAGCAATCACATGAGAACACACACTGGTGAGAAGCCGTATTTGTGTAAAACATGCGGCAAACATTTTAGTCAAAAAGGTCATTTATCCCGTCACATGGGAATTCACACTGGTGTGAAGCCGTATTCTTGCAAAACATGTGGAAAAAGTTTCATTTGTAACTATAAGTTGGCTCGCCATTTAGAAACCCACAAAGGTCTAAAGCCTTATTCTTGTGAAACATGTGGGCAGAGATTTGTGACACATCAAATTTGGAAAGATCATTTGAGAATCCACCAAGATGATAAATCTTATGCCTGTGAAACATGTGGGAAAAGTTTCTCTAATCGCAGCAGTTTAACTTACCACATAAGGACTCACACAGGACAGAAGCTTCATTCTTGCGAATCATGTGGGAAATGTTTCATTTTTAACTCTATTTTGCGCAAGCACATGTTGACGCACACTGGGGAAAAGCCATTTTCTTGTGAAATATGTGGTAAGTCTTTCAGTAGAAGGAATTATTTGGTCCTCCACATGGCATCTCACAAAGATCTGAAAACACATTCTCATGAAACAGTTGGCTAAGTCTAGTCCAGTAGCCTCAGTGGATCTATCCATTCAATAATTGTGAGACTGAAGATATGGCAACAATAATCTTTTTCTTGAAGATGAATCTAATTTCTCCTTGGATTTTTTTTCCGCTCTTGCATCCTCCATGCTGTTGTTACATTCCACGGTGGAGCTTGGTGATGAAGGGATGATGTAATTTTGCTCATGTTGTTTTTTTGGGTTTTTTTTTCAGTTATTCCTCTCTCACTGTTGTGTGCATTTATGTGAGAGTTTTCCATGTACTGCCCCATTAAGATGTGCCTGTGGAGTTACAGGCGCAGGCATATATCTCTGGAACCAGTGCAGTCAGCACTATTCAGATGCAGCAGAGCAATTAAAAATGGCTTGTAATGAAGACATATGTTGTCTCTATCTACATAGTGCGTGATGATTGACTATCTCATCTGAAGATACCAAGAAAAAGTGAGCAAATTGCACAGATATTAACACAAAAAGGAACAGAAGCTAAGTTGCAGCTATCAACGTCATCCCAACCATTTTACAGATAGAAATTTTGTAAATAGACAAGCTAAGCCCATTTTAAGAGATTTGTAATCATTAATTGGTGGTAACACAACTTAGAAAATAACTTCTCTTACACACTTCATCAAACTGGAATCTGTGAGCCCATAGCATTTTGTGAATCTTTTGACAGGCTTCGTTCAACTCTCAGTCAGATACAGTATTCAGGAACGGCCAACAGACATCACTGTTCAAGACTGTATTGAATGGTTTGAAGCATTCACTCTTTTCAAGGTCAGATTGTTCAAAGTGGTCCAAAATTATTTATGGTTCTGCACCCCCACCTCGTAAGACTTTTGTGTACTTAACTTCTGAACAAAATATCAGAATAATCAGGACTTCCTCTAGGTGGCATTGTTGCATTCGCTACATGAAACTGCTTTTGGGCAATCATCCTTCTCATACAACGCTATAATGGAATGGAACAAGCTCTCCACTGCATTGAAGACCAGAAGAAATTACAAAACCTTTCAATTGAGTCTAAAAAATGGACTTTAAGTGATTAAGCCTGCTAGCATTGACTCTCCCCCTTAAATGGGATTTCAAATTGTACTCCTGAATAGTTTTATGTGTGTTGTTTTCTTGTCTTTTTTATCTTTTAAACTTACTTCCTGCTTGTTTCGGGGACAACAGATTTTGGAATTGGACCTGAATTGCTTTGTATACTGTATATACACAAATAACAATCATTACTGAGGGTGGCAACAACACTGTTGATTCAAATTCGAAATATACTGTTTGGGTACATATTCATATTCTGCAGGGTAATTTAACAAACCATAGTGCTGTTAATTGCATCTAGCTGCAATGCTTCTGCACTGTGTATATATCTGTGTACATATGTATATTCGTGTACTGCTTTGGCTAACTAGTTCTTATGACCTTATTAACTATTGCTCTGAGTGCTGCTATCCCTTTGCTGCTGTAATCCTTGAAGTTCCCCATTATGGGACTAATAAAGGCGTGTCTTATCTTATATGTGCTGTTTCTCCTTTTTGATCTTCTTACGATGGAAATTAGTGAGAATGCTAGAATCTGGTACAGAGCATCTTTACCTTGTGTTTAATGTTTCAATGTATATGGTTCCTGACAAACTATAACTATAACCATGCTTCAGAAAGCTTCGATTTATCCATCATTAGGTGTGGGTGTGCTTATGTGTGCGTGCCTTCTATGTGCTCAGGGTTCAAGTGTATGGTGTGCAATGTGCTTCATGTTACATGCTGAAAGGTACCAGAGGGACAGCGGGGAGCACTAGAAATTTCACTTTCCAGTTGGCGACCAGTGATTTAGAACATAATTACCGTTTCACATTACTATATTTTTAAAGCTGTCTTTTTATATTTTGAAATGTGTAAACGTTGTACTCTGTTGAGTGTAACTATACATTTTTACACAAATTTAGCCTACAAACTGATTTGCAACTTTTGCTCATAAATTTGTGGCTTTCCCACGAGCAAGTCTGAAATTTTCTATGTTGCTGGTAAAAAACAAAAGTTTGTCTTTCACAGCTCGTGTTTTGTTTGCTTTAAATATTATGTCTACAGTCTTAAATTGTATGAAATAATCAAATAAGAGTAAATTATTTGGTATGTACACTATATCAAGCATTGTTTCTTATTCTAATATTTTTTATGTGTATACGCATAGGCCACTTTTTCTTTGGTTTCTATTCACATGTGGTACATACTGAAGAGTTGATCCACACTGAACAATTAGGATACATACAGTCAAACAAACATTTTTCATTAATCACAGTGTCTTTCCACACTTTTTTATAGTTTATTTCCATTAATATTACAAAAACCACTCTGTGTTAGAAATAGGGTTGGTCTACTAGACAAGCCAAGTTCAAGTGCTTTTAGCAACACTTTTCACATTCAGCCAGCAGCTAGAAAGAGTTGTTAGAATTTTTATTGTGGTCCACAAGTTCTTTCTACAGTGAATGAGGGGTGTGCAGATGTGGAGTTGTGTGGGAAAATGTACATTTCAACAGTTCTCTCTTCAAGTTCAAGGTCATACAGTCTCTCTCCTTCAAGTTCAAGGAGGAGGATTCCAGGTTCTTTCACAAGGTAGGTAATTTCCCAGGGCAGCAGGACTTTAAATGGCAAGTACCAGTCTTACAGGTGGAGTGGACATGCAGGGAGGAGGCTGACTGTGTGAGCAGAGATATGTGAGTGTTGAGTCCAGGTTCCAAGGAAGAGAAGAGGAGGGCTGGGGTGAGTTGAGTCAATTCAGAATTATGGTTTGTAGTCAAAGCAAAGGCTGGCTAGAGTGATACCACATCAAGCATGGCCAAACTAGAGAATATGGCTTAAATACAAGAGAGTACACAAGAGTGCAACTTTTTGCTCATTAATTTGCAACTGTTTAAAATAAATTTTCAACGTTTTGCTCTTAAATGTGATTTTTTTTCCCTGTAAATTTGCATTTTTAAAAAATTTGCAACTTTCTCATCATGAATCTTGTTATAATAAATAAAGAGTAAAAATTAGTCAATGAGATATTACACAGAGTGCTTGCATACACATATCTTTTAGACACACACACACACACATGCTCACATACACACACACAAACACACACATACAAGCTCCTCAGGAAAGTCTCTGTTCCTGTTTCCATATACAGTATGGGCATGGGGAAAAAATACCTATGCTTTTGTGGAAGACGTAACTCCCAACCAATCGAGCGCGAGTTTTCAACCTAGCCAAAATATAAACAAATCGTCTTTTTCCAGGTCAGTTTTTGTTCACTTCCTACAAATTAAATATCATTTTGAAGATCTTTCAATGCAGAATATGGAAATAACGTTACATCAATTTTGAAAATGTCCTCAAAGTGACTCATTTTGCCAGCACGGGTCATTTGTTTACAGCGTTAGCATCTTAGCAGTGGTGCTAACTAATGGAGCTACTATCTATGAGGCCACTTTATAAGGTCATCTTTCCATCCCTCGATAGTCGTGGGAAGTGGTATGATAATATTACTGTTTTGAGGTGCAAGAGGGTGTGTTCCCACATTTCTGATGCCAAAGTCATTGCTTTTTAACAAGGAAAAGTGTCCCGTTTCAGTGAAAACCATATGTTCTAAACTAGTATCAGAAGTTGCTACCATAACTCATGCAAAGCATCATGAGGCCTAGGAATAAGTTGGATATACAGACAACTGGAGATAATTGCAGAATTATTAATATTATTATTGCCTTAATTGCAGTTCAATGCAGTAGTGTAGGTGCAGATAGTAACAGATAGGACTCCACGTGATCAGTACTGCAGTGACAGACAGACGGCAGCAGATATGGCATTTGTGCAAATGGTTGCGGTTAATGTGCAGAGATATACAGCAGCAAAAGTATTACTGTTGGTGTGCCAGTCTTTCTGTGCCACCAGCTGAGGCAGTTATTATGCGGGTGATTGAGTTACTGTCCGGGGGGGGGTGGGGGGTGCACAGAGTTCAGGGTCCTGATGGCCTGATGAGCAAAGCTGTAAAGCAGTCTTGTGGAGTAGGCCCGGAGGCTTCGGTACCTTTTCCCTGAGAGCAGGGGGCTGGAGAGGGAGTGTGAGGGGTGTGAGGTGTCACCTGTGATGCTGATGGCTCTGCGAGTGAGGCAGGTGAGGTAGATCTCTGGGGTGGGGGGGGGGGGCAGAGGGGTACCGATGATCTTGATGGCGGCATTCACTGTGTGTTGTAGCGTCTTCCAGCAGGAGGCGGTGCAGCTTCCATACCAAACCGTGATGCGTCTGGTGAGGATGCTTTCAATGGTGCCGCGGTAGAAAGAACACATGATGGGGGGTGGGACTCATGCTCTCCTCAGCTTGCAGAGGAAATTAAGGCAAGTTTGGGCCTTCTTGGCCAGTGATGTTGGGTTGTTGGGCCAGGAGAGGTCCTCAGAGATGTGTACCCCCAGGAACTTGGTGCTGCTCATCCTCTCCACAGCTGCACCATCAATGATCAGAAGGGGCTGCTGTGTGTGACCTCTTCTGAAGTCGACCACAATGTCTTTGTTTTTTCCCACGTTCAGGAAGAGGTTATTGTCTTTGCACCACTGAACCAGTTGGCTCGCCTCATTTCTGTAGTTGGCCTCCTCGTTGTTGGTGATGAGGCCACCACCGTTGTGTCATCTGCAAAGTTGATGATGTGGTTGGTGTTGTAGACTGGTATGCAGTCATGGGTCAGCAGGGTGAAGAGCAGTCGGCTGAGTACGCACCCTTGTGGGGCCCCTGTGCTCAGTGTGATGGTCTGGGAGGTGTTGCTGCCAACCCGCACATTCTGTGGCCTCAATGTGAGAAAGTCCAGCACCCAGTTACAGAGAGAGGTTTTGAGTCCCAAGTGCCTGAGTTTTTGTATCAGGTGCTGGGGATGATTGTGTTGAATACTGAACTGAAGTCCAAGAACAGCATGCACACATAGGAGTTTTTTTAGTCCAGGTGGGTGAGGGATGGGTGGAGAGCAGCAGCGATGACATCTTCTGGGGATCTGTTTGACCTGTATGCAAACTGAGATGGGTCGTGGGAGGGAGGCAGGATGGACTTGATGTTCTGCATGACCAGCCGCTTGAAGCAATTCATTATGTTGGGGGTCAGTGCTATGGGCCGGTAATCATTGTAGCTGGATGGGACGGGCTTCTTTGGGACTGGTATTATGTTGGCAGTTTTGAAACATGTGGGGACAACAGCTTAAGACAGGGAGATGTTGAAGATGTCAGCCAAGACATTCTTACGCTCCTCTGTGTAGTCCTTCAGGATGCAACCTGGTATGTTGTCTGGGCCAGCTAGCTTCCGTGCATGGGTTGATCCTGCAGAGGGTCGTCTTCACTCTAGCGGGATCCAGACTCAAGGCCAGCTCGTCTGGAGGAGGAGTGGTCTTCTGTGCTGATCTGCTTTTTTGTGCTTCAAATCGGCCAGAGAAGTTGTTTAGATTGTTGAGCAGTGTGATGTCACTCGCACAGGTCTGAGGGGGAGATTTGTAGTTGGTGAGTGTCTGTATGCCATGCCAGAGAGAACGTGCATCTCTGGTGTTGCTTTACTGGCCCGATATTTTCTTGTACTGTCGTTTTGCCTCCTTGATGCCACGGGACAGATTGGCCCTAGCTGTTGTTAGGCCTGCAGTGTCACTAGCCCTGAAGGCTGCATCTCGAGCCCTCAGGAGTTTGTGGACCTCTGCTGTCATCCATGGCTTCTGGTTGCCGCAAACAGTGATGGTCTTGAAGTGAGTAACACCATCAATGCATTTGGCCATGTATGCCACAACAACCTCAGTGTACTCCTCTCGGGTTGTGTGTCCATTGTGAGTGGCTGCATGCTTTAAAATGTCCCAGCATGCTGAAGCAGTCTTTCAGAGCATCAGAGGCCCCCTCTGGCCACACACGTATCTGCTTCTTTGTTGGTCTGATGGCTTTCACTCCAGGTTTGTATGCCGGCCTAAATAGAATGGTGATGTGATCAGAGAGACCCAGATGAGGGAGGGGAAGGGCTTGTATGCATTCTTATGGGTTGTGTACACCAGATCCAGCAGGTTGTCTCCCCTTGTTGTAAAGTTTACATTGTGGAGGAAAAAGAGCAGGCGAGATGTGACATGGTTTTATTTCCTCCAATATAATGAGACACACTTTGTAGCTCAGTGAGCTACTGTGCTGTTGAGACATGTGTGACAAGCTCTTTTATACCGTTATACAGACAGAGAGAATGCATGGCACATAAGCAAATCTATTGTCATCTAATACACATCAGTCAATACACAACATTAGCATGACATCAGCTCTCGGGGAGTGAATGCATACAGTCCCATCTGACTGCCCCCTGTGGCTCTCTGTCCGGCTGTAAATTGTCCTCTCTATGTAAATTGTCCTCTGCTTCCTCCAGTCCTGCTGAGTGTGAGATAAGTGTCGGTGGGAGTGTGGTGGGTCACCACAGGGCTCCCCCCGAACACTCAGAAAGGGCTGTGACCCCCCCGGTCGTTTGGGCTCCATCCGTTGGGGGGGGGGGGGGACAGCGTGCTCCGCTCCGAGCTCCAGCATGTTAAACGGCCGTGGAAGTGAGGTGCAGGAAGAGCGGTGTGGAAGGGGGGGGGGGGGGGGTGAGTGCCGGCCCAGGATGTCAAAAGTGTCTGGGCCGCGCAAAAATTGCATGTGGATCCGCCATGGCGAGGGACTTTCCCGGTAAACCTGGGGCGGTGATCTGCAGCAGCTGTGAAAAAAATTAATTCTCTGACTCCTCTCGCGGCTCAGTCCTGCGAGGATGCGTAGCGGCTGTGAAAAAGAACTGAAGCGTGTGAGGGACTTGGCAGTTTAGCTTTAGGTGCGGACACAGCCCTAAAGCCATCTGGAACAGCAATCGGCTAAATTCCCATTGTGCGCCGTGGCCGAGAAACCCATACAAAGTCCTGTGTGTGAGCTGCATGTCTGCTTCAGGTGCGTGAGCAGCCCTGAAGGTTCTGAGGATGGCGATCGGCCATGTTTCTCGGGCATGTGCAGCGGTGGAGGATGATGTATCAAGTCTGTGGAGCCGGTTTGCCTCTGGTGCGTGACGCGCGCTGCAGCCACGTAGTTTCCAGTTGCGCTGTGCTTATAATCCTGCAGTGTGCGCACGGGGCTTCTGTACATGGAAGGTCCGCTGTCGGGAGGTGAGTCAGGGTCAGGGAGCTCAGTGGAAATCGACGCAGTCGGTGCCAATGATCGTCCCCGTTCAGGCTGTTCCCTTCGGTTTGCTCGTGTCGGCGTTCATGCTCCATCGCTGTGTCACCAATGTGGAGGTGATGGAACAGGCGAGAGATGTGCCATGCCACGTCCAGGGTCACCAATGTGGAGGAAAAAGAGCAGGCAAGATGCGACGAGCTGGAAGGGTGCAAGGTTTTATTTCCTCCAACATAATGAGACACACTTTGTAGCTCAGTGAGCTACTGTGCTGCTGAGACATGTGTGACAAGCTCTTTTATACCATTATACAGACAGAGAGAATGCATGGCACATTAGCATATCTATTGTCATCTAATACACATCAGTCAATACACAACATTAGCATGACATCAGCTCTCAGGGGGCGCATGCATACAGTCCCGTCTGACTGCCCCCGTGGCTGTCTGTCCGTCTGTAGATTGTCCTTTGCTTCCTTCAGTCCTGCTGAGTGTGAGATGAGTGTCGGTGCGAGTGAGGTGGGTCACCACAACATGTTGATATAGATTCGTAGGAGGGCTTTTAAATTTCGGTGGTTGAAGTTTCCTGCTGTGATGAGAAATCCATCCGGATGCACTGCTTGTGTCTCACTTATAGCTTGATAGAGTACTTTCAGTGCTTCCTTCCTCTCGCTGGTGCCGGTGGGCGGGACATACATGGAGGCAAGTAGAACCGATGAAATTTCTCTAGGCGTGTTAAAGGGTCTGCACTTGATCATAAACTCTAACAAAGGAGATTAATGTCTGTGAACAACAAGAGTCACGGCATCAAGCATCGCTGATGTACACACACATGCCTCCGCCCCGGGTTTTCACTTCTGCCATTAGCACTCTTTCACTGCGATAGCATGTTAGCACGGCTAGGTTTATTCCCAAATCTCCAGATTGTTGTGGTTTTGAGTTGAAAATGATCAATTTTCAATCCTTGACCGTGTCTAGAAACCATACAGTTACAAGTTAAATCAAATAATTCCTTTTTTGAGTGTCTTATAGTTCCATTTGGTCCCATATGTTAAGTCAAACCCGATGTAAACTGCGTAGTAAATATCAGCACAGTAGTTTGGCTGGGTTCCACTGTGAACCGAGCAGGCTCCTCGGATGAGTTGTCAGAGAAAAGCTCAGTGAAAACAGCTCAGCTTTAAAAACAATGGCGTTTTCTGGACTGTTCAGGTGGTTTCGAGGTGGACTTGCAGGCTCGGAAACAGCAGGAGGAGGAGGTTGGGAGTTTGTGTGTAGACTGAACATGCAGTTCTGACAAAGTGGCGAATTCGTTCAAGGCAGTTGAGCACGACTGCTCTGTGAATGGATCAAAAGTGAGCAGTTGGGCTGATATGGAGTTAAGCAAAGAGGAGGAGGAAGAAATACAGAAAAGCGTGATATTGAGGAAAGCAGAGGGACAGATAAAGAGACATAAAAGAACTATTAATGATTCGGGAGATTATGCCCATTGTGAAGGTTAAGATAATTAGACAAGCACAAATAATCAGTCTGAAAAATACATTGTTATCATTGGCTTTAATGAGAAGGCTCAGGATAACATGAAGAAGATTAACCCATTTGTACTTACTACTGCCCTGGCAAACAAATTAGGGGAGATAATGGATGCCAAGGTACTGAATGATGAAAATTTATTGGTGAGATGTAGTGATGAGGAGCAACTTGAGAAAGCACTAAAAATAACCGAAACTGGGAAAATTAAGGTTGTGGGGGCATGGTGTTGGACTTCTCCACCCAGGTCTCACTGGGGGGTTCAGATGGGACAGTTAGGACTCTGCACCCCCCAGGGGAAAGAAGTAAGTGCCGTGCCATTGGAGAAGGCTGTGAGAGCGGTGCCGGTGTTATGTCATGTTAATGTGCCACACAGGCTTTGTTCTAAACATAATGTGTTATGGTCGGAAGTTCTGGGCATCGATGCATGGAAATAAAGATATTAAAGAGGGCTGCACAGAGACCCAGGAACAGCTTATGCTATACTGTAATGTTGGAGGAAGAATAAAGCCTTGTGTCATTCAGCTCATTGCCTCACCTATTCCTTTCTCCACACTGGTGACCCCAAGACATGCCAAGGATAGCAAGCCGAGCACCGCCCAAGAGACTGCCTGGAGAGAGAGTACCAGCGCCGCATGCGTGGTCCCAATCGAGCTCCCAGGCTTCTGGCTTTACAACCCGACCCTGTGGTTTTTGCACAGAGAAGCCCAGTTCGCACTCCACGGGATAACAACGGACAATACCAGGTATTACTACATGGTCTCTGCACTGGATGCGTGTGCCACGCAACAGGTGACAAGCCTGCTCCATGAGCCGCTAGCCCAAGGAAAATATGAGGCCCTCAAGAGGCTGCTTCTCCAGCGCTATACCCTTTCTGACAGTGAGAGGGCAGAGAGGCTCCTAACGCATTCAGAGTTAGGGGACAAATTAGCAGTGGAGCTGATGAAGAGCATGTTGGCACTGAGGGGAAAGGACAACGAATCTTTCCTGTTTGCCCACTTGTTCCTCAGGAACCTACCGGCTACAGCGAGGGCAATCCTGGCCAACTCGCCACGGATGGTTACTAAGGACTACCACGCCCTGGCGCAGGAAGTGGACCGCATCATTTCAGAGACCAGAACTTTCAGCGTGCAGCAAGTGACACCGGCATCCATGAGTGACTCTAGTAAATTCGAGGAGCCGTTCGTGGTAGCCAGAACGGACACCAGAAGATGAAGGAACGGGGCGATCTGTTTTTATCATCGCTGTTTCGGCTCGAATGCCCAATGCTACCTGGCACCATGCCAATTCAAGAAGCCGGGAAGACAGCACTTGTGGAATTCAGTGGCAGCTGCAACCAGTGGTGACAAGAACAGACTGCTTTATGTCACAGACATATGAGACTGTTTTTGGTGGACTCCGGCTCCCAGAAGAGCCTCATTCTGCCGGTCAAAGCAGACAGGGTGGCAGGACGCAGCGGTCCCGAGCTCATGGCCGCCAACGGATCCACCATCAGGACATTTGGCGAATGGACACAGATGATATGTTGACACGGACGCAACTTTCAGTGGGACTTTGTGATAACTGCATATTCTGGCCCCATTTTAGGAGCAGATTTTCTATGCGCTTATGGATTGTTATTCGATGTTGCTAATAGGAGATTAGTGGACGCTGTCTCTTTTACCTCACTGCCCTGCACAGCTCGGGAAGCTTGGTCAACAACACTGGCTAATGTTATAGCTCCAGGGGATAAGTACCAACATTTGCTCGCACAATTCCCAGCCCTCACAGTCCTGACTTTTTCAGCTGCGGTAACGAAACACGGGGTTGAACATTTTATAACGACGAAAGGCCCACCGGTGTTCACGTGTCCTCTGCATTTGGACGCAGCTAAACTAGCCAGTGCATGAGAGGAGTTTGCCAACTTAGAGCAGTTGGGCATCGTCAGGCGCTCCAATACCACGTGGGCATCCCTACTACATATGGTGCCCAAAGCCGACAGGTTGTGGCGACCGTGTGGCGATCTCCGTCTCTTAAACAACGCTACGGAACACGATCACTATCCTATTCCACACATCCAGGATTTCTCCGTGCACCTGGCCGAGGCGCGGGTTTTTTCCAAAGTGGGTCTGGTCTGTGGTTACCACCAGGTCCCAGTGTATAAGGAAGAGGTTCCAAAAAAAAAAAACAGTGGTAATAACTCCATTTGGCCTTTTTGAACTTTAACACATATCCATTCAGATTAAAAGGCGTGGCACAGACCTTCCAAAGGATGATGGACACAGTGCTTCATGAATTGGCCCTTCGTTTTTGTCTACTCAGACGACATTCTGGAAGCCAGCGCGTCCGAGGAGGAGCACATTGCCCATCTCAGGACAGTTTTCCAGAGGTTGGAAGCGCACAAGTTGATAGTTAACCCGGTGAAGTGCCAGTTTGGTGTGCCAGTGATTGACTTTTTGGGCCACCACATTTCACCGGAGGGCGCAATCCCGTTACCGGACAAAGTGCGCGCTGTGTCAGACTTTCCACGCCCACAGACTGTGAGGGCACTACAGGACTTTTTGGCAATGGTTAATTTTTATATCTGTTTCCTTCCTTGAGCAGCCCAGCTGATGCAGCCGTTGTACACCACACTTAAAAAAAAGAAGCCCGCAGAAGTCATCGACTGGACTCCAAAGCGAGTCCAGGCTTTTACTCATGCCAAAACAGCGCTTGCGGATGCTGTGTTGTTAGCCCACCCGGACCCGTCTGGCATTGCCATAGGGGCAGTAGTGGAGCAGTGCGTCTCAGGTTTGTGGCAGCTGTTCGCATTTTTCAGCCACACTCTGCGTGACAACGAACGCAAATACAGCGCGTTTGATAGAGAATTTCTGGCTCTCCACCTGGCGATGCACCATTTCCAGTTCTGGCTGGACAGGCGCAAGTTCACAGCATTCGTGGACAATAAGCCGCTGACGTATGCAATGGTCAAGGTCTCTGAACCATCGTCGGCCCGGCAGCAATGGTAGTTTGCCGCAATTTCAGAGTTTACTACCGATATTCAACATGTCACTGCTAAGCTCAATGTCATGGCCGATTGCCTGTCATGCACGTTAATCACCCCAGTCGACATGGGAATAGATTTCCCCACCATTGCCCCGCCATGGCCGCAGAGCAAGCCGGGGACGCGGACATTTGCGTGCTTCAGTCAGTGCCAATGGGATTAAGGCTGGAGAGCAGGGTGGTGCAAGAAGGGAGCCCTCCCTTGCTCTGCAACATCTCCACTGGCCACCCACACCCGGTGGTTCCGAGCTCTTGGTGCTGTCACTTGTTTGAGTCGGTCCACATCCTTTCACATCCGGGAGTGCGTACTTCGGTGAAACTAGTGGGGGCAAAATTTTGTTTGGCCACGCTTGTGCAAAGACATGAAGGATTGGGCTGCAGCTTGCGTCGTGTGCCAGCGGGCCAAAGTGCACAAGCACACCAGAGCTCCCCTTGATCCCTTCCAAATCCCGGCCAGGAGGTTCGACCACATCCACATGGATTTGGTGGGACCCCTCCCGCCGTCACAAGGTTTCACACTCTGTTTGACAGTCGTGGACTGCACCACGTGCTGGCCTCAAGTGGTCCCACTGGCTTCTACCATGTCTGACAGAGGTCCACAATTCTTTTCAAAACTCTGGTCCATGATGGCTCAGAGCCTGGGGGTCAAAATTAACTGCACTACTGCGTACAATCCCCAGGCTAACGGGTTATGCGAGCGTTTTCATAGGTCGCTTTAAGCAGTGCTCAGAGCTTCGCTCACGGACACAAATTGGGTCGACTGCCTGCCTTGGGTTCTTTTAGGGTTGCATTCCGTAGCTAAGGAGGATTTGGCAGCCTCCTCGGCAGAACTCGTTTTTTCTCAACCACTGTGGATTCCTGGAGAGTTTTTACCAGAAACACCAGCGCCCGAGGCTGATCTGCCAAAAAGTTTGCAGAATGCCAGTTTTGTTTTTGTCAGGCACAATGCGCACCGGACCCCGCTGTGCCCACCGTACGATGAACCGTTCAGGGTTTTGGAACTTGGGGCAAAACATTTTGTATTAGACTTGTGGGGACGTAGGGAGACTGTCTGCATTGACAGGCCGAAGCCCGCTTTTGTGTTGGCAGACGAGGACATGGTGTTGTCCCAAGCTCCCCCATGCAGACGCCCACTGTTGGTGGCTCCGCAGGTTGGCGATTCCTCAGCAGGGACCGGCACTCATGAAGCTGATGTGTTTTCTCCCCCTCCCTTTTTCCCTCCACAGACTGACGTGCCCTCCTGTACATCCCGCCAACAGGGCAGTTCGACTGGATTGGCAACCCCCCACTACCGCCACTATGGGTGCCAGCTAAAGCCCAAAGGACCGGGGGGTTAAGGCCAATTCTGGGTGTTCGGGGGGGTTGTGTGGGGGCACGGTGTTGGACTTCTCCCCCCAGGGAACAATGGACCAAAAGAGGAGGTGTCACCAGGGGGTTCAGACGAGACAGTGAGGACTATACCCCCGCCCCCCCGGGGAGAGGAGTAAATGCTGGGCCGCTGAAGAAGGGTGTGAGAGCGGCACCTGTGTTATGTCATGTTAATGTGCCACACAGACTTTGTTCTATACATAACGTGTTATGGTCGGAAGTTCCGGGCCTCGATGCATGAAAATAAAGATATAAAAGAGGGATGCACAAAGGCCCGCGAACAGCTATACTGTAATGTTGGAGGAAGAATTGTGTCATTCAGCTTGTTGTCTCGCCTATTCCTTTCTCCACAATGTTGCAAATACAAGCAGAGTGGGAGGAAGAGGAGTGGTGGGTGCAAAGATGTAATCACAGGAATTGCTCTGAGCGTAAATACCGAGGAAATAAAGAAGAATCTCAAAGGAGGGAAAGTTCTGAGTGTGTTAAGATTGAAAAAGTCAAAGGATGGTGACAGGAAAGACAGTGCTGATTGAATCTGAAGGGGAGTGTGTTCCAATGAAGGTATTCCTGGGGTTTCTAAGTTACCCGGTGAGAGCATATGTGCCAAAACCAGTAAGATGTTTTAATTGTCAGGCTTCTGTGGCACATAGCTATAAACTGCAAAGGAAAGAAATGATGTGCAAGATGTAGTGGAAGCCATGAATTTGAAAAGTGTGGGGCAGAAGTGCAACTAAAATGCTGCAGCTGTGGAGGAACTCACAATGTGGCGTGCAGAGGATGTAAGGTCATGAAATGGAAAAACAATGTTCAAAAGGTAAGGGTGGAAAAGAGAATTAGTTTTGCAGAAGCTGTGAGTCTGACAAAGATGCAGAATAATAACACTGTGAGGCAGGATGCCCGAGAGTCACTGCAAGTTAATAATAATGACAAGATGTTTGTGGATAAAAAGGTGTTAGTAACTGTTGTGTTATAGCTTCGGCTTTTATTTGTGAGGTACGGGTGGTGGCTCCACCTTCTGGTTCTGCCACCACCCGCGGCTATAAGAGGGTAGTGGGAAGGCGGGGAGGTCTCTTTGCCACCTCTTCTGCCTGACGACTGTGTGTGTGCTGTGTCTTGCCTCCTTCATAAATGTGTGTTCAGTTCGACACCTGGCCTTGTCCTTGGCTCCATATACAGACATAACATTTGGCAACGAGAATAAAAGTGGATTAAAACAAGGTATGGAAGCATGTGGGTTTGAAATTCGGCTGGTTTTGGAGCCCCCCTGGTGAGCCACTGGTTCCCTGGCTGAGGTGGTGCACCACTTTCCAGACATTCATGGTGGCACTGAACCTTGGGAAGCTGGAGAAGTTGAGGACACGTGAGTTGTTGGTGCACAGTCTTGCAGTGGAGGAATTTTTTTTTTTTTTGTTACTTATTTGTACAAGCCACCGGCTGCCGGTCGCTGCGTGCGCAAGCGCCCTAAACCTACATGGTTTTTTTTTGGTATGCGGGAGGAAACCGGAGAAATCCCGGAGTAAACCCACGCAACACGGGGAGAACATGCAAACTCCACACAGCTCACTGTTGGTCGGGCGTTGGGATCGAACCCACGATCTCGTGATCCCCGCGGTCCCCCGGCCGAGGGTAAACTGTGCTGCCACAGTGCTAAACCACTGCGCCACCGTGCAGCCCCGTGCAGGAACAGCGTGTTCTGAGCACACTGGGTGACTGTGATAGTTTTGACAAAGTGGTTGAGCTAATGACGCGCTATTTTCGTGCCCTGGAAAACATCATGGTTCGCAAGATTCAGTTTCGACAGCACTGCCGGTTGTTGGTCAATGGGTGACAGCTCGGACCATTGGAAGAGGAGATGATTCACGACCAGTTGGCGGAACATACCAACCGCACTGCGATTAGGTCGAAGCTGCTTGTGTTTTCGGGTGAGCTGACACTGCCCACAGCCATCAAGTCAGCTCATCTGCTGGAAGCTGTGGATAAACTGTCATGAGAGCTGAGTGAGAGCTTGTCACCCCAACATCTGGGATCAGTGCCAACCACGCAAGCAGTGGACCCAGTCAGCGTTGGAAGCATGGAGGACGATGTGGACGATGTCAGCACTGGGATTGTGAAGTCTGCCCCGGGAAAGACCAAATATATTGGTTGTGGGTCCATGAAGCACTGTTTCAAGGCCAGAGATTGTTCGGCAGGAGCGAAGCGCTGCGGCAAGTGTGGCCACATGCTTCATGTCACCAGGGTATTCCATAGATCCAAGTGAGGAAGTCTGTGGCACAAAGAGGACTCTCTTGGCCCCACAGTTGTCCATGCTATGTCCCCGTGCAACAACGGACACACGTATTGTATGGTGGAATGGGGCAGGGTGGAAGTGCTTTCATGAATCGACACAGGACCAGTGGGCTCCATGCTGGATTGGACGACTGTGAGATGTTTTTCCCCACACTACAGGATTGAGAGTGACCTGGTGCCGCTTTGTGGTTGTGGAGGAGGACGGCTGGCCACGGTGGGAACGTTGGAACTGACGACTTGATGTAAATTGGCCGAGATGTGGGACTGTCCTACCCCGAGAGTGGTAGATGGCACAGTGTGGGATGAGGAACTGCCTGGCACCCTAGAGAGTGAGCAAGACCAATATCGCTCAGGGTCATCACAGGAGGGTCCCTGTGCCAGAGCTCAAGTCACCCTGGATAAGGGTGCTGGGAAGCACAGTGGGATGCCTGTGATGACGGGCGACATCAAGTAGCTGGTTCCACCTGTTCCCGGATCTCGGCTGAAGTGGGTCGGTGAACAGGGGACCACAACAGTGATGGCGGCGGCGAAGTTAAAAGAGGTCAAGGCCGAACTGTCAGGCACGGTAGAACAACTTGCCAGGCAGAGACCCTGCAGGCTGAGTGGGACCCCTCTGTGGGTCAAGGACTGGATTCGGGAGAAGAGGCGACCATGGCAGGTACGAGCCGGTCGGCAGTCGGAGGAGCACCAGGGACGGTCACGTGTCATGGCCAGACAGGAGGACGCTCATCTCCAGCTGCTAGACGGTTCGTGGGGGCACCCGAACAAGCTGTGACATGCCCGGGAGGGACCTGAGGGATGTGGGCCTGGAGGAGCAGAGCAGCCAGTGGTGATGAAGAGGAAGCGCACCGGTGTTGACGCGACCTGCTGCAGCCTGGGAGGCTGGCTGCCTCCAGGGGCGGACTGATGTCAAGGCGGTCCATAGGACCCACGGAAATGTGTTCTCCAGCCGTTTGTATATAGGTTAACTATTATAATAGAATTCTTTGGAATATTTACGTTCTCTGAGTTTGCTGTTCATATAAGTTCATGGAGATTAATTTGATGTCATGTTTAGATTAGAAAAACTGCAGTATTTTGTTTAGTTGTTTTAGAGTGCCTGCGTTAGGCCATTTGTGTTGTATTGTTTAAATACTTTTAGTGCGTGACTCGGGTTCTAAATTGGGGTGGGTCCAAATTGTGTGTGTGTTTTTGGCTTTTGTGGGGGGAGGGGGGTTGTGTTATCACTAAGGCTTTTATTTGTGAGATACGGGTGGCGGCTCCACCTTCTGGTTCCACCACCACCCACGGCTATAAGAGGGCAGCGGGCAGGAGGGGCGGTCTCTTTGCCACCTCTTCTGCCTGACGGCTGCGTGTGTGCTGAGGCTTGCCTCCTTAATAAATGTGTATTCAGTTCGACACCTGGCCTTGTCCTTGGCTCCATATACAGACATAACAGTGACATTTATTGCAGGAGTCATTAACAGCACAGCTGAGGTTAAGTCAAAAAAATGATAAGATTCAGCTGCTTGTAAAAGCGGCAGTAAATCATCTAGGATTAATAGGACTGACTTGGGAAGAGGTGAGAGAGAACCTGGCTTCTCAGTCTAGTCAAGACTCATCAGCGACTGGTGAATTTTACTTATGGTAGTGCTGTTACAATGGAATGCTACAAGTTTACTGGCTAATGGTCAGGAATTCAAGCATTTCATTAAAGAAATGGCAATTAAACCCAATATTGTTTGTGTTCAGGAAACCTGATTAAAACCAAGTTTAGACTTTGTAGTGTATGGTTATACTGGTGTTAGGAAAGATAGACAAAATGGAGGAGGAGGGGCTGCAACATTTACAAAACAAAATCTCCCATATAGGGTTGTAGAAAAGGGATTGGCTCAGGAATACATAGTGGTGGAAGTGTGGGAAAGAGGAGAGAAAGTAGTGATCATATACTACTAGAATCCATGCAAAACGTTAGAGGTTGATAATTTACTAAAGATACAAGGGCAGGATAAGCGCAGAGTTATTTGGTGTGCAGATTTTAATGCCCACAAGAAAATATGGGGTGGATTAAGTACTGATCTAAATGGGAATGTCATTGAGGAATTGATGGAGGAAAGGAATTTGGTCTGTATTAATGATGGTAGAGGAACAAGAGTTAATATTACTACAGGATCTGAGTCAGTATTGAATATTACACTTGTGACTAATATTTTGTCTGGGATTAGTAACTGGGAAGTTTGTACAGACACTACAGTTGGGAGTGACCATTACCCAATATTGTGTAATTGGAGGAAAAATGGAAGTGAATGCAGGTGACAGAGTCTCAAGATGGGTATATGGAAAAGCTGACTGGGAAAGATTTCAGGGCTTGTGTGAGAATAACATGGCAAGGATAATGCTAGCTGATAATGTCAATGAAGCTAATAATCAAATTAGCTCAGCTATAATTAGGGCTGCAGAAGGATCTATACCTAAAAGTAGTGGAAAATTGAAGAAAAAGCTGGTCCCTTGGTGGACAGAGCAATGTCAGCAGGCAGTTAAAAACAGAAACAGGGCATTGAGGCAACTTAGGACTCATAATATGCAACATTTAATTGAGTATAAGAAAGCACAAGCAAGAGTTAGGAGAACAGTACATCAAGCAAAAAGCCTAAGTTGGAGAAATTTTTGTGACAATATAGGGAGGAATACACCTAAGGTTTGGGGAGATAAAGAAGATGATAAAATGATAAAGAAGATGAACAGAAATAGGAGAAATCTGGAATATCCAGTGCTAGAGAATGATGGGGAAGTGGCAATCTCAGATATAGAAAGGGCTGAGGTACTAGCTAAAACTTTTGTAAAAGTGCACAGTATAGATAACCTGACAAATGAGAGAAGAAGGAGAAGGGAGAATCCATTTAGGCAGTATCTGAGGTGGATGATAAAATAAGGCAGCAAGCTGAGGGTTTTAAGTAGGTTTATTAAATCATACCGCCATCATAGGAACTCGCTCCAGCCTTTGTGCAAACAGGCTGGAGCGGGTCCTCAGGCTCTCAGCAGCAGAAGTAGAAGCAGTCGTCAGAGTGAGAGTGAGAGAATGAGTTACAGAGCAATGCAGCTTATATATCCAACTACAGACAATACATGAAAGGCATTCACAGCAGTAGGTATGGGCATTTGCATTTGAGAGACACACATAACAATAAGGAGATTGCTGGCCGGAATTCGCCTCTGCTCCAGAGCTGCAGGACAAGAGAGGTTACAAGGCACATCTACATATTGTTATCAGTGTATAGACACAGTAAGGGCAGGAAGCATGAACACAATGCATGAATGGCACATTAACATCACAGTACTGAGCCGGAAAAAGCCAGAAGAAGCAGGGCTGCCTGTTGACATTAATACACACATTTCACTGTTCTGTTAATTGCTCTAGTCGAGCGCTGTGCCTGTCCCAGTCTGTTGTGGGGGGTACCCCACAGTATCCAAATATATCAGATAGAAGAGAGCATACAGAGAATGAAATTAATGTCCAATTCGGTATAGGAGAAATGGTGAAAGCAATAAACATATACAAGGATACATCCCCAGGGAAAGATAAAATTAGTTATCTGTGGGACACATATATGAGTTCCATAGACTGGATATGCATATTACTGTTGCTTCACGTCTCAGAATGAACAATAGGACTGAGTCTCCCAGGGATCACAGGAGGATGTGAAATGTGACTTTGTTATGTAAAGAGATGGCCTTGGGGGATTTCCCGGCCACCGGTGACGTTGGATGGAGGGGAGAGGACCTGGAAGAAGATGTATTGTGTCTTGGGATTAAAAGACATTGGTGACTGTATGCTTTGATGTCCTGGGTATAAAAGAGACAGATGTGGGGGGATGCTTCCTCCTTCTGTTTAGAGGATGTTGGAGATACGTGAATAAACTTGATTTGAGAAATAAACTCAGCCTCGTCTTTTCACGCTCTCCACATATCAAATGTTAAAGTATTTGGGAGAAGGAGTGCTGGAAAAGTTGTTGGACCTTTATAATAGAGTATGGGATGAAGGGAAATTAACAGATGTGTGGAAGGAAGCTCTAGTGATCCCTGTCAGGAAACCAGGGAAGGACCTGGCTAAACCTACTAATTATAGACCAATAGCATTGACCTCTAGTTTATGAAAATTATTGAAAGAATGATAGTAGAGACGCTGTAGTATGATCTGGAAAAAAGAGGAAAGACAGCAAAGTATCAGGGTGGCTTTAGGAAAGGAAGAAACACAATGGACTCAGTGGTAAAACTGGAAACTGAAATTAGGAAAGCTCAAGCAAATAAAGAATCAGTAATTGCCGTGTTTTTTGAGATTGAAAAAGCCTATGATATGATGTGGATGGAGGGGTTGCTGATAAAGTTATACATGATGGGTGTTGGAGGCAAGATTTTTAATTGGGTGAAGGATTTTCTTTTTGGAAGAAAGATTCAGACTGGGTCAGATTGGGTTAGCTATATCAGGCCAATATAAGGTAGGAAATGATACATCTCAAGGAAGTGTAATCAGTCCTTTACTGTTTACTATTATGATCACGTGTTTTCAAGAATTCCAGTAGATATAGGCCGATCATTATTTGCTGATGATGGGGCCTTGTGGAAAAGGGGAAGGAATTTAGAATATATAATCAGGAAAGTCCAGGAAGCAGTTAATGAAGATGTAGAATGGGGCCTTGATTGGGGTAGTACATTTTCTGTTGAAAAGACTGTGTTTTTTACTAGGAAAAGGATTAGTGAATACATGAAATTAAGGATGTATGAAAGAACTAGAAAGAGTTAATGTATTTCAGTTTTTGGGTGTGTTATTTGACTCTAGACTCACATGGGCAGAACACAAGCAGAGTTGAGGAAAAATGTAGAAAAGTGATTAATGTGTTGAGATGTTTGACAGGTAGGGAATGGGGAGCTAGTTTTGCAGCTTTAAAAACTGTGTATGTTGCTCTGATCAGGTCAATATTGGACTATGGCTGTATAGTATATGGTTCGGCAGCTGGATCTCTCCTTAAGAAGTTAGATACTGTTCAGACCAAAGCTTTGAGGGTATGCAGTGGGGCCTTTAAAACTTCCCTAGTAGCTGCTATACAAATTGAAATGGGAGAGATGCCTTTGGGGTTAAGAAGGAAACATCTTATGACTAACTACTGGATTAATTTAAAAGGGCGTAGTGATTCTCATCCTACTAAAGAAGTGCTACAAGAATGTTGGGAGAATGTCAGGAGACAGAGGGATTCCTATGGACATGTAAGTAATATGATTGCCAATGAACTTGGGTTACTTGAGATGAGGATGAGTCCTACAGTGGTAATTCCGACAGTAGCTCCGTGGAAACTTGTTTCACCAGATATTGATTTTCATTTGTTACATGTGAGAAAGATAGGGGACATTGATTTTGTGAGTGCTTTTTACTGTTTGGTGGAAGAAAAATACAGTAATTTCTTACTTATTTATACAGATGGAGCTAAAGATTCTGATAGTGGATTAGTTGGGTTTGGAGTAGCAATTCCATCTAGGGAGATAAAAATCTGTAGAAGAGCTTCCAACATGCTGGGGGTGTATACGGTGGAGATGATGGCTGTGTGGGAAGCTTTATTACTGTATGGGTTGAAAAGGAAAAACCAGGAAGGGTGTGGTCTATATTAATCATATATCCCATAACCTACATATGTATAAGCATGTGAGAATGTTTGGTGATTACATATGTAAAGCGACTTCACACCTCAGAACAGGACAAAAGGTCTCAACCGCCAGTGAAGATCAAAGAGCATCCGAGGCGCTGCGGTGGAGACCAGATAGGTCGCCCTGACCTCCCAGGGCCAGGTGGAGGGGTACGAAGACAAAGGAGGGGGATTAAGATAATGAGGGATGTCAGCTTTGATATGCATGTCTTTTGTTATGTGTGAGTATAAGTACGTAGAGCCGAATGTGTTCGATCTCTTACTTCTTCTTCTGCTGCACTAGATGAGACTTGTTAGAGGAGCGAAGCTGATAATAAACTTTGGTTTATAAGTCACATCGCCTCGTTATTCCAAGCTCTTCTACACTGGTGACCCTGACGCGAGGATGGACCAGAGGCGTTCCCCCGCGATCGACTCATTTGTGGCGACCCAGGCAGACGCCGGCGCCCATGCAGACAGGGGAACAGATGGACGACGTTCCCCCACGGCAGAAGTGACAGAGAGGGCTCAACCGAGCACCAGCGCCGCTGCGAGAGCCGAAGGAAGGCGCTCTCACCCTGCGGACACATCAGGGACGGCCCACACAAACGCCGTCACCGTCAAGCTGCCGGACTTCTGGCAGGAAGACCCGACCTCGTGGTTTCAGCAAGCTGAAGCCCAGTTTGCACTTGTGGGCATAACGACTGATGATACAAAGTTTTATCACATCGTCGCCAAACTCGACGCCGCCACTTCGAGATGTGCGTGGAGCATAATCCAGCAGCCGCCGGCCCAGGACAAATATAGAGAACTGAAAGCAACCATCGTGGCGAATTTCGTCCCCTCTGCCGAGGAGAGAGCCAAGAGGATCCTGGCGGTCTACGGCCACAGAGGATGCAGACCCAAGGCCCTCATGGAGGACTTGCTGCAGCTCAAAGAAGAGGACAATGACAACTTCCTCTTCCAATTTATATTCCTCAGTACGCTGCCGCCACACATGAGAGGGACGCTTGCCAACATGCGATGCAGCACCCAGCAAGACTTCCGCACACTGGCTCGCGAAGCACAGCGACTCGTCAACGCCTGCAGTGAACAGACACCCACAGCAGCATCTGCAGACCTCAACGCCGATGTCCGGAGCGACGGGGAGCCACAAACCACTGAGCAGAATCCGCCCGCCATGGCAGCGACACGGCCAAGACGTAACAGATGGAGCGACATCTGTTATTACCACCACCGCTTCGCCGAGAAGGCTTACAAATGCATTCCCCCCTGCAAATTCACAATTTCGGGAAACGCCAAAGCCAAGAACCGTTAACAGCGGCGGTTCTCGGCGAAAAAAGCAAGCTTCTATATGTGACGGACGGACACACCGGCAAGCAGTTCCTCATTGACACGGGAGCTCAACTGAGTTTTATCATGCCCTCCCAAACAGACCGGGCCATGGCCCCCGGGGCAATGGAGCGATGGCAGCCAACGGCTCCATCATCGACACTTATGGCGAAAGGAACCTGCCCCTCCGCATCCATGGCCGCAACTACAGATGGACATTTGTTGTAGCAGCGGTGAGTTTTAACTTGTTGGGCGCAGTCTTTTTGTGTGCACATGGGTTATTAGTTGATCTAGTGAACAGACGCTTGGTTAATGCACTGTCCTTTGCTTCTATTCCCTGCTCAGCTCGAGTTTCTCCACCACCCGTGCAGGCCAGCGTCACCACAGCAGGAGGTAAGTTTGATCAACTCCTCACCCAATTTCCAGCACTCACAATTCCCAAATTCTCAGCTACAGTGGCTAAGCACGGGGTCGAACACTTTATTCCCACAACGGGCCCACCCGTATTCGCCAAAGCTCGGCGCTTAGACGCGACCAAGCTCGCCATAGCTCGGGACGAGTTTGCCACCCTTGAAAAACTAGGCATTATCAGGCGCTCAAAAAGCCCCTGGGCATCACCGCTTCACATGGTCCCGAAATCCGACGGTTCTTGGAGACCGTGCGGCGATTACCGCAGATTAAACAATGCGACAATGCATGACCGTTACCCAGTTCCTCACATCCAAGATTTTTCACTACATCTGGCGGGTGCGTGCATTTTTTCAAAAATAGACCTGGTCCGCGGCTATCACCAAGTCCCCGTTCGAGCAGAAGACATTCCTAAAACAGCTGTAATAACCCCCTTCGGTCTTTTTGAATTTTTGCGGATGCCTTTTGGCCTCAAAGGCACTGCTCAAACCTTTCAGCGGATGATGGACGCGGTATTACGCGACCTCCCCTTGGTGTTCGTCTACCTCGACGATATGCTGGTAGCCAGCTCGTCTGAGGAAGAACACGAACAGCATCTCACTATGGTTTTTCGGAGACTAGAAGAGCACGGGTTAATAATCAATCCAGCCAAATGCAAATTCGGCGTGTCACAAATTGATTTTTTGGGACACAGAGTTTCACCGAAGGGGGCAGTCCCACTGCCAGACAAAGTTCGCGCAGTAAAAAGTTTCCCACGGCCACAAACGGTCAAATCGCTGCAAAAATTTTTGGGAACGGTTAATTTTTACAATCGTTTCCTCCCCCGCACAGCTCAGCTCATGCAGCCCCTATATGATGCGCTCAGAAAACAAAAACCTTCCAACGCGATTGAATGGACCCCGGACCGCGAACGCGCCTTCGCGGAAGTAAAAAGTGCCCTAGCTAACGCCACATTGTTGGTTCACCCTGATCCCGCGGCCCGCATTGCGCTAACCACAGACGCTTCAGACCTGGCCATAAGGGTGGTTGTAGAACAACACGTCGGCGGAATCTGGCAACCTTTGGCATTTTTCAGCAAATCGCTAAACCAAACTGAGCGTAAATACAGCACTTTTGACAGAGAGCTGCTAGCGCTTCATTTAACCATCCGCCACTTCCAGTTCTGGTTGGAGGGGCGGCGTTTCACAGCTTTTGTAGACCACAAACCGCTCACCTTTGCGATGGTTAAAATTTCCGAACCGTGGTCAGGCAGGCAACAAAGACAACTAGCTGCGATTTCAGAGTTCACCACAGACATTCGACATGTGGCAGGCAAACTTAACGTGGTAGCAGACTGCCTCTCTCGCGCTGTGACATCGCCAGAGCGCGAGGAGACAGATCACACTACCTCAGCCGCAGAACTCTTCGCCAACGCGGACACATATGCAGCCCCAATCCACGTAGGGATAGATTACGCAGCCATGGCGGAGGAGCAAAGTAGTGACGCGGACGTGCGCGCACTCCTGTCTGGACCAACAGGGTTAAGGCTGGAGGAAAGGGGTTTACGCGACGGTGTGCCCCCCCTAATATGCGACATCTCAACCGGCCGACCTCGCCCGGTAGTCCCAGCTGCATGGCGCCGCCGTATTTTCGACTCAATTCACTCCCTCGCGCACCCGGGTGTGTGCGCTTCGGTTAAAATGGTCGCCGAAAAGTTTGTGTGGCCCGGCCTGCGCAAAAACGTAAAGGAATGGGCAAAGACTTGCATTTCTTGTCAGTGCGCCAAAATACACAAACACACAAAAGCCCCTCTAGAGCCTTTTCGAATCCCAGCTAGAAGGTTCGACCACGTTCATGTCGACCTCGTGGGACCACTACCTTCCTCCCAAGGTTTCACACATCTGTTAACAATAATAGACTGTACTACACGCTGGCCGGAGGCGGTCCCTCTGGCGTCAACCACAGCGGAAGAAGTCGCTCGCGTTTTTTTGACAAACTGGGTGGCACGTTTCGGCGTCCCATCGGACATCACGTCTGATAGGGGGCCTCAATTTGTCTCGGAGCTTTGGTCAGCCATGGCCAGCAGCTTAGGAGCAACAATTCACCGCACCACCACTTATCACCCTCAGGCTAATGGGTTATGCGAGCGTTTTCACAGATCTTTAAAGGCCGCCCTCAGAGCCTCACTAACGGATACAAATTGGGTAAATAAACTCCCCTGGGTTTTATTAGGGTTGCGTGCTGCGCCTAAAGAGGATCTAGACGCTTCCCCAGCAGAATTAGTTTTTGCACAACCTCTCAGGCTCCCGGGTGAATTTTTACCAGAGAACCCAGAGCCAAAGCATCTTCCAGCCCCGAGGATTTTAGGCAGCAACGGCCCTGACACTCTCCCCGCTCCGGCACATCACTCTTTTCCGCGGGTTTTTGTTCCCCAAGCTTTAAAAAACGCTGAATTCGTTTTTGTTAGGCATGAAGCTTTAAAACCAACCTTCCGCCCACCATACGATGGACCATTCAGAGTGCTGGAACCTGGTGATAAACATTTTGTGCTTGATTTAGGGGACAGAAAAGAAACAGTCAGCATTGACAGACTTAAACCTGCCTTCTTGTTGAGAGACGAGCCTGCACGGTTGGCGAGAGCACCTCGGCGGGGTAGACCCCCCCAAGAGAAAAGACTCAGCCCCCCTGCAGGGAACGAATAATCACTCTCCTCCCCAAGCTGCAGATTCCTTACAGGAAGGTCCCATCAGGACGCCCAAGCGGACCCACAGCAGATTCGGGAGAAGATTTAAACCCAGACGGCACAGGGACTGATGCAAACTACTCAAAAGTTGTTCACTAATTGTGCTGTAACAGTTTAAGACTGACTTGTGATATTACTATGCTGTTATGATTACCACTGAATTCTCTACAGGAGCATAGCTGCTGGAAAGTTTCTTCCTTGTCAAGAGGTGTAGCAGTTAGTATGTCATAATAATTATCTTAAACTGTGAATTTTTCTATTGTCCTTTTCTTAGTCGTTTGGGGGGGCTGTGGTCTATATTAATCATATATCCCATAACCTACATATGTATAAGCATGTGAGAATGTTTGGTGATTACATATGTAAAGCGACTTCACACCTCAGAACAGGACAAGAGGTCTCAACCGCCAGTGAAGATCAAAGAGCATCCGAGGCGCTGCGGTGGAGACCAGATAGGTCGCCCTGACCTCCCAGGGCCAGGTGGAGGGGTACGAAGACAAAGGAGGGGATTATGATAATGAGGGATGTCAGCTTTGATATGCATGTCTTTTGTTATGTGTGAGTATAAGTACGTAGAGCCGAATGTGTTCGATCTCTTACTTCTTCTGCCGCTGCACTAGACGAGACTTGTTAGAGGAGCGAAGCTGATAATAAACTTTGGTTTATAAGTCACATCGCCTCGTTATTCCAAGCTCTTCTACAAAGGGTAGTAATTTGTTCAGATTCTTTATCAGTGTTATCAAGCATAAAATCTTTTCAGTCAAAAAATCACCAAGATATTTTGTATGAGGTATTACAGTCTATTAGGAGAGTTACAGATAATGGAGTGCAGGTAAAAATTTGTTTGGGTTCCAGCTCATGTTGGTATAAAGGGGAATGAAAAGGCTGAAGAGTTGGCAAAGAATGCACTAAAAAAAGAAGACCATAGACAAACAGACTAGCATTGGTAAAAATGAGGCAAAATATATAATTTGGGAGAAAATTCATCATATTCATCAAATATGGGAAGTAGGTAGGGACGTAGATGAAAAGGGTAGACAGTGTCATGCAATCCAAAAGAGTGTGAAAGTGAACTGGTTGAGAAGTGGAAACAGGAGAGAGGAGACGATACTAACGAGACTGAGAATAGGACACTGCTCATTAAATAAGACTCTTAACATAATAGGTAAGTATGAGTCAGGTCTCTGTGATAGATGTCAGGAGGATGAAACAGTGGAACATGTGCTGTTCAGTTGTAGGGGTTATGAGCAGCGTTGGGAGTAATGCCACTACTTTTGCAGTAACGTGCTGTGGAATGAAATTACTGTTTAAAAAATTAAGTAATGCATTGCAGTTGCTGAAATTTGATCAGATGCGTGACTCCCGTTACTCGTTTTATTAATATGGATAGATGTTTTTAGCGCAAATAGACAATCATACAACTTGCAGTTGCTAGACACCCTCCTCATCGGCTGTCAATTGGGGATGAATACACAGTTTCGGTGGCTATTGGCGGGACAACTGCCATCCCCAGCACCTCAAGCCACTGGAGGCTGACATGGCAAAGGCTGACAAAGGCAAGCAAAGGCTGAGAAAGGCAAGCAAATAAATATAAACTGACCCTACCATAACTGACACAGCCGTCACACAGTTCCGTCCGTGGGTCCATTTCCTGTCCTGCCCCAGTTCACATCACCAACCCTGTGGGAAGAAATGCCGTGGCGGTAGCAACTTCTCATACTGAGCCCTGATCACCTGTTGTCCGAGCGGTGAGTAGCCCCGAACAGCTCCGACCTCTGTGGTTAAACATGAGTATTTTTTGAGCAAGAAGCTCACATTTAATGTCTGCATTTAATGCATTTAAAG
The DNA here is from genome assembly GCA_020510985.1 of Pholidichthys leucotaenia. NCBI lineage: Eukaryota > Metazoa > Chordata > Actinopteri > Cichliformes > Pholidichthyidae > Pholidichthys > Pholidichthys leucotaenia. The sequence goes on from CM035844.1 coordinate 307,259,978, forward strand.
TTTTCTTATGCACAGAGAAAAAGTGACTGTGATTTGTTGCAGTTGTGGAGGTATAAAATATAAGTGCAGGCAGACACAGTGAGCTGAAGGTTTAAGAGTTTTATTCCTCCATCATCATGAGACACTGCAGCATTGTGTGCTGTGTGTGAACTCTGAGTGCGTTGTCAGTGCGTAAGTGAGGCATGTAAAGTCAGCTCTTTTATACAGTGATACAGACAGAGAATGCATGGCACATTAGCATATCAATTGTCATCCAATATACATCGGTCAATACACATGATCAGCATGACATTGGTTGGCACAGAAGATGCATGCATTCAGTCCCGTCTGACTGTCTCCTGTGGTTCTTTTGGTCGTATGCAAATCCCTGCTGAGCGTGAATATTACCAGTCTGCATTGTGCTGGGTGCCCACACGTGTGCTGGGTGCCCACAAAGTAAAGCTTCTTGTAAGTGATGACCTTTCATTTATCTGTGCTTTCTATTTTATTTTATCGCAGTCATTTACATACTGCCGTGATATGCAACTATTTCATGGAAGTAAATCCTCTAAATATGCATTTTAATGGGCTAGTCCAGGGGTGTCAAACATATGGCTCGTGGGCCAAAAACGGCCCACCAGGGGGCCCAAAATTTTCTCTGTGAATTCACAGCTTTATTTCTAGTAAATTTCTGACTTCCTACTAATTACAATAGACTGTGTAAGTCTGAGACATTTTTTCTCTGTAAGATGAGACTTCTTCCTCATCAGTTTTCATTTTCTTCTTTTTTCTGATGAGAACAAAGGGCCCTTGATCTTGCTGTGTGTGCAAGATGATTTAAGTATGCATTTCAAAGTAATGTGAAAGTTGCTCTTCCAAGTAACTAGTTACTTTAATCATGAAGTAACTCAAAAGTAACTCAGTTACTTTTTGAAAGAAGTAACTAGTAACTGTAACTAGTTGCTATTTTTTTTGTAGCTTCCCCAACACTGGTTATGAGGCACAGAGGGTGGTGTTGAGGGAGTCGCTGAGGAAAGAGGGAATGAATAAGTTTACATTAAGAGGGTTTTTAAGTATGAGGAAATGGGCACAGGTAAAGGCTGTGTTAAAATATTTAAGAGAAATTGGGGTTTTAAGGAGAATTTAGTTTTCTAGAAGTTTTTTTTTTTGGCTTCAGAGGGACTGCACACGTTAATCCACACTCCAGAGCAGAAGGTGGCGGTAATGCACGATAAGCTAGATACCAACCGCCGTTAAACCAAAATGAAGCAGAAGAAGAAGAACGCGTAGAAGCGGAAGAAGAATAATGGCGGAAGAAGAGGACTACATCCATCGTGAGAGAAAAAAGTTTAATATCACCCGGATACTCACATTAAAACTTCAGAGACTAGGTATGTGGAGCTACAATGGTATAAATGAACTAACACAACGACGTCACTCATGTAGGATGATCGTTCGAGTGGTGCGGTACAGTTATTTACCGGAACAGTAGGTCACGTGGTCGTGAAGGATTAAAACGCTAGCATCCCGCTACTTATGACGTCTAAACTTCTTAAGTAACTTTCCATTTTTACTTTGATCGTTCGTTTTTAGTGTAGAGCAGGTCTCTAACAAACAAAAATAAAAACGGAGAGATTGATGGACTGAATGTTAAACGGGCTTCGTGTTTAAAGTTAACAGCTATCATGCTAGGTAAAGGCTCCTCCACGTTTAACGTAACGGATACAGGCCAAGTAGACCCCTGACCAAGTCAGCACTCCAAAGGCGCTTTTTCACTAGGGTTAGTACGGTTCGGGACGGTACAGTTCGGTCCGCTTTGCGTGTCCACTGCACTAGGTCCCATTTGAAGTTCGTGGGAATATAGTTACAGGGAGGCGGCGCAACCCTCTCCCTCCAGTTACGTGAAACCAGCGAAACTGGCGTAAAACAGGCGTAACGTTACGCAAAACACAAGCTGGCAGGATATGCGGTGTCTGCCTTCTCTGGCTTTTTTGCCTGAATAAATGCAAAAAAGGAGAACAGAAGGCAAAGGCGGCGATACGACACACTCTGGAAAGGTACTGGAGCGTTTAGGAATCCATAGAGCAGTTTCAAGGAGAAGACATGAGGATACAAACAACATCACATATCAAGGTAAGCTAATGATTGCTAATGCTACTTTGTGTTTAAATCCACAGTACAACATTGCAATGTCGGCAAGTTATCGATATTAGGTACTAAAATATGTATTCTGTGTGTGTGTTTCAGATGGCTCTCTTGTGGCAAAAATATCGCTTCAAACGGTCGGTGTGAACGTTCAACACAGTGATGTGAAACCAACTTCATGAATGCGAAGTGGCTACAAACTACATAATGTCTGTAGGAATGTTTAGCTTCCTGTGCAACAAATTGCTCTGATCTGTGTCAAAATCATGGAGAGACTGTTGAGACATCATGGGATTTACCTGCTCCAGCCAGTGGTGTCGTGACAAAACATGGATCAGGTGTCATATGAGCTGTTAAATATATATTTCAACAGGTAAACGGTGCTGAGTTAGGCATAAGATATATTAACAATTATGATGCATTTTAAGCCAAAACAAATGGATCTAGGATTAAAAGTAATTAAAATAATGCAGTCACAAGGTTACATGGAGAAATACGTGGATTAACTGGAAACATATCGTATTGCATATTGCCGACTACCTGTAGATACTGTATAAATATATATTCTCTGCATCAGCAGTGAACTATACTTGTATTCATGTAGTATTGCCCTGGGGATTTTGACAATAAACCTTTGTACTTTTACAGATGTCTCTATTTTGTTTTACAGTCTTCAGCAAATGATTGTTTTGGTTACTTTTCTTAAAAATGAGCCATTATTTTCAAAGTCACTGATAAATGGTTCGTACTGTTGACTCTTTTCCCACCAGTGTCTGAACAGACAAAAACAGAAAATCATGATGCAAACACATAAATCACTAAATTGTTTATTACAATCAGCAGCAAATTACAGATTATTTAGAATGTGCAAAATTCAAACTGTAAAAAAAAAAAAGGAACTGGAAAGGATCACACGCCAGCCACGCTGCCTCACTGAGCAGCAACTGGATCGGCCCCTCATACTGGTCCCGGTTCAGCAGATCTTCAGCCTGCATCTCCGTAAATAGTGAGGCAAGGTCCGGTTTGGGTGGATCGTTTTCCTCTTGCCTAGATGAAAGACAGAAATGCGTGGTAGATAATTAAAGCAAGTTCAAAACATATTTGAGAAATGAATGAATCTTTATTTCGGATAGATTAGATTTAAAGAAAGGAACAGAATAATAGAACAAAGGGGGGAAAAAATCCAACAAGGTCAAATTAAACAACAACTCCTCGGATTATACAATTCAACATAAGTTATCCGAAATGGGTGATGGCTGAAGCCGCAGCTTATATTGCCCACCCATGTTCCATCTAAGAATTCAAAAATAAAATAAGAGTGATTACAAATCAGAACAAAGCCAAGACAAAACGTGACAAAAACTAAGCAACAGCACAACGCAGACTGGATATGACAATCCTTATGTGATTTTACATGTCATCTTGTATGTATGTTTGGAGTATTTCTTCCTTTAGTTTTTGTTTAAATTGTCCAAGCGTTGTACATGATTTTAATTCAGGTCCAAAAGCGTTCCACAATCTGACTCCTTGCACTGAAACACAGTGTTGCTTGGTGGTAGTTCTCACTGAAGGTTTTTGAAATATACATGTTCCTCTGAAATGATATTGTTTCTCCCTTATTTGGAACAACTTTGGATATTTGCGGGCAGTGATAGATTCTTCACTTTAAACATTATTACTGCAGTTTTAAAATCAACCAGATCAGGTGCAATCTTTCAACTTGAGAGCTTTTAATTTAAGAAAAAGTGGGTTTGTTGGTTCCCTGTAAGCAGCTTTGTTTATTATTCTAATAGCTCTCTTCTGAAGCATAATGACTTGATATATGTTTTATATGTATTTCCCCATACTTCAGTACAATGTGTCATGTATGGGAGTATTAATGAATGATACAAAGTATATAGTGTGGGTTGATTCGGCAAATATTTCACTCTGTGTAGTATTGCAATTGATTTGCATATTTTACCTTTAATATAATTAATATGTGACTTTCAACTCAGTTTTTTATTGATTATTACACCAAGGATTTTAATTTTGGATACCCTTTCAATCTCTACACCATTTACACTGAGTTTAGATACTGAGTTGTTGTGATGGTGTGAAATAATGTTATCAATAAAAGTTTAGCCGCCGCTGTGTCGCCCTGGTTTCAAGTGTGGGTGGTGTTTTGTGCTTGTATTGCTAAAATATAAAAGGAAGCACTACAATGGGTCTCAAATATTTGTAATGTGTTCTATTACTGGATGAGTTTAAAGATGAATTAATTAATTTAATTAAATCACCCTTATTGTCATTCAACCGTACAACCAATCATGTACAGTAGAACGAGATTGCGCTTTACCTATCTACAGTGTCAATCACACACACCCCAGTGCAGAATCAGAGGGCCGCTGCCATGCACCAAGCTATTGGTGCATGGCAGCTGAGCACCATTATTATTATTGCTGAGCACCAAGCTGGACGGCAGGAAGTTCCACTTTTACATGGTCTTTGGCATGACCCGGCCGGGATTTGAACCCCTGCCTCCCGGGTGTGGGGCGGATGCTCTACCAACTGAGCCACCACTCCGGTAGGTTAATGAAATACTATAGACTACACATATAAACTAAATTCTAATGGTGGCTGAACAACTCTCATTCCCCAAGGTGCAAGATACACTATTATGACTATAACTCATAAAGGATCACAGAAATGATCTGATAAAAAAAATAAATAAACAAGCAGTTTATTTTACGGTGGCTATTATTGGATGTGCCATTTCATTTTCAATTACTCTGTAATATTCACACAATCAAATAAATCTCAGTTCAGTCCCTTTCATATTAAGTGGAAATTGTGCTACTTTAAATCTGCCACTTTACCTATACTTTAACTTAAAAAGCAAAAGATTTGACTATAAATAACAAGATGTGCAGCTTACCTGTCAGAATACATTGCTGTCAAAACGTCGCCATTCCGAGCAGATCCTGTTTGGACTCTACAACGAAAATACACACAACTTAAGTACATGCACAGCACGAAAGTGCAACATGTAAAAAACTAGAAAAGCACTCGGAGAGCGCAGACCTCCGCCAAGCGCCACAGTTCCCCCCCCATACAGTGTTTGTGTGTACGTTTTCAGATTCCTTGACCATGAAAACATATGACTAGCAATTGGATTGACAATGATGGGATTAGTGGTTCAGTAGTTATTCACGAAAATGGCATTCCGTTATGGCGGCCACAGTTCCCCCCAAACAGTGTTTGTGTGTACGTTTTCAGATTCCTTGACCATGAAAACATGTGACTAGCAATTGGATTGACAATGATAGGATTAGTGGTTCAATGGTTATTCACGAAAATGGCATTTTCTGTAATGGCGGTTTTCTTCTGGACGGTGATTTGGATCATCCCCAAAATTTAATCAGTTCTTCCTTGTACCGTTTCCAACAACGCCTGAAAGTTTCATCAAAATCCGTCCAAAACTTTGAGTTATCTTGCTAACCAACAGACAAACCCCGGCAAAAACAACCTCCTGGCGGAGGTAAAAAAAAAACAAAAAAAACCCTTTTAACCAGGATTACAACTAGCTTATTTCATCAGATATTGTCAATACAAGCACAAAGTACAAGGATGGACGTAGCATTGACGTCTAACAAGCAAGGTCATCGTTTAAACACGAGCAAGTTTTCGTCTGTCCAAAGTGAACTTTCCACTTCTGGGATAAATAACATAAAATATGCATATCACATCACTCACTGTCCTCTATATTCCACTATCATGGCTTCAGCTGCTGAAGTTGGGTGCTCCCGCGGCCATACAGTTCGGGCGGCTCCGTCTACTTTCCAGGGTGGCTCCATCTGCTTCCCTCTGGATTCTCTCATCAGCCGAAACGCACAGAAAACTCTGCTGGACCATGGTGTTGATTTCTGCTGATTTCTGTGAAGCCATTCTATCGTTGTTGTTTATAATATCACTTGTTGACTGGCTCACGGACGAATCACTGCAAATGGCGGCTCACCAGCGATTCTGGAAAGTCAGCGTTACGCCCACTCTCATGACGTTACGCCCGGACCAATCAGTGGCCTGCAGTGTTTTTACGTAACCGGGACGGTACCCTTGGAACCTCAATGAAGGGGTTCTGAAAAAATAGGAACTGTTCCGAAAAACTGAACTGAAAACAGTTACGGTCCCAAATGGAAAAGCGGACAAACCGTACCGAACCGTCCCCTACTGACCCTAGTGGAAAAGCGCCTCAAGTGGACCTTGGGATCCGATCTGTACATGTACAAGTACATTCTCAATACAGTGATTTGTAAACGCAAAGGAGAAAAACAACAAGAATTTGTGTAAAATTGTTGGAAAGACTTTTCCCGGTCACCAAGTAGTGTAAAAAATATATATATACATGTAAGATGACAACTAAGCTGACACGGAGAAGGTTTTGGCTCTGTTTCTGCTTTCAAAAGACCTTTCTTCTCCACTGCTGCTGCTCGTCACCGCTGGCTGCCTCCTGATGAAAATCCATAAAATAGGTATGTGGGATTATAATCTTCTGAATGAGACTTTAGAAAGCTCTGAATAAGTTTGTAAATCACTGGATTGAAAATGTACTTGTACATATTGGACCCCGGAGTCCACTTGCAGTGCTCACTTGGTCAGGGGGTCCACTTGGCCTGTTCCCCAACTAAACGTTTAGTGTTGAATAAAAGCGTTAAAACGACGTATGATGGTTCAGACAACTGAAAAATAATGGGAGGTACCCCCTCTACATCTGTGTGACTTTTATTAATTTTGTAAAAGTGGGTTGTAGCCTTCATTTGGCTTTGACCCGTTCCCATTTGTGATTTATGAAGTTTGCAAGAAACATTTTAAAGGTCCCATTTACTGTACTATTCCCACGTGTTGACAGTTCCCACAGGTCTTAGTGAGTTTTTTTGTGATATATTTGGATCAAATTGTCCTCTAATTGCTAGGGATGTGTTTCGAGAACGTACTGGCTAGTACCAAAAGTTTTATCCACATACATAGACATACACCAGTGACACAATGTATTTGGCATGCATCAAGTATGGTGATACAGAAAGGGATAGCGCAATGAGATGACTTTGTTGTGATGTGGTGCAATATAAATAAAGCTGAATTGAATTAAATTGACACAGGTCAAGTGGAACCCTGACCAAGTGAGCACCAAAAGTGGACTCCGGGGTCCAATCTGTGCATGTACAAGTACATTTTGAATCCAGTGATTTACAAACTGATTCAGTTTTATATATATACTGTATATACTGTATATATATATATATACAGTATATGCAGTGGGGTAAAAAAAAAGTATTTAGTCAGCCATCAATTGTGCAAGTTTTCCCACTTAAAAGATTTTAGATTGTTTTTTTAGATTTAGTATACTTTATTGATCCCCAGAGGGGAAATTGAGGGTCATCCACCACCTGGATGGATGAAGCAGCCACGATACGGCGCTATCCCTTAACCATTCACACACACATTCACACCTAGGGCCACTTTAGAGTCTCCAGTTAACCTAACCTGCATGTTTTTGGCATGTGGGAGGAAACCGGAGAAATCCCGGGGTAAACCCACGCATACACGGGGAGAACATGCAAACTCCACACAGATCACTGTTGGTCGGGGGCTGGGATCGATCCCACGATCCCCATGATCCCCCGGCCAAGGGTAAACTGTGCTGCTGCAGTGCTAACCACTGCGTCACCATGCAGCCCAAAAGATGAGAGAGGTCTCCAATTTTCATCATAGGTATACCTCAGCTATGAGAGACAAAATGAGAAAAAAAAATCCAGAAAATCACATTGTCTGATTTTTAAAGAATTTATTTGCAAATTATGGTGGAAAATAAGTATTTGGTCAATAACAAATGTTCATCTCAATACTTTGTTATATACCCTTTGTTGGCAATGACAGAGGTCAAACGTTTTCTGTAAGTCTTCACAAGGTTTTCACACACTGTTGCTGGTATTTTGGCCCATTCCTCCATGCAGATCTCCTCTAGAGCAGTGATGTTTTGGGGCTGTCGCTGGGCAACATGGACTTTCAACTCCCTCCAAAGATTTCCTATGGGGTTGAGATCTGGAGACTGGCTAGGCCACTTCAGGACCTTGAAATGCTTCTTACAAAGCCACTCCTTCATTGCCCGTGTGGTGTGTTTGGGATCATTGTCATGCTGAAAGACCCAGCCACGTTTCATCTTCAATGCCCTTACTGCACTGTGGCACTGTGTGTGTTTATATATTTACATATTTATTCCATCTAGCTACAATGCTCCGCACTGTGTTTTTATATATCTACATATTATTCCATCTAGCTACATTGCTCCGCACTGTGTGTGTTTATATACTTGCATATTTATTCCACCTAGCTGCAATGCTCCGTACTGTGGGTGTTTATATATTTACATATTTATTCCATCTAGCTACAATGCTCTGCACTGTGTGTCTGTGTGTGTGTGTGTGTGTGTATATATATTTTATAGTAATATGTACATATGTATATTAGCTGCTCTTGCTTGCTTGTTTGTTTTTTTTTTCTTGCCTTCTGATTGTTGCTCTGAGTGTTGCTATCCCTGTGCTGTTGCAATCCTGGAATTTCCCCGTTGTGGGACTAATAAAGGCTTATCTTATCTTATCTTATCTTACTGATGGAAGGAGGTTTTCATTCAAAATCTCATGATACATGGCCCCATTCATTCTTTCCTTTACACGGATCAGTCGTCCTGGTCCCTTTGCAGAAAAACATCCCCAAAGCATGATGTTTCCACCCCCATGCTTTACAGTAGGTATGGTGTTCTTTGGATGCAACTCAGCATTCGTTCTCCTCCAAACATGACAAGTTGAGTTTTTACCAAAAAGTTCTATTTTGGTTTCATCTGACCATATGACATTCTCCCAATCCTCTTCTGAATCATCCAAATGCTCTCTAGCAAACTTCAGACGGGCCTGGACATGTACTGGCTTAAGCAGGGGGACACGTCTGGCACTGCAGGATTTGAGTCCCTGGCGGCATAGTGTGTTACTGATGGTAGCCTTTGTTACTTTGGTCCCAGCTCTCTGCGGGTCATTCACTAGGTCCCCCCCTGTGGTTCTGGGATTTTTGCTCACCGTTCTCGTGATCATTTTGACCCCACAGGGTGAGATCTTGTGTGGAGCCCCAGATCGAAGGAGATTATCAGTGGTCTTGTATGGCTTCCATTTTCTAATAATTGCTTGCACAGTTGATTTCTTCACACCAAGCAGCTTACCTATTGCAGATCCAGTCTTCCCAGCCTGGTGCAGGTCTACAATTTTGTTTCTGGTGTCCTTTGACAGCTCTTTGGTCTTGGCCATAGTGGAGTTTGGAGTCTGATTGTTTGAGGTTATGGACAGGTGTCTTTTATACTGATAACGAGTTCAAACAGGTGCCATTAATACAGGTAACGTGTGGAGGACAGAGGAGCCTCTTAACCCCTTGCACTCCGGTCAATTTCCCTAAAAACGCCAAAAAATAACGTGCCCAAAGTAAATCAAAAGCTGTTCTTCAACCCTTTGCAGCACCTTCATGGGGTTGGTCTCATTTAAAAGAAAACACTTTGAATATTTTGGCAAAACAGTCATAATCTCTCTTAGTGCTCCGGCCACTGGGTAACAGTCATCTAAACATACTGAACTTGAAGAAAATAAATTTCGCCTGGGTGTTTTTTTGGATACAAATGCTTGCAAATAACACAGCTTCAGATCCGGGCAGGAAAATGCAACAGAAATGTAGAACCAAGTGTTATCCAGCTGAGGTTAAAATTTTGTAACAATACCACAAAAAATGAATATATTACATAGCTTTGTTCTCAGGTTGTTCCCAGGTGTTTTTGAACTGTGCCAAATTGTGCCAAATGGCACAGTTTGGAAAAACGTTTGTAACTTTTGAATGCTTCAATATAGAAGCTTGATCTTGGGCTCTAATGAAAGGTGACACTTAGGGCTGTGTGTGTGTGTGTGTGTGGGGGGGGGGGTTATTCATTCATTCATGAATGAACAAACAAGCCCCCACACACAAAGAAGCATGCCACATAAAAAATGTGTGGCTTTTTTTTTTTTACAAGAAAAAATAACCTACAGTGCACTAAAAATTATTCTAAAATATTTGTAATGTAGAAGATAACAACTCCCCCCACCCCCCGCTACAGAGGACGGACATCGGCCATCACTACATGACGGAATAGTCATGTGGCATTGTGGCGACCGCGGCGCAGTCACCGCGGCCCCCCCCCCTTGCTACAGAAGAGTAGCGGGGGGGGGGGGCGTTCACGGTCCGGACGCGGCGCACGGACTTCGGACTTCGTGCGCCGCACAGTTGTAATTTACCGATCGGTCAAAAGTCATTTTTGATTACAATTTTCAGGGATAAAGAATAATTTAGCTTATAACACTTACCTGTTCACAGTGGCAGCGTAGCTGGCGAACTTCTCTTCCTCATTGTCAGACGAACGCGACGCTGGTCCGCTTGTTACGGACTCGTGGTTCTGGTCTCGTGACCCGGTCAAAACATAATTCCATTATTGCAGTTTTGCGCTTCCGTGATTGCGGTTTTGGCGAACGATTTTTCAAAACAAATAACAGTAGTAATTCAAAAAGACTGGCGAACGCGTGTGTGTCACCCAGCCTTCATCGTCGGCCTCCGTCGGTCTATGATGACCATGGAAGAGAATCCTAAACGTCTATTCTGCTGGAATAAAAAAAAAAAAAAAAAAAGCACTGCCTGTGGCTGAACAGGCCGATGCGCGAATGGCAGTCCCTGTCACACAGGTCGCACTTGTGGGTGGTCTCCGTGCTGCTGGGTCTCTGGCAGTTCTTCCTGCAGGTCCTTTTTTCATCTGCTGCAGCAGTCAGTCTCTCCACCCAGCCTTACACAAAACAGCTTTCGAACTTCTGTGCTTCAGTTGCCTCGCTGCATTCGCAGCGTTGGTAGGCGGGTCCTTCTTGCTAGGTTTTCAGTCATTGGTTCTTCATGGTTTCAGAAACCCAATTCAAGGCTCTTATTAGTCGAATGAGAGGTCAATCATATCTGATCTGTTCGCGGCTGTGTCTGTAGTGGAAGAACGGAAATGCAGCTTTTTTTTTTCAGTGCGCTCTTGGACGCAGCGCCCTCGTGCGTCCTAGAGCGCACGAGGGCTATCTCGTGCGCCCTCGTGCGCTCTAGGACGCAGAGACGTGCCCGTCCGCGGTACACCCGAGTGCAAGAGGTTAAAAAAGAAGTTACAGGTCTGTGAGAGCCAGAAATCTTGCTTGTTTGTAGGTGACCAAATACTTATTTTACCGAGGAATTTACCAATTAATTCATTAAAAATCCTTCAATGTGATTTTCTGGATTTTTTTTTTTTTTTTCTCATTTTGTCTCTCATAGTTGAGGTATACCTATGATGAAAATTGGAGACCTCTCTCATCTTTTAAGTGCGAGAACTTGCACAATTGGTGGCTGACTAAATTCTTTTTTGCCCCACTGTATATACAGCCGTGGACAAAATTGTTGGTACCCTTCTGTTAATGAAAGAAAAACCCACAATGGTCACAGAAATAACTTGAATCTGACAAAACTGGTAATAAATAAAAATTCTATGAAAATTAACCAATGGAAATCAGACAATGCTTTTGAATTGTGGTTCAAAAGAATTATTCAAACTCATGAAAGGCCTGGACAAAAATGATGGTACCCTGAACTTAATATTTTGTTGCGCAACCTTTTGAGGCAAGCACTGCAATCAAACGATTTCTGTAACTGTCAATGAGACTTCTGCACCTCTCAGCAGGTATTTTGGCCCACTCCTCATGAGCAAACTGCTCCAGTTGTCTCAGGTTTGAAGGGTGCCTTCTCCAGACGGAATGTTTCAGCTCCTTCCACAGATCTTCAATAGGATTTAGATCAGGGCTCATAGAAGGCCACTTTAGAATAGTCCAATGTTTCGCTGTTAGCCATTCTTGGGTGTTTTTAGCTGTGTATTTTGGGTCATTATCCTATTGCAAGACCCATGACCTGCGACTGAGACCAAGCTGTCTGACACTGGGCAGCACATTTCTCTCTAGAATACCTTGATAGTCTTGAGATTTCATTGTACCCTGCACAGATTCAAGACATCCTGTGCCAGATGCAGCAAAGCAGCCCCAGAACATAACAGAACCTCCTCCATGTTTCACAGTAGGGACAGTGTTCTTTTCTTGGTATGCTTCATTTTTGCGTCTGTGAACATAGCGCTGATGTGCCTTGCCAAAAAAGTTCCAGTTTTGTCTCGTCTGTCCATAGGACATTCTCCCAGAAGCTTTGTGGCTTGTCAACATGCAGTTCGGCAAATTCCACTCTGGCTTTTTTATGATTTGTTTTCAACAGTGGTGTCCTCCTTGGTCGTCTCCCATGAAGTCCACTTTTGCTCAAACAACGACAGATGGTGCAATCTGACACTGATGTACCTTGACCTTGGAGATCACCATGAATGTGTTTAGAGGTTGTTCTGGGCTCTTTTGTTATCATTTGTATTATCCGTCTCCTCCTGCGGCCACGTCCAGGGAGGTTGGCTACAGTCCTGTGGATCTTAAATTTCTGAATAATATGTGCAACTGTAGTCACAGGAACATGAATCTGCTTGGAGATGGTCTTATAGCCTTTACCTTTAACATGCTTGTCTATTGTCTTTCTAATCTATTGAGACAACTCTCTCCTTTGCTTCCTCTGGTCCATGTTTAATGTGGTACACACCATGTCAACAAACAGCACAGTGACTACTTGTCACCCTTTAAATAGGCCGACTGACTGATTACAAGTTTGTAGACACCTGTGATGTTAATTAGAGGACACATCTTGGTTGACCATGTCCCTATGGTCACATTATTTTCAATCTTTTCTAGGGGTACCATCATTTTTGTCCAGGCCTGTTTCATGAGTTTGTTTTTTAAAATAATTCTGTTGAACCACAATTCAAAAGCATTGTGTGATTTTCATTGGTTAATTTTCATAGAATTTTTTTATTACCATTTTTGTCAGATTCAAGTCATTTCTGTGACCATTGTGGGTTTTTCTTTTATTAACAGAGGGGTACCAACAATTTTGCCAGGTCTGTATATACATACATACTCATGCATACCCGTAGAAACCAAGTATAAGCAAGTATTTCTGCATGCAGAAAGCAGGTGTAAGCAAGGATAGAGTGATGAGCTTGCCTGTGGACGTTCATTAAAGATTGAAGTACGTGGCGGTAATGCACCTGTAAGGTGGTTGCCAACCGCCAATCAAATCTAAAAGAGGAAGAAGGTGTAAGCAAGCACGTCACCACTCGTTCACTAATGCCTGCCTTTGATCTTTGATGATGTCATAGGGAGTCCTGTGATCATGAGTGATGCCTGCCTTTGATCTTTGACAGTGTCATAGCGGGTCCGATGATCTTGGATGATGTCATCATATAAACACCACAGGCTAATGGCGTAGCTAGTCCTATGATGCCTGTATTTGATCTGTGATGATGTCATAGCGAGTCCTATGATCTTTGATGATGTCATCACATAGACACATAGGCTGATGGCATAGCGAGTCCTGTGATGCCTGCGTTTGCTCTTTGATGATGTCATAGCGAGTCCTATAATTGTGAGTGATGCCTGTGTTTGATCTTTGATGTCCTATGATCGTGAGTGATGCCTGCCTTTGATCTTTGATGTTGTATCATGTAGACATCGTACAGTATATATGTGCAGGGTTTCCCCTGGTAACATTTCTCAAAAAATTTACCACCACGCCAAGAAGGAGATATGAATTTAAGAAAAATATATGAAGCAATGACTTTCTGCAAGCGCGCACACACAAACCACACGCGTGGCCATCATCCGCGCGGAGTTTAGAAGCACCCTGCCCACACGAGCTTTCCAGTCAGTCAGCAGGCAGTATCTCGCTAGCGGCAACAGCATCTTCGTGGAAAAGGAGTTAAAACCGGGAAGTCAAACAGCAGAAATGGACTCTTTTTGAAGAGAAACTTTGTGAAGAAGTCCGCCGTGTCTTTGTTGGTGAAAATCCTGGTGGGTCAGTGCCTTGGCCCTACCTATCGGGTGGAAGTGAAACTACAAATGATGGTTGTGTGCATGCGTCAACCGCTTGGCCTGGGTAGATGAAAAAAGTGAACATGTAGAGCACCGCGTGCGTGCCGGGTTAGTCCAAAGCGTATGCGGACCTAGGTGGACTAGAGGGGAAATGCAGCATGAATAAGGCTTGACTGTCCGACAGAAACATGAGTTTATTAAAGTACTTTAAATGTGGGAAAAAAAATCAGAAGAGGTATGTAAGCACTGGAAGCATTTACCATGGTTTTAACCCGCTGGAAACAGGAGCAATAACGAAAGAGTTGCTTAGCTAAGAGATGTGGTTAGAATTCAAACGCAGCTGGCTTCATATGAAGGGAAAGGCAAGGGGGACTGATGAGTTTCTGAGGAAATATTTTACCAGCCACTACAATATTAAGTTATGTTCCCAATTATGTGCCTGGCAAGTTAAGATGACCAAAATTCATTAACTCAGTGACTTCAATCCGTCAGCAGCCTTCAGACAAACTAAACGTGCCAGCATTTGGACTTCAAAATAAGGGAGGTTTTTCTTGGTGGTGAGATTTCTAAAAAAAAAAAAAAAACAAACTATAAATATATAGAAATATTATAACAGAAATAACGGCATCCTTGGTCATTTAATTTAATTTAAATCATTAAATACAATTTTATTAATGTTTTTTTTTTTGTAATTAAAGTCAAATTATTGTTATGTTCTGACTGCAAAGTTATGGTCAAAAATATAAATTGATAAAAGGAAAAAGTAAAAAAAAAAATACCACTGTCTGTTTCAAATTTATTTAAAACACAGACAAAAATAAGTCATAAAATAAACCACAAATTTATAATAAATGTGAATGGTTATTAAGGGATAGCACCGTACCGTGGCTGCTTCATCCATCCAGGTGGATGCCCTCAATTTCCCCTCTGGGGATCAATAAAGTATACAAAATCAAAAAACCCTTATACCTTAAACCCTTGTACCCTTATCTAGAAATTTTTGGTTGTCTCCTTTAATTTACATGGCACTTGATATTTTCTAACCTGTTTGTATGCCACCATAGACAGAGAGAACCTGAATTAGACAGAGCTCAGAGAGGGCAAGATGAGACAGAAGAGAGGAGCCAAGGAGAGGAAAGTGTTCAGGCAGAGGGTCCAGGAGAGGTGAGAGCAAAGGAAGGAGAGAAGGATGACACAAGTAAAAAGTCCAAATACAGGACGTCTGGGTGGGACCCCAAATGGCCAAATATTCCAACATTCAAGCTTTGGTTGTACAGTGCTTCAAACTGGAAGTTCCATATGCACGGTAGTGGCTCAAGAGGTAGAACAGGTTGTCCAATCACCAGATGGTTGGCGGTTCAAATCCCACTCTCGCCACATATCCTGCCGTTGTGTCCCTGGGCAAGACACTTGACCCACCTTGCCTCCGGTATCCATAACACTGGGTGTGAATGTGTATAAATGTTCAGTGGTGGCCAGAGAGGCTGTTGGCCTGGATTGGCAGCCACGTTTCCGTCAGCCTGCCCCAGGGCAGCTGTGGCTACAGTAGTAGCTTGCCACGACCATTGTCTGTCTGGAGTGAATGAATAATGTATCTGTAAAAAGCGTCTTTGAGTGTGGATGATAAAGTGCTATATAACTCCGATGCATTATTATTATTATATGCAAAGTTACTGTGCAAAATTTAAAAAATAAATAAATAGTATAAAATAAACATATTCATACATATGTGTTTTCTGCCCCCCCCCCCCGAAAAATATGTTGCGACCACACCAAGCTCTTGAAGCCAGAGGAAACACTGTATGTGTGTGTATATACAGTATATGCATGTATCAGTGTTTCCTCTGGCTTCAAGACCTTGGCGCGGTGACAACATATTTTTCCCGGGAGGGGGGGGCATACTGGAATATGTTAATTTCATTCTATTTCCATCCATCCATCTTCTACCGCTTTTCTGGAGGTCCGGGTCACGGAGGCAGCAGTTCAAGCAGAGAAGCCCAGACTTCCCTCTCCCCAGCCACCTGCTCCAGCTCTTCAGAGAGGATACCAAGGCATTCCCAGACCAGCTGGGAGACATAGTCTCTCCACCGAGTCCTGTGTCTGCCCCGGGGTCTCCTCCCAGTGGGACGTGCCCGAAACACCTCAAGTGGGAGGCGTCCAGGAGGCATCCTAATCAGATGCCCATACCACCTCAACTGACTCCTTTCAATGTGGAGGAGCAGCGGTTCTACTCTGAGCCTCTCCCGGATGACTGAGCTCCTCACCCTATCTCTGAGGGTGAGTCCCAGCAATCCTACGGAGAAAGCTCATTTCAGCCGCTTGTATCCGCAATCTTGTTCTTTCGGTCATTACCCAAAGCTCGTGACCATAGGTGAGAGTAGGAACGTAGATTGACTGGTAAATCGACAGCTTTGCCTTAGAACTAAGCTTCTTCTTCACCACAACAGACCGGTACAACTTCCGCATCACTGCAGATGCTGCCCCAATCCGTCTGTCAATTTCTTGCTCCATTTTCCCCTCACTCGTGAATAAGATCCCAAGGTACTTAAACTCCTCCACTTGGGGCAGGAGCCTGTCCCCAACTTAGAGAGGACAATCCACCTTTTTCCGGCTGAGGACCATGGACTCGGACTTGGAGGTGCTGATTCTCATCCCAGCCGCTTCACACTCAGCGGCAAACCGTCCCAGCAAAAGCTGTAGGTCATTGCTGGATGAAGCCAGCAGGACAACATCATGTGCAGACAACAGAGATGAGATCCTGTGGTCACCAAGCATGACACCCTCCATTCCCTGGCTGCGCCTAGAAATCCTGTCCATAAAAATTATGAACAGGATCGGTGACAAAGGGCAGCCCAGGCGGAGTCCAACTCTCACTGGGAATGAGTCCGACCTAGTGTTGGCAATACGAACCAAACTCTCACAATGGTCGTACAGAGACTGAATAGCTCGTAACAACAAGCCCAATACCCCATACTACCGAAGCACCCCCCACAAAAAACCACGAGGGACGCGGACAAATGCCTTCTCCAAGTCCACAAAACACATCTAAACTGGTTGGGCAAACTCCCACGAACCCTCGAGAATTCTCGAGAGGGTAAAGAGCTGGTCCAATGTGCCACGGCTAGGACGAAAACCACATTGCTGCTCCTGAATCCGAGGTTCGACCAACGGCCGGACTCTCCTCTCCAGTACCTTGGCATAGACCTTCCCAGGGAGGCTGAGGAGTGTGATCCCTCTAAAGTTGGAGCACACCCTCCAGTCCCCTTTTTTGAAGACAGGAACCACCATCCCTGTTTGCCATGCCAAAGGCACTGCCCCCGACCTCCACGCAATGTTGCAGAGGCGTATCAACCATGACAACCCTACAACATCCAGGGCCTTGAGGTACTCGGGGTGAATCTCATCCACCCCCGTGGCCCGGCCACCAAGGAGATTTTTAACCACCTTGGCGACCTCAGCCCCTGTGATAGGCGAGTCATCCCCCTCGTCCACAAACCCTGCTTCCTCTGTGGAAGGCGTATCAGTGGGATTGAGGAGATCCTCGAAGTATTCCTTCCACCGCCCGACGATATCCCCAGTCGAATTCCACAGCGCCCCATCCACACCATACACAGTGTGGACAGGGAGCTGCTTTCCCCTCCTGAGCCGCCAGACAATTTGCCAGAATCTCTTCGAGGCCGACCAAAAGTCTTGTTCCATGGCCTCACCAAGCTCCTCCCATACCTGGGTTTTTGCTTCACCAACCACCCAAGCTGCACTCTGCTTGGCCTGCCAGTACACCTCAGCTGCTTTGGGAGTCCCACAAGCCAACCAAGCTTGATAGGACTCCTTCAACTTAGTGGCTCCCTTCACCACTGGTGTCCACCACTTGGTTTGGGGGTTGCCACCACGAGATGCACCGACCACCTTGCGGCCACAGCTCTGGGTCGCCGCTTCAACAATGGAGGTGGAGAACATGGCCCATTCAGACTCCATGTCTCCAGACTCCCTCGGAATGTGGTTGAAGTTCTTCCGGAGGTGGGAGTTGAAGACCTCCCGGACAGAGGCCTCAGCCAGACGTTCCCAGCACACCCTCACTATACGTTTGGGTCTACCAGGTCTGAATGGTGTCCTCCCCTGCCATCGGATCCAACTCACCACCAGGTGGTGATCAGTTGACAGCTCTGCACCTCTCTTTACCCGAGTGTCCAAGACAAACGGTCGCAGGTCTGATGACACAATAACAAAATCGATCATCCACCTGCCACCTAGGGTGTCCTGGTGCCAGGTGCACATATGGACACCCTTATGCTTGAACATGGTGTTCGTTATGGACAAACTGTGGTTAGCACAGAAGTCCAATAACTGAACACCACTTGGGTTCAGATCGGGCAGGCCCTTCCTCCCAATCACCCCCCTCCAGGTTTCACTGTCGTTGCCCACGTGCGCATTGAAGTCCCACAGTAGGACAATGGAGTCTCCAAGAGGGGCACTTCATTCTGTTTATTTCTTTTTAAAATTTTACACAGTAATGTTGCATGTGGAACTTACCATTTGAAGTATTGTACAACCGAGGCTTGAATATTGGGCCAGTTGGGGTCCCACCCAGACATCCTTTAGTGGTTTTATCCTTCTCTCCTTCCTCTGCCTGAACACTTTCCTTTTCTTGGTTCCTCTCTTCTGTCTCATCTTGCCCTCTCTTAGCTCTGTCTAATTCATTTCTCTGTCTATGGTGGTATACAAACAGGTTAGAAAATATCAAGTGTCATGTTTTGTCCTGCAGGATTTTTTTTTGTCATGGTTTACATAAATAACCAAAATGTGTATTTTTATTCTAGTGTTTCTTTTTTCCATTGACAAATAGTAGGGAAGGGAAAAAAACATTCATAATAGTAATTTACTCATTCATACTTAAATTATATGATCAGGTGGGTATAGTAGCCAGAAATTCTACTCATGTAAAAGCAGTACTATGAAATTAATAATTAAAAGTAGACAACCAAAATTTTCTAGTTGAGTTAAGGGTACGAAGAGCACCCACTTAAAAACTTGAGCAATGACTTCAGTCTTGGAAGATTTGGGGGTTTTCTCCAAAATTTATAACAATTTTCTTATAGTTCTCTACTTTTCTCTGTAAATTTATCTAAATTTGAAACAATTTTCCTCTAGTAAAATTGACTTTTCTTGTACATTTGGAACTTTATTAGAAATTTGTGGATTATTTTATGACTAATTATTGAATGGGGGTTTTTTTTAAATAAAATTAGGTTTTGTTTAAGATAAATTTGAAACAGACTGTGGTAAAAAAAAAAAAAAAAAAATCTTGTAACAATTTACATTTTTGACCATAATTTTGCAGTCAGAACAGAATGGTAGTTTAACTCTGATTACAAAGAAAAAATATTAATAAAATTGTATTTAATAAAATAAATTGACTTAATTGACCAAGGATACCATTATTTCTGTTATATTTTCTTATATTTATAGTTGTTTTTTGGGTTTTTTTTTTTAAGAAATCTCACCACCCAGACAGCAGGAAAACCCTCCCTTATTTTGAAATCAAATGTTGGCACATTTAGTTTGTCTGAAGGCTGCTGACAGATTAGAGTCACTGACTTTGTGAATTTCGGTCATCTTAACCTGCCAGGTACATAACAGGGAACTGTAACGGACTCTAAAGACATAATTCACCACAATATGTGTTCATGTACAGAATGATCTGTTCAGGCAGTTATAGTTGTGCTCTCAGGCTTTCTCATCAGGCACCTCTCTAGGCAGCCGCTGAATGACCTCAGTTTAGAGTGAAAATAGAGCTAGCATATTTAAATGTTGCTTTTTGTCACTGCTGCTGGAGAATAAAAACAGCACGCCTGCGCATGCGAAAAAAGAGAGAAATTGCCAGACTCTTCATTCCTGCATTTCCTGCAGAACATAACTTAATATTGTAGTGACTGGTGAAATAATATCCTCAGCAATTCATCAGTCCCCCTTGCCTTTCCCTTCATATGAAGCCGGCTGTATATGAATTCTAACCACATCTCTTCACTGACTCTTCCATTATTGTTCCCGTTTCCAGCGGGTTAAAACCATGATAAATGCCTCCAGTGCTTACATACGTTTTCTGATTTTTTTCCCACGTTTAACCTCTTGCACTCCGTTGTACCGCGGGCGGGCAAGTCTCTGCGTCCCAGAGCGCACGAGGGCGCTCTTGTGCGCCCTCGTGCGCTCTAGGACGCACGATGGAGCAGCGGGAGCTGCATTTCCGTTCTTCCACTGCAGACACAGCCGCGAACAGATTAGATCATCTGATTGACCTCTCATTCGACTAATAAGAGCCTTGAATTGGGTTTCTGAAACCTTGAAGAACCAATGACTGAAAACATACCAAGAAGGACCCGCCTACCAACGCTGTGAATGCACTGAGCCAGTTGAAGCAGAGAAGTTCGCGAGCTGTTTTTTTTAAGGCTGGGTGAAGACAGACTGCTGCAGCAGATAAAAAAAGGACCCGCAGGAAGAACCGTCACAGACCCAGCAGCACGGAGACCACCCACAAGTGCAACCTGAGTGACAGCGACTGCCATTCGCGCATCGGCATGTTCGGCCACAGGCGGTGCTTATTTTGTTTTTGTTCCAGCAGAGTAGACGTTATGATTTTCTTCCATGATCATAGACCGACGGAGGCCGACAACGAAGGCTGAGTGACACACACACATTCACCAGTCTTTTTTTAATTACTACTGTTATTTGTTTTGAAAAATCGTTCGCCAAAAACCACAATCATGGAAGCGCAAAACCGCAGTAATGGAATTATGTTTTGATCGGGTCGCGAGACCAGAACCACGAGCGGACCAGCGTCGCATTCGTCTGACAATGAGGAAGAGAAGTTCGCCAGGACACTGCTGTGAAGAGGTAAGGTGTTATAAGCTAAATTATTCTTTATCCCTGAAAATTGTAATCAAAAATGACTTTTGACCGATCGGTAAATTACAACTGTGCGGCACACGAAGTCCGAAGTTCGTGCGCCGCGGTACACGGGTCATTCGCCGCGTCCAGACCGTGAACGCCCCCCCACCCACCCCCGCTACTCTTCTGTAGCGAGGGGGGGGGGGAGCCGCGGTGACTGCGCCGCTGTCGCCACATCGCCATGAGTCTTTTCCGTCATGTAGCGATGGCCGATGTCCATCCTCTGTAGCGAGGGGGGGGTACAACCCCCCCCCCACACACACACACACACAGACACAGCCCTGAGTGTCACCTTTCATTAGAGCCCAAAATGAAGCTTCTACATTGAATCATTCAAAAGTTACAGACGTTTTTCCAAACTGTGCCATTTGGCACAATTTGGCACAGTTCCAAAATGCCTGGGAACTACCTGAGGAAAAAGCTGTGTAATATATTCATTTTTTGTGGTATTGTTACAAAATTTGGACTTCAGCTGGATAACATTTGGTTCTACATTTCTGTTGCATTTTCCAGCCCAGATCTGAAGCTGTGTGTTATTTGCAAGCATTTGTATTCAAAAAAACACCCAGGCCAATTTTATTTTCTTCAAGTTCACTATGTTTAGATGACTGTAACTCAGTGGCCGGAGCACTTAGAGAGATTATGACTGTTTTGCCAAAAAATTCAAAGTGTTTTCTTTTAAATGAGACCGACCCCATGAAGATGCTGCAAAGGGTTGAAGAACAGCTTTCGATTTACTTTGGGCACGTTATTTTTTGGCGTTTTTAGGGAAATTGACCGGAGTGCAAGGGGTTAAAATACTTCAACAAACTCATGTCTCTGTCAGACAGTCTCGCTTAGCAAGGCACTGCCTTCTGACTGACTGGAAAACTCACGTGGGCGGGACGCTTTTAAACTCCGTGCGGATCACAGCCACGCGTGTTGTTCGTGTGCATGCTTGCGGAAAGTCATTGCTTCATATACTTTTGTAAATAAATTCATATCTCCTCTTGGCATGGTGGTAAAATTTCTGGCAAGGCGACCCGCCACCAAGAAATGTTACCAGAGGAAACCCTGGTTTGATTATTCCTTCATTCTTTATCAGACTCACAGATGCATTTGATCCAAATATCTATTTCTAAATAAAAAGAAATATATGGTATTTAGAAATCGTAATTGTGCTAGAACATGCTCTTTGTTGTGTTCTTTGATAGTGATTTAAACAGAGCATTTGTTAGAAAGGAACATATGTTGTTCACCTGCAATTAAACCACACCACCCTAATGTAGTGGACTGAAGCCGGTCCTGTCCTGGAGATCTGTTCTTCATACAGTGGTGAGCAAAAATTTAGCAGCCTCACTTTTTTTTTTTTATTGAAAAGATGTAAACACAGTCTCTTTGAGAAATTGAAAAATTATCACCACCAAATATTAAGGCTTAGTTGCTTTCTATTTCAAAAATTAAACCCCAAAAAACTGTTTTGACAGTGCAAAAGTTTGTGCATCCTACATAATAAACTAAATGCATTTTTAAATCACCAAAATATGCTATTTGCCAAAATGTTGCCTAATTTTTGACTACAACTTTGTGATATAGTAGACTGAAGATCAACTAATTATTCCAAGATCAGTTAATCATAACAGGTTCCTGTGTTTGTGCCAGAGTCTTATGTACGAGGGTCAGTCTTATGTACGAGGGTCATTCAATAAATAAGGTGAATTTTTCGGTATAAGGACTTCTAATACAGATAGAAGTTTACTTTTTTTTTTTTTTTTTCAACGTAGTCTCCCAGCAATGTCACACACTTTTCCCATCTGTGCACAAGCTTCCGTATTCCCTCAGCGTAAAAATCTTTGGACTGATGTCTCAGCCAGTCGCTCACAACACTTTTGACTTCAGAATCAGAATCAGATTTATTGCCATTGTTCATGTAGTACACAAACTAGGAATTTGTCTCTTTTCATCGTCACTTTCAAACTTCGTGCCTCTTGTGAACGCTTTCAAGAGACCAAACAGGTGAAAGTCTGAAGGGGCAACTCATCACCATCCTTCTCATAGCGGGAGAGACACTGCTGGGACAAATCGACCCTCCTCTGTTTGTGCTCTGCAGTAAGCATCTTTGGCACCCACCGGCAGCTGACCTTCGAGTAGCCAAGGTCATCACGGACAATTTTGTGTGCTGTCCCAACAGATAAGCTCAAAGTCCTTGCAATGTCATCCACTGTTCTTCTTCTGTCAGACTGAATGAGGTCATTGACTGATTCGATCACCTCAGGAGACCTCACTTCTGTAGGCCTCCCAGGCCTGTCTTCATCGTCAACACTTCTCCGTCCTTCTTTAAACAATTTAGCCCACTTGTAGACATTTTTTCGGCTGAAACATGTGGCACCATACACAGTTGACATTCTCCTATGAATTTCAACTGGTTTGCACCCTTCAGCAACCAAAAACTTGATAACTGACCGCTGTTCAATCCTGGAGCATGCTTCTTGGTTGGCCATCTTTGTTAATCGCCAAACCTCTCAAAGTTTTTCTTGAATCTGCAAAAGAAAGTAAATCCATGTGAAAAAGAAGTAAAACAAAAAAAAAATTTAAAAAAAAAAAGTAAGCTTAAATCTGTATTAGAAGTCCTTATACCAAAAATTCACCTTATTTATTGAATGACCCTCGTACAATGATGAGATGAATGATGGAGAATAAGAGAATCAGTCTGTTTTTTTTTAAATCACTATGAAGTTCAAATTCATGTTCTTTTCTTTTGATTTATTAACCTATTAAAGGAAACCTGTACTGGTCATTATAACATTAATCCTGTTTTAGGTATTACTTATAAAACCAAAAATGTGTTTATTCAGTAAAAAGAATCCCCAAGAGTTAGTATACTGAATAATTTTATCCCATGATAATCACTTGGTCAAAACCAATGGGGAGCAGCCTGTTTTGTATGCAAACCTGATGATGAATGAGGCGTAGATGGCGGTAGCGTCAAACACAGCTTTATTGATGGTTAGGATCACCGGTACAAGGCAGGCACCTAGTGTGGGCATCCGGCACAAGAGGAGGTGCCATGGTGGTTCACTCCGCTATATCAGGCAGTGCGGTGATGTGACAGGAAGTCGGCATCACCATACTGCACTCCACAGTAAGTGCTGCCATCACATTCTCTCCCCCCTTTAGAAAGTCCAAAACCACTCAATTCAAACCCACTCCAATTTAGAGCCCGAATCACACTCTAAAATAACAAAAACTGGGTGCACGGTGGCGCAGTGGTTTAGCACTGTGGCAGCACAGTTTTACCCTCGGCTGGGGGACCGCGGGGATCATGAGATCGTGGGTTCGATCCCAGCCCCCGACCAACAGTGAGCTGTGTGGAGTTTGCATGTTCTCCCCGTGTTGCGCGGGTTTACTCTGGGATTTCTCCGGTTTCCTCCCGCATACCAAAAACATGTAGGTTTAGGGCACTCGCGCACGCAGCGACCAGCAGCCAGTGGCTTGTCACCAGACTGCAAACCAAGTCTACCTACGGGTACAAATAAGTAACAAAAAAAAACAAACAAAAAAAAAAAAAACTAAAGTACTCAAATGGCCTAACACATTCACACAAAACAACCTAAAATAGAGTTGGTGGGTGGACTACCACACAACCCGCATGGCACGGTGGATTATTCTGCCACTGTAATAAACTAAAAGTTCTTTATTCAAACTAAAAATATCAGCCATGCTCGTAAACTAATACAATAAAACACAATAACAGCCCCAGAACTATAAACAAACTGTTAGAACACAGTCACCAAGGTGGAAAAGGTGGAACTGGCACGGGGGGGCCCAGGGAAGCCCCTCTGCAGGCACACCCCTGGAAGCAGCAGGCCCCCAGACTGATGGCTGATCTCCTGGACGATGGAGCCTGGATCCCACACCACCATCACCGACTCCCATCCAGCCTCACCACCTGGAGCATCCTACTGGATACGCAGAAGCTTATTGGCATGCCTTGACGAGCCGTCAGACAACCGGAAGTATGCTGCACCCAACTTTGCCACTATCTGCAGACGTGCTTGGTGTTTCGCTGGCTGTTGCTTGGCCCATCTTTGCCGTGGTCATTCATCAACCTGAACCAAGTCCATAACCCCAAGTGGGGCCCTTCTCGGCCTGGTGTGCTGCTGCTGAGCATGCAGGAACTCCATGCTCATTGGTCTGGCCTATCCTCTTCTAAAATCATCGTAGCGGTCACCGTCGGAGCTGCAGACCCCCGTCCCACTGTGGCCAAGCTCCAGAGGCATCTGGTGCTAGCATGGTGTCACTCGCCAACGCGGGCGCCTCACCATCACACTTGGCACCCTCTCTACCATGTCCCGAGCGCCAGCGCTGAGACCCTCCAGCACTGAGCCTGAGTGAAACTAGTCCTGCTTGACCGCTAGTGTCTGGTAGCCCTTCGTACCAGACATTGTCTTCTTCGACCGCCTTAACCAGCGGATTCCAGTGGCCACAACCCAACCATTCGTTCCCAGCACTGTCTTTAATGGTGAAATCCAGTCTCTAGAATAGGTCACAGCCCATGATGTTATCGCCGTGCGCCACCACTTGGAATGTGAAGTCACCCATCTTCACAGACTTGTAACGAACCGTAAACGTCAAAAGTCCTAACAGTGCACAGCCTTCCACCTCCATAACCATACACTGGCGCTGGGTTACTCTTGATCCTATAGTGGGGGAAGAACTTTGCCGTGGCCCAGTTCAGCATTGACCACACTCTCGCCGTGTCAAGCAGTAGTGGAATTTCCACTCCGTCTAATTCCACTGAGCAGTACGTGTACCCCTTTGTGCTGGGGCGCACCGTATGGATGGTTGTTGGGGGTGGGCGGGGCGAATTCTTCCGTGGGCTCTCCGGCTCAGATAAGTGCCATACCCTGGCATAATGGTTCAAGCATCCACATCTAAGATAAGATAAGATAAGCCTTTATTAGTCCCACAACGGGGAAATTCCAGGATTGCAACAGCACAGGGATAGCAACACTCAGAGCAACAATCAGAAGGCAAGAAAAACTGCTGTAACATTTTCCTCTTTCCGAGGATTCCTTCGCCTTATTGTGGTGCATTGCGGACCCACAACCTTTGCACAGGGGTTTTCCTGGGGCAGACCTTCGGCTGGCAGCATTGGCTTCCATAACATCGTCATCCAAGCTATCCTCACTTCCCAAGTCCAGAACATTTGCTGTGGTGGGCGGCTCCGGCGGCCTCTGTGACTGGTGCCAGGTTAGCTCCAAAGCTAACTTGTCTGCGGCCTTCAGCTGGAGAGCTAGCTCGACAGCTCTGGCTAATGTTCAGTCATTCGGCACCAAGAGTAGCCTAGCTCGCAGTGCAGCGTTGCACGTGTGCTCTGCTAGTTGGTCGTGCACCATTTCATCTTCAAGCTGTTCAAAACGGCACTCACTAGCTAGCTGCCTCAAGTCAGCAACAAATTGGTGGATGGGCTCACCTACACGTTTGTGTTGCTGAGGAAAACAAATTTTCCATACAGTCATGCTGTCTGGAGTGTGGAAATGGCTGGCAAGTAGCTCCACGATGTCCTCAAACAAGTCCGACACGCCAAGCGTCCTTAGGACTCGCTGGCCTTTGATATCCAGGTTGTGGACAAGAAGCGCACATGCCCTCACCTTATCGAGCCTCCCAAAGTCCAGCGCAGTGATGTAGGTTTTAAAAGCCTCGAACCAGCACGGCCAAGGCACAGGCAGTTCACCCGGGAGCTCGAGGAAAGGGCAGAGTGCTGTCAGTCATGCCTCCATGAGTTAATCCTCTGTCACCAAATGTTTTGTATGCAAACCTGGTGATGAATGAGGCGGAGATGGAGGTAGCATCGAACACAGCTTTATTGATGGTTAGGAACCAGCGGTACACGGCAAGCACCTGGCGTGGGCATCTGGCACAAGATTAAGTGCCATGGCGGCTCACCCCGCGATATAGGGCAGTGCGATGATGTGACAGGAAGTCGGCATCACCACACTGCACTGCCATCACACAGCCATTGCCGGCCAGAAGTGACGTACACTCATTGTTTCTAGCTTTTCCATAGGTGAGTAACGCGTTTACCAAGGACGAGTAAACGTGTTCAGCAGATGCTCAGTGGGTCAAAATCCGAGTTGAAAACAGCACAAAATCTGCAAGGATATATACTGGACAAACCATCCTTGGAAGTGGCCCTTATTGTCGGCATGATCCGCAGTTACCTCAGGGGACTGGCAGCTGAAGGGGACCTGACGAATAGGCAAGTTCCCAGTCAAGTAGGGCTAGTCATAGGGCCAGTAGGGCCAGTCAAGTAGTGGGCTGCACGGTGGCGCAGTGGTTTAGCACTGTGGCAGCGCAGTTTTACCCTCGGCCGGGGGACCGCGGGGATCGTGGGTTCAGAATCAGAATCAGAATCAGAATCAGGTTTATTGCCATTGTTCATGTAGTACACAAACTAGGAATTTGTCTCGGTACAGTGCTGCAACATTAAACATGATAAGATAAGAGAAATAAACTATACATGTAATAAAGTGTAGGATAAGATTAAGTGATACTGGTCAACAGTTAAAATATATATTAGCCAGCAGCAGATACTGTGGAGAACTATATAGTGCAGTCGGTAATGCAGGAAGAAAACAGTGATGATTAACATGAGTCTGGTTGAGCTGCTGTACATGGTGCACGAGAGTCACTTAGTGTTCAGCAGTCTAATGGCAGAGGGGAAGAAGCTGTTCATGTGACGGGAGGTTTTAGTCTGGATGGACCGAAGTCTTCTACCAGAGGGGAGGGGGGCAAACAGTACGTGACCAGGGTGTGAGGGATCGGCTATGATCCGGCCAGCACGCCTCCGGGTCCTGGAGATGTACAGATCCTGGAGAGATGGGAGCTTGCAGCCGATCACCTTCTCAGCAGTGCGCACGACGCGCTGCAGCCTTAGTCTGTCCCTGGCAGTGGCTCCTGCGTACCACACGGTTATGGAGGTGGTGAGGATGGACTCGATGATGGCTGTGTAGAACTGCACTAACATCTTGGTGGGTAGCTTGAGCTTCCTCAGCTGCCGCAGGAAGAACATCCTCTGCTGGGCTTTTTTGATGAGTGAGCTGATGGTCAGCTCCCATTTGAGGTCCCTGGTGATGGTAGTGCCTAGGAAGCGGAAGGAATCAGCAGTGGTGATGGGAGAGCCTGAGAGGGTGAGGGGGGGCAGAGGGGTTGTGACTTTCCTGAAGTCTACAATCATCTCCACTGTCTTCAGAGCGTTCAGCTGCAGGTTGTTATTGTTGCACCAGGACGCCAGCTGGGCCACCTCTCTCCTGTAGGCGGACTCGTCGCCGTTGGAGATGAGCCCGATGAGGGTGGTGTCGTCCGCAAACTTGATCAACTTGACAGACTGGTGGCTGGAGGTGCAGGAGTTGGTGTAAAGGGAGAAGAGTAGGGGGGAAAGTACACAGCCCTGGGGTGATCCGGTGCTGATGCTAGTATAGTCTGAGACAGTCTTTCCCAGCCGCACATGCTGCCTCCGGTCCGTCAGGAAGTCGATGATCCACCTGCAGAGGGAGTCAGGCACGTTGAGCAGGGACAGCTTGTCCCGGAGCAGAGCGGGGCGGATGGTGTTGAATGCGGAGCTGAAGTCCACAAACAGGATCCTGGCGTAGGTTCCCGGGGAGTCCAGGTGCTGCAGGATGGAGTGGAGGGCCAGGTTGACTGCATCGTCTACAGACCTGTTGGCTCGGTAGGCAAACTGCAGCGGGTCCAGGAGAGGGGTGGTGATGGACTTGAGGTGGGACAGGACCAGGCGCTCAAAGGACTTCATGACTACAGAGGTGAGCGCTACAGGTCTGTAGTCATTAAGTCCAGTGATCCGTGGCTTCTTGGGGACAGGGATGATGGTGGAGGATTTGAGGCAGGACGGCACGTGGCATAACTTAAGGGAGGTGTTAAAAATGTCTGTGAATACAGGAGCCAGCTGTTTCGCACAGAGTCTCAGGGTGGAGGGAGACACGCCGTCTGGGCCGGGGGCCTTGTGCGGGTTCAGTCTGGAGAACTGTTTGAGCACATCCTGCTCACTGATGATAAGGGGAGGGGGGGAGGAGGGGGGGGTGCCTTAAATGAAGTAGGGAATGTGGAGGCTGTGGAGCTGGAGGGAGGGGGGGGAGTTGGACACAGATGACGAGGTGTCAAAACGGGCATAGTGTTGGGACAGTCTCTGACAAAGGGCTTTGTCATCCTGACCTTTAGGAGCCTTAGGTCGATAGTTGGTGATTTGCCTCAGTCCTCTCCACACGGAAGCCGAATCATTAGCAGTGAACTGCTGCTGGAGTCTCTCTGAGTATAGAGATTTAGCCCTCTTCAGCTCTCTGTTAAACCGGTATTTAACCTCCCTGTAGCAGTCCCTGTCTCCACTTTTCAGCGCTGCTTCCTTCTCCTTCCTGATCTGTCTGAGCTTAGCTGTGAACCAGGGTTTGTCATTAGAGTAACTCACCCTGGTGCGTGATGGAAGAATGTTCTCTTCACAAAAGTGGA
This sequence comes from Pholidichthys leucotaenia, assembly GCA_020510985.1. Classification (NCBI taxonomy): domain Eukaryota; kingdom Metazoa; phylum Chordata; class Actinopteri; order Cichliformes; family Pholidichthyidae; genus Pholidichthys; species Pholidichthys leucotaenia. Next base: position 307,289,602 of record CM035844.1, read on the forward strand.
TATATGAGTTCACAGTGTCCGTGTACTCATCCAGATCATGCGTGGCTCCTTTAAGCATGCCCCAGTCAGATATTTCCATGCACGTTTCCAGCTTCTCCTCAGCATCACTGGTCCGTATCTTCGTAGTGCTCACAACAGGTTTAGTGAGCTTCAATCTCTGTCTGTATGTGGGAATGAGGTGAACCATCACGTGATCAGATAATCCCAGCGCAGCACGAGGAACAGCGCGATATGCGTCTTTCACTGTGGTGTAACAGTGATCCAGTGTGTTTAATCCTCTGGTGGGGCATTTAATAAACTGTTTGTAGCGGGGGAGATCGTGGCTCAGATTGCACTGATTAAAGTCGCCAGCCACAATAATCAGCGAGTCTGGAAAACTCCGCTCTGTGTGTTGAATGTGATCCGCGAGCACGCGCTGAGCTTCGCGCGTGTCCGCGTCGGGAGGGGCGTACACAGCGATGAGTATGAAAGAAGCAAACTCCCGCGGGGAATAGAAGGGCTTGCAATTGATAACAAGAAATTCCAAGGCAGGAGAACAGTGTTTGGAAATTTCCGTTACATCAGAGCACCAGCTGCAGTTGATGTAGAAGCAGACACCGCCTCCTGTGGTCTTGCCGGAAAGCTCTGTGTCACGATCAGCACGGAAGAGCTGGAAGCCGTCGAGGCGCAGCGCGCTGTCCGGTATATTTTCCCGGAGCCAGGTCTCAGTAAAGCAGAGGGCAGCTGAGGAGGCGAGGTCCTTAAAACGCATCAGCAGTCTCAGTTCATCCACCTTGTTAGAGAGAGAGTTGGTATTGGACAGAAATATGCCAGGCAGTGCCGTTCGCGAGCCTCTCCTGCGAAGTCGTACGAGAGCGCCCGCTCGTCTTCCTCTCTTCCGCCGTCTCACTTTCCGAGCCAAACAATAAACCAGATCGGCGGCAGGGGCTAGAAAAACTGGGAGGAGGTCCGTGGGGGTCAAAGTCCTGATATTTAGAAGTTCTTCACGGGTATAAGTGCAAGCAGACACACAATTGACAAACAAAAACAAACAAAGAGCGCAGCGAAGCACCATGTCGACCGCTGTGGGCGCCATCTTGGATCGAAAGCAGTTCGATCCCAGCCCCCGACCAACAGTGAGCTGTGTGGAGTTTGCATGTTCTCCCCGTGTTGCGCGGGTTTACTCCGGGATTTCTCCGGTTTCCTCCCGCACACCAAAAACATGTAGGTTTAGGGCGCTCGCGCACGCAGCGACCAGCAGCCGGTGGCTTGTCACCAGACTGCAAACCAAGTCTACCTACGGGTACAAATAAGTAACAAAAAAAAAAAAAAAAAAAAAAAAAAAAAAGTAACTTCAGAACACGTTTAATAAATCTTGATATACTAGAATTTTATTTCATTAAATTTTATTTGGGTCATATAACCCTCTAGAGGTGTACGCCTTGCAAGGAATCAAGCGCACCCCGGATCCAATTTCCCATGCTTCGATGCTCTCTCCTTTCTCTCTCCACACCGGTGCTGGAGTTTTGTCAGACCAAGAAACTGCTGCTCTCACTCCCTAATAGACTTCCTGTGGAGTAATGTCAGTTGGGGATACCAAGGTGTATGGTGTTGGAGGCGAAGGGGTTGCTTTGCACGGCAGACATGCTTTTCTCGGCACAGCAAGCCTCATTTATGCCTCTCTGTGGGGTTTTACTGAGCAATGAAGCAAACACAAAAATGCCCAAATAACCAATTGCATGATTTCATTTCTAATGCTACCATTTTTAAACACTGTCCAGTATTGCAAACTGATCTTTTTCCACTCAAAAACACAATAATTTAGAAATTTTGGCATGAATGTCCATTGTCCCGTGTCCCCCCCCTGGAGGCACAGCTCTGCAACTGCAGCCAAACCAAAGCTGAAAAAGTATACCAGAAGTTAGACTTCCAAATAATAATTTACCATGTTAAATGAACATTTCCCATTCCTCAAAGTGCAAGGTACAACACTACGTGGGCAAAATAGTTGGTGCCCCTCTGTTAATGAAAGAAAAGCCCCTAGAATCTTTTCTAGGGGTACCATCATTTTTGTTCAGGCCTGTTTCATGAGTTTGTTTTTTAAAATAATTCTGTTGAACCACAATTCAAAAGCACTGTCTGATTTTCATTGGTTCATTTTCAAAGAATTTTTATTTATTACCACTTTTGTCAGATTCAAGTTATTTCTGTGACCATTGTGGGTTTTTCTTTCATTAACAGAGGGGTACCAACAATTTTGTCCATGGCTGTATGTCCTAAAAGATTATATTTATAATTTAGAACACAGTGAATGACATGACAATCGTTAGCCCCTTAGCATTCCAGCCAGTTTGTCTAAATTTAGCAAACACAAAGAAAATCAAATTCTTTCTTCACTGAGTGGCAGTAGAAAATTTGAAACCTCCCACATGCGGAAGATCGGATTTTTTTACAGGTTAAAGACACTCTAGCTGCTCTAATACCACCTCAAAAACAAACATGTATTTCCCAAATTAGTATATTGTGGCTTTTTACCCACAAAAAAAAACTTTGATTGCCTTAGAATTGCTTAGAAAGCACTTTTAAAGCTTTCGCCTACTTAAGAATGCACGGATCAATGAATATTTGAATTAGCAGCCTCCAGGGCTTGCATGTGATTGGTCACCGCGACTCTTGGTGGGTGGACTACTCGTCAATTCATGATGCTTCCGGACGTTAAAGTTTTGCCTATATCTTCAAAAGTAAAAAGTGAAACATTTTTCTGAAAACGGTTGAGGTGAGAGAGAAATGTGTAGTTTCCAAATATGTGTTTACGCTTTACTAACAACCAGTTCCCTGTCTGCCGGCGACTAAGCAGGGAGGGTAGGGGGACCTGATTTGAATGTGGCTGGTCTCAGCTCGCAGTGTGGCACCCCGTCCGCTGGCGAAGCTGAGAGCAGCTCGATTTGAATTTGTTTGTGATTTATGTGAGACTGTGGTCTCGCACAGCCACATTCAAATCCCCACCCCCCTGCCTCTCTCCACTCTCTCTCTGCTGCTCCCCCAACCTGCTCTGCCTCAATCCTGCTACTCCCCGGCTCCTCCCTCTTCCCCCGAGGTAGTCAAGAGTATCCGTCTGATTGGTTAATTTTATAACCAACCAGGCTAAGCAGGAATACTAACATAGCTACAAATGGTCTGTCCAAACTCGCCCATTTCAGGGGTGCGTTACCAAACTGGAAATTCACAGCAGAGAAACAGACCAGACTGTGGTGAGATTTTGCACTTGATATGTCTTGTAAGTCACAAAAAACATGTTACAGACATGTTAACAACAGAAAAAAACTTGATTTCACCAGATGGCCCGTCTGTCAGCCTCTCCCCGCTGAGGCGAGCTCTAATCCAACCGAGTAGCTAAGGTAATGCTAACGGTTCAGTGTAGCGTGACGGCAAAAATACAACAAAATAATCCAGAATGATGCAAGATATCGTGTATCTTATTTTATTAGTAACATTTCTCTCTTGTATATTTGTCCCTCCAGTCATCTTGGAGCCACATCACTGGAAGGAGGAGGAGGAAGATGATTTCACGGACCAACAGCTCTGTAAGCAGGAGAGAGACTGCAGTCTGAACCAGGAGGATCAAAAAGTTTCACGGGAGAGAGAGGAAGAAGAGGAGCAGCTTGACCTGAAGCAGGAGGCTGATGCCTTCATGGTGACTCCTTCGTATGAAGAAAACAACCAAGGTCAATCTGTCCCAAACGGAGAACGTCTCCTTCCTCACAATGCTCTTAAAACGGAGAGCCAGCACTCAGGAGCAGGTAATTATGTCAACCCAGGCTCAAGTTATCATAAAAAAGCTGAAGCCAAACAAGAAAGTTTACATTTGTTCCTTTGGGCTTCACTGTGATCCGGGTTCCGAGTGCATTTTGCAGCAATGTCCATTAACAGGGACAAAGAGTGGCAGCCCTTGGACTATGTACAGTGGATATAAAAAGTCTACACACCCCTGTTTCAATGCCAGGTTTTTGTGACATAAAAAAATGAGACCGAGATAAATCATTTCAAAACTTATCAACTGGGGATTCTAAATTGTCCTTAGCTATGACTGTGAGAGTGAATGGTTGTCCGTCTCTCTGTGTTGGCCCTGGGATGGACTGGCGATCTGTCCAGGGTGTACCCTGCCTCTGGGCCAAAGATGCTGGGATAGGCTCCACCCTAGGCAGGAGATTGTTGTCACATGTCCTAAACAGTCAGTATTTGCCAGAAATTCCTGCAGCTCCTTCAATGTTGCTATTGGCCTCTTGCCAGCCTCCTTGACCAGTTTTCTTCTCGTCTTTTCGTCAGTTTTGGAGGGACACCAGTTCCTGGTAATGTCACTGTTGTGCCATATTTTCTCCACTTGACAATGACTGTTTTCACTGTGTTCCATGGTATATTTAATACCTTAGAAATTCTTTTGTATCCTTCTCCTGACTGATACCTTTTAACAGTGAGATCCCTCTGATGCTGTGGAAGCTCTCTGCGGACCATGGTTTGTGCTGTAAGATGTGACTACAAAAATGTCAGGAAAATTCTACTAGAACAGCTGAACGTATTTGGGGGTTAATCAGAGGCACTTTAAATGGTGGCAGGTGTTTGCTGACTCCCATTAACATGAGTTTGAATGTGATTGGTTAATTCTGAACAAAGCCACATTCCCAGTCATAAAAGAGTGTGCATATTTATGCAACCAGGTTATTGTAAGTTTTTTTTTTTTATTTTTCCCCTTAAATTTCAGTTTATTTCCAAAAGGCATGTTCAGGTTAGAGGTCACATTAATGAAGGGGGGGAGTTGTGAAATGATTTATCTTGGTTTCATATTTTTTTGCATCACAAAAACCTGGCATTAGAACAGGGGTGTGTAGACTTTTTATAACCACTGTATATATACTGTATATGTATATGTGTGTCTATATATGTATGTATACATACAGCCGTGGACAAAATTGTTGGTACCCCTCCGTTAATGAAAGAAAAACCCACAATGGTCACAGAAATAACTTGAATCTGACAAAAGTGGTAATAAATAAAAATTCTATGAAAATTAACCAATGAAAATCAGACAATGCTTTTGAATTGTGGTTCAACAGAATTACTTTAAAAAACAAACTCATGAAACAGGCCTGGACAAAAATGATGGTACCCCTAGAAAAGATTGAAAATAATGTGACCATAGGGACATGTTCAACCAAGATGTGTCCTCTAATTAACATCACAGGTGTCTACAAACTTGTAATCAGTCAGTCGGCCTATTTAAAGGATGACAAGTAGTCACTGTGCTGTTTGTTGACATGGTGTGTACCACACTAAACATGGACCAGAGGAAGCAAAGGAGAGAGTTGTCTCAGGAGATTAGAAAGAAAATTATAGACAAGCATGTTAAAGATAAAGTCTATAAGACCATCTCCAAGCAGCTTGATGTTCCTGTAACTACAGTTGCACATATTATTCAGAAATTTAAGATCCACGGGACTGTAACCAACCTCCCTGGACGTGGCCGCAGGAGGAGACGGATAATATGAATGGTAACAAAAGAGCCCAGAACAACCTCTAAACACATTCATGGTGAACTCCAAGGTCAAGGTACATCATTGTCAGATCACACCATCTGTCATTGTTTGAGCCAAAGTAGACTTCATGGGAGATGACCAAGGAGGACACCACTGTTGAAAACAAATCATAAAAAAGCCAGACTGGAATTTGCCGAACTGCATATTGACAAGCCACAAAGCTTCTGGGAGAATGTCCTATGGACAGACGAGACAAAACTGGAACCTTTTGGCAAGACACATCAGCTCTATGTTCACCAACGCAAAAATGAAACATACCAAGAAAAGAACGCTGTTCCTACTGTGAAACATGGAGGAGGTTCTGTTATGTTCTGGGGCGGCTTTGCTGCATCTGGCACAGGGTGTCTTGAATCTGTGCAGGGTACAATGAAATCTGAAGGCAATCAAGGTATTCTAGAGTATTAGAGAGTAGAGTATTCTTTGACTGTCCGTAACCAAGGCAGGGCTTTGAGGTCATCCAATCAGCTTTTGCTGGATGTGCCTAGGTCAAGGTATAAACATTGGGGTGACCGAGCCTTTTCTGTTGCCGCCCCCAGGCTCTGGAATAATCTCCCCCCTGACCTACGTGCTGTCTCTGACCTGGCCCTTTTTAAATCAGAACTTAAGACATATTTGTTTAGGATGGCTTTTAATACCCAGTAGTGGTGATATTAGTCTTGGCATTTGTTTTTATTTTATTTTTAGGTTGTTTTTGTTTATGTTATTTGTTTTTAATGCTCTGTGTTTTTAATGCTGTTTATTTTCTGTAAAGCACTTTGGTCACCTACGGGTTGTTTTAAAGGGCTATATAAATAAAGTACATTACATTACATTAGAGAGAAGGTTGTGCAACAAAATATTAAGTTAAGGGTACCATCATTTTTGTCCAGGCCTGTTTCTTGAGTTTGTTTTTTAAAATAATTCTGTTGAACCACAATTCAAAAGCATTGTCTGATTTTCATTGGTTAATTTTCATCAAATTTTTATTTATTACCACTTTTGTCAGATTCAAGTTATTTCTGTGACCATTGTGGGTTTTTCTTTCATTAACAGAGGGGTACCAATGATTTTGTCCACGTGTGTATGTTAGGGGTGGGAATCTCTCGGCACCTCACGATTTGAGCCCATTACAATTCTTGGTGCATTTTCTTTTTCTTCTATCGTGGAGTTTTTTTCTTCCCACTGTGTGACTATTGATGGTCAGCAATGACTAAATGAAATAAATAAATTACTGTTAATTCCCCAAATATGTGATGAATTATTTATAATTGGAAATGAAAAGCTCTTTGATTAAACACTTGTCAGTTATTTAAAATTGGTAATAATCATCTAATTTATCAAATTCGCATATATGCAAATTTAACCCCTTGCACTCTGGTCAATTTCCCTAAAAACGCCAAAAAATAACGTGCCCAAAGTAAATCAAAAGCTTCATCTTGGGCTCTAATGAAAGGTGACACTCAGGGCTGTGTGCGCGTGGGGGGGGGGGGGTTGTTTATTCATTCATTCATGAATGAATGAACAAACAAGCCCCCACACACAAAGAAGCAAGCCACGTAAAAAATTTGTGGCCTTTTTTTTTTTTTTTTTTTTTTTTTTTTTACAAGAAAAAATAACCTACAGTGCACTAAAAATTATTCTAAAATATTTGTAATGTAGAAGATAACAACTCCCACCCACCACCCACCCCCCCGCTACAGAGGACGGACATCGGCCATCGCTACATGACGGAATAGTCATGTGGCGACCGCGGCGCACAGTCCCCGCAGTCCCCCCCCCTCTCTACAGAAGAGTAGCGGGGGGGGGGGGGGGTGTTCACGGTCCGGACGCGGCGCACGAACCGTGTACCACAGCACACGGACTTCAGACTTCGTGCGCCGCACAGTTGTAATTTACCGATCGGTCAAAAGTCATTTTTGATTACAATTTTCAGGGATAAAGAATAATTTAGCTTATAACACTTACCTGTTCACAACAGCATGTGGACGGTCTATGATGACTATGGAAGAGAATCCTAAACGTCTACTCTGCTGGGACAGCACCGCCTGTGGCTGAACAGGCCGATGCGCAAATGGCAGTCCCTGTCACACAGGTCGCACTTGTGGGTGGTCTCCGTGCTGCTGGGTCTGTGGCGGTTCTTCCTGCGGGTCCTTTTTTCATCTGCTGCAGCAGTCAGTCTCTCTTCACCCAGCCTTACACAAAACAGCTTTCGAACTTCTGTGCTTCAATTGGCTTGCTGCATTTGCAGCCGTTGGTAGGCGGGTCCTTCTTGCTAGGTTTTCAGTCATTGGTTCTTCAAGGTTTCAGAAACCCAATTCAAGGCTCTTATTAGTCGAATGAGAGGTCAATCACATCTAAACCAATCAAAGCACTCCTTTGGCTTTCTGTTCGCGGCTGTGTCTGTAGTGGAAGAACGGAAATGCAGCTTTTTTTTCAGTGCCTCCTAGGACGCAGCACACTCGTGCGCTCTAGGACGCAGAGACGTGCCCGCCCGTGGTACACAGAAGTGCAACAGGTTAACCCCTTGCACTCTTGTCAGTTTCCCTAAAAACGCCTAAAAATAACGTACCCAAAGTAAATCAAAAGCTGTTCTTCAACCCTTTGCAGCATCTTCATGGGGTTGGTTTCATTTAAAAGAAAACACTTTGAATTTTTTTGGCAAAACAGTTATAATCTCTCTAAGTGCTCCTGCCACTGAGTAACAGTCATCTAAACGTACTGAATCTGAAGAAAACAAAGTTCGCCTGGGTGTTTTTTTTAGATACAAATGCTTGCAAATAATACACAGCTGTCAGATCCGGGCTGGAAAATGCAACAGAAATGTAGAACCAAGTGTTATCAAGCTGAGGTCAAAATTTTGTAACAATACCACAAAAAATGAATATATTACACAGCTTTTTTCTCAGGTTGTTCCCAGGTGTTTTTGAACTGTGCCAAATTGTGCCAAATGGCACAGTTTGGAAAAAACGTCTGTAACTTTTGAATGATTTAACATAGAAGCTTGATCTTGGGCTCTAATGAAAGGTGACACTCAGGGCTGTGTGTGTGTGTGTGGGGGGGGGGAGGTTGTTCATTCATGAATGAATGACTGAACAAACAAGCCCCCCCACACACAAAGAAGCATGCCACGTAAAAAATGTGTGGCCTTTTTTTTTTTTTACAAGAAAAAATAACCTACAGTGCAATAAAAATTATAGTAAAATATCTGCAATGTAGAGGATAACAACTCCCCCCCCCCCCCCACTACAGAGTTGCTCGGCACACAAAAAACGGTCTGTCAATGGTCCATCATGTGGCGATGACGCACCGTTATAATTACCGATCAGTCAAAAGTCATTTTTATTACTATTTTCATTGATAAAGAATAATTTAGCTGATAACACTTACCTGTCCACAACAGCAGTGTCGTTGTCGAACATCTCAGGGATGGCAATTTTCCGCCGATCCGCGGATTTCCGCCGATTTTATCATCATCTATGTCATAATTTTGTACCTTTACCTTGTTCTCAATAAAGTTTTGAAGAAAAAAACATACGCGCTCGGTGCTTCCCCGAAGTCTCGCGATAACCCGGATGTACTCAAGCTACTGCTGTATTGTAAACAGCCCTGCGATTGGATAGTTGCAAACGATTGAACCAATCAAATGGCTCGTATGCTTTGTCAAAAATTCATTTCGGCTTGTTCTCAGGGATGTGATTTTTCCGGTAATTCACCGAATTCCGCTTTATTTGTATATTATATGTACGTTAAGTACGTTAGCGGCTTATGGTCCACGACGCAGTGAAAGTGTGCCCTTCAGCCAGAACCGGAAGTGGCGTACACCAGGTAGAGAGCCATTAACTCTTTGTCGAACACGCTGTGTTTACGCTTACTGTCGTGCAAAGACCTGCTTAAAAAAAAGGTGAGCGGCTGCCAAGAACCGGCAACGCATTGCTCCACGACGGCCGCTATGCCCATGTCCGAGACGTGGGTAATGAGCGCTGTTTTAACCTCAGAACGCCTGCTCCTGTTCAGGAGTCCAGTCGACTCTGTCCGCCGGTTTCCGTTTGAGTGGCGGGGGAGGAAAATGAGCTGCTCAAGACTCAATGGAGATTGAAACTGGTGATATGAAATGAATGCTGAAATTATAAAAAGTAATGGTATGTTGGAATTTTATTTCTATTATGGAATAGATAAAATTAACTGATTTTGATTTGATCAAGTGTTAAAGCATGTGATGGATAATGCTTGTTGGAATATTTACCTCTGCCAAGGAGGTTATGTTTTCATCGGCGTTGGCTTGTCTGTCTGTTTGTTAGCAAGGAAAAGTGATTGACGGATTTTCATGAAATTTTCAGGAAAGGTGTGCAATGGCACGGGGAACAGATGATTAGATTTTGGTGATGATCTGAGAGTGCATACCTCCATCAAGGGCTTTTTTGTATTTGTGCAGCAGGATTACACAAAAACTACTGGATGGATTTGGATAAAATTTTCACCAGAGGTGGTTCTTGGGCTAGAGAGGAACCCATTATATTTTGGTGATGATCTGAGAATGCATACCTCAGCCAAGGCGCTTATCTTCTCACATTGTGTTAGCAACAATACTCCAAAACTGATGGACAGACTTTGATGCAATTTTCACCACAAGTGGCTATAGGCCTACACACAAAACCATTACATTTTGGAGTTGATCCATGACAAACGGAAGGAGCCTTGGCGGAGGGATGCGCTCTGAGTGCTTTTCTAGTTTAGGAATGCTATCTTCTTGGAACATAAGTCAATATTATACAGTAATAAGTGGCATTCAGCTGTTTGTTTTATGTCATGTAAGCACAGTTCTGGTACTTAAAAATCATAAAAACCCAGGAGCTTCGGGGAGCGAAGTGACAGTAAAGGTGAAAATTGGCTCAAAGTTCAATGAGGTAACAGAAACACTTGGACAGTTTCTGAAGAAACCAGAAAAGGAGATGAAGTTCAAAGTTCAGAGACTGACACAGCTTGCTGCCAAAAGGAAGAAAGTTTCACATTAGAAGTGACTTGGTGACCAGTGTAAATAGTGTAAAAAACTCTAATAGAACTGTTAAATATGTTGGACTAAAGACAGTGAGACAACATTGAAGAAAAAGTAAGTTAACTTTTCATTAAATTTAATGATTTATCTAAGTCTAGTATTTCATTTTTTTTAATCATTTTTTCCAGTCTAAATTACTTGTATTTTACTGAAAACCTCCCAGCTTCAGGGGGGGCTGCGCCCCCCGGCCCCCCCGTAAGTCAATCGACCAAATTAGATTTCAGCTGAAATCAGAATTTCCTGTTGCCATCCCTGACATCTGTTCCTCATTGTCAGACGAACATGATGCTGGTCCGCTTGTTACGGACTCGTGGTTCTGGTCACCCGACCCAATCAAACCATGATTCCATTATTGCGGTTTTGCGCTTCCATGATTGCGGTTTTGGCAAAGGAGTAATAAAAAAAGACTGGCTAACGCTACCGTTACACACAGCGGCTTAGACGAAACAGATTTTACGCACGGGACGCACGCGTTTCAATCGTCGAACTTCTCTGCTTCAATTGGCTCGTTGTATTCAAGGTCGTTGGTAGGTGGGTCCTTCTTGCTAGGTTTTCAGTCATTGGTTCTTCAAGGTTTCAGAAACCCAATTCAAGGCTCTTATTAGTCGAATGAGAGGTCAATCAAATCTAAACCAATTTAAACACTCCTTTGGCTTTCTGTTCGCGGCTGTGTCTGTACTGGAAGAAAGGAAATGCAGCTTTTTTTTTTCAGTGCGCACTGAGACACACTAGGATGCAGAGACGTGACCGCCCGCGGTATCCCGGAGTGCAACAGGTTAAAGACCTAAAGATTTTAAAGATCTAAATATTAGAAAAAGGATTTTCTGCACTTCATTCCAAAGAAACTGTGTCTGTTGCAGGCAGGTGGTTAGCTTAACCCAGGGGTGTCCAATCATGTGCCATGGAGGGCCAAGACCCTGCAGGTTTTCCCTTCAACCAGTGTCTTCAACAGCAGATTTCACTGAACTTCTTCCCACTGATTGCTGATGAGTGAAAACACCTGCAGGGTCTTGGCCCTCCATGGCACAGGATTGGACACACCTGGCTTAACCCTTTAACTGCCCTAGGCGCCACATGGCACCTGTCAGGTCATAATTCAAATCAAAGGCAGTATTGCTTAATAGAGTCAGAGAAGTAATAACCTTTTAACACTATAAGACATTATACAGGAAGAGCTTATCGCTTCCCACGAAAACAGGATATGATGCAGTGCAAATCTTGCTTTGAAGACGGACCAAGCTCATTATGCGGTTTGACACGGACGAGACAGGATGGCGAGAAGAACGCTCGGTCTTGAAGATGCTTTAGCGCTGCTGTGTGCTGCACCCGGGTCAGAGGAAGAGCCAAGCCATAATTCTTTGTCTGATGAAGACTGCAGCTCGGATTATGTGCCAAGTGAGTCCGGTGAAAGTGAGGAAAACGGCAGTCCTGCGCGCGAGACGGGAGGGGTTTTTTTTCCTGTGTCAAGTCGCACCCAAAATGGCACAAGGGCTTCTTCTAAAAATTGTTCTGCTTTGCCGAACCGTGGCCCCGGGGCAAAAAGGCCCAGAACAGTTTGTGGACGAAGTTTGGGTGGACCGGGCCGCTCAGAACCCGGTGTGGCGCATGGTGTACGGCGGGGACGAAAAGCAACAACCAGCAGTAGAAATTCTACTGGGGTTTGGACAGAGATGCCTGGGAGCTCCTTACGGATGAAGAAACATATCAGCTGTGGCTCAAACCATTTAAAGAGCCATGTGAATATCGTGGGGATGGAGATATGTCTTTGGCGTGCCCCATCGATTTTCTGAATTTGTTTTGGACTGACCACTTGTGGAGGCTGATCACCGTTGAAACAAACAGGTAAATATTTTGACATAAACTGTGTGTTATTCAATTTATTTTTCTGTCTCACAGTGAATGTAGTTGTAGCATGTAGGTGCATATTGTGGGGAAAAAAACTGCGGAGTTTCTGCTGTTTTTTTCATGGCTTTCCCTCAGTTCTGTGTTGTGTGTGTGTGTAAAGCAACGAGCCTTTTCGCCACAGCTGCCTCCTTACTTTGTGAACCTTGCAACGTCACACTATGAAAAATACAGTGAATAATCCACATTATCCATATGTTGTTAGTGTTATTGCTGTGTGTGCTATAACTGTGTTATGTGATAGCATTGGTTCCATATATGTGCCAAATCATGTTACCGTGACCGTAAATGACATCCCCGCCATTCTGAGTTGGTGTAAACTGTGTGTTATTCATTTTATTTTTCTATGTCTCACAGTGAATGTTGTTGTAGCATGTTGGTGCATATTCGATGCATAGGTAGGTGCATATTAGTGTATTCACATCAGTGTGTGTGTATGTGGCCACGGTTACATGGGCAAAATTTCTTGAATCTGATTACAATTCAGATCAGAATTTTACTGTGGATCCTGAAAAAGCTGATCTGATTAGGACATGCGTTTCCATGTGTCACGTTTGAATGGAATAAATCATTTTGACATGCGCACGTCGACATTTCGACATTCCAAAAATAGTAGAAGAAGAAGCAACTTCAAGTGTTAGCAAGCCCCGCTTCGTGTCGAAATTGACCTGTATTGTGTTATTCAGACTGTACTTTTGCTTCTGCTGGTCTCTGTAATGAAGCTACAAGTACATACTTCTGCATATGGTGAACAGAGGGAGACAGCAGGATGATACAGACCAGTTTTGTTTTACTCCCGCTATGTTTTCTGCTAGCTGCTGCTAAGGCGGAAATACGTCACGTCGACGTGCGGCTGGTGTACAGACATGCGCAGTAAACCTATTTTCTGCCCTACGTTCAGAATAAGTGTTTTCATGTGCACCATTCAGATTAACAATCGGCATAACCCACCCCTCTCAACCGGAATGAAATTTTGATCCAAATGAGCGTGATCGGGTTAGAATATTCAGATTGCCATGTTTACGTGAAGCATTTTTATTCCGATCAGGCTTTTAATCTGGTTACTTGTGTCCATGTAAACATAGCCTGTGTTTACATTGCAACGTCTGCAACAACAAAGGAGGGGGGTGTAACTCAAAGACCATTAGTATCCCCCCCCCCCCAGGTGCTTTGTACCATTTTCAAATTAGGTCAAATTATGCAAGATGCATGGGTGCAAAATGGCCAGTCATGACCTTTGGGTCGTCCGCAACATTTTTCTAATTGACAGTTATCCTCAAACTTTCACCATTGTGAAGCTATAATAATAGAAAAAAACAAAGATTATGTTGTTTGGAAATTATAAAATAAATCATGAAATAATGGTAACGATAGATGATACCAGAATAGAAACAGCGCAGGAAAATAAATTTCTGGGGGTGACGCTAGACAATAAAATCTGCTGGAAACCTCACATCAGTCCACATCCGGGCCAAGTTGGCAAAATGTATAGGTATACTGGGGAAGACAAGACACATCTTGGACTATAAATCATTGGTCTTACTGTACAATTCACTGTCTGCTACCTTATCTTAACTACTGTGTAGAAGTCCTGGGGGAAACACCTACAAGACCAACCCTACAGCAATATGCACAGTACAAAAAAGAGCTATAAGGATAATAAATAATGTAGGATATAGAGACCGTACCAATTCGTTGTTTTTAAAGTTACATGTCATAAAGTTCATGGATTTAGTTAAATTTAAGGATGGCACAAGTCATGTACAGGGCAATTAATAATCAGCTCCCAACTAATTTACAAAAAAATATTTAAAAAAAAGAGACAATGATTATAATTGAGAGGAGACTTAAACTTTACAAAACCTAAGGTACGAACAGCTAAGAAAAGTATGTGCATTATCTGTCTGTGTGGTGGGTTTTGTGGAACAGTCTGGAGCGCCGAACTGAAACTATGTACAAACAGAAATCAATTCAGGAAGAGGTACAAACATTATTTGGCTGAAAGAATATATGTTAGAAAGGGTAGTATTTGTATGTACGATTCATTATGCTCATTCTGGGACACTATGAATGGTGGGTGGGACAGCACTGTGTATATCTTGTGCTTTTTGAGGCTGGTTTTGATATATGGACTGTATGTATGTTGGGATGGATGGTGTTAATGTTGATATGTACAAAATAAGTTAATTGTTTATTTGGGGTCTTAAATGTGGTAATTTGTATATATTTCACATGGGTTGTATTATGGTAAAGAGGAGTTGGAATTAATAAGTGTTCACGTCTTCTCCCTTCGAACACTGTATACTGTTACTTTATTGCACTTGTCATTTGTTATGTTTTTGTTTTACTTTTTTGTTTGAAATAAAGTACCTACCCACCCCACCTACCTACCCTACCTACCTACCCACCCACCCACCTACCTACCTACCTACCTACTGACCGTGGGGAAGAAAAAAGGATTTAGGCAGCCAACAATTCTGCAAGTTCTCCACTTAAAAGATGAGAGCGGTCTCCAATTTTCATCATAGGTATACCTCAGCTATGACAGACAAAATCAGAAAAAAAAAATCCAGAAAAATCACATGTCTGGATTTTTAAAGAATTTATTCAAATTATGGTGGAAAATAAGTATTGGTCAATAACAAAAGTTCATCTCAGTACTTTGTTATATACCCTTTGTTGGCAATGACAGAGGTCAAACGTTTTCTGTAAGTCTTCAGAAGGTTTCACACACTGGTTGCTGGTATTTTGGGCCCATTCCTCTATGCAGATCACCTCTAGAGCAGTGATGTTTTGGGGCTGTCGCTGGGCAACATGGACTTTCAACTCCCTCCAAAGATTTCCTATGGGGTTGAGATCTGGAGACTGGCTAGGCCACTCCAGGACCTTGAAATGCTTCTTACGAAGCCACTCCTTCGTGTCCGGGGGGGGGGGGGGGGTATTTGGATCATTGTCATGCTGGAAAGACCCAGCCACGTTTCATCTTCAAATGCCCTTGCTGATGAAGGAGGTTTCACTCAAAATCTCACGATACATGGCCCCATTCATTCTTTCCTTTACATGGATCAGTCGTCCTGGTCCCCTTTGCAGAAAAACAGCCCCAAAGCATGATGTTTCCACCCCATGCTTTACAGTAGGTATGGTGTTCTTTGGATGCAACTCAGCATTCTTTCTCCTCCAAAAACGACAAGTTGAGTTTTACCAGAAAGTTCTATTTTGGTTTCATCTGGCTATATGACATTCTCCCAGTCCTCTTCTGGATCATCCAAATGCCTCTCTAGCAAACTTCCAGACGGGCCTGGACATGTACTGGCTTAAGCAGGGGGACACGTCTGGCACTGCAGGATTTGAGTCCCTGGTGGCGTAGTGTGTTACTGATGGTAGCCTTTGTTACTTTGGTCCCAGCTGTCTGCAGGTCATTCACTAGGTTCTCCCGTGTGGTTCTGGGATTTTTGCTCACTGTTCTTGTGACCATTTTGACCCAACAGGGTGAGATCTTATGTGGAGCCCCAGATCGAGGGAGATTATCAGTGGTCTTGTATGTCTTCCATTTTCTAATAATTGCTCCCACAGTTGATTTCTTTACACCAAGCAGCTTACCTACTGGAGATTAAGTCTTCCCAGCCTGGTGCAGGTCTACAATTTTGTTTCTGGTGTCCTTTGACAGCTCTTTGGTCTTGGCCATGGTGGAGTTTGGAGTCTGTTTGAGGTTATGGACAGGTGTCTTTTATACTGATAACGAGTTCAAACAGGTGCCATTAATACAGGTAACGAGTGGAGGACAGAGGAGCCTCTTAAAAGAAGAAGTTACAGGTCTGTGAGAGCCAGAAATCTTGCTGGTTTGTAGGTGACCAAATACTTATTTTCCACCATAATTTGCAAATAAATTCTTTAAAAATCCTTCAATGTGATTTTCTGGATTTTTTTTCTCATTTTGTCTCTCATAGTTGAGGTATACCTATGATGAAAATTGGAGACCTCTCTCATCTTTTAAGTGGGAGAACTCACACAATTGGTGGCTGACTAAATACTTTTTTTTTTTGCCCCACTGTATGTATGTATCTATCTATCTGTCTGTCAGTCAGTCAGTCAGTCATTTCGAGGTGAAACTGATTTTCTGGCCAGTTAAAGGGTTAGGACATCAAAATCACAGAGGAAAAGCATCTGGAGCACACTGTCAGATTCACAGCCTTTATCGTGCAAAGACTAACATACAGTAGTGTGAAAAAGTGTTTGCCCCCTTCCTGATTTCTCATTTTTTTGTACGTTTGTCACACTTAAATGTTTCAGATAATCAAACAAATTTAAATATTAGACAAAGACAACACAAGTAAACACAAAATGCAGTTTTTAAATGAAGGTGTTTATTAGTAAGGGGAAAAAAATCTAAACCTACATGGCCCTGTGTGAAAAAGTGATTGCCCAGTAAACCTAATAACTGGTTGGGCCACCCTTAGAAGCAACAACTGCAATCAAGCATTTGCGATAGCTGGCAATGAGTCTTTTACAGCACTGTGGAGGAATTTTGGCCCACTCATCTTTGCAGAATTGTTGTAATTCAGCCATACTGGAGGATTTTCGAGCATGAACCGCCTTTTTAAGGTCATGCCACAGCATCATAATGGGATTCAGGTCAGGACTTTGACTAGACCACTCCAAAGTCTTCATTTTGCTTTTCTTCAGCCATTCAGAGGTGGACTTACTGGTATGTTTTGGATCATTGTCCTGCTGCAGAACCCAAGTGCGCTTCAGCTTGAAGTCATGGACAGATGGCCAGACAGACATTCTCCTTCAGGATTTTTTTGTAGACAGTAGAATTCATTTACCACAGCAAGTCTTCCAGGTCCTGAAGCAGCAAAACAGTCCCAGACCATCACACTACCACCACCATACTTTACTGTTGGTATGATGTTCCTTTTCTGAAATGCTGTGTTACTTTACGCTGGATGTAATGGGGGACACACCTTCCAAAAAGTTCAACTTTTGTCTCATCAGTACACAAGAATATTTTCCCAGAAGTCTTTGGATATTGTTGTGGGGTCTTTTGTAACCTCTTGGATGAGTCGTCGCTTCGCTCTTGGGGTAATTTTGTTCGGCCAGCCACTCCTGGGAAGGTTCACCATTGTTCCATGTTTTTGCCATTTGTGGATAATGGCTCTCACTGTGGTTCGCTGGAGTCCCAAAGCTATAGAAATAGCTTTATAACCTTTTCCAGACTGATCAGTCTCAGTTACTTTGCTTCTCATTTGTTCCTGAATGTCTTTGGATCACAGCATGATGTCTTGCTTTTGAGGATCTTTTAGTCTACTTCACGTTATCAGGCAGGTCCTATTTAAGTGATTTTTTTGATTGAGAACAGGTGTGGCAGTAATTAGGCCTGGGTGTGGCTAGAGAAATTGAACTCAGCTTTCCAAGGATGTGATAAATCAAAGCTTGGATGACTTGTAATTTACTGCTATTAAATTCAGATAAGACTGAAGTTATTTTAGTTGGTCCAAAAAACCTTAGAAATACCGTTCCAAATCAAACTCTTAGTTTGGATGTGGTTATTCTTTCTCTCAATAGTTCTGTGAGGAACATTGGAGTTATTTTTGATCAAGATCTGGGTTTTTTTTTAAATTCATATATTAAACTTGTTTCTAAGACTGCCTTCTATCATTTGTGTAATATTGCCAACACTAGGAGCATCTTGTCTCAGAGTGATGCTGAGAAACTGATCCACGCTTTTGTTAGCTCTAGATTAGATTATTGTAAGTCTTTATTATCAGGTTGTCCTAAAACATCTAAAAGTCTTCAGCTGATCCAAAATGCTGCAGCAAGAGTTTTAACAGGTCCGAGAAAGAGAGAGCATATCTCTCCGGTTCTGGCCTCCCTTCATTGGTTTCCCATAGAGTTCAGAATTAAGTTTAAAATCCTTCTTCTCACTTAAGAAGCTATAAATAATCAGATCCTTTTTATTTAAAAGCTCGATACTACCCCATCATCCAAACAGAGGACTACGCTCCCAAAATGCAGGATTACTTGTAATACCTAGAATCTCCAAAAGTACAATGGGAGGCAGAGCCTTCAGTTATCAGGCTCCTCTCCTTTGGAGCCAGCTGCCAATCTGGATTTGGGAGTCAGACTTGATCTCTGTTTTTAAGAATAGGGTTAAAACTGTCACCAAGTGCTTGCTTACAGGGGATCTCCTGATTGCTGGAGTCTTTCTGCAATTGTGGGGGTTTCCCTTACAGTTGAAAGTGTGATGAGATGACTGTTGTTGTGAAATGGCGCAATATAAATAAAGTTGAATTGAATTGAATAAACCAGTTAATTTATGTTTTAATGGGGGGGGGCAATCACTTTTTCACACAAGGCCATGTAGGTTTGGATTTTTTTCCATTAATAATAAACACCATTTAAAAACTGCATTTTTGTGTTCACTTGTGTTATTTTTGTCTAGTATTTAAATTTATTTGATGATCTGAAACATTTAATTGTGACAAACATACAAAAACCTCTCATGGATCATCATCTTATCGTGGTGGGGGGGTTTCCGTGCCCTAGTGATCCCAGGAGCTATGCTGTCCAGGGCAATTTGCCTCTGGTAGGGTCACCCAAGACAAACTGGTCTTGGGTGAAGGGCCAGACTAAGAACGATCCAATAGACACTCATGATGAATGCTAGAACAAGGATCCAGTGTACCCCACCCAGTATGGGGTTACTGGGGCCTCACCCTGGAGCCAGGCCTGGGGGAGGGGCTCGATCGCTAGCATCTGGTGGCCAGGTTTCCACCCATGGGACCCGGCTGGCCTCTGCCCGAAGGAATTACATGGGTCCGCCCTCGAGTGGGCTCACCACCTGCAGGAGGGACCATGGGGGTCCAGTGCTATGTGGATCAGGTGGCATTCAAAGGCGGAGACCTTGGCGGTCTGATCCCAGGCTTCCTAAACTGGCTTTTGGGACGAGGAATGTCACCTCTTTGGTGGGGAAGGAGCCTGAGCTGGTGCATGAGGTTGAGAGATACTGGCTAGATATAGTTGGCCTCACCTCAACACCCAGCTCCGGTTCCATAACCAGTCTCCTGGAGAGGGGCTGGAGCTTGGCCTAATCTGGAGTTGCCCTGGGCGAGAGGCGATGAGCAGGGTGGGTATTCTTGTATCCCCCCACCTAGTTGCCTCTATATTGGAGTTTTCCCCGGTGGACAAAAGGGTTGTTTCCCTGCACCTTGGGGTTGGGAAATGGGTCCTGACCATCATTTGTGCCTATGCACCAAATGATGGTTCAGGGTACCCACCCTTTTTGGAGTGGGTGCTGGAGGGTGCTCCTCTTATGGCTCTTTTCCATAGTCACAGTTCTTTTTTACTTGTTTCGATTCTCCACTACTTCTCTCTCCCTGGGTTGTTCACCCATTACAACCCTGTAAAGCCGCGTAAACTCTGTAGTGGGCGGGATTGAGGCAGCCCCATACTCTGCTGACGTCATCTCCGGCGACCGACGTCTTCACAACAAAGAAAATGGCGGATTACGAGCGGAGGATTTCCACGTTGGTTCTTCTCTGGCTTTTGAACACAATGAATGTTTTTAAGCGGAGAAGAGTTTTACAGGAGAAGTCGACGTGCATTGAGAGAACACACGTTGGAGCAGTACCAGAGACTCGTTGCCATTGGGGAATATGAAGCAGAGAGCTTAATTACCCAGCACATCAGGCACATCAAGCACACGAGGAAAAAGTTTTTGGTAATTTAATGCTTTCTATTGTCATTTTATCATCATGTCATTGTTGTGTACAGCATTTTGATGTCGCCAGGTTATCAGTATTAATATGTATGCTGTGTGTGTGTTCTAGTTGGCTGCGTTGTTGCAAAATCAACGCTGCAGACCATGGACCTGGGCAGTAAACCGTACCTCGCAGTGGTGGGAGAATATTGTCCCCAGCTTCTCAAGCACACAGTGGTTGCAGAACTTCCTTATAACTTATATGAAGAACTTATATGTGGATACTTGTTATATTTCCAATTAATCATAGCCCTATTTTACGTACAAAATAATTTAAATTACTTTAAAAAAAAGCCAATTCCAACTGTAGTAAAATTCTTGTTTTTGTGTATCATTTTCCCATTGATAGTTCTTTTTAAGGGATATGTGTTCAGGGATGGGAAATTACACGCTAAAACACCGTAGAAAATGACTGCAGAAAAATGCAGCAGCTGAACAGCTCCTTTTTGGTTTGATTGAATTGCCAATTGACCTTGGAATTATATGTGGAAACTTGTTATATTTCCAGTTAATCCTAGCCCACTTTTACTTACAAAATAACTTTAAAAATTTTAAAGAAAGGCAATCCAACTGTAGCACCATTTTGCATGTTGAGTGTCATTTGAGTATCATTTTCCCATCTCTTGATATTCATAAGGCATATGTGTTCAGGGATGGGTAATTACACATCAAAACACCTTAGAAAAATGACTACAACCAACTCACTTTTGGTTTCCACTAGAAAGAATAACATACATACTGAAATCAAAGGAAATGTGTTTGAGAATATATGGAGACCTTTCATTGACTATGTAAATTAAGTAAACATAACTTCTGAAGGTGAATGATATGTGTGGACCTTGCAAATTCCAAGCTGGTGAATGTATATTACGTATTCTAATGTAATAGATTACCTAAACAGAGGAACATTGTTGACTTGTTTTTGTTAATGGTTTGTTTTTTAACCTTTTTTTGTCATTTTATTTAGTTTTTAAATTACTTTTGTGTTAGTGTCTGACTGTGTGTGCTTTTTTTAAAAAAAAAAAAAAAAAAAAAAAAAAGGTTCAATAAAAATATTGTGGGAAAAAAAATTGCTCTGATCTGCGTGAAAATCCTGGACTGTTGAGACATCATGGACGTACCTGCTTCAGCTGCACTGAGTCTGAGATGTTGTCATAGCAAAAAATGATCAGCTGACACAACTCAATCGCCAGGTTAATAACTATATTAGCCACAAAATGTATATTCAAAAGTAAACATTACTGAGTTCAGTATAAGATGTATTTGACAGTTATGATGCATTTTAGGCCAAAACAAACTTGATCTAGCATTAAAAGCAATTAAAATAATGCAGTCACAAAGTTACATGGAAAATGCTTGATTTACTCGATACATATACTGTAGAAATATATATTCTCTGCATCAACAATGTACTATACATGCATTCATGTAGTATTGCACTGACAAACCTCTGAAGTTTTTGCAGATGTCTTTTTATATGTGAAGGTTACCACCATGTGACATAAATGTCTTAAAAATGAGTCATTATTTTCAAGGTCAGCCATTAATGGTTTGTACTATTGACTCTTTTCCCACCAGTGTATTAAAAGACAAAAATAGAAATCATGATGCAAACACATAAGTCACTAAATTGTTTATTACAATCAGCAGCAAATTCCAGATTATTCAGAATGTGCAAAACTCAAACTGTCAGACTGGGTCACTCAGCAGCTGGGATGTGCAGCTCACACTGGTCTCAGATCAGCAGATCTTAGGCCTGCATCTCTGTAAATAGTGACGTAAGGTCCAGTTTGGGGTGGATCGATCGTTTCCCTCTTGCCTAGACAAAAGACAGAAATGTGTGGAGGTTAAATAAATGAAGTTTAAAACATATTTGGGAAATACACTTGTTACTAAAAGCCAATGGTGGAATGTGAATGAATGAATCTTTATTTCGGATAGATTAAAAGAAAATACAATAATATAACAAAGGGGGGAAAAAAATTAATAAGGTCGAATTAAACAATAACTCCCTCTGATTATACAAGTTCAGCATAGGTTATCAGAAAGGGTGATTGGCTGAAGATGCAGCTTCTATTGCCACCCATATTCCATCCAAGAATTCAAATGAAAACCAAACAGCAGCGATTCCAATTCCCAATGTGACAAAAAGGTACTTCGTTTGTTGTATATTAACCACAATTTTCATATATAGCTGCACCTGATGTAAAGTCGATTTTACAAGGGCTGGGTTGCATTTAAAGTCATCTGCTTTTACTGTGGCCATCAGCAATCCGAATGAATTAATACATCAGTGGAATGGAATCTAGTACTTTAACTTTTTTTTTTTTTTTTTTTTTTTTTTTTTTTTGTTACTTATTTGTACCCGTAGGTAGACTAGGTTTGCAGTCTGGTGACAAGCACCGGCTGCTGGTCGCTGCGTGCGCGAGCGCCCTAAACCTACTTGTTTTTGGTGTGCGGAGGAAACCGGAGAAATCCCGGAGTAAACCCACGCAACACGGGGAGAACATGCAAACTCCACACAGCTCACTGTTGGTCGGGGGCTGGGATCGAACCCACGATCTCATGATCCCCGCGATCCCCCGGCCGAGGGTAAAACTGTGCTTGCCACAGTGCTAAACCACTGCGCCACCGTGCAGCCCACACAGAAACCTAACTGAAGGTGTGCATCACAGATTATGGAGTCGCTCAGTCAAAATATGGAGTTTTTATCAATAAAAGTTTTGTCACTTCCCTATAAAAGCAAAGGATTTCAGTACTTTCCACAGTGGCGACGTCCGTTGTTGAGCGGGCTGATTCCCTCCTGCCTAGACGAACAATAGAAATGGATGGTGTTTAGTTTTTTCAAGCAAGTTCAACACTTATACAGGCACATCTCAAAAATTAGAATATCATGAAAAAGTTCAATATTTTTGTCTCTCATTCAGAAAGTGAAACCCATATATAGATTCATTACAGGGACAGTGTTATATTGAAAGTGTTTATTTTAATATTGATGATTATGGCTACAGCCCATATTAACCAACAACTCATCGGCCCACATTTCTATTTAAAAACTATTTTTAAAGTTTATGTAATATTCTAATTTTTTGCCAAATGGAATTTGGGGTTTTCAGGGGCTATACGCATAATCACCCAAATTAAATAAATAAATGCTTGAAATATATCATGGTCTGTGTAATGAATGATATAATATATGATTTTCTCTTTCTGACGCTTTAGAAAATTATATGAATGACTTTATAAATCACTGGTTTGAAAAGCCCTTTTATATTGTTGAGATTTCGGCTCCTGTGATGTCACCAGTATCCACTATAACAGGGAAGCTAACCCTGGCATGTGGAAACACATTCTAGCATTAAATTGCACACAATTTAATGCAAACAAAACCAGGACTATAACCCAGGATTGATATATTTCAGCGTATTGCTCTTACAAGCAAATGTATTAGGAGAAAACAAGCGTGAATCAACCGTGGGTTTTATCTACGCTACTAGCCAAAACTCGTTAGCTAAAACAGTTAGCCAGCAAAAAAACGGCATTAAATTGCACACAATTTAATGCGCAGCACCAAGTGCAATACAAAACAAAAACCAGGACTTATAACCAGGATTGATTATATGTCATCTTTTCCTCTCACAAGCGAATATTTAGGAGAAAACAAGCGCGAATCAACAGTTGGTATTATCTAGCTACTAGCCAAAATTCGTTAGCTACAACGAGTTAGCCAGCACAGAACGGGGGCTGTATGGGCTCAAAAGTGAGCTTACCACCAACAGAAAAATAAGCAAACAGATGCACAATATTACAAATCAATCACCAATGATGGTTCTCTCAACTTCGTATTCAGCTTGTCAGTAGTACGGTTCTATTCTGCGCAGTCATCTGTACGGTCCGGATCACTCTTCTGACTGTGTATCTTCCAGCAAGCAGAGAAAACCCGCACCTCTTCGTTGGACCACGGTGTAGATTTCCGTAAAACCTAACCTACAACGCTGTCTCTATTAATATTCATATTCACTCCGTGACCGATTACAAATGGCGATCGTGCAGCTTCACCAGAAAACTGAAAACGGACGCTCTCTGTGACGTTACCGCGCTGACCAATCAGCGGCTAGCAGTCGATTGACGAAAAATCACACCTCGCTTTTTCTCGCTTGTCCCCTGCCCCTAAACTGGCACGAAAATCGTATCGGTTAAAGCGTGTAGGGTACTGTGGAAAGAGCGAGAAACTGAGTAAAGTAAAAGTAAGTAAAGCTAAGGTGATACTTGTGGAAAAAGTGCCTTTAGAGACTCCATTTGTTCTACTGGGGGGACTTCAATGCGCACGTGGGCAATGAAAGTGAAACCTGGAGGGGGGGTGATTGGGAGGAACGGACTGCCCGATCTGAACCCGAGTGGTGTTCAGTTATTGGACTTCTGTGCTAACCACAGTTTGTCCATAACGAACACCATGTTCAAGCATAAGGGTATCCATATGTGCACCTGGCACCAGGACACCCTAGATCGCAGGTGGATGATTGATTTTGTTATCGTGTCATCAGACCTGCAACCGTATGTCTTGGACACTCGAGTAAAGAGAGGTGCAGAGCTGTCATGCCATTCAGACCTGGTAGACCCAAACGTATAGTGAGGGTGTGCTGGGAACATCTGGCTGAGACCCCTGTCCGGGAGGTCTTCAACTCCCACCTCTGGAAGAACTTCAACCACATTTCGAGGGAGTCTGGAGACATGGAGTCTTAATGGGCCATGTTCTCCACCTCCATTGTTGAAGCAGCTGCCCAGAGCTGCGGCTGCAAGATTGTCTGCGCATCTCGTGGTGGCAACCCCCGAACCATGTGGTGGACACCAGTGGTGAAGGGGGCCATTAAGCTGAAGGAGTCCTATCAAGTTTTGTTGGCTTGTGGGACTCTCAAAGCTGCTGAGGTGTACCGGCAGGCCAAGCAGAGTGCAGCTCGGGCGGTTGCTGCAGAAAAAACCCGGGTATGGGAGGAGCTCAGTGAGGCCATAGAACAAGACTTTCGATCAGCCTTGAAGAGATTCTGGCAAACTGTCTGGCAGCTCAGGAGGGGGAAGCAGCCTCCTGTCCACACTGTGTATGGTGCGGATGGGGCGCTGCAGACTTCGACTGGGGATATTATCGGGCGGTGGAAGGAATACTTTGAGGATCTCCTCAGTCTCACTGATACGCCTTCCACAGAGGAAGCAGGGCTTGTGGACGACAGGGCTTGGGACGACTCGCCCATCACAGGGGCTTAGGTCGCCAGTGTGGTTAAAAATCTCTTTGGTGGCCGGGCCCTGGGGGTGGACGAGATTCAACCTGAGTACCTCAAGGCCCTGGATGTTGTAGGGCTGTCATGGTTGACACACTTGTGCAACATTGCGTGGAGGTCGGGGACAGTGCCTTTTGCATGGCAAACCGGGGTGGTAATTCCTCTCTTCAAAAAAGGGGACCGGAGGGTGTGCTTCAGCTTTAGAGGGATCACACTCCTCAGCCTCCCTGGGAATGTCTATGCCAAGGTACTGGAGAGGAGAGTTCGGCCGTTGGTCGAACCTCGGATTCAGGAGGAGCAATGTGGTTTCTTGTCTGGCCGTGGCAATCGGACCAGCTCTTACCCTCTCGAGAATCCTCGAAGGCTCGTGGGAGTTTGCCCAACCAGTTTACATGTGTTTTGTGGACTTGGAGAAGGCATTTGACCACATCCCTCATGTTTTTTTTGTGGTGGGGGTGCTTTGGGAGTATGGGGTATTGGGCTTGTTGTTACGAGCTATTCGGTTTCCTGTACGACCATGTGAGAGTTGTGAGGGTTTAGTTCGTATTGCCAGCAATTGGTCGGACTCATTCCCAAGTGAGAGTTGGACTCCGCCAGGGCTGCCCTATGTCACCGATCCTTTTCCTGGCACAGCCAGGGAAAGGAGCTTGACATGCTTGGTGACCACAGGATATCATCTCTGTTGTTTGCAGATGATGTGTCCTGCTGGCTTCATCCAGCAATGACCTTACAGGTCTTACTGGGATGGTTTGCCGCTGAGTGTGAAGTGGCTGGGAATGAGAAATCAGTACCTCCAAGTCCATGGTCCTCAGCCAGAAAAGGTGGATTGTCCTCTCCGGGTTGGGGACAGCTCCTGCCCCCAAGTGGAGGAGGTTATGTAACTTGGGGTCTTATTCACGAAGTGAGGGGAGAATGGAGCGAGATTGACAGATGGATCGGAGTAGCATCTGCAGTGATGCAGACATTGTTCTGGTCTGTTGTGGTAAAGAGGGAGCTGAGCTCTTAAGGCAAAGCTGTCAATTTACCAGTCAATCTATGTCCCTACCTTCACCTGTGGTCATGAGCTTTGGGTAATGACCGAAAGAACGAGATCGCGGATACAAGCGGCTTAATTGGGCTTTCTTCGTAGGATCACTGGACTCCCCTCAGTGATGGGGTGAGGAGCTCAGTCATCTGGGAGAGGGTCAGAGTAGAACCGCTGCTCTTCCACATTGAAAGGAGCCAGTTGAGGTGGTATGGGCATCTGATCGGGATGCCTCCTTGACGCCTCCCACTTGAGGTGTTTGGGCACATCCCTCTTGGAGGAGACCCTGGGACAGACCCAGGACTCGGTGGAGAGACTATTGGCTCTTTTCCATAGTTACAGTTCTTTTTTACTTGTTTCGATTTTCCACTACTTGTTTCTCCCTGGGTTGTTGATCCATTACAACCCTGTAAAGCCGCGTAAACTCGGTAGTGGGCGGGATTGAGGTGGCGCCACACTCTGCTGACGTCAAGCACACGACCGAATCCTTCACAACAAAGAAAATGGCGGATTACGAGCGGAGGATTTCCACGTTACTTCTTCTCTGGCTTTTGAACACAATAAATGAATGTTTTTAACCGGAGAAGAGAGTTTTACAGGAGAAGACGACGTGCATTGAGAGAACACACGTTGGAGCAGTACCAGAGACTCGTTGTTGCCATTGGGGAATATCAAGCAGCGGAATATGAAGCGGAATATGAAGCAGAGAGCTTAATTACCCAGCACATCAGGCACACGAGCAAACAGTTTTTGGTAATTTAATGCTTTCTATTGTCATTTTGTCGTCATGTCATTGTTGTGTACAGCATTTTGATGTCGCCAGGTTATCAGTATTAATATGTATGCTGTGTGTGTGTGTTTTAGTTGGCTGCGTTGTTGCAAAATCAACGCTGCAGACCATGGACCTGGGCAGTAAACCGTAGCTCGCAGTGGTGGGAGAATATTGTCCCCGGCTTCTCAAGCACACAGTGGTTGCAGAACTTCTGGATGTCCGAGGACACTTTCACCTACTTGTGCCACAAATTGCGTCCATGCATGGAGCCTCATTCATGTGCATACATATGTCAAAACGTTTGTTTTTTAAATAAAATTTGGTGCACTTTTCATCTACATCTCCTCTGTTGTTCATAACGGTTAACTGTTAAGGGACAGCTAATTAAATGCTAAAACCTTGTAATTGACCTTGGAATTATATGTGGATACTTGTTGTATTTCCAATTAATCATAGCCCTATTTTACTTACAAAATAATTTAAATTACTTTAAAAAAAAAAAGCCAATTCAGCTGTAGTAAAATTCTTGTTTTTGTGTATCATTTTCCCATTGATAGTTATTTTTAAGGGATATGTGTTCAGGGATGGGAAATTACACGCTAAAACACCGTAGAAAATGACTGCAGAAAAATGCAGCAGCTGAACAACTCCCTTTTGGTTTGATTGAATTGCCAATTGACCTTGGAATTATATGTGGAAACTTGTTATATTTCCAGTTAATCCTAGCCCACTTTTACTTACAAAATAATTTTAAAGAAAGGCAATCCAACTGTAGCACCATTTTGCATGTTGAGTGTCATTTGAGTACCATTTTCCAATCTATTGATATTTATAAGGGATATGTATTCAGGGATGGGTAATTACACGTTAAAACACCTTAGAAAATCACTGCAAAAAAAAAAAAACAGCAGCTAGACAACTCACTTTGGGTTTGATGGAATTGTCAATGGACCACGAAATTTCTAATGAAACTTTTGTTATTCCTATTAAATACTGTGACATTGTCAGACTGGCCAACACCAAATTATAATTTTATTTTTCAAACCTATGACACTTTGGATCTATTGAATCAGAAAATCATAGGTTTATCGTATTCATGTCAACGTTTACAACTACAAAACTGTTATGTTTGGGTTTACATGTATGGGTATTTTCCCTTTATATTATACTAGACTCCTTATAATGTATTGAAATTCTCTGAATTTGGAATGACGATAGAACATTCAATTCACATGTACTTACCTTTTACCTACTTCGACTTTTACCTTCATCAGTGTCTACTGCTGAATGTAAAGTACACCTGTGCCTCTGCTTACAATTGAACTTGAACACTGTACACAATTTAGAGAAATGTATACAGCCGTGATAATTTTTATTAACTTTAACAATAACAATTACATTACCTTTAAAAATCGTGACACCTTTATGGATGAACAGCGGCATTTGGCTAATATGAGGCAATGGAATGTGTATGTAATTATTCGCCTTTCTCATTTAGTTATAACAGACAAACCACACTTTTATCCAAAAAAAGTAACAATTTAATAACATTAGAAATACGTAACAAACTAATAGTTTTTTGAATGCAAAAGATGCAATAGACTTACACAATGGTCCCCTCCGGCATACAACTAGGAACATACCGGTCGCTATGGAGGGTGAGAATATGTATGGGCACATAATCATACCATGTAGGATAACTAAGTAGACGGTTATGCTGTTTCATTCCATCTAGCAACAATGCTCTGCACTGTGTGTGTTTATATATTTACATATTTATTCCATCTAGCTACAATGCTCAGCACTGGGTGTGTTTATATTTATATATCTACATATTATTCCATCTAGCTACATTGCTCCGCACTGTGTGTGTTTATATACTTGCATATTTATTCCACCTAGCTGCAATGCTCCGTACTGTGGGTGTTTATATATCTACATATTTATTCCATCTAGCTACAATGCTCTGCACTGTGTGTTCATATATTCATATATTTATTCCATCCAGCTACAATGCTCTGCACTGTGTGTCTGTGTGTGTGTGTGTATATATATATATTTTATAGTAATATGTACATATGTATATTAGCTGCTCTTGCTTGCTTGTTTTTTTCTTGCCTTCTGATTGTTGCTCTGAGTGTTGCTATCCCTGTGCTGTTGCAATCCTGGAATTTCCCCGTTGTGGGACTAATAAAGGCTTATCTTATCTTATCTTAATATTCCCAAAACATGTTTAAAAACGGGGATTTTTCAGTACTTCGACCAGACTGCCAAAATGGTTTAGGAAAACTGTTGAAAGAAGTCGTCTCTGTCAGCTCATCCCTTCTGAATGCTTCTTCCTTCTCCTGGGCTGACTGCAGGTTTGCTGCAAGCATTCGTAGCTCCTGATGGTGTCTTTCGCGCTGTTCGTGGAGCCGTTCGTGGAGCTGTTGATGCTGTTCGAGCATCCTATCATGGGCCAGCATCTCAGGTTGTTATGAAAACACCCCTGCATCTAGTTTTTTTTTAAACGTACAAAGACATTTTAAATTCCTTATTATGCGTCTAAAGAAAATAACAATAATCACATTAAAAAAACTGGGTGGTCAGTTTCAGTGTTTTGCCTTACCAGAACTTGCCCGGGACATGACGGTTACTGATGGAGCTGCCGATATTGCGGACAATGGTCTCGACACCGATTCTGGCCCCCAGACAGACCCCGGAGTGATTCTAGAAGGAAAATGCACACAATAAAGCTCACCATCAAAGTACAACATGTACAGAAAACACCAAACTTTTTAACCAGAATACAATAATAAGCTTCTTTCAGCGTTTGGTTTAAGTGAATACAGTGATCCCTCACTTATCGCGGTTAATGGGTTCCAGAACCGACTGCGAAAAGTGAAAAAACCGCGAAGTAGCGTCACCCCTAATGACGCCATCCATAAATAATACGTACGTTCATTCTCCCACTCTCTCTCTCTCATATGATACGTGTGTGTGTACGTGTACATACATACGTAGATGTAAACAAAGTGTACATAAATATGTTTTTAGAACTCTTTTATTCTTATAAATAATTAATAAATATTCGTTGCAGTGGTTTAGATCTTATTTATCTGATAGGTTCCAGTTTGTTCATGTAAATGATGAGTTTTCTCTCAGCTCAAAGCTTAGTCATGGAGTTCCACAGGGATCTGTGCTTGGCCCTACTCTTTTTAGTTTATATATGCTTCCGTTAGGCAACATTATTAGAAAGCACTGTATACATTTTCACTGTTATGCAGATGACACACAATTATACCTGTCAATGAAGCCAGATGATACTAATCAATTAGCCAAGTTAGAAGCCTGTCTTAAGGAAATCAAAGCTTGGATGACTTGTAATTTCCTGCTATTAAATTCAGATAAGACTGAAGTCATTCTTGTTGGTCCAAAAAACCTTAGAAATTCCTTTCCAAATCAAACTTTCAGTTTGGATGCAGTTACTCTTTCTCTTAATAGCTCTGTGAGGAACCTTGGAGTTATTTTTGATCAGGATTTGTCCTTCAATTCACATATTAAATTTGTTTCTAAGACTGCCTTCTATCATTTGCGTAATATTGCCAAGATTAGGAGCATCTTGTCTCAGAGTGATGCTGAGAAGCTGATCCACGCTTTTGTTAGCTCGAGATTAGATTATTGTAATTCTTTATTATCAGGCTGTCCTAAAACATCTTTAAAAAGTCTTCAGCTGATCCAAAATGCTGCAGCAAGAGTTTTAACAGGTACTAGAAAGAGAGATCATATCTCTCCGGTTCTGGCCTCCCTTCATTGGCTTCCCATAGAGTTTAGAATTAAGTTTAAAATCCTTCTTCTTACTTACAAAGCTCTAAACAATCAGGCTCCTTTTTATTTAAAAGATCTGATACTACCGTATCATCCTAACAGAGCACTACGCTCCCAAAATGCAGGTTTACTTGTAATACCTAGAATCTCCAAAAGTACAATGGGAGGCAGAGCCTTCAGTTATCAAGCTCCTCTCCTGTGGAATCAGCTGCCAATCTGGATTCGGGAGTCAGACTCGATCTCTGTTTTTAAGAATAGGGCTAAAACCTACCTTTTTGATATAGCCTACAATTAGGGAGGGATCATGTGTTTCTGAACCCTCCCTTAGTTATGCTGCTAATAGGTTTAGTCAGCCGGGGGACCTCCAGTAATGCACTGGGCCTCACTCCTTTCCTCACTCTCTATGAAATATATATATTTTTTTTTTTTTTGCTGGTCATTAACATTTGTTTGTTCTCTCCCATAGATTGAGTCCCCACCGTGCTGTTTGCTCTCTACATGTCTGTTCTTTTCTTCTTCTCTGTCCCCTCACCCCCCAGCCAGTCGCAGCAGATGACTGCCCCTCCCTGAGCCTGGTTCTGCTGGAGGTTTCTTCCTGTTAAAAGGGAGTTTTTCCTCTCCACCGTCGCCAAGTGCTTGCTCACAGGGGATCGCCTGATTGCTGGGGTCTTTCTGCAACTGTGGGGGTCCTCCCTACAGTTGATAGTGCTATGAGATGACTGTTGTTGTGAAATGGCGCTATATAAATAAAGTTGAATTGAATTGAATTGAATTATAACAAGATACGTAACTCAAGATGAAAATGATTTACTGCACAGGTTAATGAGAGCTTTACTGCTCCTCAGGTGACGCCTCATCGTGAGGTGCTGGAGGCGCAGGATCATCGAGGGCAGCTTCCGATAGAGCTGAAGCTGCAGGAGGCGGCATAGTGGCTCGACGGGAAGACTATTTCGCACAAAATGGCACAAGAGAACAGCAAAAAGTTCCACGCGGCGAGACTAAGTAACACGAGCGATAAAAAGCAATGAATGCGGTCTTCCTTCCCTTCATGGGTGCTTGGCAGGGAGAGGAGGTGGGTGAAACGTCTCGGCCAATCAGCTTGCGGGGTGAAACGTCTCGGCCAATCAGCTTGCGAGATTTCCGAGCCGAGCAAACACGAGAACAGCGAACAGAGAGTTGTGCTGCTCTCCGTGTTGACACCTGATGGTCTAATGTAGTCTCCCTGCCTTCTGCTAGCGCCCGCCCATTATTTCTCAATTTTGAATTTTTGATGAATATTTTTGAAAAATCCGCGATGCACTGAGGGGGCGAAAGGTGAAGCGCGAAGTAGCGAGGGATCACTGTACTGAAAAAAAAGCGTGAAGCTGCTACCTCACAGCAAGCTGCGGAGGTAGCCGGATATTAGCTGGCTAACCATCATCACTAACCATTGCCCACAATCGAAAAAATTTCTTTATTGCTTAAAAGAAGTGAGCTTTTGACCGAAAGGACAAATTGGCGAAAAGACAGACAATATTAAAACAACACTCACCGTCAACGTTTTCCAATTGCGTGGCCGTGTCGAGCACATTGTCTCTGCCATTGCTAGCAGGCCGATGTCCGTATATATGGCGTCCATCTGCTCGTACCATTTCCACTCCTATCTACTCGCACCACTGCGTCCGTTTAAGAAGGACAGAAAAGTCCGCACCTCCTCGTTTGTCCATGGAATAAACTTGCGCGTGGACATCGTTAACACAGTTGTGAAGCCGCTCACCGTGGTTACTCGCTGAAATTACAAATGGCGGTCGTGTAGCTTCAACAGAAAACAGAAAACTGACGCTTTTGTGACGTTACGCCCTGACCAATCAGCAGCTAGCAGTCGATTGACGTCAAATCACACCTCGCTTTTCGCTCGGTTATACCCTGCCCTTTAACTGGCACGAAAATCGTATCGGTTAAAGCGGGTAGGGTATTGTGGAAAGAGCAAGAAACTGAATAAAGTAGAAGTAAGTAAAGCTAAGGTGATACTTGTGGAAAAGTGCCTTATGTCTCCCAGCTGGTCTGGGAACGCCTTGGTATCCTCACTGAAGAGCTGGAGCAGGTGGCTGGGGAGAGGGAAGTCTGGGCTTCTCTGCTTGAACTGTTGCCTCCGCGACCCGGACCTCTGGAAAAGCGGTAGAAGATGAATGGATTGAAACAACCAAAAAAAATGAGAAATCAGGAAGGGGACAAACACTTTGTCACACCACTGTACATCCTCTTCAGTCTTCTTGGCTCACAGACTTATTACTTTTTTAACATTTCTGTGATTTAATTTTTTGGGACATTGCATATTAATTAACACTTTAATTCAATTCAGTTCCATTCAGTTTTATTTATATAGTGCCAAATCACAAAACAGGTTATCTCAAGGCACTTCACAAAAAAAAAAAAGAGAGAGAGAGGCCTAAGCGTGGCGTAAACCCAAAGAGTGGGTTTAAGCCACACTCTCAAATTTATAGAACCCAGCAGAGACCCCTAAGAGCAAGCACTGCGGCCATACAGGCGAGGAAAAACTTCCCTTTAACTGGCAGAAACCTCAAGCGGAACCAAAGCTCATAGAGGACGGGCATCTGTCTCGACCGGCTGGGTTGAAAAAAAGAGGTAAAAAGTCGGAGGCCTGGCAGTAGCTACATTCTAAACAAACGTAACAAATACAATTCAACATTAACATTAAAAGCCACTTCCGGTTATGGCTGCCACGTAGGACGGACGTGTCTCGCTCTGCTCTGCTCCTGGAGAAAAAAATCGGCAAATAACTCTCTCATTTGGGACAGAACGTATCCCAGCATTTGGGCGAGGATATGTCGGCGAAGCCTAAGGCTGGAAAACCAGGAAAAGGAAAAAGCGAGCCGCCGAAACAGTCCAAATTAACGGACTTTCAGGTCTGTGACGCAGCAAACAAAACTCCATATATGGCGGAGGAGGCTGGCAACGGTGCGATTTCTGCGGGGAATGGCGCAGATGCGCTGATGGCTGCCATGAGTTCAATGAGAGCGGACTTTTCCTCTAGATTTGATGGGATTATGACAGCGTTGGAAGGAATAAGAAAGGAATTGGGTGACTGTGTAGAACGAACTGCGCAGATGGAGCTCCGTCTCGCTAGTGCTGAAGATGACGTCACCCGTCTTCAATTAAAGGTGCGCACTTTGGAAAAAAAAAATAAATCTCTGGAAGATAATATTTTGGATTTGGAATCTCGGTCGAGACAGAATAATTTGAGGCTGGTGGGTCTTCCAGAGGAATCAGAAGGTCGGGACGTATGTTCCTTTCTGGAAAAGTGGATTCCGGAGGTGCTGGGCAGCGAGGAGTTGCAATCAGCAGTGGTTCTGGAAAAAGCACATCGTATTGGCCCACGGAGAGATAAGGGACCGCCGAGGACCTTAATTATGAAGTTTCTTAGCAACAGAGACAGGATGAAGATCTTCAACGCTGCACGTGCTAAAGGAGAGATTAAACACCAGGACCAGCAGGTGCGGTTCTACCCAGATTTGGCCACAGGAATCCAGCAATTGAGGAAGCAGTTTGATCCCGTACGTAAGGAGCTGCGCAACCTTAGGATTCGTCATGGTGTAATCTATCCTGCGAGACTGCTGACCACGTATGAGGGCAGAACCCACATCTTCAAGACCCCAGAGGAGGCGCAGGAGTTCATCAAGAAGATCAAAGAAGAAGAAGAGACTGGTGGGAGCTAAGCATGAACAAAATATAAGGTAGAATAATAAGCATTTGCACAGGCATCTGACTGACTTGAAGTAAATAGTAAGTTTACAAAATATAGATTGTATTATATATTAAAAAAACAAAACAAAAACAAAACAAACAAACAAAAAAAAAAACTATGATGTACAAAGTTGTTAAAAATTTTGGAGTTAAGTTGGAAAACTACAGAGGAGAGTTAATGTTACGTCATTAAAAGCAGTAGAGTTAGGGTGATTGGGAGGATGAAGAAGGAGTGGCTTAGGCTGTTCCCCGTGGGTGTGGAACGGTCGATGGCTATATCGGGAGACAGAATTTTTCTTTTGATTTTGGGGGGTTTGCCACAAGTGTGGGAAGGGGAAATTTGTTTGTGTGTAGTTTGTAGGATGAATGTTCAACCACTCATGTTTTTGCTTCTCTGTATGAGCATGTTTACACTGCAAGGTAATCCCAAACTCTCTATTGATCATGGACCAAAGTGTTAATCTTAATTTAACTTCATGGAATTGCAGAGGTCTACAAAATTTAAAAAAACTTAAACAAGTTATGAATAAAATAAAGGACATGGGTTCAAGAATTGTGTTTTTACAAGAAACTCATCTGATAGAGGAGGATGTTTAAAAGAATTAGGAGTAGATGGCAGGGAAGTGTATTCACCTCTTCATTTTCATCCCGAGCCAGGGGAGTTATGACTCTCATACATAAATCAGTTCCTTTTCAAGTGAAAAATGTAATTGGAGACAAATTTGGAAGATATGTAATCATTCAAGGTTCTTTGCTATTAGAAAATATAAATCTTGTGAACTTATATGGTCCCAATATAGATGATCAGAAGTTCTTTGCTAATTTATTTCTCATCTTATCATCACTTACAGGGCAACATATAATAGCAGGGGATTTTAATTGTACATTGAATCCAGGTGTGGATAGATCAACAGGACTGGATTGTACGCACATTGGATGTAGGATGACTATTAATCATTTTATGAAAGAATTGAGATTGTTAGATATATGGAGAGAAATGAAACCACAAGTTAAAGCCTATTCTTGTTATTCCAGTACCTACAAGACATTCTCACGTATTGATTATTTTTTGATTTCCACAGAATTAAGGTCCAAGATTCAAAACTGCTTTTATGATAACATCGTGATCTCTGATCATGCACCCTGTTGTCTAATATATGTAGATAAAAAATTGACAAAGGAATCAGGTAGATGGCAATTTCAGCATAAATGGCTTCAGGATGAGGAATTTGTCAAGTATATAGAAAAACAGATAGACGAGTTCTTTGACATCAATACTACACAAACATCAGCATGTGTAAAGTGGGAGGCTTTCAAAGCTTTTATTAGGGGACATATTATTAGTTATACAGGATCAAAATCTAAGAAGACTCGAGAGGAGAGAGCTAAATTGGAACATAAAATAAAAAATCTTCAGGAAAAAGTGTATGCAGGAAGTGACCCAAGGTTGGAGAATGAATTACTGATTTTGAGAGCTGAATACGACAAAAAATCAGCGAATAGAGCTGCCTCGAGTCTTCTAAGATTGAAACAATCTTTTTATGAACAAGGTGAAAAATCAGGAAAATTATTAGCATGGCAGATTAAACAATTGGAAATTAAAACACCAATTACCAGTATTATAAGTAACGGACAGGTAGTTATAGATCCTTTAGAAATTAATAGAGCCTTTAGAGATTACTATGAAAAATTATATGATACCAAAAATGAACCTGATTTAACAAAACTAAATGGGTTTTTGAACGAACTATCTATACCGTGTATTCCAAATGAAAACAGGGAGATATTGGAGTCTAAAATTAATCAAGAAGAAGTTGGGCTAGCCATTGATAATATGAAATCAGGAAAAAGTGCAGGACCAGATGGTCTTCCAGTTGACCTTTATAAAAAATTTAAGAATAAATTAATAAAACCTTTTTTGGAAATGGTTTTAGAAGCATTTCAAAATAATAATTTACCATCATACATAAATAATGCCTTAATTATACTGCTGCCAAAACCAGGTAAGCCCTCTAATAAATGTGAAAATATGAGACCAATAAGCCTATTAAACGCCGACCTTAAGATAATCTGTAAAATTTTAGCAAGACGAATACAAGAAATTTTACCAAATATTATTAATCGAGATCAGAATGGCTTTATAAAGGGTAGACAAGGCTTCCATAATGTAAGAAGATTATTTAATATTATTTATTTTAATAAAGAAGCACCGGATACAGCTCTCCTATCATTGGACGCCGAAAAGGCCTTTGATAGAGTTGAATGGCCCTTTCTTTTTGAAGTCCTACAAAGGTTTGGACTTGGAAATAATTTCATAAAATGGGTTCAAATAATATACAATAATGCTACAGCAGAAATCCTAACAAATAACAATATTTCAAAACCAATAAAAATCAATAGAGGATGTCGACAAGGCTGTCCACTTTCACCTTTACTGTTTACTATGGCAATTGAACCTTTAGCGATAGCGATACGTTTACATTCACAAATATATGGAATTAAAGTTGGACCAACAGAACATAAAATCTCCCTGTACGCCGATGATATAATTTTGTTTATGTCGAATCTAAAAAAATCAATTCCAACCTTGTTGAATTTAATAAAGAATTTTGGGGAAATATCAGGATATAAAATAAATAAAACTAAATCTTCAATATTAATGCTAAATGAGACCCAGAGAAATTACCCAGCCCCTGAGGTAAATCAATTCAATGTTGTAAATCAGTTTAAATATTTAGGAATCCAAATTATGCCTAAGCTAGAATCAGTCGCCAGTGTCAACTATGAAGCCTTAATGTCAGATATCAGTGAGTTAACTCAGAGATGGATGTCACTACCAATGTCGATGATCGGGAGAATCAATATACTTAAAAGTAATATTTTACCTAAAATACTTTATTTATTTCAATACATTCCCTTATCACCACCTTTAGATCTATTCTCAAGAATAAAAAAAAAGTTAGTGGAATTTATATGGAACAACAGGAGGGCTAGATTACGTTTGTCTTTATTATATTTACCATTTGATCGTGGAGGTCTGAAATGTCCAAATTTTATGTTGTATTATTGGTCGGCACAACTGAGGTCTATGACATATTATTTTTCATCAAATGATCTCCTCACTGGACTGAAATGGAATCATACAATTTACCTTTACCTCTTCCCATATTCATATACTCAGATTCGGCAAAAAATTACAAAAACAAGTTAAAAATCCATTTGTAAAGCATATGATCAAAATATGGTGTGAAGCTAAAAACTATTTAAAAGAACCACAGTTATTGTCACAATTTAGTCCAATATGGGGTAATCAATATTTTAAACCAGGGAGAGCGGACGCTGTATTTAAAGTATGGAATTTAAAAGGGATACAAAAGATTCAGGATTTATATTTGCCATGTGCAGACAACATAATGTCTTTTGAAGAGCTGAGGATCAAATTTAATCTCAATAGAACACATTTTTTTAAATATCTTCAACTTAGAAACTTTATTCGATCAAATCAAAATAAAGCTCTCACTCGACCTATTTATTCATCCTTGGAAAAAATGATGATGAAAGATAGTAAAAGAAAGGGTATTATTTCAGAGTTTTATAACTCATTGACACTATCTTCAAGTGAAAATTCACTGAAAAGATTAAACTACTGGAAAGAAGATCTGCAAATTGAAATTCAGAGGAACAATGGGAATTGGCTTGTACAGAAGCTCAAACCAAATCAATAAATGCACGCCTTAAATTGATACATTTCAAATGGTTAATGCGGATGTATGTTACACCGGAGGAGTTAAATAGATATAACAAAAATATACCAGATACATGCACAAATGCATGGAAAGTAAAGGAACCCTATTTCATTGTTTATGGGAATGTAGATTAATAAGAATGTTTTGGGAAGAGGTGAGGGTAACAATTGAAAAAATAATCTCAAAACAAATCATATTGAATCCTAAACTGTTTTTGTTGGGGTCTGTACCCAGAAAAGCATAATTTTAATAAAAGTGAAAGAACATTCATAGACCTCAGTTTGCTTAATGCCAAAAAATGTATTGCACTATTATGGAAAAAGACTCATAGACCAGATGTGACTCAGTGGTTAAGACAGATGTTAACAAACCTTCCATTAGAAAGAATAACATATATACTAAAATCAAAGGAAATTGTGTTTGAGAATATATGGAGACCTTTTATTGATTATGTAAAAATTTAAACATAACTCTTGAAGAAGAAGGTGAATGATGTGTGTGGACCTTGTAAATTCCAAACTGGTGAACATAATATGTATACTTATGTATTGGATTGTCTAGACTAAACAGAGGAGCATTGTTGAAGACTTGATTATGTTGGTGGTTGTTGGTGTTTTTAGTGGCATTTTTTTTTTTTGTAGTACTTTAGTGTTAGTGTTTGATTGTTTGTATCATGTTTGTTAAAAAAAAAAAAAAAAAAAGGTTTCAATAAAGATATTGTGGAAAAAAAAAACATTAAAAGCCAGACCTTCTAGTATCAAGCTGGGTTAGGCTGCACATGCAAGTGAAGGCCAGGCAGTGGCAACATTTTTATCTGTAGGCCTTATCAAGGAGAAAAGATTTCAACCTACTCTTGAATAGAGAATGTCTGCCTCCTGAACTGAACTGGGACGATGGTTCCACAGGATTGGAGCTTGATAACTGAAAGCTCTACCTTCCAAACTACTTCTAGAGACTTTGGGGACCACCAGTAGTTTGGATTTTTGGGAGCGCAGAGCTCTGGTTGGATGATAGGGAACTATGTGTTCTTGCAGGTAAGAAGGAGCCATACCATTAAGGGCTTTATAAGTTGGGAGCAATACCTTAAATTCAATTTTGTATTTTATTGGAAGCCAATGTAAAGAAGCTAAAACTGGGGTAATGTGATCTCTTCTCCCTGTTCTCATCAGGATATGTGCAGCTGCATTCTGAATGATTTAGAGAAACTTTATGGACTTATTAGGACACCCTGATAAAAGTGAATTACAGTAGTCTAGCCTAGAGGTGATAAAGGTGTGGATAAGTTTCTCTGCATCTTTATGAGACAGGATGGACCTAATTTTAGAAATATTATGCAGATGGAAGAAGGCAGTCTTAATGGTTTGCTGAATATGAGAATTCAAAGACCATATCTTGGTCAAAGACAACTCCAAGATTCCTAATGGAAAACTTAGAAGCCCAGTGCAATGCCATCTAGTGTTGTTATCTTACTAGAAAGAGTACTTCTAGCATGTTTGGGGCCAAGAACAATGACTTCAGTTTTATGTGTATTCAGCAATAGAAAGTTGTAGTTAATCCAGGATTTAATATCCTTAAGACACTCCTGGAGTGAACCCAAATGGCTGGGATCATCTGGACTGAGGGATAAATATAATTGTGTTGTCAGCGTAACAATGAAAATGAATTAGAGTGCTTCCTCATAATGCCTCCCAAAGGCAGCATGTATAATGTAAACAGTACTGGTCCAAGTACTGATCCCTGCGGAACTCCATAGCTATCCGGTGTTCTGGATAGAGGACTTGTTATGGACATGGACGAAACTGGGAACGATTCTGATAAATAAGACTGGAGCCATCTTGTGTTGTTCCTTTCAAACCAATTTGCTGTTCAAGTCTCTGGCAGAATATGGTGGTCAATGGTGTCAAAAGCAGCACTAAGGTCCAGTAAGACAAGGCAGAGACAAGTCCTTTGTCAAATGCCATAAAGAGGTCATCATGACTTTCACTCAGGCTGTCTCTGTACTGTGGTGTTTCCTAAAACCTGACTGAACTTTGTCAAATATAGAATTATTTTCTAAAAAAGTGCACAGTTGATTGGCGACTACTTTTTTGAGGATCTTGGAAAGGTAGGGGAGGTTAGATATTGGTCTATAAATGGCCCAAAATCCAGAATCGAGCAAAGATTTTTTTTAAGTAGAGGTTTAATTACTTCCACTTTAAAAGACTGTGGTACATGTCCTGTCAATAGAAACATATTAATGTTCAAAAATGGTGGATTAAACAGAGATAGCGACTCCATCAGGAGTCTGGCAGGGATTGGGTCTAAGAGACAGGTAGTTGGTTTAGAGGCTGACACTATTAAGGCTAGATCAGGAGGACTTAAGAAGAGAAAATTCAGAAAAATGGAGTTCTGAGCCTGTGGACACTGCAGTGTTAGGCAGAGTCTTGGTATTTTTATAAGGGGCTATTTTTTGGAATATTATTCCTGATACTGACAATTTTATCATTAAAAAAATTCAAAAGTCGTCAGCACTAAGAGTTGAAGGAATGTAGGAGTCTCTGGCGTTGTGGCTGTTGGTTAACTGAGCTACAGTGTTAAAAAGAAATCTGTGGTTTTTATTTTCCTCTATCAAGGATGAATAGTGCTGTCGCCTAGCACTACGGAGAGATTTCTTAAAGGCATACCTGCCAACTACTCCGGTTTTGCTGTAATGGTTCCGGTTTTCAAGACCCCATTCCCTGGTTACAGCTTTATTAATCAAAATTACGGTTTTTCACCCTAAAAATTCAGTCAATTTAAATCGTAAAAAAAAACAAAAAACACGGAAAGCAATTCCAAACACGAGATCGCTAGGAATTGTATCTAAATTTAGAACAGAGCAACACGTGATGGCGGCCGGGATAGTCACACTTTTTCAGTACTGAGACAAAGTTGCTGATTTTGCCACTAAAATAACTAACCAACAGCCGAATATCGGATCAACATTTGTGACGCACACGCACAGGCTGAATTTCCACCTTGGTTGAACCAGCTTTTGAAGTAGAATACCCCTTTATTCGCCTTTCACCGTGCTCTGTGAGTAACTGAGTAGCGTTTTCTTTTTCGTGGTTCGCTGCTACGCTTTACCTGAAGCGTTTTGCTAAGCTAACGCTAATCGCTATTGAGGGTATTGAGGTTCTACTCTCGCGCGAAATCCCGGAGAGGCGTGCG
Source organism: Pholidichthys leucotaenia (assembly GCA_020510985.1). NCBI lineage: Eukaryota > Metazoa > Chordata > Actinopteri > Cichliformes > Pholidichthyidae > Pholidichthys > Pholidichthys leucotaenia. The sequence goes on from CM035844.1 coordinate 307,331,420, forward strand.
TACATGCGAGATGTAAACACGATGTAAACTGCTGCAGACGTTCGCACGACTGCACTTCAACCCTGGCAAATGGACATGGATTCGACATCTAAAGGAGACTACATTTTCTATACTGCCTAAGATTCTGAAGAACATGTGCTGTGTAATTGCAAGCCTTGTCATGCTTGGTGTATCATGTAAACACATAAAATATCAGAGCGATTTTGCCGTCATACGCACGTGTCATACAGTGCTAGTATACCCTGCTGATATTTCTAGTCTTCTAGTTACCTCCGCCAAGGAGGTTATGTGATCATCCAGCGTTGGTTTGTCTGTTTTCTTTGTTAGCAAGATAACTCAAAAGTTATGGACGGATTTTCATGAAATTTTCACAGATTGTCAGAAATGGGGTATCCTACAGATGATTAGATTTTGGTGGTGATCCGGCTCACCGTCTGGATCAGGAATTTTTTAAAGGATTCTTTTTTTTTTAATTCAACATTGCGAGATAGGGCCATTTTCCAATATTTTATTTATGATGTTAAACACTGTATGGGGGAACTGTGGTGCTTGGCGGAGGTCTGCGCTCTCCGAGTGCTTTTCTAGTATTCATAATACATCACATCTGGCCTATTCGAAGTTCTATGCAGTGTAAGATAGTCTTTTGAATGCAAATTTAATGAATGAATGAATCTTTATTTCAGATAGATTAAAAGTAAAGATTAAAAGAAAACAGAATAATATAACAAGGCAAAAAAATCCAACAAGGTCAATTAAACAAGAACTCCTCTGATTATACAGTTCAACATAAGTTATCTGAATGGGTGATGGCTGAAGCCGCAGCTTATATTGCCCACCCCTATTCCATCCAAGAATTCAAAGAAAAACAAACAAGAGCGATTACAATTCAGATCAAAGCTAAGACAAAATGTGACAAAAAAACTAAGTAGCAACACAACACAGACTGGATATGACAATTTTTATGTGATTTTACAGTCCATCTTGTATATATGTTTGGAGTATTTCATCCTTTAGTTTTTGTTTAAATTGTCCAAGCGTTGTACATGATTTTAAAGTAGAACTGAACTCACCTTTTTGCCAAAAAAGTAGAATAGCAGATTAATTCCTTATTACCTATTGTATTTTTCAACACATAAAAGAAATTTTTAGGCCGTGCGATGGCCCAAGCTATAATCCGATAAACTTTTGCCTCTGGCTGGCAGTGCCAAACAAACCGGAAGTAGTGCAGACGACACTGCGTGACGTCACGAGTGTGACCCTTATCAAAACAAACAATGGCAGATGATAGCAGTTCCAGCAGTCAAGAACACCAGAGTTTTCAGAGTGAAGAGGCATTCAGGATCGGTGACCAAGACAGAGGAGGATGCAGGAGTGTCAAGTGAACAGGAAGAGAGCGAGGGAGGCATCGAACCGTACAGATTAGAGCCAGAATTTTCGGGGGATTCCGGCACGACTCAGACCGCAGCAGTGATGGGAGGAGAGTCGCTTATTGAATACAGAATGGTGAGTCTTTACTTTGGCATGTTTGGGTGTCAGGGATAAGGAAAATTAACAATCAAAAAAGAAAGGGAAAAAAACCATCAGCATTTTTCCAACTTATTACAGTGATCCCTCACTTATCGCGTTTAATGGGGACCAGAACCGACCGCGAAAAGTGAAAAACGCGAAGTAGCGTCCCCCCCCCCCCCCCAAGGGCGTCACAAGCACTATTTTGCACAAAAAAGCACAAGGGAACAGCGAAAGTGCCACTAAGCAACACGAGCGATAAAGAACAATGAATGCGTTCTTCCTTCGCTGGGTATAGGCGCTCGGCAGGGAGCGAAGCTGGGTAAAACGTCTCGGCCAATCAGCTTGCAAGGTAAAAACGTCTCGGCCAATCAGCTTGCGAGATTCCGAGCGGATGAAGAGGTGGGCGGAGAGGGAGTGGAGCGGTGGTCAGAGAGGTAGATTTTCAGTTGTGCGGGCTCTCCGTGTTGATACCTGATGTTCTAATGTAGAAGGCAGGGAGACTACATTAGAACCATCAGGTATCAACACGGAGAGCCCGCACAACTGAAAATCTACCTCTCTGACCACCGCTCACTCCTCTCCGCCCACCTCTTCACCGCTCGGGAATCTCGCAAGCTGATTGGCCGAGACGTTTTACCCAGCGAAGGAAGACGCATTCATTGTTCTTTATCGCTCGTGTTGCTTAGTGGCACTTTTCGCTGTTCTCTTGTGCCTTTTTGTGCAAAATAGTGCTTGTGACGCCCTTGGGTGGGGGGAGGTGGTGACGCTACTTCGCGGTTTTTTCACTTTTCGCGGTCGGTTTGGTCTCCATTAAACGCGATAAGTGAGGGATCACTGTATATCTACAAACGCATCGCCTTCCGGTCGCTTTTCCTCCCCTTTCTTTTCTTTCGTCACCATGACAGCTTTTCCTTGGCCACCTGAACAGATCTTCCCAGGTGTTGGAAGTGTTTTGTAGTCGACTATCACGACAAAATGCACCAAAAACAACCAGTGTCGACGTGCTCGCAATGGTAAACATGGAGGGACTGTGTCACACTCGTGACGTCACGCGGAAACTCCGGCTGCACTTCGGCGGATTATGTCTGATTTTTTCAGGGCGGGAAATTCAAAATCGCGATTTTCTCCAAGATTCCGGGATTTGTGGAGGGGTAGCCAATGATAATTATCTTTATAATTGTATCGTACTATCACCCAGTGCCGTTTCAATGCCGTTTCAGTTCAGTTCTACTTTAATTCAGGTCCAAAATCGTTCATAATCTGACTCCTTGCACTGAAACCCAGTGTTGCTTGGTGGTAGTTCTCACTGAAGGTTTTTGAAAATATACATGTTCCCCTGAAATGATATTGTTTCTCCCTCTATTTGGAACAACTTTTGGATATTTGCGGCAGTGATAGATTCTTAGCTTTAAAACATTATTACTGCAGTTTTAAAGTCAACCAGATCTTTCCACTTGAGAGCTATTAAATTAAGAAAAAGTGGATTTGTTGGTTCCCTGTAAACAGCTTTGTTTATTATTCTAATAGCTCTCTTCTGAAACATAAAGACTGGATATACTGTATGTTTAATGTATTCCCATATTTCAGTACAATATGTCATGTATGGGAGTATTAATGAATGATACAAAGTATATATGTGGGTTGATTCAGCAAATATTTCGCTCTGTGTAGTATTGCAATTGATTTAGATATTTTACCTTTAATAGTAATTAATATGTGACTTCTATGTCAAATGCTAATATTTGTTTTGACACCTGCGGCCCCTGGACCCCCGGCTAGCTACTAGGCTTTTCAGGTTTGAAAGTTGAAGAAATATGAGGTTGTTAGCTACATTCTAACTCTGATTTAAATGCTAATATTTGTTTGGCAAATATTAGCATTATTATTATTAGCTATTAGAATTATTAGCATTAGCATCGGCCCTGGACCCCGGCTAGCTACTAGGCTTTCAGGTTGAAAAGTTGGCAGGTATGTAAAGGTGATCAGGCTGGCATTCCAGGCTGTGACTTATTGACTCTCGTTGCACTATGTACAGCAGCTCAACCAGACTCACGTCAATCATCAATGTTTTCTTCCTGCATTACCGACTGCACTATATGGTTCTCCACATCTGCTGCTCGCTAATATATTTTTAACTGCTGACCAGTAATTACTCACTCTTATTCTACACTTTATTGCATGTATAGTTTATTTCTTTTATTTTATCAGTGTTTGATGTTGCAGCATTGCACCGAGACAAATTCCTAGTTTGTGTACTACATGAACAATGGCAAAAATCTGATTCTGATTCTGATTCTGACAAGATTCTTCTGTCTTATTTGCACGACAAAGCTTTTCACAGGATCTGACTTTCTGTTTTAACTCAGGAGTGTGGGAGTTGTGACCATGGAGGTAATGTCCTATTTTTAATAGTTTTCTTTTTAAGAAGGGCTATGGAGTCAAGTGTTGTCCTCAGTGAGGCTTCAGTATTATCAACTAAGAGGTCTAATTGTGATGGATTCAAACAGTCAGTGCTGTCCCCTGCTATATTAAGACATGGTAATAGAGTAAGTGCTGAAGGGATTAAGTCTTTAAAGCGAGCCACAGCATTATCAGGTAATAATCTAGGTAATTATATTTCGTGCTTGATGCTGTAAAATCAGATAACTCAAATTTGAAAGTTATCAAATAATGGTCAGTCAGTGTATGGATTTTGAGGAATGACAAGCAGCTCATCAATTTCTACACCATAGGCCAAGACCAGGTCAAGGGGGTGTGATTATGGACGATGAGTTGGTTTACTAACACACTGAGAAAAGCCAGTTGAATTTAAGAGAGAGAGAAAGGCTACACTATGACCATCATTATCAATGTCTACATGAATATTAAAATCACCGGCTATGATAATCTTGTCTGAACTGAGAACTAAGGTTCTTAAGAACTCAAAATTCAGACATAAATTCAGGAGAAGAAGCACTGGGAGGGCATTATACTGTGGTAAATAAAATGGGCTGTTCTGACCTTCAGGATGGGTGTGCTAAGCTAAAAATTAAGCATTCAAAAGAGCTATAATTTGAGTTTTGCACTTAGGGCTGAGGGTTCATTGTAATGTGGATTTCATATATTACCCCGACACCAGCCACCTCGGCCAGTGTTTCTAGGAAGATGAATATTACCATAGTGGCTGGGGGTGGCCCTCATTAATACTAGATTGAGATTGAGATTCAACTTTATTGTCATTACACATGTATGAATACAAGGGTAACGAAACGTGACTTGGCATTTGGGCACGCTCTGCAGAAGCGCATTCAAGGGCCGGAGGCAGCCGCTAGGCGCCAGTCATAACTAACAAAGTCATTGGGGCGTAGCCATGTTTCTGTGAGACAGAGTATATTTGTTGTAATCCATGATCATATCATTAATTAAGGCCACTTTATCAAACAGAGATCTTATATTCAGCAGTCCGATTTTAATTTTTTTTTTTTTTTCTGTGGAACATTACTAGTTTTAATCTTTATCAAGTTATGTTGTGTTTGTCTGGGTAATAATGTTTTGGTATCCGGGGGACAGACACAATCTCTATGGGTTGTGATATTAAAGACTGATCTAAACAGAGAGAATTATTGGATTTAATAGAGTAATATGAGAAGTGAAAAGCAACAAAGCTGGTTGGCAGGAATCATACATTTTGGTGTGAGGTGACACACCAGCTTTCAGTCACTGTACTAAAAAGTGCTGAATGGAATAAAAACAGATTGTCCCTTAAAACACGTGCACACGAGTCCATTTTGATGAATACTATCTGCCTCATAAATGAAGGGCCAATTCCAGAACAGGTTGAAATTGTCTATAAAACCAATGTTAAAAGGTAGGATATGTTGAACACAACCAGGTATTAAGGCTAAGAGTTCTGCTGAAATATTGCAACCTCCTTCTAAAAGGAGCAAGTGGTCCAAAGATAAACAGAACGTCTGCCACAGTCTTAAGAGTGGAACAGAAGCTTCTGAAGTCTCTCTTTAAGATCTCAGATGCTACATTGGAATGATGTTGCATTCAACATGGGACAATAACAGTTTTAGCATGGGAGTATTTCATTTAATAGGTCAGGGGTAAGAACCTCAATGTCTCACACTTTAGCCCTAGGAAAGAAAATTTTGTAACACAGTACCTGCTTCTGACGTTCCTCATGTATTGGAATCACCAATTACCAGCATCGTCTGGGGGCCTTTGTCGGCTGGCTTCTGTAATGGTGAATAGTTTTGCCATTGTTGTTGCTGTGGCGGTGAGATGCGATGTGAGGGTGATGCAGGGGGTTACACTCTCTTCTTTTTGGAGCTGGTGTAAAGTTCAGCACACCTACGAGTAGTTTTAATCTGGGCTTGTAGGTTTGGGCAGTCTGCTGAAGGAGGAGGAGCGGCCATGGGAGGAAGATCAACGTCCTTGGTCGGGGAAATCTTCCAGGGAAGAAGATGTAGAATCTGTTTTCCAGCGAGAGGGGAAGGGAGAGGCGCAGCCGTGCCTGGTCGATCCTTGACATGTGCTGTTGGACCCGACCATGGTCCCAGGGCGCTCACTGAGGCTGAGAAGAACCACCTGGGGCTTTGGGTTTAGCTCCAAGCTGAAGCCAGTGTTTAATGCTGCAGGTCCTGGACAGCTGAGGTAACCCAGAGCAGGGGTGGAGGTGGATGGCGAAATGCTAATTTCACCCCCAGGTAGGTAGTTAGCCATCTCTGCTCACTGCGAGTCGATTTTCTGGCACCGATGTCCGTCCAAAAAGGATCGTGTCCTGATGATTTTTCAGCCTCCAGAATCTTATAGAGTATAGAGAGTCTGAGTTCCAACTCGGAAACCCTTCTTAAGAGAGGGAAACAGTCAGTTGTCACAGATCGGGAGGGAGCCATGGCTTTCCAGGCCAGGGTGGCTTAACCAAAACAGACAGATTAGCCTAACCCGGTTTGTTGACCAAAAAAGATCAAGTGGCGAGAATCCTCGGTCCAGTAAAATTATAAGTGGGTAAAAATCATCAAGAACGATGATGCAGAGGTTTAAAACAAATGAACAGCTTAATTATTAACTGTAACGTTTCCAACAGCAAATTCCAAACTTGTGTGACAGCGTTCTGGACAGCCAGAAGTCTATGAGTGCAGAATTTACTTCTTACATGTAAATATAATGACACATATAAGAAGATCAGATAGGGGAAGGACAGCTACAGGAAGAAGATGAAGGACAAGCTACAGCAGAATGACAAAAGCGGTGTCTGGAGTAGCCTCAAAACCATCTCCGTGCACCAGAATGCCTCCTCCCAGGCCACGGAGGGTAGAGAGTGGGTGAAAGACCTGAATTTGTTCTTTAACAGGTTTGACCAACCATCCTCTGCCTACCCACCAACCACTGCTGCCTCCACCTTCATCTAGTCCCCCTGTCCATTGCCGTCCCTCCACCCTCCCTTACATCCCCCGTCTCTCAGAGCACATCCCCTGCTGTTTTTCCCCTCACAAACCCAACATCCCCCACTCCCAGCACACAGCCCCCCTGCCCCAGTCTGACCCTCACCAAGACCCAGGTGAGAGCAGCTGTCAAAAACATCCTGCGTGGTACCTGTATCAAAGACTCTGCACCCCCAAGGACCTGAACAACTACAGACCAGTGGCCCTCACATCACACATAATGAAGACCCTGGAGAGGCTGCTCCTCGCCCACCTCTGCCCTGTAAGGACCAGCGATGGACCCACTTCGGTTTGCCTACCAGCATGACATCAGGGTGGAGGATGCAGTGATCCTACTCCTGCACCATTCCCTGTCCCACCTGGAGAAGTCTGGGAGCACTGTGAGGATCATGTTCTTTTGATTTCTCCAGTGTTTTCAACACCATCCAACCAGTGATCCTGAGGGACAAGCTGCTGTGTGCAGGGGTGGACCAGCACAACCTCACAGCCCGACCACAGTTCGTGAGAACCCAGGACTGTGTGTCTGACACCATCATCAGCAGTACAGGGGCCCCCCCCCGGGGAACAGTTCTGGGTTTCTTCCCGTTCACCCTCTACACTGCTGACTTTTCCCACAATACACCACACTGCCATCTACAAAAGTTCTCTGATGACTGCGGTCATCGGCCTCATCTCCGATGGGGACGATGCGGAGTACAGAGGACTTATCCAGGACTTTGTGGAATGGTGCCTTTGGAACTGTCTCCAGGTCAATGCAAGGAAAACCTGAGAACTGGTGGTGGACTGCCACAGGTGTTGACAACCCCCACAACACCACGTAAACATCCAGGGAACAGACATTAAGATGGTGACATTTTAGAAGTACCTGGGTGTTCACCTGAACAATAAACTGGACTTGTCACACAACAGCAATGCACTCTACAAGAAGGGGCAGCGCAGGATGTTCCTCCTGAGGAGACTCAGGTCTTTTGGAGTGCGAGGGGCACTGCTGAAGACCTTCTATGATTCTGTGGTGGCATCAGTCATCACATTTGGAGTGGTCTGCTGGGGCAGCGGCATCACGGTCTGCCGATAGGAAGAGTCTTAACAGAATGATAAATAAGCTAGCGCTGTTCTGGGGGTGACACCTGGAACCAGTGGAGGAGAGAGGAAGGATGGTGGCTAAGCGGTCATCACTGCTGGAGTCCAAGTCCATGTGGGACACGCTGAATTGCACTAAGGAGCTCATTTAGTGGTAGGCTGTGCCATCCTAAGTGCTCGATGGGAAAGATTCTGCAGGTCCTTCCTCCCTACAGCTGTCAGACTTTATAATCTAACTCAAGGGTGTCCAGTCATGTGCCATGGAGGGCCAAGACCCTGCAGGCTTTACCTCCACCCAGTGTCCTCAACAGCAGATTCCACTGAATTTCTTCCCACTGATTGCTGATAAGTGAAAACACCTGCTGAAGAGACTGGGTAGAAGAGAAAACCTGCAGGGTCTTGGCCCTCCATTGCATATGATTGGACACCCCTGACCTAACCAGTGCTGCTCATAGAGGTCGTATTAACATCACAACTTTGGACAATAGAGATCATCCCCTCCAATACACAACTTATACAATTACTAACTAACTAACTAACCTGCACTTATATAGCGCTTTTCTAGTCACAAAGACCATTGTTTGAGGGTGACAACAACACTGTTCATTCAAATGTCAAATATATTGTTTGGGTCTATATTTATATTTTGATGAGTAATTTAATTAACTGTAATTCTGTTGATACAATCTAGCTGCATTGCTCCTGCACTGTGTGTGTAACGGTGTGCATTTGTATATTTATTTAACCAGTGCTGCTCATAGAGGTCGTATTAAACATCACAACTTTGGACAATAGAGATCATCCCCTCCAATACACAACTTATACAATTACTAACTAACTAACTAACCTGCACTATATAGCGCTTTTCTAGTCACAAAGACCATTGTTGAGGGTGGACAACAACACTGTTCATTCAAATGTCAAATATATTGTTTGGGTCTATATTTAGTATATTTTGATGAGTAATTTAATTAACTGTAATTCTGTTGATACAATCTAGCTGCATTGCTCCTGCACTGTGTGTGTAACGGTGTGCATTTGTATATTTATTTACTGCTTTGGCAAACCAGTTCTTATTATCTTATTAACTATTGCTCTGAGTGCTGCTATCCCTGTGCTGCTGTAATCCTGTAATTTCCCCATTGTGGGACTAATAAAGGCTTATCTTATCTTAAATATGCCCAATTGTTGCCAGAGCTTATTTGCCATATCCTTCTGTTCATATGTGGCAGTGAGTGGAAGATACCAATAACATTTGTCAAGTGCATAATAGATGATGATGATGATGATGATGATGATAATAATAATAATAATGTTTCAAACACTTTCTTTTTCAAACGACCTGCTTGCTACAGAATATTTCACATGTACATTGACTGTGATCTATGGTCCACATGTCCATATAGGATAACAGTGACGTTCCAACAAATTGATCTGAATCAGGGATGGCAATTTTCCGCCGAGTCCGCGATTTCTGCTGATTTATTTTCAAAATTGATCATTTCTGTGAATCGTCTAAATCCGTTGAGAAAATTTTAGGGGGGGTAAGATACCTTATTGTTACCGATTTTAGCGAAAATCAACACGATTACATAAGCGCTCGGTGCTTCCCTGGGTCAAGTCTCCTGCGATAACCCGGATGTTTTGTACTCAAGCTACTGCTGTATTGTAAACGGCCCTGCAATTGGATAGTTGCAAACGATTGGACCAATCAAATGGCTCATTGTATGCTTTGTCAAAAATTCATGGCGGCGTGTTCGTGTTGGAATTCTGAGCTTTCGGTATCGTTTTCAGCGGAATTATGGGATTTTTATCGAAGGATCAGGAGTTATCAGTGCTAGAAATAGACAAACGTGTCAAAAATAAGTTCCGATGGGACTTCCGGTCTGGACACCATGGTGATTGCAGCTTAACGCTGAAGCTCCCAGACCCCATCCAGTAAAATACCTTGAAAATCAGATTTAACGGATTTTTGGAAGAGTGAAAATCAAAGGACAAAGTCATCATGCCTAAAGGAAAACAGAAGAAATCGGCATTTACCAGGCCAGGACACGCATCGGCCGAAGAATCTGATCCGGAGGATTTCCATTCAGAAAACGAGGAGCTGAATGAAGCTAACAAAAAGGTTAGCTTGAAAATGGTATATAATGAATTAAGACGATTTCGCCGAGAGTGTTAGGCCAAATTTCGTGAATTCAAAGAAGAATTAAAAAGGACAAACAGCAGAGTGGACCAGGCTGAGAACTGAATCTTGGAAGCAGAGGAAAGAATAAAAGCGCTGGAAGATTCCGTGCTGGATCTACACAAAAGGCAGTCAAGACTAGAGGCTAAGGTAACCGACCAAGAAGGAAGACTGAGAAGAGACAACATAAGAATTCACAGTCTTAAAGAAAGAATCGAGGATGGTTTCAACACAATGGCGGCATGCGTGGAATCCTTACTGAGAGAGAAGTTGGATATTCCCCAATCCACTGACTTGAAGATAGAAAGGCGCACCATACATTAGCCCCTAGGCCGGCGGCGGAAGCGCCTCCATGTTCGGTGGTGGTGAAGTTTTCCAACTCCAAAATAAAAGAAGAGGTTGTAAGACTGGCTTGGCAGAAAAAAGGATTTATGCACCAAGAGAGAAAAGTTTTTGTGGAACACGATTACGCCCCGGAGGTCCTTAAAAAGTGTCGGGAATACAACGACGCTAAAAAGGTATTACGAGAGAAAAAATTGTTCTTCCAGACGCCATTTCCGGCGAAGTTGAGGGTTTTCTACGGGGAAGAGACATGTCTCTATAACTCGGCGGAAGAAGCAACCGAAGATATGGCGAGAAGAGGACTCCCGGTAACTGTGTTTAAACCCGCAGCAGACCCGATCGAAAGAATCAAGGCTCAAACGTGGTCCACACAGAGACCCACAAAACCCACGGGCCAGCAGTGGGAAACCCAGCGTCAGAGCTACAAGGAAAAACTGGCCGTTTACAGGAGGGAATAACGTTTTTTTGTTGTTTTTTTTAGTCAGTCTGCACATCCAACCCCCCTCCTACAAGGTAACAAACATTAAAGGAGATGCAGAATCAGCATGTGGTAAAACATTTCATGGAACAGTCATAATATTAGAAACAAATAAGTATTAAAAAAAAAAAAAAAACTTGTTAAAATAGAAATGTGACAATGATCCACATGTTCTCCCCACACTAACAAATACTGTATTAACGTGAATGTTTGCTGTGATGGTGGTGGGAGGGTGCACACAATTTCATAAGGTATAGGCATAAAAAAAAAAAATCATTACAAGTTCGGATTGGGATCTGAAATTCACGTTAAAAACATGGGACAACTTACAGGGGTAAGAGAGGGCCCTCAACACGTAACAGAGTTTGAGGATTTTCCCTCAGAGCCTACTCTCCATCAAGGCTCTTCTAAGGTCACTAAAAAGACCTCAGCTCAGGAAGTTCTTTTGTCAGTTTTTTGTTTTAAAGTTTTTTACACTATGTTCTTAATGTTTTTTATGTTCTTAATGTTCTTTCAGTTTCTGAGTAGCATAAAAAAGGGCCACCACACTGTTATACTAAATAAGACAACACAATGGAGAAACAGGGTGTAACCAAAATAATCTCATATAATGTAAAAGGGATCCTGAATCCAGTTAAAAGATCCAAGATTCTAGGCAAAATGAAAAAAGACAAAGCAGGAATAATATTTTTACAAGAAACCCACCTAACAGATGTGGAGCACACTAAACTCAATAGACAAGGGTTTAATATGATCTCTTCATCTTCATATAAGTCAGGGAGGAGGAGGGGAGTAGTGACATTGATCTCAACCAAAATTACATTTGAAAAAAAGTCAGAACACAAAGATAAAGAAGGGAGATACAGTTTGGTAATTGGGCGGCTAGAGGGAGAAGATATCACCCTGCTGAATGTATATGCACCTCCAGGGGCTAACTGGAAATTTTATAAAAATGTATTTGACCTAATGATAACTAAAGCCCAAGGTTTAGTGATATGTGGTGGAGACTTCAATCTAAGACTGAATCCATACTGGGATGCATCAGGTAATTCTCCACATCAAAATAACACTCAAAGTAGAAAAACTCAGATACTACTAAAAGAAATGGGAATCTGTGATGTGGGGAGGGAATTCAACCCCAATGTAAAAGATTATACATTTTACTCAGCGCCACATTCATCATACTCAAGGATTGACTATTTTTTTATGTTTAATAGAGACATTGGAAGAGTAAAAACATGTAAAATAGGACTGATGGATCTCTCCGACCACAGTCCAATCTATATGGACTTAAGTACCCAAAAATTCACAAATAATACATTTTCTTGGAGGTTGAATTCAAATGTCCTGAAAGGACCACTGAAAGATGAATTGGAATCAGATATTCTCAGATATTTGGAAGAAAATGATAATGGAGAAGTATCCCCTTTAATACTGTGGGATGCATGCAAAGCTGTAATAAGGGGAAAGATTATCGCAAAACTGGCAATCCAAAAGAAACTGAGACAAGAAAAACTAACCACATTAGAGTCAGAACTTAAGAACCTAGAAAAAGAGCACAAAGACAACACTCATTCTAATGACTCGCTCAAAATTAAGGAAATTAAAAAAACAAATAAATGAGATCTACACAATAGAAATCCAGAAGAAACTTACATTTCTGAAACAAAAATACTATGAAGCAGGCCGCAAATCGGCAAAATTACTAGCCTATAAATTGAGGAAACAACAAACGGAAAGAGCAATCTACAAAATCAGAGACCCAGTATCAAAGGAAATAAAATTCAGAATTCAGGATATTCTTAAAAGCTTCGAGAACTACTATAAGAACTTGTACTCCCTCAAAAAACATAAAAACTCATCCGAAGCATTCCTAAACACATTAAACCTTCCCCAACTTACTGAGTCTCAAAATAAAACACTACTGTCAGAAGTACAACCTAAAGAATTAGGAAAAGCAATTATGAAACTTAAAGCTAACAAATCCCCAGGAGCAGATGGCTGTACAGCAGAGTGGTACAAAACCTTTAAACAGCAAATATCTCCTCTCCTCCTGAAAACATTTAACTATGTCCTCCACACAGGGGAAATCCCCCCTCCTGGAGAGAAGGGGTCATTGCAGTCATACCTAAACCTGAAAAGGATAAACTAGAATGCTCCAACTACAGACCAATCAGTGTATTAAATCAGGACTATAAGCTTTTTACCACTATCCTTGCCAAAAGGTTAGAAAATGTACTGACAGACTTAATTCATTTAGACCAAACAGGTTTTATAAGACAAAGACAGACACAAGACAACATTAGACGCACTTTACACATAATTCATCATATAAAAAAATATAACTTAAATGCAGTCATATTGGGATTAGATGCTGAAAAAGCATTCGATTCGGTTGACTGGTCTTTCTTATATAGAATCTTATCCAGTTTCAATTTTCATAACAACTTCATTAGAACTATCCAGGCATTATATACAAAACCAGCAGCGAAAATAAGGATTAACGGTAATTTATCATCATCTTTTGAGCTGGAAAGAGGATGTCGTCGGGGCTGCCCCTTGTCTCCACTGCTCTTTGCAATCTTCATAGAACCTCTGAGCCAATGGATAAGACAGAATCAAAAAATTCAAGGTATTACACTTGGTCAGAAGGAACATAAAATAGCACTCTTTGCTGATGACATTTTAATATACCTGGGGCAGCCAGACACCTCTTTTCCCGAACTAATCTCAGTTTTTTCAGAGTACGGAGATTTATCAGGGCACGAACTAAACATGCATAAAACCCAAGTTTTAACATTCAACTATGACCCAAATCAATATTTACTAAGCAAACTCAAAACTAACTGGGAGATGGAATCTATGAAATATCTGGGGGTCAATATCCCGAAACAACTCAACAAAATTATAACACTAAACTATGATCCACTGGTGGCAAAAATAACATCTGCACGGGCTGCACGGTGGCCCAGTGGTTTAGCACTGTGGCAGCACAGTTTTACCCTCGGCCGGGGGATCGCGGGGATCATGAGATCGTGGGTTCGATCCCAGCCCCCGACCAACAGTGAGCTGTGTGGAGTTTGCATGTTCTCCCCATGTTGCGTGGGTTTACTCCGGGATTTCTCCGGTTTCCTCCCGCACACCAAAAACATGTAGGTTTAGGGCGCTCACGCACGCAGCGACCAGCAGCCGGTGGCTTGTCACCAGACTGCAAACCAAGTCTACCTACGGGTACAAATAAGTAACAAAAAAAAACAAAAAAAAAAAAACATCTGATCTAGCAAGATGGAATATGATACCATTCTTGGGTACTGCACAAAGAATTGAAGCAGTCAAAATGAATATACTTCCACGTCTTCTATACCTTTTCCAAACAATACCGGTAGAACCTCCCCAAAAAACATGGCAGGAACTGGACAGAAGGATAAGATTCATATGGCAGGGCAAGAGACCTAGAATCAGATATAGAACCCTACAGCTAAACAAAGACAAAGGTGGGCTTGCGCTGCCAAATATCAGGGACTATTTTAAAGCCGCACAAATTAAAACTTTAGTAGAGATACGTAACCCAGTCTACACTGCACAATGGAAGGAGATGGAATGCCAAATTACAAGTGACATCCCCCTACAGGCGATAATAGGGAACAATGCCTTACCTAAACTTTTGAATAACACTAACCCGTGGATAGAGACCCCGCTAAAAATTTGGTTTAAGATAGTCAGAGAGAGTCAAACTAAAGAGCCCTATCGATTTCTGCAATGGATCGCCTATGATCAAGACTTTACTCCTAATAAAACAGACACTAGATTTAAAAAGTGGAAAGAGAACGGACTGATAAAATATTACGATTTTTTTAAAGGGCAAATTTTAAGAAGTTTTGAAGACTTGAAAAAACAAGGTCTAATAAATCAAGACCTTTACAGGTTCTTTCAGCTTAGACACCACATAAACAATATAATTAAAAAGGAGGATTTGGAAAGGGCCCAGTCAGGTGTTCTGAAGGTCTTCTAATGGCATATAAAGGGATCCCAGGGATCAGATACATCTCTAAAATATACCAAGGTCTTTCAAGACTTAAAAGGAGACAACACATCATATATAAAAGAGAGATGGGAAAAAGAGGGGAATTTCACTTTACAACTGGAAATATGGGAAAAGCTAAATAAACAGACAATGGAAAAGTACCTCTATCCTGCAGTGGAGAGAATTTGGATGGAAAAATTTGGCAAGATTTTTCAGAACAACCTGCACAAAACAAATTTACTCAGAAGGGGTTGAATTGTTGGCGCTTGTGTGGTGAAGAGACTGCAAATCATTTTCATGTCTTTTGGTCATGCCCAGTTATCCACCAATATTGGACCAATGTACAGACAATATTAGGGAAAATATTCAAAATAACAGTTCCCTTTTCTTTTGTAACTTTGTATTTGGGTTTACTACCGGATTCACTGGAAAGACGAGGAGAAAAAATACTTATTCACTGTTTTAATATTGGCAAGTAAAAAAGCCCTAACTAAAAAATGGATGTTGAAGGACTGTCCTACACCTGAAGATTGGATTAACGTGATCCAAGACATTTACTCGATGGAAAAGTTGACATTCGCATTGAGACAGGACATGGATGGGTTCTTGAACTTTTGGCAACCCTGGATCGCATATATGTCTTCCATTAGATCTAATCTTTGACAAATACCTTTTCAGTAATGGCACCTCTCTTTGTTCCAACGCTACTCAGATGCTCTTTTATTTTTTTTTTTTTATTATTTTTTTTGTTTGTTTGTTCGTTTTTTTCTCTTTTGTTTGTTTATTTGTTTTTTTCTGTTCTCTTTAATTTCACTTTTTCTTTCACTTAACCAAAAAAACAAAGGGGGTGTTGTAATAATTATTCTTTCAATGTTGTCAAATAACAAAAAATGAGGGAACATGTGATGAAAATGTAAACAATGCAATGCTGTAATGACGTGTATACCCTTTACAAAAACTTAAATTAAAAAAAAAAAAGTTCCGATGGAATTGGCTTGAGAGAAAAGTGACTGTAAAGGTGAAAATTGGCTCAAAGTTCGACGAGGTAACAGAAACACTCGGACAATTTCTGAAGAAACCGGACGTGGCTGGAAAAGCTTTTTGTGTGTATTGTAAAGACTTGATTAACTATGGATCGCGTGGATGTGTGGTGCTGTCAGACCACTCATCAAAAGTGAAGAAACATGCCGACTACCTTAGAAGTGACTTGGTGACCAGTGTAAATAGTATAATAAACTCTTATAGAACTGTTAAATATGTTGGACTAAAGACAGTGAGACAACACTGAAGAAAAAGTAAGTTAACTTTTCATTAAATTTAATGATTTATCTAAGTCTAGTATTTCATTTTTTATCATTTTTTTCAGTCTAAATTACTTCTGTTTTACTGAAAACCTCTCCGCTTCAGGGGGGCTGTGCCCCCCTGGCCCCCCCATAAGTCAATCGACCAAATTAGATTTCAGCTGAAATCAGAATTTCTTGTTGCCATCCCTACTGAATATCCATAATTAAATAAAATGAGGAGTTTTGTGCCAGTGTTGAGTGCACGACCACAGATATGAGCATATTTACATGACGTGACAAATGCTGTTCGGGCCCCAACTTCCACATTTAAGAGTCTGCTTTTTTCATTCCGTAAGCATTGATTTCATTACTAATCTATGGTCCATATATACAGACGGCATGAAAGTGACACACTAGCAACACTACCCAAATCTCTGTGAATAAACCGAGCAGTGTCTCTTCAGTGTTGTGCATCATGCAAAATACTGTCCAGGCGGGTGCCAACTTCCACATTTAAGGTTCCGCTTTTTTTTTTGTTCCGTCCATCCATCCATCTTCTTCCGCTTAATCCATTTCGGGTCGCATGGGGGCCTAGAGCCTATCCCAGCATCTTTGGGCAAGAGGCACGGTACACCCTGGACAGATCGCCAGTCCATCGCAGGGCCAACACAGAGAGACAGACAACCATTCACTCTCACAGTCATACCTAAGGATAATTTAGAATCCCCAGTTTGATGCCAGTTAACCTAACTTGCATGATTTTGACATGTGGGAGGAAACCAGAGAAATTCAGTTTTTGTTCCGGCCAAATAAAATTCTGTTATATATTTAAGAATCTAAATTTTGACATTTCTGCATCAGTTCAGAAATGTTCATGTCTGCATCGAGATGCATTGGAAAATGGTTTCTTCCACCCTTAGCACAACACCATTATGGTCACGGGGATTTAAAAGAGAGTCTAAAAAATCTGTGGCGCAGGTGTAGTGTGACTTACTACTGATCGGAGGGTCATGGTTCGATTCCCGGTCTGTAGTCTACATGTCTATGTCCTTGAGCAAGACACTGAACCCCCAGTTTCTCCTGATGCCCCGGCTAGCGCCTGTGTGTGTATGACAGCTCTGCCGCAATCAGTGTGTGAATGTGTGCTGGAATGGGTGGATAGCAGGGTCTGTAAAGCGCTTTGGTCATCCAGAGATGGTTCCTCTCTTCAAAAAAGGGGACCGGAGGGTGTGCTCCAACTTTAGAGGGATCACACTCCTCAGCCTCCCTGGAAAAGTCTATGCCAAGGTACTGGAGAGGAGAGTCCGGCCGTTGGTCAAACCTCGGATTCAGGAGGAGCAATGTGGTTTTCGTCCTGGCCGTGGCACATCGGACCAGCTCTTTACCCTCTCGAGAATTCTTGAGGGTTCGTGGGAGTTTGCCCAACCAGTTTACATGTGTTTTGTGGACTTGGAGAAGGCATTTGACCGCGTCCCTCATGGTTTTTTGTGGGGGGTGCTTCGGGAGTATGGGGTATCGGGCTTGTTGTTACAAGCTATTCGGTCTCTGTACAACCGTTGTGAGAGTTTGGTTCGTATTGCCAACACTCGGTCGGAGTCATTCCCAGTGAGAGTTGGACTCCGCCAGGGCTGCCCTTTGTCACCGATCCTGTTCATAATTTTTATGGACAGGATTTCTAGGCGCAGCCAGGGAATGGAGGGTGTCATGCTTGGTGACCACAGGATCTCATCTCTGTTGTTTGCAGATGATGTTGTCCTGTTGGCTTCATCCAGCAATGACCTACAGTTCTTGCTGGGACGGTTTGCCGCTGAGTGTGAAGCGGCTGGGATGAGAATCAGCACCTCCAAGTCCGAGTCCATGGTCCTCAGCCGGAAAAAGGTGGATTGTCCTCTCCGGGTTGGGGACAGGCTCCTGCCCCAAGTGGAGGAGTTTAAGTATCTTGGGGTCTTGTTCACGAGTGAGGGGAAAATGGAGTGAGAGATCGACAGACGGATTGGAGCAGCATCTGCAGTAATGCGGACGTTGTACCGGTCTGTTGTGGTGAAGAGGGAGCTTAGTTCTAAGGCAAAGCTGTCGATTTACCAGTCAATCTACGTTCCTACTCTCACCTATGGTCACGAGCTTTGGGTAATGACCGAAAGAACGAGATCGCGGATACAAGCGGCTGAAATGAGCTTTCTCCGTAGGATTGCTGGACTCACCCTCAGAGATAGGATGAGGAGCTCAGTCATCCGAGAGAGGCTCAGAGTAGAACCGCTGCTCCTCCACATTGAAAGGAGTCAGTTGAGGTGGGTATGGGCATCTGATTAGGATGCCTCCTGGACGCCTCCCCACTTGAGGTGTTGTCAGGCACGTCCCACTGGGAGGAGACCCCGGGGCAAGACCCAGGACTTGTGGAGAGACTATGTCTCCCAGCTGGTCTGGGAACGCCTTAGGTAGTCCTCTATGAAGAGCTGAGCAGGTGGCTGGGGAGAGGGAAGTCTGGGCTTCTACTGCGTGAACTTGCTGCCTCCGTGACCCAGACCTCCGGAAAAGGTGGTCAGAAGATAGGATGGAAGACAACTGAGGTGTTGACTTAAACAATTTGATAAAAATTTGGCTTTGCAGTTTTCAACAGCACTCTGATTCTATTATAAACTGTAATAAAGCAAGAACTTGAAGACAATTCCTCTTTTCCATTTCTCTGCTATCTTTGTCTGCATATGTGTCTCAAACTTGAGTAGTCATTCAGCCACAGATATTTTTATTTTTTTTTTTTTTGTTGTTGTTACTTATTTGTACCCGTAGGTAGACTTGGTTTGCAGTCTGGTGACAAGCCACCGGCTGCTGGTCGCTGCGTGCGCGAGCGCCCTAAACCTACATGTTTTTTGTGTGCGGGAGGAAACCGGAGAATCCCGGAGTAACCCGCGCAACACGGGGAGAACATGCAAACTCCACACAGCTCACTATTGGTCGGGGGCTGGGATCGAACCCACGATCTCATGATCCCCGCGATCCCCCGGCCGAGGGTAAAACTGTGCTGCCACAGTGCTAAACCACTGTGCCACCGTGCAGCCCAGATATGATGCCGGCTTAGAGCGTTTATATTCAAAAGGTGCCACTAAGTCCAGTATGTTGGTGCAGTTAGAATTAATAGTGTTAATAACAAAAGTCCATCCATCTATCCATCTTCTTCCGCTTAATCCTTTTCGGGTCGTGGGGGGGCTGGAAGTCTGCACTTCAAAACTGGAGACAGAATGTGATGGTGACAGGTGATACTGAAAGTTGGAACCCCTCCACCGTGACCAATAGTCTGGGGACTTGTAAAAATGTCAGTGAATCAGCTGATGATTTGCAGCTGGCATCATCTTTTTCCAGGCTAATGGTGTGTTCATGTGACATCAGCGATGTGAGGACACGAAACTAGATATATCAAATAATGTACCATTATGCTGCGGAGATCAGACCCACATCTTCTGAAGTTTGAAAAAACATGAAAGGGTATGTTGAGGTGTTAATTTATGCTAATGGGATCTGCGACGGTGGCAGGATGCTAGTAAAGCCATGGATGTGGGTTGGTTAGCTCACTTTAGAGAGAACCAAAAAAGTTAATATAGTGGTGTTCCATTCGTTCATCTGTCCATCCACATTTCCAGGTCTCCTGACCCTTGTTGTTTTTGTCTCTTACCCTCCAGATGTGCCTCAATTACATGGACTAAAAGGAGGAGGTTCTCACGCTTCAGCAGTTCTGTAACCAGAAGAGGGACTTCAGTCTGGACCAGGAAGAACAAGAGGAAACACAGAATAAAGAGGAAGATGAAGAGCAGCTTGGACTGAAGCAAGAGACTGATTCCTTCATGGTGATTCCAACTGATGAGAAAAATGACCAAAGTCAAACTCAGGCAAACAGGGAACAGCTCTTCTTTCACAGTGCTTCTGAAATTGAGATCCAAAACCAGAAAGTAGATAATCTTGTAAATTCAGGCTCAACAAATTGCAAAAAGCTAAAGCAAAAGCATGGTAAAAATCTGTTCTTTTGTGAAACGTGTGAAAAAAGCTTTACTGCATCCTCTGCATTAACTACACACATGAAAACACATACTGGTGTGAAACCATTTTCTTACAAAACATTCTTTTGTGAAACATGTGGAAAAAGTTTTGTTACGCACCACGATTTGTCTCAACACGTGAGAATCCACAGTAGGGATTAAGTTCATATGTTGTGAAACATGTGGAAAAAGTTTCACTGGCGCTTCTGTAATTAAGTCTCCACATGAGAACACACACTGGTGAGAAGCCGGTATTCATGTAAAACAGTGGCAAACATTTTAGTCCAAAAGGTAATTTGTGCAAACACATGTGTAATTCACACTGGTGAGAAGCCGTATTCATGTAAAACATGTGGTAAACATTTTAATGTAAAAGGTCATTTGTCCCGACACATGAGAATTCACACTGGTGTGATGCCGTATTCTGCAAATCTTTCTTTTGTGAAACATGTGGGAAAAGTTTCATTCAGCACAATGTTTTGCTCAACATTTGAGAATCCACAGTGGGAAACGAGCCATATTGTTGTGAAACATGTGGAAAAAGTTTCACTGTTGCTTCTGTCTTAAGCAACCACATGAGAACACACACTGGTGAGAAGCCGTATTCGTGTAGAATATGTGGAAAACATTTAGTCCAGAAAGGTCATTTATCCCGTGCAACATGGGAATTCACACTGGTGTGAAGCCATATTCTTGCAAAACATGTGGAAAAAGTTTCATTTGTAATGATAAGTTGGCTCGTCATTTAGAAACCCACAAAGGTCTAAAGCCTTATTCTTGTGAAACTTGTGGGCAGAGATTTGCTACACATCAAAATTGGAAAGATCATTTAAGAATCCACCAAGATGGTAAACCTTATACCTGCAAAACATGTGGGAAAAATTTCTCTAATCACAGCGGTTTAACTTACCACATAAGAACTCACACAGGACAGAAGCTTCATTCTTGTGAATCATGTGGGAAGTGTTTCATTTTTAACTCTATTTTGCGCAAGCATATGTTGACGCACACTGGGGAAAAGCCATTTTCTTGTGAAATATGTGGTAAGTCTTTCAGTAGAAAGAGCTATGTGGTCCGCCACATGGCATCTCACAAAGATCTGAAAATGCATTCTCATGAAACTGTTTGCTAAGGCTAGTCCCAGTAGTCTCAGTGGATCTAGCCATTCAATAATTGTGAGACTGAAGATATGGCAACAATAATCTTTTTCCTTGAAAATGAATCTAATCTCCCCTTAGATATTTTTTCCGAACTTGCACCCTCCATGTTGTTGTTACATTCCCTGGTGGAGGCTTGGTGATGACGGCCGACGTAATTTTATTTTTATTTTTTTTCCAGTTATTCCCTCTCACTCGTGTGCATTTATGTAGAGTTTTCCATGTACCTACCCCCATTAAGATGTGCTTGCGGGAGTTACAGGCGCAGGCAGCATACTGTATCTCTGAGAACCAGTGCAGTCAGCGCTATGTCAGCTGCAGAGAACAATTAAAAATGGCTTGTAATGAAAACAAATGTGCGTCTCTATCTACTTAGTGTGTGATGATTGATTTACTTATCGTGAAGATACCAAGAAAAAGTGAGCAAAGTGCACAGATACTAACACAAAAGGAAACAGAAGCTAAGTCGCCTGCTCGTCAGACGTCATCCCAACCATTTTACAGATAGAAATTTTGTAAATAGACAAGCTAAACCCATTTTAAGAGACTCGGTAATCATTATGTGTGTGGTTAAAACAAATAAGAAAATAACTTTTTTTTTTGACATACTTCATCAAACTGGAATCTGTGAGCCCATGCATTTGTGGAATCTTACTACAGGCATCGTTCAACTCTGTCAGATGCAGTATTCAGGAATGGTCCAGCAGAAGTCACTGAGTCAAGACTGTATTGAATGGTTTTGAAGCAGTCACTCTTTTCAAGGGCAGATGGTTCAAAGTGGTCCAAAATTATTTATGTTTCTGCACCCCCACCTACTTCTGAACAAAATACCCAGAATAACAGAGGATTTCCTCTAGGTGGCATTGGTTGCATCCCAATGTAAAACTGCTTAGTGGGTCCGTCAGCCTAGTCGCATACAAAGCTATAATGAATGGGTACAAGCTCTCCACTGCATTGAATGACCTAAAAGAAATGACAGAAACCTTTCCAATAGAGTCTAAAAAAATGGACTTTAAGGAATTAAGCCTGCCAGCATAGACTCCCCCCTTAAATGGGATTTGAAATTGTACTCCTGAATTGTTTTTATGTGTTGTGTTCTTATCTTTTTATCTTTTAAACTTACTTCCTGCTTGTTTCAGGGACAACAGATTTTGAAATTGGACCTGAATTGCTTTGTATATGGGTGTTTTTATTTATTAGGGGTCCAATGTGTGACAGTGGTGGCAAAATTTAAAATTGATCAAATCTGCACATGAAATTGACTAATCACTATCCAATTGTGTCAGGTTTATGAAACTATTAACTATTTTCGTAATGGCATTCGCGTTCAGGAACTCTTGAGGATGAGCGCTCACTTCAACTACTTGTAAATGGAGACGTAAACGGGACACTCGGGCTTTTGTTTCCCCGTGTGCCAATGCACTTTGCAATGGCACACGTTTTACACGAAACAACTTCAACACTTCCGGTATTTTTCACGCATCAAAACTCATCAACAGCTACATTTTCATGACATATTAAGATGTGATAACGTGTATACATACCTTCAAATTCTCCCTGTTTGTTGGATAAGACGTAAAATCACAAAAGGCGTAAATGCGGGACACGGAAGTTTGGACCTTCGATAACTTCAATATAAAGTGACCACGGTTAATCCTCTCCACATGGGTTGAGCACATCCGGGGTAGAGAAAATAAAAGTGCTTTCCCAGGGCGCTCACCTCGCCAGACGGGGCTGCGCGCGGCCGACCAAGACCGAAGACGTAAATTTTTTAAAGGACACCATATTCGATGTGTCATAAATGTTTGAGATTTTATTGGAATATTCTACATCTGAGCTTCACAAAGACTGATCTCCTTTTTACGTGTATGGTTTGGGATTTGAAAGGTGCAAAGTGAAAAGCATCAGCACTTCCTTTTTTCTTGTAACTTTACCAAATAACTTGCATGTTGCTGCGTAAATTCGGGGACACGGAAATTTACGTCGTACGAGTAAATTTGCAGGGGTCGCCGTACAAAAACCATAGATCCGATCACATTGGGGAATGTTTTATTTTGAATTTGCATTACAACTCTGTTATCTCTTGCATAAATGAGTAGAAAGAGTTACTCAGAGATCACTTTACAGTACTTTGAAATTGATGCGATTTTCATGTCACACAAAAACTGGGAAAAATGAGGGGACACAACCAATGGTTTCGATTCTAACGGCAAAATCAATGATTTTTTTTTAAAATTGCAATGCAAGTCTGAAACTCTTTTATGTCCCCTTGCATATTATAAAAACGAAACCGACATCTGCAGATTACAGAAAAAGAGAGCGCTTGAAAGTCGGATACCCCTGATATAGTGCACTGGACCCCTCCCCCCCAAAAAAACACCCATATATATATATATATATATATATATATATATATACTGTATATATATACTGTATATATATATATATAAATAACAATCATTACTGAGGGTGGCAACAACACTGTTGATTCAAATTCGAACTATACTGTCTGGGTACATATTAATATTCTCCGGGGTAATTTAACAAACCATAGTGCTGTTTATTGCATCTCGCTGCAATGCTCCTGCACTGTGTATATATCTGTGTACATATGTATATTCATGTACTGCTTTAGCTAGCTAGTTCTTATGATCTTATTAACTACTGCACTGAGTGCTGCTATCCCTTTCCTGCTGTAATCCTGGAATTTCCCCATTGTGGGACTAATAAAGGTGTCATATCTTATGTCCTTTTTTTCCTTTTAAATCTTCTTGCCTGCCTCAGGGGCTATAGATGGAAATTAGTGAGAATGCTAGAATCTGGTACAGAGCATCTTTACCTTGTGTTTAATGTTTTAACGTACATGGTCCCTGACAAATAAACTATAACTATAATGTATAATATGCTTCAGAAAGCTTCGATTTATCCATCACTAGGTGTGGATGAGCTTATGTGTGCATGCCTTCTACGTGCTCAGGGTTCAAGTGTATGGTGTGCAATGTGGTTCAAAAATGTGGAGCAACATGCTTCATGTTGGGCGGTGCGGTGGCGCAGTGGTTAGCACTGCTCCAGCACAGCAATTCACCCTTGGCCATGGGATCCCTGGTTCAATTCCAGCCCCTGATCAACAGTGATCTGTGTGGAGTTTGCATGTTCTCCCCGTGTCTGCGTGGGTTTACTCCGGGATTTCTCCGGTTTCCTCCCACAGGCCAAAAACATGCAAGTTAGGTTAATTGGAGACTCTAAAGTGGCCCTAGGTGTGAATGTGTGTGTGAATGGTTAAGGGATAGCGCTGTACCGTGGCTGCTTCATCCATCCAGGTGGATGCCCTCAATTTCCCCTCTGGGGATCAATAAAGTATACAAAATCAAAATGTTACATGCTGAAAGGTACCAGAGGGACAGCAGGGAGCGCTAGAAATTTCAGTCTCCAGTTGGTGACCAGTGAGCTAGAACATCATTACTGTTTCACATTACTATATTTTTAAAGCTCTTTTTATATTTTGAAATGCGTAAATGTTCTACTCTGTTGAGTGTAACTGTATACATTTTTACACAAATTTAGCCTACAAACTGATTTGCGAAATTTGCAACTTTTCCTCATAAATTTGTGGCTTTCCCACGATTAAGTCTTGAAATTTTCTATGTTACTGGTAAAAAACAAAGTTTGTCTTTCACGAGTCGTGTTTTGTTTGCTTGAAATATTATGTCTGTAGTCTTAAATTGTATGAATTAATCAAATATGAGCAAATTATTTGGTATGTACTGTATGTCCAGCATTGTTTCTTATTCTAATATTTTTTGTGTGTATACGCATAGGCCACTTTTTCTTTGGTTTCTATTCACATGCGGTACATACTGAAAAACTGATCTACACTGAACAATTAGGATACATACTGTACAGTCAAACAAACATTTTTCATTAATCACAGTGTCTTTCCACACTTTATTTTTTAGTTTATTTCCAATAATATTACAAAAACCACTCTATCTGTGTTAGAAATAGGGTGGGTCTACTTGACAAGCCAAGTTCAAATGCTTTTAGCAACACTTTCACATTCAGCCAGCAGCTAGAAAGAGTTGTTAGAATTTTTATTGTGTTCCACAAGTTCTTTCTGCAGTGAATGAGGGGAGTGTGTAGGGTGCGGTCCACCATTGTCAGAAGATGTGTGCACCCCTGTGACAGGTGGGAGGGGTCCAACGAGGTCCACATGAACGTGATCGAACCCGTCTGGCCGAATGGTGAAAACGGTTTCCAAGGAACCCTCGTGTGCCTGGTGTACTTTGGCTTGTTGACACGCCGTGCAGGCTGCTGCCCATTCTTGGACCTTTTTGCGGAGGCTCGGCCACACAAATTTCGCTCCCACCATTTGAACCACCGCGAGCACTCTCCAGGGTGCGGCCAAAGAATGAACCGCGTCAAAAATGCGCGGCGGCGCACGGCAGCGGTACTACTGGACGCGGCCGTCCAGTAGAGACATCGCAGATTAGGGGGGGCATACCATCTTGCAGGACCCTGCTCTCCAGCCTTAACCCTGTTGGTCCAGACTGGAGCGCGCGCACATCTGCGTCATTAACCTGCTCCGCGGCCATGGCTGCATAATCTAACCCTACGCTGACTGGAGCCGCCACGGCGCGCGAGAGGCAATCTGCCACTACATTGAGTTTGCCCGCCACATGCTGAATATCGGTGGTAAACTCTGATATCGCGGCCAGCTGTCTCTGCTGCCGGCCTGACCATGGTTCGGAGACCTTGGCCATCGCGAAAGTTAGCAGTTTGTGATCAACGAATGCGGTGAAAGTGCGTCCTTCCAGCCAGAACTGAAAGTGGCGGATGGCCAAATGGAGAGCGAGCAGCTCTCTGTCGAACGCGCTGTATTTACGTTCGCTATCGCGCAAGGTCCTGCTGAAAAAGGCGAGGAGCTGCCAAACCCTGGCTACATGTTGCTCCACGACCGCCCCATGGCCACCTCTGACGCGTCAGTGGTGAGCGCTATGCGGGCCGTTGGGTCTGGGTCTGCCAACAACGCAGCCTTTGCCAAGGCTGCTTTCACCTCCGAGAACTCTTGGTCCCGCTCCGGGGGCCACTCGATCTTATCCGTGGGTTTCTTTTTTTTGAGCGCGGCATACAGCGGCTGCATGAGTTGCACCACGCGGCGGAGAAAGCGGTTATAAAAATTCACCATTCCCAAAAACTCCTGCAACGCCCTGACTGTCTGCGGCCGGGGAAAATCTGCCACAGCGCGCATTTTGTCAGGCAGCGGAACTGCTCCTTCGGGGGAGACGCGGTGTCCTAAAAAATCGATCTGCGCCACCCCGAACTGACACTTCGCTGGGTTGATTATTAACCCGTGATCTCTCAACCTTCGGAAAAAGTGCCAGAAACAGAAAAACACACAAAGAAATCTCAAACACTCAAAAGAATAGTGCAAATTAAAAATTGTGCAAAAGAAGTTGAAATACAAAATGGACAGCAATAGAATGTATTCATTTTCATTTCGAAATAGACAGGGGGAAGTACTGAAATGTCTTTATATCAAGCTACTGATGAGAAATGGGGGTAGGATTAAATCAGTTTTTCTTCTTCCCACTCCTTTTCGAGCATAAATTAATGATTTTGATATATTTTACTTTCATGTATTCTGATGAATGTCTGCATTATCAGATAATGTTGTATGCAGGTTATTTATGTTATTTGATTACTTGCTTGAAATAAATGAAAATGAAATTAAAATGACATTATTTTAAGCAAGTGAGTAAACAACACAAAATGACCTGTATACAGCAGTATCTGACAATGCAAAGACATTCAACAGAATACATGTAAGTTCAATAATTCAAATCAATTAATTCATGCTCAAAAAGGAGTGGGGAAAAGAAAACTTATTTAATAAAAAAAATACAAATGGTGCAAAAAGAAATTTGCAATATAAATATTATTTATTCACATCTATCAGTATTTACAATACAGTTATGCTCTTAATCACTTATTAAAAGAGGTCATATTGTTCTATATTTACATACAGTTGTGTAGATTTACAATACAATACATGAAGTTGCAACAGTTGATTCAGAAAAAGAATCGATCTAACTAACTAACTAACTAACCTGCACTTATATAGCGCTTTTCTAGTCACAAAGACCACTCAAAGCGCTTTCATTAGTACTAACCCTCTATTCTAAGGGGCCTATAGGAAACAGATATGCTAGGACAATTTAGCCACAGCCAATTAACGCTAACATCATGTTTTTTGGCATGTGGGAGGAACCGGGAGAACAATCCCGATGTAAACCCACGCAACATGGGGAGAACACGGCAAACTCCACACACTCACTTGTTGGTCGGGGGCTGGGATCGAACCCACGATCCCACGATCCCCACAATCCCCCGGCCAAGGGTAAACTGTGCTGCCACAGTGCTAACCACTGCGCCACCGTGCAGCCCAATCTTTTGGAACATTCGAAACATCTCCCCACAGCGACATCTGGTGGCCAATCTGAAAATATGACATTCAAACAGTAAAGCAGTGTTGCCAACTCCCCAGCAAGGACAGCGGCTGTTGGCTGTACATCGCCTCATTTACACAATTTGCCAATCAGCATATAATTGTAATGGATGGTGTAGGAGAGAGAAATGACGTAGGAGAGACAAAAAGTGACTTAAAAAACCTAAATATGTATAGAAATACAAATGAACTGTCTTCTGTTGATTCTTGGTTTGTTTTGTAATTTTGCCTTTGAAATAGGTCATCATTTCTCAATATAACCTTTGTAACGCAGCAGCTGTGTTTGTTTGATCCATGTGAGAAACTGGCAATTCTTGTGACTGTTGTAATTTCCCTGCTATATATGTCAACAGTGACATCCTTTCCAGTATTTGACTTTTGGGTTGTACAGCAATGCCTCCCAAAGATTTGTTTTTGGCAGGTATATATACTCACAGCCGTGCTCTGTGTGCCAGTCAAAGTTGTTTACTTTGTGTCTGAGGGGAACCCCAACATGTGAAATGACCTTTGACACTCTGGGGAATCCCCTTGGGAACTCCCTACCTTTTTTTTTTTATTCCCCCATATATATTTTTAAAACCTAGGTTTGGAATTTGGTCCTATGAGATTTAAAAAATTATGAAATAATTAGTTCACAAAAATAACATGAGTATAAGTATTATTCACAACAGAAGTAAACGATTTTGAGACTTCCTGCCCAGCAAATATGCAACAGACTGATTGAGCCTTGCTGGCAAAACAAAAATTCCACGCCATCCACTGCCTTACCTCAGCCCAGTAGGGTAAACTGTCCATAATGATGAAATAAACCTACATATCCAAGTTATCTAACCATATTCTGTAGTTGTTTGAGAGATTGAAGGTATTTTTGAAGTTTGTTTGAATGAGACAACCATTGTGACTGTCAGTGGTAATCCAATGCCTATGTAACCCTTTCACCTAGTCTCCCTGCATGTGCAAAAACCTGTAATAGTTGTGAAAAAGTAATTTTTGAAGCTTCATTTTGTGAATAGGGATGTATTTTTGACTTGAAGTACAATGCGGTATTATTCTGGTCAGTCACTGCTACAATTCCCGGCCTGCATGGCCTTGGTAGTTTTTAGAAGTGCAAATCTGGCAATCCTTCATTATTTACTGGATGCCTAGTTCTAGTCAATTTTTATTATGTTTTTGAATTGACATCTTGACTTTTAAATTAGCTGAAATACCAATTTACAAGGTATTTATTCCGGGCTATTAATTGCAGACAAAATGTGAGAGCCTGCAAGGAATTTCTGCCTCGGAAGGCTGCGACCCGGCAAAGTGGTTAGTGAAATGTTTAACTCTGTTGAAGTTTAACAATGGTTGTTTGAATATGCACATGCCCAAAGAATAGAAACTTTTTTGTGTGTGTTTCTAATATGAAAATCTGATGTGCACAAGCCATACATTTTTAAATGTGGATTTGATAATGCTGTTGTATTGTTTACAGTAAATGCTGCATAATTTTTGCTGGTAGCTTTCTTGCAACAACTCAGTAAACCTAAAAAAATCTATCAATTTGAGATCATAAATGTTACATTTGTGTGTATGCAGTATGATTTAATTTCTGCAATACTAGAATTTTGTGTCCACAGCTGAAATAATATTTCTTGTGTTTGATATGTTTCAGTCTTTACGGTGTTTGATGCATTAAAGTCAAAGCAAAGGACATTAAAGATGTGTCAAACTCTGTTATGTGCACGCCAAAATGCAGCTCATAATCCGGGGCCAGAACAAACTTGATAACTTAAATGCGTTGTTTAGACCCACATTACATAAACAATTTTGTCCTCTACTGTTATGGGTTAGAATATCACATTTAATCAAAAGACTGTTATGTTGATTGTAATTACTAGTCTTTTTGTCTTAACTTTTTGTGATGTGTTTTGGGGTTATAGTATCATTTGTATGAAAGGATATTTTTTCTCAATCAGTATTTGAAGGGTGTGCTTGAATACAATACAGACATCAATTATTTGCTGATTGTCAATTGTGTAAATGAGGCGATGACAGACAGCAACAGCCACTGTCCTTGCTGGGGAGTTGGCGAACACTGCTCTAACTGTTTGAATGTCATATTTTCAGATTGGCCACCAGATGTCGCTGTGGGGAGATGTTTCGAACATTCCAAAAGATCGATTCTTTTTCTGAATCAATTGTTCCAATGATTCGATCTTTGTGTCTTTAAAAGACACAAAGAATTCTTTTATGAGTTTTACTTGCCGCAAGGAGTACAGGTGATGATGACATTCAGCACTGCACTGAGCACTCTCAGTGTCTTACAGCTTTTATACAAGCAGTGTACATGAGTCATACAGGCAGGTTCTGAGTCATACAGGCAGTTGTCCAATATTTGAACAATCAAGTTCACAGTATTTTTCCACTACTTACATATCAATGGTCATATAAAATGATAAATGCAAAGCAAGTATGTACATTTTCTGACATTTCCCTCCTGTTATCATTTTTATAACTACTTTGGGCAGATGCCTTTATTTATCAGTAACATGTAACTTCAGCTTTACTGATTTTCTACATGTACATCCATTTGCATCAAAAGTCAATTACACAGGAGATTGATCGCAGGGCATCACAATCAGAACCAAAATTATCCTCAGTCTTAGGAAGGGGAAATACTGGCCCCTGGCATCGTTTGCTAACATCATAGTCTGTAACATGAAAGTGTGTTGAGTAAGAGCTCCATCATAGATCTAATGCAGGGAATGACACATATAAACAGCACACAAAATATGATCAACACAACTAGCACTGGGGTTAACCATTTTAAAGTAACTTGCCACCATTGACCAGAAAGGAACCAAGAAGACAGGTTCCAGTTTTGAGGTACATCCTTTAGGCTATCTAGATGTTGGCACAAACCACGCAATCTGCTAATTATTGCGGTAATATTGTCAGAGGAGTCAGGGATTAAAGTGCAACAGTGTTCTCCAATGATAGCACATACACCTCCTTTCTCAGCAAGCAATAAATCAAGAGCGAGACGGTCCTGAGTTATCATAGCTTTCATGGCTGCCTTTTCTGGATCATTTTTAATGAAAAGAGCAAGGTCAGTAACGACAGTAAGATTTTCCAATGCCCAATACATGTCATTCATTCTGTGGCTCAAGTAAGCAACTCCATCTTTTGGCTGCACGGTGGCGCAGTGGTTTAGCACTGTGGCAGCACAGTTTTACCCTCGGCCGGGGGACCGTGGGGATCATGAGATCGTGGGTTCGATCCCAGCCCCCGACCAACAGTGAGCTGTGTGGAGTTTGCATGTTCTCCCCGTGTTGCGCGGGTTTACTCCGGGATTTCTCCGGTTTCCTCCCGCATACAAAAAACATGTAGGTTCAGGGCGCTCGCGCACGCAGCGACCAGCAGCCGGTGGCTTGTCACCAGACTGCAAACCAAGTCTACCTACGGGTACAAATAAGTAACAAAAAAAAAACAACAAAAAAAAAAAAAAATACATAGGGAACGCAGTCATAAAAACACCGCAAAGATCGCTTATCAAAGGAAGTGATTTGGTGGACTCCACAGATCTTTTAGTTCTAAAATGGGACGCAGTATTTAAAGCAGTAATGTTCGTGATAAATATATATGAAGCTGGGATCATTTTTGTCAGGTAACAGGTACCACACCATCGTTTGGGGAGCCACAAATAAACCTTATGACCCCACACCCAAACGTAATCTCTCGGGCAGGGATACCCGGTTTCGCCTGGAACCCTAATATTAAGGCCTGGTGAGCCAAACCACCAGCCTGGGGCTTCCTTTGCAATAGCTGTCATGTTCCAGGTGGGGACACCTTTAGTATTACATGATTGACCAGTACCATTACAATACTTATGTGTGCACACGTCCTCACTGAAAATGGTAATAGGGAAATTTTCGATACGCTGGCTGTTGCCTAAAAGATTAGCTGCATCCTGCCAATATATACCGCTCTTACTAGTGCAATTTCTCTTAAAACAAAAAGGAACCTGTGGTGGATTCCGTGCTAAGGAAAATGACTTCATATTAGTCCTGTTAACAAAACTGGTGAAGTTCTTTGGCAATCTCCAATCAGTGGAGGTTGGATCAGGGTTATAATAAGTGCAGTTTGGCATGGTTTCTCTAAAGAATGTCTCATTATATGGGTAAAATGAATAAGCAGCAAGAATGCAAATGGAATCTGTTAAATTAGCTGGTTTGGCTGTCAAAACAGGACTGTGATGTGCATGATGAGGAACAATAGAGCACACAAAACAATTTGAAGCGTTGTATGTTGTTGCAGTCAACTTAGCTAACTTATACCACTCGTTGTGTAGGTGGGTGCTGTGGTCAACAAGTCCTCTCTTTAGTCGCCCCCGTGGGTTGTTTCCACCTGTGTCCTGAGGGTTTCTTAGAGCTGGGAATGACCACCATCCCACAGTCATCTACCTGAGAGAGTACCCCTCCGGGCCTCTTTCTTCACCAGGTTTGAGACGATCTCCCTAAATGGAGGGAGCTGTAGAGGAGCTTGGCAATAAAGAGGCGATTTGGTGTATAAGCAAAGTTTTAATGTTCAGCTCTTCTAACAAGTCTCATCTGGTGCAGAGAGCGGCAGAAGGGAAAAGAGGCAGAATTTCGCCAACTCACTGATTATATACATGCACACAACAAAAGACATGCATAACAAAGGCTGACATCCCTCGTTATCTTAATCCCCCCATTGTCTTGGTATTTCCTCTCCTCGTCTTGGGAGGTGATGGTAATTCCTCTCCTCGCCTTGGGGGGTGAGGGTGGCTCGTCTGGTCTCCCCCGCCGCGTCCGGGAACGTCTTTGTTCTTCACTTGGCGGGTGAGATTCCTTTGTCCTTTCAGAGGTGTGAAGTTCCTTACATATGTAATCACCAAACATTTCCACATGCTCTAACATATGTAAGTTATGGAATATATGGTTAATATAGACCACAGGCCCCCCAAACAACTAAGAAAGGACAACAGAAAGGTTCACAGTCTAGGATAGTTATTACGACATACTACATGTTACAGCTGTTGCCACGGAAGAAACTTTCCAGCAGCCATGCTCCTAAGAGAGTTCAGTGGTAAACATAGCAGCATAGTAAAATCATAAGTCAGTCCTAAACTGTTGCAGCACAATTAGTGAATAATTGTGGAGTGGTTGGTGTCAGTCCCTGTGCTGTCTGGGTTTAATTCTTCTCCCAAAACTGCTGTAGGTTGGTTTAGGCGTCCTGCTGGGACCTTCTTGTGAGGAATCTGCAGTGTGGGAAGGAGAGAGGTTATTTGTTCCCTGCCTGGGGGCTGAGTCTTTTCTCTTGGGGGGTCTACCTCGCCGAGGTGCTCTCGCCAACTGTGCAGGTTTGTCTTTCAACAAGAAGGCAGGTTTAAGTCTGTCAATGCTGACTGTTTCTTTTCTATCCCCATAATCAAGCACAAAGTGTTTATCACCATGTTCCAGCACTCTGAATGGCCCATCGAATGCTGGGCGTAAAGTTGGTTTTAGAGCTTCATGCTTAACAAAAACGAACTCAGCGTTTTTTAAAGTTTGAGGGACAAAAACCCGTGGGAAGGAGTGATGAGCTGGACCGGGGAGAGAGTTCGGTCCATTGCTGCCTAAAAACCTTGGGACTGGAAGGCGCCCTGGCTCTGGGTTCTCTGGCAAAAATTCACCTGGGAGCCTGAGAGGTTGTGCAAAAACTAATTCTGCGGGAGAGGCGTCTAGATCCTCTTTAGGTGCAGCACGCAACCCCAATAAAACACAGGGAAGTTTATTTACCCAATTTGTGTCCGTTAGTGAGGCTCTGAGGGCAGCCTTTGGAGACCTGTGAAAACGCTCGCATAACCCATTAGCCTGAGGGTGATAAGCGGTGGTGTGATGAATTGTTGCCCCTAAGCTGTTGGACATGGCTGACCAGAGCTCTGAGACAAATTGAGGCCCCCTATCGGACGTGATGTCCGATGGGACGCCGAAACGTGCCACCCAGTTTGTCAAAAAAACGCGAGCGACTTCCTCCGCTGTGGTTGCCGCTAGAGGGACTGCCTCTGGCCAGCGTGTGGTGCGGTCTATCATTGTTAACAGGTGTGTGAAACCTTGGGAGGAAGGTAGTGGCCCCACAAGATCGACATGAACGTGGTCGAACCTTCTAGCAGGGATTGGAAAAGGCTCCAGAGGGGCTTTTGTGTGTCTGTGTATTTTGGCGCGTTGACAAGAAATGCAAGTTTTTGCCCATTCTTTTACGTTTTTGCGCAGGCCTGGCCACACAAACTTTTCGGCGACCATTTTAACCGAGGCGCGCACACCTGGGTGCGCGAGGGAGTGAATTGCGTCAAAAATGCGGCGGCGCCATGTAGCTGGTACTAACGGGCGAGGTCGGCCGGTTGAAACATCGCATATTAGGGGGGGCACGCCGTCGTGTAAACCCTTTTTCTCCAGCCTTAACCCTGTTGGTCCAGACAGGAGTGCGCGCACGTCCGTGTCACTGTTTTGTTCCTCTGCCATGGCTGCATAATCTATCCCTTCATGGATAGGTGCTGCGTATGTGTCTGCGTTAGTGAAGAGTTCTGCTGCTGAGGCAGTATAATCTGTCTCCCCGCGCTCTGGTGGTGCCACAGCGCGAGAGAGACAGTCCGCTACTACGTTAAGTTTGCCTGCCATGTGTCGAATGTCTGTGGTGAACTCTGAAATCGCAGCTAGCTGTCTTTGTTGCCTGCCTGACCATGGTTCTGAAATTTTAGCCATAGCAAAGGTGAGCGGTTTATGGTCTACAAAAGCCGTGAAACTCCGCCCTTCTAACCAGAACTGGAAGTGGCGGATGGATAAATGAAGCGCCAGCAGCTCTCTGTCAAAAGTGCTGTATTTGCGTTCAGTTTGGTTTAGCGATTTGCTAAAGAATGCTAAAGGTTGCCAGACCCCGCTGACAAGTTGTTCTACAACTGTCCCTATAGCTAGGTCTGAAGCATCTGTGGTTAGTGTAATGCGGGCCAAGGGATCTGGATGAACTAACAATGTGGCGTTAGCTAGGGCGTTTTTTACTTCCGCGAAAGCGCGTTCGCGCTCTGGGGTCCATTCGACCGCGTTGGAAGCTTTCTTTTTTTTGAGCGCGTCATATAGGGGTTGCATGAGCTGAGCTGCGTGGGGGAGAAAGCGGTTGTAAAAATTAACCATCCCTAAAAATTCCTGTAGCGATTTGACCGTTTGCGGCCGTGGAAAACCTTCTATCGCATGAACTTTGTCTGGGAGTGGAACTGCCCCCTTCGGAGAGACTTTGTGTCCTAAAAAATCAATTTGCGATACGCCGAATTTGCATTTGGCTGGATTGATTATTAGCCCGTGCTCTTCTAGCCTCTGAAAAACCGTAGTGAGGTGCTGCTCGTGTTCTTCCTCAGACGAGCTGGCTACCAGCATGTCGTCGAGGTAGATGAAAACAAAGGGGAGGTCGCGTAGGACCGCGTCCATCATTCGTTGAAAAGTTTGAGCAGCGCCTTTGAGGCCGAAAGGCGTTCGCAGGAATTCAAAAAGGCCGAAAGGGGTTATTACCGCTGTTTTAGGAACGTCTTCTGCTCGGACTGGGACTTGGTGATAACCGCGGACTAAGTCTATTTTTGAAAAAATGCGCGCACCCGCTAGATGTAGTGAAAAATCTTGAATGTGAGGGACTGGGTAACGGTTATGCGCTGTAGCGTTGTTTCGTCTGCGGTAATCTCCGCATGGTCTCCAAGAACCATCGGATTTCGGAACCATGTGAAGTGGTGAGGCCCAGGGGCTCTTCGAGCGTCTAACAATGCCCAATTTTTCAAGAGTTGTAAACTCGTCCCGTGCTATGTTGAGCTTGGCCGCGTCTAAGCGGCGAGCTTTGGCAAAAACGGGAGGTCCCGTTGTGGGAATGAAGTGTTCAACCCCGTGTTTAGCCACAGTGGCTGAGAATTTGGGGATTGTGAGTGCTGGAAATTGGGTGAGGAGTTGCTCAAACATACCTCCTGCCGTGGTGACGTTGGCCTGCACAGGTGGTGGAGAAACTCGAGCTGAGCATGGAATAGAAGCAAAAGACAGTGCATTAACCAGGCGCCTATTTGCTAGATCCACTAATAGCCCATGTGCACACAAAAAATCTGCGCCTAACAAGTTAAAACTCACCGCCGCTACAACAAATGTCCATCTGTAGCTGCGGCCGTGGATGAGGAGGTGTAGGCTCTTTTCGCCGAACGTGTCGATGTTAGAGCCGTTGGCTGCCACTGCTCCGTTGCCCCGGGTGCCCATGGCTC
The DNA here is from genome assembly GCA_020510985.1 of Pholidichthys leucotaenia. NCBI lineage: Eukaryota > Metazoa > Chordata > Actinopteri > Cichliformes > Pholidichthyidae > Pholidichthys > Pholidichthys leucotaenia. The sequence continues at coordinate 307,367,703 of CM035844.1, forward strand.
GATCTGCGTGGGAGGGCATGACGAAACTCAGCTGAGCTCCTGTCTCAATGAGGAACTGCTTGCCTGTGTGTCCATCCGTCACGTACAACAGCTTATTTTTCTCGCCGAGAACCGCTGCTGTTAACGGCTCTCGGCTTTGGCGTTTCCCGATATCGTAAATTTGCAGGGGGGAACGCATTTGTGGGCCTTCTCGGCGAAGCGGTGGTGATAATAACAGACGTCGCTCTGTCTGTTACGTTTTGGTCGCGTCGCTGTCACCGTGGCCTGGGTCTGCTCCGTGGGTTGTGGCTCCTCGTGGCTCGGGGCGTCAGCTTTGAGGTCTGCGGATGCTGCTGTGGGTGTCAGCTCCTTGCAGGCGTTGACGAGCCGATGAGCTTCGCTGGCCAGTGTGCGGAAGTCTTGGTGGGTGTTGCACTTCATGCTGGCGAGTGTCCCCCTCATGTGTGGCGGCAGCGTGCTGAGGAAAATAAACTGGAAGAGGAAGTTGTCGTTGTCCTCTTCCTTGAGCTGCAGCAAATCCTCCATGAGGGCCTTCGGATTGCCCCCTCTGTGGCCGTAGACCGCCAGGATCTTCTCAGCTCTTTCTTCCGCTGATGGGACGTAGTTCGCCATGATGGTCGCTTTGAGCGTCTCGTATTTGTCCCGGGCCGGTGGTCGTTGGATCATGCTCCGCACACACTTCGAAGTGGCGGAGTCGAGTTTGGAGACGATATGATAAAACTTAGTATCGTCAGCCGTGATGCCCGCCAGTATAAATTGGGCTTCAGCCTGCTGAAACCAGGAGGCGGGGTCCTCTTGCCAGAAGTCTGGCAGCTTGACAGCGACGGCGTTCGTGCACACCATCACTGCTGTGCCCGCCGGGTGAGAGTGCCTTGCCTCGGCTCTCACGGCGGTGCTGGTGCTCGGTTGAGCCCTCTCAACCTCTTCTGCCGGGGGGAACAGCTGTCCGTCTGCTCCCTCGTCTGCGTGGCTGCTGGCGTCTGCCTGAGTCGCCACGGATGAGTCGCTTGTGGGAGAACGCCTCCGGTCCATACTCGCGTCAAGGTCACCAGTGTAGTGGAGCTTGGCAATAAAGAGGCGATTTGGTGTATAAGCAAAGTTTTAATGTTCAGCTCTTCTAATAAGTCTCATCTGGTGCAGAGAGCGGCAGAAGGGAAAAGAGGCAGAATTTCGCCAACTCACTGATTATATACATGTACACAACAAAAGACATGCATAACAAAGGCTGACATCCCTCGTTATCTTAATCCCCCCATTGTCTTGGTATTTCCTCTCCTCGTCTTGGGAGGTGATGGTAATTCCTCTCCTCGCCTTGGGGGGTGAGGGTGGCTCGTCCGGTCTCCCCCGCCACGTCCGGGAACGTCTTTGTTCTTCACTCGGCGGGTGAGATTCCTTTGTCCTTTCAGAGGTGTGAAGTTCCTTACATATGTAATCACCAAACATTTCCACATGCTCTAACATATGTAGGTTATGGAATATATGGTTAACATAGACCACAGGAGCCACTATTACCCCACACACCGAGGTGTGTATCCCCTTTGTAGCTGGACTTACTCAGGGAAGCAGGTCAGTTCACTTACAGGCACCCGTAGTCTCTTAACGTGTGAAAGGTGAATCCAAGATGGTCGTTAAGCAATACGCACTGCAGTGGGGGTGGTCAACAGCACCTGGTATGGTCCAAGCCACCTTACTGAGTTCCAATGCTGGCGGTGGTGGTTTTTGATGAAGATGTAATCACCAGGTTGCAGAGGGTTATCTTGTCCCTCCTGTGGAGCAGAAAGAGATCTGACAGAATCAATATAGTCTTTGTTTTCACATGCCTTCCTCAAATGGGTTACCAAATCACTGTATTTATTTGAGGATGTCAAGGGCTTTATTTCTGGCAGCAAATACGGTCTATGAAATACACATTCAAAAGGTGACAGTCCTGTTTTGGCATCAGGTATGGTATTTATAGTCATTTTTACTATTTTTAAGGCTTCTGGCCATGCTTTGTCTGTGTCCTTCATGACCTTTGCAAGCATTTGTTTCACAGTGGCATTTTTTCTTTCTACAAGGCCTGCACTTTGTGGGTGGTAAGCAGTATGAAATTTGATCTGGCTTCCTACAGCTTGAATTAAATGTTGGACTGTCTGTGCTGTGAAATGAGTGCCATTGTCTGCATAAATCAGTTCTAGAATCCAAAAAGTGGGAAAAAACATGGTCCAGAAAGGCCCTGCACACAAATGCCGCATTTGCTGAGAATGTTGGATGTATTTCTGTCCATTTTGTAAAGGTGTCAATCAACACCAGGCAATACTGTAGTTTCCCATGTTTACCTAATTCAATAAAATCCATACACCATTGACTGAAAGGTTCTTTTGGTGCAGGGAATGATCCTTGCCTTGTTCTCATTGCTCCATGAGCATTATTTTGAAGACAATTTATGCATTTTTGGCACATTTTCTTTGCTTCCTTCAAAATATTAGGACAGAAAAAGTGTTTTTTTCAACATCCTCATCATCCCTCCTGTTGACACATGCCCTGGGCCATGTGACACCAAGGCAGCCCATTTGTATAATGTGGGTGGCAGAACAGTTTTTCCATCAGGCATGCAAAATATAACTGAATCATTTTGACATGCATCAGGAGGAAGTTCCATATTGCTTTAACAGTCTTTTAGGGTAACACTCCTCCTTTAGAGGAGATTTGAACTTGTGGGGCCCCCTGCATTAGGCCCACATCGGCTGGACCATTGGACCACAATGCAGGTGAAAGGTCATCCAGCTGTCATTTTTGTTCATGGCCAAAACATTGTGGGAATTTCTCGTCGCCACAGTAAAAATGGGTTTGATATTGCAGCTTCATGCTAACTCTTAGCTCAGATTTATAAGTTTTCTTTGCAGGAGAGTATTGGACTGTCCTGCAATCAGAGTTTTGCCAATCTGTGGCATTCAATCCGTTTCTTACCAGGTGACCACACAGCTCCCACGGTGTGTTCTGCGGTGCCCACAAGGACATGTGTGGTGGCACCGAACCTTCATACAAAGCCATGGCTGCAGCGTCAAGGACCACTGAAACTGCAGCTTTTCCCTCATCATCAAAATAAAGGTGATCAGTCTTTACATTGATGATATTGAGGTCTTGGCACGCATCAGCGTACATTGCATCGAAAGGAGCTGTGGGACCATCATACCGCATGGTAACATGTAATGTCTCAGGCCTTTCCAATTTAGAAACTTGATTTTCTGCCAATGAGGTGCTCATAATTTGGGTACTTTTAGTACATAAGGCAGCAACAGCATTATTTGAATGTAGGTCAAAACTATATAATGTACCACACCCATTGTCATCAAAATCATCATTGTCAAACAGACAAATTGCTGCAGGTGTTGACCTTATCACATTATAATCATCTTGATCCTCAATTGGTCCAATAGTTAAGTTTAGACTGTGCAATGCATCTCGTCCCAACAAATTTATTGGACAAGCGGGCGCAACCACCACGTCAAGTGTACAGGAAATACCAGTCATGCCATCATGCAGGGTAACAGGTTCATATAATTTTTCTCGAGTTAAATTTCCTCCTGCATTTTGGACAGTAATGGTTCTTCCTGTAAACCGTGCTTTAGGTGGCTGTGCTTTCATGGTTCTTGTTGCCCCAGTATCACACAAGAATTGTGTTTGTCTTCCATTTACTAAAAGTACAATGGTGGGGCTTGAGGCAATGCTGTTATACATAGTCGAATCCAAAACATTTTCATCTTTTAGTTTCAATTGCAAGGCCTCTTGTAATTTTAATTTTTGTTCTTCCACTACCTTTTTGTCCTCCTCAGTCAGTCTGCAGTTGTCACTTAGGTCGGTTAGTCATGCATCCCTGTTACTTGGTCCTGGACCCCCTGAGGGTCCATCCTGAAAATTCCTTCTATCTCCACCTCCAAAATCTCTTCTCCCTTTTCCTCGTCCTCTTCTATTTATTCCACCCCTCCTGGGAGACCTACAATCACGGGCCCAGTGACCTGGTCTCCCACAATTGAAACATTCATCCTCTCCTCCACCATACTCATCTCTCTTTATACCCAGCCCTCGTCTTGGGGCGGGCCCCTGTCTGCCGCTGTAAAAACACACAACTTTCTTCATCTCCATCCTGGGCTAATAGCACAGTTGCACACTTTCTACTTCCTCCCTTCCTCTTTGCCTCTGCAACATGAAACACATGTCGCTTAAACTCATCCAAAGTACAAGTTTTCATTGTTACACAACTCATTTTAATGGCAGAAGCCAAATCCGGTGGTAACGTGTCTAGGAAAGTGTATTTCAACAACGTGGACGTGGTATTTTCAGGGACACGATCCAAGCCCAAAGTCTTTTTAAACATTCCAAAAAACCTGTGCCAATAATCAATCATGTCTTCCCCACTTTTCACACGCATTGCTGCTACGTCCCCCAAGGAACCAGTTGGACCATAATGTTCTCTTATTTTATCAAACACTTTTTCCATGATCTTATGATATTGGCCTAAAGTCTCATCCTTTTCTAACCCATCAGTGGCATAATTTTCTGGGACAATTTCCTTAAAGAATTCTTCAGCCTTTGGTCCACAAACAAGTTGTATTATTTTCACCATCTCTGGTGGTGCCAAACGATGTACTTTTAGAAAAGATTGCAGTTCTCTTATATAGCCTTCTACATCATCTGTGGGCTTCGGAATCGATTTTGCAGCTTGTTGCATTTCATAAGGTGACCACAGCTTGTACATTAGGGTTACCGCGGGATAGGCATTCCCGTCCTGGTCCTTTTCTCCTGCGTTCGGGTGTGGCTTTTCCACAAATGGAAGGCAGGATTCTGGATTTTGAAACTGCTTTTCTACCTTTTTTGCTTCATCCAATAGTTTTTTGAAAGGACTCTTGGACTTGGCAGGGTAGGGCGGTGGTGCCTCCACCATATTTCATCACTCATCACTCATTTGAGTTTTAACACATCCTGACTTATTCCTTTTTCCCTGTTGGCTTTTCTTATTTTTGTTTTGTATGTCTGTTGCCACGTTAAGCCATAGCGTCACACATTGAACTTCTGGATTACTTTTACCCGTCTTTTTACTGTTCTTATGTTTCTGTTCAATGGTAGCCACTAAAACGGAGCACTCGTCAACATTCAGTGTAGGTTCAAATCCATATTGATTTCTCCAATTTGTAAGATATTTCTCAGGATTTTTTACATTGTATTTTTGTCTCTCACTGTAATTTTTCACGGTGCGAGTCACTGTTTCTTTTCGTTTTTTTTTGTTTTCCCGTCTCCCCGGAATTTTTGTCACAACAACCTCCCATTTTATTTTATTTGTTACGAACAATAAAAGTTTTTACCAGGAAAAATGTACGTATCTTACTTTACATTACCATTACGTCCCAGACGACCTGATATTCTATTTTAGACCCAGTCTAGGTGTTTCAACCTATATTTTATGGACCCCGCCCATTATTCTCTTATTTTGGACCCTGTCCAGGTATGTCAACCTCTTCGGGCCCTGTCCGGCAACCTCAAATTTACCAAAAACGTGCACTTACTTCTTATCCGAGGATGGATGTCACTAGGAGACGATGGGAGCCTCAGCTGTCCACCAGGTCCCTGAAGTCAGGTAGTCAAATGACTGACGAAGTCAGACTGTGCATGGATTTTCACCTGGGGACGCGTCCTCTCCAGCGACCCCTAGTTGTCATCCTCCGGCGTGAAGGACCACATATGTCAAGAATCTGAAACCTCAAAAGACTGTATATTAGGTCCGTACCTCAATAAAGATTCAAGACACAAAGAATTCTTTTATGAGTTTTACTTGCCGCAAGGTTGCCGCAAGGAGTACAGGCAATGATGACATTCAGCACTGCACTGAGGCAGTCTCAGTGTCTTACAGCTTTTGTACAAGCAGTGTACATGAGTTATACAGGCAGTTTCTGAGTCATACAGTCAGTTTCTGAGTCATACAGGCAGTTGTCCAATATTTGAACAATCAAGTTCACAGTATTTTTCCATTACTTACATATCAATGGTCATATAAAATGATAAATGCAAAGCAAGTATGTACATTTTCTGACACAGAGTTTCAGATAGGAGTAATATATATATATATAGATATTGTGGCGGCATGAAATAATAAGCGGCGACTGAGAGTTTTTGAGGGAGTTTATTAATCATACCGCCATCACAGAACTCACCCCAGCCCTGTGGGTGCGGGCTAGAGCGAGCCCGGAGGCTCTCGTAGCAGACAGGCAATGCGTGTCGTCAGAAGCAGTGGTCAGAGAGAGAGAGAGTTACAGAGCGATGCAGTTTAAATACCCCACTACAGACAATACATGAAAGGCACATTAGCATCACAATACAGAGCAGGAAGGAACATTTGCCTTTGAGTCAACATATCAGCAGCAGGCAGGAAGGAGCTAGACAAAGAGCGGCTGCCTATTGATATCAATACACACATCTCATTGTTCTGCTAATTGCCCCAGCTGAGCGCTCTGCTTGTCCCAGTCTGTTGTGGGGATCACCCACAATATATTTTTTTTGTGTGTGTGTACTTTATTGATCCCCAGAGGGGAAATTCAGGGCATCCACCTGGATGGATGAAGCAGCCGCAGTACGGCACTATCCCTTCACCAATCACACACACATTCACACCTTGGGCCACTTTTAGAGTCTCCAATTAACCTAAACTACATGTTTTTGGCCTGTGAGAGGAATCCGGAGAACTCCCAGAGTAAACCCACACAGACACAGAGAGAACATGCAAAACTCCACACAGATCACTGTTGGTCAGTGATCTGTGTTGAGTTATTCATCCAATTTGCATACAAACAAAGACATTCGTCACCGCTGGCGAGGCGGCGTCCTTTTGCAGCATATTTTGCCCTCTCCTGGTCATTTTAGCTTTCTCTCCTACATCCAGAAACTGTTATTGATTATTCCATCTTAATTTTGCTTTTGTTTCGCGGCAATTTATCTTATATGACAACATACTGTACAACCAGCAATTGCTCTACAGTCACATGGCGCTCCGGGCGCCAGCAGGTGAAATCAATGAGCTTCATGCTCCCTGTGTTATAAGAACATGTAAACATCTACCTTCATAAGCTAAATAATCTCTTTTTAGAATCCTAGTTGGCAAATTCAGGACCAAATCTTCAGAATTAGCTCCTCCGTGTGCAATCACGTATGTCCACAATGATGGCTGGCATCCATTTTGTTTTGTAATCTAATAGGCAAAGAAGAAGAAGTACTTCTTCCTCTTTGGTGCATTACATGTCATCCATGAGTCCTCCAACACGTGCCTGCCACCTTGTGAACTGGCATGATCAACACAAATCCTCAGTACAGGACTGGCATGTTTTGGTACGTAAAATCAGTTGACGGGTGCAGCACCGTGCTCTAGGGGCACACGGAATCACACAGCCTAAAAATTAATATAAAGATAATGTTATATTTTGTAGCTATTTTCTATGATCGTAAGAACATGCAGGGAGTCCTCAGCATGCATGCATTTACATGTTAGGGACAGATCAATGTGTCACGTTATAAAGATACATAGAGAGTTGAAATATAAAATAAAACTTTCGTCTGTTATAGATACATGTTACTGATGATGCATAGAAAGTTTTTTTTAATGTAAATAAGACTTTCATATGTTACTCATGATACATGGAAAGTCTTGAGACTTTCATATGTTACCAAAAGATACATAGGGAGTCTTGATGTAAAACAAGGCTTTCATATGTTAATGGAATAAGAGGTTACAGTAATTGTAACCGTCAGTTTGTTAAAATTAGTTGGACTGATCTATATGATAAGTTATCACTGGAATTGATGACTGGATGCAGCTCAATGTAAATAGCCTCTACATAATAGTTAAGTTGGTTTAATTAAGTGGCAAGGACAAATACACACAATAACTCTGTAAATATCAACTAACCCCCGCCCCCAACCCCATAGTATATGTATACCACCACGGTGGTGGGACTTATTCAGAGGGATGAGGAATCAATGTACAGGGAAGAAGTGAGAGACCTGGAGGGCTGGTGCAGGGAGAACAATCTGGTGCTCAACGTGGACAAAACGAAGGAGATGATTATCGACTTCCGGCGGTCACAGCCTGAGCACGTCCCCTTCAGCATCGGTGGCCGTTTAGTGGAGAGAGTAGAGAACATCAAGTTCCTTGGAGTGCAGATCTCGCAGGACCTGACCTGGAGCATGAATTCCTTGGAGATCAGGAAGCGGGCTCAGCAGAGACTGCACTTCTTGAGGAAACTCAAACAGGCCTCTCTCCCCATCTGCATCCTCAGGACCTTCTACAGAGGTGTGGTGGAGAGTGTTCTGACGTACTGCATTGCTACATGGTACTCCAGCTGCAGTATGTCAGACAAAAAAGCCCTGCAGAGGATAATCAAGGGGGCTGAGAGGGTAATTGGAGTCTCCCTCCCTTCTGTCCAAGAACTTTTTCAGAACCGTTGTAGGAGCAGGGCACTGAACATTGTCAAGGACCGTTCTCACCCTCTGCATAAACACTTTGAACTTCTTCCATCTGGTAAACAATTCCGGAGTATCAGAGGCAGAACCACCAGATTGATCAACAGCTTCCTTCCACAAGCTGTCAGGATGCTGAACAGTTGGCCCGGAATCTCTCATACACATTACTGCACCTACGGACATTTTGTATATTATTTGTATATTATAATTAGTTAGTTTTTTTTCCCAAGTATGTCTCAGGGATGTGTGAATGGATGGGGGGGTGGGGGTGGGGGGGGTGAAGCCATGTGTGAGTGTGTTTTAAATCATGCTGCTTCTATTTATATGGATGCCGAGAGAAACGCAATTTCATCTTGCCTGCACTACAGTTGTATGTACAGCAATATGACAATAAAGTTTGATTTGATTTGATATAGGCGATTTAACTAAAACAGCGAAATGAAAACCACTCTTCACCGTTCAGGAGACGGGGGAGAGGGTGTGTATCTCTGATCACAAAGAGGAGGGTTGCTCGCCCGCTGGCCTGAGTTGAACTGAAAAATTGTGTTTAAAGCATGATAAAAGTTACTGAGATGAGACTGTTTGAAGTGACAGCGCTGAATTGAACACGAGGTTGAAGTTGTAAGATTATTCTTGCATGAATAAAGCTGAGTTTGGGGGAGACGGCTCTCCAGTTTCTTTGACAAAAACAAGGCCTCGTTTGTGGTCAACAGTCTTTGCGGCCATGTTGCACGTTCGCATTTGCATGTGACCAAAACAGCCAAGTGGCATTCCCATTGCATGAGAACTGCACATGTGCAGATTAAGCAGTGCAAACGCCATCTTGAAAATCACCAGGGTGAGTCAATCCTGGGCACCATCTTGGAGCTGAGGCAGCCACACCACCTTCAAGTGATGTCACTGTCTCTCCTCCTCCTTGAGTGCAGAAGGAACTACCGCCATCTTTTGGTCAACTGTAAGAATTGCATTCATTCATTCATCTTCTTCCACTTAATCCTTTTTGGGTCGCGGGGGGGGCTAAGAATTGGATTCTTTCATAAATTTACCTCCAAACTGAGCTTCCAAGTTAACTTCAAAGGAAATTTTTCCAACAATTTTGGGGACCTAAGTATCTCTCTGGTTGAAAGGGAACCACCGCTCTAAAAGTCCATGCACGACTGAACAAAAGTCCTCCCACACCTGCTCAATAGTGGCTTGATGCAGTGAGGCAACAGAGACGCTACCCCCAATCAGGTGTAGCAATATTTAATAAAATATAATGCAATAAGGTACAGGAATTATTTATTTTATTTAATAGTGGGTGTGTGAGGGGATAGAGTTAAACAGTCACCCCAACACTTACTAAATAAAATAGAAAAGCACTCGGAAAAAAGGGGTACCAGTTCGAAAAGAACAAATTGTTAATTAATTTCGATTAATTAACCCCTTGCACTCCGGTGTACCGCGGGCGGACACGTCTCTGCATCCTAGAGCGCACAAGGGTGCCCTAGTATGCACACTGTGCGTCCTAGGAGGCACTGAAAAAAAAGCTGCATTTCCGTTCTTCCACTACAGACACAGCCACGAACAGAAAGCCAAAGGAGTGCTTTAATTGGTTTAGATGTGATTGACCTCTCATTCGACTAATAAGAGCCTTGAATTGGGTTTCTGAAACCTTGAAGAACCAATGACTGAAAACCTAGCAAGAAGGACCCGCCTACCAACGGCTGCGAATACAGCGAGCCAATTGAAGCACAGAAGTTCGAAAGCATGCGTCCCTTGCATAAAATCTGTTTTGTGTAAGACTGGGTGACACACAGGCGTTCACCAGTCTTTTTTTCTTACTACTGTTCTTATTTGTTTTGAAAAATCATTCGCCAAAACCGCAATCATGGAAGCGCAAAACCGCAATAATGGAATTATGATTTGACCGGGTCGCGTGACCAGAACCACGAGTCCATAACAAGCGGACCAGCGTCATGTTCGTCTGACAATGCGGAAGAGAAGTTCGCCAGCGACACTGCTGTTGTGGACAGGTAAGTGTTATAAGCTAAATTATTCTTTATCCCTGAAAATTGTAATCAAAATGACTTTTGACCGATTGGTAAATTACAACTGTGCGTCATCGTAACATGAAGACCCGTGCGCCGCGTCCGGACCATGAACGCCACCCCCACCCCACCCCCGCTACTCTTCTGTAGCGGATTGCAGATATTATTGCAGATACTTTAGTACAACTGTGCGTAGTAGACCGCGGCACATGGACCATGTACCGCGGCGCATGGACTGACACGGTTCGTGCGCCGCGTCCAGACCGTGAACGCCCCCCCCCCCGCTACTCTTCTGTAGCGGATTGCAGATATTATTGCAGATATTTTAGTACAACTGTGCGTAGTAGACCGCGGCGCACGGACTGGACACGGTTTGTGTGCCGCGTCCGGACCGTGAACGCCCCCCCCCCGCTACTCTTCTGTAGCGGATTGCAGATATTATTGCAGATACTTTAGTATCTGCAATAATATCTGCTGCTATCTGTGTGTAGTAGACCGCGGCGCACGGACCGTGTACCGCGGCGCACGGACTGGACATGGTTCGTGCGCCGCCTCCGGACCGTGAACGCCCCCCCCCACTACTCTTCTGTAGCGGATTGCAGATATTATTGCAGATATTTTAGTACAACTGTGCGTAGTAGACCGCGGCGCACGGACTGGACACGGTTCGTGCGCCGCGTCCGGACCGTGAACACCCCCCCCCGCTACTCTTCTGTAGCGGATTACAGATATTATTGCAGATATTTTAGTACAACTGTGCGTAGTAGACCGCGGCGCACCATCACTGCGGTCCGTCATGTGGCGATGGACGATGTCCATCCCCTGTAGTGGGGGGCGGGGTTGTTATCCTCTATGTTACAGATATTTTAGTATAATGTTTAGTGCACTGTAGGCTATTTTTTCTTGTAAAAAAAAAAAGCCACACATTTTTTACGTGGCATGCTTCTTTGTGTGTGGGGGCTTGCTTGTTCATTCATGAATGAATGAATGAACAAACAACCCCCCCACACACACACACACAGAGCCCTGAGTGTCACCTTTCATTAGAGCCCAAGATGAAGCTTCTATATTGAATCATTCAAAAGTTACAGACGTTTTTTCCAAACTGTGCCATTTGGCACAATTTGGCACAGTTCAAAAACGCCTGGGAACAACCTAAGAAAAAAGCTGTGTAATATATTCATTTTTTTGTGGTATTGTTACAAAATTTTGACCTCAGCTGGATAACACTTGGTTCTACATTTCTGTTGCATTTTCCAGCCCAGATCTGACAGCTGTGTGTTATTTGCAAGCATTTGTATCCAAAAAAACACCCAGTCAAAATTTATTTTCTTCAAGTTCAGTATGTTTAGATGACTGTTACTCAGTGGCAGGAGCACTTAGAGAGATTATGACTGTTTTGCCAAAAAATTCAAAGTGTTTTCTTTTAAATGAGACCAACCCCATGAAGATGCTGCAAAGCGTTGAAGAACAGCTTTTGATTTACTTTGGGTACGTTATTTTTTGGCATTTTTAGGGAAATTGACCAGAGTGCAAGGGGTTAATTTCCGCACCTTCAGTTACTTAATGAATTCAGTCTCAAAATTTAGTGAGTTCTTTTACTGCCGTGGCCCAGGAAAGCATATATGCAAAGGAAAAATGCTTCAACTTATCTCGTTTACAAGTTTATTAAATGAAACTCATTCAGGTTACATGACATGGCATTCAAATGATGGATAAACAGATTCACATGATAAACAGGTGTTAGATATCACATCAACTATTAATGGATTCCTGAGCATAAAATGTATAGTTAAACCTTTGTGGAACCAAGAGGAAACCAGATTTTATGTTTCAACTGTAATGCAATGGAAGGCTGAGGTATCTAACAAAATCAGAATGCAACTTTATGGTGAAAAATTACATTTTTTTTTTTTGACAAAATACAAAATACAATACAAAGTATTTTGTATACTTTATTGATAAGTATACAAAATAAGCTGATTATCTAAAAAGCTGATTATCTAAAAAGGAACTTCTGAATTAATCTACAAAAATGAAAGGAGGTTACTTAAAAATGAGTAAGAATTTTCCTTCAGTTTATAGCTTTGTCCTATGGCGGAGGGACTAATTGTACCATGAAAAATTGGTTATGTTCAATTATAATTGATATTTAGGACATGTCGTTTAAACCAAGCAGATAGGAAAATGTCTCACGAGCAGCTGTAGGTCCAGGTATTCAGTGGTGGTCGGCGCCAGCCGGTGGTATTGTTCGGGAAGGCTCAGCAGCTCTTCCAGACAGCATTCGGAACACAGGACTCAACCGGGCGGGGGGGCTTGCGAAAGTGTAGCCGGTGGAGTTAGTGGCTAAGCCTCGGGCCAGGCATGACGTCCTTTGGCAACCAATCCAAAATTTAGTATGTCTCCGGCCCGCAGGACAAATCCAAAGGCTGAAAGAAAAATGTTTTAGTCAGTTTCACCCACAAGGTCTGAATTCTTCTCTAGGGGAAAGCAAAAAAGTCCAAAATTTCTATTAGTCCACTTTAAAGACAGGGAAATTAAAAAATCTACTTTAACGGCCAGAAAAGTAAAAAAGTCCAAGAAAAACGTTCAACAGAATAAGCACGGCTTCTGAGATGAAAAAAAAAAAGGATTTGAGAGTTTAACTTTCTTTAAAGGCGAGCTCATAACAAAAAGGATAGTTTCTCCTCAGTTACCAGGAAACAGGCAAAAGCTTATCAAAAGACGATTTAAGAAAGCTAGCACAGGACTTGACAAGGTTCAGATACACAGAACACGAGCCTACGGAACACAGAACTCACAGAACAGAAAACCTGAGCGGCCAGGACGGCTCTGTTTGCATTTAACTGAAGCGCGCTGCTGGGTCATAAACATGTGACCGGCAGCAAGACGGACCAATTATCTAACATAAAGAGGAGTTTGAATGGGCTTTTGTCCAATGAGGAACAGTTCTTTGTCTGTGAACAGCCAATCAAATGCAAGGGTGTTATCCAACAGAGAGGCAGCCTGGTGATTGGTTGTCACGAGTTGGAAGATGGACAACCGAGTTTCAGAAAACATTCATTCAGTTCAGATGAAATTCATTTTATATTCAATATAAAATCTAACTAAATTAAGTGACTCAAGGCTAATATTTAGTGGCCATGCATTTATACTATTATTAATAATTTTAACATTCATTTGAATAACATTTATGAAAAAAACATTCCTAAAACATGCACTCACATTTAAATCAAGGATTAATGAATTATTGCAAACCATTATTGGTGATTATCTTCAGTGTCCTTAGAATCCTGAGAAATGAGATCTGGAAGAAGAGTTTAATGTTCAGTCAGAATTAACAGTTCATGATTGCACAAGTAATGAAACATATTCCGTAGATGTCCACTAGGAGGTACTGTTGAGCTGTAGATAATTTTTAGGTCTTGGAATGTGAGCAGGGCCAGCCTACAGAGTTTTATGGGGCTCCTGGAAAGGCTTAGTGAAAGTTTGGAAGTTTATGACTTTTAAAGAAGATCAGTTCCTGGTACGAACGGATGCTATCAGCATGAACTGTCTAGTTGAGGTTTGACTCCAGCGGTTTTATAGTCCACTTAGGCTGCATGTCCACCAAACGCGTTTTTTTCTGCTCTGGGTGGCTAGTTTCCATTCATTCCCCATGTAGTCCAGCATTTACAGCACTGAGTGCCCACAGCGCTGAAACGCTCTCGGCGGTGGCTGTTTTTTGTTGCGGCGCTCATAGTAGAAAAAAGTTCAACTTCTCAGAGACTGCAGCTGAGCTCATCAATGTCAGACCTTAAGCAGCCAATCAGAACTGCTGCGTGGGCGGGACATAGGACACCAGTACTAGTCCGTAATCACACTCCTGCTTTCCGTGTCATCATATTTTATATCCAGAGCTGCTAGAAAATGTTTCCTGTCCATTGTTATTTAGAGACTGCTATTTAAAAATCTGTAAGAAAGTCTGACAATAGGAAAAGCGGGGAGTGATAAGCTGAGCGTGACAAACTGTGGCAGGGATACAGGGCACAGACTTTTTTCCCCAGAGCGCAACGATACAAACACTGAAAAAAAAAAAAAAAAAAGCTCAGGGCGGTCGGGTGACAAAAACATCATTTGGTGGACACGCAGCCTAAAGCCATTAAAAGCAGTCCTTAATCAGATTTCTCTACAAAAAGGAAAATTGTTTACACTGGGGTCCTGATGATGAAGACACACAGCAATTCTTGACCAGACCTTGAGTGAAAGTTTCTTTAAGATGAAGAAGAGTGATTTCCTGAATTAACCTGAGGAGACGCTGATGCTACACAGCTGAAGAGTGAAGAGGCAGTCCCTCCAGGATGTTGTGGGATGTTTTTATGATTGTTGTGGGCCAAAAAGTCTGAATTTGCGGGAGCTATTTTAAAAAGTTGCGGGAAAAGTTGCGATGTTTTTAGAGTGTTTTCTGCATTGAAAGTTCCATCCATCCATCCATCTTCTACCACTTTTCTGGAGGTCTGGGTCGCGGAGGCAGCAGTTCAAGCAGAGAAGCCCAGACTTCCCTCTCCCCCGCCACCTGCTCCAGCTCTTCAGAGAGGATACCAAGGCATTCCCAGACCAGCTGGGAGACATAGTCTCTTCACCGAGTCCTGAGTCTGCCCCGGGGTCTCCTCCCAGTGGGACGTGCCCGAAACACCTCAAGTGGGAGGCGTCCAGGAGGCATCCTAATCAGATGCCCATACCACCTCAACTGACTACTTTCAATGTGGAAGAGCAAGTACCCCAAGATACTTAAGCTCCTCCACTTGGGGCAGGAGCCTGTCCCCAACCCAGAGAGGACAATCCACCTTTTTCTGGCTGAGGACCATGGACTCAGACTTGGAGGTGCTGATTCTCATCCCAGCTGCTTCACACTCAGCGGCAAATCATCCCAGCAAGAGCTGTAGGTCATTGCTGGATGAAGCCAACAGGACAACATCATCTGCAAACAACAGAGATGAGATCCTGTGGTCACCAAGCATGACACCCTCCATTCCCTGGCTGTGCCTAGAAATCCTGTCTATAAAAATTATGAACAGGATCGGTGGCACTGAAAGTTGTGGCAAGAATTCCAAATTTTTAAGCAGATGCTTTTTTCCAGTTTACTGCAGTGATATTCTATATAACAATACAAGAAAAGCACAGGATTGTCAAAAATTTCCTGTTATAGTGATTTGTATATTAAGCAGAAACTTCTGCTAAACAGAAAAACTCTTGTACAACAGCAAATACAAACATTAACACAATATCCATTACAACAGCTAAATTGCACTGAATGCATGTTAAAGAGTAGAGATTTGGAAATTATTTGCAGCACCTTCATTTGAAAACTCTCTCCAGTTCCCAACCACTCGGTACCGAACAGAGAGGAAAAAATAAATTATTCTGTTGCACTGTATTGGCTATTGGAGTCTGTATTGTTGTTGGTTTTTTTGTTTGTTTGTTTGTTTGTTTTGTTTTGTTTTTAAATACAGAGAATATTCTGTCTTTCCATGCCTACTTGTCTGACTGCTGCATGTCGGGCTTCTCTCTCTCCCACACACACCCACCCACCCACCCACACACACACACACACACACACACACACATATCTTTCATTTACAACGGCACGGCGAAGGGGAGGGGGGGATGGATGGGTGGGTGCGTTTGTCCGTCCACAATGGAGATTCAGTTTTAAAGCTCACTGACCAGATATAGTAATGATTTTACCTCTAAAGATGTTCAAATATTCGCTGTAGTGTAGTGTACTCTTCTCAAGCGTGCTCCTGCAACAGGGTGCTTTTTGGGCAGGTGCATGTTTTTCAACACAAACCCAACGCTTTGCACATGCGGTCAGGACGGAGATGTAGCAAGTCATCCACAGGCAGGCTGGGGGAGACGGAGGACGGGACGGTGTTGAAAACCTCATGGGTGAGTGTTTTTTTTTTAAATCACACACTCTGTATGCAGATGTGTTTCATTACTCACTGTAAACGCGGAAGTGAACATGGTGGAGTGTTTCAGCGCCAGTTAGAAAAATTTGAATGGTGAAATCGGCGGAAGATGACAAGGATTGACCAAAATTGCGGGAAAGTTGTGATGACTGGACAAAGTTGCAAGGTTGTGCAATAGTTGCGCTGATTGGCTGATTTTGCATGAATTGGTGCGATCGCAACATTGCGAAATCCTGGAGGGACTGAAGAGGTTCAACTTTAATCTGGGCAGAGGAGAGAATAAGTAGATTTATCCCTAATTATAAAAGGGAATATGTTGTTGTGAAAATCCTAGGTGGAGAATATATAAAATGGGGGTAATTCAAACAGTACTGAAGAAAAAAGTAAAAAAAAAAAAAAAAGTAAGAAGGGAAATAAATGTTGTGGAGATGCATGTATGGTGAAGTGAAGTTTGTGTGCTGAGAGTGGACAGAAATGTCCAGTTTGGTTTTAGAGGAAAATTGAAGGCTGATGAATGAAATTTTGTGCAGGATATAAGGGAAAAGTATGGCTTGACCGAGGCGCAGAAGTGGTTGAAGGAAGGGAAGAAAAAACAAAAGACTGACATTGACACTGCAACGGTGAGATAAAAAATAATAAGCATGACAAAAAATTTACAAAAAAAAACTGAAGGGAAAAAAGACACTGTATAATGGTTTGTCTGCTTCTCCATTAATCCAAGACGATGACAGTGGTGGCTGTGGTTCCTGGCTGGATCCGCCTCCCTATCCCAGTGACCATGTGAGTTCCTCTTCAGACCCACTTGAATTGGCTGCGGCCACCCCCTTTGTGCCATCGCCTAATGACCCACTCCTCTCTCCATGACTACAGTAAAAGAATTTTTTTAAAAAAAGGAAGGGACATCGAGTGATGAGGCAAAGATGAGCAAACCGACCACACTTGAGTAAAATACATTATATTGTTGTTTTTCCTTTTCCAAATGTGAGGACTTAAATTTGATCAAACAGCATTAAAAAGGTCTTAAAGTATTTAATTTGCTTTTCTGATAGCAGTTTAAATATTGAGTCTCATTCAAGAACATTTTAGTGTTACGCTAGTTCACACATATTTTGCCAGTAAGCTGTTAGTACTAACAAGCCACTCCAGATTCAACAAACTGCTTCTAAGTTCTCCAAGCGTACGTAAACAGCATTCATGAATCATCTGTAGTCAGCACGTGTTCACGAGAATTTAAGATTGCATAACTGATGCCTAAAACTACCGTTAAAGTCACATTTCATAGTAACTGACCAGCAGTTTCATTCAATAAAAGCCTAAGAGAAAGAGAAGAGGAAAAAACCCAGCGAATCTGGAGTTCTCCTGTGTGTGAGAGGAAAAAATCTGATTTGTTGTGGCAGGAGGGTTTTTTTCTGCAGCGACTGACATGAAGACGCAGCATAAGCATGAATGTAATGCTGTCATAAAAACCATTTTCAGACTGAAAACTGAAAACTGAAGCTGAGTACAGAGGACTTATCCAGGACTTCGTGGACTGGTGCCATCAGAATTGCCTCCAGATCAACGCGAGGAAAACTAAGGAGCTGGTGGTGGACTGCCGCTGGCAAGGACAACCCCTCACAGCACCAGTAAACATCCAAGGAACAGACATTGAGATGGTGACATTCTACAAGTACCTTGGTGTTTATCTGAACAATAAACTAGACTGGTCACACAATACCGATGCACTCTACAAGAAGGGACAGCGCAGGCTGTTTCTACTGAGGAGGCTCAGGTCTTTTGGTGTACAAGGGGTGCTCTTGAAGACATTCTACGACACGGTGGTGGCATCAGCCATCACTTTTGGAGTGGTCTGCTGGGGCAGTGGCATTACAGCAGCCGATAGGAAGTGACTGAACAAACTGATCAAGAAAGCTACAGTAGCTCTGTCCTGGGGCAACGCCTTGACCCAGCGGAGGAGATAGGAGAGAGGATGATGTGGCTAAAACTGTCATCTCTGCTGGAGTCTGAGTCCCACCTATGCAGGACATACTTGAACGCACTGAGGAGCTCATTTAGCAGTAGACTACATCATCCTAGATGCGCAACCGAGAGGTTTCACAGGTCCTTCCTACCTTCGGCTGTCAGACTGTATAACCTAAGCAGGGCTGCTTGCAGAGATAGCAAATAAAACTTGACAACCTAATAGTATTGATGCAAAAGACGCAACAGACTTACACAAATGGTCCCCTCCAGTATACAACTAGAACAATATCAGTCGCTATGGAGGGTGACAATATGTATGGGTACATATTCATACTATGTAAGGTAACTAAATGGACGGTTATGCTGTTTATTCCATCTAGCTACAATGCTCTGCACTGTGTATATATATATATATTTATATATTTATGTGTACATATGTATATCCGCTGCTCTTATTTTCTTATCTTCTAAATTATTGCTCTGAGTGTTGCTATCCCTGTGCTGTTGTAATCCTGGAATTTCCCCATTGTGGGACTAATAAAGGCTTATCTTATCTTATCTTAATATATAATCAGGAAAGTCCAGGAAGCAGTTAATGAGGTTTTAGAATGAGGCCTTGATTGAGGTAGTAAATTTTCTGTGTATGTCGCCAATCTGCGATATAATTTCATCTTGCCTGCACTACAGTTGTATGTACAGCAATATGACAATAAAGTTGATTTGATTTGATTTGATTTAGTGGTCAACAGTGGTAAAGATTTTTTCAAGAATATATTCAGATCAGATCTCACAACTTTCCAAGGCTATGACTTGAAAGTGGTACAAGATAATGGCTTCCTGTCAATTAGAAAGATGTAGAATATGATCCAAAGTTTCAGATAGGAGTAAATTTATGCATCTAATTTGCATGCAAATAAACAAAGACATGCAGCATTCTGGTCATAATTTTGTACTCTCCCGGTCATTTTAGCTTTCTCTCCTGCATCCAGAAACTGTTATTGATTATTCCACCTTAATTTTGCTTTTTTGTTGTGGCAGGAAGGTTTTTTTTCTGCAGCGACTGACATGAAGACACAACATCAGCATGAATGTAATGCTGTCATAAAAACCATTTTCACTGTTTTGGAATGGCATTATTTTAAACAACTATGGTGTGGTGATGTGAAAATGATGAGACAGAGTTCTCTCTCAAAGTCAGCTTTATTCACAACACCATCATCTCAAAGCAGAAAAGAGAATGAAACAGTAAACTCTCGTCCTTAAATATCAGGACTCTCACACTTCACAGATCACATGTCACACAGACCACCTTGCATTATAAAGACAGTCACAATGCATTTTCTCTCCATGATATCCCTTCCACTGTCTCCAATGCATCCCTTCCTTAATCTTTTAATTAAACTCCCCACAGTCTCAAGCCTTGCATACCAAAGCTAAGATTCCTGCAGCTTCCCGCCTTTGTTCTGACCTAAAATGTGAGTCACAAAACAGGTCCCGTATGTGTGTCACCACAATGGCATAAAATACAGCTGAAATTGGATTTCAGATCAGTGCCATGATCTGCTTTCAAAGCCGTATATATCCATATTGCACTCAGCTGAGACTCTCCCACTTTGCAGAGCATTATGACACATTTCAACAATTTGGGTTTAGAATGTGGTCTCCGTCGGTCTCGGTCTCCGTCGGTCATGGTCTCTGTCGATCTTGGTTGGTCTCCATCAGTCTCGGACTCGGTCTCGGTCTCCGTTGGTCTTCGTCTCAGTCTCGATAGGTCTCGGTGGGTCTCTGTCCCAGCCTCCCTCGGTCTAGGTCTCCGTCTCAGTCTCCGTCGGTCTCAGTCTCGGTCTCAGTCTCCGTCGGTCTCCGTCTCCGTCGGTCTTGGGCGATCTCCGTCGGTCTTCGTCGGTCTCGGTTGGTCTCGGTCGGTCTCGGTCGGTCTCCGTCTCCATCTCGTTCTCCGTCGGTCTCCGTCGGTCTTTGTCTTCGTCGGTCTTTGTCTCCGTCAGTCTCTGTTGGTCTCGGTCTTTGTCTTGGTCTCCGTTGGTCTAGGTCAGTCTCCGTCTCTGTCTCTGTCTCGGTAACCATTGGTCTCGGTCAGTCTCGGTCAGTCTCTGTCTTTCTGGACTTGATGATTTTGGGAGGACCTACAGTCAGACAGCTCACTGTCAGTCATAAGAGGTGGTGAGTCTTCACCTTCTATAACCTCTGAAGCTAAGGCTGTTCCCTCATGGTGATCTGCCACTTTGCATTTTACCCTTTTAGAATGGTGGGACTGTAGTATATTAACTATGATATATGCGTGTACTGTGGGCAACAGCTACACCTTTCCAGTTCGCTGTCACCCTGGATATAAAAGGCCAAAGCGGAAGAGACACAGTCTCTTTTCAACCAGACCATCTGCCTATGAGGAGCACCTGTGTTAGTGTGAGGTTCATATAAAAAAGATTAGCGTTCTACTGCACCTCCGGCCTGTTTATTGAAGCTCGTGTTATGGACATAACATTTGGTGACAAGGATAAAGGTATGGAGAAAGCTGTTTCTAGTATCAACCATTTTTGGAGGTCCCCAGGCGAACACCTGTTCCCTGACAAGGTGGGTATGCGGCCTTCCAGAACTACTTGGTGGCCCTAAACCTCAGTGAATTGGAGAAAATGTGTGCAAGAGCTATTTTAGTGCATAATCTTGGCATGGAGGGACAACATATTCTCAGCACACTGGGAGAGAGTGATAGTTTTGATGACCTGGCCGGGCTAATGGTGCGCTATTTTCGCACTCCAGAAAACGTCATAGTCAAGAGGATTCCTCTTATCACCACATACACACTCACACACTCATGCATGCACACACACTCCCACATGCACATACACTACCGTTCAAAAGTTTGGGGTCTCTTAGAAATTTCCTTATTTTTGAAAGAAAAGCACTTTTTTTCAATGAAGATAACTATAAACTAATCAGAAATACACTCTATACATTGCTAATGTGGTAAATGACTATTATAGCTGCAAATGTCTGGTTTTGGTGCAATATCTACATAGGTGATTTATAGAGGCCCATTTCCAGCAACTATCACTCCAGTGTTCTAATGGTACAATGTGTTGCTCATTGCGTCAGAAGGCTAATGGATGATAGAAAACCCTTGTGCAATCATGTTAGTTCTGCAATGCTGCAATATGCTGCAAATGGAGGATTCTTTGACGAAAGCAAAGTATTGAAGGAAAAATTATTATTTCAAATACAAATCATTATTTCTAACCTTGTCAATATCTTGACTATATTTTCTATTCATTTTACAACTCATGGTGGTAAATAAGTGTGACTTTTCATGGAAAACACAAAATAATTGTCTGGGTGACCCCAAACTTTTGAACGGTAGTGTACACACACATTGCCAATCTTTCATGCACCAGCTTGCCACACAGCTGTGTCCACTTGCCTTCATTACCTCCGCCAGGAGGTTATCTTTTTGCCGGGGTCTGTCTGTCTGTCTGTCTGTCTGTCTGTCTGTCTGTCTGTTTGTCTGTTGGTTAGCAAGATAACTCAAAAAGTTTTGGACGGATTTCGATGAAGCTTTCAGGCATTGTTGGAAATGGTACAAGGAAGAACTAATTAAATTTTGGGGATGATCCGGATCACCGTCCAGAAGAAAACCGCCATTACGGAAAATGCCATTTTTGTGAATAACTACTGAACCACTAATCCTATCATTGTCAGTCCAATTGCTAGTCATATGTTTTCGTGGTCAAGGAATCTGAAAATGTACACACAAACACTGTATGGGCGGAACTGTGGCCGCCATTACGGAAAATGTCATTTTTGTGAATAACTACTGAACCACTAATCCTATCATTGTCAATCCAATTGCTAGTCATATGTTTTCATGGTCAAGGAATCTGAAAACGTACACACAAACACTGTATGGGGGAACTGTGGCGCTTGGCGGAGGTCTGCGCTCTCCGAGTGCTTTTCTAGTTAGTATATTGCATACTTATTGGGAGGCAGTGTGCACAGTCAGTGTGGCAGCTTATGTCAGCATGGGACAACCTGACTCCCCGGATTATTGGCTTTCTTCTCCTGGACTTTGTATGTGGTGTTTTCGAGCCTTTCTGCTCCAACATATTTGTAAGTCTTCCAATGTGCCTTTCCTTTCCGCTCCTGACTGTCCAGAGCGCGTGAGGAATTCCCTTTAAGCCTTCGAGGGTTGTAGCGGGTTGTCTACCCTTATTCACAGTAACTGTTATCTGGACATTTTGTACATTTTTCCTTTGTTAATAAATGTAATGATCAGTGTTTACCACTAGGCGTCGCTGCTACCTTGTTACCGCTTGTTGGAATGATGCACTCAGTAGAATAAGAAACGGCCAACATGGGAGCTGATGTGAAAGTGTCTGTGTGAGCTGCCGCTAAAAAATAAAGTTACGTTGGTTCAACTGCAAGTCTCTTCTCTCCTCAACGAACACGAACACAACATGGTACCAGGAGTAAACTGCATGAACTGAGCGACCACGTGAGAAGTCGTCATGGAGTTGAAGCCGCCGGAAAACCTGAAATTGGCAGGTAACGTGGATGAAAAATGGCGGGCATTCAAGCAGCAGTTCAACTTGTATGTCACGGCCATGGGACTGGACACGAAGCCGGACTTGAGAAAGGTAGCACTTTTGCTGAACTTAGCGGGGCCACAGGCCATTGAAGTGTACAACACGTTCGTGTTCGGAACGGGTGAAGACCCAAATAAGCTGGATGTCGTGCTCGCTAAGTTTGATGCTCACTGCACTCCTAAGAAAAACGAGACATATGAAAGATACATGTTTAGATTTCGTATGCAGCAACAGAGTGAGCCCTTTGACAGTTTTTTGACAGCTCTCCGTTTGAAAGCACAATCCTGCAATTTTGGGACATTGAAGGACTCAATGATCAGAGATCAAATTGTGTTTGGTGTTGAGGACAAAAAGTTACGAGAGAGACTGCTTCGTGAGACGGAGTTGACGCTGGAGATGGCTGTTAAACTCTGCCAGGCAAGCGAACTGTCCCAGAAGCACATGAAAACGTTCTGCGGCATGCCAGGCGCCACACCTCCGAGTGAAGGAGCAGCGGTCGGCGCCGTGTCATCTCAGAGCGGGAGGCGTCGCTCATGGGCCGGGACTGCACAGCGGACCGAGGATCCCACGTTCTTCTGCAAGCGTTGCGGATTACAGCACAAGCCAAAGCAATGCCCAGCGTTTGGTAAAGTATGCTCCAACTGCCATGGAAAGAATCATTTTGCAAAGCAATGCTTCACCAAAAGAAAGGAAGGAAAGAAAGGCAAAAACGTGAATGTAGTCGAAGACACAGACTTAAGTGACACTTTCTTTGTGGGCATCGTTGACTGTGAAAATGAAGAAGAAAAAGTCAACAGCATTACCAATGAGGACAAGTGGACCACTCCTCTGCTGGTTAACGGGACTATCGTCACTATGAGACTGGACACTGGTGCAAAAGCTAACCTCATTAGCATGTCTGATGTAAAGGAAATGCAGGTTAAGCCACACATATACAGAAAGAAATCAGGGTTGAAAGATTACAATGGGCAACCCATACAGTGTTTTGGTACCTGTAAACTGAATGTTGTTGTTAAAGGTAAAGTGCACAATGTAAACTTTTCTGTTGTGAATGAGAAATGTGAATCACTGTTGGGTGATAAAAGCTGTGAAGAGCTAGGGTTAGTGAAAAGAGTGTACTGCATTGAATCAGATTCCAAGTGTGACACTAACGCTATTGTGCAAAACTTTTCTGATGTGTTCAAAGGTTTTGGCACACTGCCCTTTACATATAAAGTCCAGCTAAAAGAAGGCGCCCAACCAGTTGTGCACGCACCACGTAGGGTCCCAGCTCCACTGCGTGAAGCCCTCAAACGAGAACTGGACCAGGATGAACCAACTTGGGCGTGATCAAAAGGTGCAGGAGCCCACAGACTGGGTCAACTCGATGGTCGTCACAAAGAAAAAGAATGGTGAGTTGAGAATGTGCATGGACCCAAAAGATCTAAATGAGAAAATTAAGCGCGAGTACTACCAATCCCCACACAGTGAGGAAAATAGTCAGTGAGATGGCAGTGAGCTATAACGACTTCACAAAGCTCGACGCTTCTCAGGGTTTTCTGCAGTTAAAACTGGATGAGAGCAGCACTAAGTACTGTACTTTTACACACTTTCGGTAGATACTGTTTTCTTAGGCTGCCCATTAGGAATAACGAGCTGCACAGAAATATTCCACAGAGCGATGGAACAGATCATGCAGGCCTAGAGGGGAGTCAGAGTTTACATAGATGACATATTGTATTGGGGCTCGACTCATCCAAGAGCACAACCAGAGACTTAACAAAGTGATGGAGCGCATTCAGAAGTACGGGCTGAAACTCAATAGAGCCAAGTGTGAGTTTGCAGTACAAGAGATTCTCTTCCTCGGAGACAAACTCACAGCTCAAGGCATACAACCAGATGGCGATAAAGTGAAAGCAATACTGAACATGCCAAGACCACAGACAAAACGGGCGTGTTACGCATCATGGGAATGGTAAATTCATAGGCAAATTTATTCCCAACCCACACAGCAAAGACGCATGCATCCGAGAGCTCTTACACAACGACTGTGACTTTTAATGTGGCCGAAAAACAATGAGCAAGAGTGGCAAAGACTTAAGCAAACTCTTACCAGAGCACCAGCATTAGCCTACTATGACCACCGAAAAAGCTCAAAGTGTCAACTGTACGCGTCCAAAGATGGCATCGGAGCAGTGCTCCTACAGGCAGAAGGAGAGTACTGGAAACCAGTAGCCTATGCGTCAAGGGCTATGACAAAGTCTGAATGCAAATATGCCCAGATTGAAAGGAGTGTTTAGGTGTTTCCTACGGGCTGGATGACGGTTGTCACTGTTTATGTCTATGGACTGCCGTCTTTTTACTGTGGAAACTGACCACCTCCCCACTCGTCTCCATAATCAAGAAGAATCATACCGAAATGTCCCCGACGTATCAACGCCAAATGAAGAAAAAACAAAGGAACGATTTTGAACTTGGTTTAACACACCTGGGAAAGCACCAGATACACCGCAGATTCCTTTGTCCAGAAGCACCTGCAGAAAGTGTCTGAGTTCCACAGATGAGGATACATGAAAATCACATCACATTGTGTCGTGTTCTCTGCCAGTATCAGACACCAAAGTTAATACCAATAGCTGAGGTTGACATCACAGTACCACCGAGCTACAGCGTGTCATACAGAACAAAGGACGAGGGATGTCCTGCAGGAACTTGCCCTCGCAATTACATGTCAGAGGATAACACAGTTTTGATTGATGACTATTACTGTAAGAAAGGAAGAATAGTCATCCCTGAGGCTCTAAGACCATATTTGTTAAACAGGATACATGAAGGACACCTTGGGATTGAAAAATGTAAAAGGAGAGCAAGGGAGTCAGTGTACTGGCCTGGACTAAACAAAGACATCGAGACGCTTGTGAGTAGTTGTGAAACGTGCCAGAAACACCGAAGTAAACAAAGCAAAGAGCCAATGGTGATATCTGAAAGTCCTGCATCCCCTTGGCACAAAGTAGGGATAGACCTGTTTCACCTTAAAGGCAAAGACTACTTAGTAGTCATGGACTACTTTTCCAACTTTCCAGAAATGGCACTACTCTCAAGCACTACATCAGCCTGTGTGATCACTCATACCAAATCCACATTTGCTCGGCATGGCATCCCACACCTTGTGGTGACAGATAATGGACCATGTTTCAGTAGCAGGGAATGGCAGCAGTTTGTAGAACAGTATGAATTTCGGCATGTGACGTCAAGCCCACACTATGCACAATCAAATGGACAAGCAGAAAAAGGCGTCCACATTCTGAAGCAACTGCTTAAGAAAGCTGCAGACAGCAACTCGGATCCATACTTGGCTCTACTCAGTTACCGCGCCTCTCCACTTCAGTGCGGACTGTCACAGCTGAGCTACTAATGAACAGAAAGCTGCGTACAACGCTTCCCAGCTACCCAAATGCTACTTCACAAAGGAAAGATACAAAACTCAGAAACAAGCTTGAGAAGCAGAAACTGAAACAAAAGACATTCTATGACATTTCAGCCAAACCACTCTCTCCACTGGCCAACAACGACCCAGTTAGGATCGAGGATGCATCTGGCTGGAACACTAAAGGAGTTGTATTACAGGAAGTTGCTCCAAGATCATTCACAGTGAGAACCGAGGATGGACAGGTGCTCAGGCGCAATCGCCGCAGTCTCCTCAAGACTCCACAAGCACCTGGTGGGCCCAATAATGCTCACCCAGAATCTCCCACAACCACACCTCTTATGAACTGTGAAGCAAATGTTCCACCTGACAAAGATGAACCGAGAAGTTCAAAACGAGATATAAAGAAACCAGATAGGTTGGACTTATAAGAAAAAAAAAAAAAAAAAAAGCAAAAAGCAAAGAATAAGAAAAATGTAACAGATGTTAATTTCTTTGGGCATGTTGATTCAGGGAGAACTGAAATTTGTGTTTTGTATTAGTCCATTCATACTGATACATATACAACTGTTTTGCATCAATGTTTATTAATGTTAATTCACCTCAAAGAAAGGGGGATGTAATGATCAGTGTTTACCACTAGGCGTCGCTGCTACCTTGTTACCCCGCTTGTTGGAAAGCATGCACTCAGTAGAATAGGAAACGGCCAACATGGGAGCCGTGTGAAAGTGTCGTGTGAGCTGCCGCTAAAAAATAAAGTTACGTTGGTTCAACTGCAAGTCTCTTCTCTCCTCAACGAACACGAACACAACAATAAACACGTTACTTAGACTGTGTTTTGGGCTCTTTGCCAATTTATATGTTCACTGCAAGATCACGCAGCGGACATGACATACGTCCCCAGGGAAAGATAAAATTAGTTATCAAATGTTAAAGCATTTGGGAGATGGAGGTCTGGAAAAATTGTTGGACCTTTATAATAGAGTATGAGATGAAGGAAAACTACCAGATGTGTGGAAGGAAGCTCTAGTGATTCCTGTCAGAAAACCAGGCAAGGACCTGGCTAAACCTACTAATTATAGTCCAATAGCACTGAGCTCTAATTTATGCAAAATTATGGAAAGAATGATAGTGGAGACGCTGGAGTATGATCTGGAAAAAAGAGGAAAGACAGCAAAGTATCAGAGTAGCTTTAGGAAAGGAAGAAACACAATGGACTCAGTGGTAAAACTGGAAACTGAAATTAGGAAAGCTCAAGCAAATAAAGAATCAGTAACTGCCATGTTTTTTGATATTGAAAAAGCCTATGATATGATGTGGAAGGAGGGTTGCTGATAAAGTTACACATGATGGGTGTTGGAGGCGAAATTTTTAATTGGGTGAAGGATTTTCTTTTTGGAAGAAAGATTCAGGTTCAGATTCAGCTATATCAGGCCAGTATAAGGTAGGAAATGGTACACCTCAAGGAAGTGTAATCAGTCCTTTACTGTTTACTATTATGATCAATTACGTGTTTTCAACAATTCCAGTAGATACAGGCCGATCATTATTTGCTGATAGAATTGAATTCAAGATATTACTCTTAACCTATAAAGCTCCTAATGGTATGGCTCCTTCTTACTTGCCAGAACTCTTAGTTCCTTATCATCCAACCAGAGCTCTGTGCTCCCACAAATCCAGACTACTAATGGTCCCCAAGGTATCTAGAAGTAGATTGGGAGGTAGAGCTTTCAGCAATCAAGCTCCCTTCCTGTGGAACCATCTTCCCAGTTCAGTTCAGGAGTCAGACACTCTCTCTTATATTCAAGAGCAGGTTGAAGTCTTTTCTCTTTGATAAGGCAAATGCTGCCCCTGCCAGGCCTTCGCTTGCATGTGCAGCCTGGCCAGGCTTCGTACTGGACTGTTTGTCTTTGAATGTTGTATTTGTATGTTTGTTTTGAATATAGCTACTCAACCCAGCCAGTCGAGGCGGGTTGAGTAGCCTCTTTGAGCTATGGTTCCGCCCGAGGTTTCTGCCCATTAAAAGGAAGTTTTTCCTCCCCTGTGTCACTGCAGTGCTTGCTCTTAGGGGTCTCTGCTGGGTTCTATAAACTAAGTTTGTGGCCTAAACCCAGTCTTTTCTGTAAAGTGCCTTGAGACGACCTGTGTTGTGATTTGGCGCTATATAAATAAAATTGAATTGAATTGAATTGAATTGAACTGATGATGGGGCCTTGTGGAAAAGGGGAAGGAATTTAGAATATCATTTATATTCTAAATTCTATAGAATAGAATTACCCTTTATACTGCGGACTTCTCACACAACACATCACACTGCCATCTACAGAAGTTCTCTGACGATTCTGTGATCGTCAGCCTCATCTCCAACGCAGATGAAGCTGAGTACAGAGGACTTATCCAGGACTTCGTGGACTGGTGCCATCAGAATTGCCTCCAGATCAACGCGAGGAAAACTAAGGAGCTGGTGGTGGACTGCCGCAGGCAAGGACAACCCCTCACAGCACCAGTAAACATCCAAGGAACAGACATTGAGATGATGACATCCTACAAGTACCTTGGTGTTTATCTGAACAATAAACTAGACTGGTCACACAATGCCAACGCTCTCTACAAGAAGGGACAGCGCAGGCTGTTTCTACTGAGGAGGCTCAGGTCTTTTGGTGTACAAGGGGTGCTCTTGAAGACATTCTATGACACGGTGGTGGCATCAGCCATCACTTATGGAGTGGTCTGCTGGGGCAGTGGCATTACAGCAGCCGATAGGAAGAGACTGAACAAACTGATCAAGAAAGCTACAGTAGCTCTGTCCTGGGGCAACGCCTTGACCCAGTGGAGGAGATAGGAGAGAGGAGGATGGTGGCTAAACTGTCATCTCTGCTGGAGTCCGAGTCCCACCCTATGCAGGACATACTGAATGCACTGAGGAGCTCATTTAGCAGTAGACTACATCATCCTAGATGCGCAACCGAGAGGTTTCACAGGTCCTTCCTACCTTCGGCTGTCAGACTGTATAACCTAAGCAGGGCTGCTCGCAGAGATAGCAAATAAAACGTGACAACCTAATAGTATTGAATGCAAAAGACGCAACAGACTTACACAAATGGTCCCCTCCAGTATACTCCAATATATATCCTTAAGATGGCGGCAGCGCGCACGGACGCAGCGGCCCCTCTTGGCATCAACGAGTGTGAGAGTTTTGAGTGTTATGATCATCCCAGATGTACATTCTGTAAAACTTACAACCGTGAGACCTTATTAAACATCAAGGTACTGCACGCTGCAAGAATCGCGGTGATCGGTTGTGATTTGGACATTCTTCGCCAGCATGGAATTCTGGCGGAGTCCCCGCTGGAAGCTACCCGAGAGAGGAGGAAGCGGAAGCGGAGCGAACGCAAGCAAAAGAGAGGAAAAAGGGCCGGGATCCATGCTAGGCTAAAGGCTAACCCCTCCAGACCAGCGGTTCACGCTCGCTTCTTCTCTCTGACGTCCGCCTCCCTCGAAAACAAGGTGGACGAACTGCGTCTGCTGAGAGAAACCCGGGAGAGAGAGTGGAGGGACTGCTTGTGTTTGTTTTTACCAAGACATGGCTCCACGGCAACATTTCTGACGAGGCCATTCAGCTGGAAGATATGGCGATGTTCCGCGCCGACAGGGAAACGGCGAAGCTCTGTAAGAGCCGGGGGGGTGGGCTATGCATCTATGTTAACAAGAACTGGTGCGTTAATGCCACGTTAGTGTCTAAACACTGCTCTCCGTTGGCGGAGTTCCTTATTGTAAATTGTCGGCCTTATTATTTGCCGAGGGAATTCAGCAACGTGTTTGTAGCTGGTGTTTACATAGCGCCGAGCTCTAATGCTAAAGCTAATGCTAAGAAGGCACTCAGGGTACTGCACAATGCGATCAGTGAAATCCAAACTTCACACCCGGACAGTTTTGTGGTGGTTGCGGGGGATTCTAACCACACCAGCCTAAAGACTGTGCTCCCCAAGTTTAAACAATGTGTAGACTTTAAGACCAGAGGAGAGAATATGTTGGACTTCGTGTACACAAACACAGATGCATATAAAGCGATACCCCGCCCCCATCTCGGCCGTTCTGATCACATGTCCGTGATGCTGCTGCCTGCCTACAAACCTTTATTGAAGCGCAGCAGGCCAGCAGTGAAACAAATCAGGATTTGGCCAGAGAGTGCAACCTCTGCACTGAAAGACTGTTTTCTGCACACAGACTGGAAGGTCTTCAAAATAGCAGCCTCCCAGGAAGACAAGACAGATGTGGAGGAGTATGCTGATACGGTCACCAGCTACATCGCGAAGTGCACAGAGGATTTCACTACAGTGAAGACCATCACTATGCGGGGTAATCATAAGCCCTGGATGACTGCAGAGGTGCGCTCGCTGCTTACAGCCAGAGATGCAGCCTTCAGAGCGAAGGACAGGATTGCCCTCCGCTCAGCCAGGTCTGCGCTTTCAAAGGGAATTAAGGCGGCAAAGCGCACCTATGCAGAGAAAATCCAGGGACACCTCTGTGACACTAGGAACACCAAGCAGATGTGGCAGGGAGTTCGGACACTGACGGGCTTTAAGTCTAGGCAGGGGGTCGATGATGACGACGCTTCGCTTCCAGACAGGCTTAACGACTTCTTTGCACGTTTTGAAGCATCAAACTCGACAATCAGAGGGAGGGCTGGCCCACCCCCACCATTGGTCGGACCAGCTTTTACCATCAACACAGCGGACACACGGAGGACCCTAACTAGAGTCAACCCACGCAAAGCTGCAGGTCCAGACAACATTCCAGGACGTGTGCTCCGAGACTGCGCGAGCGAGTTGGCGGATGTCCTGACTGACATTTATAACATCTCCCTGAGTCAGGCCATCGTTCCCAGATGCTTCAAGACCTCTATCATTGTACCGGTGGCAAAGAAACCAGTGGTGTCCTGTTTGAATGACTATCGTCCTGTTGCACTGACACCAGTTGTGATGAAGTGTTTTGAACGGCTTGTCAAACCACACATTACAGCCTGCCTCCCTGCATCACACGACCCGCTCCAGTTTGCATATCGTTCAAACCGCTCCACGGAGGATGCTATAGTCACCACCCTACACTCTGTCATCACCCACCTGGACCAGAAAGACACCTACGCCAGACTCCTGTACATTGATTTCAGTTCAGCATTCAACACCATTATTCCCCAGAGACTGATGGAGAAATTACTCCTTCTCGGTCTGAACACCGCCACATGTCTCTGGATCCTGGATTTCCTGACTGAGAGACCTCAGTCTGTCTGGGTTGGAAACAACATCTCCAACTCTGTCACGCTGAGAACCGGATCCCCTCAACGCTGTGTACTCAGTCCACTGTTGTTTACACTTCTAACACATGACTGTGTATCCAGACACGAAGGGAGCCAGATTATTAAGTTTGCAGATGACACCACGGTGGTGGGACTTATTCAGAGGGATGAGGAATCAATGTACAGGGAAGAAGTGAGAGACCTGGAGGGCTGGTGCAGGGAGAACAATCTGGTGCTCAACGTGGACAAAACGAAGGAGATGATTATCGACTTCTGGCGGTCACAGCCTGAGAACGTCCCCCTCAGCATCGGTGGCCGTTTAGTGGAGAGAGTAGAGAACATCAAGTTCCTTGGAGTGCAGATCTCGCAGGACCTGACCTGGAGCAAGAATTCCTTGGAGATCAGTAAGCGGGCTCAGCAGAGACTGCACTTCTTGAGGAAACTCAAACAGGCCTCTCTCCCCATCTGCATCCTCAGGACCTTCTACAGAGGTGTGGTGGAGAGTGTTCTGACGTACTGCATTGCTACATGGTACTCCAGCTGCAGTATGTCAGACAAAAAAGCCCTGCAGAGGATAGTCAAGGGGGCGGAGAGGGTAATTGGAGTCTCCCTCCCCTCTGTCCAAGAACTTTTTCAGAACCGTTGTAGGAGCAGGGCATTGTACATTGTCAAGGACCGTTCTCACCCTCTGCATAAACACTTTTTCCATCTGGTAAACGATTCCGGAGCATCAGAGGCAGAACCACCAGACTGATCAACAGCTTCCTTCCACAAGCTGTCAGGATGCTGAACAGTTGACCCGGAATCTCTCATACACACTACTGCACCTACGGACATTTTGTATATTATAGTTAGTTATTCTTTTTCCCCAAGTATGTCTCAGGGATGTGTGAATGGATGGGGGTGGGGGGGGTGGGGGGTGGAGCTATGTGGGAGTGTGTCTTAAATCATGCTGCTTCTTATATGGATGCCGAGAGAAACGCAATTTCATCTTGCCTGCACTACAGTTGTATGTACAGCAATATGACAATAAAGTTTGATTTGATTTGATTTGATTTTGATTTATACAACTAGAACAATATCAGTCGCTATGGAGGGTGACAATATGTATGGGTACATAGTCATACTATGTAGGGTAACTAAATGGACGGTTATGCTGTTTATTCCATCTAGCTACAATGCTCCGCACTGTGTATATATATATATTTATGTGTACATATGTATATCCGCTGCTCTTATTTTCTTATCTTCTAAATTATTGCTCTGAGTGTTGCTATCCCTGTGCTGTTGCAATCCTGGAATTTCCCCATTGTGGGACTAATAAAGGCTTATCTTATCTTATCTTAATATATAATCAGGAAAGTCCAGGAAGCAGTTAATGAGGTTTTAGAATGAGGCCTTGATTGAGGTAGTAAATTTTCTGTGTATGTCGCCAATCTGCGATATAATTTCATCTTGCCTGCACTACAGTTGTATGTACAGCAATATGACAATAAAGTTGATTTGATTTGACTTGATTTGATTTAGTAGTCAACAGTGGTAAAGATTTTTTCAAGAATATATTCAGATCAGATCTCACAACTTTCCAAGGCTATGACTTGAAAGTGGTACGAGATAATGGCTTCCTGTCAATTAGAAAGATGTAGAATATGATCCAAAGTTTCAGATAGGAGTAAATTTATGCATCTAATTTGCATGCAAATAAACAAAGACATGCGGCATTCTGGTCATAATTTTGTACTCTCCCGGTCATTTTAGCTTTCTCTCCTACATCCAGAAACTGTTATTGATTATTCCACCTTAATTTTGCTTTTATTCCGTGGAAATTTTATCTTATATGACGACATGCAACCGGTGATTGCTGTACAGTCACATGATGCCCCGGACACCGACAGATGAAATCAACAAGCTTCACGCTCCCTGTGTTAAAAGAACATGTAAACATCTGCCTTCATAAGCTAAATAATCTCTTTTTAGAATAATTGTTGTCAAATTCGGGACCAAATCCTCCAAATTTGCACCTCCGTCTGTGACCGCGTATGTCCACAATGATGGCTGCCATCCATTTTGTGTTGTAATCACACATCTTCAACCTGAGCCTGAAGCTGGGGAGGGTACCACAGCTGTGGAAAACATCTTGTGTGGTACCCGTACCAAAGACTTCCCACCCCAGAGATTTGAACAGCTACAGACCAGTGGCCCTCACTTCTTACCTGATGAAGACCCTGGAGAGACTGCTCCTTGCCCACCTCCGCCCCCTGGTTTGGACCAGCGATGGATCCACTCCAGTTCGCCTACCAGCATGGCATCGGGGTGGAGGATGCAGTGAGCTTCCTCCTACACCGTTCCCTGTACCACCTGGAGAAGCCTGTGAACATGGTGAGGATCATGTTCTTTGACTTCTCCAGTGCTTTCAATACCATCCAGCCAGTGATCCTGAAGGACAAGCTACTTTGCGCAGGAGTGGACCAGCACCTGTCATCATGGATCCTGGATTACCTCACAAACTGGCCACAGTTTGTGAGAACCCAGGATTGTGTGTCCGGCACGATCATCTGCAGTACTGGAGATGGAGGTTGTCATGCCAAAGGCAAAGGCAAGCAAATAAATAAAAACTGACCCTACCATAACTGACACAGCCGTCACACAGTCCCCTCCATGGGTCCGTTTCCTGTCCTGCCCCAGTTCACATCACAACCCTGTGGGAAGAAATGCTGTGGCGGTGGCGACTTCTCATATCGAGCCCTGATCACCTGTTGTCCGAGCAGTGAGTAGCCCCTATCAGCTCCTACTTCTGTGGTTAAACATGAGAAGGTTTTTTTTGAGCAAGAAGCTTGCATTTAATGTCTGCATTAAAGGTCTGATGACACAATTTTGACATTTTTTAGGATGTTGTGTAAACCCAAAAGTCATTGTCAGTGATCAATATAATATTTACAACCACACCTGCATAAACTAGTTATCATCAAAAAACCGCAGCTGTTGACTGGACTGTGGTGTCGCCCACCAAATTAAGGGTGGCACCCCCATGATGTCAGTGACAGAATGGACTCCGGTATTGTTGACTGGAATGGCAGCAGCTTTGTAGCTCACAGTTTCTCTGGTTTCTTGTTTTAATTTTACGGCTATGCCTTCGCGTTGTGTCACAGGCTTAGATAAACAGCAGGCCATGAAAGATCACATCATATGCTTCAACTCCAACTGTCATAAGCCTCCTCGTGCGTTCCTTGTGCGCTTTTACACAGGAGGAGGGCACGAGGAGGGGAAGGAGTAATGGATTTATGTGCAGCTTTGACCTACTTTCTGTGATCGCATGCTGACTCTCGCCAGTCCGGCCACGTCCCCTCTCTCATTATCACCAGCTGATTCCCCTCTCGCTGATCATGTTTCCCGGTCCTCGCCCAGGTGCTTCTCATCACACCATCACCAGCAGTGAGTGTACTTCGCGGCCGTTTGCCAGTAACGCACTGTTGGTCCATAGTATTGTCATCTTTGCTGTTAGTCTACCAGTACTTTCAGCACTCTCACGACATGTTAGTCACTCCATGTTCGCCGTGGTTCTCGTGCATCCTTGAAGCGATGTCGGCTCTGGGGCGCACCTGTGACTAAGACATCTCCTCTCATTTGTTCTCTGGGCAATGCCGGCCCATGAAGTAAGTGTATCAGTAAGTGTGTTTGTGTTTTTTGTACGTCTTCACCTTTTTGGGAATTGTCTGTCATTCTGTATTAAATGTGCTGTGATGAACCCTGCATGTAAATCCTCGTTATTTCATTCTCCCTCTCAGTGCCCTGCGTAAGAGCGCGCAGAGGGTTATGATGAATGGATTTACGCACAGGATTCACCACAGCACATGTACTGAATATAAAGACTGATCCCAAAAGGTGAAGACTTACAAAAATACACAGAAACACAACACGGCAGATGATGCACGCAAAACATGAACAGCTGACCGTCACTGAGTCTGACTCGCTAGGCACAATGCCCGCTTGGCACGGCTCCAGCCTATACGGTTTGGTGCCCCCCAGATTCTTCATTGTCATCCCATTCTTCAGAACTATAATTGTCTGAAGATTGGACAACACAAGCAAATTCCAGACTACATGTGCTGGAACCATCGTCGATGTTTTCTACCACTTCCATCCTGTGTGTACAATGGGCAGCCAAGCGCTGTGTTCTGTCGATGACGTTACAACATGGCCGTGGGGTTTTCCAGCCAGACGCAATTGGTGACGTGGCGCTCATGAAAACGCCGGATATTCATGTGAAAATAAGTCTGTTTGACTTAGAACTGTGCAGACCAACCTGTTTCGTCATATTGTATTTTGTGTTGAAAAATTAGATGAAGTCAAAAACGTGTCATCAGCACTTTAAATGCGTTTAAAGTTTTCTTTTGCACAGAGAAAAAGTGACTGTGATTTGTTGCAGTAAAGCTTCTTCTAAGTGGTGACCTTTCATTTATCTGTGCTTTCTATTTTATTTTATCTCAATCATTTACATGCTGTTGTGATATGCAATTATTTCATGGAAGTAAATCCTCCAAATATGCATTTTTATGAGCTGGTCCAGGGCGGTCAAACATATGGCTCGTGGGCCAAAAATGGCCCACCAGGGTGTCCAAAATTTTCTCTGTGGATTCACAGCTTTATTTCTAGTAAATTTCTGACTTCCTACTGACTACAATAGTTTGTGTAAGTCTGAGACATTTTTTCTCCGTAAGATGAGACTTTTTTCTCATTAGTTTTCTTTTTCTTCTTTTTTCTGATGACAACAAGGGGCCC
Organism: Pholidichthys leucotaenia; assembly: GCA_020510985.1. Taxonomy (NCBI): domain Eukaryota; kingdom Metazoa; phylum Chordata; class Actinopteri; order Cichliformes; family Pholidichthyidae; genus Pholidichthys; species Pholidichthys leucotaenia. Next base: position 307,404,212 of record CM035844.1, read on the forward strand.
TTGATCTTACTGTGTGTGCAAGATGATTTAAGCATACATTTCAAGTAATGTGAAAGTTACTTTTCCAAGTAACTAGTTACTTTAATCATGCAGTAACTCAAAAGTAACTCAGTTACTTTTTTAAAGAAGTAACTAGTAACTGTAACTAGTTACTGTTTTTTTAGTCACTTGCCCAACACTAGTTATCAGGCATAGAGGGTGGTGTTGAGGGAGTCGCTGAGGAAAGAGGGAATGAATGAGTTTACATTAAGAGGGTTTTTAAGTCTGAGGAAATGGGCACAGGTGAAGGCTGTGTTAAAATATTTAAGGGAAATTGGGGTTTTAAAGAGAATTTAGTTGTCTAGAAGTTTGTTTGTTTTTTCGGCTTCAGAGGTACTACACAAGTTGATCCACACTCCAGAGCAGAAGGTGGTGGTAATGCAACATAAGCTAGATGCCAACCGCCGTTAAACCAAAATGAAGCAGAAGAAGAAGAACCGCATAGAAGCGGAAAAAGAATGATGGCGGAGGAAGAGGAGTGCATCAATTGTGAGAGAAAAAAGTTTAATATCACCCGGATACTCACAGTAAAACTTCAAAGACTAGGTATGTGGAGCTATAAGGGTATGAATGAACTAACAACAACGTCACTCATGTAGGGTGATCGTTCTAATGGTGCGGTACAGTTATTTACCACAACAGGTCACGTGGTCTTGAAGGCTAAAAACACTGGCATCCCGCTACCTATGACGTCTAAACTTCATAAGTAACTTTCCATTTTTACTTTGATCGTTCGTTTTTAGTGTAGAGCACGTCTCCCTAACAAACAAAAATAAAAACGGAGAGAGAGTGATAGACTGAATGTTAAACGGGCTTTGTGTTTAAAGTTAACAGCTATCATGCTAGGCTAAAGGCTCCTTCACGTTTAACGTAACTGAGGCCAAGTGGACCCCTGACCAAGTGAGCACTCCCAGGTGGACCTTGGGATCCAATCTGTACATGTACAAGTACATTCTCAATCCAGTGATTTGTAAACACAAAGGAGAACAACAAGAATTTGTGTAAAATTGTTGGAAAGACTTTTCCCGGTCACCAAGAAGTCTTAAAAAAATATATATATACTAGTGATGGGAATTCCGTGTGGCGGTTCGGTTAACCCCCACAACAGATTAAGGACAGTCAGCTCTCTTCTCTTGGTTTTTCCCGCTGCACTACTGAGATGTAATGTGCCATGCATGTATTGTGATGTAATGTGCCATTCATGTATTGTGATGTAATGTGCCATTCATGTATAGTGATGTAATGTGCCATTCATGTATAGTGTTCATGCGTCCTGTCCTTACTGTGACCTAGAGACAGATCAATATGTAGATGTGCCTTGTAACCTCTTTGCCCTGCAAGCTGGAGCAGAGGCGAGCAGTCTGCCTGTTGTTATGTATGTCTCTCAAATGCAAATGCCTCATGCCTGTTCTGCAGTCCCTTTGATCGTACCAACTGCTGTGAATTCTCTTTGATGTATTGTCTGAGTTGGGTATAAATACTGCACAGGTTCTGTAACTCATTCTCTCTCTCACTCTTCAACTGCTGCTGGACACACGCACTTTGTGTCCCTCTGGAGAGCCGCTGGGCTCGCTCCTGGCGCGCATGCACGGCGCCGGGAGTGGAGCTCGTGACAGCGGTATGATTTAATAAACTCTGCTTAAAACCTCAGCATCGCTGCCTATTTTTACCATGCCGCCGCACTGGTGATCCCGAAGATGCACACGCTTTGTGCGACGCAACCTTCTGGTCTGGACATCCACACTGAACCGGCCGAGGGACACAAGGCGTCTCCTCCCTCTCGCCACTCCAACGCACCATGACCTGAAAGCAGAAAAGAACATGCTGCCAGTGAACGCTTCACTGGTGACCCCGAACATGCACACATTTTGTGCAAAGCAACCTTCTGATCTGGACAGCAGCACTGGTGACCCGTTCTTCATGATGAGATCTGCATGTCTGAGATCTGCTCATCCACGCTGGACCGGCCGCGCTCGCAGCTCCTCCACACGAGAACGCAGGCACCTCGTCCCCTCTCCACGACGGCGACCCCCAGGGCCGGCGGAGAACGCAACGCGTGGACCTGAACGCACCACGGCCGAGCGGTGACAAAGATCGTCTATTTCCTCCCACCGCTCCAACGCACCATAGCCAAGCTGCAGCCACAGCTCAACCTGGATTTTATCGGCGCCGTCTGCGCCGATCCCCACCAAGATTCTGCACCCTGGTTCTCCTCTCCAGCTGGCCCACCCACGCACGGAACCCCGGCACACGCACCGGGGAGTTACGAGGACGGCGCACCACGCACGGGACAATAACGGCTACAGAGACCGCTATCGTCCTCCGCCGCTGCACATGCCCGAGAAAAATGGCCGATCGCCACCCTCGGAACCTTCAGGGCTGCCCACACACCTGAAGCACGCTTGCAGCTCGCCCACAGGATTCATTAATGGTCTCAGCCACGGCACATAAGGGAATTCAGCCGTCAGCTTTTCCCGAGGACTTTAGGGCTGTGCCCGCACCTAAAGCCAACAAGCCAAGTCCTTCTGCTTCTTTTTTTTCTTACAGCCGCTACGCAGCCTCGCCGCTCCTGTTTCCTTCATGGCCACGAGAGGAGTCAGAGACTAATTTTTCTTCTTGTGGACCTCTGCACGTTCAACGGGACAGCCCTTCGACATCGCAGACCCACAAGCAATTTCTGCACGGCTCGGACGATTTCACCGTCCCCCTGCCGGCACTTACTACCCCCCTCCTCCCTCCCCCTCCGCCTGCAGCAAGCTTCTCCCACAGCTCGCTCCCATAGATGGATTATCGAGGTCTCGGCCCCCTGCCGTGCCCTCTGGGGGGGAGCGTGTGGCGGTTCGGTTAACCCCCACAACAGATTAAGGACAGTCAGCTCTCTTCTCTTGGTTTTTCCTGCTGCACTACTGAGATGTAATGTGCCATGCATGTATTGTGATGTAATGTGCCATTCATGTATCGTGATGTAATGTGCCATTCATGTATAGTGATGTAATGTGCCATTCATGTATAGTGTTCATGCGTCCTGTCCTTACTGTGACCTAGAGACAGATCAATATGTAGATGTGCCTTGTAACCTCTTTGCCCTGCAAGCTGGAGCAGAGGCGAGCAGTCTGCCTATTGTTATGTATGTCTCTCAAATGCAAATGTCTCATGCCTGTTCTGCAGTCCCTTTGATCGTACCAACTGCTGTGAATTCTCTTTGATGTATTGTCTGAGTTGGGTATAAATACTGCACAGGTTCTGTAACTCATTCTCTCTCTCACTCTTCAACTGCTGCTGGACACACGCACTTTGTGTCCCTCTGGAGAGCCGCTGGGCTCGCTCCCAGCGCGCATGCACGGCGCCGGGAGCGGAGCTCGTGACGGCGGTATGATTTAATAAACTCTGCTTAAAACCTCAGCATCGCTGCTTATTTTTTCATGCCGCCTCATTCCGGCTCTTTTTAGAGAACCGGCTCTTTCGGCTCGGCTCACTAAAAAGAACCGGCTCTTTCGGCTCCCAAGTGGCTCTTCAGGTTGTTTTGTTGCTTTAATTTATTAATTTAATTTATTATCACCAACAATATAAAATTATGCACAAAATTAATTACTAATGTAAAAAATTGTTTTTATTTATATATGTTTATTATATAAATATGCTTTTATTTATTCACTCCACATAAAATGTAAAAAGTAAATTATAAAATTCAAAAACCAACTATTTACAATTCAACTTATAGCTCTTTACTAACTAACTAACCTGCACTTATATAGCGCTTTTCTAGTCACAAAGACCACTCAAAGCGCTTTCATTAATACTAACCCTCTATTCTAAGGGCCTATAGGAAACAGATATCTAGGGACAATTTAGAACAGCCAATTAACCTAACATGCATGTCTTTGGCATGTGGGAGGAAACCGGAGAAATCCCGGAGTAAACCCACGCAACACGGGGAGAACATGCAAACTCCACACAGATCACTGTTGGTCAGAGGCTGGGATCGAACCCACGATCCCACGATTCCCACAATCCCCCGGCCAAGGGTAAACTGTGCTGCCGCAGTGCTAACCACTGCGCCACCGTGCAGCCCTTTAAATTTTCAGCTTTTTCCTTTTAAACAAATTTAAAGTGAAACAACACAAAACACTGCAAACCACAACACAATAAAATATAAATTAAAATATGCAAAACAAAAAGGAAAAAATGATCACCCAGATCCTTAATTAAGGTAAAGGTTGGCATTTAGAAATACCAAGCGCCTCAGCTTTGAGGAGCTGATCCGGTTTCTTCTTTCAGTAATTATCTGCCCTGTTTTGGAGAAGATTCTCTCAGAGGGGACTGATGTTGCCACAATGCACAGTCTCCGTGTCATCACCTGGGTAAGATGTGGATAAACTGAAGCCTTGGTCTCCCACCAGCTCAGTGGGTCTGCACTTCTCTGGCAAAGGGGCTCATCAATGTAGGATCTCACTTCCAGTATTGCATCTGCTGAGGGATTTTTTGGCAGACTCTACACTCTGCCTTTGTATTGTCAATAAAATTGAAATGGTTCCAGATTTTGCTTCTTTTTCTGGTGTCACTCATTTTCTTTACTATACCTTTCTAATGTGTCGATGTCGTCTCTTCTTGTTCCCCCTGGCTCTCTTTCTCTCTCTCCCTCCTGCTCTGCTCATGTGCTACTGCTGCTGTGAGCGTAACTACCGCCCCTCCCCCCTCAGCGCAAACACAAGGCAGGCACAAACACATTGACCAATCACGTGCGACTAGAAGAGAAAAAAAAGTGAGAGAGAGAGGGTGAGAGAAAGGGGGAAAAAAAAAACCCACAGCTCCCAATAAGGAGCCGGCTCCCGTCGTTCACTTCAAAGAGCCGGCTCTAAGAGCCGTTTCATTCGCAACCGACCCATCACTAATATATATATGTAAGATGACAACTAAGCTGACCCGGAGAAGGTTTTGGTTCCGTTTCTGCTTTCAAAAGACTTTTCTTCTCCGCTGCTGCTGCTCGTCACCGCTGGCTGCCCCCTGATGAAAATCCATAGAATAGGTATGTGGGATTATAATGTTCTGAATGAGACTTTAGAAAGCTCTGAATCAGTTTGTAAATCACTGGATTGAAAATGTACATATTGGACCCCGGAGTCCACTTGCGGTGCTCACTTGGTCAGGGTCTACTTGACCTGCTCCCAACTAAAGGTTTAGTGTTGAATAAAAGCGTTAGAACGGGGTACGATGGTTCATACAACTGAAAAATAACGGGAGGTACCCCCTCTACATCTGTGTGACTTTTATTAATTTTGTAAAAGTGGGTTGTAGCCTTCATTTGGCTTTGACCCATTCCCATTTGTGATTTATGAAGTTTGCAAGAAACATTTTAAAGGTCCCATTTACTGTACTATTCCCATGTGTTGACAGTTCCCACAGGTCTTAGTGAGTTTTTTTGTGATATATTTGGATCAAATTGTCCTCTAATTGCTAGGGATGTGTTTCGAGAACGTACTGGTTAGTACCAAAAGTTTTGTCCACATACATAGACATACACCAGTGACACAATGCATTTTTTTCTATTTTATTGTATCTACATATCTATCTCGCTGTATTTATTTATTCTTTCATTTATCAAACTGTCTCTATATAATTTTTAACTCAATTTTCTTATTAGTTCTAATTTTGCCATGAAATAGCCATAGATGCTGACATGGCACTAAACAAGAACACTCACTCACTGTTCTGTTCTGGTTAAGTTATGGTCAAAAATATAACTTATAAGGAAAAAGTGAAAAAAATACCACCGTCTGTTTCATGTTTATTTAAAAAACAGTAATTTTATTTAAAAAAAAAAACCCACAAAAAATAAGCCATAAAATAATCCACAAAACCTTTTAGTGGTGTTATCCTTCTCTTCTTCCTCTGTCTGAACACTTTCCTCTCCTTGGCTCCCCTCTTCTGTCTCATCTTGCCCTCTCTGAGCTCTGTCTAATTCAGGGTCTCTCTCTGTCTATGGTGGTATACAAACAGGTTAGAAAATATCAAGTGCCATGTAAATTAAAGGAGACAACCAAAAATTTCTAGTTAAGGGTACAAAGAGCACCCACTTAAAAACATGAGTAATGACTTCAGTCTTGAAGGTTTGAGAACAATTTTCTGATAGTTTTCTACTTTTCTCTGTAAATTTATCTAAATTTGAAACCATTTTCCTCAAATTTGTAATTTCCTCTTTTAAAATTTACCTTTCTTGTACATTTGAAACTTTATTTTAGATTTGTGGATTATTTTATGGCTTATTTTTGTCTGTTTTTTTTAAATAAAATTACTGTTTTTTAAATAAATTTGAAGCAGACTGTGGTATTTTTTTTTCACTTTTTCCTTATAGCAATTTATATTTTTGACCATAACTTTGCAGTCAGAACAGAACAATAATTTAACTCTCATTTCAAAGAAAAAAATAATAAAATTGTATTTAATGATTTAAATGACTAAGGATGCTGTTATTGCTGTTATAATATTTCTATATCTGCAATGGACTGGCGATCTGTCCAGGGTGTACCCTGCCTCTCGCCCAAAGATGCTGGGATAGGCTCCAGCCCCCCCGCGACCCAAAAAGGATTAAGCGGAAGAAGATGAATGAATGAATATTTCCTTTTTTTTTTTTTTTTTAGAAATCTCCTCACCGCCAAGAAAAACCTCCCTTATTTTGAAATCCAAATGCTGGCACGTTCAGTTTGTCTATAGGCTGCTCATGGACTAATGTCATTGACTTCGTGAATTTCTGTCATCTTAATTTGCCAGGTACATAATAGGGAACATAACTTAATATTGTAGTGGCTGGTGAAATATATCCTTAGCAATTCATCAGTCCCCCTTGCCTTTCTCTTCATGTGAATCCGGCTACATTTGAATTCTAACCACATCTCTTAGCTAAGCGACTCTTCTGTTATTGCTCCCGTTTGCAGCGGGTTAAAACCATGGTAAATGCCAGTGTTTACATACATCTTCTGATTTTTTCCGCATTTAAAGTACTTTAATAAACTCATGTTTCTTTCAGACAGTCAAGCCTTATTCATGCTGCATTTCCCCTCTAGTCCACCTTGATCCGCGTACACTTTGGACGAGCCCAGCATGCACGTGGTGCTGCACATGCTCACTTTTTTCATCTACCTAGGCCAACCGGTTGACGCATGCACACAACCATCATTTGTAGTTTCATTCCTGCCCGATAGGTAGCGCCAAGGCGCTGACACGCCAGAATTTTTTACCGACAAAGAAACGTCAGATTTCTTCTCAAAGTTTCATCTCAATAGAGTCCATTTCTGCTGTTTGACTTCCCGGTTTTTACTCCTTTTCCACGAAGATGCTGCTGCCACTAGCGAGACACTGCCTGCTGACTGACTGGAAAGCTCGCGTGGGCGGGGTGCTTCTAAATTCTGCGCGGATGACAGTCACACACGTTGTTCGTGTGCGCGCTTGTGGAAAGTCATTGCTTCATATATTTTTCTTAAATTCATATCTCCATCTTATCGCGGCGGTAAATTTTCTGGCGAGGCAGCCCACCACCGAGAAATGTTACCAGAAGAAACCCTGGACCCCAAATGGCCCAATATTCCAACATTCAAGCCTTGGTTGTACAATACTTCAAATTGTAAGTTCCATATGCACGGCAGTGGCTCAGGAGGTAGAGCGGGTCGTCCAATAACCGGATGGTTGGTGGTTCGAATCCCGCTTTCCCCAGATATCCTGCTGCTGTGTCCCTGAGCAAGATACCCGCTCCCGGAAAAATATGTTGCCACCATGCCAAGGTCTTTAAGCCAGAGGAAACACTGATAAATCTTCAACAATTCATCAGCCCCCCTTGCCTTTCCCTTCATATGAAACCAGCTGCATATGAATTCTGACCACATCTCTTAGCTAAGTGACCCTTCCATTATTGCTCCCGTTTCCAGCGGGTTAAAACCGTAATAAATACCTCCAGTGCTTACATACCTCTTCTGATTTTTTTCTGTGTTTAAAGTACTTTAATAAATGTTACATATAAGAACTGTACTTTAGGGTTTGCCGTAGCTCAGCCAGGGTTGGGAGTGAGTGACGTCAGGCATGCTACAGCTAGGAGTATATATTGCGCTGTAGAGCTAAATAAAGTATATTCTGTGAACAGCAGAACAAGCTCTCCATTCTCCGTTATTCAGACATTGTGGAAATGTGAAAATAATGAGGCAGAGTTTATCTCTTGAGTCAGGTTTATTCACATCTTCCAACATCAGCCAAGCAGAAAGAGGAAAATCACAGAAGCATTCGTCCTTTATATATCCAGGACTCTCACAGCTCACAGTCACATTGCATTTTAATCACAAGTCACAATACATCTCCTCTTTAATTCTATAGCATCCTCTTCACAGACTTCGGCACCACAGGAAATCCCCCAAGGCCGTCTCTTGCATACCAAAGACTAAACTTTCACATCCTCCTGTTATCTCCAAGGAGACTCAGTTCTTTGTTCTACTCTGAGATGTGAGGCCTAAAGTGATACATATGTGTCCCACATGACCCCCCCCCCCCAAACATCTAAGATGGAACAACAGAATAACAGTCTGCATGTCATGATAAAATCATTACACATCAGCCCACGTGCTGCTTGGGCCTCAGTCTCCTCCCGTATCTGCTGTAAGCAGGCTTCACCACTTCTGCGGCGCCATCATGCTGGGGAGCTGCTGTCTGGGGGTGAAAACTGTTTGTCAGTCCCTGTGGGTGTTCTGGGGAATTTCCCCGAGGGGTCTGCCGCGCCGAGGAGCCCTGGCCAACAGCACATCCTCGTCCGCCACCACAAAGGCGGGTTTGAGCCTGTTTATGCCAATCTTTTCCTTCCTGCCCCCCAAATCTAGCAAAAAATGCTTGTCCCCTGTTTCCAGCACTCTAAATGGTCCATCATAAGGTGGTTGCAGCGGTGGGCGATGAGCATCGTGTCTGACAAAAACAAACTCCGCGTTTTTCAAAGTCTTAGGCACAAAAACGCGCGGAAAACTGTGGTGAACAGGGCCAAGCAGCGTGCCCGATTCCGTGCCACGCTGCAACAGCTGAGATGGGGATCTATCCGGCGCACGATTATCCGGGAGAAACTCCCCGGGCAGCCGAAGTGGCTGCGCAAAAACTAGCTCAGCCAGGGAGGCTTCTAAGTCCTCTTTAGGTGCAGAACGCAACCCCAATAAAACCCACGGTAGCCTGTCTACCCAATTTGCATCCGTCAGCGACACTCTGAGAGCCACTTTCAATCACCTATGAAAACGTTCGCATAACCCATTAGCCTGCAGATTGTACGCGGTTGTGCGGTGGATTGTTACCCCCAGGCTGCGGGCCATTGCTGACCAAAGTTCGGAAACAAATTCAGGACCTCTGTCAGACGTAATGTCCGACGGAACTCCAAAGCGCGCCACCCATGCTGTTAAAAACGCGCGCGCCACCTCCTCGGCTGTGGTTGACGCCAGCGGAACCACTTCCGGCCAGCGCGTGGTGCGGTCCACCATTGTCAGAAGGTGTGTGCAGCCCTGTGATGGCAGGAGGGGGCCTACGAGGTCCACATGAACATGATCGAACCTCTTAGCAGGGATGTGAAACGGCTCCAAGGGAGCTCTCGTGTGTCTGTGTACCTTGGCTCGTTGACACGCCATGCAGGCTGCTGCCCACTCCTTAACTTGTTTGCGCAGGCTCGGTCATACAAATTTCTCTCCTACCATTTTGACCGACGTGCGCACTCCCGGGTGCGCCAAAGAATGACTCGAGTCAAAAACGCGGCGGCGCCACGCGGCCGGTACCACAGGACGTGGTCGCCCAGTGGAGACATCGCAGATTAGGGGGGGCATACCATCTTGCAGCACCCTGTTCTCCAGCCTTAACCCTGTTGGTCCAGACTGGAGCGCACGCACCTCCGCGTCGCTAGCCTGATCCGTGGCCATGGCTGCATAATCTATCCCTACACGGACTGGGGCCGCCACGGCGCGCGAGAGAAGCAGTCTGCCACTACATTAAGTTTACCCGCCACATGCTGAATATCGGTAGTAAACTCTGAGATCGCGGCCAGCTGTCTCTGCTGCCGGCCTGACCACGGTTCTGAAACCTTGGCCATCGCGAATGTCAGCGGCTTGTGGTCGACGAACGCGGTGAAACGGCGTCCTTCCAGCCAGAACTGGAAGTGGCGAATGGCCAAGTGGAGAGCTAACAACTCCCTGTCGAACGCGCTGTATTTTCGTTCACTATCGCGCAAAGTCCTGCTGAAAAAGGTGAGCGGCTGCCAAGCCCCGGCTACATGCTGCTCCACGACCACCCCTATAGCTACATCTGACGCATCAGTAGTGAGCGCTATGCGGGCCGTTGGGTTCGGATGCGCCAACAACGCAGCATTGGCCAGGGCTGCCTTGACTTCTGAGAACGCTCGCTCTCGCTCCGGGGACCATTCGATTTTATTCGCGGGTTTTTGTTTTTTGAGTGCGGCGTACAGTGGTTGCATGAGCTGCGCTGCGCGGGGGAGGAAACGATTATAAAAATTCACCATTCCCAAAAACTCCTGTAACACCCTGACCGTTTGTGGCTGGAGAAAATTTGCTACCGCGCGCACTTTGTCAGGCAGCAGAACCGCTCCTTCTGGAGAGACGCGATGCCCCAAAAAATCAATCTGCGCCACCCCGAACTGACACTTCGCTGGGTTGATTATTAAACCGTGCTCTCCCAACCTCCGGAAAACTGCTGTGAGGTGGTTTTCGTGTTCATCTTCGGACGCGCTGGCTACTAAGATGTCGTCCAGGTAGACAAATACGAAAGGGAGATCGCGCAACACCGCGTCCATCATGCGTTGGAACGTCTGCGCAGTGCCTTTAAGCCCAAATGGCATGCACAAAAACTGGAATAGACCAAACGGAGTTATTACCGCTGTTTTGGGCATGTCCTCAGCACGCACTGGGACTTGGTGGTAACCGCGGACCAAGTCTATCTTAGAAAAAACGCGCGCCCCCGCCAAATGAACGGAAAAATCTTGGATATGCGGGATTGGGTAGCGGTCGCGCGCTGTGGCGTTGTTCAACCTGCGGAAATCTCCGCAAGGTCGCCACGAGCCGTCAGCTTTCGGGACCATGTGAAGTGGGGAAGCACATGGGCTGTTCGAACGCCTGATGATGCCCAACTTTTCCAGGTTGGCGAACTCCTCGCACGCTATGGTCAGTTTAGCTGCATCCAAGCGCCGAGCTTTTGCAAAAACGGGCGGTCCGGTGGTAGTAATAAAATGTTCCACCCCGTGTTTAGCGACGGCTGCTGAAAATGTGGGGACCGTGAGTGCTGGGAACTGAGTGAGCAGTGTGTGGAACTTACCGCTTGCAGCTGTGACGTTGGCTTGTGCTGTTGGCGGGGCCACTCGGGCTGTACAGGGAATAGAATCAAAAGAAAGTGCATTAACCTGGCGCCTATTAGCAAGATCAACCAACAAACCATGTGAGCACAGAAAATCAGCCCCCAACATATTGAAATTCACTGCAGCTATGACAAAAGTCCACTCAAATGTACGGCCGTGTAGAGACAGAAGCAGAGTCCTCTCACCAAAGGTCTTAATCTCCGAGCCGTTCGCTGCTGCCACCTCGGGACCTCTGGAAACTGCCAGCCGGTCAGCGGAGGAAGGTGTGATGAAACTCAACTGAGAGCCTGTGTCCACGAGGAAATGCCTCCCTGAGCGTGCATCCTTCAAGTAGAGCAGCTTGTTCTCCTCCCCGAGGGTCGCAGCTGCTACCGACCCCCGGTCTTGGCGTTTCCTGAGCGCTTGAATTGGCATGGTGATATACATTTGCGTGCCTTCTCTGCAAAGCGGCGATGGTAGAAACAGAGGGTGTCTCCTCCGCGATCCTTGGCCCCCGCCGCCACCGTCGTCGGTGATTCTGCTACCGCTGTCTCTGGCCCCCTGCCATCTCCGGCCGCCGCGCCGAACTCCGTCACTGCTGTGGTGGCCGCGCGCTGTTTGCTGGCGTTGAGAATCCGGTGCGCCTCCTGGGCCAGCGCGCAGAAGTCCCGCTGGGCCAACAACGGCGAACTGGCCAGGGCCGCTCTCGTGGCCGACGGTAGGGTCCTGAGGAAAATGTGGGTGAAGATGAAGTGGTCGTCGCCTGAGCCCCTCAACCTCAGCATGTTCTCCATCAGGTCAATGGGCGTGCCATCTCCCAAGTCGTTCAGGGCCAGGAGTCTCTCTGCTCTCTCCTCGACTGAGAGAGTGAAGTGCTGGATGAGTGCAGCCTTCAGCGCGCCGTATTTGTCGCTGGCCGGTGGCTGCTCCAATAGGCTCTCCACATGCCGAGCCGTGTGGTTATCGAGCTTTGCAATCACATGGTAGAACTTTGTGTCATCTACCGTTATCCTCCGGAGGGCAAACTGTGCCTCGACATAAGACTCTTTTCCACTAGTATCGCCTTAGCTTTACTTACTTCTACTCTATTCACTTTCTCGCTCTTTCCACAGTACCCAACTCGCTTTAACCGACACTGTTTTCGTGCCAGTTAAGGGGCAGGGGATAAATGAGAGAAAGCGAGGTGTGATGTGACGTCAATAGACTGCTAGCCGCTGATTGGTCAGGGCGTAACGTCACGAAAGCGGCCTTTAGTTGAAATCTTTACGACCGCCATTTACAATCACGGACTAACTCGGTCACGGAGTAAATACGATATTAATACAGACAGCGTTGTAGGTTTTGCAGAAATCTACACCGTGGTCCAACAAAGAGGTGCAGAGTTTTCTCTGCTTGCTGGCAGATACACAGTCAGAGAAGTGACCCAGACCCTACAGATGACTGCACAGAATAGAACCATACTACTGACAAGCTGAAGACGAACGTGAGAGAACCATCGATGGTGAGTGATTTGTAATATTGTGCATCTGTTCACTTATTTATCCTGTTGGTGGTAAGCTCACTTTTGAGCCATACAGCCCCGTTCTGTGCTGGCTAACTCGTTTTAGCTAACAAATTTTGGCTAGTAGCTAACTAATACCAACTGCTGATTCGCGCTTGTTTTCTCCTAAATATTCGCTTGTGAGAGCAAAACGATGAAATATATCAATCCTGGTTATAGTCCTGGTTTTTGTTTTGTCTTGCACTTTAGTGCTGCGCATTAAATTGTGTGCAATTTAATGCCGTTTTGTGCTGGCTAACTCGTTTTAGCTAACGAATTTTGGCTAGTAGCTAGCTAATACCAGCTGCTGATTTGTGCTTGTTTTCTCCTAAATATTCGCTTGTGAGAGCAAAACAATGAAATATATCAATCTTGGTTATAGTCCTGGTTTTTGTTTTGTATTGCACTTTAGTGCTGCACATTAAATTGTGTGCAATTTAATGCTAGAATGTGTTTCCACATGCCAGGGTTTAGCCTCCCTGTTTATATTGGATACTAGTGAGACCACAGGAGCCGAAATCTCAATAATATAAAAGTGCTTTTTCAAACCAGTGATTTATAAACTCATTCATATAATTTTCTAAAGCGTCAGAAAGAGAAATCCATATATTGTATCGATTCATTACACAGACAGTGATATATTTCAAGCATTTATTTATTTTAATTTGGATGATTATGTCTTACAGCCCCTGAAAAACCCAAATTCAATTTGGCAAAAAAATAGAATATTACATAAACTTTAAAAAATAGTTTTTAAATAGAAATGTTGGCCGCTGAGGTGTTGGTTAATATGAGCTGTAGCCATAATCATCAATATTAAAATAAACACTTTCAATATATCACTGTCCCTGTAATGAATCTATATATGGGTTTCACTTTCTGAAATGAGTGACAAAAATATTTAACTTTTTCATGATATTCTAATTTTTGAGATGTGCCTGTATAAGTGTTGAACTTGCTTGAAAAAACTAACCACCATCCATTTCTGTCGTTCGTCTAGGCAGGAGGGAATCAGCCACTCAACAACAGACGTCGCCACTGTGGAAAGTATTGAAATCCTTTGCTTTTATAGGTAAAGTGTCAAAACCAAATTAGCACAATTTCCACTTAATATAAAAGGGACTGAACTGAGATTTATTTGATTGTGTGAGTATTAATTACAGAATAATTGAAAAAGACTGGCGCATCAACTGTAAAATAAACCACTTGTTAATGTATTTATTTTTTTTGTCAGATCACTTGTGTGATCCTTTGTGAGTTATGTTCATAACTGTATCTTTTGGGGAATGGCAGTTGTTCAGTCATCAATATAATTTACTTTATATGTGTAGTTTATAGTCTGTCATCAATAAACTCATGCAGTAACAGGACACATTACAAATATTTGAGACCCATTGTTGTGCATCCTTTTATATTTTAGCAATAAAAGTACAAAACACCGCCCACACTTGAAGCCAGGGCAAGAAGAGACACTTTTACATTCAAGACAAACTTTTCTTGATAAAAACTCCATATTTTGACTGAGCGACTCCATACTCAGTGATGCACACTTTCAGTTACAGTACTATATTCCATTCAAGTGAATGTATTAATTCATTCTGATTGCTGAGGCCACAGTAAAAGCAGATGATTTTAAATGTAACCCAGCCCTTGTAAAATCGACTTTACATCAGTGCAGCTACATGAAAATTGTGGTTAAATACAACAACGAAGTGCTTTATTGTCACATTGGAATTGGAATCGCTGCTGTTTTGTTTTTCTTTTGAATTCTTGGATGGAATATGGGTGGGCAATATAAGCTGCATCTTCAGCCATCACCCATTTCAGATAACCTATGTTGAACTGTATAATCAGAGGAGTTATTGTTTAATTCGACCTTATTAGATTTTTTTTCCCCTTTGTTATATTATTCTATTTTCTTTTAATCTATCCGAAATAAAGATTCATTCATTCACATTCCACCACTGGCTTTTAGCAACAAGTGTATTTCCCAAATATGTTTTAAACTTCCTTTATTTAACCACCACCCATTTCTGCCTTTTGTCTAGGCAAGAGGTAAACGATCGATCCACCCCAAACTGGACCTTGCGTCACTATTTACAGAGATGCAGGCCTAAGATTTGCTGATCTGAGACCAGTGTGAGCTGCACATCCCAGCTGCTGAGTGAACCAGTCTTACAGTTTGAGTTTTGCACATTCTGAATAATCTGGATTTTGCTGCTGATTGTAATAAACAATGTAGTGACTTATGTGTTTGCATCATGATTTCTATTTTTGTCTGTTAATACGCTGGTGGGAAAAGAGTCAATAGTACAAACCATTAATGGGTGACCTTGAAAATAATGGCTCATTTTTAAGAAATTTATGTCACATGGTGGTAACCTTCACATATAAAAAAGAGACATCTGCAAAAACTTCAGAGGTTTATTGTCAGTGCAGTACTACATGAATGCATGTATAGTACATTGTTGATGCAGAGAATATATATTTCTACAGTATATGTATCTAGTAAATCAAGCATTTTCCATGTAACCTTGTGACTGCATTATTTTAATTGCTTTTAATCCTAGATCAAGTTTGTTTTGGCCTAAAATGCATCATAACTGTCAAATACATCTTATTATACCGAACTCAGTACTGTTTACTTTTGAATATACATTTTGTGGCTAATATAGTTATTAACCTGGCGATCAAGTTGTGTCAGCTGATCATTTTTTGCTATGACACCATCTCAGACTCAGTGCAGCTGAAGCAGGTACATCCATGATGTCTCAACAGTCCATGATTTTCACAGAAATCAGACAAACGGCACACACAGTCAGACACTAACACAAAAGTAATTTAAAAACGAAAAAGAATAACAAAAAAAGGGTAATAAAAACAACAACCAATCACAAAAACAAGTCAACAACAATGCTCCTCTGTTTAGTCTAGGTAATCTATTACATAAGAAAACAATATACATTCACCAGCTTGGAATTTGCAAGGTCCACACGTATCATTCACCTTCTTCTTCAGACGTTATGTTTAATTTCTTTACATAATCAATGAAAGGTCTCCATATATTCTCAAACACATTTTCCTTTGATTTCAGTATGTATGTTATTTTTTCTAGTGGAAGGTTGGTAACATCTGTCTTAACCACTGAGTCACATCTGGTCTATGAGTTTTTCCACAGTAGTGCAATACATTTTTTAGCATTAAGCAAACTGAGGTCTATGAATGTTCTTTCACTCTTATTAAAGTTATATTTTTCTGGATACAGACCCAACAAAAATAGTTTAGGGTTCAGTGTGATTTGTTTTGAAATTATTTTTTCAATTGTTAACCTCACCTATTCCCAAAACATTCTGATTTTTCTACATTCCCATAAACAGTGAAATAGGGTTCCTTTACTTAGATCACAGCAATTTTTTGCACAGGAAATAAACCAGACATTCTTAAGCTCTACAACCACTGATCGTTTGTGAAGCTGTGCTGACATCAGTGACAGGCTGTATTGACATCAGTTGACAGGCTGTATTGTATTGCGTGTTTTACGTCACTGGAGTGTGGCACCGCCTTGCTGTAAAAAAATCCCACCCACCCCAGGCGTACCCAGCTGTAATGGAAACAGAACTGAACCAAGTAGAGTAGAGTAGAGTAGAGTAAGGCCGACTGGGTACTAGTGGAAAAGTGCCTTTAGTGGAACCAGGAGCGCGGATTGTCCTGCCAAAAGTCCGGTATCTGGACCATAGCGGCATACGCTTGGCTGGGGGCTCCCGATGAGTCTGGCCCCGGGAAATTCTCTTCTTGTTGCATGCTACGTCTTAGGGTCACCAGTGTGGAAATGTGAAAATGACGAGGCAGAGTTAATCTCTTGAGTCAGGTTTATTCACATCTTCCAACATCAGCAAAGCAGAAAGAGGAAAATCACAGAAGCATTCGTCCTTTATATATCCAGGACTCTCACAGCTCACAGTCACATTGCATTTTAATCACAAGTCACAATGCATCTCCTCTTTAATTCTATAACATCCTCTTCACAGACTTCGGCACCACAGGAAATCCCCCAAGGCCGTCTCTTACATACCAAAGACTAAACTTTCACATCCTCCTGTTATCTCCAAGGAGACTCAGTTCTTTGTTCTACTCTGAGATGTGAGGCATAAAGTGATACATACGTGTCCCACAACATCACAATAAACTCATGTTTCTCTCGGACAGTCACATGAGCGAGAGACTCTGTCTGACTGGAAAGCTCGCGTGGGCGGTCTCTTCTCAACTCTGCGTGGATGTTTGTGTGCGCACTTGCAGAAAGTCATTGCTTCATATATTTTTCTTAAATTCATATCTCATTAGCGCAGCAGTAATTTTTCTGGTGAGGCGGGCCGCCACCCAGCAATGTTTCCAGAGGGAAACCCTGCAGTTATCGCAAACGCCTGATTGCAGTTGTTGCTGCCAAGGGTGGTCCAACCAGTTATGAGGTTTAGGGGGCAATCACTTTTTCACACAGGGCCATGTAGGTTTGGATCTTTTTTCCTTAATAATAAACACCTTCATTTAAAAACTGCATTTTGTGTTTACTTGTTATCTCTAATATTTAAATTTATTTGATGGTCTGAAACATTTAAGTGTGACAAACATACAAAAAAAAGAGAAATCAGGATGGGGGCAAACACTTTTTCACACCACTGTACATTAAAACGGGTTGGAGGAGCAAGTTAACTCTTAATGTAATTTATTTGATTTCTCATCATTTTAATTAGTCAAGTATTGATAATGAATACAGTTAGTCATCATATGTATTTTATTACACTACCCTTTGTGTCTTTGATTTTCAAATCATGACCAATCTGAAATATTTTTACTCAGAAGCAAACAGGTTAAATCAGGCCAGAATGGCAGGCTGCAGGTCTACACTTAGATTTTCACTGATTTAAACTAACAGCTATCTTACAGTGGGGCAAAAAAGTATTTAGTCAGCCACCAATTGTGCAAGTTCTCCCACTTAAAAGATGAGAGAGGTCTCCAATTTTCATCATGGGTATACCTCAACTATGAGAGACAAAATGAGAAAAAAATCCAGAAAATCACATTGTCTGATTTTTAAAGAATTTATTTGCAAATTATGGTGGAAAGTAAGTATTTGGTCAATCACAAAAGTTCATCTCAGTACTTTGTTATATACCCTTTGTTGGCAATGACAGAGGTCAAACGTTTTCTGTAAGTCTTCACAAGGTTTTCACACACTGTTGCTGGTATTTTGGCCCATTCCTCCATGCAGATCTCCTCTAGAGCAGTGTTGTTTTGGGGCTGTCGCTGGGCAACACGGACTTTCGACTCCCTCCAAAGATTTTCTATGGGGTTGAGATCTGGAGACTGGCTAGGCCACTCCAGGACCTTGAAATGCTTCTTACGAAGCCACTCCTTCATTGCCCGGGTGCTGTGTTTGGGATCATTGTCATGCTGAAAGACCCAGCCACGTTTCATCTTCAATGCCCTTGCTGATGGAAGGAGGTTATCACTCAAAATCTCATGATACGTGGCCCCATTCATTCTTTCCTTTACACGGATCGGTCGTCCTGGTCCCTTTGCAGAAAAACAGCCCCAAAGCATGATGTTTCCACCCCCTTGTTTCACAGTAGGTATGGTGTTCTTTGGATGCAACTCAGCATTCTTTCTTCTCCTAAAAAGGACAAGTTGAGTTTTTACCAGAAAGTTCTATTTTGGTTTCATCTGACCATATGACATTCTCCCAATCCTCTTCTGGATCATCCAAATGCTCTTTAGCAAACTTCAGACGGGCCTGGACATGTACTGGCTTAAGCAGGGGGACATGTCTGGCACTGCAGGATTTGAGTCCCTGGCGGCGTAGTGTGTTACTGATGGTAGCCTTTGTTACTTTGGTCCCAGCTCTCTGCAGGTCATTCTCTAGGTCCCCCCGTGTGGTTCTGGGATTTTTGCTCACCATTCTCATGATCGTTTTGACCCCACGAGGTGAGATCTTGCGTGGAGCCCCAGATCGAGGGAGATTATCAGTGGTCTTGTATGTCTTCTATTTTCTATTAATTGCTCCCACAGTTGATTTCTTCACACCAAGCTGCTTACCTATTGCAGATTCAGTCTTCCCAGCCTGGTGCAGGTCTACAATTTTGTTTCTGGTGTCCTTTGACAGCTCTTTGGTCTTGGCCATAGTGGAGTTTGGAGTCTGACTGTTTGAGGTTGTGGACAGATGTCTTTTATACTGATAACGAGTTCAAACAGGTGCCATTAATACAGGTAAAGTGGAGGACAGAGGAGCCTCTTAAAGAAGTTACAGGTCTGTGAGAGCCAGAAATCTTGCTTGTTTTTAGGTGACCAAATACTTATTTTCCACCATAATTTGCCAATAAATTCTTTAAAAATCCTTCAATGTGATTTTCTGGATTTTTTTTTTTTCTCATTTTGTCTCTCATAGTTGAGGTATACCTATGATGAAAATTGGAGACCTCTCTCATCTATTAAGTGGGAGAACTTGCAGAATTGGTGGCTGACTAAATACTTTTTTGCCCCACGATATATCTGTAGGTGACAGCCATGGGTAATTTTCTCATTTTCAGAATTTTTTTTTTTTTTTTTATGCTATTCTCCTCTGGCTCAGGAAGTATTTAACTTATTGATGTTTGCTTTTTATTCATATATGATTGAGAAGAAGAACCTGGAACTTATGAGAATCAAGTCTCAAATGCACATTAAAAAACTACACTACAAAATTATGAGGGAAAACGGCACATGTAAAAAAATACTTATATCGAGAATTTTTTTTTTTTTTTTGTCATATCGCACAGCCCTGTGTGGGACTATAATGTTCTGAATGAGGCTTTAGGAAACGTTGAATCAGTTTGTAAATGATTGGATTGAAAATGTACTTGTACATATACAGATTGGATCCCAGGGCCCACTTAGGGTGCTCACATGTGATGCTCATTTGGTCAGGGGTCCACTTGGCCTGTTCCCTACAGAAAGAGGAATAGCAAGGTTTTCATATAGAAACTTGCTGCCCCAGTGAACATTTGAGACATCTGCTAAGATGTGTTAGAATAAAATAATAGTGTTTCCTCTGGCTAAAAGACCTTGCCGTGGTGGCAACATAGTTTTCTGGGGGGGGGGGGTAAACATACAGGAATATGTTAATTTTAATAATATTTATTTCTTTTAAAAATTTTACATAGTAACGTTGCAAATGGAACTTACCTATATGAAGAATTGTACAACCGAGGCTTAAATATTGGGCCAGTTGGGGTCCCACCCAGACATCCTGTGTTTAGACTTTTTAGTGGTGTTATCCTTTTCTCTTTCCTCTGCCTGAACACTTCCCTCTCCTTGGCTCCTCTCTTCTGTCTCATCTTGCCCTCTCTGAGCTCTGTCTAATTCAGTTAGACTATGGTGGTATACAAACAGGTTAGAAAATATCAAGTGTCATGTTTTGTCCTGCAGGATTTTTTTGTCATGGTTCACATAAATGACAAAAATATGTGTATTTTTTTGTATTTTTATTCTCGTGTTTATTTTTTCCATTGAGAGAGTAGGGAAGGGAAAGAAACATTCATAATAGTAATGTACTCATGCATACTTAAATTATATGATCAGGTGGGTATAGTAACCAGAAATTTGACTCGTGTAAAAGCAGTGCTTTGAAATTAATAATTAAAAGTAGACAACCAAAAATTTCTCGTAGAGTTAAGGGTACAAAGAGCACCCACTTAAAAACTTGAGTAATGACTTCAGTCTTGAAGGTTTGAGGTTTTCTCAAAAATTTATAACAATTTTCTTATAGTTTTCTACTTTTCTCTGTAAATCTAAAGTTGAAACCATCTTCCTCAAATTTGTAATTTCCTCTTGTAAAATTGACTTTTCTTGTACTTTGGAAATTTTATTATAAATGTGTGCATTATTTTATGACTTAATTTTTGTCTGTTTTTAAAATAAAAATTACTGTTGGTTTTTTTTTTTTTTTAGATGAATTTAAAACACTGTGGTAATTTTTTTTTACTTTTTCCTTATAACAGTTTACATTGTTGACCATAATTTTGCAGTCAGAACAGAACAATAATTTAACTCTGATTACAAAGAAAAAAAATTTAATAAAATTGTATTTAATGGAATAAATTAACTTAAATGACCAAGGATGCCGTTATTTCTGTTATATTTTTTTATATTTATAGTTTGGGTTTTTTTTTTTTTTTTTTAGAAATCTCACCGCCCAGACAGCAGGAAAACCCTCCCTTATTTTGAAATCGGCATGTTTAGTTTGTCTGAAGGCTGCTGACAGATTAAAGTCATTGACTTTGTGAATTTCTGTCATCTTAACCTGCCAGGTACATAATAGGGAACTGTAGCGGACTCTAAAGACATATTTCACCACAACATGTGTTCATGTACAGAATGATCTGTTTAGGCCAGGGGTCACCAACGCGGTGCCCGCGGGCACCATGTCGCCCGCAGGGACCACATGTGTCGCCCACAGGCCTGTTCTAAAAATAGCACAACTCACAAATGAGCTGCAGATGTAATTTTTTCTGCCGCTATTTTTTATATTTTTTAAAATCACACTTGCATTTATATAGATTTTAAAATGACAATGTCTTAAAAATAAAAAAAATGAAAATATGTTTATTACATAGATATAAAAGGCTAGATTGGCAGCGCTGGGCCAGTCCGTGGTCGCGGGAGCGTGACGCGCGTCCGCCATCTTGGTACAGGATATGTGTAGCACATCCCTGTGGTCCAGTGCAGACACCTGCTTGGGTCATTCTCCTTTGTTAAACGTTTGACAGGCTTCAGTGAACATGTTTACAACACAGTACAACACAGCGCATAGTGGTTTACTTTCAGCATAATCTGCATAAATATTAGGTGTTTAAGAGCTTCATAATTATTAAATTACGGCATTTTGCACTGTCTCAATCAAGAACTGTCAAATGAGCTGAAAAAGAAGTTACCATACCCCCTGATTAATAATTAAGCCTACCTCTTTCATTGTGGCCATTTATGCATAAATATATGGCCGAAATTGATTAATTCATACTTTGTCCTGGGCTGCATTTGTTATATTTGCCACCCCAGGCAACCAGCTTATTGCCCCCCCCCAATTGTCAAAAATGTTTATCAAAGAAATATTTCAGCCTGTGCTATACAAATTGGCCTAGATATGTAAACTTTGAAATAAATAAAGAGAATAAAAAAATTACAAATCAATTATTCAAGTTTCTTCATTTAACTAGACAGACATTATACCCCCCCCCCCCATCTACCTGGATCTGTATAGCAGTTGTTTAAAATCAATTTGAAATTCTTATTGATTTTAGGCCCACATAACAAATTTATACAATACACCAATGTTCATTACAAATTTATTAAATTTATTGCATAGAATAATGCACTCAACATGAAAGCAGCAAGCTCATATTAATCAATTGCAAAGTGAGGTGAAGTGTTAATTGAATCAAAACACAGTTTAAAGCAGTAGATGTAGGCTTTATTAATTTAACCCAGAGCCCAGCCCATCGTCATCACCATCATCATCATCATCATCATCATCATCATCTTCATCACACGTAATATCCACCCTGTCCCCTCCTATCCATCATAGCAAATATTTATAGTAATGTCAGGCAAAATGTAATATAAGACAGAAATAGTAATGTCTATGAGATATGACTGCATTAATCATCACCAGATCTTCTTGTACCCCCTCCCTGTAATAGACAAATGCGAAATAGGTACTGTAAAATTCTATCTGTAAAGTTTCAATTTTCAAATAACATATCTGTAAATTACTATCTGCAAACCTTCATGATGTTGGTCTGATACAGGAGGTAGATGTTTGTACACATATATGTGTAATTATTGTGTAAAGACGGTTTGATAAACCTAAATCTTTCATTAGGCCAAGTGTAGACAGGAAAAAGAAAAACTATCCTCACCCTATTTGAGTAACTACCAAACTAGTTACAAGAACCCAAAGTTCATTGTTGATAATATTGGCTACCAATACTGACCTAGTAACAAAGAACACAATGTAACACTGTATACCAATATTACATGAGAAATATTGCCATAACTATCGATACTGAATTACAATATATATTACACTCATGGCAGTCATGCATGTACAGAAATCAGTGACCTCCCAAATGAAAATCAGAGTTTTTACCTTTATTTTTGACAACACGCCATTAAATTATTTAAAAACAAATACTCGACACTTACCGTAAGGGTTCCAGCATAACAGTGCTTAAGTCGCAGCCCCGAGTGATCGAAGCTGCTCTTTTTTATCCTCATTAGCAGCGCCTCAGCTGATGAGGATTAATTGGGCCCCAGCCGTCCTGTAACACTGACAGCTGGGAGCCCGCAGAGACGCTGCCCAATGAGAGACAGCGATGAGAAGGGACATGGTCTGAGCGCGGGAAAACCCGGCGTCTCATCCCATGGTGACAGAAATGAAGACTTAATCAGAGTGTTGTGCGTTAAGCTGAGCTGTGGATTTGTTGTGATTCCTGTACCAATATGGCGGCCGGAAATCTCGCGCTCCAGTGACCTACTGCCAATCTAGCCTTTTATATCTATGGTTTATTATCCGTAAAGTTAAGGTGAACTCTGACCTAGTTCAAAGGTCAGTATTGTGCGCATGACAAAACCTTTGCGCTTGTGGAGCGTAAGCTTAGTTAGCGGGCAGTTAAGATGGTGGGCACAGTGCGGTTTCCAAGCCCAAAAACGTGGCAAAAAAAAGACAGAAAATTTATCATTTTCAAAGTGAGCGGGAGGAAGAGTTCTTTTTTACTACTGTGAAAGGAAGCTGCGTGTATTTCATTTGCGGGGCGATGGCGAAGAGCCACTTCACTACCCACTCTTTTTTTTTTTTTTTGGACTTATCTTGTACCCGTAGGTAGATTTGTTCTGCAGTCCGGTAACAAGCCACCAGCCGCTGCATGCGCAAGCGCCCCTTAACTCCCTAACCTGCATGTTTTTGCATGAAAAACGAGAACATGCACCACCAGAACATGCAAACTCCACACAGATCACTGTTGGCCGGGATCGAACCCACGATCCCCGCGATCCCCCGGCCGAGAGTAAACTGCTGCCGCGGTGCTAACCACTGCGCCACCGTGCATATAAGCACTCTCAGTGCTTGTTTAGTTTCTTCTCATGAAAGGACAGTGCTGGGTGCTCAAGCATGATTCTTGGCAAGAACTGTATGGATATAATTCCAGTGAAGAAGAACACACAAAAGTGTGTTTATTAAATGTAACAGATTTTGAGCAGAATTGCAGCAGATTTGTTCAGTTAAAAATGTGATAAGATTTATTTAATATGAAAGTTGATTTTTCTTAAATGTTGCATAACTTTTTCAAACTTGGTTCAACATAGTTCATGAATTAAAAGGGTTTAGTTTTTTATGGTTAAAAGGGACTGGTGAAAACGGGACATTTTTTTATGAAATGTAGAAGGGATCATCTGAACAATTGCTGAGATTAATAAAAATAAAGTGTTGAATATTGATCTTGTCTGTTACCCACTCTAAGTTATTGATAATTATTTATTTATGTGTATATATATATATATATATATATATATATATATATATACTGTATACTGTATATATACGTATACTACCGTTCAAAAGTTTGGGGTCACTTAGAAATTTCCTTATTTTTGAAAGAAAAGCACTTTTTTTCAATGAAGATAACTTGAAACTAATCAGAAATACACTCTATACATTGCTAATGTGGTAAATGACTATTCTAGCTGCAAATGTCTGGTTTTTGGTGCAATATCTAGATAGGTGTATAAAGGCCCGTTTCCAGCAGCTATCACTCCAGTGTTCTAATGGTACAATGTGTTTGCTCATTGCGTCAGAAGGCTAATGGATGATTAGAAAACCCTTGTGCAATCATGTTAGGTCTGCAATGCTGTAATTGCTGCAAATGGAGGATTCT
Organism: Pholidichthys leucotaenia; assembly: GCA_020510985.1. Lineage (NCBI taxonomy): Eukaryota > Metazoa > Chordata > Actinopteri > Cichliformes > Pholidichthyidae > Pholidichthys > Pholidichthys leucotaenia. The sequence goes on from CM035844.1 coordinate 307,429,098, forward strand.
TTGACAAAAGCAAAGTTTGAAGGAAAAAATTATTATTTCAAATACAAATCATTATTTCTAACCTTGTCAATGTCTTGACTATATTTTCTATTCATTTTACAACTCATGGTGGTAAATAAGTGTGACTTTTCATGGAAAACACAAAATAATTGTCTGGGTGACCCCAAACTTTTGAACGGTAGTGTATATACAGTATATATATATATATATATATATATATATATATATATATATATATATATATATATATATATATATACAGTATACTTACACACACACACACACACACACACAATTTGTTATTTTAGAGGAGTGTGTCAAGCTGGTGCCCTTCACATGACTCGATACCCATGAAGTAGCTCTTGGTTTCAAAAAGGTTGGTGACCCCTGGTTTAGGCAGTTATAGTTGTGCGCCCAGGCTTTCTCATCAGGCACCTCTCTAGGCAGCCGCTGAAGGACCTCAGTTTAGAGTGAAAATAGAGCTAGCGTTTATAGCTGTTGCTTTTTGTCACTGCCACTGGAGGATAAAAACAGCACACCTGCTCATGCGAGAAAAGAGAGAAATTGCCAGTCTCTTCATTCCTGCAATTCCTACAGAACATAACTTAATATTGTGGCTGGTGAAATGTATCCTCAGCAATTCATAAGACCCCCTCAACTTTCTCTTCATATGAAACCAGCTGCATATGAATTCTAACCACATCTCTTAGCTAAGCGACTCTTCCATTATCGCTCCTGTTTGCAACAGGTTAAAACCATGATTAAATGCCTCCAGTGCTTACATACCTCTTCTGATTTTTTTCCACGTTTAAAGTACTTTAATAAACTCATGTTTCTGTTGAACAGTCACGCTTAGCAAGACACTGCCTGCTGACTGACTGGAAAACTCGCGTGGGCGGGGCGCTTCTAAACTCCACGCAGATGACGGCCACGCGTGTTGTTCATGTGCGCGCTTGCGGAAAGTCATTGCTTCATTTATTTTTGTGGAGAAATTCATATCTCCTTGACGGGGCAGTAAAATATCTGGCGAGGCGGGCCGCCACCGAGAAATGTTACCAGAGGAAACCCTGGAATAGTGAAGATTAGTTCGTTAGATATGACATAAAGGGCTCACACACAAGCTACAAACAAACATTCACACACATACCTGCACACGCATGCACACACACCCACATTATCTTTAGTCTCTGTTTCCTGCATCCACATATGAACATGGGGTTGCGTCAGGTTGAAGAGTCTTAATAGGAGGTGAATGCCATAAACGGACTAAAATGGTGCCATAAAGCCATAAAACGGAGGCATCTGGACCCTGAAAATTATCACCAGCAAATATTAAGGCTTAGTTGCTTTCTATTTCAAACATTAAACCCAAAACAAACTATTATGACAGTGCAAAAGTTTGGGCATCCCACATAATAAACTAAATTCATTTTTTAAATCACCAAAATATGCTATTTGCCAAAATGTTGCCTAATTTTTGACTACAACTTTGTGATATAGTGGACTGAAGATCAACTAGTTATTCCAAGATCAGTTAATCAAAACAGGTTCCTGTGTTTGTGCCAAAGTCTGTGTACGATGATGAGATGAATGATGGAGAATAAGAGAACCAGTCTGTTCTTTTAAAATCACTATCAGGTTCAAATTTATGTTCTTTTCTTTTGATTTATGAACCTATTAAAGGAAACCTGTACTGGTCATTATAACATCAATCCTGCTTTAGGTTATATATACAGATGTGGACAAAATTGTTGGTACCCCTCTGTTAATGAAAGAAAAACCCACAATGGTCACAGAAATAACTTGAATCTGACAAAAGTGGTAATAAATAAAAATTCGATAAAAATTAACAAATGAAAATCAGACAATGCTTTTGAATTGTAGTTCAACAGAATTATTTTAAAAAACAAACTCATGAAACTGGCCTGGACAAAAATGATGGTACCCCTAGAAAAGATTGAAAATAATGTGACCATAGGGACATGTTCAACCAAGATGTGTCCTCTAATTAACATCACAGGTGTCTACAAACTTGTAATCAGTCAGTCGGCCTATTTAAAGGGTGACAAGTAGTCACTGTGCTGTTTGTTGACATGGTGTGTACCACACTGAACATGGACCAGAGGAAGCAAAGGAGAGAGTTGTCTCAGGAGATTAGAAAGAAAATTATAGACAAGTATGTTAAAGGAAAAGGCTATAAGACCATCTCCAAGCAGCTTGATGTTCCTGTGACTACAGTTGCACATATTATTCAGAAATTTAAGATCCATGGGATTGTAGCCAACCTCCCTGGACATAGCCGCAGGAGGAGACGGATAATACGAATGGTAACAAAAGAGCCCAGAACAACCTCTAAACACATTCATGGTGATCTCCAAGGTCAAGGTACATCATTGTCAGATTGCACCATCCGTCGTTGTTTGAGCCAAAGTGGACTTCATGGGAGATGACCAAGGAGAATCAGAATCAGAATCAGAGTCAGAATCAGATTTATTGCCATTGTTCATATAGTACACAAACTAGGAATTTGTCTCGGTGCAATGCTGCAACATTAAAAATGATAAAATAAAAGAAATAAAAAAACTATACATGCAATAAAGTGTAGAATAAGAATGAGTAATACTAGTCAAAGCAGTTTTTAAATATATTAGCGAGCAGCAGATATTGTGGAGTACCACATAGTGCAGTCGGTAATGCAAAAAGAAAACAGTGATGATTGACATGAGTCTGGTTGAGCTGCTGTACATAGTGCATGAGAGTCAATAAGTCACTTAGTGTTCAGCAGTCTGATGGCAGAGGGGAAGAAGCTGTTCATGTGACGGGAGGTTTTAGTCTGAATGGACCGAAGTCTTCTACCTGAGGGGAGGGGGGCAAACAGTACATGACCAGGGTGTGAAGGATCGGCTATGATCCGGCCTGCACGCCTCCGGGTCCTGGAGATGTACAGGTCTTGGAGAGATGGGAGCTTGCAGCCGATCACCTTCTCAGCAGCGCGCACGACGCGCTGCAGCCTTAGTCTGTCTCTGGCAGTGGCTCCTGCGTACCACATGGTTATGGAGGTGGTGAGGATGGATTCGATGATGGCCGTGTAGAACTGCACTAACATCTTGGTGGGTAGCTTGAGCTTCCTCAGCTGCCGCAGGAAGAACATCCTCTGCTGGGCCTTTTTGATGAGGGAGCTGATGGTCGGCTCCCACTTGAGGTCCCGGGTGATGGTGGTGCCCAGGAAGCAGAAGGAATCTGCAGTGGTGATGGGAGAGCCTGTGAGGGTGAGGGGGGGCAGAGGGGTTGTGACTTTCCTGAAGTCCACAATCATCTCCACTGTCTTCAGAGCGTTCAGCTGCAGGTTGTTGTGGCTGCACCAGAACACCAGCTGGGCCACCTCTGGCTGGAGGTGCAGGAGTTGGTATAAAGGGAGAAGAGTAGGGGGGAGAGTACACAGCCCTGGGGTGATCCGATGCTGATGCTAACAGAGTCTGAGACAGTCTTTCCCAGCTGCACATGCTGCCTCCGGTCCGTCAGGAAGTCGGTGATCCACCTGCAGAGGGAGTCAGGCACGTTGAGCAGGGACAGCTTGTCCCGGAGCAGAGCGGGGCGGATGGTGTTGAATGCAGAGTTGAAGTCCACAAACAGGATCCTGGCGTAGGTTCCCGGGGAGTGCAGGTGCTACAGGATGGAGTGGAGGGCCAGGTTGACTGCGTCGTCCACAGACCTGTTGGCTCGGTAGGCAAACTGCAGCGGGTCCAGGAGGGGAGTGGTGATGGACTTGAGGTGGGGCAGGACCAGGTGCTCAAAGGACTTCATGACTACAGAGGTGAGCGCTACAGGTCTGTAGTCGTTAAGTCCAGTGATCCGTGGCTTCTTGGGGACAGGGATGATGGTGGAGGATTTGAGGCAGGTCGGCACGTGGCATAGCTTAAGGGAGGTGTTAAAAATGTCTGTGAAGACAGGAGTCAGCTCTTTCGCACAGTGTCTCAGGGTGGAGGGAGACATGCCGTCCGGACCGGGAGGACACCACTGTTGAAAACAAATCATAAAAAAGCCAGAGTGGAATTTTCCAAACTGCATGTTGACAAGCCACAAAGCTTCTGGGAGAATGTCCTATGGACAGATGAGACAAAACTGGAACTTTTTAGCAAGGCACATCAGCTCTATGTTCACAGACGCAAAAATGAAGCATAGCAAGAAAAGAACACTGTCCCTACTGTGAAACATGGAGGAGGTTCTGTTATATTCTGGGGCTGCTTTGCTGCATCTGGCACAGGGTGTCTTGAATCTGTGCAGGGTACAATGAAATCTCAAGACTATCAAGGTATTCTAGAGAGAAATGTGCTGCCCAGTGTCAGACTGCTTGGTCTCAGTCGCAGGTTATGGGTCTTGCAACAGGATAATGACCCAAAATACACAGCTAAAAACACCGAAGAATGGCTAAGAGCGAAACATTGGACTATTCTAAAGTGGCCTATGAGCCCTGATCTAAATCCTATTGAAGATCTGTGGAAGGAGCTGAAACATGCCGTCTGGAGAAGGCACCCTTCAAACCTGAGACAACTGGAGCAGTTTGCTCATGAGGAGTGGGCCAAAATACCTGCTGAGAGGTGCAGAAGTCTCATTGACAGTTACAGAAATCGTTTGATTGCAGTGCTTGCCTCAAAAGGTTGTGCAACAAAATATTAAGTTGGGGTACTATCATTTTTGTCCAGGCCTGTTTCATGAATTTGTTTTTTAAAATAATTCTTTTGAACCACAATTCAAAAGCATTGTCTGATTTTCAATGGTTAATTTTCATAGAATTTTTATTTATTACCACTTTTGTCAGATTCAAGTTATTTTTGTGACTATTGTGGGTTTTTCTTTCATTAAAGCGTACCTGTGGTGGTCGTGAAAAAAAAAGATATTATATTGAGCCCCTGTCTCACGTTCTAGTTCAAGTTTAAGTTGAAATTCACGTTCAAAGCAATTTGATATAAATCCATTGCTGATCTGCTGGTTCAGCTATGTCAGCAAAACATTGGTACAGCCATACTAGCGGCTACAGGGACTTCCAGGACGCTTCCTGTGATGTAATTTCGTTGACACCGCGATCTGGATCAGTATTGGCTGAGCCTCGAGTACCCAGATGTGGAGCGGCTTCGGGGATATTCAAATTCAAACGTTTATTTCAAACTCAGGATTCATATTAAATGCAGAAATAAAACGAGTAGAAAATAAATAAATAAATGTTTAAATTTGGTGAGCCGTCTTTTTTGATCTGAGCTCGTAAATGACGATAATTCGAACACTGCGATCTGAGTACCCGGATGTGCGGCGGCTTCCGGGATATTCAAATTCAAACGTTTATTTCAAACTCAGGATTCATATTAAATGCAGAAATAAAACGAGTAGAAAATAAATAAATAAATGTTTAAATTCGGCGAGCCGTCTTTTCTGATCTGAGCTCGTAAATGACGATAATTTGAACACTGCGATCTGAGTACCCGGATGTGCGGCGGCTTCGGGGATATTCAAATTCAAACGTTTATTTCAAACTCAGGATTCATATTAAATGCAGAAATAAAACGAGTAGAAAATAAATAAATAAATGTTTAAATTCGGCGAGCCGTCTTTTCTGATCTGAGCTCATAAATGACGATAATTCGAACACTGCGATCTGAGTACCCGGATGTGCGGCGGCTTCAGGGATATTCAAATTCAAACGTTTATTTCAAACTCAGGATTCATATTAAATGCAGAACTAAACCGAGTAGAAAATACATAAATAAATGCTTAAATTCAGCGGCTTGTCTCATCTGATCTCAGAAGATGATTCTAAAACTATCTACAGAGCAGCAGACATTCGTTGCTCTTTTAAAAACAAAAACATACAATGCGATATGGATATCGCAACATGGCGGAATGTAAAGCCTTTGGATGTCTGAATAATAAGCGAAAAAAACAAAGAAACACTTTTTTTGTGTACCCAAACCCAGCTCACCTTGTCAGAAGATCGGAGCGGAAACAGGGCACAGACGAATAATTTCAGACGAAATTGCGTTGTGTGTGAGGACCACTTCGTCACTTTAACCCTCAGAAGACCTTTCTGGCTCAAACCTGTAGCCATGTTGGACAAATTCTTCCTCAGAGTCCGACAATTCAGCCATAATAGAATAAAAACACTCACAACAGCACCCTAGTCTCTCATACAGGCGGAGCATTGACTGTTGAGTATCAACGAAGTGACGTCACATCCGCATGTGTCATGGCTGCGCCCACAGTTTTCATTGGCTGCCCATGGCCAAGGTCCTATTTGAATATATGTCTGGTGGTATATGGCTGGCAAAAATTATTTACCAAAATAAGAAATACTTTTTCATAATGTTTTCAAGTCAAATGCGTCTTCACGACCACCACAGGTACGCTTTAACAGAGGGGTACCAACAATTTTGTCCACGTCTGTAAAGCTGTGTTCGACACTACCTCCTTCTACACCTCAGTCATCATCAGGTTTGCATACATAACAGGCTGCTCCCCATTGGTTTGACCAACCGATTACCATAGGATAAAATAATTCAGTATACTGACTCTAGGAGGTTATTTTTACTGAATAAACACATTTTTGGTTTTATAAGTGTACGCACACACACACACACACACACACACACACACACACACACACACACACACACAGCCTGCACACACTTGGGCTGGAGAGGGGATCCCATGACGGCGGTATGATTAATAAAACTCTACTTAAAACCTCCAACAACGCCGCTTTATTTCATGCCGCCGCGGGGATTACAATTTGAATGTGACAATAAAGTACTTCGTTGTTGTATTTAACCACAGTTTTCATGTAGCTGCGCTTCGGTAGATTTTTCAAGGGCTGTGTTACATTTAAAATCATCTGCTTTTACTGTGGCTTCAGCAATCAGAATGAATTAATACATTCACTTGAATGGAATCTAGTACTTTAACTGATGCTGTGAATAACCGAGTATGGAGTCACTCAGTCAAAATCTGAAGTTTTTATCAAAAAACACAAACCAGGACTTTTACCAGGATTAACATATTTCATCGTTTTGCTCTCACAAGCGAATATTTAGGAGAAAACAGTGCGATTCAGCAGTTAGCACTAGCAAAAAAAAAACGTTAGCTAAAAAACGTTAGCCAGCACAGAACAGCACACAATTTAATGCCCAGTGTAGAGGAGCTGGGAATGACGAGGCGATTTTGTATTAAAAAACAGAGTCTTTGGACTTCCGGTCTGGACGCCATGGCGACTGCAGCTTAACACTGAAGCTCTCAGACCCAATCCAGGATAACACCTTGAAAATCAAACTTAACGGATTTTTGGAGGAGTGAAAATCAAAAGACAAAATCATCATGTCTAAAGGAAAACAGAAGAAACTGAAATTCTCCAGGCCAGGACACGTATCGGCCGGAGAATCTGAACTGGAAGATCTCCGTTCAGAAGACGAGGAACTGGTGATAGCTAACAAAAGGGTTAGCCTGAAATCACTATTTGAGGAGCTACGACGATTTCGCCGAGATGTTACGGCCGAATTTCGGGAATTCAGAGAAGAATTGAAAAGGACAAACAGCAGAGTGGACCAGGCCGAGAACCGAATCTTGGAAACAGAGGATCGAATAAAAGTGCTCGAAGATTCTGTGCTAGACCTATGCAAAAGACAAGCAGCTATAGAGGCTAAGCTAACCGACCAAGAAGGAAAACAAAGAAGAGACAACATAAGAATTCATGGTCTGATAGAAGGAACCGAAAATGGTTTTAACTCAATGGCAGAATGCGTGGAATCCTTACTAAGAGAGAAATTGGATATTCCACAAACCACCGACTTGAAGATAGAAAAGGCACATCGTTCATTAGCCGCTAGGCCGGCGGCGGAAGCGCCCCCACGTTCGGTGTTGGTAAGATTTTCCAATTTCAAAATAAAACAAGAGGTTGTAAGACTGGCCTGGCAGAAAAAAGGATTTATGCACCAGGAGAGAAAAGTCTACGTGGAACACGATTACGCCCCGGAGGTCCTTAAAAAGCGCAGGGAATACAATGACGCGAAAAAGGTGTTAAGAGAGAAGAAATTGCGCTTTCAGACACCATTTCCTGCGAAGTTAAGTGTCTTCTACGGCGATGAAACGTGTCTCTATAATTCGGCGGAAGAAGCAACAGCTGACATGGCGAAAAGAGGGCTCCCGGTAACGGTATTTAAACCCGCAGCAGACCCGAGTGAGAAGATCAAAGCGCAAACATGGACAACACAAAGACCCTCAAAATCCACGGACCAGCAGCGGGAAACCCAGCACCAGAGCGTCGCGGATAAACTATCCGTTTTCAGGTTGGAATAGCGACCTTTTTTTTTTTTTTCTTTTCTCTTGAATCAATCCGCACATCCAACCCCCCTCATACAAGGTAACAAACATTAAAGGAGATGCATATTCAGCATGTGGTAAAACATTTCATGGAACAATCATATTATTTGAAACAAATAAGTCTTTGTAATAAAAAAAAAAAAAAACTTGTTAAAATAGAAATGTGACAATAATCCACATGTTCTCCTCATACTAACAAATACTGTTTTTGCGTGAATGTTTGATGTGATGGGGGTGGGAGGGTGCACACAATTTCACAGGGTTTAGGCATAAAAGGAAAAAAAAAATCATTACAAGTTTGGATTGGGTTCTGAAACTCACGTTAAAAGCATGGGACTACTTTCAGTGGTAAGAGAGGGCCCTCAACACGTAACAGAGTTTGAGGAATTTCCCTCAGGGCCTTCACTCCATCAAGGCTCTTACAGGGTCTTTAAAAAGACCTCAGCTCAGGAAGTTCTTATGACAGCTTTTTGTTTTAAAGTTTTTTACACTATGTTCTTAATGTTTTTCTTGTTTTTAATGTTCTTTCAGTTTCTGAGTAGCACAAAAGAGGGCCACCACACAGTTATACTAAACAAAACAACACAATGGAGAAACAGGGTGTAACCAAAATAATTTCATATAATGTAAAAGGAATCCTGAATCCAGTTAAAAGATCCAAGATTCTAGGCAAAATGAAAAAAGACAAAGCAGGAATAATATTTTTACAAGAAACCCACCTAACAGACGTGGAACACAATAAACTCAGTAGACAAGGGTTTAAAATGATCTCTTCATCTTCATATAAATCAGGGAGGAGGAGGGGAGTAGCGACATTGATATCAACCAAAATTACATTTGAAAAAAAATCAGAACACAAAGATAAAGAAGGGAGATACAGTTTGGTAACTGGGCGGCTAGAGGGAGAAGATATCACCCTGCTGAATGTATATGCTCCCCCAGGGGCTAACTGGAAATTTTATAAAAATGTATTCGACCTAATGATAACTAAAGCTCAAGGTTTAGTGATATGTGGTGGGGACTTCAATCTTAGACTGAATCCATACTGGGATGCTTCTGGTAATTCCACACATCAAAATAACACCCAAAACAGGAAGACTCGGATGCTACTAAAAGAATTGGGAATCTGTGACGTGTGGAGGGAACTCAACCCCAGTGTAAAAGACTATACATTTTACTCAACTCCACATTCATCTTACTCAAGGATTGACTATTTTTTTATGTTTAATAGAGACATTGGAAGAGTAAAAACATGTAAAATAGGACTGATGGATCTCTCCGACCACAGTCCGATCTACATGGACTTAAATATCCAAAAATACACAAAAAATACATTTTCTTGGAGGTTAAATTCAAATGTCCTGAAAGGACCATTGAAAGATGAATTGGAATCAGATATTCTCAGATATTTGGAAGATAACGATAATGGAGAAGTATCCCCTTTAATACTGTGGGATGCATGTAAAGCTGTAATAAGAGGAAAGATTATTGCAAAACTGGCAACCCAAAAGAAACTAAGACAAGAAAAACTATCCACATTAGAGTCAGAACTTAGGAACCTAGAAAAAGAACACAAAGGCAACACTCATTCTACTGACTCGCTCAAGATTAAGGAAATTAAAAACCAAATAAATGAGATCTACACAATAGAAATCCAGAAGAAACTTACATTTCTGAAACAAAAATACTATGAAGCAGGCAGTAAATCGGCAAAATTGCTAGCCTATAAATTGAGGAAACATCAAACAGAAAGAGCAATCTACAAAATCAGAGACCCAGTATCAAAGGAAATAAAATTCAGAATTCAGGATATTCTTAAAAACTTCGAGAATTACTATAAGAACTTATACTCCCACAAAAAACATAAAAACGCATCCGAGGCATTCCTAAACACATTAAACCTTCCCCAACTTACGGAGTCACAAAATAAAACACTACTGTCAGAAATACATCCTAAAGAATTGGAAAAAGCAATTATGAAACTTAAAGCTAACAAATCCCCAGGAGCTGATGGCTATACAGCAGAGTGGTACAAAACCTTTAAACAGCAACTATCTCCTCTCCTCCTGAAAACATTTAATTATGTCCTCCACACAGGGGAAATCCCCCCCTCCTGGAGAGAAGGGGTCATTGCAGTTATACCTAAACCTGAAAAGGATAAACTAGAGTGCTCCAACTACAGACCAATCAGTGTACTAAATCAGGACTATAAGCTTTTTACCATTATCCTTGCCAAAAGGTTAGAAAATATACTGACAGACCTAATTCATTTAGACCAAACAGGTTTTATAAGACAAAGACAGACACAAGACAACATTCGACGCACTTTACACATAATTCATCATATAAAAAAATATAACTTAAATGCAGTCATATTGGGATTAGATGCTGAAAAAGCATTCGATTCGGTTGACTGGTCTTTTCTATATAGAATCTTATCCAGTTTCAATTTTCATAACAACTTCATTAGAACTATACAGGCATTATATAAAAAACCAACAGCTAAAATAAGGATTAACGGTAATTTATCATCATCTTTTGAACTGGAAAGAGGATGTCGTCAGGGCTGCCCCCTGTCTCCACTGCTCTCTGCAATCTTCATAGAACCTCTGAGCCAATGGATAAGACAAAACCAAAAAATTCAAGGTATTACACTTGGTCAGAAGGAACATAAAATAGCACTCTTTGCTGATGACATTTTAATATACCTAGGGCAGCCGGACACTTCTTTACCAGAACTAACCTCAGTTTTTTCAGAGTATGGAGATTTATCGGGGTACAAATTAAACATGCATAAAACCCAAGTTTTAACATTCAACTATGACCCAAATCATTATTCACTAAGCAAACTCAAAACTAACTGGGAGTCGGAATCTATGAAATATCTGGGGGTCAATATCCCGAAACAACTCAACAAAATTATATCACTAAACTATGATCCACTGGTGACAAAAATAAAATCTGACCTAGCAAGATGGAATATGATACCATTCTTGGGTACTGCACAAAGAACTGAAGCAGTCAAAATGAATATACTTCCACGTCTTCTATACCTTTTCCAAACAATACCGGTAGAACCTCCCAAAAAAACATGGCAGGAGCTGGACAGAAGGATCTCAAGATTCATATGGCAGGGCAAGAGACCTAGAATCAGATATAGAACCCTACAGCTAAACAAAGACAAAGGTGGGCTCGCGCTGCCAAATATCAGGGACTACTTTAAAGCCGCACAAATTAAAACTTTAGTAGAGATATGTAACCCAGTCTACACTGCACAATGGAAGGAGATCGAATGCCAAATAACAAGTGACATCCCCCTACAGGCGATAATAGGGAACAATGCCTTACCTAAGCTTTTGAATAACACTAACCCGTGGATAGAGACCCCGCTAAAAATTTGGTTTAAGATAGTCAGAGAGAATCAAACTAAAGAGCCCTATCGACTTCTGCAATGGATCGCCTATGATCAGGACTTTACTCCTAATAAAACAGACACCAGATTTAAAAAGTGGAAGGAGAAAGGGCTGATAAAATATTACGATTTTTTTAAAGGGCAAATCTTAAGAAGTTTTGAAGATTTGAAAAAACAAGGCCTAATAAATCAAGACCTTTACAGGTTCTTCCAGCTTAGACACCACATAAACAATATACTTAAAAAGGAGGTTTTGGAAAGGGCCCAGTCAGGTGTTCTGAAGGTCTTCTTAATGGCATATAAAGGGATCCCAGGGATCAGATACATTTCTAAAATATACCAAGGTCTTCAAGACTTAAAAGGAGACAACACATCTTATATAAAAGAGAGATGGGAAAAAGAGGGGAATTTCACTTTACAACTGGAAATATGGGAAAAGCTAAATAAACAGCAATGGAAAAGTACCTCATCCCTGCAGTGGAGAGAATTTGGATGGAAAAACTTGGCAAGATTTTTCAGAACACCTGCACAAAACAAATTTACCCATAAGGGATTGAACTGTTGGCGCTTGTGTGGTGAAAAGACTGCAAATCATTTTCATGTGTTTTGGTCATGCCCAGTTATCCACCAATATTGGACCAAGGTACAGACAATATTGGGGAAAATATTCAAAATTACAGTTCCCTTTTCTTTTGTAACTTTGTATTTGGGTTTACTACCAGACTCACTGGAAAGACGAGGAGAAAAATACTTATTCAATGTTTTAATATTGGCAAGCAAAAAAGCTCTAACTAAAAAATGGATGTTGAAGGACTGTCCTACACCTGAAGATTGGACTAACGTGATCCAAGACATTTACTCGATGGAAAAGTTGACATTCGCACTGAGACAGGACATGGATGGGTTCATGAACTTTTGGCAACCCTGGACCGCATATGTGTCTTCCATTAGATCTAATCTTTGACAAATACCATTTCAATAATGGTTCCGCTCTTTGTTCCAACGCTACTCAGATGCTCTTTTATCTTTATTTACTTACTTTTTCTTTTTGTTTGTTTTTTACTGTTTTTTTTTTTTGTTGTTATTTGTTTTTTGTTTTTTTTTCTCTTTAATTTCACTTTTTCTTTCACTTTAAAAAAAAAAAAAAGGGGTGTTGTAAGAATTAATCTTCCAATGTTGTCAGATATCAGAAAATAAGGGAACATGTGATGAAAATGTAAACACTGCATTGCTGTAACGACCTGTATACCCTTTACAAAAACTTAAATAAAAAAAAAAAAAAAACAGAGTCTTTAATGAACAGCTCTCCTATCTTGTCTCATCTGGTGCACAGCTTGGCAGAAGGCAAAGAGGAAGATTTCTGCCCAGCTCGCTGGTTAAATACAGGCACACATCAAAGACATGCAAAACACAAGCCGACATCCCCCGTTATCTTAATCCCCCCATTGTCCTGTTAACTCCTCCCTTCGTCTTGGGAGGTGATGGGAAAACCTCTCCTCGCCTTAGGGGGTGAAGGTGTCAAGTCTGTCGCCGCCGCGTCCTGTGACGTCATTGATCTTCACACGGCGGTGAGATTCCTTTGTCCTTTCGGAGGTGTGAAGTTCCTTTGCATATGTTGTCCCAAGTCCCAAACATTTCCACATGCTCTAACATATGCAGGTATGGAATATATGAGTAATATATACCACAGGCCCCCCAAACAACTAGGAAAGGACACAGAAAGATTCACAGTCTAGGGTAATTACTAAGACATACTATGTGTTACAGCTGTTGCCACAGAAGAAACTTTCAAGCAGCCATGCTCCTAAGAGAGTTCAGTGAAAACATAACAGCATAGTATAATCAAAAGTCAGTCCTAAACTGTTGCAGCACAATTAGCGAAAAATTGCAGAGTGGTGTAATCAGTCCCTGTGCAGTCTGGGTTTTAATCTTCTCCCAAAGCTGCTGTAGGTTGGTTTAGGCGTCCTGCTGGGACCTTCTTGTGAGGAATCTGCAGTGTGGGAAGGAGAGAGATTATTTGTTCCCTGCCTGGGGGCTGAGACTTTTCCCTTGGGGGGTCTACCTCGCCGAGGTGCTCGAGCCAGCTGTGCAGGTTCGTCTCTCAACAAGAAGGCAGGTTTGAGTCTGTCAATGCTGACCGTTTCATTTCTATCCCCATAATCAAGCACAAAGTGTTTGTCACCATTTTCCAGCACTCTGTACGGGCCGTCGTATACTGGGCGTAACGTTGGTTTTAGAGCTTCATGCTTAACAAAAACAAACTCAGCGTTTTTTAAAGTTTGAGGAACAAAAACTCGTGGAAAGGAGTGATGAGCTGGACCGTGGAGAGAGTCCGGTCCGTTACTGCCTAAAAACCTTGGGACTGGGAGGTGCCCTGTTTCCGGGTTTTCTGGTAAAAATTCACCTGGTAGTCTGATAGGCTGAGCAAAGACTAATTCTGCAGGGGAAGCGTCTAAATCCTCTTTAGGTGCCGCACGCAACCCCAATAAAACCCAGGGAAGTTTGTTTACCCAATTTGTGTCCGTTAATGAGGCTCTGAGGGCGGCCTTTAAGGACCTGTGAAAACGCTCGCATAACCCATTAGCCTGAGGGTGATAAGCGGTGGTACAGTGAATTGTTGCCCCTAAACTGTTGGACATGGCTGACCAGAGCTCTGAGACAAATTGAGGCCCCCTATCTGACGTGATGTCTGATGGGACGCCGAAACGTGCCACCCAATTTGTTAGAAAAACGCGAGCGACTTCCTCCGCTGTAGTTGCCGCTAGAGGGACTGCCTCTGGCCAGCGCGTGGTGCGGTCTATCATTGTTAGCAGGTGTGTGAAACCCTGGGAGGAAGGTAGTGGCCCCACGAGGTCGACATGAATGTGGTCGAACCTTCTAGCAGGGATTGGAAAAGGCTCCAAAGGGGCTTTTGTGTGTCTGTGTATTTTGGCGCGTTGACAAGGAATGCAAGTTTTTGCCCATTCTTTTACGTTTTTGCGCAGGCCTGGCCACACAAACTTTTCGGCAACCATTTTGACCGAGGCGCGCACACCTGGGTGCGCGAGGGAGTGAATTGCGTCGAAAATGCGGCGGCGCCAAGCAGCTGGTACTAACGGGCGAGGTCGGCCGGTTGAAACATCGCATATTGGGGGGGCACGCCGTCGCGCAACCCTTTTTTCTCCAGCCTTAACCCTGTTGGTCCAGACAGGACCGCGCGCACGTCTGCATCACTGCTTTGTTCTTCCGCCATGGCTGCATAATCTATCCCTTCATGGATAGGTGCTGCGTATGTGTCTGCGTTAGTGAAGAGTTCCGCTGCTGAGGCAGTGTAATCTGTCTCCTCGCGCTCTGGCGGTGCCACAGCGCGAGAGAGACAGTCCGCTACTACGTTAAGTTTGCCTGCTACGTGTCGAATGTCTGTGGTGAACTCTGAAATCGCAGCTAGCTGTCTTTGTTGTCTGCCCGACCATGGTTCTGAAATTTTAGCCATAGCAAAAGTGAGCGGCTTATGGTCCACAAAAGCCGTGAAACTCCGCCCTTCTAACCAAAACTGGAAGTGGCGGATGGACAAATGAAGCGCCAGCAGCTCTCTGTCAAAAGTGCTGTATTTGCGTTCAGTTGGGTTTAGCGATTTGCTAAAGAATGCTAAAGGTTGCCAGACCCCGCTGACAAGTTGTTCTACAACTGCCCCTATGGCCAGGTCTGAAGCATCTGTGGTTAGTGCAATGCGGGCCGCGGGATCTGGGTGGACTAACATTGTGGCGTTAGCTAGGGCGTTTTTTACTTCCGTGAAAGCGCGTTCGCGCTCCGGGGTCCATTCGACCGCGTTGGAAGCTTTCTTTTTTTTAAGCGCGTCATATAGGGGCTGCATGAGCTGAGCTGCATGGGGGAGGAAGCGGTTGTAAAAATTAACCATCCCCCAAAATTCCTGTAGCGATTTGACCGTTTGGGGCCGTGGAAAACCTACTATCGCATGAACTTTGTCTGGAAGCGGAACTGCCCCCTTCGGGGAGACTTTATGTCCCAAAAAATCAATTTGCGATACGCCGAATGTGCATTTGGCTGGATTGATTATTAGTCCATGCTCTTCCAGCCTCTGAAAAACGGTAGTGAGGTGCTGCTCGTGCTCTTCCTCGGACGGGCTGGCTACCAGCATGTCGTCGAGGTAGACGAAAACAAAGGGGAGGTCGCGTAGGACTGCGTCCATCATACGTTGAAAAGTTTGGGCAGCGCCTTTGAGGCCGAAAGGCATTCGCAGGAATTCAAAAAGGCCAAAAGGGGTTATAACCGCTGTTTTAGGAATGTCTTCAGCTCGGACTGGGACTTGGTGATAACCGCGGACTAAGTCTATCTTTGAAAAAATGCGCGCACCCGCTAGATGCAGTGAAAAGTCCTGAATGTGAGGGATGGGGTAGCGGTCATGCGCTGTAGCGTTGTTTAATCTACGGTAATCTCCGCACGGTCTCCAAGAACCGTCGGATTTCGGAACCATGTGAAGTGGTGAAGCCCAGGGGCTCTTCGAACGTCTAACAATGCCCAATTTTTCAAGAGTTGTAAACTCGTCCCGTGCTATGTTGAGCTTGGCCGCGTCTAAGCGGCGAGCTTTGGCAAAAACGGGAGGTCCCGTTGTCGGAATGAAGTGTTTAACCCCGTGTTTGGCTACAGTGGCTGAGAATTTGGGGGTTGTGAGTGCTGGAAATTGGGTGAGGAGTTGCTCAAACTTACCTCCTGCCGTGGTGACGCTGGCCTGCACAGGTGGTGGAGAAACTCGAGCTGAGCATGGGATAGAAGCAAAAGATAGTGCATTAACCAGGCGCCTATTTGCTAGATCCACTAATAACCCGTGTGCACACAGAAAATCTGCGCCTAACAAGTTAAAACTCACCGCCGCTACAACAAATGTCCATCTGTAGCTGCGGCCGTGAATGAGGAGGTGCAGGCTCTTTTCCCCGAACGTGTCGATGTCAGAGCCGTTGGCTGCCACTGCTCTGTTGCCCCGGGTGCCCATGGCTCGAACTGCGTGGGAGGGCATGACGAAACTCAGCTGAGCTCCCGTGTCGATGAGGAACTGCTTGCCTGTGTGTCCATCCGTCACGTATAACAGCTTATTTTTCTCGCCGAGAACCGCTGCTGTTAACGGCCCTTGGTTTTGGCGTTTTCCCGACATCGTGAACTTGCAGGGGGGAACGCATTTGTGGGCTTTCTCGGCGAAGTGGTGGTGATAATAACAGACGTCGATCTGTTTGTTACGCTTGGGCCGCGCCGCTGTCACCGTGGGCTGGGTCTGCTCCGTGGGTTGTGGCTCTCCATGGCTCGGGGCGTCAGTTTTGAGGTCCACGGATGCCGCTGTAGGTGTCCGCTCCTTGCAGGCGTTGATGAGCCGATAAGCCTCGCTGGCCAGTGTGCGGAAGTCTTGGTGGGTGTTGCACTTCGTATTGGCGAGTGTCCCTCTCATGTGTGGTGGAAGCGTGCTGAGGAAAATAAACTGGAAAAGGAAATTGTCGTTGTCCTCCTCCTTAAGCTGCAGCAAATCCTCCATGAGGGCCTTCGGATTGCCCCCTCTGTGGCCGTAGACCGCCAGGATCCTCTCGGCTCTTTCCTCCGCTGGTGGGACATAGTTCGCCACGATGGTCGCTTTGAGTGTCTCATACTTGTCCCGGGCCGGTGGTCGCCGGATCAAGCTCCGCACACACTTCGAAGTGGCGGAGTCGAGTTTGGAGACGATATGGTAGAATTTTGTATCGTCTGCTGTGATGCCCGCCAGTATGAACTGGGCTTCAGCTTGTAGAAACCAAGAGGCGGGGTCTTCTCGCCAGAAGTCTGGCAGCTGGACAGCGACGGCGTTCGTGCACACCATCCCTGTTGTGCCCACCGGGTGAGAGTGCCTTGCCTCGGCTCTCACGCCGGTGCTGGAGCTCGGTTGAGCCCTCTCAATTCCTTCTGCCGGAGGGGACAGCTGTCTGTCTGCTCCCTCGTCTGCGTCGTTGCTGGCGTATGTCAGAGTCGCCACGGATGAGTCGCTTGAAGAACGCCTCCAGTCCATACTTGCGTCAAGGTCACCAGTGTAGAGGAGCTGGGAATGACGAGGCGATTTTGTATTAAAAAACAGAGTCTTTAATGAACAGCTCTCCTATCTTGTCTCATCTGGTGCAGAGCTTGGCAGAAGGCAAAGAGGAAGATTTCTGCCCAGCTCGCTGGTTAAATACAGGCACACATCAAAGACATGCAAAACACAAGCCGACATCCCCCGTTATTTTAATCCCCCCATTGTCCTGTTAACTCCTCCCTTCGTCTTGGGAGGTGATGGGAAAACCTCTCCTCGCCTTAGGGGGTGAAGGTGTCAAGTCTGTCGCCGCCGCGTCCTGTGACGTCATTGATCTTCACACGGCGGTGAGATTCCTTTGTCCTTTCGGAGGTGTGAAGTTCCTTTGCATATGTTGTCCCAAACATTTCCACATGCTCTAACATATGCAGGTATGGAATATATGAGTAATATATACCACACCAGGACCAAAGTGCAATACAAAACAAAAACCAGGACTTTAACCAGGATTAACATATTTCATCGTTTTGCTCTCACAAGCGAATATTTAGGAGAAAACATGCACGATTCACCAGTTGGTACTTGCTAGCTAGCAAATTACAAACGTTAGCTTTAAAACGTTAGCCAGCACAGAACAGCACTGTAATGGCTCAGAAAAAGTGAGCTTACCACCAATAGGATAAATAAGCAAGCAGATGCACATTATTACAAATCACTCACCAACTATGGTTTTTGTCTACAGCTTGTCCATAGTCCGGTTTCTATATGCTGTGCAGCCATAGGTCCGGGTCACTCCTCACTGTGGATCTGCCACAAAGCAGAGAAAACTCTGCACCTCTTCATTGGACCACGGTGTAGAGTGCCGCAAAACCTACAATGCTGTCTGTATTAATATCATATTTACTCCGTGACCGAGTGAGTCCATGACAATATTGCAAATGGCGGTTATCAGAAGACGGTGAAGACGGTCGCTTTCATGACGTTACAACCTGACCAATCAGCGGCGACCAGTCTGTTGACGTCACATCATGGCCCCGGGTCGGCCGAGCCGGGGCCGTGATGGATCCTGCCCTCGATCAGGTACGAAAATAGCGCCTGCTAACCGGTGCTGGGGCTACTGGAAAATGCGCAAACGCGGGGACAGTGGTGCGGTGTTGGGGAAAGCGGGGCCCGTGGAAAAGTGCCTTTAGTAAGTGGTTGTGTTGTTAATGACCTTGTCTTACACAAGTTTTCTTCCACCTCTTCCAGGTTTCTGCCAACGTAGCGGTGCGTCTCCGGGCAACTTGGGGCACTTGCCAGCCTGTTGCTCCACCTCTACGCTGCTCATCCTCTCCACCCGGTCAGACTCCACAAACCATACTCAACCAGCAGTTTTTACCTGCTGGTTCCTCTTCTTCACTGGGTTCTGTGCCAGTCACTCCTCACCTCCCACGTAAGTGGTGTAATTTGATTTCCATTATTCCTCCATTCCTCTCTAATCAGTCTTGTCTATCTTCCACAGGGCTCCTGCTTCTCTGGCGAGTGACTGACTTTTTCCATAAGTGTGCAGTTTTGAAAATTCTAATAAAAGGTCAAACATTCTCTGTGTGTTCTTTTAGTGATTGCACTTTGCACTCAGGTTGCTTGTCTGGTCAATATGACAGCTAAGGCCTTCGACTCAGTTGATCATGGGATCCTCCTATGTAGGCTCTCCAGCATTGGTCTGTCCACCACCTGCTGTGACTGGTTCACCAGCTATCTTGATAGCCATGTCCAGCAGCTGAAGACTGAAAACATCTTGTCCAAACTACTTATCACCTTTAAAGGTGTGCCTCAGGGTTCCATCTTGGGCCCAACCTTATTCTCCATCTACATTAATGATGTAGCCACAGCTGCTGGCAGTTCCAGGATCGACCAGTATGCTGATGACACTATCTTATATGCAGTTGGCCTTTCTTTTCACTCTGCAATATTGACTCTGCAACTCAGCCTCATCTCTGTTGAACAGTCCTTTCGTCACCTCCATCTTTGCCTTAACACCAATAAAACCAAAATGCATCATCTTTGATCGGAAATATGATGCCTACAGCCCCCCCCCCCCAAGAGCCACTGTACTGATGTCTCAGCCTTGGATTATGTCAGATCCTACAAATCCTACAAATATCTAGGCATCTGTTTGGATTCATCTCTGTCCTTTTCCACACACATTAGCAACCATCAGACCAAAATCAAAGCTAAACAAGCTTTCCTTTTCCTCAATAAAGCTTTTTTCACTCACACTGCCAAGCACACCCTCGTCAAGATGACAATAGTCCCAATTCTGGACGATGGTGACATCATCTACAAAATGGCTATCCACTTTTCCACTAACGCACCCTTTCACACTCACCACTGTGATCTTTATAAAGTGGTGGGCTGACCCTCCCTTCATATTCGGGGGCTCCATCACTGGTTTCACTTTGTCTATAAAACAATCCTGGGCAAGACACCACCCTGTCTATCATCTCTTCTTCACCTCGCCCATAATAAATATCATACTAGGTCAAGTGAATATATCAAGTTCATCATCCCCAATACCTCTACTTAGGGCTGTCATGATAACCTCAATTATATAGCACTGTGCTATGGACAAGCCTACCGCAAAAGATAACAAGCAAACACAACAACGGCAATGTTCACTTCTTTTTTGTTTGGCTAAATCTTGTTGTTCACTTATATACCCCTATTGAATATTAAATAAATTGTTAAATGTTAAGTGTATTTTTTTATTGCCAGAAGCATGTTTGCAGGGCATAAAGTGTGTTATTTGTACTACTTTTGGTGAAATCAGATTGCTTGTGGCAGATGGAGGGGAACAAGGTGAGAAAATATCCTAAATTTAATAAAGTAATGGCTGGATGAGCTCCTTCTGAACGTAGTGTTTATGATCCTGACGATTAAGCTCTGAGAGCGAAACAACTACTGCAGAGTGCATTTTTTGTTTGCTGTGTGAATGTGATTTTTTCGGACAGCGGCTGCTGTGTCTGGAAAACTGGGGAAGGATCGACGGAGAGTGGTGTCTGCTGGGAACATGAACTTTATTACATACTGTGCAGAATCAGGCCATACAAGTTGTTGTTGGGAGGCTGAGCGCTGCCAAGAGCGCGAAAGGGAGGAGCCGAAAGAGAAAGAGGCTGCAAAATGGCCGTCCCTTACATTATATGTGCTTGGCGTGATGATGTCACCAAGTGGCCGCGTCACCACACCAACGCCAACCAAACTTGTGGTTTTCTTACACCACATTCACCGCACCCCCCTCCCCCCATACATAACCAAATTGACTTTTCCCGATTTGTTACAATAAAGAACCCAAACTACCAGCGGGTAGACTACCACTTGACTCAGCTTGGCTAAGTGGTTTATTATGCCACTATTCATTGGTAGCTGCGCCCCTAGTTAAACAGTCCTTTTATTGAGGAAAGCAGTTCAGTTCAAGGGACCCTGAGGCGAGCCCGTGGTGGATGCACCCCTGGAAGTTTGGAGGCCCGTGGACCGGGATCATCTTCTTTGAAATGCCAGTCCGGATCCCACACAGTGTGAGTCAACTCCCATGTAGCTGTGTCATCCAGAGCAGCTGCTCGAACTCGGCAAAGGGGTTAGCATACAACACCGAACCCTCTGCCAGCTGGAAGGTTGCTGTCCCTAGCTTTGCGGTGATCTTGATGGGTGCCAGTAGTGGTGGGGATGGCGCTGAGGCCGGCTGCAGGTCTGGTTGTTTGGTTCTGCGGACCCAAACCCAGTCCATCACTGCGAGTGGCCCTCTGTTCGATTGTGTTTGGTGTCGTGGTTGTGATGGCGTGACTCTCACATCTGCTGTGGGGAATCCACCAGGTTGTGGTGGTTCTGCAGTGTCCTGTTGGGTCACAGACTCTTCATCTTGTGGCTCCTGGAGGCTGGTGCCGGTTGTGGACTCGGAAGTAATCTGGCCTCTTCTCCCCCTCTCCTGGGGAGTCTTGTTGTGGCGATGTGTTGCTGTCACCACTGGTAGAACCTGCGCTGGGTTGTTGTGTCCCGGAGTTCCCAATAGACACGGGCTCCCTCTCCTGCAGCTCTGCAGTGGTTCCTTGATGCTTATATTGGGCGAGGATCTGAGGTGAATCCGGTCGCTGCTGTCTCTCCATGCTGTGCTCCTTCTGTGAGCACGGGACGGCTGTACTTTCGTCATCATCGTCTGGGGGTATTGTGTCCAACTCGTCATTGCTAGTCAAACAGAGCCCTTACTGTCACAGATGGAGAAGCCCAGTTGATAAAACAGGTCACATTCTAGTATGTTGTCTTCACGTGTAACCACTAGAAAAAAAAAAAATCAGTAATGACTCTTGACGCGTAGCGGACTGTGAGTGCAATGGTCCCTACATTGCTGTTGGGAAAGAACTTCTTCACAGTGACCCAGTTCAACATTGATCTCACTGCGACAGTTTTGAGCAGGAGCAGTAAGCTGACGTCATCCAGCCCAACCATATAGAATGCATACGACACACCTCCAGAATTCACTGTATGGATAGAAGTCAAGGGTGAGTGGCTTGAACTGACCGGTGGGTTCGGTGGTGGTGCCTACCAGCAAACCTTGGCGAAGTGATTGTATTTTCCACATCGCTTACATTGTTGCCCCCTTGCCGGACAGGAGCATGCTCTCTCTTGGCACATCAGGGAGCTGCAGTTGTCACATGAGAAGTGCCTCGTAGTGTTCTTCTGATCCATGGTGTTTACTTTGGCCTCTTCTGCCATGTCACCGGGCCCTTCTGTAGTTACCACGTATGCTAGAGGTGTGTGGCTTTGCTGTTGTTGTTGCTGCACACCTAGCTCCGATGCTAATCTGTCAGTGGACTCTAGCTGGAATGCTAGCTCGATGGTCCTGGCTAACATCATGTCGTTTGGCACTGTTAGCATCTTCGTCCACAGCCATGGCTTGCTAGTGTGCTCAGCTATCTGGTGCTGCACCATTGTGTCCAACAAACCAAATCTGCACATGATAGCTAGGTGGCAAAGGTCCGCGATGAATTGTTGTGTTGTCTCTCTGGCCTTCTGCCGCCGTTGGCAAAACCTAATGCACCGTGCCAAAACGTAGTCGGGTGTGGTGAAGTGGCTAGCTAGCAGCTCGACTGACTCAGCAAATGCCTCTTTTGGTTCTCGTGTGTAGAAAATACGTTGGCCATCTATGCCCAGATTGTGAATCGGTAGAGCTTGCATCTGTACCTTGTCCAGCTTGCCTAGGTCCAATGCTGATATGTAGGTGGTGAAAGCATCGAACCAGCACGGCCACAGTATGGGCAGCTCACTGGGGATTTCCAGAAATGGCTGTAGTGGCCTCAAACACACTTCCATGGTTTACTCTCATTGCCAAATGTTGTGTCTGGAAAACTGGGAAAGGACCGACGGAGAGTGGCATTTGCTGGGAACATGAACTTTATTGCATGCTGTGCAGAATCAGGTAATACAGGTTGTTGTCGGGAGGCTGAGCACTGCCAAGAGCGTGAAAGGGAGGAGCCAAAAGAGAAAGAAGTTGAAAAATGGCCGTCCCTTACCTTATATGTGCTCGGCGTGATGACGTTACCAAGTGGCCGCATCACCATGCTGATGCCAACCAAACTTGTGGTTTTCTTACACCGCAGTGGCATTGTGCAAAAATCACTATGGAGAGACACAGAGATGAGAGCTATGTGGGGTCCTACACGGAGTCTGTCCTGTTTAAATAAACTGAATGTCGCAGCTGTCTCCAAGCAGTCCATACACCCTGTAGTTGAAATGCTGGAGTTAACTCCACTGCTTTATGACAATGATCAAAAAATTTTTGTTTGTTTTTTTACAGAAATTCCTCCACCGTGACAGCCCTACCGCTACTCTTTTTGGCTGCAACTCCTTTCGCTTTGCAGCAGCAAATTATTACAACAATCTACAAAATATCCTTAAACTCACAACTTCAACAACTCTTACCACTTTCAAGTTTAAATTCTAACAAATTATAATTGACCGCTGCTCTTGCTGATCATTCTGGATCACATTTGTGAGCATACATACATACATACATACGCACAGGCATTCTCTCCTTATACACACGCGCACGCACACACACACACACACACACACACACACACACACACACACACACACACACATTCCTTCTCTCCAGTTAATGCTAGCTGACTTCTACTTCTGCCATTTATTCTGTTCTTTGATTTACATGCTTGTTCCATGATGACCTGTGTATTTTTATTCGTTTTAGGTATGTTTGTATGTATATATGAGCTTATGTCTTTTTCTTCTTCTTCTTCTCTACTGGGGCCTCATTTCCAGGTCATGTCTGTAAATGACAATTGGTTCGCAAACATTTTAACTGGTAAAATAAAGGCCATAAATAAATGACGAAAGAAAGAAATGTGGAAATCTAACTGCCTTCATGTTTTTTCAGCCTCGTTTTGGGTGCAGTTCCAGAGCGGTGCCTCCAGAGGGTGAAATGATACAGTTTTGATTCAAGATTCAAGATTCCAAGATGTTATTGTCAATACTACTACACATGCAGGATATACAGGAGAATTGAAATGGCATTTCTCTCTCTCTTCATTGGTGTGCATTTTATAAAAAGAAAAGGAATAAGGCTGGATAAAAAAAAGAACTAGAAAAGCACTCGGAGAGCGCAGACCTCCGCCAAGCGGCACAGTTCCCCCCATACAGTGTTTGTGTGTACGTTTTCAGATTCCCTGAGCATGAAAAGATATGACTAGCAATTGGATTCACAATGATTATTTGTTTATTTGACATGGACAGTGCAATAAACAGACAATTAATGAATGACAATCAATGTGATAGTGATAGGATTAGTGGTTCAGTAGTGTAAAACGGGGCTATAAGGGACGGCGGGTTAATAAGGGACACTTTTCTGGGAAATGTTTTAAATGTAATTCAGCTTTTTTTATTTTGAGCAGGACGCTGAGTTGTGTTGTTATTGTCAAATATCCATGAATTCTTCATCAAATCTAGGCGGAAGCAAAATTAAAAAAGCAGAATTACATTTAGAAAAGTGTCCCATATTACCCCGCCGTCCCTTATAGCCCCGTTTTACGGTTGTAAAAGCATTGCCTCCTTGGCGGAGGTAATAAACTGAAGTGTTGGTGTGTCCATCTCCTCCACTGACGGATGCAGATTGGTTAGACAGGTTGCCGTGGGTTTTATATTATATTGGGGTTGCGCTCCGCGGCAAAACAGAATTTAGAATCTTCCCCGGCAGAGAGGTCGTTTTTACGCAGCGCCTATAGCTGGGCGGGGAATTTGTGGCAAATAATCGGGCGGCGGACAGGTGGCTGTGTCAGGTTTTGCAGCGTGGCGCAAAAACAGGCACGCTGGCGGGCCCAGGCCAGCAGTGTTTTCCGCGTGCTTTTGTGCCTAAAACGTTGAAGAACGCGGAGTTTGTGTTGGTCATACACGACGACCAGCGCAATGTGCGCAGCGCCTATGGCTGGCACAGGCACGCTGGCGGGCCCAGGCCACCAGTGTTTTCCGCATGCTTTTGTGGCTAAAACGTTGAAGAAGGCGGAGTTTGTGTTGGTCAGACACGACGCCCAGCGCCCTCCATTGCGCCTGCGCACATGTTGAAAATGGCCGTATGATCTTGCTGGCACCGATGATCTTGCTGGCTGCATCCACTATGCGTTGTAGTGTCTTCCGGCAGGCAGCAGTGCAGCTTCCATACCACACTGTGATGCAGTTGGTGAGGATGCGCTCAATGGTGCCCCGGTAAAACGACTGCATGATGTGGGGTGGGACTCGTGCCCTCCTCAGTCTGCAGAGGAAATGGAGGTGAGTTTGGGCCTTCTTGGTCAATGACGTGGTGTTGCTGGTCCAGGTGAGATCCTCAGAGATGTGCAACCCCAGGAACTTGGTGCTGTTCACCCTCTCCACAGCGGCACCGTCAGTGATCAAAGGGGGATGCTGTATGTGTCCCCTCCTGAAGTCGACCACAATCTCCTTGGTTTTTCCCACGTTCAGGAAGAGGTTGTTGTCTTTACACCACTGGGCCAGTTGGCTCACCTCGTTTCTGTCGTTGACCTCGTCATTGTTGGTGATGAGGCCCAGTACCGCCGTGTAGTCCACAGACTTGACGACGTGGTTGGTGTTGTAGGCTGGCGCGCAGTCATGGGTCAGCAGGGTGAAGAGCAATGGGCTGAGCATGCACCCTTGTGGGACCCCTGTGCTCAGTGTGATGGTCTGGGAGGTGTTGCTACCAACCTGCACGTTCTGTGGCTTCCCTCTGAGAAAGTCCAACACCCAGCTACACAGAGAGGTTTTGAGTCCTAAGTGTCGATGAGTTTTTGTATCAGGTGCTGGGGGATGATTGTGTTGAATGCTGAGCTGAAGTCCAAGAACAGCATGCGCACGTACGAGTTTTTTGAATCCAGGTAGGTGAGGGCTGGGTGGAGAGCAGCAGCGATGGCATCTTCTGTGGATCTGTTTGACCTGTATGCAAACTGGAATGGGTCGTGAGAGGGAAGCAGGGTGGACTTGATGTTCTGCATGACCAGTCACTCAAAACACTTCATTATAGTGGGGATCAGTACTATTAGCCAGTAATCATTGTAGCTGGATGGGATGGGCTTCTTCGGGACTGATATTATGGTGGCAGTCTTGAAGCATGTAGGGACAACAGCTTGAGACAGGGAGATGTTGAAGATGTCGACCAGGACATTCTTGAGCTCCTCTGTGCAGTCCTTCAGGACACGACCCAGTATGTTATCTGGGCCAGCTAGCTGCCTTGCTTGGGTTGATCCTGCAGAGGGTCCTCTTCATACTAGCCGAATCCAGACTCAAGGCCAGCTTGTCTGGAAGAGGAGTGGTCTTCTTTGCTGGTCTTCTTTTTTGTGCTTCAAATCGGCCAAGGAAGTTGTTTAGATTGTTGAGCAGTGTGATGTCACTCGCACAGGTCTGAGGGGGAGGTTTGTAGTTGGTATGTGTCTGTATGCCACACCAGAGAGAATGTGCATCCCTGGTGTTGTTGAACTGGCCAGATATTTTCTTGCTGAACTGTCGTTTTGCCTCCTTGATGCCACGGGACAGATCGGCCCTAGTTGTTGTTAGTCCTGCAGTGTCATCAGCCCTGAAGGCTGCACCACGAGCCCTCAGGAGTCTGTGGACCTCTGCTGTCATCCATGGCTTTTGGTTGCCACGAACAGTGATGGTCTTGCAGTGAGTAACATTATCAATGCATTTGGCCATGTATGTCACAACACCCTCAGTGTACTCCTCTCGGTTTGTGTGTCTATTGTGATGCATGCTTTAAAATGTCCTAGTCTGTCGTGCTGAAACAGTCTTTCAGAGCATCAGAGGCCCCCTCTGGCCACACACGTACCCGTTTCTTTGTTGGTCTGATGGCTTTCACTCTAGGTTTGTATGCCGGCCTTAACAGAATGGTGATGTGATCAGAGAGACCCAGACGGGGGAGGGGGAGGGTTTGTATGCATTCTTATGGGTTGTGTACACCAGATCCAGCAGGTTGTGGCCCCTCGTTGTAAAGTTTACATGTTGATATAGATTCATAGGAGGGCCTTTAAATTTCCGGGGTTGAAGTTTCCTGCTGTGATGAGAAATCCATCCGTATGTGCTGCTTGTGTCTCACTTGTGTCTCACTTATAGCTTGATAGAATACTTTCAGTGCTTTTCTCCTCTCACTGGCACCGGTGGGTGGGACATACATGGCCGCAAGTAGAACCGATGAAATTTCTCTAGGCGTGTTAAAGGGTCTGCACTTGATGATCATAAACTCTACCAAAGACGAGTAATGTCTGTGAACAACAACAGAGTCACGGCATCAGGCATCACTGATGTACACAAACACGCCTCCGCCCCGGGTTTTCGCTTCTACCATTAGCACTCTGTCCCTGCGATAGCATGTTAGCCCAGCTAGGCTTATTCCCAAATCTCCAGATTATTGTGGTTTTGAGTGGAAAATGATCAATCTGCAATACTGGACCGTGTCTAGAAACCATAGAATTACAAATTTAATCATATAATTCCTTATTTGAGTGTCTTATAATTCTGTTTGGTCCCGTATGTTAAGTCAAACCCAGTGTAAACCATGTAGTAGGAATCAACACAATAGTTTGGCTGGGTTCCACTGTGAACGGAGCAGGCTCCTCGGACGAGTTGTCAGAAAAAAACTCAGTGAAAACGGCTCGGCTTTAAAAACAATAGCGTTTTCTGGACTGTTCAGGTGGTTTTGAGGTGGGTTTGCAGGCTCGGAAACAGCAGGAGGAGGAGGTTGGGAGTTTGTGTGTGGAGTGAACACGCAGTTCTGACAAAGTGGCGAGTTCGTTAAAGGCGGTTGAGCACGACTGTTCTGTGAATGGTTCAAAAGTGGGCAGTTGGGCTGATATGGAGTTAAGCGAAGAGGAGGGGGAAGAAATACAGAAAAGCATGAGTTTGAGGAAAGCAGAGGGACAGAAAAAGAGATATAAAAGAACTAAGAATGATTCAGGAGATTATGCGCATCGTGAAGGTGAGGATAATTAGACAAGCACAAATAATCAGTCTGAAAAATACATTATTATCATTGGGTTTAATGAGAAGGCTCAGGATAACATGAAGAAGATTAACCCATTTGTACTTACTACTGCCCTGGCAAACAAATTAGGGGAGATAATGGATGCCAAGGTACTGAATGATGAAAACTTATTGGTGAGATGTAGTGATGAGGAGCAACTTGAGAAAGCACTAAAAATAACCGAAACTGGGAAAATTAAGGTTGTGGGGCCACGGTGTTGAACTTCTCCACCCAGGGAACAATGGACCAAAAGAGGAGGTGTCACCGGGGGGTTCAGACAGGACAGTAAGGACTATGTGTCATAAGCAACCCGTGCGCTTTTCCACAGCGCACAGAGGAGGAGAAGGATGAATGGACTTAAGTGCAGGGTTACACCAAACACACATTTATTGATACAAAAATGGACAATACAAAACAACAAGACAGCTTGGGTAAACTTAAGAGTTCTCCAGGATGCTTGGACGGCACGGAAGAAGAGTTGGGCAGTAGTACCTAAGCGTAGCAGTTGTGCCACAAGGGGAAACGCTACAAACAAGCGTAGCAGCACAACTGCAAACAGAAACACAGAGCTCTTACTCACCATGCAGGAACAGTTTGAGTCATCCAAGTCCGCCAGAGAGCACAAACACAAACAATCCTTCGTTGACGTGACTGTCACACGGTGGAGAACAACCGTGTGACACGTACAAGGGTCCAGCAGTGTTTGACTGGCAAAGAGCTGCGTAAGTACAAACACCGCTGGCATGACCAATTGGCCACACCTGGGCAAGGTGCGGGAAAGATGATTACCGGGGCAAACAGCTGATTGTCAGAGAGAGAGGGGGGCATGGTCGGACCGGGGAATGTTAGACAGCGCCCACCAGGAAGTGGGTCAAACAGCTGCCTAACGATCGCTGGCCAGAGCAGCGGCTACAGGCATGGAAAGAAACAATACACAGACATGAAAACAACAAGAAATCAAAAGATAACAACACATGATAAATCCAATGCCTGAGCCACCAAGAACAATCAGAACCAAGCCAACAGGAAACACGGGCTCGGTTTGTGACACTATGCGCCCCCCGGGGAGAGGAGTAAGTGCCAGGCCATTGGAGAAGGGTGTGAGAGCGGTGCCGGTGTTATGTCATGTTAATGTGCCACACAGGCTTTGTTCTAAACATAATGTGTTATGGTCGGAAGTTCCAGGCCTCGATGCATGGAAATAAAGACATAAAAGAGGGCTGCACAGATGCCCGGGAACAGCTTATGCTATACTGTAATGTTGGAGGAAGAACAAAGCCTTGTGTCGTTCAGCTCATTGCCTCGCCTGTTCCTTTCTCCACACTGGTGACCCCAAGACATGCCATGGAAAGCGAGCCAAGCACCACCTCAGAGACTGCATGGAGGGAGAGCACCAGCGCCACGTGCGTGGTCCCAATAGAGCTCCCAGGCTTCTGGCTTCACAACCTGACCGCGTGGTTTTTGTACATAGAAGCCCAGTTCGCACTCCATGGGATAACAACAGACGATACCAGGTACTACTATGTGGTTGCTGCGCTGGATGCGCATGCCACACAACAGGTGACGAGCCTGCTCCAGGAGCCATAGTCCCAAGGAAAATATGAGGCGCTCAAGAGGATGCTTCTCCAACGCTATACCCTTTCTGACGGTGAGAGGGCAGAGAGGCTCCTAACACGTTTGGAGTTATGGGACAAATCAGCAGTGGAGCTGATGGAGAGCATGTTGGCCCTGAGGGGGAAGGACAACGAATCTTTCCTGTTCACCCACTTGTTCCTCAGGAACCTACTGGCTACAATGAGGGTGATTCTGGCCAACTCGCCGTGGCTGGTTGCTAAGGACTACCGCGCCCTGGCGCAGGAAGCGGACCGCATCATTTCAGAGACCAGAACTCTCAGCGTGCAGATAATGGCACCGGCATCCATGAGGGACTCCAACAAGGTCGAGTAGCCGTTCGTGGTAGCCGGAATGGACACCAGAAGTCGAAGGAACAGGGCGATCGATTTTTATCATCGCCGTTTCGGCTCAAATGCCCAACGCTGCCTGGCGCCATGCCAATTCAAGAAGCCGGGAAAATGGCACTTTCGGGATTCAGTGGCAGCTGCAACTAATGGTGACAGGAACAGACTGCTTTATGTGGAAAGTGTGCTTTATGTGCTATATGGAGAGATGGATTTTGGTGGACTCCGGCTCCCAGAAGAGCCTCATCCTGCCAGTCAAAGCAAACAGGGTGGCGGGACACAGTGGTCCCGAGCTCACGGCCGCCAGCAGATCCACCATCAGGACATTTGGCAAACGGACGCAACTTTCAGTGGGACTTTGTGATAGCTGCATGTTCCAGCCCCATTTTAGGAGCAGATTTTCTATGCACTTATGGATTGTTAGTCGATGTTGCTAATAGGAGATTAGTGGGCGCTGTCTCTTTTACCTCACTGCCCTGCACAGCTCGGGGAGCTGGGTCGACAACACTGGCTAACGTTATATCTCCAGGGGATAAGTATCAACATTTGCTCGCACATTTCCCAGCACTCACGGTCCCAACTTTTTCAGCTGTGGTAATGAAACACGGGGTCAAGCACCTTATAGGGACGAAAGGCCCGCCGGTGTTCACGTGTCCTTAGCGTTTGGACACAGCTAAACTGGCCAGTGCATGAGAGGAGTTTGCCAACTTAGAGCAGGTGGGCATCGTCAGGCACTGAGGGAGGAGTGCAGGAAGGAGCCGAATTCAAAATTATTGTGAGGTTTGAGGAAGAAAAGGGGATATCCACAATGAGCCCAGTTAAATTGACAACAATATTGAAAAATCAAGTTGGAGAAATACATATGGCAAAGGTGCTGAGGGATGGAAATCTACTGATTGTGTGAAGGAGTGAGGAGCAAAGGGAGAGAGCTGACAAAATGAGGGAGATTGGGCGATTCAAAGTGAAAAGTACAAGCTTTATTGATAATGGGTCTAAGTGAAGCAAGGGTGTAATTTGGGGGGTGCCAATAGGGGTCTCAATGGAAGAAATCAAAGCTAATTTAAAAGGGGGATTGTAAAAGGAGCTTGTAGACTACAGGCCACTCGGGAGGGAAAGAGGAAAAACACTGAGGGTGTGGTGATTCAGTTTGAAGGGGATGTGCTCCCCAAAAATGTTACCCTGGGTTATTTGAGCTATGGTGTAAGGGAATTTGTTCCTAATCCAGTCCGGTGTTATAACTGCCAAAGATTTGGACACACAGCTAAAACTTGTAGATGGAGAAGAATTTGTGCAAGATGTGGGGGCGACCACCAGTATGGAGAGTGTAACCAAGAGACGCCAAAATGCTGTAACTGTGGCGGTAGCCATAGTGTGGCCTATGGAGGATGTGAAAGGATGATGAAAGAAAGGGAAATTCAGCAGGTCAGAGTGCAGAATAAAATCTCCTATGCTGAAGCAGTGAAAATGATGAGCCAGAGAGGAGGGAATGAGCAAAGGGCTGGGGGGAGGCTGCTTGTAAGGGAAAGAGAACTGGGACGGAATGGGGAAATCCAGGTTGATCTCAAGAAACTGGTTATTTTTATAGCAGGAGTTGTTAATGCCACTATGGAAGTCAAGTCTAAAACTGAGAGAATTCAAATAATAGTGAAAGCAGCAGCTCATCATCTTGGTTTCAGTGGATTAACTTGGGAGGAGGTGAGGAATGATCTTAGTAGTCAGACGAGTCAGGATCAAGCATGGCTTGGATAGAAATTGCATTAATGGTCATTTTGGTTCAATGGAATATGAGAAGCTTGCTGGCTAACGGACAGGAATTCAAAAGGTATATTGAGGAGCTTTCAGACAAACCAGATGTTATCTGTGTCCGGGAGACGTGGTTGAAACCCAATCTGGATTTTAAATTTTTTTTTTTTTTTTTTGAATTTTGTATACTTTATTGATCCCCAGAGGGGAAATTGAGGGCATCCACCTGGATGGATGAAGCAGCCACGGTACGGCACTATCCTTTAACCATTCACACACACATTCACACCTAGGGCCACTTTAGAGTCTCCAGTTAACCTAACCTGCATGTTTTTGGGATATGTCTCACTTCGGAATGATAGAAGGGAGGGAATGGGAGGTGGATGTGAAACATTTGTGAGGGAGGGAATTCAATTCAGAGAGATAGGTAAAGGTGCTGAACTGGAATATGTGGTAGTTGAAATTTGGACAAAAGAGGGAGAATTAGTAGTCGTAAATTTTTAAAATCCTTGTAAGAAGTTGATATTGAATCAATTATCTCAGGTGGAGGGGATAGATGGAAGCTGGGTGGTAATATGCGGGGACTTTAATGCCCATAATGTATTATGGGGGGCAAATTATACAGACATAAATGGTGAGACTATTGAAGAACTTTTGGAAGAGAAGAATCTGGTATGTTTAAATGATTGTAGAGCAACTAGAATTGATGTACGTACGGGGAGTGGTTCAGTTCTTGACTTAACTTTGGTGACTAGTAGTATTGTAGGTGTGAGTGAGTGGGAGGTTTTAGAGGAGTCCTCGGTGGGAAGTGATCATTTCCCAGTGTGTTGTAATATTTTCATTTCAGTGAATAGGGTAAGTGGTCATAAAAAAGGGAGATGGGTTTTTAGCACTGCTAATTGGAAACTATTTAAATTTATCTGTGAGAGAGACCTTCCCCAAGTAGATGTTAATGAAGACATTGAGAGTATGGAGAATAATATTAAAGCTATTTTTCTTGAAGCAGCTGATCAACCCATCTCTAAAAGTAAAGGTACAATGTTAAAGAAAGCAGTGCCTTGGTGGACAGATGAGTGCACTAAAACTATTAAAGAGAGGAATAAGATACTTAGGGTCTTAAGAAGAACTCATAATTTGCAAAACTTGGTTAATTATAAGAGGGCACTAGCAAAAGCCAGGAAAACTATCCGGAGGGCTAAGCGAGAAAGCTGGCAGAGATACTGTAGCACTGTAGGTAGATCAACAGCTGTGGGGGATGTATGGGGTATGATCAAGACTATGAGGGGAGTTAGGAAGGAATGGCAGTATCCAATACTAAAAAGTGGGGGAGTAACTGCAGTAACTGATGAGGGAAAAGCGACAATGATAGCAAAGACTCTGACTCAAATTCATAGCTCAAGCAATTTGTCTGAAGAAGGTAAAAGAGGAAGAAATAGGATGAGTTTAGCACATCCTGGGGCCCTGGAGGAAAGGTTAGACTTTAGTAGTTCCTTGGATTCTCCTTTCACTCTAGGTGAAATGGAAAGAGCAATAAAGAAATCAGGATTAACATCCCCTGGAAAAGACAATGTCTGTTACATCATGCTGAAACATTTAGGGACTTTGGCAATGAGGAAGCTATTGGAGGTCTACAACAAAGTGTGGGAAAAGGGAAAGCTCCCAACTGCATGGAAAGAGGCTGTGATTGTTCCTGTAAGAAAACCAGGAAAGGATCCCTCAGACCCAACGAGCTACAGACCTATAGCGCTAACATCACATCTGGGAAAAGTAATGGAAAGAATGATTACAGACAGAGTTTCCTTTTATCTTGAAAGTAGAGGAATTTTGTCACCACATCAGAGCGGATTTAGAAAAGGAAGGGGAACTATGGATCCTGTTGTGTGTTTGGAGACAGAGATACAGAAAGCTCAAGTTTAATAGAGAATCAGTAATTGCAGTGTTTTTTGACGCGGAAAAGGCGTATGACATGTTGTGGAAGGAGGGGCTAATGATTAAGTTAAGTATGATAGGAATTTCTGGGAGAACATTCAACTGGATCAAAGATTTTTTGTTTAATAGGTACATTCAAGTTAGAGTGGGCAGAGCCTTATCAGATAGGTACTTGGTGGAAAATGGCACCTCCCAGGGTAGTGTTATAAGCCCAGTACTTTTTTCTATTATGACAAATGATGTTTTTTCCGGTGTGAATAGTGGCATTGGCCGTTCTTTATTTGCTGATGATGGGGCATTATGGAAAAGAGGGAGTAATTTTTAATTAATTATATAAGAGGGAAAATACAAGAGGCAGTATGTGCTGTGGAAAGGTGGTCATACTCTTGGGGATTTAAATTTTCTGTGGAAAAAACAAAGGTTGTTGTATTTACAAGGAAAAGGGTAGCTGATGCCCAGTTAACAATGCATGCTCAAGAAATAGAGCAAGTCAAAGTTTTCAGATTTTGGGGTGTCTGGTTTGATGTAAATCTAACTTGGAGGGAACATATTCAAAATATGACAATAAAATGCAAAAAGATGTTGAATGTATTGAGGTGCTTGATGGGGCAGAGTGGGGCGCTAGTGGAGCTGCTATTAAAAAACATTTATGTTGCATTAATTAGGTCTGTATTGGACTATGGGTGTACTGTATATGGATCTGCTTCCAAAATCATTTTGAACAAGTTAGACGTCATCCAGGCCCAAGCATTGAGGATCTGTTGTGGTGCACTTAAAACAACCCCTGTTGCTGTACTTCAAGTGGAAATGGGGAAATGCCATTAAATGTCAGGCGTAAACAGATAATGATGAATTACTGGGTCAGTCTGCAAGGGCACACTCAAGATCAACATCCTACAGCTAGAGTTTTGATGCCTTATTGGGAAGGAGAAAGGGTCAAAAAGGAGAGTTTTGCATTTTATGCTGGGAGGATAGCCAGAGACATGATATTATGTGACAGAACATATATGCCATCAGTTCCTTTGCCAGTCACACCTCCCTGGTTTTTCTATTCAGTTTCTGTTGATTTGTATTTTTTGGAAAAGATGCAAGGTTATAGAGAATTTGGAAACACTGCAGGTTTAGTAGAGGATTGTTTGGAAACAATGTATCATTCCTTTACCCCAGTATTCACTGATGGATCAAAAGATCCTGAGACAGGCTGCACTGGCTTTGCTTTCTGTATTCCTGCCTTGGAAGTGTCTGTTAACAGAAGAACATCCTCCCATTTGTCTGTGTACACAGTTGAAATGTTAGCTTTTAATTAATTAGGAAACTAGGGGTGGGAGATGTTAATTTATGTGTGATATTGGGGATTGGGGTAAGGAAGTTATTTGTTTACCTTAAAGATACAGGGTGTGGGGAGCGTGAAATAACGAGACTGAATCATTTCTCAGTTCAGGTTTTAATGTCGTGTTCACATCCCCAGCTATCTCTCAAGAACAGAAGAGGATGAGCAGCATCAGAACCCCCACATTTATATATACAACAACAAAGGAAGAATCACATCTCACTGTCAAAACCCCTTATTGACAATAACTCTCCCCCCAAGTCCTTCAGTCCTCCACCTGGCTCCCAGGAGGTCAGGAAGTCCTTTCGGCTCCTTACCGCAGTACCTCCGTCCTCTCGCTGTTATCCACAGGTGGTCCAGACATATTGTCCCATCCAAGACGTGAGGTCAATCCACACATGCAATCTCCAGCATCCCATTGTGCTTATACATATGTAGGTAAAAATACATGAGCTATATAACCCCCCCCACAAACGTCAAAGAATGGGCAATATATCAGAGTTCACAAAACATGATAACATCAATACCATAGTCTATACAACATGATCACATCACAATTCAGTCCGTACGCCTTTTGGGCTTCAACCGTCTTCCGAATCTGCTGTAAGCAGGCCTCGCCGTCCCTGCGGCGCCGTCCTGCAAAGAATCTGCTGACTGAGGAAGAGAATTGTTATTTGATCCCTGCGGGGGCTCCGGGACGTGTTCCCTGGGGGGTCTGCCACGTCGAGGTGCCCTCGCCACCCGTACAGACTCGTCGTTCATCACAAAAGCAGGCTATAGTCTGTCAATACTAACTGTCTCTTTTCTGTCTCCCAAATCTAGCACAAAATGCTTATCACCTGTTTCCAGCACCCTATATGGACCATCATATGGCGGGCGGAGGGTCGGTCTCAGAGCTTCGTGCCTGACAAAAACGAACTCGGCATTTTTCAAAGCTTTGGGAACAAAAACGCGCGGAAAAGTGTGATGAACGGGGCCCGGGAGCATGTCTGCTCCCGTGCCGATCAGTGGCCCCAGAGCCGGGGGGCGCCCCAGCTCTGGATGCTCTGGTAGGAATTCACCGGGCAGCCTGAGAGGCTGTGCAAAAACTAACTCGGCTGGGGAGGCATTTAAATCCTCTTTGGGCACAGAACGCAACCCCAATAAAACCCATGGTAGTTTGTTTACCCAATCTGCATCCGTAAGCGACGCTCTGAGGGCTGCCTTCAAAGACCCTATGAAAACGCTCGCATAATCCATTAGCCTGGGGGTGATAAGCGGTAGTGCGATGAATTTTCGCATCCCTAAGCTGCTGGCCATCGCCGACCAGAGCTCAGAGACAAATTGAGGCCCTCTGTCGGACGTAATATCCGACAGAACCCCGAAACGCGCTACCCAGGCTGTCAAAAAAACGCGAGACACCTCTGCAGCTGTGGTCGATGCCAGTGGGACCACTTCCGGCCAACGTGTGGTTCGGTCCACCATTGTCAAAAGATGTGTGAAACCCTGCGACGACGGTAGGGGCCCACGAGGTCGACATGCACATGATCGAATCTCTTGGCCGGAATGTGAAACGGTTCTAAGGGAGCTTTCGTGTGCTTGTGAATTTTGGCCCATTGGCAAGCCATGCAGGTTCTTGCCCACTCTTTCACGTGCTTGCACAGGCTCGGCCAAACAAACTTCTCCGCTACCATTTTCACAGAAGCGCGCACTCCTGGGTGCGCCAGGGAGTGAATCGAGTCAAAAACACAGCGGCGCCATGCGGCCGGAACCACCGGGCGCGGTCGCCCAGTCGATACGTCGCAGATTAGGGGGGGCATACCGGTTTGCAAACTCCTGCTCTCCAGCCTTAACCCTGTTGGTCCAGACTGGAGCGCGCGCACGTCCGCATCTCTACCCTGCTCCGCTGCCATGGCTGCGTAATCTATCCCCACGTGAACTGGGGCCGTGTGCGCTTCCGCGCTGCTATTTTGCCCTGCGGCTGCGGTAATATAATCTGTCTCTGCACGCACCGGTGCTGTCTCCGCATGCACCGGTGCTGTCACCGCACAAGAGAGGCAGTCTGCTACTACATTGAGTTTACCTGCTACGTGCTGAATATCAGTGGTAAATTCCGAAATTGCGGCCAGCTGTCTCTGCTGCCGGCCCGACCAGGGCTCTGAAATTTTGGCCATCGCAAAAGTGAGCAGCTTATGGTTGACAAACGCAGTGAAACGCCAACCTTCCAGCCAGAACTGAAAATGGCGAATGGCTAAGTGGAGTGCTAACAGCTCTCTGTCAAACGCGCTGTATTTCCGCTCGGCCCCGTGCAAGGATCTGCTGAAAAACGGCAGCGGCTGCCAAACCCCGGCAACCTGCTGTTCTACAACCGCCCCTATGGCCAAATCTTACGTGTCCGTGGTGAGTGCAATGCGGGCCATTGGGTCTGGGTGAGCTAATAGTGCAGCGTCAGCGAAGGCTTTTTTAACCTCCGCGAATGTGCGCTCCCGTTCCGGGGACCACTCGATCGTACTGGAGGGTTTTTGTTTTTTAAGCGCGGCGTATAATGGTTGCATGAGCTGCGCTGCGTGGGGTAGGAAACGGTTATAAAAATTTACCATTCCTAAAAACTCCTGCAATGATTTGACTGTTTGTAGCCGGGGAAAATCTGCCACTGCGCGTACTTTGTCCGGTAACGGAACCGCCCCTTCTGGGGAAACGCGATGCCCCAAAAAATCAATTTGTGCCACACCGAACTGGCATTTGACTGGGTTAATTATTAGTCCGTGCTCTCCCAACCTCTGAAAAACTGCAGTGAGGTGTTTTTCGTGTTCCTCCTTGGAAGTACTGGCGACTAGAATGTCGTCGAGGTAAACGAACACAAAAGGGAGATCGCGCAACACGGCGTCCATCATGCGTTGAAAGGTTTGCGCAGCGCCTTTGAGGCCAAACGGCATACGTAAAAACTCAAAAAGACCGAACGGGGTTATTATCGCTGTTTTGGGAACGTCCTCGGCCCGAACCGGTACCTGATGATAGCCGCGGACAAGGTCTATTTTAGAAAAAATGCGCGCCCCCACCAGATGGACCGAAAAATCCTGGATGTGTGGGATGGGGTAGCGGTCGTGTGCTGTGGCGTTGTTGTGTGCTCCACCCCGTGTTTCGCAACTTTTGCCGAAAATGTGGGAACCGTGAGTGCTGGAAACTGAGTGAGGAGTGAGAGGAACTTACCGCCTGCTGTGGCGACGTGGGTCTGTGCTGGTGGCGGGGACACTCGAGCTGCACAGGGAATATGAATAAAAAGATAGTGCATTAACCAAGCGCCTGTTGGCAAGATCAACTAACAAACCATGTGAACACAGAAAATCGGCACCTAACATGTTGAAACTCACCGCCGCTATGATAAAAGTCCATTCATAAGTGCGGCCGTACAAGGACAGAAACAAAGTCCTTTCTCCGTAGGTCTTGATGCTCGAGCCGTTTGCCGCCGTAGCCCCATCACTAAGGGGCCAGCCAACCGGGTCAGCATAGGTCGGGGTGATGAAACTCACTTGGGCTCCGGTGTCTACGAGGAAATGCCGCCCGGAGCTCGTATCCGTGATGTAGAGCAGCTTGTTTGTTTCGCCGAGAGCCGAAGCTGCTAACGACTCTCGATCCTGGAGTTTCCCGAGCTCTTGAAGCTGCACGGCGGAACACACCTGTGTGCCTTCTCTGCGAAACGCCGGTGATAAAAACAGAGGCCATCTCCTCCGCTGCGTCGGGGCCGCGCCGCTGCCATTGTTGGTGGGATTGGCTCCGCTGTCTCCGGCTCTTTGTTGCCTCAGGTCGCCGCACCTAGGTCTGCCGCTGCCGGCTGTGGCCGTCTGCGTCGCCGCAGGAGTCGAGGAGCCGCTGCGCCTCTCGGGCAAGCGCGCGGAAGTCCCGCTGGGTCACACAACGCATGCTGGAAAGGGTCCCTCTCATCTGCATCGGGAGGTTTCTTAGGAAGATGTGCTTAAACAGGAAATCATTGTTGTCTGATTCCCTCAGCTGCAGCATGTCTTCCATCAGGGTGACTGGCCTGCGTCCTCCCCGGTCGTGCATAGCCAGGAGTCTCCTAGCCCTCTCTTCGGCTGAGGGCGTGAAGCACTCGATGAGGGCAGCCTTCAACTCGCCGTATTTGTCGTGAGCGGGTGGCTGCTGTACCAAGCTCCGCACGCATCGAGCTGTGCGGTTGTCGAGCTTTGCGATGACGTGGTAGAACTTAGTGTCATCCACCGTTATTCCTCCGAGCACGAACTGTGCCTCAGCCTGGAGGAACCACGAGTCCGGGTTGTCCTGCCAGAATTCTGGCAGTTTAATGAGACGGCGCTCACTTCGGGCAGACTCCGACGAGTCTGGATCGTGGGAATCGCTTCCAGGCATTCTCACACGTCTCTGGTCACCATGTGGGGAGCGTGAAATAACGAACTGAATCATTTCTCAGTTCAGGTTTTAATGTCGTGTTCACATCCCCAGCTATCTCTCAAGAACAGAAGAGGATGAGCTGCATCAGAACCCCCACATTTATATATACAACATCAAAGGAAGAATCACATCTCACTGTCAAAACCCCTTATTGACAATAACTCTCCCCCCAAGTCCTTCAGTCCTCCGCCTGGCTCCAAGGAGGTCAGGAAGTCCTTTCGGCTCCTTACCGCAGTACCTCCGTCCTGTCGCTGTTATCCACAGGCGGTCCAGACATATTGTCCCATCCAAGACGTGAGGTCAATCCACACATGCAATCTCCAGCATCCCATTGTGCTTATACATATGTAGGTAAAAATACATGAGCTATACAGGGTTAATTAATAGGATATAGTTGTTGTTGTTGTTTTTTTTTTTGAGGTTATCAGGGTAACAATGTCTGGCCCACACTCCAACGCTGGATAGCGGTAATGCGCCTTTACACTGGCTGTCCCGCCAAAAAAAAAAAAAAAAAAAAAAAAAAAATAGAAGAAGAAGAAGACTCGCGTAGAAGCGGAAGAAGAATGATGGCGGAGGAAGAGGCGTGCATTGATTGTGAGAGAAAAAAGTTTAACATCACCCGGATACTCACAGTAAAACTGCAAAGATTAGGTATGTGGCGCTACAATGGTATGAATGATCTAAGACAACGACGTCACTCACGTAGGATGATCGTTCTAATGGTGCGGTACAGTTATTTACCAGAACAGTAGGTTACGTGGTCGTGAAGGCTAAAAACGCTAGCATCCTGCTACCTATGACGTCTAAACTTCATAAGTAACTTTCCATTCTTACTTTGGCCGTTCGTTTTTAGCGTAGAGCACGTCTCTCTAACAAACAAAAATAAAAACGGAGAGATTGATAGACTGAATGTTAAACGGGCTTCGTGTTTAAAGTTAACAGCTATCATGCTAGGCTAAAGGCTCCTTCATGTTTAACTAAACGGATACAGGCCAAGTAGACCCCTGACCAAGTGAGCACTCTAAAAGTGGACTCCGGGGTCCAATCTGTGCATGTACAAATACATTTTCAATCCAGCGATTTACAAACTGATTCGGTTATATATATGTATATACTAGTGCATATCCGTCCATGCCCGTAGAAACCAAGTATAAGCAAGTATTTCTGCATGCCCATAGACAGCAGGTGTAATCAAGGATAGAGTGATGAGCTCGCCTGTGGATGTTCATTAAAGATTGAAGTACGTGGCAGTAATGCACCTGTAAGCTGGTTGCCAACCGCTAATCAAATCTAAAAGAAGAAGAAGGTGTAAGCAAGCACGTCACCACTCGTTCAGTAGTGCCTGCCTTGGATCTTTGATGATGTCATAGTGAGTCCGATGATCTTGGATGATGTCGTCATTTTGTCACCAGAGGCTGATGGCGTAGCGAGTCTTATGATGCCTGCATTTTCTCTTTGATGATGT
Organism: Pholidichthys leucotaenia; assembly: GCA_020510985.1. NCBI lineage: Eukaryota > Metazoa > Chordata > Actinopteri > Cichliformes > Pholidichthyidae > Pholidichthys > Pholidichthys leucotaenia. The sequence continues at coordinate 307,470,277 of CM035844.1, forward strand.
CATAGCATGTCCTATGATCTTTGATTTCATAGCGAGTCCTATGATCGTGAGTGGTGCCTGCCTTTGATCTTTGATGTTGTATCATGCAGACATCATAGATACATATGTGTGTGTGCATATATGCATATGTGTGTGTGTGTGTGTGTGTGTATTACACACAGTGGTGTGAAAAAGTGTGTGCCCCCTCCCTGATTTCTTTTTTTTTGTATGTTTGTCACACTTAAATGTTTCAGATCATCAAGCAAATTTAAATATCAAAGATAACACAAGTAAACACAAAATGCAGTTTTTGAATGAAGGTGTGTATAATTAAGGGTAAAAAAAATCAAAACCTTCATGGCTCTGTGTGAAAAAGTGATTGCCTCCCCCCCAATTAAAACATAAATTAACTGTGGTTTATCACATACCAGTACATACCCGTGCATGCCCTTAGAAACCAAGTATAAGCAAGTATTTCTGCATGCCCTTCGAAAGCAGGTGTAAGCAAGGGTGTGAGCAAGCACGTCAGCACTCATTCAGTGATGCCTGCCTTTGATCTTTGATGGTGTCTTTGTGAGTCCTATGATCTGTGATGATGTCTTACCAAGTGCTATGATCATGAGTCATGCCTGCGTTTGATCTTTGAAGATGTCCTAGGTCTTATGATCTTTGATGATGGCATAGCAGTGATGTACTGCTTCGAATGGGTGTAAGATTTCCAGATTTACACACAAACTGACAGAGATTTCTTGAATTTATCGAGTGATATTTTTTAAGATTTGCAGATTTACTGCTTCGAATGGGTGTGGTTTAAAGTGCTGTGTCCTATTGTGTATAAGATGGAATGGTGCTTTTGTCTGAGCAAAAGTGGCTTTCACCCTGTTCAGGAAGGCCCGTGCATGCCTGTAGAAACCAGAGAAACCGAGCACCCGGAGAAAAATCAGCGCTTTGCTTGGCAATTACACATTTGTAGTGTAGACTGGCAATTCATCAAGGTTACACATTTTTACTTTGTCAGCACCTCATTAAAAACAACATTGCTGAGAAAGTGATGCTTTGGGCTTCGTTTTCTTCATCTTGAGTAACAATACGAAGACTGCTCTGATCTGGCACCTCTGCTCGGCAACGTAGAATTGGCTATGGGTGCAGAAATCTGTTATGCAGAAAACCAACGCGCTGTAAAGACTGGTCCTGTGACTTATTCACCTTGCCAATTTTTGAGCCTATGACATCATAAAGACACATTAGTCTAGGCATTGTGAGTGATGGGTCTATGACATCATAAAGACACATTTTGACTATGTGACATCATATAGACATATCTTTAAGACGGCATCACAACTGCTATGATGCCTGAGTTCATAGGATGTCCTATGACAGGGGTGTCCAACCATGGTCCATGGAGAGCAAGACCCTGCAGGTTTTCTCTTCTACCCAGTCTCTTCAGCAGGTGTTTCACTTATCAGCAATCAGTGGAAGAAGTTCACAGAAATCTGCTTTGAAGACACTGGTTGGAGGGTAAAACCTGCAGGGTCTTGGCTCTCCCATGGCACATGTTGGACACCCCTGTCCTATGATGTTCAAGCAGAGATCATAGGCCATCCTATGATGTCCTATAAACATAACAGACAGACACCACACCCACACAGATTTCTTGCTTTAGGCTGTGTGTCCACCAAATGGTTTTTTCAGCTTTGGGTGGCTATTTTCCATTCATTCTCTGTGTAGTCCAGTGTTTTAAAGTGTTGAGCGCCATGGGCGCTGAAACGCTCTCTGCGGAGGCCATTTTTTGTCGCGGTGCTCAGAGTTGAAAAAAGTTCAACTTTTCAGAGACTGCAGCTGAGTTCATCAATGTCAGACCTTAAGCAGCCAACCAGAACTGCTGCATGGGCAGGACATAGGACACCAGTATTTGTCTGTACTCAGACTCCTGCTTTCAGTGTCATCATATTTTACATCCAGAGCTGTTAGAAAAGAGATGGTCAGAGCATCGGAAAAGCGGGAGTGCTGAGCTGAGAATGACAAGCTGTTGCAGGGATACAGGGCACAGACTTTTTTCCCCCCAGAGTGCAGTGTACAATCGCTCAAAAAAAAAAAAACGCGTTTAGTGGACACACAACCTTCATAGCGTGAGAAATCTGTTGTACAGAAAACACAAACGCGCTGTAAAGACTGGCCCTGTGACTTATTCACCTTGCCAATTTTGAGCCATGTGACATCATAAAGACACATTTGTCTATGTGCCATCATATAGACATGTGACATCATATAGACATCATATCTTTATGACGGCATCGCGAGTCCTATGATGCCTGACTTCATAAGACGTCCTGTGATGTTCAGGCAGAGATCATAGGCCGTCCTGTGATGTCCTACAGACACACACACACACACTCACACACACACACACAGATTTCTTGCTTTAATATGATGATTTGGAAAGCTGAACTCAATTTCTCTAGCCACACCCAGGCCTGATTACTTCCACACCTGTTGTCAATCAAGAAACCACTAAAATAGGACCTGCCTGACAGACCAAACGATCCTCAAAAACTAGACATCATGCTGTGATCCAATGAAATTCAGGAACAAATGAGAAACAAAGTGAGATCTATCAGTCTGGAAAAGGTTATAAAGCCATTTCTAAAGCTTTGGGACTCCAGCGAACCACAGTGAGAGCCATTATCCACAAATGGCGAAAACATGGAACAGTGGTGAACCTTCCCAGGATTGGCTGGCCGACCAAAATTACCTCAGGAGCGCAGTGATGACTCATCCAAGAGGTGCAAAAGACCCCACAACAACACCCAAAGAACTGCAGGCCTCACTTGCCTCAGTTCAGGTCAGTGTTCATGACTCCACCATAAGAAAGAGACTTGGCAAAAATGGCCTGCATGGCAGAGCTCCAAGAAAAGACCCCACTGCTGAGCAAAAAGAACATATAGGCTTGTCTCAGTTTTGCCAGAAAAAATCTTGATGATGCCCAAGACTTTTGGGAAAATACTCTGTGGAGCTGACAGACAAAAGTTGAACGTTTTTTAAAGGTCTGTGTCCCATTACATCTGGCATTAAAGTAATACAGCATTTCAGAAAAGGAACATTATACCAACAGTAAAATACAGGGATGGCAATTTTCCCGCCGATCCACGGATTTCCCGCGTATTTATTTTCAAATTGCTCATTTCTTGTGAATCGTCTAAATCCGTTGAGGAAAATTTTAGGGGGGGTAAGGTACCTTATTGTTACCGATTTAGCGAAAATCAACACGATTACAAAAGCGGTCTCCGGGTCAAGTCTCCCGCGATAACCCGGATGTTTTGTACTCAAGCTACTGCTGTATTGTAACAGCCCTGCGATTGGATAGTTGCAAACGATTGGACCAATCAAATGGCTCGTTGTATGCTTTGTCAAAAATTCATGGCGGCGTGTTCGTGTTGGAATCTGAGCTTTCGGTATCGTTTTCAGCGGAATTATGAGATTTTTATCGAAGGATCATGAGTCATCAGTGCTAGAAATAAACAAAAGTGTCAAAAATAAGTTCCGATGGAATTGGCTTGAGAGAAAAGTGACGGTAAAGGTGAAAATTGGCTCAAAGTTCGATGAGGTAACAGAAACACTCGGACAATTTCTGAAGAAACCAGGAAAAGGAGATGAAGTTCAAAGTTCAGAGACTGACACAGCTTGCTGCCAAAAGGAAGAAATTTCACATTAGAATTGACTTGACCAGTGTAAATAGTGTAATAAACTCTTATAGAACTGTTAAATATGTTGGACTAAAGACAGTGAAACAATATTGAAGAAAAAGTAAGTTAACTTTTCATTAAATTTAATGATTTATCTAAGTCTAGTATTTCGGGAGGGTTTTTATCATTTTTTTTCAGTCTAAATTACTTCTGTTTTATTGAAAACCTCTCCGCTTCGGGGGGCTGCGCCCCACCGGCCCCCCATAAGTCAATCGACCAAATTAGATTTCAGCTGAAATCAGAATTTCCTGTTGCCATCCCTGAAAGTATGGTGGTGGTAGTGTGATGGCCTGGAGCTGTTTTGCTTTCTCAGGACCTGGAAGACTTGCTGTGGTAAATGGAACCATGAATTCTGCTCTCTACAAAAAAAATCCTGAAGGAGAGTGTCCAGCCATCTGTTCGTGAACTCTAGCTGAAGTTGGGTTCTGCAGCAGGACAACGATCCAAAACACAACAGCAAGTCCACCTCTGAATGGCTTAAGAAAAACAAAATGAAGATCTTGGAGTGGCCTAGTCAAAGTCCTGACCTGAATCTGACTGAGATGCTGTGGCATGACCTTACAAAGGCGGTTCATGCTCAAAAACCTTCCAATGTGGCATAATTACAATAATTCTGCAAAGATGAGTGGGCCAAAATTGCTCCACGGCGCTGTGAAAGACTCATTTCCAGTTCAGTGTTTCCTCCGGCTTAAAGATCTTGGCGTGGTGGCAACATATTTTTCCGGGGGTCGGGGCAGGAAACACATGACACGATTGTAACCAGAATATGTTAATTTTACGCTATTTTTATTTTTTAAAATTTTGCACAGTACTATTGTATAATGGAACTTACCATTTGAAGTATTGTACAACCAAGGCTTGAATATTGGAATATTGGGCCAGTTGGGGTCCCACCCAGATGTCCTATGTTTAGACTTTTGTTGTGGTGTCATCCTTCTCTCCTTCCTCTGCTCTCACCTCTCCTGGACCCTCTGCCTGAACACTTTCATCTCCTTGGCTCCTCTCTTCTGTCTCATCTTGCCCTCTCTGAGCTCTGTCTAATTCAGGTTCGCTTTCTGTCTATGGCAGTATAAAAACAGGTTAGAAAATACCAAATGTCATGTTTTGTCCTGCAGGATTTTTTTTCATGGTGTACATAAATAACCAAAATGTGTATTTTTTGTATTTTTATTCTAGTGTTTCTTTTTTCCATTGATGAATCGTAGGAAAGGGAAGGGGAAAAAAACATTCATAATAGTAATTTACTCATTCATACTTAAATTATATGTTCAGAGGTGGGTATAGTAGCCAGAAATTCTACTCATGTTAAAGCAGTACTATGAAATTAATAATTAAAAGTAGACAACCAACAGTTTCTAGTTGAGTTAAGGGTACAAAGAGCACCCACTTAAAAACTTGAGTAATGACCTCAGTCTTGAAGGTTTGAGGTTTTTCTCCAAAATTTATAACAATTTTCTTATAGTTTTCTACTTTTCTCTGTAAATTTATCTAAATTTGTGGCACTTTTCCTCAAATTGGTAATTTTCTCTTGTAAAATTTTGACTTTTCTTGTACATTTGAGACTATTATAAATGTGGATCATTTTATGGCTAATTTTTATCTTTTTTTAATCCAATCCAACTTTATTTATAAAGCTTTTTAAAAACGACAGTTGACACAAAGTGCTGTACATCAACGATAAATAAAATATAAAATCAATAAAATACAGCTATAGTACAAAACAGCACAAACAAAACAATAGTCATACAGTAGAGACAATAAGAACAAATAAAGTCGGTGTCTCAAACTGGGTCAAACACCAGAGAATAAAAGTGGGTTTTAAGAAGAGTTTTAAAACTGGACAGTGAAGAGGCCTGTCTGATGGACAAAGTCAGATTATTATAAAATTACTGTTTTTCTAATAAATTCGAAACAGAATGTGGCAATTTTTTTTTACTTTTTTCCCTCATACAATTTAAACTTTTAACCATAATTTTGTAGCGCCAGAACAATAACTTTAACTCTGAATTCAAAGAAATATAATTATTAAAATTATATTTAAAGAAATAAATTAACTTAAATGACCAAGGATGCCGTTATTTCTGTTATAATATTTATATATATTTATAGTTGTTTTTTTTTAAGAAATCTCCTAACCACCCAGATAGCAGGAAAAACCTCCCTTATTTTGAAATCCAAATGTTGGTATGTTTAGTTTGTCTGAAGGCTGCTGACAGATTAAAGTCATTGACTTGGTGAATTTCAGTCATCTTAACTTGCCAGGTACATAATGGGGAACATAACTTAATATTGTAGTGGCTGGTGAAATATATCTTCAACAATTCATAAGCCCCCCTTGCCTTTCCCTTCATATGAAACCGGCTGCAATATGAATTCTAACCACATCGCTTAGCTAAGTGACGCATCCATTATTGCTCCCGTTTCCAGCAGGTTAAAACCATGATAAATGCCTCCAGTGCTTACATACAGTTAGGCCCAAAAATATTTGGACAGTGACAGAAGTTTTGTTATTTTAGCTGTTTACGAAAACCTATTCAGGATACAATTATATAATCAATATGGGCTTAAAGTGCAGACTCTCAGATGTAATTTGAGAGTATTAACATCCAAATTGGAGCAAGGGTTTAGGAATTACAGCTCTTTAATACGTAGCCGCCTCTTTTTCAAGGGACCAAAAGTAATTGGACAATTGACTCAGAAGGCTGCAAAAAACAATAACAAGGCTGCATGGGCTCTTCCCTCATTAACCTGTCATCAGTTAAGCAGTTAAAAGGTTTGGAGTTGATTCCAGGTGTGGCGTTTGCATTTGGAAGCTGTTGCTGTGAACACACTACATGCAGTCAAAGGAGCTCTCAGTGGAGGTGAAAGAGACCATCCTGAGGCTGAAAAAAAGGAAGAAATCCATCAGAGAGATAGCAGAAATGTTAGGAGTGGCCAAATCAACAGTTTGGTACATTCTGAGAAAAAAAGAGTGCACCGGTGAGCTTGGGAACTCAAAAAGGCCTGGACGTCCACGGAAGACAACAGTGGTGGATGATCACAGAATCCTTTCCATGGTGAAGAACAATCCCTTCACAACAGCCACTCAAATGAAGAACACTCTCCAGGAAGTAGGTGTATCAGTATCTAAGTCTACCATAAAGAGAAGACTTCATGAGAGTAAATACAAAGGATTCACCACAAGGTGCAAACCATGAATCAGCCTCAAAAATAGAAAGGCCAGAATTGACTGCCAAAAACCCCCTGAAGAAGCCAGCCCAGTTCTGGAACAGCATTCTTTGGACAGATGAGACTAAGATCAACCTGTACCAGAATGATGGGAAGAACTGGAACAGCTCATGATCCAAAGCACTACATCTTCTGTAAAACATGGTGGAGGCAGTGTGATGGCATGGGCATGCATGGCTTCCAGTAGCACTGGGTCACTTGTGTTTATTGATGATGTGACAAAAGACAGAAGCAGCCGGATGAATTCTGAAGTGTATAGGGATATACTTTCTGCTCAGATTCAGCCAAATGCAGCAAAGTTGATTGGACGACGCGTCACCAATGATCCAAAACATACTGCAAAAGCAACCCAGGAGTTTTTTAAAGCAACGAAGTGGAATATTCTGCAATGGCCGAATCAATCACCAGATCTCAACCCAATCGAGCATGCATTTCACTTGCTCAAGACAAAACTTAAGGCAGAAAGACCCACAAACAAGCAACAACTGAAGACAGCTGCAGTAAAGGCCTGGCAAAGCATCACAAAGGAGGAAACCCAGCGTTTGGTGATGTCCATGGGTTCCAGACTTCAGGCAGTCATTGCCAGCAAAGGATTCTCAACAAAATATTGAAAAGTAACATTTTACTTAGGGTTATGTTTATTTGTCCAATTACTTTTGAGCCCTGAAATGAGGAGTGTTTGTATAAAAATAGGTACAATTCCTACATGTTTAGTCATATGTTTTTGTTCAACCCCTTGAATTAAACCTTAAAGTCTGCACTTCAATTCCGTTGTACTTGTTTCATTTCAAATCCAGTGTGGTGGCATGCAGAGCCCAAATCATGAAGATTGTGTCACTGTCCAAATATTTCTGGGCCTAACTGTACCTCTTCTGATTTTTTTCTGTGTTTAAAGTACTTTAATAAATGTTACATATGAGAATTGTACTTTAGGGTTTGCCGTAGCTCAGCCGGAGTTGGGGGTGAGTGACGTCAGGCGAGCTATGGCTAGGAGTATATATTGAGCTGTAGAGCTAAATAAAGTATATTCTATGGACAGCAGAACAAGCTCTCTGTTCTCCGTTATTCAGACGTCACAATAAACTGATGTTTCTCTCGGACAGTCATGCTAGCGAGAGACTCTGCCTGACTGGAAAGCTTGTGTGGGCGGGCTCTTCTAAACGCCGTGTGGATGACAGCCACGTGCGTTGTTCGTGTGCGCGCTTGTGGAAAGTCATTGCTTCATATATTTTTCTTAAATTCATATGTATCTCCTCATTAGCGCGGCAGTAATTTTTCTGGCGAGGCGGGCCGCCACCCAGGAATGTTACCAGAGGAAACCCTGCAATTATCGCAAACGCCTGATTGCAGTTGTTGCTGCCAAGGGTGGTCCAACAGGTTATTAGGTTTAGGGGGCAATCACTTTTTCACATTGGATCTTTTTTCCTTCATAATAAACACCTTCATTTAAAAACTGCATTTTGTGTTTACTTGTTATCTCTAATATTTAAATTTATTTGATGATCTGAAACATTTAAGTGTGACAAACGTACAAAAAAAAGAGAAATCAGGACGGGGGCAAACACTTTTTCACAACACTACATTAAAATGGGTTGGAGGAGCAAGTTGACTCAATGTAATTTATTTGATTTCTAATCATTTTAATTAGTCAAGTATTGATAATGAATACAGTTAAAGTCATCGCATGTATTTTATTACACTACATTTTGTGTCTTTGATTTTCAGATCATGACCAATCTGAAATATTTTTACTCAGAAGCAAACAGGTTAAATCAGGCCAGAATGGCAGGCTGCAGGTCTACACGTAGATTTTCACTGATTTAAACTAACAGCTGTCTTATATCTGTAGGTGACAGCCGTGGGTAATTTTCTCATTTTCAGAAATTTTTTTTTATCTGTTATTTTTTTTTTGTTGTTGTTGTTTTTTTTTATGCTATTCTCCTCTGGCTCAGGAAATATTTAACTTATTGATTTTGCTTTTTATTCATGTATGATTGAGAAGAAGAACCTGAAATTTATGAGAATCAAGTCTCAAATGCACATTAAAAAACAACACTACAGAATTATGAGGGAAAATGATACGTGTAAAAAAAAAAAAAAAGATGGTCCTTTTATGTGATTATCTAAACTGTAGAATTTACAGAAAATGCATATCATGATATATATTGTTATCGTGATATAAGATGACATATCGGGAATGAATTTTTTTGTCATATCGCACAGCCCTGTGTGGGACTATAATGTTCTGAATGAGGCTTTAGGAAACTCTGAATCAGTTTGTCAATGACTGGATTGAAAATGTACTTGTACATGTACAGATTGGATCCCAGGGTCCACTTAGGGTGCTCACATGTGATGCTCACTTAGTCAGGGGTCCATTTGACCTGTTCCCTACAGAAAGAGCAATAGCAAGGTTATCATACAGAAACTTGCTGCCCCAGTGAACATTTGAGACATCTGCTAAGATGTGTTGGAATAAAATAATAATGATTAGTTGGTTAGATATTACATAAAGGGCTCACACACAAGCTACAAATATACATTCACACACATACCCACACACACGCGCACCACACACACACACACACACACACATCCAAAGAGTGCTTTAGCTCTACACACACATGCACACACCCCCACATTATTGCTAGTCTCTGTTTCTTGCATCCACATATGGACATGAGGTTGCGTAGGGTTGAAGAGTCTTAACAGGAGGTGAATGCCATAAATGGACTAAAACAGTGCCATAAAGCCATAAAACAGAGACATCTGGACCCTGAATGGAATGATGTGGAAGCCACAAAAAGCCATAAAGGCAAGAGGACATCTGGAGCAAGGGGTGGGAGCTATGCTACAATGGCCATGGGCATGGCCATTAAATCATCAGCTTCTCCTCAGGCCTATTCAGGAAATCACTCTTCTTCATCTTAAAGCAACTCTCACTCAAGGTCTGGTCAAGAATGCTGTGTCTTCAACAGGACCTCAGTGTAAACAATTTCACTTTTGTATAGAAACCTGATAAGGACCTGCTTTTAAAGGCTTAAAAGTAGGGCTGGGAACGATCCCTAATTTCCAGAATTGATTCGATTCTGATTCTTGAGATTCTGAATCGATTCGATTCGATTCAATCCCGATTCGATCTGGGGAATTACCATTTTTAATAGCCATTTTACTTCCCATGAAACAAAAATCTTCAAGACCTAATGCTGCAAATTGTACCAAGAATCTTCTAACTTTGTTAATACATAAATTATCACATATAGAACTGACCCAAAATCAGTTACAATAATGCACTTTTTATTATTTAACTTATCATTTCATAAAGTACTCACAGGTGCTTTCTTTAGTGCAAAGGGTGTGTCGTGTCAAGTTAACCACCCAGAGTAAGTAAACAAATTCAATGCATGAACCATGCATACATAATCTCACTGTATTTCAGTCCCTCCAGGATTTTGTCAGCTGTTTTTATGATTGTTGTGGCCCAAAAAGCCTGAATTTGTGGGAGCTTTTCCAAAAAGTTATGGCACTTTTAGAGTTTTTTTTTTTGCACTCAGAGTTGTGTGAAGAAGTACAAATTTTAAAGCAGCTGCTTTTTCCATAGTTTACAGTGATGCTATTCTATGTAACACCACAAGAAAAGCACAGGATTGCCAAAAATTTCCTGTTAAACAGTGATTTATTTAGAATTAAATGCTCAGTAAAATTGTAAAAAAAAAAAAAAAAGACCAACATTGTGTTCTTGCTGAGAACTTTAAAAAAAAGAAATAAAAGAATTTGTCATTACAATAACTAAATTGCATTGAATGCATGTTAGTCTGAAGAAAATGATGGCAGCACCTCCTTGAATCTTGAATTTGAAGGTCTTCTTCTGTGCTGAAATCCACATGAAGCAGGGATGCTCCTCCACTGACGACCTCTGACCTTCAGAAGGTCTCAGTGAGAATGAAGCTTCCAGTCTTCACACATCTGAAGGCAGATAAAAAGAATAGATTTCACAGTAAAATTAACATTCATATTTTTAGATTGCCACACCACAGTAGGGTTTAATACTTTAGTTTTTTTTTTGTTTTTTTTTGTTGTTTATATTTTAACTACAAATTAACTTTCAATGTTTGAAAAGGGTTTCAATTCATTTCCTGGGAAGATTTGTTCATTTCAATTTAGTTCTACTGAGTAAAAATAGCTTGTTGTACTGCAGCCTTTATTAATTCTACCATCTTAATTTTATTGTGATTTATTCTCTTCACATCTCTTAAGTGGTAGAAGTCCATAATCTCATAAAATATACCTTTATTCAGCATTTATTCACAGCGCTTAACCAACAGTTCTCTCTGTGTCCATAGTTTGTAAAAGAAACCACCATCATGCCGGATAAATTATTAATTGACGACACAAGTGTTAAAACAAACAAATGATATTATACTTACAGTCTCAGCAGCTCCAAGTCTCCCTCTGCTTCACGGGTTTCAGTCTCCATGCATTTTCCCTTTATCAGTCGTCAACTTTATGTTCCAACACAGCGCTGCGCGGAGTAAAAGTCCGTTTATCCCCGCTTTATGAAAAATATTAAGAAGCTGTTGAGGGCCGGTTATGGCTGCCACGTAGGACGGACGTGTCTCGCTCTGCTCTGCTCCTGGAGAAAAAAATCGGCAAATAACTCTCTCATTTGGGACAGAACGTATCCCAGCATTTGGGCGAGGATATGTCGGCGAAGCCTAAGGCTGGAAAACCAGGAAAAGGAAAAAGCGAGCCGCCGAAACAGTCCAAATTAACGGACTTTCAGGTCTGTGACGCAGCAAACAAAACTCCATATATGGCGGAGGAGGCTGGCAACGGTGCGATGTCTGCGGGGAATGGCGCAGATGCGCTGATGGCTGCCATGAGATCAATGAGAGCGGACTTTTCCTCTAGATTTGATGGGATTATGACAGCGTTGGAAGGAATAAGAAAGGAATTGGGTGACTGTGTAGAACGAACGGCGCAGATGGAGCTCCGTCTCGCTAGTGCTGAAGATGACGTCACCCGTCTTCAATTAAAGGTGCGCACTTTGGAAAAAAAAAATAAATCTCTGGAAGATAATATTTTGGATTTGGAATCTCGGTCGAGACAGAATAATTTGAGGCTGGTGGGTCTTCCAGAGGAATCAGAAGGTCGGGACGTATATTCCTTTCTGGAAAAGTGGATTCCGGAGGTGCTGGGCAGCGAGGAGTTGCAATCAGCAGTGGTTCTGGAAAATGCACATCGTATTGGCCCACGGAGAGATAAGGGACCGCCGAGGACCTTAATTATGAAGTTTCTTAGCAACAGAGACAGGATGAAGATCTTCAACGCTGCACGAGCTAAAAAAGGAGAGATTAAACACCAGGACCAGCAGGTGCGGTTCTACCCAGATTTGGCCACAGGAATCCAGCAATTGAGGAAGCAGTTTGATCCCGTACGTAAGGAGCTGCGCAACCTTGGGATTCGTCATGGTGTAATCTATCCTGCGAGACTGCTGACCACGTATGAGGGCAGAACCCACATCTTCAAGACCCCAGAGGAGGCGCAGGAGTTCATCAAGAAGATCAAAGAAGAAGAAGAGACTGGTGGGAGCTAAGCATGAACAAAATATAAGGTAGAATAATTAAGCATTTGCACAGGCATCTGACTGACTTGAAGTAAATAGTAAGTTTACAAAATATAGATTGTATTATATATTAAAAAAACAAAACAAAAACAAAAAAAAAAAAAAAAAACTATGATGTACAAAGTTGTTAAAAATTTTGGAGTTAAGTTGGAAAACTACAGAGGAGAGTTAATGTTACGTCATTAAAAGCAGTAGAGTTAGGGTGATTGGGAGGATGAAGAAGGAGTGGCTTAGGCTGTTCCCCGTGGGTGTGGAACGGTCGATGGCTATATCGGGAGACAGAATTTTTCTTTTGATTTTGGGGGGTTTGCCACAAGTGTGGGAAGGGGAAATTTGTTTGTGTGTAGTTTGTAGGATGAATGTTCAACCACTCATGTTTTTGCTTCTCTGTATGAGCATGTTTACACTGCAAGGTAATCCCAAACTCTCTATTGATCATGGACCAAAGTGTTAATCTTAATTTAACTTCATGGAATTGCAGAGGTCTACAAAATTTAAAAAAACTTAAACAAGTTATGAATAAAATAAAGGACATGGGTTCAAGAATTGTGTTTTTACAAGAAACTCATCTGATAGAGGAGGATGTTAAAAGAATTAGGAGTAGATGGCAGGGAAGTGTATTCACCTCTTCATTTTCATCCCGAGCCAGGGGAGTTATGACTCTCATACATAAATCAGTTCCTTTTCAAGTGAAAAATGTAATTGGAGACAAATTTGGAAGATATGTAATCATTCAAGGTTCTTTGCTATTAGAAAATATAAATCTTGTGAACTTATATGGTCCCAATATAGATGATCAGAAGTTCTTTGCTAATTTATTTCTCATCTTATCATCACTTACAGGGCAACATATAATAGCAGGGGATTTTAATTGTACATTGAATCCAGGTGTGGATAGATCAACAGGACTGGATTGTACGCACATTGGATGTAGGATGACTATTAATCATTTTATGAAAGAATTGAGATTGTTAGATATATGGAGAGAAATGAAACCACAAGTTAAAGCCTATTCTTGTTATTCCAGTACCTACAAGACATTCTCACGTATTGATTATTTTTTGATTTCCACAGAATTAAGGTCCAAGATTCAAAACTGCTTTTATGATAACATCGTGATCTCTGATCATGCACCCTGTTGTCTAATATATGTAGATAAAAAATTGACAAAGGAATCAGGTAGATGGCAATTTCAGCATAAATGGCTTCAGGATGAGGAATTTGTCAAGTATATAGAAAAACAGATAGACGAGTTCTTTGACATCAATACTACACAAACATCAGCATGTGTAAAGTGGGAGGCTTTCAAAGCTTTTATTAGGGGACATATTATTAGTTATACAGGATCAAAATCTAAGAAGACTCGAGAGGAGAGAGCTAAATTGGAACATAAAATAAAAAGTCTTCAGGAAAAAGTGTATGCAGGAAGTGACCCAAGGTTGGAGAATGAATTACTGATTTTGAGAGCTGAATACGACAAAAAATCAGCGAATAGAGCTGCCTCGAGTCTTCTAAGATTGAAACAATCTTTTTATGAACAAGGTGAAAAATCAGGAAAATTATTAGCATGGCAGATTAAACAATTGGAAATTAAAACACCAATTACTAGTATTATAAGTAACGGACAGGTAGTTATAGATCCTTTAGAAATTAATAGAGCCTTTAGAGATTACTATGAAAAATTATATGATACCAAAAATGAACCTGATTTAACAAAACTAAATGGGTTTTTGAACGAACTATCTATACCGTGTATTCCAAATGAAAACAGGGAGATATTGGATTTAGTCAAGAAGTTAATTAGTCAAGAAGAAGTTGGGCTAGCCATTGATAATATGAAATCAGGAAAAAGTGCAGGACCAGATGGTCTTCCAGTTGACCTTTATAAAAAATTTAAGAATAAATTAATAAAACCTTTTTTGGAAATGGTTTTAGAAGCATTTCAAAATAATAATTTACCATCATACATAAATAATGCCTTAATTATACTGCTGCCAAAACCAGGTAAGCCCTCTAATAAATGTGAAAATATGAGACCAATAAGCCTATTAAACGCCGACCTTAAGATAATCTGTAAAATTTTAGCAAGACGAATACAAGAAATTTTACCAAATATTATTAATCGAGATCAGAATGGCTTTATAAAGGGTAGACAAGGCTTCCATAATGTAAGAAGACTATTTAATATTATTTATTTTAATAAAGAAGCACCGGATACAGCTCTCCTATCATTGGACGCCGAAAAGGCCTTTGATAGAGTTGAATGGCCCTTTCTTTTTGAAGTCCTACAAAGGTTTGGACTTGGAAATAATTTCATAAAATGGGTTCAAATAATATACAATAATGCTACAGCAGAAATCCTAACAAATAACAATATTTCAAAACCAATAAAAATCAATAGAGGATGTCGACAAGGCTGTCCACTTTCACCTTTACTGTTTACTATGGCAATTGAACCTTTAGCGATAGCGATACGTTTACATTCACAAATATATGGAATTAAAGTTGGACCAACAGAACATAAAATCTCCCTGTACGCCGATGATATAATTTTGTTTATGTCGAATCTAAAAAAATCAATTCCAACCTTGTTGAATTTAATAATGAATTTTGGGGAAATATCAGGATATAAAATAAATAAAACTAAATCTTCAATATTAATGCTAAATGAGACCCAGAGAAATTACCCAGCCCCTGAGGTAAATCAATTCAATGTTGTAAATCAGTTTAAATATTTAGGAATCCAAATTATGCCTAAGCTAGAATCAGTCGCCAGTGTCAACTATGAAGCCTTAATGTCAGATATCAATGAGTTAACTCAGAGATGGATGTCACTACCAATGTCGATGATCGGGAGAATCAATATACTTAAAAGTAATATTTTACCTAAAATACTTTATTTATTTCAATACATTCCCTTACCACCACCTTTAGATCTATTCTCAAGAATAAAAAAAAAGTTAGTGGAATTTATATGGAACAACAGGAGGGCTAGATTACGTTTGTCTTTATTATATTTACCATTTGATCGTGGAGGTCAGAAATGTCCAAATTTTATGTTGTATTATTGGTCGGCACAACTGAGGTCTATGACATATTATTTTTCATCAAATGATCTCCCTCACTGGACTGAAATGGAATCATACAATTTACCTTTACCTCTTCCCATATTCAGATTCGGCAAAAAAATTACAAAAACAAGTTAAAAATCCATTTGTAAAGCATATGATCAAAATATGGTGTGAAGCTAAAAACTATTTAAAAGAACCACAGTTATTGTCACAATTTAGTCCAATATGGGGTAATCAATATTTTAAACCAGGGAGAGCGGACGCTGTATTTAAAGTATGGAATTTAAAAGGGATACAAAAGATTCAGGATTTATATTTGCCATGTGCAGACAACATAATGTCTTTTGAAGAGCTGAGGATCAAATTTAATCTCAATAGAACACATTTTTTTAAATATCTTCAACTTAGAAACTTTATTCGATCAAATCAAAATAAAGCTCTCACTCGACCTATTTATTCATCCTTGGAAAAAATGATGATGAAAGATAGTAAAAGAAAGGGTATTATTTCAGAGTTTTATAACTCATTGACACTATCTTCAAGTGAAAATTCACTGAAAAGATTAAACTACTGGAAAGAAGATCTGCAAATTGAAATTTCAGAGGAACAATGGGAATTGGCTTGTACAGAAGCTCAAACCAAATCAATAAATGCACGCCTTAAATTGATACATTTCAAATGGTTAATGCGGATGTATGTTACACCGGAGGAGTTAAATAGATATAACAAAAATATACCAGATACATGCACAAAATGCATGGAAAGTAAAGGAACCCTATTTCATTGTTTATGGGAATGTAGATTAATAAGAATGTTTTGGGAAGAGGTGAGGGTAACAATTGAAAAAATAATCTCAAAACAAATCATATTGAATCCTAAACTGTTTTTGTTGGGTCTGTACCCAGAAAAGCATAATTTTAATAAAAGTGAAAGAACATTCATAGACCTCAGTTTGCTTAATGCCAAAAAATGTATTGCACTATTATGGAAAAAGACTCATAGACCAGATGTGACTCAGTGGTTAAGACAGATGTTAACAAACCTTCCATTAGAAAGAATAACATATATACTGAAATCAAAGGAAATTGTGTTTGAGAATATATGGAGACCTTTTATTGATTATGTAAAAAATTTAAACATAACTCTTGAAGAAGAAGGTGAATGATGTGTGTGGACCTTGTAAATTCCAAACTGGTGAACATAATATGTATACTTATGTATTGGATTGTCTAGACTAAACAGAGGAGCATTGTTGAAGATTTGATTTTGTTGGTGGTTGTTGGTGTTTTTAGTGCATTTTTTTTTTTTGTAGTACTTTAGTGTTAGTGTTTGATTGTTTGTATCATGTTTGTTAAAAAAAAAAAAAAAGGTTCAATAAAGATATTGTGGAAAAAAAGAAGCTGTTGAGGACAGTCTTTACGGTGACTTTTGTTGCTAAATTAAGAGACACACACGTTAATTCCGCTCATGTAAACATGAAAGACGTGTGCACGCGCCGCAGGGAACACAGAAGTTTTATTTATGAAAAATATTCAGAAGCTGTTGAGGACAGTCTTTACGGTGACTTTTGTTGCTAAATTAAGAGACACGCACGTTAATAACTCCGCTCATGTAAACACGAAAGTAAAGACGTGTGCACGCGCCGCAGGGAACTCTTGCCGGATAAGAACAGTTTTAACACCACAGAAGAAGAACTAGCATATCTGTTAGCTTGCTAGCTCCGTTAGCGCGTCGGCTGTTTATGGTTCTCAGCCGTTGTTCCTGGCTCACTGACCCGGTTTTGACCCAATTATACTCAGCAGACGTTCGCAAACGTAAAAATATTATGTTAAAATATATTAAATATATTAAAAGATCGATCCGTGGATTTTGTGGATCGATATCAGCGCAGTCAAACGTGGATCGATCTATATCGATATATCGATCTTTTGAACCCACCCCTACTTAAAAGGGACTATAAAACTCTTGGGAGTCAAATCCCAACTAGACAGTTCATGCTGATAGCATCCGTTCATACCAGGAACTGATACTCTTAAAAAGTCATAAACTCCTTAAGCTGGCAGATATATGGTTGCCTCCTTTTTTGGACATATACCAGAACCCTCTAGGCTGCCCCCCTGCCCACATTCCAAAACCTAAAAAATATCTACAGCTCAACGGTACCTCCTAGTGGACATCTACGGAATATGTTTCATTACTTGTGCCATTTGAGACTGCTATTTCTGACTGAACATTAACACTTTTTATAGTCATTCATTAATCCTTGATTTAAATGTGAGTGCCTGTCTTATGAATGTTTTTTTCTTTTTCATAGATGTTATTTAAATGAATGTTAAAATTATTAGTAAATGGTATAAATGCTTGGTCACTGAATATTAGCCTTGAGTCACTTAATTTAGTTAGATTTTATATTGAGTATAGAATGAATTTCATAGGAACTGAATGAACTTTTTTTTTCCTTGTGAGTCAACTATTTCTGACCAATTCCCCAGGCTGCTTCTCTGTTGGATAACACCCTTGCATTTGATTAGCTGTTCACAAACAAAGAAATGTTCCCTCATTGGACAAAAGCCCATTCAAACTCCTCTTTATGGAAGATAAGTGGTCCGTCTTGCTGCCAGTCACACTTTTGATATCAGAAGCGCAACCTTTTAAAAACACAGTGGGAGCCGCCCTGAGTCTAGTTCTTTTGAGTTTTTCTGTTGTTTTTCAATTTTTCAGCTCTTCTGTTGTCTTTGCAGTCTTTTGAACCACTGCTTTTCTGTTGTTTTTAGTCTTAAGGTGTTCTGTATGTCTGAACCTTGTAAAGTCCTGGGCTAGTTTTCTTAAATCGCCTTTTTATAAGCTTTGCCTGTTTCCTGGTAACTGAGGAGAAACTATTCTTTTCCTATGAGCTCGCCTTTAAAGAGAGTTAAACTCTCAAATCCTTTTTCCTTCACCTCAGAAGCCATTGTTATCCGATTTGAATGGGTTTTTTTCTTGGACTTTTTTACTTTTCCTGCTGTTAAAGTGAACTTCTTGATTTCCCCGCCTTTAAAGTGAACTGATAGAGATTTTTGGACTTTTATTTTCCCTGCCTCACTCTGACCACGTTAAGAAGCCAGGAGCTCGTGGATGAAACTGACTAAAAACATTTTTCCTTCAGCCTTTGGTTTGTCCTGTGGGCTGGGGACGTATTAAATTGTGGACTGGTTGCCAAAGGACGTCACTCCTGCTCTGGGGCCAGCCTTCACTCTGTCGCCGGCTCCTCGCTGCATGCCCTGTGGGAACCCCCAGCTGAGTCTACGCTTCTCACAGCTGTGAACTATCTGAAAGATGACCAGCAGTTGCTTTCCCCCTGTGTCCCGAACGCTGTCTGGAAGAGCCGCTGAGCCTTCCCGAACAATACCACCGGCTGGCACTGACCACTGCTGAATACCTGGACCTACAGCTGTTTGTAAGTGAGACTCCCATTTTCCTATCTGCTGGGTTTAAACAAGATGTCCTATATATCAATTATAATTGAACATAACCAATATTTCATGGTACAATTAGTCCCTCAGCCATTGGACAAAGCTATAAACTGAAGGAAAATTCTTATTAATTGTAAGTAACCTCCTTTCATTTTTGTAGATTAATTAAGAAGTTCCTTTTCCAGATAATCAGCTTATGGAATTTTTCCCCATAAAGTTGCGTTCTGATTTTGTTAGATACCTCAGCCTTCCATGACATTACAGTTGGAACATAAAATCTGGTTTCCTCTTGGTTCCACAAAGGTTTAACTATAGATTGTGTGCTCGGGAATCCATTAACAGTTGATGTGATATCAAACACCTGTTTATCATTTGAATCTGTTTATCCATCATTTGAATGCCATGTCATGTAACCTGAATGAGTTTCATTTAATAAACTTGTAAATGAGAGAAGTTGAAGCGTTTTTCCTTTGCATATATGCTTTTCTGCGTCACGACAGTAAAAGAACTCACTAAATTTTGAGACTGATTCATTAAGTAATTGAAGGTATGGAAAGTAATTAATTGAAATTAATTAACAATTCTTTCTTTTAGAACTGGTGCCCCCTTTTTGAGTGCTTTTCTATTTTATTTAGTGAGTGTTGAGGTGACTGTTTAACTCTGTCCCCTCGCACACCCACGATTAAATAAAATAAATAATTCCTGTACCTTATTACACTATATTTCATTAAATATTGCTACACCATGTGTGGTTCAATAAAAGTTAAGCCTGAGAAATAGTTTTTTCTTCTGTGGTCATTGGTTGGTTAAATGAAAAGGAAATTAATTTTTACAGATGTTAAGTGGCTAATTAGTACTAACTCACTTGAGATGGGGGTTCCTGCACAACCGGAGGCTGCAGGTTTGGTACCCAATCAAGTCCCCTCATAACCAACTCGCCGCAGCCAGTTACAGCCACCCCATAACCAGCTCGGTCCATGGGCAGCTCACTCCACAACAAACTCACCCCGGAAGCATATACAGTGGGGTAAAAATATTTAGTCAGCCACCAATTGTGCAAGTTCTCCCACTTAAAAGATGAGAGAGGTCTCCAGTTTTCATCATAGGTATACCTCAACTATGAGAGACAAAATGAGAAAAAAAAGAAAATCCAGAAAATCACATTGTCGGATTTTTAATGAATTTATTTGCAAATTATGGTGGAAAATAAGTATTTGGCCAATAACAAAAGTTCATCTCAATACTTTGTTATATACCCTTTGTTGGCAATGACAGAGGTCAAACGTTTTCTGTAAGTCTTCACAAGGTTTTCACGCACTGTTGCTGGTATTTTGGCCCATTCCTCCATGCAGATCTCCTCTAGAGCAGTGATGTTTTGGGGCTGTCCCTGGGCAACACAGACTTTCAACTCCCTCCAAAGATTTTCTATGGGGTTGAGATCTGGAGACTGGCTAGGCCACTCCAGGACCTTGAAATGCTTCTTACGAAGCCACTCCTTTGTTGCCCGGGCGGTGTGTTTGGGATCATTGTCATGCTGAAAGACCCAGCCACGTTTCATCTTCAATGCCCTTGCTGATGGAAGGTGGTTTTCACTCCAAATCTCACGATACATGGCCCCATTCATTCTTTCCTTTACACGGATCAGTCGTCCTGGTCCCTTTGCAGAAAAACAGTCCCAATGCATGATGTTTCCACCCCCATGCTTCACAGTAGGTATGGTGTTCTTTGGATGCAACTTAGCATTCTTTCTCCTCCAAACACGACAAGTTGAGTTTTTACCAAGAAGTTCTATTTTGGTTTCATCTGACCATATGACATTCTCCCAATCTTTTTCTGGATCATCCAAATGCTCTCTAGCAAACTTCAGACGGGCCTGGACATGTATTGGCTTAAGCAGGGGGACACGTCTGGCACTGCAGGATTTGAGTCCCTGGCGGCGTAGTGTGTTACTGATGGTAGCCTTTGTTACTTTGGTCCCAGCTCTCTGCAGGTCATTCACTAGGTCCCCCCGTGTGGTTGTGGGATTTTTGCTCACCGTTCTCGTGATCATTTTGACCCCACGGGGTGAGATCTTGCGTGGAGCCCCAGATGGAGGGAGATTATCAGTGGTCTTGTATGTCTTCCATTTTCTAATAATTGCTCCCACAGTTGATTTCTTCACACCAAGCTGCTTACCTATTGCAGATTCAGTCTTCCCAGCCTGGTGCAGGTCTACAATTTTGTTTCTGGTATCCTTCTGACAGCTCTTTGGCCTTGGCCATAGTGGAGTTTGGAGTCTGACTGTTTGAGGTTGTGGACAGGTGTCTTTTATACTGATAACGAGTTCAAACAGGTACCATTAATACAGGTAACGAGTGGAGGACAGAGGAGCCTCTTAAGGATGAAGTTACAGGTCTGTGAGAGCCAGAAATCGTGCTTGTTTGTAGGTGATCAAATGCTTATTTTCCACCATAATTTGCAAATAAATTCTTTAAAAATCAGACAATGTGATTTTCTGGATTTTTTTTCCTCATTTTTCTCTTAGTTGAGGTATACCTATGATGAAAATTGGAGCCCTCTCTCATCTTTTAAGTGGGAGAACTTGCAGAATTGGTGGCTGACTAAATACTTTTTTGCCCCACTGTAAATGTAGGCTGTGCATTGCTTGAACTCTCATCATGGAAGACAACAACTGCTTGGCTTGTGCCAAGGAAATGCTCAGATACATCCAGGTCCCGTTGTACGAACAAGTACGTGTGTTTATCTCTGTGTGTGTGTGTGTGTGTGTGTGTGTGTGTATCCACAGCTGAGCAGAGCTCTGCGGGTTTTTCCTGTGAACCAACGCTCCAAATATGACTCACAATAGCCGGTGACATGTTTTAATTTCAAATAAATTAAAAGTTTGGTTAGAATAGATGGGTTGAAATATATATATATATGTTTTATTAAAACTAACACTGAAAAGAAAAAAAAAACTCCCTTGTAGAAAAAAGTTAGGGTCAGATATTCAGAGATTTCAACAAACAACAGAAAACAACACAACACAACACACTGCCATCTACAGAAGTTCTCTGATGACTCTGCGATCGTTGGCCTCATCTCCAATGGAGATGAAGCTGAGTACAGAGGGCTTATCCAGGACTTCGTGGACTGGTGCCATCGGAACTGCCTCCAGATCAACGCAAGAAAAACTAAGGAGCTGGTGGTGGACTGCCGCAGGCAAGGACAACCCCTCACAGCACCAGTAAATATACAGGGAACAGACATCGAGATGGTGACAGCCTATAAGTACCTGGGTGTTCATCTGAACAATAAACTAGACTGGTCACACAATACTGACGCACTCTACAAGAAGGGACAGCGCAGGCTGTTCCTACTGAGGAGACTCTGGTCTTTTGGTGTACAAGGGGCGCTGCTGAAGGCATTCTATGACACGGTGGTGGCATCAGCCATCACTTTTGGAGTGGTCTGCTGGGGCAGTGGCATTACTGCAGCCGATAGGAAGAGACTGAACAAACTGATCAAGAAAGCTAGCTCTGTCCTGGGGCAGCGCCTTGATCCGGTGGAGGAGATAGGAGAGAGAAGGACGGTGGCTAAACTGTCATCTCTGCTGGAGTCCGAGTTCCACCCTATGCAGGACATACTGAATGCACTGAGGAGCTCATTTAGCAGCAGACTACATCATCCCAGGTGCATAACCGAGAGGTTTTGCAGGTCCTTCCTACCAACGGCTGTCAGACTGTACAACCTAAGCAGGGCTGCTCGCAGAGATAGCAAAAAGACGTAACAAACTAATAGTTTTTTGAATGCAAAAGATGCAGTAGACTTACACAATGGTCCCCCTCCGGCATACAACTAGGAAAATACCGGTCGCTATGGAGAGTGAGAATATGTATGGGCACATAATCATACCATGTAGGATAACTAAGTAGACGGTTGTGCTGTTTCATCTCATCTAGCAACAATGCTCTGCACTGTGTGTGTTTATATATTTACATATTTATTCCATCTAGCTACAATGCTCCGCACTGGGTGTGTTTATGTTTATATATCTATATATTTATTCCATCTAGCTACAATGCTCCGCACTGTGTGTTTATATATCTACATATTATTCCATCTAGCTACATTGCTCCGCACTGTGTGTTTACATATTCATATATTTATTCCATCCAGCTACAATGCTCTGCACTGTGTGTCTGTGTGTGTGTATATATATATTTTATAGTAATATGTACATATGTATATTAGCTGCTCTTGCTTGCTTGTTTTTTTTTTTTTTTTTTTTTTTCTTGCCTTCTGATTGTTGCTGTGAGTGTTGCTATCCCTGTGCTGTTGCAATCCTGGAATTTCCCCGTTGTGGGACTAATAAAGGCTTATCTTATCTTATCTTATCTTAAAAGGAGGCTGCTGAGTTAGGCTTGTTCGCTGTGCCGCACCACAGGCTGTCACTTGATGGGGCGAGCCAACAAATCTACCTACGGGTACAAATAAAGTAACCTGAACCTGAGTTGGTTATGGAGCTGCTGTAACTGGCTGAGGTGAGTTGGTTATGGGGGGACTTGACGGTAAACCCCAGGTTTAGGACTGCATGTTCCGGACCACAGGATCAGGACCCTCAAGTTTTCGTCAACAGCGTCATCTTGTTAGGGGGACTTCCTTTATCAAGTATAACAATGGTTGTCCACAGCGATCAAGACGCAAGTACTTAGTTTGATTTAAGTGTTTGGTTTTACTTTAGTATTGTTTATGGTGTCTTAAGTTGAACTTAATGTTAGCGATCCCCAATGTAAGAAGACCCTTTATAAATAAAAGCACCAAGGTGCTGATGCCTCGGTGCCAGAGTCTTGCGGAGGTATGCATGCTCGGATCATCACCAAGATGTTTTGGGTTCCTATCTAGCCCAAGGACCACGTGTGGTAAAAAAATTTCATCCAAATCCATTTAGTAGTTTTGGAGTATTCTTGCTAACACGCTGTGAGAAGATAAGAGCCTTGGTGGAGATATGTATTCTGGGATCATCACCAAAATGTTACGGGTTCCTCTCTAGCCCAGGGACCAGCAGTTTTGGAGTACATGCATGTGGAGTGAAAATGATCTGCAGTTCACATGCCCATACTGTCGACAGCAGCCAAGAGCCACTAAACTGATTTGAACAGCTGCAAGCACAGAAGAAGAGCACGGTGGCAGATGTTTTAAATGATGGAAGTGATGGAGGTACGTGAATACAATGACAATCGAGATGAACAGGAGGTTTTGCTGTTTAGTAGCAGAGGAAGAAAAGAGATGGGCAAAAAGATGGACATATGTTCAAGTGTTGGCAGATTGCTCAGTACTCCCCTGTGGCGGGAGTTTCGGGGCACGTGCAGTTCACTGCGACCATTTGTGGGTGAGGAATGTTGGGACTTGGAGTTTTTAATGAGTTTTACCTCATCCTTCCTCTGCAAAACTAAACAGCAAAACTTGTGTGGAAACAATTGATGTGATGAATAAATGGTGTAGTTACTGAATACGTTTTTTTTTTTTTTCAGTAACCGCTATTTTATAACAGTTCAGCTAGAGGTAAAGGATGTGAGGCAAGACACAAGCTGGGCAACACAGAATCTTTATTTTTCCTCTAACTACATAATACAGCTATGAGCCCACAGCGCGAACATGCTGGGGCTGATAACCCCCATAAAGGGGAACTCACCCTCGGTTGCTGTGCATCTGGCTTTTATAGCTTTAATCTCATGCATAACAACCGAGGCTTCTGATGTTATACATGTTGCCTGGACAAAGAGAATGTGTGGCGCAATTATCATAACAACTTGACACAAAAGTTACAATACATTCACACCCCTGTGTCGTCATGCACCAGCTTGGTGCAGCAGGGGGCGAAAGGCACATCTTGGCTGGTTGGCTCCAGGTTACTGTTCCTCTCCCCAGGAGGTGTATAGCGCTAACTGTGTCGTTTGACACCTCCCGGAGACACTTCCTCCATCAATCCATTATTCTGTCTCTCCTTCTGCGTTCTGGGTGTGAGAGAAGCCCAGACCTGTGCCCCCACAATGCAAACCTTTAGTTCCACTTAGTTTTGACCGGGCGAGCTGAAACAGAGGCGGACGGACAGATGCACGAACTGATTACCGTATGCCTCTCTGTCTCACGGAGGTATAAAAATAAAACCCTTCCCCATTTCACTATGCACTCTCTTAAAGACAGCTCATTTGTTTTGCAACACAATCACAAACTCTTGACACTGTAGTCAAAACTTACATCAGAGTTGTCTGTAAATGTTTTAGTTTCTGTGAGCTTTGAATTAGCCACTTATCTCGTGTTTGCTTTTATTGGACCCGTGTCTGTAATAAAGGATATCCAGCTATCTACAGTATCTACATCGAGTTTTCAGAGTTCAAGTTGTGAACTGCTAAGCTAACTGCTAGGTTTACTAAGCTAACAGCATTTTTCCAGGCCAGGAAGCCTGTTTACTATATCTTATATTAGCTATATTGTACCAAGGAGATTTTCCTTGACTGGTCTATTTGCTATCAGCCATTCTCCTCGTGGTGGAATTGTTTATTTTTGTAGGATAATACATCTGTTTTTCTTAATAACTTATTAAATAGGTGTGTTTTGCATGCTTATACCAAGTTTTAGATTCTGTCATATACTGCATAAAGTATCAAGTTATTTAAAAGATACTGATTTGGATTAATACAATCCCAAAAGGTACTGTAGTATAACATTATATAGATGAACAGCATTTGTGAAATTATGTGATTATTTAGACTCATCAGGCTTTCTTTTTCTCCCAGATGCACAGAACAATCCAGAAAGGAAGATCCTTGCTAGATCAGCAGACATGCAGCTGCTGCAGTAACTTCATCGGCCCTTCTGCAGCTCAACTTTATTTCAGCCTGCAAAGTGTAGCAAGGTGAAAATACACCTGCAGTCACATTGCAACGGAGCAGTTCTCTATGCAGGAAAAGTTGGTAAACACTCCCTCAGAAAACCAAATATTGATACTTTAAAACAAGCTAAAACAGTATAATTATTTCCATCCGAATAATGAATTTATTTTTAACCACAGACTTGATTTAGATATGTGCTGTTCATACTTTACATTTTGGAATTATATTCAAGATTCAAAGATTTTATTTGTCAATACTACTATACGCACAGGACATACAGGAGAATTGAAATGGCATTTCTCTCTCTCTTCAGTGTAGACAATATAAAACAGAAAAGGGAATAAGGCTGGAAAAACAACAGCAGTCTATGTACAGTAATGCTACCCGTAGTGCAAATGGCGACAAAAGATAGACCCAGGCATCCCATAGTGCAAATAAAGATAAACGATTAACGGTGATGAAACATAGCAATCCTACATACAGAAAAGTAGAGATGTAATACCCGTAGTTGCAAGTTCAGTGCGGTAGTGTAGGTGCTGACAGTGACAGATAGGACTGCACATGATCAGTATTGCAATGACAGACAGACAGCAGCAGGTATGGCATTTGTGCAAATGGCTGCAGTAAAGTGCTTAGACATGCAGCAGCAAATGTATTACTGTGGGTGTGCCAACAGTGCTGAGGTAGTTGCTGTGTTGTGTGGGTGAGTGCGTTATGGTCCGGGGGTTGAGGGGAGTGGACAGAGTTCAGGGTCCTGATGGCCTGATGAACAAAGCTGTTTAGCAGTCTTGTGGAGGGGGCCCGGAGGCTCCAGTACCTTTCCCCCAAGGGCAGGGGGCTGAAGAGGGAGTGTGAGGTGTCGCCTGCAATGTTGGTGGCTCTGCAGTTGGGGTGGGCAATATGGCCTAAAAATGATATCACAATATTTCAATGAATTTTCATGATAACAATATTTTTCATGATATTGCAGAATGCAGTTTTTTTTTCTTTTAAATTTATGCTTAAAGGACAGTTTCATCGGCCAGCATTATTTACCTTCAACATATTCAGGAAAAACAAAACAAAAACTCATTTCTCCATTTTATAAACAGCAGCTCAAATTTAATTTAAAATATTTTTTAGTTCTGTATCAAATATTACAAGAATATAAACGGTTACATCTTAACTGCACACAGAGGTCGAGTTTTATGCTAAATCACTTTACCTGCATTACTCCCATTGCATGGACCTGTCCTTCAGCTTTTGGCTCTTTGAACGGATGGGTTTTTTTTTTTTTTTTTCCTCTCTCTCTCTTTGGGTGGTTGAATAAAATCAAGATGAAGCGGCCAAAATGAAAGTAAAAGTCTACAGCCACTTCGAGCTGCACATTGGTCAACGTTAATACCGCCCCAGCGGTGTTCTGGACATGTGGAAAAAATGCAGGCAGATTATCCACACTGCTGCGCTGTTGTTGTTTTTTGTGTGTGTTTGCTTATTTTTTTTTTTTTTTTTTTGAAACCTGACAACAGTCTGAAAGAGAAAGTGAAACTTAAATATTTCCACTCAACTGGAGACGGTCTGATTTCAGAGTGGCAGCTTTCCACCATGTTTGTTTTGGCATTTCTATGCGGTGTGACAGCATCACACAGCAGACCCCAAATATTGCAATATTCATTTTTACACTGGTATCAAAATTTATTCTGGTATTATCGTGAAAGATACAATATGGCACACCCCTACTCTGCAGGTGAGGCGGGTGAGGTAGATGTCCAAGAGGAGGCAGAGGGGCACCAATAATCTTGCTGGTTGCTTTCACTGTGCATTGTAGTGTCTTGCGGCAGGAGGCAGTGCAGCTTCCATACCACACCGTGATACAGCTGGTGAGGATGCTCTCAGTGGTGCCCCAGTAGAATGAGCACATGATGGGGAGTGGGACTCGTGCTCCCCTCAGTTTGCAGAGGAAATCGAGGTGAGTTTGAGCCTTCGTGGCCAGTAATGCGGGGTTGTTGGACCAGGAGAGGTCCTCAGAGATGTGCACCCCCAGGAACTTGGTGCTGCTCACCCTTTCCACAGCTGCACCATCGATGATCAGAGGGGGATGCTGTGTGTGTTCCCTCCTTAAGTCGACCACAATCTTCTTGGGTTTTCCCATGTTCAGGAAGAGGTTATTGTCTTTACATCACTGGACCAGTTGGCTCACCTCATTTCTGTTGTTGGCCTCCTTGTTGATGGTAATGAGGCCCACCACCGTTGTGTCATCCACAAACTTGATGATGTGGCTGGTGTTGTAGGCTGGTACGCAGTCATGGTTCAGCAGGGTGAAGAGCAGTGGGGTGAGAACACACCCTTGTGGGGCCCCTGTGCTCACTGTGATGGTCTGGGAGGTGTTGCTGCCAACCCGCACGTTCTGTGGCCTTCCTGTGAGAAAGTCCAGCACCCAGTTAAAGAAAGGTTTTGAGTCCCAAGTGTCTTATGAGTTTTTGTATCAGGTGCTGGGGGATGATTGTGTTTTATGCTGAACTGAAGTCCAAGAACAGCATTTGCACGTAGGAGTTTTTTTGAGTCCAGGTGGGTGAGGGCTGGATGGAGAGCAGCAGCGATGGCAACTTCTGTGGAGCTGTTTGACCTGTATGCAGACTGAGATGTGTCATGGGAGGGAGGGAGGATGGACTTGATGTTCTGCATGACCAGCCACTCGAAGCACTTCATTATGACGGGGGTCAGTGCTACGGGCCGGTAATGATTGTAGCTGGACTGGACGGGCTTCTTTGGGACTGGTATTATGGTGCAGTTTTGAAATGTGGGGACAACAGCTTGAGTCAGGGAGATGTTGAAGATATCGGCCAAGACATTCTTGAGCTCCTCTGCACAGTCCTTCAGGACGTGACCCGGTATGTTGTCTGGATCAGCTGCCTTACATGGGTTGATCCTGTGGAGGATTCTCTTCACGCTAGCCGGATCCAGACTTATGGCCTGCTTGTCTGGAGGAGGAGTGGTCTTCTGTGCTGATGTGGTACTTTGCGCTTCAAATCAGCCGAAGAAGTCATTTAGGTTGTTGAGCAGTGTGGTGTCACTCGCACAGGTCTGAGCTGGAGGTTTTTAGTTGGTAAGGGTCTGTATGCCACGCCAGACGGAACGTGCATCTCTGGTGTTACTGGAGTGGCCGGATATTTTCTTGCTGTACTGCTGTTTTTCTTCCTTGATGCCACGGGACAGGTTTGCTCTAGCTTTTGTTCGTCCTGCAGTGTTGTCGGCCCTGAGGGCTGCGTCCCGAGCCCTCGGGAGCCTGTGGACCTCTGCTGTCATCCATGGCTTTTGGCTGGCATGAACAGTGATGGTTTTGCAGTGAGTGATATCATCATTGCATTTTGCTATGTATGCTACAACAACCGCAGTGTACTCTTCTAGGTTTGTGTGTCCATTGTGAGTGGTTGTGTGCTTGAAAGTGTCCCAGTCTGTAGTACTGAAGCAGTCTTTCAGAGCATCAGAGGAACTCTCTGGTCACACACGTACCTGCTTTTTTATTGGTCTGATTGTTTTCACTCTAGGTTTGTATGCCGGCCTTAACAGGATGGTGATGTGATCAGAGAGACCCAGGTGGGGAAGGTGGGAGGCTCTGTATGCTTTTTGTGAGTTGTGTACACCCAGCAGAATCTGTTATCTTGTCATTTAACCACATTTCCGTAAAGATAAAAGCACAGCAGTTCCATGCATCATGTTGCGTTGTTCTCAAGAGCTGTATGTGGTCTATTTTGTTGTCTAGTGAGCGTACGTTGGCCAGAATAAGGGAAGGAATCGGGGGTCTGTGTGGGCTAGCAGTTAGCTTTGTTCGGATACCTGAACAAGCACATTTTTTTATGTTTATTTTTTGGCTTTGATTACTTGTTTTTAATTCTTTTGTCTTGATGTTCAAATAAATAAAATCAATCAATCAGTACCTCCACGTTTGCCTCTCTTTTGTCGCCGCTCACACCGTCTATGGCGTCTTCATTTGGGATGAGACACGGCAGTTGAGTCCGGGGCTGTGGAGGTCTGGTGGAGAAGACTTAGGCCACGGAGTTCCTCTGTAACGCTCTGGTCCAAGATGTAATGTTTGGACATATTCCTTATCTCCAGAAAGCGTTGGTGATTGTAGCTTGTGCGCAGCATCATATATGTACATTAAACACATGAATATACACTTATTCTTACACGCATAATTTAAACAACACTGAGTGGCACAAAACATGAAGAGAGCAGAGAAGCCACTGCTTGTTCATGCGCCACGTAGCTGCTTTATATGAAAAATAATAATATTGAAATTCCATTTTATTACATTTCAGAGAACATCATTAACAGATGTGGCTTAGATTGTCGACCACAGTTACATTACCACTGTCTGCTCTGCCATTAGATTGTGTTGAGAAAATCAGGTTTCATAAAACATCTGTCTTTTTGTAAGAACCAGCCAGCTATAACCACGCCCACCATCCCATCAGCCACCTCCATCAACTCCAGTAGCATCAGTTGCCTCACCTCCATCATCCACCTCCACATCTGCTCCTGTGACTCTCACTGCACAAAGTTTCTGTTGTCTCCTTCACAATATATGGTTTAAACTTGGAGGGACTTGG
Source organism: Pholidichthys leucotaenia (assembly GCA_020510985.1). Taxonomy (NCBI): domain Eukaryota; kingdom Metazoa; phylum Chordata; class Actinopteri; order Cichliformes; family Pholidichthyidae; genus Pholidichthys; species Pholidichthys leucotaenia. Next base: position 307,500,840 of record CM035844.1, read on the forward strand.
AAAAGTCAGATGTCAATAAACTTTTTTGTTTTCTGGCCCTTGTCTCAGAAAGAAAAAAAAAATCTAGGACACTGTGGTGTGGACAGAGCTGGAGAGCAGCCAGGACACTCCCAGAGTACGGGCGGCAGCTGAGGTGGTCAGAAGTGGAATTAGCCCACTAAAATTTGCCCATTGGCTACCCAATTAAAAATTGATTTTAATTTACTCTGTCATTGTATGCTAGTATGGTCATCATTCCATGGTAAGCTAGGTAGTAGCGTTCTGATCATTTTTGCAGTTATTGTGAACAGAATCATTCATTCATTCACCTTCTTCCGTTTAATCCTTTTCGGGTCGCGGGGGGCTGGAGCCTATCCCAGCATCTTTGGGCGAGAGGCAGGGTACACCCTGGACAGATCGCCAGTCCATCACAGGGCCAACACAGAGAGACAGACAACCATTCACTCTCACATTCATACCTAAGGACAATTTAGAATCCCCAGTTTGATGCCAATTAACCTAACTTGCATGTTTTTGGCATGTGGGAGGAAACCGGAGAAATACCGGAGTAAACCCACGCAGACACGGGGAGAACATGCAAACTCTACACAGATCACTGTTGGTTGGGGGCTGGGATCGAACCCAGGGTCCCCCGGCCAAGGCTGAGTTGCTGTGCTGCCACAGTGCTAACCACTCCACCACCGCGCCGCCCGTGAACAGAATCAGTGGTTGATTAAAACATAACTGGACTTGAAGTTGTTGGTTTGATTATTCCTTCATTCTTTATCAGACTCACAGATGCATTTGATCCAAAGATCTATTTCTAAATAAAATGAAATATGTTACTTAGAAATCGTAATTGTGCTAGAACATGCTCTTTATTGTGTTCTTTGACAGTGATTTAAACAGAGCATTTGTTAAAAAAGAACACATGTTGTTCACCTGTTATTAAACCACACCACCCTAATGTAGTGGACCAAAGCAGGTCCTGTCCTGCAGATCTGGTCTTCATACAGTGGTGAGCAAAAATTTAGCAGCTTCACTGATTTTTTTTTAATTGAAAAGATGTAACTAACTAACTAACCTGCACTTATATAGCGCTTTTCTAGTCACAAAGACCACTCAAAGCGCTTTCATTAATACTAACCCTCTATTCTAAGGGCCTATAGGAAACAGATATCTAGGGACAATTTAGAACAGCCAATTAACCTAACATGCATGTTTTTGGCATGTGGGAGGAAACTGGAGAAATCCCGGAGTAAACCCACGCAACACGGGGAGAACATGCAAACTCCACACAGATCACTGTTGGTCGGGGGCTGGGATCGAACCCATGATCCCACGATCCCCACAATCCCCCGGCCAAGGGTAAACTGTGCTGCCGCAGTGCTAACCACTGCGCCACCGTAAACACAATATCTTTGAGACATTGAAAAATTATCACCAGCAAATATTAAGGCATAGTTGCTTTCTATTTCAAAAACTAAACCAAAAAAAAAACTGTGACAATGCAAAAGTTTGAGCATCCTGCATCATAAACTAAATGCATTTTTTAAATCACCAAAGTGGTGCTATTTGTCAAAATGTTGCCTAATTTTTGACTACAACTTTGTGATATAGTGGACTGAAAATCAACTAGTTATTCCAAGATCAGTTAATCATGGCAGAATCATAACAGGTTCCTTTGTTTGTGCCAGAGAAATCACTATGAGGTCCAAATTTATGTTCTTTTCTTTTGATTTATTAACCTATTAAAGGAAACCTGTACTGGTCATTATAACATTAATCCTGTTTTAGGTATTACTTATAAAACCAAAAATGTGTTTATTCAGTAAAAATAACCCCCTAGAGTCAGTATACTGAATAATTTTATCCCATGATAACCACTTGGTCAAACCAATGGGGAACAGCCTGTTAGTATGCAAACCTGATGATAAATGAGGCGTAGATGGAGGTGGCGTCAAACACAGCTTTATTGATGGTTAGGAACACCGGTACACAGCAAGCACCTGGCGTGGGCATCCGGCACATGAGGAAGTGGCATGGCGGCTCGCCCTGCTATATCGGGCAGTGCGGTGGTGCGACAGGAAGTCGGCGTCACCACACTGCACTTCACAATAAGTGTCGCCATCACATTCTCTCCCCCCTTTAGCAAGTCCAAAACCACTCAATTCAAACCCACCCCAATTTAGAACCCAAATCACATTGTACAATAACAAAAACTAAAGAACTCAAATGGTCTAACACATTCACACAAAACAACCTAAAACAGAGTTGGTGGGTGGACTACCATACAACCCGCACGGCACGGTGGATTATTCTGCCACCGTAATAAACTAAAAGTCCTTTATTCAAACTAAAAATATCAGCCATGCTCCTAAACTAATACAATAAAACACAATAACAGCCCCAGAACTATAAACAAACTGTTCCAGCACAATCACTTAGGTGGGAGAGGTGATGAGATGATGCTGCATTGTGAGCCTAGCTCGCAATGCAGCGTTGCACGTGTGCTCCGCTAGTTGGTCGCACACCATTTCATCTTCAAGCTGTCCAAAACTGCACTCGCTAGCTAGCTGCCTCAAGTCAGCAACAAATTGGTGAATGGGCTCACCTACACATTGGTGTCGCTGATGAAAACAAATTTTCCGTACAGTCATGCTGTCTGGAGTGTGGAAATGGTTGGTAAGCAGCTCCATGACGTCCTCAAACAAGTCCCAACGTGCCGAGCGTGCATAGGACTCGCTGCCCTTTGATACCCAGGTTGTGGACAACAAGCGCACATGCCCTCACCTTATCAAGCCTCCCGAGGTCCAGCGTGGTGATGTAGGTTTTAAAAGCCTCGAACCACCGCTCCCAAGGCACTGGCGGTTCACCCGGGAGCTCGAGGAAGGGGCAGAGTGATGTCACACACACCTCCATGAGTTAATCCTCCATCACCAAATGTTATGTATGCAAACCTGGTGATGAATGAGGTGGAGATGGAGGTAGCGTCGAACACAGCTTTATTGATGGTTAGGAACAGCGGTACACGGCAAGCACCTGGCATGGGCATCCGGCACAAGAGGAAGTGCCATGGTGGTTTGCCCCGCTATATAGGGCAGTGCGGTCATGCGACAGGAAGTCGGCATCACCACACTGCTCTTCACAATAAGTGCCGCCATCGCACAGTCATTGCCAGCCGGAAGTGATGTACACTCATTGTTTCTAGCTTTACCGTGGATGAGTAACGTGTGTACTGCGGAAGAGTAAAGGCGTTCAGCAGATGCTCAGTGGGTCAAGATCAGAGTTGAAAACAGCGCAAAATCTGCACGGATATATACTACACAAACCATCCTTGGAAATGGCCCTTATTGACGGCATGATCCACAGTTACCTCCGGGGACCGGCAGCTAAAGGGGACCTGACGAACAGGCAAGTTCCCAGTCAAGTAGCTTCAGAACACGTTTAATAAATCTTGATATACTAGAATTTTATTTCATTAAATTGTATGCGGGTAGATTTGCTTGTACATGGCTGTAAAAAGAATGACATAAAATTCTAATGCTGAAACTTTGACTGCTATACTGCAGCACAGTCAGTCTCACAAAGCAGCAACTGTGCACCACTATGGTGCTGAAACTGGCCATGGAGGAGACGAGATGTCACTGGCCATGACTGACTGAGAGAGCAGGGACTTAAAACTTGCACATATTTGAGAAGGAATCATGGCCAAAATTACTGGACGGAACCACTAGTATCATATTTGATGCTTTGAAATAGCTTTTGATTAAAATTCACGACCGGTACCCTTTCAGTTCTTAATGTTTGTGTCTATATTGTGAGCTAAAAATCGAAGTTTTCTATTAAAAATTATACATTGTCAGGATAAAATTGATAATGGTAAAGACCATTATTTACTGTATATTATTAATGTAATCTAGTAGAAGCTTTTTTCCTCTTCTCTTGGGAACTAAAATATTGAGTAGTACCAGTTCTAAAATACTGATTACTTTGTCCTCAGACTGTGGTGTAGTGTCCTAATCAAATCCACTAGGTGGCACTGTTGCAGAAAATGAGGAAGCATGAATGTTTTTGTTGTTGGAAAATATAAAGCAAAATTCCTGCTATCCACCCCAATTATCCTCATATTTAAGAATGAGCTTCAGTATATCCTGTTCCAATATTGACACAAACACAAAAGCAGCAAAAACTTTGAACATTATTAAAAAAAAAAATCCATAAGAAATGAATGGATCACAGTCTTCTGAACATAGTAAAATATTGATTTTTTTTTTTTTCATTTGTTACACTTTAAGTCAGAATCAGAATCAGGTTTATTGCCATTGTTCATGTAGTACACAAACTAGGAATTTGTCTCGGTACAATGCTGCAACATTAAACATGATAAGATAAGAGAAATAAACTATACATGTAATAAAGTGTAGGATAGATTAAGTGATACTGGTCAACAGTTAAAATTATATATTAGCCAGCAGCAGATACTGTGGAGAACTATATAGTGCAGTCGGTAATGCAGGAAGAAAACAGTGATGATTGACATGAGTCTGGTTGAGCTGCTGTACATGGTGCACGAGAGTCACTTAGTGTTCAGCAGTCTAATGGCAGAGGGGAAGAAGCTGTTCATGTGACGGGAGGTTTAGTCTGGATGGACCGAAGTCTTCTACCAGAGGGGAGGGGGGCAAACAGTACGTGACCAGGGTGTGAGGGATCGGCTATGATCCGGCCAGCACGCCTCCGGGTCCTGGAGATGTACAGATCCTGGAGAGATGGGAGCTTGCAGCCGATCACCTTCTCAGCAGTGCGCACGACGCGCTGCAGCCCTTAGTCTGTCCCTGGCAGTGGCTCCTGCGTACCACACGTTATGGAGGTGGTGAGGATGGACTCGATGATGGCTGTGTAGAACTGCACTAACATCTTGGTGGGTAGCTTGAGCTTCCCTCAGCTGCCGCAGGAAGAACATCCTCTGCTGGGCTTTTTTGATGAGTGAGCTGATGGTCAGCTCCCATTTGAGGTCCCTGGTGATGGTAGTGCCTAGGAAGCGGAAGGAATCAGCAGTGGTAGATGGGAGAGCCTGAGAGGGTGAGGGGGGGGCAGAGGAGTAGTGACTTTCCTGAAGTCTACAATCATCTCCACTGTCTTCAGAGCGTTCAGCTGCAGGTTGTTATTGCTGCACCAGGACGCCAGCTGGGCCACCTCTCCTCCTGTAGGCCGGACTCGTCGCCGTTGGAGATGAGCCCGATGAGGGTGGTGTCGTCCGCAAACTTGATCAACTTGACAGACTGGTGGCTGGAGGTGCAGGAGTTGGTGTAAAGGGAGAAGAGTAGGGGGAAAGTACACAGCCCTGGGGTGATCCGGTGCTGATGCTAGTATAGTCTGAGACAGTCCTTTCCCAGCCGCACATGCTGCCTCCGGTCCGTCAGGAAGTCGATGATTCCACCTGCAGAGGGAGTCAGGCACGTTGAGCAGGGACAGCTTGTCCCGGAGCAGAGCGGGGCGGATGGTGTTGAATGCGGAGCTGAAGTCCACAAACAGGATCCTGGCGTAGGTTCCCGGGGAGTCCAGGTGCTGCAGGATGGAGTGGAGGGCCAGGTTGACTGCGTCGTCTACAGACCTGTTGGCTCGGTAGGCAAACTGCAGCGGGTCCAGGAGAGGGGTGGTGATGGACTTGAGGTGGGACAGGACCAGGCGCTCAAAGGACTTCATGACTACAGAGGTGAGCGCTACAGGGCTGTAGTCATTAAGTCCATTGATCCGTGGCTTCTTGGGACAGGGATGATGGTGGAGGATTTGAGGCAGGATGGCACGTGGCATAACTTAAGGGAGGTGTTAAAAATGTCTGTGAATACAGGAGCCAGCTGTTTCGCACAGAGTCTCAGGGTGGAGGGAGACACGCCGTCTGGGCCGGGGGCCTTGCGCGGGTTCAGTCTGGAGAACTGTTTGAGCACATCCTGCTCACTGATGATAAGGGGAGGGGGGGAGGAGGGGGGGGTGCCTTAAATGAAGTAGGGAATGTGGAGGCTGTGGAGCTGGAGGGAGGGGGGGGAGTTGGACACAGATGACGAGGTGTCAAAACGGGCATAGTGTTTGGGACAGTCTCTGACAAAGGGCTTTGTCATCCTGACCTTTAGGAGCCTTAGGTCGATAGTTGGTGATTTGCCGCAGTCCTCTCCACACGGAAGCCAAATCATTAGCAGTGAACTGCTGCTGGAGTCTCTCTGAGTACACAGATTTAGCCCTCTTCAGCTCTCTGTTAAACCGGTATTTAACCTCCCTGTAGCAGTCCCTGTCTCCACTTTTCAGCGCTGCTTCCTTCTCCTTCCTGATCTGTCTGAGCTTAGCTGTGAACCAGGGTTTGTCATTAGAGTAACTCACCCTGGTGCGTGATGGAAGAATGTTCTCTTCACAAAAGTGGATATATGAGTTCACAGTGTCCCGTGTACTCATCCAGATCATGCGTGGCTCCTTTAAGCATGCCCCGTCAGATATTTCCATGCACGTTTCCAGCTTCTCCTCAGCATCACTGGTCCGTATCTTCGTAGTGCTCACAACAGGTTTAGTGAGCTTCAATCTCTGTCTGTATGTGGGGAATGAGGTGAACCATCACGTGATCAGATAATCCCAGCGCAGCTCGAGGGACAGCGCGATATGCGTCTTCACTGTGTGTAACAGTGATCCAGTGTGTTTAATCCTCTGGTGGGGCATTTAATAAACTGTTTGTAGCGGGGGAGATCGTTGCTCAGATTGCACTGATTAAAGTCGCCAGCCACAATAATCAGCGAGTCTGGAAAACTCCGCTCTGTGTGTTGAATGTGATCCGCGAGCACGCGCTGAGCTTCGCGCGTGTCCGCGTCGGGAGGGGCGTACACAGCGATCATTATAAAGGAAGCAAAACTCCCGCCGGGGAATAGAAAGGCTTGCAATTGATAACAAGAAATTCCAAGGCAGGAGAACAGTGTTTGGAAATTACCGTTACATCAGAGCACCAGATGCAGTTGATGTAGAAGCAGACTCCGCCTCCTGTGGTCTTGCCGGAAAAGCTCTGTGTCACGTCTCAGCACGGAAGAGCTGAAAGGCCCGTCGAGGCGCAGCGCGCTGTCCGTATATTTTCCCCGGAGCCAGGTCTCAGTAAAGCAGAGGACAGCTGAGGAGGCGAGGTCCATTAAAACGCATCAGCAGTCTCAGTTCATCCACCTTGTTAGAGAGAGAATTGGTATTGGACAGAAATATGCCAGGCAGCGCCGTTCGCGAGCCTCTCCTGCGAAGTCGCACGAGAGCGCCCGCTCGTCTTCCTCTCTTCCGCCGTCTCACTTTCCGAGCCAAACAATAAACCAGATCGGCGGCAGGGGCTAGAAAAACTGGGAGGAGGTCCGTGGGGGTGAAAGTCCTGATATTTAAAAGTTCTTCACGGGTATAAGTGCAAGCAGACACACAATTGACAAACAAAAACAAACAAAGAGCGCAGCGAAGCACCATGTCGACCGCTGTGGGCGCCATCTTGGCGCCCACAGTCCATCAGTCCATAAGTGTCTTGTCCATCACCGATGTGGTTGTATGCTTATCTTTTTGTTCTTTATTTTTATGATTTCCTTTTGTTCACTGTTGTATGCATATTTTGTTACTTTAATATGGATGGGGGATAAAGCACCGGTTGTGCAGGAAGCAGGTGGCGCGTGTCGTGAAAACCTGAGGGTCCTAAACCTGCAGCCTTCCGGTTGTGCAGGAGGCCCCTACTGCTCACTTTCAGTCATTCCATTTTAATCAGTTACCCTGCTGAACGGTCCATGGAACCTCATGAAATGCTTTTCTATTGATGGCTCAGTAATTTTATAATATTGTGTTCTGAGTTTTGGACACAAACATGATGGAAAGGGCAAGTAAAAAAACAAAAAAACAAAAACTAAAGCTAGGAAATGTGGCATTTAAAAGTGATAGTTCAACCCATCATAATAGTAGGTCAAAATTACCTAAAACTGCAGTACAAATTGACAGTATGTTGGTATATATACAGTGGGGTAAAAAAGTATTTAGTCAGCCACCAATTGTGCAAGTTCCTCCCACTTAAAAGAATGAGAGAGGTCTCCAATTTTCATCACAGGTATACCTCAACTATGAGAGGACAAAATGAGAAAAAAAAAAATCCAGAAAATCACATTGAAGGATTTTAACGAATTAATTGGGTAAATTCCTCGGTAAAATAAGTATTTGGTCATAACAAAAGTTCATCTCAATACTTTGTTATATACCCTTTGTTGGCAATGACAGAGGGTCAAACGTTTTATGTAAGTTTTCACAAGGTTTTTCACACCCCTGTTGCTGGTATTTGGGCCATTCCTCCATGCAGATCTCCGCTAGAGCAGTGATGTTTTGGGGCTGTCGCTGGGGCAACACAGACTTTCAACTCCCTCCAAAGATTTTCTATGGGGTTGAGATCTGGAGACTGGCTAGGCCACTTCAGGACCTTGAAATGCTTCTTACGAAGCCACTCCTTCGTTGCCCGGCGGTGTGTTTGGGATCATTGTCATGCTGAAAGACCCAGCCAACATTGCATCTTCATTGCCCTTGCTGGTGGAAGGAGGTTTTTACTCAAATCTCACGATACATGGCCCATTCATTCTTTTCCTTTACACGGATCAGTCGTCCTGGTCCCTGTGCAGAAAAAAACAGCCCAAAGTATGATGTTTCTACTCCATGCTTCACAGTAGGTATGGTGTTCTTTCTCCTCCAAACACGACAAGTTGAGTTTTTTACCAAAAAGTTCTATTTTGGTTCATCTGACCATATGACATTCTCCCAATCCTCTTCTGGATCATCCAAATGCTCTCTAGCAAACTTCAGACGGGCCTGGACATGTAACTGCTTAAGCAGGGGACACATCTGGCACTGCAGGATTTGAGTCCCTGCGGCGTAGTGTGTTTCTGATGTAGCCCTTGATACTTTGGTCCCAGCTCTCTGCAGGTCATTCACTAGGTCTATCCATGTGGGTTCTGGGATTTTTGCTCACTGTTCTCGTTGATAACTTTGACCCACGGGGGTGAGAGATCTGTGTTGGAGCCCCAGATCGAGGGAGATTATCAGTGGTCTTGTATGTCTCCATTTTCTAATTGCTCCCACAGTTGATTTCTTCACACCAGAGCTGCTTACCTATTGCAGATTCAGTCTTCCCAGCCTGGTGCAGGTCTACAATTTTGTTTCTGGTGTCCTTTGACAGCTCTTTGGTCTTGGCATAGTGGAGTTTGGAGTCTGACTGTTTGAGGCTGTGGACAGATGTCTTTTATATACTGATAACGAGTTCAAACAGGTGCCATTAATACAGGTTAACGAGTGGAGGACAGAGGAGCCTCTTAAAGAAGTTGTTACAGATCTGTGAGAGCCAGAAATCTTGCTTGTTTGTAGGTGACCAAATACTTATTTTACCGAGAATTTACCAAATTAATTCATTAAAAATCCTTCAATGTGATTTTCTGGATTTTTTTTTTTCTCATTTTGTCTCTCATAGTTGAGGTATACCTATGATGAAAATTGGAGACCTCTCTCATCTTTTAAGTGGGAGAACTTGCACAATTGGTGGCTGACTAAATACTTTTTTGCCCCACTGTACATGATGCAGGAAAAAGCAGTTTGGACGGGGCCTGTTATGGTATTGCATATGGTCCTGTGAACACAGGGGAGCACAAGCTCCCCTGAGAGCGTGGTTCACTAAAACAAGTGCACCAAACCCCTCAGAAAATATGGAAATATAAATGAAATTATTTTATTGGACACCAAAAGGCCATCATGAATCATTTGTACTATCATTATTTGTCCCTCAGGAGACATGAACCTCTTAAAATGCCCGTGTTCCAACTGGTGGGAGGTTTCACATTTTCTGCTGCCCCTCAGTGAAGAAAGAATTCGATTGTCTTTGTGTGTGCTAAATTTTCACAGGTAAAACTGCATTTTTTTTTCCCATAAATTTGCCACATTTTTCTCATTAAACTTCAACTTTTTCCCATTAATGAGATTTTTTTTCCAGAAATTTTGGACTTTTCATGTATACTGTGATATGTTTTCCACCAAAAATTACAAGATTTTTCTCTAAATTTGCAAGATTTTTTGTTGAAAATTTCAGGTTTTTCATTTCTCTGTTTTGTCATATTTTATCTGATTAAGGGACAGCCATTTTTCTTAAAAATTTGTTGCTTCTAAGTTCCTCAGGGAGCCACTGGCTATGGGCTCAAAACAGCCACATGTGCTCCAGAGCTGCAGGTTGCAGACCCGTGCTGTAGCCACTGCTGAGGGGGGAATTAGCATTACTTAAACACTGATAGCAGCTCCATTTGACCAGGAGCTTATATATATAAATATAAAAGGGATTCTACGGTGTGGGTATGTATGTGACAAACCACACATGTGCACCCCCACACAGTTGCTGGAGTTTAACATCCAGGAGTCTGTCTCCAGAATACAGGCGTGATTGACGGGCAGACATAGGTACAGGTTACCACTGGGTGCTGGGACATAAAATTTATTTACATTTACTTATTTTCATTTTCTTTTTTAATCCGCTCATATAACCCTCTAGAGGTGTACGCCATGCAAGGAATCAGGCACACCCCAGATCCAATCTCCCACGCTCCACTGCTCTCTCCTTTCTCTCTCCACACTGGGGCTCCTGGTGGGTGGGGCTTCTAGTCTATTCATGACGCTTCTGGACATTAAAGTTTTGCCTACAACTTCAAAAGTAAAAAGTGAAACATTTTTCTGAAAACGGTCGAGGCGAGAGAGAAATGTGTAGTTGCCAAATATGTGTTGATTTTTTACTAACAACCAGTCCCCTGTCCGCCGGTGACTGAGCAGGGAGGGGAGTGGGGGACCCGATTTGAATGGTGGCTGCTTACAGCGTGGCACCCCATCCGCTTGCGAAGCTGAGAGCAGCTCGATTTGAGTTTGTTTATGATTTGTACGAGACTGTGAGCTCACACAAGCCACATTCACCCCCCCTCCACTTCTCTCTCTCCTGCTCCCCCCCAACCTGCTCTGCCTCAATCCTGCTACGCCCTCGGCTCCTCCCTCTTCCCCCCGAGGTAGTCAAGAGTATCCGTCTGATTGGTTAATTTTATAACCAAACCAGGCTAAGCAGGATTAGTAACGTAGCTACAAATGGTCTGTCCAAACTCGCCCGTTTCAGGGTGCGTTACCAAACGGAAATTCACAGCAGAGAACAGACTTCAGACTGTGGGTGAGATTTTTCGCTTGATTTGTCTTGTAAGTCACAAAAACACATGTTACAGACATGTTAACAACAGAAAAAACTTGATTTTTGCCAGGAGTGTCACTATAACTTAGTGATCAAAATGCACCAGGTGGCCCAGTCCTGTCAGCCTCTCCCCGCTGAGGTCAGGCTCTGATCCAACCGCATAGCTAAGGTAATGCTAACGGTTCAGTGTGGCATGACGGCAAAAATACAACAGAATAATCCAGAATGACGCAAGATATAGTGTATCTTATTTTATTAGTAACATTTCTCTCTTGTATATTTGTCCCTCCAGTAATCTTGGAGCCACATCACTGGAAGGAGGAGGAGGAAGACGATTTCACTGACCAACAGCTCTGTAAGCAGGAGAGAGACTCCAGTCTGAACCAGGAGGACCAAAAAGTTTCACGGGAGAGAGAGGAAGAAGAAGAGCAGCTTGACCTGAAGCAGGAGGCTGATGCCTTCATGGTGACTCCTTCGTATGAAGAAAACAACCAAGGTCAATCTGTCCCAAACGGAGAACGTCTCCTTCCTCACAATGCTCTTAAAACGGAGAGCCAGCACTCAGGAGCAGGTAATTATGTCAACCCAGGCTCAAGTAATCATCAAAAAGCTGAAGCCAAACAAGCAAGTTTACATTTGTTCCTTTGGGCTTCACTGTGATCCGGGTTCTGAGTGCATTTTGTAACCATGTCCATTAAAAGGGACAAAGAGTGGCAGCCCTTGGACTATGTACAGTGGATATAAAAAGTCTACACATCCCTGTTCAAATGCCAGGTTTTTGTGATGTAAAAAAAATGAGACCAAGATAAATTATTTCAAAACTTATCAACTGGGGATTCTAAATTGTCCTTAGGTATGACTGTGAGAGTGAATGGTTGTCTGTCTGTCTGTGTTGGACTGGCGATCTGTTTAGGGTTGTACTCTGCTTTTCGCCCAAAGATGCAAGGATAGGCTCCAGCCCCCACCGTGACCCAAAAAGGATTAAGTGGTAGAAGATGGATGGATGGATTGATGTGAATTATAACCTGTACAATCCAATTGAAAATCAAACTGAAATCATTTAAGGGGGAAAAATAAGAAACTTATCTTGCCACCCTAGACAGGAGATTGTTGTCACATGTCCTAAACAGTCAGTACTTGCCAGAAATTCCTGCAGCTCCTTCAATGTTGCTGTCGGCCTCTTGGCAGGCCTCCCTGACCATTTCTTTTCGTCTTTTCTCAATTTTGGAGGGACACCAGTTCTTGGTAATGGCACTGTTGTGCCATATTTTCTCCACTTGATGATGACTGTCTTCACTGTGTTACATGGTAGTTTTAATGGACTTGGAAGTTCTTTTGTACCCTTCTCCTGACTGATACCTTTGAACAATGAGATCCCTCTGATGCTTTGGAAGCTCTCTGCAGACCATTGCTTGTGCTGTAAGATGTGATTACAAAAATGCAGGAAAAGCCGACTAGAACAGCTGAACTTTATTTGGGGTTAATCAGAGGCACTTTAAATGGTGGCAGGTGTTTGCTGACTCCCATTTAACATGAGTTTGAATGTGATTGGTCAATTTTGAACTCAGCCACATTCCCCAGTTATGAGAGGGTGTGCATATTTATGCAACCAGGTTGTTGTAAGTTTTTTATTTTTTTATTTTTCCCCTTAAAAGATTTCAGTTTCCAATTGGGTTGTACAGGTTAGAGGTCACATTAATGGAGGAAAAAGTTTTGAAATTATTTATTTTGGTCTCATTTTTTTTTCATCACAGAAACCTGGCATTGAGCAAGGGTGTGTCGACATTTTATAGCCACTGTGTATGTGTGTGTGTATAAATATGTACTGTATGTATACATATATTAGGAGTGGGAGTCTTTAGGCACTTCACGATTTGAGCCCATTACAATTCTTGATGCATTGATGGAATTTTTTCATCCCACTGTGTGACTATTGATGGTCAGCAAGGACTAAATGAAATAAATAAATACACTGTTAATTCCACAAATATGTATGAATTATTTATAATTGGAAATGAAAAGATCTTTCATTAAACACCATCAATCCGTCCATCTTCTTCTGCTTAATCCTTTTCGGGTCGTGGGGGGACTGGAGCCTATCCCAGCATCTTTGGGCGAGAGGCAGGGTACACCCTGGACAGATCAACAGTCCATCGCAGGGCCAACACAGAGAGACGGACAACCATTCACTCTCACAGCCATGCCTAAGGACAATTTAGAATCCCCAGTTTGATGCCAATTAACCTAACTTGCATGTTTTTGGCATGTGGGAGGAAACCGGAGAAATCCCGGAGTAAACCCACGCAGACATGGGGAGAACATGCAAACTCCACATAGATCACTGTTGGTCGGGGGCTGGGATAGAACCCAGGATCCCCCAGCCAAGGGTGAGTTGCTGTGCTGCCACAGTGCTAACCACTCCACCACTGCACACATGTCAGTTATTTAAAATTGGAAATAATTATCTAATTTATCAAATTTGCATATAAGTATTAGGGGTGGGAGTCTTTAGGCACTTTTTATGATTACGATACATTTTCCCCCCAACATGTAAATATTAGGAAAAGGACTTTCTGCACATCATCCCAAAGAAAGTGTAGCTGTTGCAGGCAGTGGTCAGCTTAAGGACATCAAAATCACAGAGGAAAAGAGTCTGGAGCACACTGTCAGGTTCACAGCCTTTATTGGTGCTGAGATTAATATACATACATCCTCTTCAGTCTTCTTGGCTCGTAGACTTATTCCTTTTTTAACATTTATTTTATTTAATTTTTTGGGACATTGCATATTGATTAACACTTTAGATGTAAATGTAATGACACATATAAGGAAGAAGATAGGGGAAGGACGGCTACAGGAAGAAGATGGAGGACAAGCTGCAGCAGAATGACAAAAGCGGTGTCTGGAGAAGCCTCAAAACCACCTCTGGGCACCAGAATGCCTCCTCCCAGGCCGGTGGTGGTGGTGGTGGGGGGGGGGGGGTAGAGAGTGAGTGGGTGAAAGACCTGAATTTGTTCTTTAACAGGTTTGATCCCCCATCTCTCAGTGCACATCCCCTGCTGTTTTTCCCCTCACAGACCCCCCCCCCCCCCCCCCCCCGCCCCAGTCTGACCCTCACCAAGACCCAGGTGAGAGCTGAGCTGAAGAAGATCAAGGTGAGGAAGGCTGCAAATCCAGACGGCATCAGCTTGAGGCTCCTCAAGTCCTGTGCAGACCAGCTGTGCGGGATCGTGGAGCACATCTGCAGCCTGAGCCTGACGCTAGGGAGGGTACCACAACTGTCAAAAACATCCTGCGTGGTACCTGTGTCAAAGACTCTGCACCCCAAGGACCTGAAGAGCTACAGACCAGTGGCCCTCACATCACACCTAATGAAGACCCTGGAGAGGCTGCTCCTCACCCACCTCTGCTCCCTGGTAGGACCAGCGATGGACCCACTTGAGTTTGCCTAGCAGCATGGCATCAGGGTGGAGGATGCAGTGATCCTCCTGCTACACCATTCCCTATCCCACCTGGAGAACCCTAGGAGCACTGTGAGGATCATGTTCTTTGATTTCTCCAGTGCTTTCAACACCATCCAACCAGTGATCCTAAGGGACAAGCTGCTGTGTGCAGGGGTGGACCAGCACAACCTCACAGCACGACCATAGTTTGTGAGAACCCAGGACTGTGTGTCTGACACCATCATCTGGAGTATGGGGGCCCCCCCGGGGAACAGTTCTGGGTCTCTTCCTGTTCACCCTCTACACTGCTGACTTTTCCACAAGACACTACACTGCCATCTACAGAAGTTCTCTGATGACTCTGCGATCATCAGCTTCATCTCTGATGGGGACGATGCGGAGCACAGAGGACTTATCCAGGACTTTGTGGACTGGTGCCTTTGGAACTGCCTCCAGGTCAATGCGAGAAAAACCTAAGAACTGGTGGTGGACCGCCACAGGTGTCGACAACCCCCCACAACACCGGTAAACATCCAGGGAACAGACATTGCGATGGTGACATCTTACAAGTACATGCGTGTTCACCTGAACAATAAACTGGTTTTGTCACACAACACCAATGCGCTTTACAAGAAGGAGCAGCACAGGATGTTCCTCCTGAGGAGACTCAGGTCTTTTGGAGTGCGAGGGGCACTGCTGAAGACCTTCTATGATTCTGTGGTGGCATCAGCCATCACATCTGGAGTGGTCTACTGGGGCAGCAGCATCACTGCAGCTGATAGGAAGAGACTGAACGGACTGATCAAAAAAGCTAGCTCTGTTCTGGGGCGACGCCTCCTACCCAGTGGAGGAGAGAGGAGGGTGGTGGCTAAGCTGTCATCTCTGCTGGAGTCAGAGTCCCACCCCATGCGGGACACACTGAACGCACTGAGGAGCTCATTTAGTTGTAGGCTGTGCCAATTTAAGTGCTCGAGGGAGAGATTCTGCAGGTCCTTCCTACCTACGGCTGTCAGACTTTATAATCTAACCCAAGGGTGTCCAATCATGTGCCACAGAGGGCCAAGACCCTGCAGGCTATACCTCCAACCAGTGTCTTCAACAGCAGATATATTGTACATATATCTGTGTACATATGTATAGTCATCTACTGCTTTGGCTAACTAGTTCGTATTATTTTATTAACTATTGTTCTGAGTGCTGCTATCCCTGTGCTGCTGTAATCCTGCAATATCCCCATTGTGGGACGAATAAAGGCTTATCTTTTCTTAACAGTTTGAGTGTGTTTGTCACCGAATTGCAACATTACCGCTCGTGGGCAAGAGTGCTAAATATTTTTATCAATAAAATAGTTCAGATTTCCAAGGCTATAACTTGAAAGTGGTAAGAGATAATTGCTTACTGTCAATTAGAAAGATGTAAAATATGATCCAAAGTTTTGGATAGGAATAAATTTACACATCTAATTTGCATATTGTCGTGGCAGCTCAGTCAAAACTGGACTTTGGACATATTTGCACAAAGAATGGTTCGGTCTTTTGACACCGTTTTTTGTACAGAGGTACCTCATCTTATCTTCAAAGTATATGAACAAGAAATCAGTACAATAATAAAAAAAAAAAAAAACAGAAATAAGTCACCGGCGGCTAACAGGACTCACTCGCTGCCGTGGTCACTGCATTTTCACCCATCATGGTCGTTATTTTGCATTCTGTCGTTCATTTACACTCTCTACCACATCTACAAATTCTTATGATTATCCCACATAAATTTTGCTTGTATCCCGTGGCTACTTTCCGTGTACAAAGCCGTCTAAGGAACGGTGACGATGACCGATCGCGGCCATATTAGCTTTCTGAGCTAAAAGAAGGGAATATAGGAAAAGGAAATGAGGAGTTATTCTTCTTTTGTGTATTACGTATCATCCATTGAGTCCTCCAACGCATGTCTGCCACCTTCTAAAACTGGCAGATCTGTACAAATCAGTACAAATCCCCAATGCAGCCGGCGATGTCAGTGAGATGACAGGCACAGTGCCGCGCTCTGCCACTAGGGGCACGCAAATTCACACACTGAGAGGGTTAAATATGCCTGATTGTTGCCAGAGCTTATTTTCTGTATCCTTCTGTTCACATGTGGCAGTGAGTGGAAGATGCCCATAACATTTATCAAGTGCATCATCGATGATGATGATAATAATAATGTTTCAAACACTGTTTTTTTCAGAGTTAGACACAGAAGTGTTGTTCGGCTTAGCACCAATAAAGGCTGTGAATTTGACAGTGTGCCCTGATTCTTTTCCTCTGTGAAAGAAATATATACACTTCTAATGAAAAATAGAAGTATTCTTCCCTGCTGGTTTCACTTTTTCCATGTTTTGTTCTAGCCACGGCTGTGTAGGTTGAATGACCTGCTTGCTACAGAGTATTTCACACACGTGCATTGACTGTAATCTACGGTCCACATGTCCATATAGGATGACAGCGACGTTCCAACAAATTGATCTGATTATCCATAATTAAATAAAAGGAGTTTTGTGCCAGTGTTGAGTGCGCAACCACAGATATGAGCATATTTACATGACGTGAGAAATGCTGTCCGGGCCCCAACTTCCACATTTAAGAGTCTGCTTTTTTCATTCCGTAAACATTGATGACATTACTAATCTGTGGTCCATACAGTATCTCACAAAAATGAGTACACCCCTCACATTTTGTAAATATTTTATTCTATCTTTTCATGGGACAATACTGAAGATATGACACTTTGATACAATGTAAAGTAGCCAGTGTACAGCTTTTATAACAGTTTAAATTTGCTGTCCCATTAAAATAACTCAACACTCAACCATTAATGTCTAAACCGCTGGCAACAAAAGTGAGTACACCCCTAAGTGAAAATGTCCAAATTGTGCCCAAATGTCAATATTGTGTATGGCCACCATTATTTTCCAGCACTGCCTTAACTCTCTTGGGCATGGAGTTCACTAGAGCTTCACAGGTTGCCATTGTAATCCTCTTCCACTCTTCCATGATGACATCATGGAGCTGGTGGATGTTGGAGACCTTGCGCTCCTCTACTTTTTGTTTGAGGATGCCCCACAGACGCTCAATAGGGTTTAGGTCTGGAGACATGCTTGGCCAGTCCATCACCTTTACCATCAGTTTCTTTAGCAAGGCAGTGGTCATTTTGGAGGTGTGTTTGGGGTCATTGTCATGTTGGAATACTGCCCTGCAGCCCAGTTTCTGAAGGGAAAGGATCATGCTTTGCTTCAGAATGTCACAGTACATGTTGGCATCCATGTTTCCCTCAATGAACTGTAGCTCCCCGGTGCCGGCAGCACTCATGCAGCCCCAAACCATGACATTCCCACCACCATGCTTGACTGTAGGAAAGACACACTTGTCTTTGTACTCCTCACCTGGTTGCCGCCTCACACTCTTGACACCATCTGAACCAAATAAGTTAATCTTGGTCTCATCAGACTCCAGAACATGGTTCCAGTGATCCATGTTCTTCGTGTGCTTGTCTTCAGCAAACTGTCTGCGGGCTTTCTTGTGCATCATCTTTAAAAGGGGGCTTCTTTCTGGGACGACAGCCATGCAGACCAATTTGATGCAGTGGGTGGCGTATGGTCTGAGCACTGACGGGCAGACCCCCCACCCCTTCAACCTCTGCAGCAATGCTGGCAGCACTCATACATCTATTTTCAAAAGACAGTCTCTGGATATGACGCTGAGCACGTGCACTCAACTTTTTTGGTCAACCATGACGAGGCCTGTTCTGAGTGGAACCTGTCCTGTTAAACCGCTGTATGGTCTTGGGCACCATGCTGCAGCTCAGTTTCAGAGTGTTGGCAATCTTCTTATAGCCTAGGCCATCTTTATGTAGAGCAGGGGTGTCAAACTCATTCCATGGAGGGCCAAGACCCCTCATGTTTTACTTCCACCCGGTGTCTTCAGCAGGTGTTTTCACTGATCAGCAACCAGTGGGAAGAAATTCAGTGAAATCACCTGGTGAAGACACTGGGTGGAGGTAAAACCTGCAGGGTCTTGGCCCTCCATGGAATGAGTTTGACACCCTTGATGTAGAGCAACAATTCTTTTTTTTTTCAGATCCTCAGAGTTCTTTGCCATAGATGCCATGTTGAACTTCCAGTGACCAGTATGAGAGAGTGTGAGAACGATAACACCAAATTTAACACAACTGCTCCCCATTCACACCTGAGACCTTGTAACACTAACGAGTCACATGACACTGGGTAGGGAAAATGGCTAATTGGGCACAATTTGGACATTTTTACTTAGGGATGTACTCACTTTTGTTGCCAGCGGTTTAGACATTAATGGCTGTGTGAGTTATTTTGAGAGGACAGCAAATTTACACTGTTATATAAGCTGTACACTGACTACTTTGTATCAAAGTGTCATATTGTCAATGTTGTCCCATGAAAAGATTTAATAAAATATTTGCAAAAATGTGAGGGGTGTACTCACTTTTGTGAGATACCATATATACAGACAGCATGGAAGTGACGCACTAGCAGCATGACCCAAATGTCTGTCAATAAACCGAGCAGTCTCTCTTCAATGTTTTGCTTCATGCGAAATACCACACAGGCGGGTGCCAACTTCCACATTTAAGGTTCCGCTTTTTTTTTTGTTCCAGCCACATAAAAGTACGTTATACAGTATATTTAAAGGCCAAATGTCACGTAACAGGGTACTTTAAATGTCTTGAAACTAGATATAAAAGGGAACCAATCCGTTCGGGTCTTGGTGCATATGCTTCAGTAACACCGGAATATTCGTTAATTTAAAACTGCCGCGCTTGGCCTGACATTCCTACTCAAGGCCCCTGGAATCGCCAGGGGAAGAAGGCGGAAGTGACGAAATAGATTGTACCTTAGTTTGATGCTTGGGGTATCCCGATTGATTGTTTATATGGAGACTGGAAGATTGAAGTGAGCAACAAAAAAGAAAAAATTGGATATTTCACCCATACCGTAAAACGCGGCTATAAGGGACAGCTGGGTAATAATGGAGACTTCTGTGAAATGTTTTCATATCTGTCAAGTGAGACGTTTTCGCCGTGTTTTAATACCGTAAAACGCGGCTATGAGGGACAGCTGGGTAATAATGGACACTTTTCTGGGAAATGTTTTAAATGTAATTCGTGTTGTTATTGTCAAATATTTTAAGGATTCATGGATATTTGACAATAACACAACTCAGCGTCCGGCTCAAAAAAAAAAAAAAAAGCAGAATTCTGTATTTGTAAGGCGATTCCTCTCTGTTCCGCAGCCGCAGCACAGCTGAAAGTGTTAAGCCATTATCCTAATGACTTCTCATTGTAGTGATAATAGCTCCCGCTGAGCGATCTGCCCGCCCCGACAATCAGCCTAATGATTGAGTCCACACTTCTCAATGTAGTGCGAATAGCTCAGGCTGAGCGATCTGCCAGCCCCATAGCTGTGGGTCTCACACACAGGACGTGCTTCTCAACAATTTTTTTTCCCGTATATTTTTCTTTTGGGCGTACAGAAATGGCAATACGCCCGTATTTGCTAAAATTGCATTTTCCCCGTATTAAAATATGGCGAAAACGTCTCACTTGACAGGTATGCGCCTCTATTTTCATATTGATCTGGTCAATTTCTTGACAGCAGCGGCTGTCCTCCACTGTAATAATAATGGCTTCCGAAAAATCAATATTTATGGGGCGCCCTCGACAGACCCCCTTCAGCTTCCCAATTCTGGAGGCGATTAATGTCCAATTCAATGACATTTTCCACTGGTTCTGCTCTCTGGTCATCGTCGGAACTGTTGTCATCAGACAAAGCATCTGATTCCGTCTCGGACGGCTCGAACCTGTAAGGTTCTATGCCTCTGTCACTGTCTGAACCACTGACAAAAAAAAGACAAAAAAAAAAAAAGACAAAACTAAACTAATTTGTTCACAATCGCTGTCACTTTCCGTCATGATTGTCCAATGTTGATAAGTGTGAATGTGGATAGGCAGGGCAGCCAGGGTACAACTTGTGACGTCAAAAATATGGGCGTGGTCTGGATTGGCTGTCACAAGCCAGCGAGCAAGGTGGGGACTTCGCCTGGTGTATTTTGTGCAATTATGTAAATACGGGTGGGTGATATGGTCTCCGGTATGAATATTTGGTTTAAGCTATGTGTATTTTATCTAAATTTGTTGTCATTTAGAAAAAAAAATTACGTGACATTTGGCCTTTAAGAATCTGAATTCTGCCATTTCTGCATCGATTCAGAATTGTTCACGTCTGCGTCGAGATGCATTGGAAAAATGGTTTCTTCCACCCGTAGCACACCACCATTATGGTCACAGGGATTTAAAAGAGAGCCTAAAACATTAAAAAGAAACTGAGGTTTTTGGCTGTTGACTGACACAATTTGATAAAAATTGGCTTTGTAGTTTCAACAGCCCTCTGATACTCTTATAAACTGTCATAAAGTAAGAACTTGAAGACAATCATTTTTCTATTCTCTCCCTGCTTGTCTGCATATGCGTCTCAAACTGTGAATAGTCATTCAGCTACAGATATGATGCCGGCTTAGAGTGTTTTTATTTAAAAGGTGCCACCAAGTCCAGTATGTTGGCACAGGTAGAATTAAAAGTGTTAATAATAAAAGTCTGCACTTCAAAACTGAAGACAGAATGTGATGGTGACAGGTGACATTGAAAGCTGGATAAAAACAGACGCGACCCCTCTGCCGCGACCAGTGGTCCGGGGACTTTTAAAAATATCAGTGAATCAGCTCATTATTAGCAGCTGGCATCATCTGTTTCCAGGTTAATGGTGTGTTCATGTGACATCAGTGATGTGAGGACATGAAACTAGATATATCCAATAAATGCACCATTATCTGTGGGAGATGAGACCCACGCCTTCTTGAAGTTTGAAAAAGCCATGAAGGGTTGTTGGTGTTAATTTATGCTAATGGACTGTGACTGTGGCAGATGCTAATAAAGATAGGGTTGTGGGTTTGTTTAGCTCATTCTGGAGAAACCAAAAGAAGTTAATATAGTGGTGTTTCATTCGTTCATCTGTCCATCCACATTTCCTAGGTATCCTGACCTTTTGTTTTGTCCCTTACCCTCCAGATGTGCCTGAGCTACATGACTATAAGGAGGAGGTTCTCACTCTTCAGCAGTTCTGTAACCAGAAGAGGAACTTCAGTCTGGACCAGGAGAAACAAGAGGATACACAGATTAAAGAGGAAGATGAAGAGCAGCTTGGACTGAAGCAAGAGACTGATTCCTTCATGGTGATTCCAACTGATGAGAAAAATGACCAAAGTCGAACTCAGCCAAATAAGGAACAGCTCTTCTTTCACAATGCTTCTGAAATTGAGGTTCCAAACCAGAAAGCAGGTAATGATGTAAATTCAGCCTCAACTAATCGCAAAAGGCTTAAGGCAAAGAATGGTAAAAAAGACAATGGTAAAAATGTCTTTTTTTGTGAAATGTGTGAAAGAAGCTTTACTGTGTCCTCTGCATTAACTACACACATGAAAACTCACACTGGTGAGAAACCGTATTCTTGTGAAACATGTGGGAAAAGTTTTGTTCTGCGCCACTGTTTTGCACAGCACTTGAGAATCCACAGTGGGGAAAAGCCATATTGTTGTGAAACATGTGGGAAAAGTTTCACTGTTGCTTCTGTATTAAGTATCCACATGAGAACGCACACTGGTGAGAAGCCGTATTCATGTAAAACATGTGGCAAACATTTTAGTCAAAAAAGTAATTTGTCCAAACACATGGGAATTCACACTGGTGTGAAGCCGTATTCTTGCAAAACATGTGGAAAATGTTTCATTTGTAAGGATAAGTTGGCTTGCCATTTAGAAACCCACAAAGGTCTGAAGCCTTATTCTTGTGAAACATGTGGGCAGAGATTTTCTACCCATTATAATTTTAGACGTCACTTGAGACTCCACCAAGATGATAAATCTTATACCTGCAAAACATGTGGGAAAAGTTTCACAAGTGACAACGGTTTAACTTACCACATGAGAACTCACACAGGACAGAAGCTTCATTCTTGTAAATCATGTGGGAAATGTTTCATTTTTAACTGTCTATTGCGCAGGCATATGTTGACGCACACTGGTGAAAAGCTATTTTCTTGTGAAATATGTGGGAAGGCTTTAAGTAGCAGGAGTAGTTTGGTCCGCCACATGGCATCTCACAAAGATCCAAAAACGAATTCTCATAAAACAGTTGGCTAAGTCTAGTCCAGTAGCCTCAGTGGGTCTATCCATTCAATAATTGTGAGATTGAAGATATGGCAACAATAATCTTTTTCTTGAAAATGAATCTAATCTCCCCTTAGATTTTTTTTCGTACTTGCACCCTCCATGCTATTGTTACATTCGCCGGTGGAGCTAGGTGATGAGGGGACGACGTAATTTTGCTCATGTTGTTTTTTTCAGGTATTCCCCTCTCACTACATGTGTGCATGTATGTGAGAGTTTTCCATGTACTGCCCCTTTAAAACATGCCTGTGGAGTTACAGGTGCAGGCACATATCTCCGGACCCAGCGCAGTCAGCACTGTTCAGATGCAGTAGAACAATTAAAAAGGGCTTGTAATGAAAACAAATGTGGTCCATCTACCGTACATAGTGTGTGATGATTGACTCTTTATCTCATCTGATGATACCAAGAAAAAGTGAGCAAAGTGCACAGATATTAACATAAAAAGGAGCAGAAGCTAAGTTGTGGTATCCACGCCATCCCAACCATTTTACAGATAGAATGATTGTAAATGGACCAGCTAAGCTTGTTTTAAGAGACTCGTAATCATTATGTGGTGGTAACACAATTTAGAAAATAACTTTTCTTACACACTTCATCAAACTGGAATCTGTGAGCCCATGGCATTTTGTGAATCTTATTACAGGCTTCGTTCAACTCTGTCAGATGCAGTATTCAGGAACAGCCAGCAGATGTTGCTGTTCAAGACTGTATTGAATGGTTTGAAGTAGTCACTCATTTCAAGGGCAGATGGTTCAAATTGGTCCAAAATTATTTATGCTTCTGCACCCCCACCTCTTAAGACTTTTGTGTACCTAACTTCTGAACAAAATACCAGAATAACAAGGATTTCCTCTTGGTGGCATTGTTGCATCCCCCTACATAAAACTGCTTTTGGGCAATCAGCCTTCTCATACAAAGCTTATAATGGAATGGAACAAGCTCCCCACCGCATTGAAGACCAGAAGAAATTACAGAAACCTTTCCATAGAATCTAAAAAATGGACTTTAAGTAATTAAGCCTGCCAGCATTGACTCTCCCCCTTAACCTCTTGCGCTCCGTTGTACCGCGGACGGGCAAGTCTCTGCGTCCTAGAGCGCACGAGAGCACCCTCCTGCGCTCTCGTGCGCTCTAGGACGCATGGTGTAGATGGTGATGTAGGTGGTGATGGTGATGTAGTGGCGTCCAAGCGGGCACTGAAAATAACAGCTGCAGACACAGCCGCGAACAGATTAGTTCATCTGATTGACCTCTCATTCGACTAATAAGAGCCTTGAATTGGGTTTCTGAAACACTGAAGAACCAGTGACTGAAAACCTAGCCAGAAGGACCCGCCTGCTGTGAATGCAGTGAGCCAATTGAAGCAGAGAAGTTCGCGAGCTGTTTTTTTTAAGGCTGGGTGAAGACTGACTGCTGGAGCGGATCAAAAAAGGATTAGACGTTATGAGACGTTATGATTTCTTCCATGGTCATAGACCGACGGAGGCTGACGACAAAGGCTGAGTGACACACACGCCTTCGCCAGTCTTTTTTTAATTACTACTGTTATTTGTTTTGAAAAATCGTTCGCCAAAAACCGCAATCATGGAAGCACAAAACCGCAATAATGGAATTACGTTTTGACCGGGTCGCGAGACCAGAACCACGAGCGGACCAGCGTCGCGTTCGTCTGACAATGAGGAAGAGAAGTTCGCCAGGACAATGTGGTTGTGAAGAGGTAAGGTGTTATAAGCCAAATTATTTTTTATCCCTGAAAATTGTAATCAAAAATGACTTTTGACCGATCAGTAAATTACAACTGTGCGGCGCACGATGTCCGAAGTGCGTGCACCGCATTACACGGTTCTTCGCCGCCTCCGGACCGCCTCCGGACCCCCCCCGCTACGATTCTGTAGTGGGGGGGGGGGGGAGCCGCGGTGACAGCGTTGCTGTGGAAACTTGCCACATCCGAGTGTAATCCGTCATGTAGCGAGGGCCGATCTCCGTCCTCTGTAGCGGGGGGGGGGGGGACAGCCCAAAATGCAGCTTCTACATTGAATCATTCAAAAGTTACAGACGTTTTTCCAAACTGCCATTTGGCACAATTTGGCACAGTTCCAAAACGCCTGGGAACAGCCTGAGAACAAAGCTGTGTAATATATTCATTTTTTGTGGTATTGTTACAAAATTTGGACCTCAGCTGGATAACACTTGGTTCTACATTTCTGTTGCATTTTCCAGCCCGGATCTGAAGCTGTGTGTTATTTGCAAGCATTTGTATCCAAAAAAACACCCAGGCCAAATTTATTTTCTTCAAGTTCACTATGTTTAGATGACTGTAACTCAGTGGCCGGAGCACTTAGAGAGATCATGTTTTTTTGCCAAAAAATTCAAAGTGTTTTCTTTTAAATGAGACCAACCCCATGAAGATGCTGCAAAGGGTTGAAAAACAGCTTTCGATTTACTTTGGGCACATTATTTTTTTGGCGTTTTTAGGGAAATTGACCGGAGTGCAAGGGGTTAAATGGGATTTGAAATTGTATTCCTAAATTGTTTTTATGTGTGTTGTATTTTTTTTAATCTTTTTTTGTTTTTTTATCTTTTCATCTTTTAAACTTTCTCCTGCTTGTTTCAGGGACAACAGATTTTGAAATTGAACCTGAATTGCTTTGTATATATACACAAGTAACAGTCATTACGGAGGGTGGCAACAACACTGTTGATTCAAATGCAAAATACAGTGGGGCAAAAAAGTTTTTAGTCAGCCACCAATTGTGCAAGTTCTCCCACTTAAAAGATGAGAGGTCTCCAATTTTCATCATAGGTATACCTCAACTATGAGAGACAAAATGAGAAAAAAAAATCCAGAAAATCACATTGTCTGATTTTTAAAGAATTTATTTCCAAATTATGGTGGAAAATAAGTATTTGGTCACCTACAAACAAGCAAGATTTCTGGCTCTCACAGACCTGTAACTTCTTCTTTAAGAGGCTCCTCTGTCCTCCACTCATTACCTGTGTTAATGGCACCTGTTTGAACTCGTTATCAGTATAAAAGACACCTGTCCACAACCTCAAACAGTCAGACTCCAAACTCCACAATGGCCAAGACCAAAGAGCTGTCAAAGGACACCAGAAACAGAATTGTAGACCTGCACCAGGCTGGGAAGGCTGAATCTGCAATAGGTAAGCAGCTTGGTGTGAAGAAATCAACTGTGGGAGCAATTATTAGAAAATGGAAGACATACAAGACCACTGATAATCTCCCTCGATCTGGGGCTCCACGCAAGATCTCACCCCGTGGGGTCAAAATGATCACGAGAACGGTCAGCAAAAATCCCAGAACCACACGGGACCTAGTGAATGACCTGCAGAGAGCTGGGACCAAAATAACAAAGGCTACCATCAGTAACACACTACACCACCAGGGACTCAAATCCTGCAGTGCCAGACGTGTCCCCTTGCTTAAGCCAGTACATGTCCAGGCCCGTCTGAAGTTTGCTAGAGAGCGTTTGGACGATCCAGAAGAGGATTGGGAGAATGTCATATGGTCAGATGAAACCAAAATAGAACTTTTTGGTAAAAACTCAACTTGTCGTGTTTGGAGGAGACGGAATACTGAGTTGCATCCAAAGAACACCATACCTACTGTGAAGCATGGGTGTGGAAACATCATGCTTTGGGGCTGTTTTTCTGCAAAGGGACCAGGACGACTGATCCGTGTAAAGGAAAGAATGAATGGGGCCATGTATCGTGAGATTTGGAGTGAAAACCTCCTTCCATCAGCAAGGGCATTGAAGATGAAACGTGGCTGGGTCTTTCAGCATGACAATGATCCCAAACACCCCACCTAGGCAACGAAGGAGTGGCTTCGTAAGAAGCATTTCAAGGTCCTGGAGTGGCCTAGCCAGTCTCCAGATCTCAACCCCATAGAAAATCTTTGGAGGGAGTTGAAAGTCCGTGTTGCCCAGTGACAGCCCCAAAACATCACTGCTCTAGAGGAGATCTGCATGGAGGAATGGGCCAAAATACCAGCAACAGTGTGTGAAAACCTTGTGAAGACTTACAGAAGACGTTTGACCTTTATCATTGCCAACAAAGGGTATATAACGAAGTATTGAGATCAGCTTTTGTTATTGACCAAATACTTATTTTCCACCATAATTTGCAAATAAATTCTTTAAAAATCAGACAATGTGATTTTCTGGATTTTTTTTTTTTCTCATTTTGTCTCTCATAGTTGAGGTATACCTATGATGAAAATTGGAGACCTCTCTCATCTTTTAAGTGGGAGAATGTGCACAGTTGGTGGCTGACTAAATACTTTTTTTACCCCACTGTATACTGTCTGGGTACATATTCATATTCTGCAGGGTAATTTAACAAACCATGGTGCTGTTTATTCCATCGAGCTGCAATGGTCCTGCACTTTGTGTATATCTGTGTACATATGTATATTCATCTACTGCTTTGGCCTAAGTAGTTCTTATGATCTTATTAACTAATGCTCTGAGTGCTGCTATCTCTTTGCTGCTGTAATCCTGAAATTTCCCCATTGTGGGACTAATAAAGGCGTATCTTGTATGTGCTGTTTTTCCTTTTAAATCTTCTTGCCTGCCTCAGGGACTACAGATGGAAATTAGTGAGAATGCTATAATCTGGTACAGAACATCTTTACCTTGTGTTTAATGTTTTAATGTACATGGTCCCTGACAAATTATAACTACAACCATGCTTCAGAAAGCTTCGATTTATCCATCACTAGTTGTGAATGCTGTTACGTGTGCATGCCTTCTGAGTGCTCAGGGGTCAAGTGTATGCTGTGCAATGTGGTTCAAAAATGTGGAGCAACGTGCTTCATGTTACATGCTGAAGGGTACCAAAGTGACAGCGGGGAGCGCTAGAAATTTCAGCCCCCAGTTTGCGACCAGTGATCTAGAACATCATTACTGTTTCACATTACTATATTTTTAAAGCTTTCTTTTTATATTTTGAAATGTGTAAACATTGTACTCTGTTGAGTGTAACTATACATTTTTACACAAATTTAGCCTACAAACTGATGTGCAAAATTTGCAACTTTTCCTCATAAATTTGTGGCTTTCCCACGAGCAAGTCTGAAATTTTCTATGTTGCTGGTAAAAAAAAAAAAAAGTTTGTCTTTCACGAGTCATGTTTGTTTGCTTTTGACAAGTGGTAATTTGTAATCACTAGTACATACCCGTGCATACTCGTCCATGCCCATAGAAACCGAGTATAAGCAAGTATTTCTGCATGCCCGTTGCTGAAGGGTCTCCTCCTGTCTCAAACGACTGTGTTGTTCACAGTCATGCCTGTGGCGTACTGCTGGAACCTGAGGTGTTTCATGTTCACGGCATCTTTTCTAACGTGCAGCAGTTCTCCTCATTCTATTGCTCTCCATCTGGTGGGTCTTCTTCTTCGTTCAGACCACTGGTTGAGGGATAGATGCGTCGTAATTCCAGTTCATGGGCAGAATCATGAAAATAGATCTGAACAAAAAGTGGCTTTCGACCCTGTTCAGGAAGTCCCATGCATGCCTGTAGAAACCAAGAAACCGGAGCACCCGAAGAAAATCAGCACTTTGCTTGGCATGTTACACATTTACTAACTAACTACTAACTAACCTGCACTTATATAGCGCTCTTCTAGTCACAAAGACCACTCAAAGCGCTTTCACTAGTACTAACCCTCTATTCTAAGGGCCTATAGGAAACAGATATCTAGGGACAATTTAGAACAGCCAGTTAACCTAACATGCATGTCTTTGGATTGTGGGAGGAAACCGGAGCCCCCGGAGTAAACCCACGCAGCACAGGGAGAACATGCAAACTCCACACAGAAAGGTTCCAACCTCTGCCAGCTTGGGGATTCGAACCAGGAACCTTCTAGCTGTAAGGCAACAGTGCTAACCACTAAGTGTAGACTGGCATTCTTCAAGGTTACACATTTGTACTGTGTCAGCACCTCTTTAAAAACAACATTGCTGAGAAAGCGACGCTTTTGCTTAGTTTCTTCATCTTGAGCAACAATACGAAGACTGCTTGATCTGGCATCTCTGCTCGCGGCAATGTAGAATTGGCCATGGCTGCAGAAGTCTGTTGTGCAGAAAACATGAACACGCTGTAAAGACTCGCCCTGTGATTTATTCACCTTGCCAGTTTTTAGCCATATGACATCATATAGACACATTAGTCTGGGCATCATGAGTGATGGTCTATATGACATCATAAAGACACATTTGGCTATGTGCCGTCATAGACATCATATCTTTAAGACGGCATTGCGAGTCCTATGATGATCAGGCAGAGATCATAGGCCGTCCTACGATGTCCTATAAACGTGACAGACTCAGAGATTTGCTTTAATAAAGTGAAGTGATATACTGCTTGTTGCACAATGCTCATTTGCACACTGTACATAGGTTTATGCCATCTCAGGTTCACATCATCTCTGATATCAATATACCACTATCCCTATAGTCATCCAGTGAATATTCAGTTTCATTCCTCTTGTTTGATTGCTTTAACTGCTTTAGTTGTCCAAATTGCCTAGTGTGCCTAGTTGTCCAAATTGCCTTTAGTATCAAGGTGTGCTGAAGGAGTCCTAATTGCCTAACTGTGTGTTGGTGTGTGTGTTATTAGCATCCATTAGTATTAGGGTTGAGTTATTGTGTTATTACCTTATTAGTATTGTGGTGTACCTATTACCTTGGCATTCGTTCGGAGAGCAAAGTAAGAATTTCATTGCTCAGGAAATGTAGCATTTCTTAACTGTGCACATGGTAATAAAGCCTTTGAATCTTTTTTATTTTGTCTGTAGTCTTAAATTCTATGAAATACTCAAATATGAGCAAATTATTTGGTATGTATATCCAGCATTATTTCTTATTCTAATATTTTTTGTGTATACGCATAGGCCATTTTTTTCTTTGGTTTCTATTCACATATGGTACATAAGATAAGATAAGATAAGATAAGCCTTTATTAGTCCCACAACGGGGAAATTCCAGGATTGCAACAGCACAGGGATAGCAACACTCAGAGCAACAATCAGAAGGCAAGAAAAAAAACAAGCAAGCAAGAGCAGCTAATAAACATATGTACGTATTACTATAAAATATATATATATACACACACACACAGACACACAGTGCAGAGCATTGTAGCTGGATGGAATAAATATATGAATATATGAACACACAGTGCAGAGCATTGTAGCTAGATGGAATAAATATGTAAATATATAAACACCCACAGTACGGAGCATTGCAGCTAGGTGGAATAAATATGCAAGTATATAAACACACACAGTGCGGAGCAATGTAGCTAGATGGAATAATATGTAGATATATAAATATATAAACACCCACAGTACGGAGCATTGTAGCTAGATGGAATAAATATGCAAATATATAAACACACACAGTGCAGAGCATTGTTGCTAGATGGAATGAAACAGCATAACCGTCTACTTAGTTATCCTACATGGTATGATTATGTGCCCATACATATTCTCACCCTCCATAGCGACCGGTATGTTCCTAGTTGTATGCCGGAGAGGACCATTGTGTAAGTCTATTGCATCTTTTGCATTCAAAAAACTATTAGTTTGTTACGTCTTTTTGCTATCTCTGCGAGCAGCCCTGCTTAGGTTGTACAGTCTGACAGCCGTTGGTAGGAAGGACCTACGAAACCTCTCGGTTGTGCACCTGGGATGATGTAGTCTGCTGCTAAATGAGCTCCTCAGTGCATTCAGTATGTCCTGCATAGGGTGGAACTCGGACTCCAGCAGAGATGACAGTTTAGCCACCGTCCTTCTCTCTCCTATCTCCTCCATCGGATCAAGGCGCTGCCCCAGGACAGAGCTAGCTTTCTTAATCAGTTTGTTCAGTCTCTTCCTATCGGCTGCAGTAATGCCACTGCCCCAGCAGACCACTCCAAAAGTGATGGCTGATGCCACCACCGTGTCATAGAATGACTTCAGCAGCGCCCCTTGTACACCAAAAGACCTGAGTCTCCTCAGCAGGAACAGCCTGCGCTGTCCCTTCTTGTAGAGTGCATCAGTATTGTGTGACCAGTCTAGTTTATTGTTCAGATGAATACCCAGGTACTTATACATAGTGAAGAACTGATCCACATTGAACGATTGGGATGCATACGGTCAAACAAACATTTTTCATTAATTGCCAATAATATCACAAAACCACTCTGTGTAACAAATAGGGTTGGTCTACTTGACAAGCCAAATACAAATGCTTTAAGCAACACTTTCACATTCAGCCAGCAGCTAGAAAGAGTTGTTAGAATTTTTATTGTGCTCTACAAGTTCTTTCTACACTGAGTGAGGGGTGTGTGCAGAAGTGGAGTAGTGTGGGAAAATGTACATTTCAATAGTTCTCTCTTCAAGTTCAAGGTTATACAGTCTCTCTCTCCTTCAGGTTCAAGGGGGAGGATTCCAGGTTCTTTCACAAGGTAGGTAATTTCCCAGGGCAGCAGGAATTTAAATGGCAAGTACCAGTCTTACAGGTGGAGTGGACAGGCAGGGAGGAGACTGACTGTGTGAGCAGAGATATGTGAGTGTTGAGTCCAAGTTCCAAGGAAGAGAAGAGGAGGGCTGGGATGAGTTGAGTTAATTCAGAATTATGGTTTGTAGTCAAAGCAAAGGTTGGCCAGAGTGATACCACATCAAGCATGACCAAACTAGAGAAGATGGCTTAAATACAAGAGTGCAGCTTTTTGCTCATAAATTTGCCAACTTTTTAAAATAAATTTTCAACTTGTTGCTCTTAAATGTGATTTTTTTTTCCTTGTAAATTTGCTTTTTTTTTTTTCAAAAATTTGCAACTTTCATCATGAATCTGTAACATTATTCTCATAAATTTGCAATTTTTTCCTTATAAATTATCTATTTTTACCTGGTAAATTTTCTGATTTTTTTTCTCATAGATTTGTATCTTTTTTTTTCTCAAAAAATTTGTGACTTTTCCCTCATAAATTTGCAACTTTTTTCTCAACAATTTTCAACTTTTTTCCTCATAAATTTGTGCATTTTTTCCTGTAAATTTTTCTTAAAATTTGTAACTTTTTCTCACATTTGAAGCTTTTCTTCATTAATTTGGAGGGGGGGCGGGGCACAAAAAACACGAGAAGAGATGCCGCTGCATGTTCACGCACCGCCTAGTTGCTCCATCTGTATTTTCCAGTAAAAAAAAAAAAGAATACTGACAATTTATTGCTTAGCTCTAAAAGATAAATCGGCATATCGATAGCTGAAATGAAAAACCTATCTGCAGGATTTTCTGATTTGCAGATTTCACTTTGGATGATGAGAACAAGGAAGGCTGCTCATATGTGACTGCAAAACAGTCCCGCCCTTCATTGAAAAAATAGCATAGCATTCTGCAAGAATAGAGTTTTTTGGGGGGTTTTTTGTCAAAAAAGAGCATTTTTCAGCCATCGACATCAAATCAAATCAAATGAACCTTTACTGTCATATTGCTGTACATACAACTGTAGTGCAGGCAAGATGAAATTGCGTTTCTCTCGGCATCCATACACGTAAAAGAACATAATTTAAGACACACTCACACACACCCTCACCCCCCCCCCCCACATCCATTCACACATCCCTGAGACATACTTGAAAACTAACCAGAACTATAATATACAAATAATATACTTGATGTCCGTAGGTGCAGTAGTACGTATGAGAGATTCCGTATCAACTGTTCAGCATCCTAACAGCTTGTGGAAGGAAGCTGTTAATCAGTCTGGTGGTTCTGCCTCTGATGCTCCGGAATCGTTTGCCAGATGGCAGGAGTTCAAAGTGTTTATGCAGAGGGTGAGAACAGTCCTTGACAATGTTCAGTGCCCTGCTCCTGCAACGGTTCTGAAAAAGTTCTTGGACAGAGGGGAGGGAGACTCCAATTACCCTCTCAGCTCCCTTGACTATCCTCTGCAGGGCTTTTTTGTCTGACATGCTGCAGCTGGAGTACCATGTAGCAATGCAGTATGTCAGAACACTTTCCACCACACCTCTGTAGAAGGTCCTGAGGTTGCAGATGGGGAGAGAGGCCTGTTTGAGTTTCCTCAAGAAGTGCAGTCTCTGCTGGGCCCACTTCCTAATCCCCAAGGAATTCTTGCTCCAGGTCAGGTCCTGCGAGATCTGCACACCGAGGAACTTGATGTTCTCCACTGAACGGCCGCCGATGCTGAGGGGGATGTGTTCAGGCTGTGACCGCCGGAAGTCGATAATCATCTCCTTCGTTTTGTCCATGTTGAGCACCAGATTGTTCTCCCTGCACCAGCCCTTCAGGTCTCTCACTTCTTCCCTGTACATTGATTCCTCATTCCTCTGAATAAGTCCCACCACTGTGGTGTCGTCTGCAAACTTAGTAATCTGGTTCCCCTCGTGTCTGGATACACAGTCATCTGTTAGAAGTGTAAACAACAGTGGACTGAGTACACAG
Organism: Pholidichthys leucotaenia; assembly: GCA_020510985.1. NCBI lineage: Eukaryota > Metazoa > Chordata > Actinopteri > Cichliformes > Pholidichthyidae > Pholidichthys > Pholidichthys leucotaenia. The sequence continues at coordinate 307,534,258 of CM035844.1, forward strand.
CGTTGAGGAGATCCGGTGCTTAGCGTAACAGAGTTGGAGATGTTGTTTCCAACCTGGACAAACTGAGGTCTCTCAGTCAGGAAATCCAGGATCCAGAGACATGTGGCAGTGTTCAGACCAAGAAGGAGTAATTTCTCCATCAGTCTCTGGGGAATAATGGTGTTGAATGCTGAACTGAAATCAATGTACAGGAGTCTGGCGTAGGTGTCTTTCTGATCCAGGTGGGTGATGACAGAGTGCAGGGTGGTGACTATAGCATCCTCCGTGGAGCGGTTTGAATGATATGCAAACTGGAGTGGGTCATGTGATGCAGGGAGGCAGGCTGTAATGTGTGGTTTGACGAGTCGTTTGAAACACTTCATCACAATTGGTGTTAGTGCAACAGGACAATAGTCATTCAGACAGGACACAACTGGTTTCTTTGCCACCGGTACTATGATAGAGGTCTTGAAGCATCTGGGAACGATGGCCTGGTCCTCTCCTATCTCGCATTGCTGCTATCTGTGCTGTGGCTCTTTGTCTCTGAGGTAAACGCGTTCGGCTCCATGGCGAGCAGAATAGCGGGCAGAATACAATATTCCAGGGACGTGTTGCTGCGCTTTAACACAGCTGGTGCAGAGTCTCTGATTGCGCCCAAATTTCAGCTGCCGGACTTTATTTTGAGAGACGGACACAGCGGTGAAAAGAAAGACGGCAGAAGGAAGCGTGGAAGACGTGGAGGTGTGAAATTGCGCCTTAGGAGACGTCAGTTTGGTAACATTCCTCTTCCTTCGATCATTTTTGGGAATGCACAGTCTGTGAGAAACAAGGTGGAGGAAATTCAAGGCAACGTACATTACCAGAAGGATTTTAAGAACTGCTGCGTCATGGCTTTCACTGAATCTTGGCTTACTGCGCATGATCGAGATGCAGAGCTGTGGATTGACGGCTTTGGAGCTCCGCTGCGCTCGGATCGACAGGAAGAGGTAACGGGGAAACGTCAGGGGGGCGGAGTATGTTTATACATTAATAAGCAGTACTGCACATCTGTCACGGTCAGAGAGCGCATCTGTACACCCGACGTGGAACTGCTGTCTGTGTCACTACGCCCCTTTTATTTGCCTCGAGAGTTTCCCCAACTTTTCATCACAGTTGTGTACATTCATCTGAGGGCAGACGCTGACTCCGCCTCCAGCACCATCTCTGACGTGGTGCAGCGGCTGCAGTCAATTTCTCCAGAGGCGCCAAACTTCATTCTTGGGGATTTTAACCATGTTTCTTTAAAGAAGACACTTAAAAACTTTCCTCAGTATGTCTCCTGCCCAACCAGGCGAAAAAAGACATTGGACCTGTGCTATGGATCCATAGAGAGGGCCTATAAATCACTCCCCCTTCCTCCTTTAGGATCATCAGATCACAACTGTGTTCATTTGCTGCCCACATATAAAACTGCTCTCAGAAGAGGCAAGGTGGAGACGAGAGACATTGATGTGTGGACAGAAGATTCAGAGCACAGCCTCCAGGAATGCTTTGACTGTACAGACTGGAAGATGTTCATAATGGCCTGCGGGGATGACTTGGACTCTCTGGCTGAGCTCACATGCTCATACATGGCTTACTGTCAAAATAAGATTGTTCCACATAAACGTGTCAAAATATACCCCAACAACAAACCATGGGTAACTAAATCAGTTAAATCCTGCTTACAGAGGAAAGCTCTTGCCTTTAAACAGGGGTCTGTTTCTGAACTACAGGTTGCCACCAAGGAGCTGAAGGCTGAAATTTTAAGAGCAAAACAGAATTATAAATCAGAATTGGAAAGCAAGATGGCAGCAAATAAACTGGGTTCGGCCTGGGCCAGTATGAAAACTATTGCAGGCCTTCAGAACACAGAGCGCAGTAATCGTGTGTTTTTAGATGGTTTTAGTTCAGACACAGAGCTGGCTAATGCTCTTAATTGTTTTTATGGTCGTTTTGACTCCTTTGATTTTAGCACAGAAATCCAAGATTTGAAACAGAAACTCAAAGACAATCAGCACTTTAATATTGAGGTGCAGGATGTTGAAAGGGAGTTCCGCGCTGTAAAAGTGAACAAAAGTCAGGGCCCTGATAATATATGTGGGCGCTTGGTAAAGTCCTGTGCACATGAACTGAGTCCTATATTTCATTACATTTTCAATAAGTCCTTACAGACACAACATGTGCCTAAGATCTGGAAAGATGCCGTGGTTGTTCCCGTTCCAAAATCCAGCTGTCCTAAAATGGTAAATGACTTTAGACCAGTTGCTTTGACTTCAATTTTAATGAAAATTTTTGAAAAACTGGTCAGATGTGAGGTCCTAAGGCAGACTGAACATGCATTGGATCCTCTGCAGTTTGCCTATAGGCCTCACAAAGGAGTGGAGGATGCCACTGTCACTCTGTTTGACATGCTTTTTAAACATCTGGATTTTAATGGGACACACGCCAGGCTTTTATTTGTGGACTTTTCTTCTGCCTTTAATACAATCCAACCTCATATTTTAGTTGAAAGGCTCCTGCAACAATTTGATTTAAGCAATAATCTGGTGGGTTGGATTCTGGATTTCTTAACCAACAGGACGCAGAGAGTAAGGGTCAATGGCACATTGTCTGACCTAAAGTGCTCTTCTACTGGCTCCCCTCAGGGGTGTGTGTTGTCACCACTACTCTTCATCCTGTACACAAACATGTGTCGGAGTAGACATGACAACAGACACATTATAAAGTATGCTGATGACTCAGTCATTGTCAATCTCCTCCAGGATGGTGAGTGTGGCCACGGCCCAGTAGTTGATGACTTTGTTCACTGGTGTGAGGATTCCTACCTGCAGCTGAATACAACAAAAACGAAAGATATGATTATTGACTTTAGGAGGAAAACTCCCAGGCACAAAGTCACCATACTAAAAGGCCAGACCACTGAATGTGTACAATCGTACAAATATCTTGGGAGGACTATTGATAGTGGATTGAACTTTGAGGTGAACTGTGAAAGGGTGTGCAAAAAGGGTCAGCAAAATTTGCATTGTTTGAGGAAACTTGCACGCTTCCAAATTGACCGACCCATAATGACTATGTTTTATCGGGCTTTTATTGAATCTGTTTTATCCTTTTCTTTAATGTCATGGTTTGGTCAGATAAAACTGAAACAGAGGAAATCCTTGGATCAGGTAGTCAGATGGTCCAGTCGTTTGCTTGGTGAGTCACAGCTGAGCCTGGCATCCCTGTACGCCAAACAAGTACAGAGGATGGCCGACTCAATTTTAAATGACGACTCCCACCCTTTGCACTGCAACTTTCAGCTTCTTCCCTCCAGACGGAGGTTTGCTGTCCCAAAAAGTAGAACCCAGCGCTACAAAAACAGCTTTGTCCCTGCTGCTGTCAAAGAGTTGAACAAGCTATAAAATTATATTGTACATATACTATATTTACCTATTTTGTAAGATGTGTGCCTGTGTTTGTGTCTATGTTGAATGTAATTAGTGGCTTGTAAATATGGATGTCACCAACTGCAAAACAAATCTACCTACGGGTACAAATAAAGTAACCTGAACCTGAACCTGAACCTGACTCAGGGAGATGTTATAAATGTCAGTCAGGACATCCGCCAACTTGCTCGCGCAGTCTCGGAGCACACGTCCCGGGATGTTTTCCGGACCTGCAGCTTTACGTGGGTTGACCCTGGTTAGGGTCCTCCGTGTGTCCGCTGTGTTGATGGTGAAAGCTGGTCCGACCGATGGTGGGGATGGGCCAGCCCTCCCTCTTGTTGTCGGGTTTGATGCTTCAAAACATGCAAAGAAGTCGTTGAGCCTGTCTGGAAGCGAAGCGTCGTCATGTGGAAAATGCAGGGGGGTGGGGGGCGCAAAGCAGCCAGACCGGCTTATTGCAGTCCACATCCCAGGGAGTCAAACCCAGCCTGCCCGATTAACAGAATGAAATCTCGGCTGCTGCTTCACCCGTGCCACCACTGCCCTTTGCGGCACCGTGGGTTCAACATGGCGCTCCTCCCGGTGCACAGCTATCTAAAAATTAAAAGTTAATAATACCATGATCTAAAAATTAAAAGTTAATAATACCATGATTGTGGAGCAGAATGTGTAATGTCTGAAATAAGCGAGCCATGAGCCATCTTATACTGAACAACGAACTGAACTTAGAGAAACAGTCAACATAAATACACGGGCAGTGGGTAGCCTGCTTGATGTCATCCTCTCTGACACCAGCTACAGGAAGCCCCAAGGAACAAACCCTCCCAAACTCACATATCACAATTACCCCCACCCCCCCCAAAAAAAGAAAAAAAGAAATCAAACCCAGAATTCTCCCCTTTTCTTTTTTTTCCAACACTTGGGTAGACTGCCAAGTTGCCCATGTGTTGAGGTGGATTATTCTGCCACCTTTACCAACAAGTTCTAGCTAGCCAAAAGCTACAATAATGTTTCTCAGATGGCCTGGCATCTGTCGAACCCTTGCCGAGTACCTCACTGGCTGTGGCCCTGCCACTAGTCCCATCACCTGCTCCCAGATGTTCTCTAGCCCCATGTCAGCAAAGTCCCAACTTCTGTCCATCGAAGCCTTTTGACTCTGGATCAGCGGCAATTTGCTGAGGCGGTTTGCGTGCCACTGTGACCCGTCGGAGTGGCAAAATGTGGCTGGACCCAGCTGCGTCATGATCTGTAGTGGTTTTGTCCAGAATGATTGTAGCTTATGCGTGTGGTTGGGGCACCTGATTCTGGCCCAGTCCGACACTGGGAGCCCAAGACCCTTCGTCCGGTGTTTCCTGTCGAATCGCAGCTTCATTTGATGTTGCCATTTGAGCATCCGCCCCCTCGTTGATGATCTGTCCGCCGGGGAGGTCATTGTGGGGGGTCACAAACGGTCCAGAGGGAGGTGTAGTTCATGCCCCAACACAAGGTTCCCTGGCGAGCACCCTGTCATGGCATGGAGAGTTGCCCTATAATGGAGTGGTGTACTTTGTACTTTGAAGAGCATCAGAGAACTGAAAGCCATCCGCCAGGTGTGCACTTAGTCCATTTTTTAGGGTCTTGTTGAATCGTCCCCCCCCCCATTTGCCTGTGGATGGCAGAAAGCAGTCTTTGTGTTCCACGCCCCTCTCACTCAAAAATGCCTCAAACCCCCCCTAAGATGAATTGTGGGCCATTGTCCATTGTAATGATGTCCGGATGTCACAGTGAAGTGAGGAAGTTAATGACCACATTGGTTGTGGCCAAGCCAGTGGGCATTACCTCCAGCCATTTGGAGTGCAGATGGTAGGCTACCATCAGAACATCTCCGTTCACAGGGGCCGTGTGCAGCTCGCTGCAGATGTCCAGCTGGATGTGTTTCCAGGGACCCGCTGGATACTGTAACGGTTGCAATGGTGGAGGCGGGGGCATGCCAGTTTTCCCACTCTCCAGGCACGGCACACAGTCCTTCACCATAACTTCTATGCCTATAAACAAAGACATTCTTCACTTACTGCTGGCCAGGTGGCTTGCTTGCGTCATCCTTTTGCGGCACCCTGGTCGTTATTTTCTCTTCTGTCGGTTATTTTAGCTTTCTCTCCTACATCCAGAAACTGTTATGATTATTCCACCTCAATTTCGATTTTATTCCGCCGCTATTTATCTTATATGACGACATGGAACCGGCGCGATTGTTCTCTCCAGTCACATGGCACAGGGGGCGATAGCAGGTGAACATCAACCAGCTTCGCCCACCCTCTGCGATGACAAAATGCAAACATTTACCTTCATAAGCTAAGTAATCTCTTTTTTGAATCATAGTTGGCAAATTTGAGAGTAAATGGCTCTTCCGTCTGCGATCGAGTACGTCCACAGCGATCGGTAACGCCCATATTTGTTTGTCTAAAAATTTCTTCTTCTCTGGTGTCCAGAAGGATGCTTCTATGTCTGCCATAAGTCCTCCAAGGCAAGAGCAGTAAGGTATACGTGTCTGCCACCTTGTGAGTGGAATTCTTAGTACAACTGGGGAGTGTTTGGCATGTCATATAACATCACGTGACAGGCTCAGCACTGTGCCATTCGCAGTGGTGGCGCTATCTGTTAATGCAATCCAGGATGTTAAAGGGTTAACCCATTTTCCTATGTGTAAGCAGAAGCAGTTCTTCATTTGTGAAGCTATAGGGGGTGTTTGTGTGCAGAGCTAAGAAATAACAGGATGGTTTTGCGTGTAGCAGTGCAAAAAACTTAATGCAGCAAAAAGCACATTGTGTAAAAATATTTAATATCCTCATCTTATCTAAACATTTCTACCACACTGTGCTGATTGAATTAGAATGGGAGTGTGTTACTCCCCTTCTAACACACTTCTAACGTATGCCAAAACCAGTAAGACGTTTTTATTGTTGGGCTTTTGGGCACATAGCTATAAACTGCAAAGGAAAGAAATGATGTACAAGATGTAGTGGAAACCATGAATTTGGAAAGTGTGGGGCAGGAGTGCAACCAAAATGCTGCAGCTGTGGAGGAACTCACAGTGTGGCATACAGAGGATGTGAGGTGATGAAATGGGAGAAAAATGTTAGAAAGGGAAGGATGGGAAAATGAGTTAGTTACGCAGAAGCTGTGAGACTGACAAAGATACAGAATAATAACACTGTGAGGCAGGATACACGAGAGTCACCGCAAGTTAATAATGATGACAAGATGCTTGTGGATAAAAAGGCGTTAGTGACTGTTGTGTTATAGCTTCGGGTTTTATTTGTGAGGTATGGGTGGCGGCTCCACCTTCTGGTTCCGCCACCACCCACTGCTATAAGAGGGCAGCGGGCAGGAGGGGCGGTCTCTTTGCCACCTCTTCTGCCTGACGGCTGCGCATGTGCTGTGTTTTGCCTCTTAATAAACGTGTGTTCAGTTTGACACCTGGCCTCGTCCTTGGCTTCACATACAGACAAAACAGTGACATTTATTGCAGGAGTCATTAACAGCACAGCCGAAGTTAAGTCAAAGAATGATAAGATTCAGCTGATTGTAAAAGCATTAGTAAATCATCTAGGATTAATAGGACTGACTTGGGAAGAGGTGAGAGAGAACCTGGCTTCTCAGTCTAGTCAAGACTGATCAGGGACTGGTGAATTTTACTTATGATAGTGCTGTTACAGTGGAATGCTAGGAATTTACTGGCTAATGGTCAACAATTCAAGCGTTTCATTAAAGAAATGGCAATTAAACCCAATATTATTTGTGTTCAGGAAACCTGGTTAAAAAGAAGTTTAGACTTTGTAGTGTATGGTTATACTGATGTTAGAAAAGACAGACAAAATGGAGGAGGAGGAGGGGTTGCAACATTTATTAAACAAAATCTCCCATATAGGGTTGTAGAAAAGGGATTGGCTCAGGAATACATAGTGGTGGAAGTGTGGGGAAGAGGAGAGGAAGTAGTTATAATTAACTACTAGAATCCAAACAAAAAGTTAGAGGTGGATAATTTACTAAAGATACAAGGGCAGGATAGGCGCAGAGTTATTTGGTGTGCAGATTTTAATGCCCACAAGAAAATATGGGGTGGATTAAGTACCGATCTAAATGGGAATGTCATTGAGGAATTGATGGAGGAAAGGAATTTGGTCTGTATTAATGATGGTAGAGGAACAAGAGTTAATGTTACTACAGGATCTGAGTCAGTATTGGATATTACACTTGTAACTAATATTTTGTCTGGGATTAGTAACTGGGAAGTTTGTACAGACACTACAGTTGGGAGTGACCATTACCCAATATTGTGTAACTGGAGGAAAAATGGAAGTGCAGGTGACAGAGTCTCAAGATGGGTATATGGAAAAGCTGACTGGGAAAGATTTCAGGGCTTGTGTGAGAATAACATGGCTAGGATAATGCTAGCTGATAATGTCAATGAAGCTAATAATCAAATTAGCTCAGCTATAATTAGGGCTGCAGAAGGATCTATACCTAAAAGTAAAGGAAAATTGACAAAAAAGCTGGTCCCTTGGTGGACAGAGCAATGTCAGCAGGCAGTTAAAAACAGAAACAGGGCATTGAGGCAACTTAAGACTCAACTTAGGACTTTTTTTTTTTTTTTTTTTCCGGTTCCGCCGGACCGGCGGCGCCACACGAGTCGGCTGCCTGTTGCAACAGCCTTTTCTTTTTATCTTCCTTCTTCTTTCTACACCTTTCACTCTGTATATATATCACGGACGCACGGATCGCCCCGGGGGTCTCCCGGGTCGGCGGACGGAGCCACGGTTTGCAGCGGGAGACGTTACACCGGGGAGGAGCTAGTGCTAGCTAGCACTTGGCCGCCGTCCGGTGCTAATGGGAAACTCGACATACCGGGAGCTGTAGCGAAAACGATGCGGGTGCCGGGCTGGAGTTTAGGCGGCGTGAAAGAAATATAAGACAGAATAATAAAGAGCGATGGCAAGAACCAAGCAGACCGCCCGTAAAATCTACTGGAGGAAGAAGCCCCCCAGGAGACAGCTAGCCACCAGGGCTGCTCGGAGAGGCGCTCTGGCCACCGGCAGAGTGAAGAAGCCTCGCCGTCACAGGCCCGTGGCTCTGAGAGAGATCCGTCGCTGCCAGAAATCCACGGAGCTGCTCATCCGTAAGCTGCCCGTCCAGCGCCTGGTGAGGGAGATCGCTCAGGACTTCAAGACCGTCCTGCGTTTCCTGAGCTTCGCCGTCATGGCTCTGCAGGAGACCAGCGAGGCCCACCTGGTGGTCTCTTCTTCGCTAAGGGGGTCACCATCATGCCCAAACACTTCCAGCTGGCCCGCTGCATCCGCGGAGAGAGAGCTTAGACTTTCTGCTGCACATTCACCAGCCATAATGCTCTGCACTGTGTGTCTATATATATACATTTATAGTAATATGGACATATGTTTACTAGATGTTTTTTTTTTTTTTTTTTTCTTGCCTTCTGATTGTTGCTCTGAGTGTTGCTGTCCCTATGCTGTTGCAATCCTGGAATTTCCCCATTGTGGGACTAATAAAGGCTTATCTTATCTTATCTTATAATATGCAACATTTAATTGAGTATAAGAAAGCACAAGCAAGAGTTAGGAGAACAGTACATCAAGCAAAAAGCCTAAGTTGGAGAAATTTTTGTGACAATATAGGGAGGAATACACCTGTGGGGAAGGTTTGGGGAATGATAAAGAAGATGAACGGAAATAGAGGTCTGGAATATCCAGTGTTAGAGAATGATGGGGAAGTGGCAATCTCAGATATAGAAAAGGCTGAGGTACTAGCTAAAACTTTTGCAAAAGTGCACAGTATAGATAACCTGACAAATGAGGGAAGAAGGGAGAATACATTTAGGCAGTATCCAAATATATTAGATAGAAGATAGCATACAGAAAATGAAATTAATGACCAATTCAGTATAGGAGAAATGGTGAAAGCAATAAACAAATCCAAGAATACGTCCCCAGGGAAAGATAAAATTAGTTATCAAATGTTAAAGCATTTGGGAGAAGGAGGTCTGGAAAAGTTGTTGGACCTCTATAATAGAGTATGGGATGAAGAGAAATTAACAGATGTGTGGAAGGAAGCTCTAGTGATCCCTGTCAGGAAACCAGGGAAGGACCTGGCTAAACCTACTAATTATAGACCAATAGCATTGACCTCTAGTTTATGCAAAATTATGGAAAGAATGATAGTAGAGACACTGTAGTATGATCTGGACAAAAAGAGGAAAGATAGCAAAGTATCAGAGTGGCTTTAGGAAAGGAAGAAACACAATGGACTCAGTGGTAAAACTGGAAGCTGAAATTAGGAAACTTCAAGCAAATAAAGAATCAGCAATTGCCGTGTTTTTTGATATTGAAAAAGCTTACGATATGATGTGGAAGGAGGGGTTGATGATAAAGTTACACATGATGGGTGTTGGAGGTCAGATTTTTAACTGGGTGAAGGATTTTCTTTTTGGAAGAAAGATTCAGACTGGGTCAGCTATATCAGGCCAATATATATATATATATATATATATCTACATATTATTCCATCTAGCTACATTGCTCCGCACTGTGTGTGTTTATATACTTGCATATTTATTCCACCTAGCTGCAATGCTCCGTACTGTGGGTGTTTATATATTTACATATTTATTCCATCTAGCTACAATGCTCTGCACTGTGTGTTCATATATTCATATATTTATTCCATCCAGCTACAATGCTCTGCACTGTGTGTCTGTGTGTGTGTGTGTATATATATATTTTATAGTAATATGTACATATGTATATTAGCTGCTCTTGCTTGCTTGTTTTTTTTCTTGCCTTCTGATTGTTGCTCTGAGTGTTGCTATCCCTGTGCTGTTGCAATCCTGGAATTTCCCCGTTGTGGGACTAATAAAGGCTTATCTTATCTTATATGAACTAGGAAAATGTACAACTCAAGGAAGTGTAATCAGTCCTTTACTGTTTACTATTATGATCACTGTGGCGGTTTGGGGAAAACCCCCACAAACAGACTAAGGACAGACAGCTCGCTACTCCTGTTTTTTTCTGCTACACTACTGTGATAATGTTACGTTTCATGCATTGTGTTCATGTGTCCTGTCCTTACTGTGACCTAGAGACTCAGATCAATATGTAGATGTGCCTGTTAACCTCTTTGTTCTGCAGCTGGAGCAGAGTCTAGCAAATCTGCCTATTGTGATGTATGTCTCACAAATGCAAATATCTCATGCCTGTTCTGCAGTCCCTTTGATCAGACCAACCGCTGTGAATTTGCTTTGATGTATTGTTTGAGTTGGGTATAAATACTGCACAGGTTCTGTAACACTTTCTCTCTCTCTCAACTCTCACTCACACTTCAACCTCTGCTGCAGACACGCACTCTGTGTCTTCTTCTCTGAGAGCCAGAGGATCCCCATCCAGCCTGCACACACTTCGGCTGGAGAGGGGATCCCGTGACGGCGGTATGATTAATAAAACCTACTTAAAACCTCAGCATCGCTGCCTTATTTTATCATCCGCCGCAATCACATGCTTTCAAGAATTCCAATAGATATAGGCCGATCATTATTTGCTGATGATGGGGCCTTGTGGAAAAGGGAAAGGAATTTAGAATATATAATCAGGAAAGTCCAGGAACCAATTAATGAGGTTTTAGAATGGGGCCTTGATTGGGGTAGTAAATTTTCTGTTGAAAAGTCTGTGTTTTTTACTTGGAAAATGATTGGTGAAGACATGAAATTAAGGATGTATGAAAGAGAACTAAAAAGAGTTAATGTATTTCAATTTTTGGGTGTGTTATTTGATTCTAGACATGCATAGGTAGAACACATAAGCAGAGTTGAGGAAAAATGTAAAAAAGTGATTGTGTTGAGATGTTTGACAGGTAGGGAATGGGGAGCTAATTCTGCAGCTTTAAAAACTATGTATGTTGCTCTGATCAGGTCAATATTGGACTATGGCTGTATAGTATATGGTTCGGCAGCTGGATCTCTCCTTAAGAAGTTGGATATTGTTCAAGCCAAAGCTTTGAGGGTATGCAGTGGGGCCTTTAAAACTTCTCTTGTTGCTGCTATACAAATTGAAATGTGAGAGATGCCTTTGAGGTGAAGAAGGAAACATGGCTAACTACTGGATTAATTTAAAAGGGCATAGTGATTCTCATCCCACTAAAGGAAGTGCTGCAAGAATGTTGGGAGAATGTCAGGAGACAGAGGGATTCCTATGGACATGTAAGTAATATGATTGCCAATGAACTTGGGTTACTTGAGGTGACGGTGAGTCCTACAGTGGTAATTCCTACAGTAGCTCTGTGGAAACTTGTTTCACCAACTATTGATTTTCACTTGTTACATGTGAGAAAGAGAGGGGACACTGATTTAGTGAGTGCTTTTTACTGTTTGGTGGAAGAAAAATACAGTAATTTCTTACTTATTTATACAGACGGGGCTAAAGATTCTGATAGTGGATTGGTTGGGTTTGGAGTAGCAATTCCATCTAGGGAGATAAAAATCTGTAGAAGAGCTTCCAACATGCTGGGGGTGTATACGGTGGAGATGATGGCTGGGTGGGAAGCTTTATTATGGGTTGAAAAGGAAAAACTAGGTAGGGTAGTAATTTGCTCAGATTCTTTCAGTTACCAAGCATAAAATCTTTTCAGTCAAAAAGTCACCAAGATTTGGGAAGAGGTGAGGGTAACAATTGAAAAAATAATTTCAAAACAACTCATATTGAATCCTAAATTGTTTTTGTTGGGTCTGTATCCAGAAAAGCTTAACTTTAATAAGAGTGAAAGAACATTCATAGACCTCAGTTTGCTTAACGCCAAAAAATGTATTGCACTACTATGGAAAAAGACTCATAGACCAGATGTGACTCAGTGGTTAAGACAGATGTTAACAAACCTTCCACTAGAAAGAATAACATACATATTGAAATCAAAGGAAAATGTGTTTGAGAATATATGGAGACCTTTCATTGATTATGTAAAGAAACTAAACATAATTTCTGAAAAAGAAGGTGAATGATGTGTGTGGACCTTGTAATTTCCAAATTGGTGAATGTATAATATGTATACTTATGCAATGGATTACCTAGGCTAAACAGAGGAGCATTGTTTGACTTGTTTTGTTAATAGTTGATGGTGTTTTTGGAATATTTGTTTTTTTTTTGGTTTGCTTTAGTGTTGGGGTTTGATTGTTGGTGTCATGTTTGTTGAAAAAAGGTTCAATAAAAATATTGTGGAAAAAAAAAAGTCACCAACATGTTTTGTATGAGGTATTACAGTCTGTTAGGAGAGTTACAGATAATGGAGTGCAGGTAAAATTTGTTTGGGTTCCAGCTCATGTTGGTATAAAAGGGAATGAAAAGGCTGAAGAGTTGGCAAAGAATGCACTAAAAAAGAAGACCATAGACAGACTAGCATTGGTAAAAATAAGGCAAAATACAGTGGGGCAAAAAAGTATTTAGTCAGCCACCAATTGTGCAAGTTCTCCCACTTAAAAGATGAGAGAGGTCTCCAATTTTCATCATAGGTATACCTCAACTATGAGAGACAAAATGAGAAAAAAAAATCCAGAAAATCACATAGAAAGAATTTATTTGCAAATTATGGTGGAAAATAAGTATTTGGTCACCTACAAACAAGCAAGATTTCTGGCTCGCACAGACCTGTAACAACTTCTTTAAGAGGCTCCTCTGTCCTCCACTCGTTATCTGTATTAATGGCACCTGTTTGAACTTGTTATCAGTATAAAGGACACCTGTCCACAACCTCAAACAGTCAGACTCCAAACTCCACTATGGCCAAGACCAAAGAACTGTCAAAGGACACCAGAAACAAAATTGTAGACCTGCACCAGGCTGGGAAGACTGAATCTGCAATAGGTAAGCAGCTTGGTGTGAAGAAATCAACTGTGGGAGCAATTATTAGAAAATGGAAGACATACAAGACCACTGCTAATCTCCCTCGATCTGGTGATCCACGCAAGATCTCGCCCCGTGGGGTCAAAATGATCACGAGAACGGTGAGCAAAAATTCCAGAACCACACGGGGGGACCTAGTGAATGACCTGCAGAGAGCTGGGACCAAAGTAACAAAGGCTACCATCAGTAACACACTACGCCGCCAGGGACTCAAATCCTGCAGTGCCAGATGTGTCCCCCTGCTTAAGCCATTACATGTCCAGGCCTGTCTGAAGTTTGCTAGAGAGCATTTAGATGATCCAGAAGAGGATTGGGAGAATGTCATATGGTCAGATGAAACCAAAATAGAACTTTTTGGTAAAAACTCAACTTGTCGTGTTTGGAGGAGAAAGAACACCATACCTACTGTGAAGCCTGGGGGTGGAAACATCATGCTTTGGGGCTGTTTTTCTGCAAATGGACCAGGACGACCGATCCGTGTAAAGGAAAGAATGAATGGGGCCATGTATTGTGAGATTTTGAGTGAAAACCTCCTTCTATCAGCAAGGGCATTGAAGATGAAACGTGGCTGGGTCTTTCAGCATGACAATGATCCCAAACACACCGCCCGGGCAACGAAGGAGTGGTTTTGTAAGAAGCATTTCAAGGTCCTGGAGTGGCCTAGCCAGTCTCCAGATCTCAACCCCATAGAAAATCTTTGGAGGGAGTTGAAGGTCCGTGTTGCTCAGCGACAGCCCCAAAACATCACTGCTCTAGAGGAGATCTGCATGGAGGAATGGGCCAAAATACCAGCAACAGTGTGTGAAAACCTTGTGAAAGCTTACAGAAAACGTTTGACCTCGGTCATTGCCAACAAAGGGTATATAACAAAGTATTGAGATGAACTTTTGTTATTGACCAAATACTTATTTTCCACCATAATTTGCAAATAAATTCTTTAAAAATCAGACAATGTGATTTTCTGGATTTTTTTTTTCTCATTTTGTCTCTCATAGTTGAGGTATACCTATGATGAAAATTGGAGACCTCTCTCATCTTTTAAGTGGGAGAACTTGCACAATTGGTGGCTGACTAAATACTTTTTTACCCCACCGTATATAATTTGGGAGAAAATTCATCAAATATGGCAAGCAGGTTGGGACGTAGAGGAAAAGGGTAGACAGTGTCATACAATCCAAAAGAGTGTGAAAGTGAACTGGCTGAGAAGTGGAAACAGGAGAGAGGAGACGATACTCATGAGACTGAGAATAGGATACTGCTCATTAAATAAGACTCTTAACATAATAGGTAAGTATGAGTCAGGTCTCTGTGATAGATGTCAGGAGGATGAAACAGAGAAACATGTGCTGTTCAGTTGTAGGGGTTATGAGCAGCGTTGGAAGTAATGCCACTACTTTTGCAGTAACGTGCTGTGGAATGAAATTACTGTTTAAAAATTCAGTATTATGGTGCACATTTAAGGCGCATATATGGTATGCATGTATGGTATGCATTTTCCCTCACATATACTTAGTAGGCATGACGGTGCATACTCTGGAGGCTTCACGTCTACACGACCAAGAGGACCTGACCCGACAGAGACCTCGGGAGGTGTGAAGGTGTTTCTTGAGAGACGGGAAGTCAGAGAGAATGTCCCAGCAGGAGCCCCCGAGGCTGAAGAGTTGAGAGACAATGGAGACGCCAAGGAGCCTCAGAGGCTATATGTTTACTGAAGGACTGTGGGTTGGGGGTGTGATATTTGATGTTGGGGGTTTTGTGTCTCTGGAGAGTATAAGAGCTGTGAAGAATGATTGTTCTGTCTCTTTGCTGAGATACTTTGCTTGATAGAGGATGTAGCCTCACAATAAACCTTTTCTGAGAAATAAACTCAGTCTCGTTTGTGAAAGTCATCCTCTACACTGGTGACCTACAACAAACCATGGCTGGTGGCGACGATCTTTCCGCACCGGACTCTTCGGGGGCCAACCGGGTTAACGCAGCTACCACACTACAGCTGCCCGATTTCTGGCAACATAACCCACGCTCCTGGTTTACCACTGTGGAGGCGCAGTTCCACCTTCGAGGAATCTCAGCGGACGCAACGAGGTTCTACCATGTCGTCGCGAAGCTGGACAGCCTCACAGTGCAGCAGGTGGAGAGCCTGACCAACCACCCGCCCCAAGACGACAAGTATGGCGCACTGAAAGCCGCCCTCATTCGAGCCTTCACTCCCTCGCTGGGAGAGCGAGCAGAGAAGCTCCTGGCGCTGACAGAAGGGGAAGCAGACAAGCCGGCAGATCTGATGGCGAAGATGATGAGCCTGAGAGGCGAAGATGACGACAGCTTTATCTTCGCCCACCTCTTTCTCAGAATGCTACCGCCAGCAGTGAGAGTCACCCTGGCCAGCTCACAGCTACGCAACAACCGTGACTACCACGAGCTGGGCCAGGAGGCGCAGCGGCTCGTCGACGCCCATAGACGGCACGCAGCCACGACGGCAGCAGCAGAGCTGAACGCACCCCCGCGAGACGAGGGGAGACCAGAGGCTGCAGCACCGGATCCACTGACGTCAGCAGCGGCAGAGGCCAGGAGAAGCGAAGCTGACAACACCCTCTGTTTCTACCATCGACGCTTCCCCGAGAGAGCGCTCAGATGCGCCCCACCGTGCCGTTACCAGCGCCAGGGAAACGCCAAGACCGAGAGCCGGTAGCAGCTGCGACTCTCGGCGCGAAGAACAAGCTGCTTTTCGTGACAGACGCAAATTCAGGGAAAGAATTCCTGGTGGACACAGGCTCCCAGCTAAGTTTTGTCAAGCCTGCCTACGCGGACATGCTGACGCCCGCCAGCGGACCCCTGGTGTTAGCGGCGAACGGCTCCACGATCAAAACCTATGGGGAGAAGACGCTCCTCCTACCCCTCCACGGCCGCACCTTCGAGTGGACCTTCGTTGTAGCCGCAGTTAGCAACAACATGCTAGATGCTGACTTTTTATGCTCAAACAGTTTATTAGTTGATCTTACTAATAGACGTATTGTAAATGCACTGTCTTTCCACTCTATCCCCTGCACAGCTCGGGTGGCCCTGCCTTCTGCACATCCCAAAGTCACAGCTGCGGGTGGTAAGTTTCATGCACTACTCAATCAGTTTCCAGCACTCACGGTTCCAACATTTTCGGCGTCAGTTGCCAAACACGGGGTCGAGCATTTCATAACTACCTCTGGCCCCCCTGTTTTTACAAAAGCTCGGCGCTTGGACCCAGCTAAACTGGCCATCGCGCGCGAGGAATTCGCCAACTTGGAAAAACTGGGCATTGTTAGACGCTCGAACAGCTCTTGGTCGTCACCCCTGCACATGGTCCCCAAGGCTGATGGCTCGTGGCGCCCTTGCGGTGATTTACGCAGATTAAATAATGCTTCAGCACACGACCGCTACCCGATTCCGCACATCCAGGATTTTTCGGCACATTTGGCGGGGGCGCGCATCTTTTCCAAAATAGATTTGGTGCGCGGTTATCACCAAGTCCCAGTCCGCACGCAAGACATACCCAAAACGGCAGTTATAACCCCTTTCTGGCTTTTTGAGTTTTTGCGCATGCCTTTCGGCCTCAAAGGCGCCGCACAGACGTTCCAACGCATGATGGATGGAGTATTGCGCGGCCTCCCTTTCGTGTTCGCCTATTTGGATGATATTTTGGCAGCCAGTGCATCCGAAGTCGAACACGAACGCCACCTCGCAGCCGTTTTTCAGAGGCTGACAGAACACGGGCTGATAATTAACCCAGCGAAATGCCAATTCGGGGTAGCGCAAATCGATTTTTTGGGGCACCGCGTGTCTGCAGAAGGCGCAGTCCCGCTGCCTGATAAAGTGCGCGCGATAACGGATTTCCCCCAACCGCAGACAGTTAAGGCACTGCAAAAATTTTTGGGGATGGTCAGTTTTTATAACCGCTTCCTCCCCAACGCGGCACAGCTCATACACCCATTGTACGCAGCACTAAAGAAGCAAAAACCTGCAACTAAGGTCGAGTGGTCCCCGGACCGGGAGCGCGCTTTCTCCCAGGTCAAATTGACCCTCGCGAACGCTGCGTTATTGGCACACCCGGTGCCAGCAGCTCACATGGCGCTAACCACGGACGCTTCCGACGTGGCAATGGGGGCGGTTGTCGAGCAACTGGTAGCAGGGAGCTGGCAACCATTGCGTTTTTCAGCAAAACATTGCGCGATAACAAGCGTAAATACAGCGCGTTTGATAGGGAGCTTTTAGCCCTGCATTTGGCCATCCGCCACTTCCAGTTCTGGTTGGAAGGGCGCCGTTTCACCGCGTTTGTAGACCACAAACCATTAACATTTGCAATGGCTAAAATTTCAGAGCCTTGGTCGGGCCGACAACAGAGACAGCTGGCCGCGATTTCGGAGTTTACCACCGACATTCAACACGTGGCGGGCAAACACAATGTAGTGGCAGATTGTCTCTCGCGCGCAGTTGCAATGCCAGGCCCCCAGGGGGCAGACTCGGCGGCTGTAGACACGGGCCAGGCTTGCGGCGCGGAAGCACTCGCAGCCCCAGTCTGCGTTGGGTTAGATTATGCAGCCATGGCCGCCGAGCAGGTTAATGATGCGGATGTGCACGGGCTCCAGTCTGGGCCAACAGGGCTAAGGCTGGAGCACAGGGTGCATCAAAGAGGTATGCCCCCTCTAATCTGCGATATCTCCACGGGGCGCCCCCGCCCCGTGGTCCCAGCTGCGTGACGTCGCCGCGTTTTTGACTTAATACATTCGCTGGCACATCCGGGCGTTCGCGCGTCGATCAAAATGGTGGGAGAGAAATTTGTTTGGCCGGGGCTGCGTAAACAGGTCAAAGAATGGGCCGCAGCCTGCGCAGCGTGTCAAAGAGCAAAGGTACACAAGCACACGCGGGCCCCTCTAGAACCTTTTCACATCCCAGCCAAACACTTCGACCACGTTCATGTCGACTTGGTGGGACCCCTCCCGCTGTCACAGGGGTTCACACACCTTCTAACTATGGTGGACCGCACTACGCGCTGTCCAGAGGCGATTCCCCTGGCTCAACCACAGCAGCAGACGTTGCGCGCGCTTTTTTAACGGCTTGGGTCGCACGCTTTGGAGTCCCGTCAGACATAACGTCTGTCAGAGGACCCCAATTTGTTTCCGAGCTCTGGTCATCCATGGCACTCAGCCTGGGGGTGAAAATTCATCGCACAACTGCGTATAACCCCCAGGCCAACGGTTTGTGCGAACGCTTTCACCGGTCATTGAAAGCAGCCCTCAGAGCGGCTCTCACGGACACAAATTGGGTTGATAAGCTTCCATGGGTTTTATTAGGGTTGCGTTCAGCACCTAAGGAAGATTTGCAAGCCTCTCCGGCCGAGCTAGTCTTCGCCCAACCTCTCCGGTTACCGGGAGAATTCCTTCCTGAGAACCCCGCACCAGATCGCCCCCCCGCTCAGCTGCTGCAGAGTGACGCGGGATCAAACACCCTCCCCGGTCCAGTTCATCACAGTTTTCCACGCGTTTTTGTGCCTAAAGCCTTAAAGAATGCAGAATTTGTCTTTGTTAGACACAACGCACAGAGGTTAGGTTTAAGACCACCTTATGATGGACCGTTCAGAGTGTTAGAAACCGGGGAAAAGCATTTTTTGCTCGATTTGGGAGACAGGAGGGAATTAGCCTGCATTAACAGACTCAAACCCGCTTTTGTGTTAGCTGATGAACAGGTGCGAGTAGCCAGGGCCCCCCGTCGTGGCAGGCCACCGGGGAGACACTCTTCTAAGCTTTCACAACGATGTGCTAATGACTCTGATCCACAGATGCAAGAGACAGCCACAGGCAGAGCGAGACCTGCTCACAGCAGATATGGCAGGAGGTTGAAGCCCAAGCAGTTGGATGTGTGATATGTTGTGCCAATTTTTTTTCGTTCTGTGTGATATGTCATGATTCTATGCATCTGGGGTGTAAGTTGTCCTTATTTAGACGTTTTGGGGGGGGGGGTTATATGGCGCACATTTAGGGCGCATATATGGTATGCCTGTATGGTATGCATTTTCCCTCACATATACTTAGTAGGCATGACGGTGCATACTCTGGAGGCTTCACGTCTAAACGGCCAAGAGGACCTGACCCGGCAGAGACCTCGGGAGGTGTGAAGTGGTTTCTTGAGAGACGGGAAGTCAGAGAGAATGTCCCAGCAGGAGCCCCCGAGGCTGAAGAGTTGAGAGACAATGGAGACGCCAAGGAGGCTATATGTTTACTGAAGGACTGTGGGTTGGGGGTGTGATATTTGATGTTGGGGGTTTTGTGTCTCTGGAGAGTATAAGAGCTGTGAAGAATGATTGTTCTGTCTCTTTGCTGAGATACTTTGCTTGATAGAGGATGTAGCCTCACAATAAACCTTTTCTGAGAAATAAACTCAGTCTCGTTTGTGAAAGTCATCCTCTACAGTATTGTTTTATTAATATGGATAGTTATTTTCAGCACAAATAGACGATCATACAACTTGCATTTGCTAGACACCCTCCTTATCAGCTGCCAACTGGGGATGAATACACAGTTTTGGTGGCTCTTGGCATGACAACTGCTATCCCCAGCACCTCAAGCCACTGGAGGTTGTCACGCCAAAGGCAAGCAAATAAATATAAACTGACCCTACCATAACTGACGCAGCCATCACATAGTCTCCTCCGTGGGTCCGTTTCCTGTCCTGCTCCAGTTCACATCACAACCCTGTGGGAAGAAATGCCGTGGCGGTGGCGACTTCTCATATCGAGTCCTGATCACTTCTTGTCCAAGCAGTGAGTAGCTCTTAACAGCTCTTACCTCTGTGGTTAAACATGAGTATTTTTTGAGCAAGAAGCTTGGATTTAACGTCTGCATTAAATGCATTTAAAGTTTTCTTACGCACAGAGAAAAAATGACTATGATTTGTTGCAGTAAAGCTTCTTCTAAGTGATGACCTTTCATTTATCTGTGCTTTCTATTTTATTTTATCTCAATCATTTACATGCTGTTGTGATATGCAACTATTTCATGGAAGTAAATCCTCTAAATATGCATTTTAATGGGCTGGTCCAAGTGTGTGAAACATATGGCTCGTGGGCCAAAAACAGCCCACCAGGGGGTCCAAAATTTTCTCTGTGAATTCACAGCTTTATTTCGAGTAAATTTCTGTCTTTCTACCGATTACAATTGTTTGTGTAAATCTGAGACTGTGGTGGACACACATACGGGACCTGTTTTGTGACTCACATTTTAGGTCAGAACAAAGGCAGGAAGCTGCAGGAATCTTAGCTTTGGTATGCAAGGCTTGAGACTGTGGGGGGTTTAATTAAAGGATTAAGGAAGGGATGCATTGGAGACAGTGGAAGTGATATCATGGAGAGAAAATGCATTGTGACTGTCTTTATAATGCAAGGTGGTCTGTGTGACATGTGATCTGTGAAGTGTGAGAGTCCTGATATTTAAGGACGAGAGTTTACTGTGTCATTCTCTTTTATCTGCTTTGAGATGATGGTGTTGTGAATAAAGCTGACTTTGAGAGAGAACTCTGCCTCGTCATTTTCACATCACCACACTGGTGACCCGAGACGTATCATGCAAGAGGAGAATTCCCCCGGGCCAGCCGCGTCAGGAGCCCCCAGCCAAGCAAATGCCGCTACAGTCCAGCTACCGGACTTCTGGCAGAACAATCCGCACTCCTGGTTCAACGCGGTTGAGGCGCAGTTCAACCTCTGAGGGATATCGGTAGACGCCATGAAATTCTACCACGTAGTCGCAAAGCTGGACAACAACACGGCCCAGCATGTGGACAGCCTGATCGACCAGCCGCCGGATAGCGACAAATACAGCACGTTGAAGGCTGCACTCATCCAGCAATTCACCCCTTTGGCGGAGGAGCGAGCAGAGAGGCTACTGGCGCTGACGGAGGGGGAAAACGACATGCCCGCGAGCCTGATGGAGAAGTTGTTGAGGTTGAAAGACTCCGACAACGATCACTTCATTTTCACCCACCTCTTCCTCAGCACTCTACCATCGGCAGCGAGAGCGACCCTGGCCAGTTCGCCACTGTTGGCCCTACGGGACTACCGCGCGCTGGGCCGAGAGGCGCAGCAGATTGTCAACGCCACCAAGCGGCGCACAGCCACGGCCGATGCAGCAGAACTCGGCGCGACGACTGGAGATGACAGGGGACCAGAGGCAGCGGTGCCAGACTCACCGACAACAGCGGCGGCAGGGGCCAGGGAACGTGGACCGGACATCCTTTGTTTCTACCATCGCCGCTTTGCAGAGAGGGCACGCAAGTGTGTACCGCCGTGCCAGTTTGGGCGTTTGGGAAACAACAAGACCGGGGGTCGGTAGCAGCCGCGGCCCTCGGGGGAAGAGAACAAGCTGCTCTACTTGTCGGACGCACGCTCGGGGAGGCAGTTCCTCGTCGACACAGGCTCCCAGTTGAGTTTCATCACACCTTCCTATGCAGACAGACTGGCTGGTTCCGGAGGTCCCCAGGTGACAGCAGCGAACGGCTCGTAGATTAAGACCTTTGGTGAGAAGACTCTGCTTCTGTCTCTACACGGCCGTGCATTTGAGTGGAATTTTGTTGTAGCAGCAGTAAATTTCATTATGTTGGGGGCTGATTTTTTGTGCTCACATGGTTTGTTGGTTGATCTCGCTAACAGGCGCCTGGTTAATGCACTTTCTTTTGATTCTATCCCCTGTACAGCGCGAGTGGCGCCGCCAACAGCACAAGCCAATGTCACAGCAGCAAGCGGTAAGTTCCACACACTGCTCACTCAGTTCCCAGCACTCACGGTCCCCACATTTTCGGCAACAGTCGCTAAACACGGGGTGGAGCATTTTATTACCACTACCGGACCGCCCGTTTTTGCAAAAGCTCGGCGCTTGGACACAGTTAAACTGGCCATAGCGCACGAGGAGTTCGCCAACCTGGAGAGGTTGGGCATTATCTGACGTTCAAACAGTCCGTGGGCTTCCGCCCTACACATGGTCCCGAAAGCTGACAGATCATGGCGCCCTTGCGGGGATTTCCGCAGGTTAAACAACGCTACAGCGCACGACCGCTACCCAATCCCACATATCCAAGATTTTTCCGTTCATTTGGCAGGGGCGCGCATTTTTTCTAAAATAGACTTGGTCCGCGGTTACCACCAAGTCCCAGTGCGCGCTGAGGACATACCCAAAACAGCGGTAATAACTCCGTTTGGCCTATTCGAGTTTTTACGCATGCCATTCGGACTTAAAGGGGCTGCTCAGACGTTCCAACGCATGATGGACGCGGTGCTTCGCGATCTCCCTTTCGTGTTCATCTACCTGGACGATATTTTAGTAGCCAGCGCGTCCGAAAACGAACGTGAAAAACACCTGGCCACAGTTTTCCGAAGGTTGGGAGATCACGGGTTAATAATCAACCCAGCGAAATGTCAGTTCGGGGTGGCGCAGATCGATTTTTTAGGATGCCGCGTCTCCCCCGAAGGAGTAGTTCCGCTGCCTGACAATGTGCGCGCGGTGGCAGATTTTCCCCGGCCGCAGACGGTCAGGGCGTTGCAGGAGTTTTTGGGAATGGTGAATTTTTATAACCGTTTTCTCCCCCGCGCGGCGCAACTCATGCAGCTGTTGTATGCCGTGCTCAAAAAAAAGAAACCCGTTGATAAGGTCGAGTGGTCCGCTCGGAGGTGAAAGCAACCTTGGCAAAGGCTGCGTTGTTGGCACACCCAGACCCAACAGCCCGCATAGCGCTCACCACTGACGCATCAGAGGTGGCCATAGGGGCGGTCGTGGAGCAACATGTAGCCGGGGTTTGGCAGCCCCTCGCCTTTTTCAGCAGGACCTTGCACGATAGCGAATGTAAATACAGCGCGTTCGACAGGGAGCTGCTCGCTCTCCATTTGGCCATCCGCCACTTTCAGTTCTGGCTGGAAGGACGCTCTTTCACCGCGTTCGTTGACCACAAACCGCTAACATTCGCGATGGCCAAGGTTTCCGAACCGTGGTCAGGCCGGCAGCAGAGACAGCTGGCCGCGATATCAGAGTTTACCACTGATATTCAGCATGTGGCGGGCAAACTGAATGTAGTGGCAGATTGCCTCTCGCGCACCGTGGCGGCCCCAGTCAGTGTAGGGGCAGATTATGTAGCCATGGCCGCGGAGCAGGTTAATGACGCGGACGTGCACGCGCTCCAGTCTGGACCAACAGGGTTAAGGCTGGAGAACAGGGTGCTGCAAGACGGTATGCCCTCCCTAATCTGCGATGTCTCCACTGGACGGCCGCGTCCAGTAGTACCGGCCGCGTGGCGCCGCCGCGTGTTTGACTCGGTTCATTCTTTGGCGCACCCTGGAGTGCGCGCGTCGGTCAAAATGGTGGGAGAGAAATTTGTGTGGCCGAGCCTCCGCAAACAAGTTAAAGAGTGGGCAGCAGCCTGCACGGCGTGTCAACGAGCCAAAGTACACAGGCACACGAGGGCTCCTTTGGAGCCGTTTCACATTCCGGCCAAGAGGTTCGATCACGTTCATGTTGACCTCGTGGGCCCCCTCCCACCGTCACAAGGGTGCACACACCTTCTGACAATGGAGGACCGCAACACGCGCTGGCCTGAAGTGGTCCCGCTGGCATCAACCACGGCCGAGGAGGTGGCGCGCGCGTTTTTAACAGCTTGGGTGGCGCGCTTCAGCGTTCCGTTGGACATTACGTCCGACAGAGGCCCTCAATTTGTGTCCGAGCTTTGGACCTCTTTGGACCGCGTACAAGTTTCCTTCTATCCGTCATTGAAAGCGGCTTTCAGAGCGTCACTGACGGATACAAATTGGGTTGACAAGTTACCGTGGGTGTTATTGGGGTTGCGTTTTGCGCCTAAAGAGGATCTAGAAGCCTCCCCAGCAGAGCTCGTGTTTGCGCAGCCACTCCGGCTGCCTGGGGAGTTTCTCCCAGATAACCCTGCGCCAAACGCCTCCCCGTCTCAGCTGTTGCAGAGTAACATAGAATCAAGCACGCTGCCCGGCCCCGCGCACCACAGTTTTCCGCGCGTTTTTGTGCCTAAAACTTTAAAGAACGCAGAGTTTGTTTTTGTTAGACACGATGCGCATCGAACCCCGCTGCGACCGCCTTATGACGGACCATTCAGAGTGCTAGAAACAGGGGACAAGCAGTTTTTGCTAGATTTGGGGGGTAGGAAAGAGAAAATTGGCATAAACAGACTCAAACCCGCTTTTGTGGTGGCAGATGAGCAGGTGCTGTTGGCGAGGGCCCCGCAGCGAGGTAGACCACCGCGGGGGGCTTCACAGAGTAATGTTTCCCCAGAACACCCACAGGTGCTGACAGGAGGTTTCCACCCCCAGACGGCAAACCCCCAGGACAGCCCAGCAGAGACGTTGAATCCCAGCTACAGCAGATACGGCAGGAGGCTGAAGCCTATATAGCATGTGGACTGATGTGTATTGATATTATCACAGCATGCATGTGGTTATTCTCTTGTTGTTCTGTTTGTTCTAAAATGTTGGGGGGGCTTTGTGTGGTGGACACACATATGGGACCTGTTTTGTGACTCACATTTTAGGTCAGAACAAAGGCAGGAAGCTGCAGGAATCTTAGCTTTGGTATGCAAGGCTTGAGACTGTGGGGGGTTTAATTAAAGGATTAAGGAAGGGATGCATTGGAGACAGTGGAAGTGATATCATGGAGAGAAAATGCATTGTGACTGTCTTTATAATGCAAAGTGGTCTGTGTGACATGTGATCTGTGAAGTGTGAGAGTCCTAATATTTAAGGACGAGAGTTTACTGTGTCATTCTCTTTTATCTGCTTTGAGATGATGGTGTTGTGAATAAAGCTGACTTTGAGAGAGAACTCTGCCTCGTCATTTTCACATCGATTTATTGTAAAAAAAAAAAAACAGGAACAGGAAAAAAAAAACAGGAACATCACCACAAGACATTTTTTTCTCTGTAAGATGAGACTTTTTTCTCAAGTTTTCTTTTTCTTTTTTTCTGATGAGAACAAGGGGGCCTTGATCTTGCTGTGTGCAAGATGATTTAAGTATGCATTTAAAAAGTAATGTGAAAGTTACTTTTCCAAGTAACTAGTTACTTTAATCATGCAGTAACTCAAAAGTTACTCAGTTACTTTTGAAAAAAGGTAACTGTAACTAGATACTATTTTTCTATAACTTGCCCAACAGTGGTTATGAGGCACAGAGGGTGGTGTTGAGGGAGTCGCTGAGGAAAGAGGGATTGAATGAGTTTACATTAAGAGGGTTTTTAAGTCTGAGGAAATGGGCACCGGAGAAGGCTGTGTTAAAATATTTAAGGGAAACTGGAGTTTTAAGGAGAAATTAGTTGTCCAGAAGGTCCTTTTTTTTTGGCTTCAGAGGTACTGCACACTTTGATACCACTCCAGAGCAGAGGGTGGCGGTAATGCACCATAATCTGGATGTCAACCGCCGTTAAACAAAAAAAAAAGAAGAAAAACCGCGTGGAAGTAGAAAAAGATGGCTGAAGAAGAGTGCATCGGTCGTGAGAGAAAAAAGTTTAACATCACCCGGATACTTACAGTAAAACTTCAGAGACTAGGTATGTGGAGCTGCAATGGAATAAATTTATTAACACAATGACGTCACTCACGGAGGATTATTGTTCTAATGGTGCGGTACAGTTAGTTACCAGAACAGTAGGTCACGTGGTCGTGAAGGCTAAAAACGCTAGCATGCCACTACCTATGACATCTAAACTTCATAAGTAATTTTCCATTCTTACTTTGATCGTTCGTTTTTAGCGTAGAGCACGTCTCTCTAACAAAAATAAAAACGGAGAGATTGATAGACTGAATGTTAAACTGGCTTCGTATTTAAAGTTAACAGCTATCATGCTAGGCTAAAGGCTCCTTCACGTTTAACTAATCGGATACAGGCCGAGTGGACCCCTGACCAAGTGAGCACTCAAAAGTGGACCTTGGGATCCAATCTGTACATGTACAAGTACATTCTCAATCCAGTGATTTGTAAACGTGAAGGAGAATTTGTATAAAATTGTTGGAAAGCCTTTTCCGGCCACCAAGAAGTGTAAAATATGTGTGTGTTATGTGTGTATGTATGAAATGGTCAGTCAGAGGGCAACTCATATGGGCCATTTCCATTTGTATCGCCTTGGCCTTACTTGGTTCTACTTGATTCACTTTCTCGCCATTTCCACTGTACCCAGCACGCTTTAACCGACACTATTTTCGTGCCGCTTAAGAGGCAGGGTATAACCGTGCGAAACCGAGCCGAGATGTGACGTCAGTAGACTGCTAGCCACTGATTGGTCAGAGTATAACGTCACAAAAAGCATCCGTTTTCTGTTGAAGCTACACGACCGCCATTTGTAATTTCAGCGAGTAACCACGGTGAGCGGCTTCACAATTGTGTTCTCATAATATAACGATGTCCACGCGCAAGTTTATTCCATGGACAAACGAGGAGGTGCAGACTTTTCTGTCCTTCGTAGCCGAGGACCACATCCAGAGCGAGCTGGACGGGGCAACTCGCAATGAAAAAATATACCAGGAGGTGTCTGACCGAATGGCAGCCCAAGGGTACAACCGGACTGGCAAACAGTGTCGTGAAAAACTAAAAAAAAATGAAGAGCGATTATCGGGCCATAAAGGACCACAACGGACGCAGTGGTGCGAGTAGGAAGGAGTGGAAGTGGTATGAGCAGATGGACGTGATCTACGGACATCGGCCGGCTAGCAATGGCAGAGACTTTGGGCTCGACACGGCCACGCAATTGGAAACCGTTGACGGTGAGTGTTGTTTTGTTATTGTCCGTCTTCTCGCCTTTCGGTCAAAAGCTCACTTTTTTTAAGCAATAAAGAAATTTGTTCGATTGTGGGCAATGGTTAGTGATGATGGCTAGCCAGCTAATAGCTAGCTACCGCCACACCTTGCTGCTACCTCACAGCAAGCTGCGGAATCACGCTTTTATTTCAGTATTCACGTGAGCAAAACGCTGAAGTAAGCTTATTGTATTCTGGTTAAAAAGTTTTGTGTTTGCGGTACATGTTGCACTTTGTTGGTGAGCTTTATTGTGTGTATTTTCCTTCTAGAATCAGTTTTCACATCCCAGGGGTCCGCCTCACTGGACCGCCCGGACACTCCGGCATCTCTCGGGGGGCCAGAATCTGTGCCGACACCAATGTCTGCCTCATCGCCAGCTCCATCAGCATCCGGCATGTCCCGGTCAAGTGCTGGTAAGGCACAACAAACCGAAAATTACCACCCGGTTGTTTTTATATGTGATTATTGTTATTTTCTATAGACGCATAATAAGGAATTTAAAATGTCTTTATACATTTATAAAAATACTAGCTCCAGGGGTGTTCATAACCACCCAGGCCCAGTTTTAGGTGTGGTGGTGGTGGAAATACTGTTGTATTTTCACAAAAAAAAAAAAAAAAAAAGCAGCGCATGTACCGACTTCAAATCAACATGCTTGATTGAAATTCTTCACGTCAGCTGACAGTATTAACCCATTCTGATTTCTGAGGCCACAGTACAAAAAAATTCTTTTAAAAATAACCCATCAAATCAAAAAACTTTTTCAAATTAATCCTTCTCGAAATGAAGGGGGGACGTAGCCTAATCACAGCACCCCAGAAGTTGCACAAGCCACTCTACTGAGGGGCAGCAACGTGACAGTTGAGCTTAAATACAGCAACGAAGCATCCCACCACAGGCTTTCAAAAGCTTAATTCCATAATATTTTTTCTGACATTTTTTGGTCCAGCGTTATCTAAAAACAATGACTTCTGTCTTTCATCTAGGCAAGAGGAAAAGGTGCCACACCATCACCGACCTTGCATCAGTGATGGCCCAGAATCATGCTGAGGAGATGCAGATCTAAGAAAGGATGCTCAAAGAGCATCAAATGATGCGCGAACAGCATCAACGGCAGCGCGAACGACACCTGCAGTTATCCCAGGAGCAGGAAGCTGCATTAAGAAGGGATGAGCTGACAGAGACGGCTTCCTTCCACCGAGCCTTCCTAACCCATTTTGGCAGTCTGGTCGAAGTACTGAAAGGTCCCCGTTTGTAAACATGTTTTGGGAATATTTGTAATGTAATAAAATGTTAGTGTTTTGGATAAAAGTGTGGTTTGTCTGTTATAACACTGGATGATAAAGGCAAATAATTACATACACATTCCATTGGCTCATATGATCCAAATGCCGCTGTTCAGCCATAAAGGTGTCAAGATTTTTAATGGTAATGTAATTGTTATTGTTAAATTTAATAAATAGTACCACTGCTGTATCCATTTCTCTACATTGGGTACAGTTTTTAAGTTAAATTCTCGGCAGTTGCACAGGTGTACTTTACATTCAGCAGTAGACACTGATGAAGGTAAAAGTCGAAGTAGGTAAAAGGTAAGTACATGTGAATTGAATGTTCTATCGGCATTCCAAATTCTGAGAATTCCAATACATTATAAACAGTCTAGTATAATATAAAGAGAAAATACCCATACATGTAAACCCAAACATAACATTTTCGATGTTGTAAACGTCGACATGAATATGATAAACCTATGGTATTCTGATTCAATACATCCAAAGTGTGGTCAGTTTGAAAAAGAAAATTATAATTTGGTGTTGGCCAGTCTGACAATGTCACAGTATTTAATAGGATTAAAAAAAGTTTCATCATAAAATTTCTAGGTCCATTGGCAATTCCATCAAACCAAAAGTGAGTTGTCTAGCTGCAGCACTTTTTTTGCAGTTTTTTCTACGTTGTTTTACCGTGTAATTAGCCACCACTGAACAGATAACCCTTATAAATAACAATAGATGGGAAAATGATACTCAAATGATACACAGTACACAAAATGGGGCTAGATTTGGATTGGCTTTTTTATAATATTTAAAATTATTTTGTAAGTTAAAGTTAACTGGAAATATAACAAGTTTCCACATATAATTCCAAGGTCAATTGGCAATTTCATCAAACCAAAAGTGAGTTGTCTCGCTGCTGCTTTTTTTTGCAGTCAGTTTTTACGGTGTTTCAGCGTGTAATTATCCATCCCTGAACAGATATCCATTAAAAATAACAATAGATGGGAAAATGATACTCAAATGATACACAAAATGGGGCTACATTTGGATTGGCTTTTTTATAATATTTAAAATTATTTTGTAAGTTAAAGGGGGTTAGGATTAAGCTTCTGCATTTTTTGGCGGACAATTACTCCGGTGTTTTAGCATTTAATTACCCATCCCTTAACAGTTAACCGTTTTGAACAACAGAGGCGACGTAGATGAAAAGTGCACAACATTTTATTTAAAAAACACGTTTGACATATGTATGCACATGAAAACTGAACAAATGAAATGTCTAGTTATTGCTACACAAGTGCTGCATCACAGCATCTCTTATACCTCCACCCTGCTCCTCTACTCCCTGTGATGCTGCCACCACCACTTGTCCATCTGCTGCGTCATCCAATGTAGTGTCAAAGGCCTCTCCATGACTCTCACACAGATTATGCAGTGCACAACAAGTCAACACTATCGATTTAACCAGTGCGATGTTACAGTCATTCCGTTTTAGAAGGCAGCGCCACCTTCCCTTCAGCCTGCCGAAAGCATTCTCCACAACCACCCGTACTCGACTGATGGTCTGGTTGAACGTGTGTTGTTCTTCAGTCAGTCGTCCGGTGTCATGGAATGTTTTCAACAGCCAGTTTTGCATTGGATAAGCAGAGTCTCCAAGGATGAAGTAGCCCACACGGACTGCACCAATGTTCCTGATTTTAGGTGGGAAGAGGTTTTCCCGACTGGCTAAATCCCACAGTGTGGACAGTCTCAGCACCTAGCATCGTGCATGCTCCCAGGCAGCCCAGCAAACACATTCCAGAACAACACCTTGAAGGAGTACAGAGTGCCAGCCTTTACGATTAAAGTAGTCGGTGTGATATTGTGTTGGTGCGATGATGGGTATGTGGGATCCATCAATGGCACCAACGCACATTGGTAGCCCCCACCGACTCTCGATGTAGGCCGACATTTCTGTGAACCTCCCTTCATCAGGAAAATGGAGTTGTTCTGGAACCAGCAATGACTCTGCTGCTGCACAAAATTCCTGCACACACCTGCACACCGTTGTGTTGCTCACCCCAAAGAGATGTCCAATACTGCGGTACTCTGAACTGGTAGCAAGCTTCCACAGTGCAATGGCCACTCTCTTCCTCAGAGGCACACACTGGCGGAATTTCGTATCTTGAAGCTCCATGCACGGATGCAATTTGTGGCACAAGTATGTAAAAGTGTCCTCGGACATCCGGAAGTTCTGCAACCACTGCGTGCTTGAGAAGCCGGGAACAATATTCTCCCACCAATGCGAGCTACGGTTTACTGCCCAGGCCGATGGTCTGCAGCGTTTAGTTTGCAACATCTCAGCCAACTGAAACACACACACAGCATACATATTAATACTGATAACCTGGCGACATCAAAATGCTGTACATAACAATGACATGACGAAAAAATGACAATAGAAAGCATTAGCTTACCAACATCTGCTCCCTCATGTGCTTCATTTGCCGGGCAGTGATCTCTGCTTCATATTCAGCTGCTTCATATTGCGCCTGGGCAACCGCGAGTCTCCTGTACTGCTCCAACGTGTATTGTCTCAATGCACGTCATCTTCTCCTGTAAAATTCTCTTCTCTCGTTAAACACATTCATTGTGTTAAAAACCCACAGAAGAATAGTGACCAACGTGGAAATCCTCCGCTCGTAATCCACCATTTTTTTCTTTGTTGTGGAGGATTCGGTCGCGTGCTTTACGTCAGCAGAGTGTGGCGCCACCTCAATCCCACCCACCCCAGTTATACACGGCTTTACACGGTTGTAATGGAGTCACAACCGAGGCTGAACCGAGTAGTGGCGAATCGAAACGAGTCGAGCCGAACTGGGATAGTGGAAATGTGGCTATAGTGGCTCTGACATCGTCCGGGTTAACAAGGTCAGGAGTTACAGGCAGCCGAAGGCAAATTACAGAGCTGCGTGGAGGAATCTGATCAGACCTAAATGAAACAGTCATTCAGTATGTTTACATGGACACAAGTAACCGGATTAAAAGCCTGATCGGAATAAAAATGCTTCATGTAAACATGGCAATCTGAATATTTAACCCGATCACACTCATTCGGATCAAAATTTCATTCCGATTGAGAGGGGTGGGTTATGCCGATTGTTAATCGGAATGGTGTGCATCCATCCATCTTCTTCCGCTTAACCCTTTTTGGGTCGCGGGGGGGCTGGAGCCTCTCCCAGCATCTTTGGACAAGAGGCAGGGTACACACTAGACAGATCGCCAGTTCATCGCAGAGCCAACAGAGAGAGACAGACAACCATTCACTCTAAACACTTATTCCAAACACAGGGCAGAAAATATGTCTACTGCGCATGTCTGTACACCAGCCGCACGTCGACGTGACGTATTTCCGCCTTAGCAGCAGCTAGTGGAAAACATAGCAGGAGTAAAACAAAGCTGGTCTGTATCGTCCTGCTGTCTCCCTCTGTTCGTCATATGCAGAAGTATGTTCTTGTAGCTTCATTACGGAGACCAGCAGAGGCAAAAGTACAGTCTAAATAACACAATACAGGTCAATTTTGACACGAAGCGGGGCTTGCTAACACCAGAAGTTACTTCTTCTACTATTTTCGGAATGTCAGCGTGTGCATGTCAAAATGATTTATTCCGTTCAAACGTCTGACACATGGAAATGCACGTCCTAATCAGATCAGCTTTTTCAGGATCCATGCAAACAGTAAAATTGTAATCTGAATTGTAATCAGATTGAAAAAAAATTTTGCCCATGTAACTGTGGCCATTATTGTCGCCCCCGACAGACTGCTATGATCAGGGATGAGAATCCTCCGCGGATCCGCGGAATTCCTCGGATTTGATCATGTCTAGGGTCATTCTCGTGAATCGTCTAAATTCGAGGAGAAAATTTTAGGGGGGGAGGGGGGGTTGGAGGTACACTACCGTTCAAAAGTTTGGGGTCACCCAATTATTTTGTGTTTTCCATGAAAAGTCACACTTATTTACCACCATGAGTTGTAAGATGAATAGAAAATATAGTCAAGACATTGACAAGGTTAGGAATAATGATTTGTATTTGAAATAATAATTTTTTACTTCAAACTGGCTGCACGGTGGCGCAGTGGTTTAGCACTGCAGCAGCACAGTTTACCCTCGGCCGGGGGATCGCGGGGATCATGAGATCGTGGGTTCGATCCCAGCCCCCGACCAACAGTGAGCTGTGTGGAGTTTGCATGTTCTCCCCGTGTTGCGTGGGTTTACTCCGGGATTTCTCCGGTTTCCTCCCGCATACCAAAAACATGTAGGTTTAGGGCGCTCGCGCACGCAGCGACTGGCAGCCGGTGGCTTGTCACCAGACTGCAAACCAAATCTACCTACAGGTACAAATAAGTAACAAAAAAAAAAAAAAAACTTTGCTTTCATCAAAGAATCCTCCATTTGCAGCAATTACACCATTGCAGACCTAACATGATTGCACAAGGGTTTTCTAATCATCCATTAGCCTTCTGACGCAATGAGCAAACACATTGTACCATTACAACACTGGAGTGATAGTTGCTGGAAATGGGCCTCTATACACCTATCTAGATATTGCACCAAAAACCAGACATTTGCAGCTAGAATAGTCATTTACCACATTAGCAATGTATGTATGAGTGTATTTCTGATTAGTTTAAAGTTATCTTCATTGAAAAAAAGTGCTTTTCTTTCAAAAATAAGGACATTTCTAAAGCCACATTTCCACTATATAGTTCTGCGCTACTCTTTTCTTTACTACTTGTTTCTCCCGCGGCTGCGCCTCCATCACAACCACGGAAAGCCGAGAATTGCTGGGGTGGGCGGGATCGAGGTGGCGCTACACTGCTGACGTATAAAGGATGAGACTGACTCCTCAACAACACAGAAAAAAATAGCGGATTACGAGCGGAGGATTTCCACGGTTTTTAACACAATGAATGTCTTTAACGAGACAAGAGAATTTTACAGGAGAAGACGACGTGGATTGAGACAACACACGTTGGAGCAGGAGAGGAGAATAGCGGTTGCCCAGGAGGAATCTGAAGCAGCTGCATATGAAGCAGAGATCATTCAGAGATCATTTCATTTGTTCAGTGTTCGTGTGCATACATATGTCAAACGTCTTTTTTAAATAAAATGTTGTGCACTTTTAAACTACGTCGCCTCTGTTGTTCAAAACGGTTAAATGTTAACAGACGGTTAATTAAATGCTGAAACACCGGGGTAATTTAAAATTATGCAGAAGCTTAATCCTAAACCCCTTTAACTTACCAAATAATTTATAATATTATAAAAAAAGCCAATCCAAATCTAGACCCATTTTGTATATTGTGTAATAATGATACACTGATGATAAACTGACTTCCCAAAAAAAGCAGCAGCTATACAACGCACTTTTGGTTTGATGGAATTGCCAATTGACCTTGGAATTATATGTGGAAACTTGTTATACTTCCAGTTAACTTTAACTTACAAAATAATTAAAAATATTATAAAAAAGCCAATCCAAATCTAGGCCCATTTTTTGTATTGTGTATCATTTGAGTATCATTGTACAATCTATTGTTATTTATAAGGGTTATCTGTTCAGTGGTGGCTAATTACACACTAAAACAACATAGAAAATGACTGTAAAGAAAATGCTGCAGCTAGCCAAGTCACTTTTGATTTGATGGAATTGCCAATTGACCTTGGAATTATATGTGGAAACTTGTTATACTTCCAGTTAACTTTAACTTACCAAATAATTGATATTATAAAAAAAAGCCAATCCAAATCTAGGCCCATTGTGTATCATTTTTCCAATCTATTGTTATTTATAAGGGTTATCTGTTCAGTGGTGGCTAATTACACACTAAAACAACGTAGAAATGACTCAAAAAAAAAAATATGCTGCAGCTAGACAACTCACTTTTGGTTTGATGGAATTGCCAATGAACCTAGAAATTTTATGATGAAACTTTTTTTAATCCTACTAAATACACTGACATTGTCACACTGCCAACACCAAATTATAATTTTCTTTTTCAAACCAAAGATCACTATGGATCTATTGAATCACAATTGCATAGGTTTATCATATACATGTCAACGTTTACAACATCAAAAATGTTATATTTGGGTTTACATGTATGGGTATTTTCGCTTTATATTATACTAGACTGCTTATAATTTATTGGAATTCTCAGAATTTGGAATGCCGATATAACATTCAATTCACATGTACTTACCTTTTACCCAATTCGACTTTCACCTTTATCAGTGTCTACTGCTGAATGTAAATTACACCTGTGCAACTGCTTACAATTTTACTTAAAAACTGTACCCAATGTAGAGCAATGGATACAGCAGTGGTAATATTTATTAAATTTAACAATAACAATTACATTACCATTAAAAATCTTAACACCTTTATGGCTGAACAGCGGCATTTGGGTCATATGAGGCAATGGAATGTGTATGTAATTATTCGCCTTTATCATCCAGTGTTATAATATACAAACCACACTTTTATCCAAAAGACTAACATTTTATTACATTACAAATATTCCCAAAACATGTTAACAAATGGGGAGCTTTCAGTACTTCGACCAGACTGCCAAAATGGTTTCGGAAGGCTCCGTGGAAGGAAGCCGTCTCTGTCAGCTCATCCCTTCTTAATGCGGCTAACTGCAGGTGTCTTTCGCGCTGTTCGAGCATCCTTTCATGGATCCGCATCTCCTCAGCATGATTCTGGGCCATCAGTGATGCAAGGTCTGCAATGTTGCTGCTTTTCAGCTTGCCTATATGAAAGACAGAAGTCATTGTATTTAGATAACACCGGATCAAAACATGTCAGAAAAAATATTATGGAATTAAACTGTTGAAAGCCTGTGGTGGGATGCTTCGTTGCTGTATTTAAGCTCAACCGTCATGTTGTTGCCCTCAGTAGAGTGGACTATAAGAAACTTCTGTGGTGATGTGGTTAGGCCCCCCTTCATTTCAAAAAGGATTAATTGTAAAAAGTATTTTGATTTAATGGGTTATTTTTAAAAGAATTTCTTTGTACTGTGGCCTCATAAATCAGAATGGGTTAATAGTGTTAGCTGACTTGAAGAATTTCAATCAAGCATTTTGATTTGAAGTCTGTACATGTGCTCCTTTTTTTTTGTGAAAATACAACAGTATTTCCACCACCAACACACCTATAACACTGGGCCACTGTGGCTATGAACACCCCTGAATCTAGTATTTTTATATTTATATATACAGTATATACTGTATATATATATATTTATATTTTTATAGTATTTTTATAAATGTAGAAAGACATTTTAAATTCCCTGTTATGCGTCTATAGAAAACAATCACATATAAAAACAACCGGGTGGTAATTTTCAGTTTGTTGTGCCTTACCAGCACTTGACTGGGAGATGCCGGGGCAGTCCAGTGAGGCGAACCCAAGGGATTTGAAAACTGTGTATAGAAGGAAAAAAACACACAATAACGCTCACAAAGTGCAACATGTACCGCAAACACAAAACTTTTTAACCAGAATACAATAAGCTTACGTCAGCGTTTTGTTCACGTGAATACTGAAATAAAAGCGCGATTCTGCAGCTTGATGCCAGGTAGCAGCAAGGTACAGAGGTAGCTAGCTATTAGCGGGCTAGCCATCACCACAATTGCCCACAATCAAACAACTTTCTTTATTGCTAAAATAAAGTGCACTTTTGACCGAAAGGCAAGAAGACGGACAATAACAAAACAACACTCACCGTCACCGTTTTCCAATTCCGTGGCCGTGTCGAGTCCAAATTCTCTGCCAATAATAGCAGGCCGGACACTTCCTGGTATATTTTTTTCATTGCAAGTTGCCCCACCAACTCGCTCTGGATGTAGTCATTGGCTACGAGGGACAGAAAAGTCCGCACCTCCTCGTTTGTTCATGGAATAAACTTGCGCGTGGACATCGTTATATGAAAACACAATTTTGAATCCAGTCACCACGGTTACTCGCTGAAATTACAAATGGCGGACGTGTAGCTTCAACAGAAAACTAACGGACGCGTTTGGTGACGTTACGCCCTGACCAATCAGCGTTTAGCAGTCGATTGACGTCAATTCACACCTCGCTTTTCGCTCGCTTGTACCCTGCCTCTGAACAGGCACGAAAATCGTAACGGTTAAACCGTGAGGACTTGGGTGGAAATGGCGAAAAACCGAAACAAGTAAAAAAAAGTAAAGCCCAGGCGATACTGGTGGAAATGGGGCTTAAGTGACCCCAAACTTTGGAATGGTAGTGTATGTTATGAGCGGCGAGTCGTATTTTCGATCGGCTGCTAAAATCCACCATGCAGAACGCGCTACCCAGCGAGATCAGTAATGTAATGTAACAAGGCCACTGATAGGCTGATACTTATTGAAGCAACCAGTCGGTGATTTTGTTATCCCTTTGTCATATCCAACAGGCGGAGCAAAATGCAAATGGCGGACAGTTCAATCAATTGAGTTTTCCCGATTTCGTGAAAATGGTGAACCTAAAACTCACGAAAGACAACAAAGCAAGAATTTTAGAAATCGACAAAGGGATAAGGAACAAGTTGCGTTGGGAATGGCTCGAAAAAACTGTGTCACTGACTGTAAAGATCGGTAAAAATACCGAAGTTGTGGTTGAAAAAATGGCCGACTTCATAGCGAAATGCGAAGTACCAGGGAAAGCCCAGTGTGTTTATTGCAACGATTTCTCGAGTTATGGATCTCGTGGTTGTGTTGCCTTAGTTCAACACTGTTCAAAACAGAAACATCTCAAAATTGTGGCTACAAGAGATCGAACTACTCGCTCATGCTGCATTCAAAACGATTGATGGACACGGTCAAATTCAGATGCCAGTCAGTCAAAGTTCATCACTATCAGCCCCGATTACAGCAATTATAGGCCTTTTCCACTAGTATCGCTTTGGCCTTACTCACTTCTACTCGACTCGCTTTCTCGCCCTTTCCACTGTACCCAGCACGGTTTAACCGGCACTATTTTCGTGCCTGTTCGAGGGCAGGGTACAACCGTGCTGAAGCGAGCCGAGATGTGACGTCAATAGACTGCGAGCCACTGATTGGTCAGGGCGTAACATCACAAAAGCGTCCGTTTTCTGTTGAAGCTACACGACCGCCATTTGTAAAGTTCAGCGAGTAACCACGGTGAGCGGCTTCACAATTGTGTTCTCATAATATAACGATGTCCTCGCGCAAGTTTATTCCATGGACAAACGAGGAGGTGGCGAACTTTTCTGTTCTTCGTAGCCGACGACCACATCCAGAGTGAGTTGGACGGGGCAACTCGCAATGAAAAAATATACCAGGAGGTGTCCGACCACATGGCAGCCCAAGGGTACAACCGGACTGCCAAACAGTGTCGTGAAAAACTTAAAAAAAATGAAGAGCGATTATCGGGCCATTAAGGACCACAACGGACGCAGTGGTGCGAGTAGGAAGGAGTGGAAGTGGTATGAGCAGATGGACGCGATCTACGGACATCGGCCGGCTAGCAATGGCAGAGACATTGGGCTCGACACGGCCACGCAATTGGAAACTGTTGACGGTGAGTGTTGTTTTGATATTGTCCGTCTTTTCGCCAATTTGTCCTTTTGGTCAAAAGCTCACTTTTTTTAAGCAATAAAGAAATTTGTTCGATTGTGGGCAATGGTTAGTGATGATGGCTAGCCAGCTAATAGCTAGCTACCTCCGTACCTTACTGCTACCTCGCAGCAAGCTGCGGAATCACGCTTTTATTTCAGTATTCACGTGAACAAAACGCTGAAATAAGCTTATTGTATTCTGGTTAAAAAGTTTTGTGTTTTCTGTACATGTTGCACTTTGTTGGTGAGCTTTATTGTGTGCATTTTCCCTCTAGAATCACTTTTCACATCCCAGGGGTCCGCCTCACTGGACCGCCCGGACTCTCCTGCGTCTGTCGGGGGACCAGAATCGGTGCTGACACCAATGTCTGCCACATCGCCAGCTCCATCAGCATCCGGCATGTCCCGGTCAAGTTCTGATAAGGCACAACAAACCGAAAATTACCACCCGGTTGTTTTCATGTGATTAATGTTATTTTCTATAGACACATAAGGAATTTAAAATGTCTTTGTACTTGTACAAAAACACTAGATTCAGGGGTGTTCATAACAACCCAGTCCCATTTTTAGGTGTGGAGGTGGTGGAAATACTGTTGTAACTCTTATTTAAAAAAAAAAAAAAAAAAAAAGCAGCACATGTACCGACTTTCAAATCAACATGCTTCATTGAAATTCTTCACGTCGCTAACAGTATTAACCCATTCTGATTTCTGAGGCCACAGTACAAAGAAATTCTTTTAAAAATAACCCATCCAATCAAAAATCTTTTTCAAATTAATCCTTTTCGGAATGAAGGGGGGATGTAGCCTATCACAGCACCCCAGAAGTTGCACAATCCACTCTACTGAGGGGCAGCAACCTGACAGTTGAGCTTAAATACAACAACGAAGCATCCCACCACAGACTTTCACCAGTTTAATTCCATAATATTTTTTTTTGACATGTTTTGATCCAGCGTTATCTAAAAACAATGACTTCTGTCTTTCATCTAGCCAAGAGGAAAAGGTGCAACACCATCGCTGACCTTGCATCAGTGATGGTCCAGACTCATGCTGATGAGATGCGGATCCATGAAAGGATGCTCGAACAGCATAAACGGCTCCACGAACAGCGCGAACGACACCATCAAGAGCTACGAATGCTTGCAGCAAAACTGCAGTTAGCCCAGGAGCAGGAAGCCGCATTCAGAAGGGATGAGCTGACAGAGACGGCTTCCTTCAACCAAGCCTTCCTAACCCATTTTGGCAGTCTGGTCGAAGTACTGAAAGGTCCCCGTTTGTAAACATGTTACCCCTAAGTGTTTTTTTTTTTTTTTTTTTTGAAATATTTCTAATGTAATAAATTGTTAGTGTTTTGGATAAAAGTGTGGTTTGTCTGTTATAACACTGGATGAGAAAGGCGAATAATTACATACACATTCCATTCCCTCATATGACCCAAATGCCGCTGTTCATCCATGAAGGTGTCAAGATTTTTAATGGTAATGTAATTGTTATTGTTAAATTTAATAAAAAATTAGCACCGCTGTATCCATTTCTCTACATTGGGTACAGTTTTTAAGTTGTAAGCAGTTGCACAGGTGTATTTTACATTCAGCAGTAGACACTGATGAAGGTAAAAGTCGAAGTAGGTAAAAGGTAAGTACATGTGAATTGAATGTTCTATCGGCATTCCAAATTCAGAGAATTTCAATACATTATAAGGAGTCTAGTATAATATAAAGGGAAAATACCCATACATGTAAACCCCAACATCACAGTTTCATTGTGAACGTTGACATGAATATGAAAAAACTATGATTTTCTCATTCAATACATCCAAAGTGTCTTAGGTTTGAAAAAGAAAATTATAATTTGGTGTTGGCCAGTGTGACAATGTCACAGTATTTAATAGGAATAAAAAAAGTTTCATCATATAATTTCTAGGTCCATTGGCAGTTCCATCTAACCAAAAGTGACTTGTCTACTTGCTGCATTTTTCGTAGACAGTTTCTCCGGTGTTTTAGCATGTCATTACCTGTCCCTTAACAGATATCCCTTATAAATAACAGTAGACATATGGGAAAAAGAAAAAAACAGTTGTGTTTCTGTTGCCCACAACCGTTGTTACCCACAGGTTGTGGGGCTACATTGGGATGTGCTTTTTAAAAATGTTTGAAATTATTTTGTAAGTAAAAGTGGGATAGGATTAACTGGAAATATAACAAGTTTCCACATATAATTCCAAGGTCAATTGGCAATTCCATCAAACCAAAAGTGAGTTGTCTAGCTGCTGCATTTTTTTGCAGTCAGTTTCTACGGTGTTTCAGCGTGTAATTACCCATCCCTGAACAGATATCCCTTATAAATAACAATAGATGGGAAAATGATACTCAAATGATACACAATACACAAAATGGGGCTACATTTGGATTGGCTTTTTTAAAATATTTAAAATAATTTTGTAAGTAAAAGTGGGATAGGATTAAGCTTCTGCATTTTTTGGCGGACAATTACTCCAGTGTTTTAGCATTTAATTACCCATCCCTTAACAGTTAACAGCTTTACACGGTTGTAATGGATACACAACCGAGGCTGAACCGAGTAGTGGCGAATCGAAACGAGGCGAGGCGAACTGGGCTAGTGGAAAAGAGGCATTAGTGATCGGAAGACACATTCCGAGGTAAGATTTTTTTCTCGTTATAAGTAATGTACTTGAGAATTTTCGCGTAATGAATTTGTTATGAAATAGCATGTGTAAGTTGTGACGTCATGCCTGTTTTGAAACACTAATTGCATTTGAATGCTGATTATCGATTGTTAATAGATAAATGTTATTATTACCGCCGCCAAGGAGGTTATGTTTTCATCGGCGTTGGTTTGTCTGTCTGTCTTTTTGTTTGTTAGCAAGATAACTCAAAAAGTTATGGACGGATTTTCATGAAATTTTCAGAGATTGTCAGAAATAGGGTATCCTACAGATGATTAGATTTTGGTGGTGATCCGGATCACCGTCCACAAGAAAACCGCCATTACGCAAAATGCGATTTTCGTGAATAACTACTGAACCACTAATCCTATTATTGTGAATCCAATTGCTAGTCACATGTTTTCATGGTCAAGGAATCTGAAAACGTACACACAAACACTGTATGGGGGGAACTGTGGCGCTTGGCGGAGGTCTGCGCTCTCCGAGTGCTTTTCTAGTTACATATTTTCTCACAATTTGAAATGCAATCTAAGAATTTTGAATATAATTTATCATTTTTTGTTTCACTAGGAGGAGTTACATAATGCATGTGTAAGTTTTTTTTTAGTCATGGGTGGTGATGGGTTGCCTTTCCTAAGATATCTTTGCTTTTATTAGTAAACATAATTTCTTCATGGTCACAGGTTTTACTTACTTTCTTAGATTATCTTTCAAATATTAAAATATACTAATATGCAGCGTTTTTATATTCCTAGTAACACTAACAAATGCACACATTAATAAATCAAAATGTTTGCAGAATGTCAGTATATTTTAATAAATGGATGATGGACTTGGTGATGGAATTTTGTTAATATTTATAATTTATTTTACTTGGTTAAATTATTTTGTCTGTTCTAGAACTATGTAAATGTAATTCTGTGTCAGTTCTAAACATATTAAATAGTAGTAAAATATAATTTAGTATTATTACATCAACATACCATTCAGATATCATAAATTTACACATGTGATGCAGCAGCAGATTAAAAAGGTAAACTATATGTGCATTTGTACTTACTTCTAACTTTAAATATAAGACCACATTTGAGCATTCTAAAACACCAGATTTCGTTAGCTTCTGGGGGGCAACGCAACCCAGAACACCCACCAAGGCTCCGCATTGGATTCGGCTTGGGGGCCTGCATCCCCCAAGACCCCCGGCTTAGTTTCCTCTTTTTTTCCATAACCCCATTCTCATCCCTGTATGATGATGATGATGTGTGTGTGTGTGTGTGTGTGTGTGTGTGTATATATATATATATATATATATACACAGTGGGGTAAAAAAGTATTTAGTCAGCCACCAATTGTGCAAGTTCTCCCACTTAAAAAATGAGAGAGGTCTCCAATTTTCATCATAGGTATACCTCAACTATGAGAGACAAAATAAGAAAAAAAAAAATCCAGAAAATCACATTGAAGGATTTTTAATGAATTAATTGGTAAATTCCTCAGTAAAATAAGTATTTGGTCAATAACAAAAGTTCATCTCAATACTTTGTTATATACCCTTTGTTGGCAATGACAGAGGTCAAACGTTTTCTGTAAGTTTTCACAAGGTTTTCACACACTGTTGCTGGTATTTTGGCCCATTCCTCCATGCAGATCTCCTTTAGAGCAGTGATGTTTTGGGGCTGTCGCTGAGCAACACAGACTTTCAACTCCCTCCAAAGATTTTCTACGGGGTTGAAATCTGGAGACTGGCTAGGCCACTCCAGGACCTTGAAATGCTTCTTACAAAGCCACTCCTTCGTTGCCCGGGCGGTGTGTTTGGGATCATTGTCATGCTGAAAGACCCAGCCACGTTTCATCTTCAATGCCCTTGCTGGTGGAAGGAGGTTTTCACTCAAAATCTCACGATACATGGCCCCATTCATTCTTTCCTTTACACGGATCAGTCGTCCTGGTCCCTTTGCAGAAAAACAGCCCCAAAGTATGATGTTTCCACCTCCATGCTTCACAGTAGGTATGGTGTTCTTTCTCCTCCAAACACAACAAGTTAAGTTTTTACCAAAAAGTTCTATTTTGGTTTCATCTGACCATATGACATTCTCCCAATCCTCTTCTGGATCATCCAAATGCTCTCTAGCAAACTTCAGACGGGCCTGGACATGTACTGGCTTAAACAGGGGGACACGTCTGGCACTGCAGGATTTGAGTCCCCGGCGGCGTAGTGTGTTTCTGATGTAGCCTTTGTTACTTTGGTCCCAGCTCTCTGCAGGTCATTCACTAGGTCCTCCCATGTGGTTCTGGGATTTTTGCTCACCGTTCTCGTGATCATTTTGACCCCACGGGGTGAGATCTTGCGTGGTGCCCCAAATCGAGGGAGATTATCAGTGGTCTTGTATGTCTTCCATTTTCTAATAATTGCTCCCACAGTTGATTTCTTCACACCAAGCTGCTTACCTATTGCAGATTCAGTCTTCCCAGCCTGGTGCAGGTCTGCAATTTTGTTTCTGGTGTCCTTTGACAGCTCTTTGGTCTTGGCCATAGTGGAGTTTGGAGTCTGACTGTTTGAGGTTGTGGACAGGTGTCTTTTATACTGATAACGAGTTCAAACCGGTGCCATTAATACAGGTAACGAGTGGAGGACAGAGGAGCCTCTTAAAGAAGAAGTTACAGGTCTGTGAGAGCCAGAAATCTTGCTTGTTTGTAGGTGACCAAATACTTATTTTACTGAGGAATTTACCAATTAATTCATTAAAAATCCTTCAATGTGATTTTCTGGATTTTTTTTCTCATTTTGTCTCTCATAGTTGAGGTATACCTATGATGAAAATTGGAGACCTCTCTCATCTTTTAAGTGGG
This sequence comes from Pholidichthys leucotaenia, assembly GCA_020510985.1. Taxonomy (NCBI): domain Eukaryota; kingdom Metazoa; phylum Chordata; class Actinopteri; order Cichliformes; family Pholidichthyidae; genus Pholidichthys; species Pholidichthys leucotaenia. Next base: position 307,577,876 of record CM035844.1, read on the forward strand.
AGAACTTGCACAATTGGTGGCTGACTAAATACTTTTTTGCCCCATTATATAATACACACAGCTGTGGACAAAATTGTTGGTACCCCTCTGTTAATTAAAGAAAAACCCACAATGGTCACAGAAATAACTTGAATCTGACAAAAGTGGTAATAAATAAAAATTCTATGAAAATTAACCAATGAAAATCAGACAGTGCTTTTGAATTGTGGTTCAACAGAATTATTTTAAAAACTAAACTCATGAAACAGGCCTGGACAAAAATGATGGTACCCTTAACTTAATATTTTGTTGCACAACCTTTTGAGGCAATCACTGCAATCAAAACAATTTCTGTAACTGTCAATGAGACTTCTGCACCTCTCAACAGGTATTTTGGCCCACTCCTCATGAGCAAACTGCTCCAGTTGTCTCAGGTTTGAAGGGTGCCTTCTCCAGACGGCATGTTTCAGCTCCTTCCACAGATGTTCAATAGGATTTAGATCAGGGCTCATAGAAGGCCACTTTAGAATAATCCAATGTTTGGCTCTTAGCCATTCTTGGGTGTTTTTAGCCGTGTGTTTTGGGTCATTATCCTGTTGCAAGACCCATGACCTGTGACTGAGACCAAGCTGTCCAAAGCAGCCCAAGACCATAACAGAACCTCCTCCATGTTTCACAGTAGGGACATTGTTCTTTTCTTGGTATGCTTCATTTTTGCGTCTGTGAACATTGCGCTGATGTGCCTTGCCAAAAAAGTTCCAGTTTTGTCTCGTCTGTCCATAGGACATTCTCCCAGAAGCTTTCTGACTTGTCAACATGCAGTTTGGCAAATTCCAGTCTGGCTTTTTTATGATTTGTTTTCAACAGTGGTGTCCTCCTTGGTCGTCTCCCATGAAGTCCACTTTGGCTCAAACGACGACGGATGGTGCGATCTGACACTGATGTACCTTGACCTTGGAGTTCACCATGAATGTGTTTAGAGGTTGTTCTGGGCTCTTTTGTTACCATTCGTATTATCCGTCTCTTCCATTTTTCATCAAGTTTCCTCCTGCAGCCACTTCCAGGGAAGTTGGCTACAGTCCCATGGATCTTAAATTTCTGAATAATATGTGCAACTGTAGTCACAGGAACATCAAGCTGCTTGGAGCTGGTCTTATAGCCTTTACCTTTAACATGCTTGTCTATAATTTTC